>CM022944.1:54165684-55522562 GCA_012931725.1 Litsea cubeba
CGTTCAACCCCCTGCCACTGGAGGGGTTCTCGAAGCCCAAACTGCTCTCCTCCAGAGGCAGGAGCAGCTGATTCGCGAGCTCCAGCAGCAGCTAAGGGTAGGCAAGCCGCCTCCTTGAGGCAGGTCTCTGAGCCTCAAGGGAAAAAGAGGGACGCCCCCAGCAGGGCAGCCCAGCCTCCCCGCGAGGATCTCAGAAATCATCTGGACCATAAACGGAGCCAGATTCGTGACGAAGGCTCGAGCAACAGCCGGAGTCATCATAGCCGCGATGGCCGAACTCACAGCCATCGTAGCCCGAACCACTCCAAGCGAAAGCCGAAGGCCCAGACTCCAGAGAAGGACGATGAGCAGGAGCAATTTGACAAACGCGTCAGATTGGCTCTCCAGCACAACCTGGACGTGCGGGACCAGAAGCAGATCTGTGGTCACACTGATCTGGGGGGCTCACCCTTCACAAAAGAGATCGAGCGCACCCCCCTTGCCCAGAAAGTTCTCCGTCCCGCGGTTCGTCCCTACGACGGACTGTCCGACCCATCCGCTCACCTCCGACACTTCTCCCAGAAGATGTCCATCTGGGGGAATGAGGGTCACCTGAACTGCAAAATCTTTTCCTCCAGTTTGGGCGACCTCCCCCTGAAGTGGTTCTGTTCTCTCCCAGAGAAGTCCATTTCGAGCTGGAAGGAGCTCCAGCTCTCTTTCCTGAAGAAGTTCCAAGCCTACAGCGTCGTCCCCAAGAAGGAAGGGGACCTCCTCGCCCTGAGAATGAAGCAGGGTGAGACCCTCGCCAAGTTCGCCCAGCGATTCTGGGCGGTCTACAGCCAGATCGAGGGCACGAGGGAAGAGATAGCAATCTACGCCTTCCAGCATGCCCTGATCCCCGGCCACGACTTGCGGAAGGACTTGGCCGGGAACCCCCCAGAATCCATGCCAGAGTTGATGTCCCGGGTGAAGCGCTTCATCGCCCAGGAGGAAGACGAGATCCGAGCCAGGGATCAGGACGGGCATCCGGAGCCCGAGCAGAAGAGTAGCCAGCCTCGGCAGAGAGGCGGGAGGCCCTCCCAGAAGCAGGAGCCCAAGCAGGCCTGGGTCTCCAGTTCGGCGAAGCCTTCGTCGTCCAGGTCTGGGGGCACCTGGAAGCCCAGACCTCCCTCCAGCGCCAGTCAGAGCGTCAGCGTCGTCTTCAAGGAGCCGATCTACCGCATCCTGACCAAGATCAGGTCCAAGCCGTTCTTCAAGTACCCTCAGCCCTTGAAGAATGAGCCCACCTCCGGCAGCCGAAGCCAGCTCTACTGCTCCTTCCATAGGGGTAACGGGCACAAGACCGAGGACTGCAAGACTTTGCAGTGGTACCTGGAGAAGCTGGCCGAAGAAGGCCACATTCCAGAATTCGTCAAGGCAGGTGATGCCGGCGGCAGCGAGGGCCGGATTCACCAGAGCGCAGCCCAGGCTCCAGACAGCGAGGATTCAGAGAAGATCATTAACGTGATCCATCTGGCGTCCTCAGTTCCCGCTTCCTCGCCCCGGGGCAGCTCCCAGGCCTGTGCCGAAGCCAGGCGGGCTTCGCACGGGAAAGAAGTAATGAAGGCCGAGCTCGCCCCGGCATCCAAGAAAGCCCGCCGCGACCGACCCGCCATCTCGTTCTCGGACAGAGACCTAGAGGGAATCCAGCTCCCTCACAACGACCCCCTGCTCCTCACCATGAAGCTAAGAGACTTCACAGTGAAGAGGATCCTCGTCGACTCCGGCAGCTCCTCCGAGGTCCTCTACTACGACTGCTTCAAGAAGATGAAACTCTCCGAAGCAGACCTCACGGAGGTCCGAGCACCCCTACTAGGGTTGTCCGCCACGCCAGTCTACCGCAAGGGCAGGATCACCCTGGAGACCCGAGTTGGTGGGGCCTCCGTGTCGGCCGACTTTCTAGTCGTGGACGCCCCTTCTCCCTACAACGTCATTCTGGGCAGAACGTGGCTCCACAAGTTAGAAGCAGTCCCTTCTTCCCTCCACCAGAAGCTGAAGTTCGTCCATGAGAACAAGGAGGGCAAGATGGAAGTAGTCACAGTGGAGGGGGATCAGCAGCAAGCCAGGCAGTGCATGCTGGCCGCAGTCCCGGCAGTGAAGGAGCCGGAGCGCGTCAACCTCGCCGAGTTCGAGAAAGGCCTCGATGAAATCGGCCGAGATCCCGAGAAGAAGAGCATCGAGGACCTGGCCGAGGTCAGGCTAAACCCGGCAGATCCGGACAGGTTCTTCCTGATTGGCACCCAGCTGCCAGACGAGGAGAGGGCCGAACTCTCTCGGTTCCTGATGCAGAACGTCGACGTCTTCGCTTGGAGCCCAAGCGAAATGCCTGGAATCGACCCTGAGGTCATGTGCCACAAGCTGAATGTGGACCCCGACCACAAGCCGGTAGTGCAGAGGGCCCGTAGGACGGGGCTGCAGCAGACAGATGCGGTCGTCGAAGAGATCGACAACCTGCTAAAGGCAGGAGCCATCCGGGAAGTCCAGTACCCGGTGTGGCTGGCCAACACGGTGGTGGTCAAGAAGAAAACTGGAAAGTGGAGGGTGTGCGTGGACTTCACAGACTTGAACAGAGCCTGCCCTAAAGATAGTTTCCCCCTTCCAAAGATTGACCAACTGATCGACGCCACCGCTGGTCACGATCGAATGAGCTTCCTCGACGCCTACAGAGGCTACCACCAGATCCCGCTCTACGAGCCAGACGAGGAGAAAACATCATTCATAACACCCCGCGGCACTTACTGCTACAAGGTGATGCCCTTCGGGCTAAAGAACGCGGGGGCAACCTATCAGCACCTCGTCACAAAAATGTTCCATGCTCAGCTCGGCCGAACGGTAGAGGTGTACATCGACGACATGGTCGTCAAATCAGTGCACTCCGGCGACCATCTGGCTGATCTTGGCCAAGTCTTCGACATCCTCCGCGCATACAAGCTCAAGCTAAACGCTTCCAAGTGCGCCTTCGGCGTAGCCTCTGGCAAGTTCCTCGGCAGCTTGGTAACGCGGAGGGGGATAGAGGCTAATCCGGACCAGATCACCGCAATTCAGGGCATCCAGAGCCCCTCTACCACGAAGGAAGTTCAGAAGCTCACGGGAATGGCTGCAGCACTCAACCGCTTCATCAGCCGGTCATCAGATAAGTGCAGGCCTTTCTTTCAGCTTTTAAAGAAAAATTTGAAATTCCAGTGGACCCCCGAGTGCGACCAGGCATTGGCCGCACTCAAAACCTATTTAATGTCACCACCCTTACTCTCCACCCCAACTTTGGGGGAGATTCTGTATTTATACCTTGCGGTCTCGGATCACGCAGTGAGCTCCGTCCTCATCAGGGAGGACGAGGGAGTTCAAAAGCCAATCTATTATACGAGCAAGACCCTGCTCGATGCCGAGACCAGGTACCTTCTATTGGAGAAGCTTGCGTTGGCTCTCGTCAGTGCCTCCCGCAAGCTCTCCCATTATTTCCAATCCCACACCATTGTGGTGATCACGGAGCATCCACTCCGTTCAGTGTTCAAGAAAGCTGATTTTTCAGGGCGAATATCAAAGTGGGCAGTTGAACTGGGGCAGTATGATATACAGTACCGTCCCCGAACTGCGATCAAAGCTCAGATCCTGGCAGACTTCATTGTCGAATTCGTTTCCCCCCACCCGACTCCGACCCAGCTCGGCACGGCACTGGGGGGCACAGGGCACGAGCCAGTAGAAACTGAGGTCGAACAGTCTCCCACCTCGGCATGGAAGATCTTTGTCGACGGGTCGTCCACCTCCAAGAGAGCTGGCGCCGGCATAGTTCTCCAATCGCCAGAGGGCCTGGTCATAGAGCAAGCCTTCACCCTGGACTTCAAAGCGACGAATAATGAGGCAAAGTACGAAGCACTGATTGCAGGGTTGAACAGCGCCCGAATCCTCAGAGCCCAGCATCTGGAGATCTTCAGCGACTCTCAACTGGTAACTAGCCAGCTCGCTGGAGACTACCAGGCCAGGGACGACAGGATGGCGGCCTACTTAGCCCTTGCGAAAAAACTACTCTCTCATTTCCAGAAAGCCGAGGTCAGGCAAATATCCCGAGATACCAACACGCACGCAGATGCGCTTGCAAACCTGGCCTCCACTGTCGAAGCAGGGAAGAAAAGGACCATCGAGGTTGGGTCAGTGTCGAGGTCAAGTTTAGAACTCCATTCATCTCGGCTTGTCCTCTGTGCTGACCCCGGCCCGAGCTGGATGGATCCAATTGTCGCCTACTTGAAGGACGACTAGCTCCCCGAGGACAAGGCTGAAGCCCACAAGATCAGACTCAAGGCAGCGCGATTCTGGCTCTCTCCCGAAGGCAAACTCTACAGGAAATCCTTCACAGGTCCATACCTCCAATGCGTCCATCCAAGCAAGGTGGACGACTTCCTGTATGAGATCCACGAACGAATCTGCGGCAGTCACATAGGAGGTCGATCCCTGGCTTACAGAGCAATAAGCCAGGGCTACTGGTGGCCCTACATGCAGAAAGACGCGCAGGTCTACGCCAGGAAATGCGAGAAGTGCCAGAAGTTCTCCCACTCCCTCCATCAGCCAGCACAAGATCTGAGTCCCCTCTCTAGCCCATGGCCCTTCGCTCAATGGGGCCTGTACATTGTGGGGCCTCTTCACCGAGCTCCAGGAAACAAGAGATGGCTGATAGTGGCTACGGACTACTTCACAAAATGGATAGAGGCTGAACCGTTGTCTTCAATCACGGACAGGGACTCCAAGAACTTCGTTTTGAAAAACATCCTTACGAGGTTCGGCATCCCCCGGACCCTGATTTCGGATAACGAGACTCAGTTCGACTCTAAGTCCTTCAAAGACTTCTGCCAAGGGCACGGCATCAGAAATCATTACTCCACTCCGGCATATCCACAGAGTAATGGCCAGGCAGAAATCTCCAACAAAGTGATCCTGGACGGCTTGAAGAAGCGACTGGACAAGGCAAAGGGCAGATGGACAGAGAAGCTTCCGAGCGTACTGTGGGCATACAGAACAACTCCAAGGAGGTCCACCTCGGCAACACCTTTCTCTCTGGCCTACGGGATGGAGGCAGTCATTCCTTTGGAAATCGGCCTTCCTACCCTGAGGACAGAGCTGGTCGACCAAGGCCGAAATGAGACAAACCTGGCAATGGAGCTGGAGCTGGCAGACGAGCGACGAGAAGCAGCAGCCCTGCGACTGACCGACTATCAGCAATGGTTAGCCGGGGCATACAATCAAAATGTCAGAGAAAGAAAGTTCTCCGCGGGAGAGCTGGTTCTCAAGAAGACCCTGCCAGCTGACAGAGAGCCAAACGAAGGGAAGCTGGCCTCGAACTGGCATGGCCCGTTCAGAATAGTCTCACTGGCAGGAAAGTCAGCCTACAAGCTCGAAGACTTGGAAGGAAAGCCACTGCCGAGACCATGGAATGCATCCCACTTGAAGAAATTTTATTTCTAAGGATGTATTGAATCTCAGAATCAATAAAAGCAGCTTTCGCCTTGCCATCAATTTGTCGCCTCTCTGACTGATTTCGGCAGCATGGGTCTACGCCCTGGATACAGCCTGGAGTTCTTACACTCGGCCGAATTCCTAAAGTCCTCGGGTTTTGAACCCATGGGTCTACGCCCTGGATACAGCCTGGAGTTCTTACACTCGGCCGAATTCCTAAACTCCTCGGGTTTTGAACCCACGGGTCTACCGCCCTGGAAAAGGCCTCGAGTCCAGACTCGGTCGTTTCCTAAAGCTCCGGGTCCTGGACCCTGGAGAAGGCCTCGAGTTCGGACACTCGGCCGGATTCCTAAAATCAGGATGGGTCTACGCCCTGGATACAGCCTGGAGTTCTTGACTCGGCCGAATTCCTAAAGTCCTCGGGTTTTGAACCCATGGGTCTACGCCCTGGATACAGCCTGGAGTTCTTACACTCGGCCGAATTCCTAAAGTCCTCGGGTTTTGAACCCACGGGTCTACCGCCCTGGAAAAGGCCTCGAGTCCAGACTCGGTCGTTTCCTAAAGCTCCGGGTCTACCGCCCTGGAAAAGGCCTCGAGTCCAGACTCGGTCGTTTCCTAAAGCTCCGGGTCCTGGACCCTGGAGAAGGCCTCGAGTTCGGACACTCGGCCGGATTCCTAAAATCAGGGTTTTTTACACCCCTCAAAGATCATTGCCGAGCTCACGCTTCCACAGCCGAGACCAACGGAATGATGACTCCACTTCGGCACAAGGCAGCTCGTCTCGACCAAAGCCAGCCATTTCGGCCAAGGACAGCTTTTCAGAGGAAGAGAGCTGTGCCAGCACTCAAACACCCAAAAATGCAAGTATTCCATAACAGTGCAAAGAAAGAGAGAAAGAACTCAAAAGCATCGTACGCAGTTTGGGTGATCACAGAATTCCTCCTTTTTATTCGTTGTAAACTGCTTTATTACAAGAATTACAGAACAGAAAGCAAAGTACAGAAAGGAGGATCACAGTCCTCTAAAAATAGAAAATAAAGAAAAGCTGGGAGACTCTGATCTTCACTCACTCTTCGGGCTGCATACTCCAAGACGCCGGATCGTTGCCTGGAGGTTCTGAGTGATCCTGAATTTCAGTGAGCTCTACAACACGCTATGGTTGGTCAGACCAAAGCGGCTGCAGAAGCCCCTCCAGTGCGGAGGCCCTGGACCTCGCTTAGCTCTTCAACACCCTCCGGCTAGTAAGACCAGCCAAGGTTTGAAGAACCCCCAGGTCCAGCGGGGCCTCAATCCCACCTTCCGTCCGGCGGTCTCGCAAGACCGTGTCGGACGAGAATGCGCCACCGCCCCTCTTCCTCTTCTTCTCTCCATCAACGAAACCCGACCCATCCGATTTCGACCGGCCGGCCGTGAACCCGCGTTCAGAGAGCGCGTGGTCCACGTAGAGTTCCTTCAGAGAGCGCGCAGACTACGACAGGCTTCCCCCCTTGAAGAAAGCCATCCACAGGCGTAAGGGTCCCCCCCGGATCAAAGACTGCAGAATGTCTACCAGCCATGATTCCTATGTCTATGTGATGTAAGCTATCCTACGTTTTGTTCTTTTCATCGCCCATGGCAAGCCTGTCGCCCCTACTTATAGGAAGAAGAAGGGCTCAGCCTCCGAAGGAAGTTATGGGGGCGAAGTCTCCCATGTGTTGCTCGGGATGCACGACTGTTGACCAGCGATCCCTATGACGCCAAGCGGAGACATCCGTCCGTTTCCCTCATAGGCCGTGCCACTGTTTACTGCTATTTATGATCTCCAGAATACGGAGAATCGACACAGACAGCTATGAGGACCGTTTGACTCCTTCTACCTCAAGAGTCACGCGTTATATTAAAGGCATTCAAGTACCATTCAATGCCACATCCAGGAATGAAAGAGAGGCAAATGCAGAGAAAAATGCACAAGTAAAGAAGCCCGACTTTCATTGAATCGACAGAGAATATTACAAGGCTAAGAAGCAAAAAACTTTACATGCAAGAAGACAGAGATATAGAGGAGCCCGGCTACTATGGTTTCGGCGACTCCACTAGGTCGATCACCGTATCTGATGGACCAGTGGACTCGGCCGAAACCGTGACCTTGCTTGGAGCGTCGCTGACAGAGGAGGCTTTGGCCGGTACCTCACCCGGACCAGGGGCAGAAGAGGTCTCACCCTGAGGCACGGCCGAAGCATCGCTGGCGACCGGGGCATCGCTCAAGACCGGGGCAGCTGGAGCGTCGTCAGCAGCAGGAGCAACAGCAGGAGCTTCAACTGGGGCACTTTCGGCTGCAGGAGCGGAGCTTGGCTCAGGAGCCGAGTCCGAGTACTTCGGCAAGTCCCGATAGACAGGATGGTCTTCAGGGACCCCCGCACGCCTCAGTGCGGCCAGACATCCTTCCTCGAATAGGATGGCGGTGATCTCCTCCACGTGCTTCTCGTATAGCTCGGTGGCGTGATCCACCCCATCCTGGAAGGCGGACTGGGCCTTGGACAGAAGAGAGGCCTTCTCCTTCTCCAGCTCGGCGTTCGCCTTCTTCAGCCTCGCTGTTTCGGCTCGCCCAGCCAGCACTTCCCCGCGCAGCCTCGTCCCCTCGGCCGTCGATTCAGCCTTTAACCTGGCTAGCTCCGACTCCAGCTCGGCGGTCTTCTTGTTCCTCGCCCAGACCTCGCCTTTCAGATGATTGGCCTTCGATGTAAGCTCGGCGACATCAGCCAGAGCCGATGCCAGCCGAGCAGCTTCATCAGCGCTGGCTTTCTTCATCCGCTCCACTCCCGCCTGCAGCTCCTCCAGTTCCTTCTTCAGCTTGTCTCTCTCGGACTCCAGCTGGGAGACCCTCGTCGCGTTCCTGTTGCTCCTTCCCACCACGGTCAGGAGCCTCTGCACGTTCTGCAAATGGAAAAAGTGGGTCAAACCGGGGCAGTCAAGCTGGGTTACTTAGAGAAAAACACTGAAGACACTTACCAGGAGGTTGGCCTGGATCGCCGAAACCATCAGGCTCTCATCGTCGAACCTCTCGTGCGTCTCCATTTCTCGTGGCAGAGCACAGACCTTGGCGAGAGCCCCGATCACCTCGGCATTCCCCATCAGCCGGTCCTCGACGTTCAGAGGTTTACCGGGCTGAGTCTCCATCCTCGGCCTCCATGGCGCTGGGGCACTTCGGGGTCCGGAGGCCGATCCAGACCCTTGCCCCACCGAGATCGTCAGCTCGCGAGTCGTCCCGCCTGACGCCCTGCCTGCCGGCGCGCTCTTCTCAGCCGGTGCACTCTTGTCAGTTGGGGCCTTGGCTCCGGGGGCCCGCGCAGGGGTTTTGCCCTTCGGAGGCTGCTCGGCCCCCAGGTCCTTCTCCCCCGCCTTGGACTTCTTCCTAGGCGGGGACCCCTCCCTCGGGCGCTCCGGCGAGCGTCGCCGAACTCCCGCATTCGAAGCAGGAGCAGGAGCAGAAGCAAGAGCAGGAGCAGAAGCCGGAGCAGGAGCGGAAGTGTCGCCAACACCTCCCGAGCTCGAAGCTGCTCGGGTGCTGGCAGGAGATGGCGTCGCAGAGGAAGAGGGCCCCCGCCTGAACTTGGCCGCTAGGTCCTTGACGGCAGGCTCCCTCGACCTTCCCGCCATGTCTTCCTCCCGATCGGAAGAATAAGCGTCCACTATCTGCCTCAGGTTCGACGGTTCCGAACTTGAAGTGGACGCCTCGGATCCAGATGCAGCTCGGCTAGCAGCAGGATCGCTCAAGGGGATCCCGGAAGGTACAGCAAGGGAGACGGTTGGACGATCAGGATGCGCTTCGTCCACCTCGGGTACCCCGGTCCTCTGGTAGTGGCCGCGGTATCTCGGCGTGTATCCGAGCAGCTTCCAGGCCGACCTAGTCTCGTGCCCCTTGTACCTCTCGACCTTGTTGATGTCGTCGGGGTTCCTCCTCCACCCTTCACTCGCAGCTCGGCGTCGTCTCGCACCTGCCTCTGCATAGCAAACAATAGAGGAGTCAGCTCGGCATCGTCAAAATCAAGCAAAGAAAATGAATGAAAAGGAGCGATGTTTACTTGGGACTGTCCCAGGGCGGCGCGGGACCGCTAGCCTCCTACTTTCGCCAGCGCCGAACTCCCAGTCCCCCGAAACACAGAAGAAGGCTTCTTGGGCATTCTTACTTGAATCTTCCAAGGCCAGGACGAAGCCTCTTCGCTGCGGCTTCACCCGGAGATAATATTTCCCTTCCCCGGCCTTGCAGATATCGTAGGTGTCCTCGATGTCATGAACACCTATGTCGGTCCCCAGAATCTCATTCAGTTTCGCCGTGCCCATGATGACCTTATAGCCATTGGGCATCAGCTGGCACGGGGTAAGAGACCAGGTACTGAGGCAAGCTCTAAGTAGAGGGTGCAGGGGGAATCTGACCCCGCCCTCGATCACAGAGATCAGAGGGAACGGCATCCAGCCGCCGGACCAGCGCATCGTGGCATAGTCGACGGAGTCTGCTGGCTTGAGCAGGACTCGCTCCGGAATATCGAAGGCAGCCCTAAATCTGGCTATGCCCTCTTCGGTGTCTAAACTGAACCTAGGGGTGCCCATGTCTAGAAAGAAGGATACAGCATAAGAAAAAACCCTAAAGGCTGCTGAACCCTAGGAAAAAGCTACACAGAGGCGTGAAGCAACTTACAGAGATGAAAAGAGGCAACTCGAGTATAGATCCAGACACGCCCTACGGTCGTCCTCACTAGAAAGATCTTGAGCAGCAGAGCAGAAATCGGAGATGAAGGCGAAGGCGAAAAGAAATCAGAAGCGAGAAGAAAAGAAGACGACCCTATTTATGGAGAAGAAACCCTCGGCGCGCGCTGCTTTCGAAATTCGAAAGGACGGATTTCGCGATCCGCGCCCATTCCATCAATAAGACAGCGCAACCAGTGAAGAGGCGACGCGTGTAGCCGTCGACTCGCTTCCCAGTACAGGCGAGACAGAGCATTCATTGCTTCAGGACAGTTGAAGCGACACCAGGCAATGACCGTCGCATCCCCAGGCGAGTTTTCTAGCTTTCGACCACTAAAGGCCAGGGCGCTTAAAAGGTCAAAAGCTAGGGGGCAGTTGTGTGGGGAGATTTCCAGAACCATAGGATTACGCTAATCACAGCCATCAGATGAGGCTAAGCACTCTCACGTGCCATCCGCGTGGCACCAAGCTCACCCCGGCTACCAGGACAGGAGGTCCGGCCGAAGTCAGGCAGCTCCGGGCCACTAGCGCCGAACTGAGCCGCCCCGGGTGCCATTTCGGCAGGAAGCTCCACCCCGGCTGAAGAAGCCGGGATGGAAGCCGAAGCAAGAAGGAGCCTCCACTTGCGCCCCTCATCCCCCACGTCACCAGGCACGTGGAGAGATAGGGGCACGAGCTAGAGGGACAGACACGACATCCAGCCGCTCACAATCTTCGCCAGATCCTAACAGGGCGGCATCCAGCGGCTGAGGCCACATCAGGGCAAGGCCCGAGGGCAGATCCGATGATCCCCTACCGCCAAAAGCGTCCAACACGATCTGGCCCAACAAGACGCGCATTAAATGCGACGTGGGTTGATCCGACGCGCATTTAATGTAGAGTGGGCTGGATTGGACCGCATTAATTGCAACGTGGGCTGATCATGACTTCCCAGTCGAATCATGAGACCCATGCCAAGATATCGTCCAAGATATCTTCCAAATCGTCTATAAAAGGGTTGCATTTCACATGCAAGGTACGCACAATACAACTCATAGAGCTGTTACTCTGCCTCTCTTCTTCCTCTCCTCTCCTTCCATTGTTCCAGTTCCTTCACTGACTTTGGCATCGGAGAGCCTTGCGCCGCCCAGGCCAGGGTCCTCTGACCGTGTGTTCTTCCCTTTCAGGCTTTCGGACGGCACCCAGTCATCATCATCATTTGGATAAGTCCTCTAAGGCTCCCCAGTTATTGTGGGTCATTATTTTCTGCACCTACAGGCACTTTCTATGATTTTTCTGGTCCTTTTGTTAAGACATCTGTAAGCCTTACTAGAGGAGGAGTAACCCAGAAATATACCTTCATCAGCTCTTTCTTCAAATTTGCCCGGATTTTGTTCAAGACGCTTGATGTAACACTTGCTACCGAAGACTCTGAAGTGCTTGACTGTTGCTTTTCTCCCAAACCATAGCTCATAAGGAGTTTTGTCTTCATGTGGCCTGATCAAGCATCGATTCTGAATGTATACAGTCGTATGGATTGCCTCCTTCCAGTATTTGTTAGCTAGCTTGCTCTCAGTTAGCATTGTGCGAGCCATCTCTTGCACGGTACGATTTTTCCGTTCCACAACTCCATTTTGCTGTGGAGTTCTAGGGGCTGAATATTGTCTTTGAATGCCATGGTGCTCACAATAGTTAGTGAACTCTTCAGATGTGAATTCACCTCCTCGATCAGACCTTAAAATCTTGATACGTTTTCCAAGCATATTTTCAACCCGTGCTTTAAACACTTTAAAACGATCAAGTGCTTGATGTTTATGCTTAAGAAACAATACCCATGTCATATGAGTATAATCATCAATGCATAACATAAAATACTTATCTCCATTGGTGCTTTGAGTTCGCATCGGTCCACAGAGATCAGTGTGCACTAGCTCAAGAGGTTTCTTTGAATGATGCTCCTTTGACTTGAACATTACCCTCGTTTGCTTTCCCTTTTGGCAAGAATCGCAAATGGGGTTGGAAGGCTTTTCAACTGTAGACATACCTCTGACAGCCTTTGAATTGCAAATCTTTGACATGTTATCAAAGTTTAGATGCCCAAGGCGTTTGTGCCACAACCAACTTTCCTCTGTCCGACTCATCAAGCAAGTCTTTTCAGCTCCATCTGACAATGTATAGAGATTTCCAGCAGTCCTAGATCCAGTAGCCACTGTTTTGCCGTTGCTACACTTCTTGATAGCAAACCCATTCTTAGTGAAGACAACTTCGTGGCCTTTGTCACAGATCTGGCTCACACTAAGCAAGTTGTGTCTCAGTCCAGACACATATAAGACCTCTTCTGATCTGATCTTATTTTCCTTTAGCTGAACAACACCTTTTCCGCAGATTTTGGCACCATCATTGTTACCAAACTTCACTGATTCGCCTTCATAGTGCTGTAATTTGACGAATTTTTCCTTATCACCCGCCATATGGCTTGAACAGCCACTATCAAGGACCCATGGTGCTGCCTTCTTTTGTGCATTGAATGCCATTTGCACAATGAGAGATTCCTTGGAATTATCTTCCCTTTTCTCTGCCCTCCATGCCTTAACTAACTTGGGTTTCTTTTCAACCTGAAATTGGTTAACAATAGGCAACCTACAATCCCTAGTCAAGTGTCCATAATTATGACACTTATAGCACTCAATTTTGTGGCTGTTTAGGATTGAGAAAGGGTTCCTAGTCACAAATGGGCTGTTTCTAACATAGAATTTGCATTCAGCCCTTTTATGTCCATATCTATTGCAATGATAACAGTAACCATAAAATTTGAATCTTCTTTGTGGCTGGTTAGACTTCATTTCCTTTCTCACATGAATGGACTCTTTTCTAGGCTGGGTGGGCTTCACAGGTTTTGTCTTTTCAGGAGGTGTAATCTTAGAGGATTCTCCATTCTCAAATCCTAGACCAAATTTGAAGTGAGGAGGCCTTTGAACTTTCAGTATTTCATTGAGCTTCAATGTTCCATTGATTGCTTTGAATTCCTTGAGCTTTTGATTCATTTGTATATTTTCAGTCCTTGCTCCAAGGACTTCATTCTCAAGTTTCACCACTTCCTCAGTTCTGGTACTGATTTGTATTTCTATGACTTCTACCATTCTTTTATATTCTTCAACTTGAGTTTTTAAAGCAATAACTGAACTTTCAGATTCATGAAGAAGTTTCAGATTTTTCTTACTTGTTTTTCGTTCCATGCTAAGCTCCTCAAGTGCGGCAATGAGTTCTTCTTCAAGATTGACCTCAGCCTCCTCTTCCTCTTCCGGCTCTTGCTCCTCTTCTTCTTCAACAGTAACCATGAAGAGAGCTTCAGTTGCCTCGGCTGATTCATCATCGTCTGAAGTTTCAGACGTGCTGTCATTATATTGACTGATGAAGCTTTTTGCTTTGCCCCTCTTTCTGAAATTTTTCTTCCATTTACTCTTATCAACAAAAGAGTCATCATCATTGTTTTCTTTCAGCGGACACTTCGCAGCAAAGTGACCAACACCGCCACAATTGAAGCATTTAAAGGGTAGCTTCCCTTTGTACTTTCCATTACTTCCTTTCTTCAGCTTTCTAACTAATTGAGCCTCAAGCTAATCATCATCAGTATCAGCATCATGACCAGCAGTCTCTTTTCCCTTTTTCTGAACTTTGAAGGCCGCTTCTCTATCAGATGAAGATGTCTTACCTATGCGCATCTCATAGGCAGTGAGTGAACCATGCAACTCATCCATGGTAAATTCATTCAGGTCCTTGGCTTCTTCTATGGCTGAGACTTTTGAATCAAACCGGGGAAGAAGAGATCTTAGAACCTTTTTGACGATGACTGGTTCTTTAATCTCTTCCCCTAGTCCACGAATGTCATTCGTGACTTCATTCACTCGTTGCATATACAAGTCAACATTCTCGCTTTCCTCCATGCGAAGAGACTCGAATTGAGAGCGATGAGTTTGCAATTTCGCTTTTTTGATCTTCTCATCTCCTTCATGAATGCTTTTCAACTTGTCCCATATTTCCTTGGCTATTTTGCAAGCAATTACTTTGACCAGCTCGCTGTCCACAAGGCCACTAAAGAGTGCATTCTGTGCCTTGGAGTCGTTGTCTGCTAACTTCTTCGTTGCAGCATCAGTGGGTACGATGGCAGTATTGTAACCGACTCTGACAGTCTCCCAGACATCATAGCCAAGTGATTTGATGAAAGCCTGCATTCTGATCTTCCAGAAGGAGTAATTAGAACCATCAAAAAAAGGTGCTTTCATATTCCCTGTATTGGATGCCATATGATTTGACAAGAGATCACCCTTAGCGTGTTAAGCTTATCAAGGGAGCCTTGGCACTCTGATACCAATTGTTAGATATCGCGATCACTGAGAGGGGGGGGGGGGTGAATCAGTGATCCCTTAAAAACAGGTCCAATTTAACAACAAAAGTAAACCAAATCACACAAGGACACCAGATTTAACGTGGTTCACCAAAAGGCTACCTCCACGGTTCAAAGACTGTCCGAACACCGATCCGGAACAGGTCTGAATCTATTTAGTCGCACCAACGACAAAGAGCACCAACCCTTAAGTTTCAGATAGCACCAACTATCTAGGAAGCACCTACCCCCTTTACAATTTATCTGCACCAACAGATAGGATCACCAAACCCCTAACACCAAGCACCAACTTGATGTTTTACAGAATTAAAGTAGAGAACTTTTCTACAACCCTTCCCCTCTACAATCTCTCTCTCTCAATCCCTTAAAAATTGAAATTTAAAGCATAAAAAGAGAGACACTTATCTATGGACGAATCACCATCTTCATGAGCATATTTTCGTCCAACTTGCTGTAGAAACTTGCAGCACAACAGCACACAGCAGCACCTTCTTCTCCAATCACTCTTCTCTCCAAAACCCTCTCTTTTGTTCTCTCTTCTCTTCTCTCCTAATGAAAACGAACTTAGCAAGCCTTTATATAGGTTATGGTAACCCTAAAGAGTATTCAAATTAGGCTAGAATTCGTTTAGAAAGAGTCCCAAACGAAATACATAAGTTTCCTGAATTTTCGTGCAAAACTTTTATTTTTGCGCAATTCTGGTTTCCCGTGCTCGGTCGACCGCGTGGGGTCCTCGGTCGACCGGCGACACACTGTGGCAACAAATAACTGGGAGCTAACTGAGACTGTCTTCTGCAGACTTCTCTTGCCCGGTCGACCGCGTGGGGTCCCCGGTCGACCGGCCACACTGCTTCAGGAATTCTGATTTCCTGTACTGTTTCAGCTCTGTTTTCTCTTTGAAGCTCTATCAACACCACACTATCAACACCACACTTGTGACATTGTGTTGACAATAATTCCAACACAAAATGACACTTAAGATATTAAACACTTCAATGCTTCATAAGACTTCTCAAGGCATCTCAAATTCCAACAAAACCGGCTATCAATGCCACAAAACAAAACCGGCTATCAATGCCACAAACAAAAAAAAATTGGCTTTCAAAAAACCCGGCTATTAATGCCACAAACCCGGCTATAGATGCCACAAAACAAACTCGGCTATCAATGCCACAAAAAAGCTGGCTCTCATGCCAAAATCAGCTTCCATGCCACAAACAAAATCTGGCTCCCATGCCGAAACAATCATTTGACAAAAGATTTTCACAGAATGATAAGCTTTTGATCAAATCCCATTTAGCAATTACTTTTATCACAAAAAGATTTAAGTGAGCGTAGGGAAAATAAAAAAATAGAGGCATCCCATTTAGCAATTACTTTCATCACAAAAAGATTTAAGTGAGTGTAGGGAAAACAAAAAAAAGTACAAAAAAAAATACAAGTGGTCCCAAAAAAAAGTGTTCACAAGCACTACAAAAAAAAAGTACCAAAAAAAATACAAGTGGTCCAAAAAAAAAAAAGAGAGAAGGATGGTTTCTGTTAAAAATAAAAAACAGGAGCTCAATCAAAAATGGTCTCCAGCCAAGAGTTCAGCTCCTCAAGCAAACTTTTGGCCTCAGCCGTCAGGGATTCCACGGCACGATTCTTCAAGAACTTGCCATGAGATACTGGGGTGGGTTGTAACCCTTCTTCGCACCGGGAAGCTTATCCCGAGCAGTTTGCCATTGTTTGTTCTCTTCAGACTTCCTTTTAAGAACTCGATCGGCATCTGCAACCCGGCGAATCAGAGCACTCTCCCTGTCACGAGCCTCTGTTATTGCAGTCCACTTGGCAGCGACTTGTGCCTGCAGATGCTCAAGACGTTTCCTGGCCTCATCGACCTCCTTATCAAGGATGTTAAGGTCATGTGTCAGCCCAATGATGGCTAGCTCTTCTAAGTTCTTCTCTCGGACTATCTGCTTCCTGCTTTGTGTAGCCTCATCCAGGTTAGACTGACCCTTATCCGCAGGGTCCAGGAACATCTCCTTGAAGAACTGGTCGTCAGGAAAACCCATGGTCTCAAGCCACCTGTCACCCAGCTCAATGATCCTATCAACGATCGCCCTGGCACTTGTGACATCCAGACCAGCCTCTTCGGCATCACCGAGAATCTCACGCACATGCTGGATCATCCCAAATCCGGCATCTAAGTGCCCAGAAAGCAGAGTCTCAATCCAAGAGCTCAGAACCCGCACCACCACCTTCTTCGCAAAAAGAAGAGATGGCCCAGCTGAAGATTCGCCCAACTCCGTTGGTCGGCTGCTCATGTCATCACTCGTTGGATGAGTAACGAAAGAACACTTTCCAGTTGAAGCTACTCCTGCTCGGGAAGGAATCTCAGCACGAGGTATCTCCTCAACAGTGTCAGAACTGGTCCCAGGAGTCTCTACCTCTGGATCAACCTCTGGCATCCCTTGCTCTGGTTCTGAAGGAAGTGACGGACTCTCCTCTGTCACCTCAAAACCTGCCAAAGAAACACAAAAAGGTATGAATATGATCCTGTTTGAAAATCATTATCAGGGTTATTACTACAAAAATACCTTCTTGGACGACTTGCGGAAGACTCTCTTCCTCCATGAACTCATCGGAAGCATCATCAACATTTGCATCCATCGATGGTTCAACGTCATCAGAATCCTGTGGCAAGTCAGCTGACAAGAAAAATGTTAGCAAACCAAGTCACAGACACAAAAAAAGAAAGCAAAAGAAGTCATACCAATTGGAGATTCTGGATTCACTCCAGAGTCCCTCGGTTTTTCTTCAGGTGCCCCGACAGGATCCGTCACCACCTCATCGGTTGGAACCTCAGGCATCACCAAGTCTTCCTCTCCTAAAAAAAAAAAAAAAGCAGAAACAAGAAGAAAATAAGAACATGGAAGAATCCCATGAAAAGAAATGGAAAGAGAAAAAGGAAGAATCATACCTTCACCGACGGTCTCTTCTTCTCGGCTTCTCTTCTCTGGAGGCTCGTCAGCATCCACTGGCACATCCTCATTGATAGTAATAGGAACTTCCAAGTCAGGAGAGTCCTCATGCTGCCCCTTGCTGCGATGATGACTCCTCCTCCTCTTACTCCTGCAGGCTCGCTTCTTAGAGGAACCTGCCCTGCTGTCAGAGTCAGGTTTCCCACTTGACTCCTCACTGGATGGTCTACTCTTGCCAGTAGACACCATGGAAGCTTGCCTTTGTGCCGCTTGCATCCAAGCACCAAGTTTGGCTTCCTCCTGTTCTAGCTGCTCTAAAGCCTCATCAGGTATTTCTCGAACAGCTTCAGAACCAATGATGCCCTGGTCACCGAGAAAGCCTATCTTATGCTTCTCTCCAGAAAGGAAGGCCCAAACTTCCTCTCGCCGGACGCCATCCGACTTTCCAAGGCCCTTTCCAGATGCTAGCTTCACATCAAGCTCCTTCTTGGAAAGCCCTCGATATGCCGAAAAGCTCTCCGCGAACCACTTCGCAAAGCCGGCAGTCCGGGAAGTCAACAACATAGGATAAGAGATCATGGCTGTAGTGTCTTCAGCACTATAGAAAGCCCATGCATTTCTCCCGTCCTGTAAACCTCCAAAGTGTTTCACCATGCTTGAAGGCGCTCCAACAACGCCTTGAGAAAAACCCAGCTGCAAAGCAAAGCGAGAGGGTACATACGGCTGGATCTCGACGAAAAGATGTCTGCGGTACACCATCGTGCCGACACGTATGCTGAAAAGCCACTCCTTCTCTGCATTCGTCAAGGAGTAATGCCTTCCCGACCCTGCCCTGGTAGAGTCTCGGGAGGCACCAAAATCAAAAGCCTTCTTTCGCAACTCCGGAGAAAGCTTCACTGAAGACTGCCCCATCTCGACGTCCCTGAACCGTCGGATCCTCATGCGGGCAAACAAAAGTGATTCGGACACGGCTTTGCCCTTAGCCAGCCGAAACATCAGAGGATCATCATCCTGTGTAGCACCCAGCCAGTGGAAGCCAGGACAGTGGTACACGTACCAAGAATAAAAGATGTGGGCTGAAAATACCCTATTCATGGGAAGCCCAAGCCGAACCAAAAAAGCAGCAGCCTGTAGTTCGGTACATAGGTAGGAGTAAAGAGCTGGCACCAAAGCAAGCTGCTCTCCAAACGCCATCTGACAAGCTGGAAAAATACAATGCGGCCTGATGAGCGTTCCATCTCCTCCAGCAAAAATAGCCTCACCAAGCCAATAAGTGAGGTAAACAACGAGATCTCTCCGCAGTGCAATGTCAGGACATATGGCGTTTGTACTCACACAGAAATCTCTCAACTCTTCTTGCATGGCCAAGATCTTCTTCGAACTTGGATCCTGAGCCCTGGCTTCCTGGGTCGCACTATCAGAAGACTCCCTGCTATCAAAAAAGTTGGGGAACGAAGAGCTAGAACTCTTCCAACTGCTGGATCTAACTTTCAAACCCTCCTTCTCCTTCAAAAAATCATAGAAGGCGACGAGCTGAAAGTACAGAAGCCTGAGCTCCTCAGACTGCCCCTCAAGGACGCTGTCAATCGGCATAAACTCCTCATAGAGTTTGCCAAGGATGGGCAATCCAGTAATGGTGCTCAGCTCCTTCAAAGAGAAACCAATCTCACCATTCGTCACAACGAAGGTATTGGTTTGTGGGAGGAATGACTCCAGCATAGCCATGAAGGCCTCGTCGGAAAAGATCACGGTCTCCCTAAAGGCGCGAACCGCATCAAAAATCCCCGCTTCCTTCAAAACAGCACCACCAATCAGCAGGACGCGATTAGTCCACGACTTCCACTCGGAGTCAGCATTGAAACGGCCACGAAGTCGAAAAGGCTTTATCCAATTGCTACTGTCACCGCTGAAAATAACAAGGCCCACCGGTCTCAAATCGACCGACGGATAATCAGAGCCCTGGTAGTCGCTGGATGACATCAACAGGTCCATGTCAGCAGGCGACCTCTCCGTATATCCAGGAGAACCGCCAACAAAAACCACGGTCTTGATTACATTTGTCCTTCTCACCCAGCTTGGAGGATCTTCCCTCTTAGAGCACGTGGGGGCAAGGCTCATGATCGAGACGGTGCGATCAAACTTCGACCGGGTAGCAACAGTCTTCTTCTCACCATCTGCTGTGAAAGAAAACTGAAAACATCTCCTCTGGTATGTCATGTCATCAGGGACAGCATCACCAAAGAAGAAGGTAGGCTTGGGTAAAACACTCTGATCTTCCATCACCCATGGACGACTGCTTACCATGATCTTATAGAACTCCTCTCCCTTGAGAGTGATCAGTCGCTGCCTCATCTCATCTCTGTTGAGGGAGTCGTATTCTTCCAAATTTCTCTCATTATACTGGACCTTCTCAAAGGCCTGTTGAACGGCCGAATTAGAAGATCTAGCAGATCGACGAGGTGCGCTTGTAGCAGGCTCTTTACCCTTGTTCATTCTGGAAAAACCACCTGAAAATGGTGGAAAAGAAAAATACCAAACATCAAAATGACAGAATCTCGCTAAAAAAAAAAATCTGGCGAATTTTTGACATGATGACGGGGCAATTCCGAAGAAAAGGAACTATCCCGAAAGAAATCGAAAGCTTGAAGATGGGCTCAACATTGCTGCGAGCTCCGAAACTCCAAACTTTCGAAACCTCAAAGTCTCCGCAAAATCAGGAAGGGCTCAACATCGCTGCGAGCTCCAAATTCCCAAATTTGCGAAAACTTCCAGGTATGCTATCACATCATGCTACAATTCAATTTACAAAAATATACATGCATGAACATCTTGGTTTGCGAAAAAAATGCATTATCATGATGAGCCAAAAAAAAAAGAAACTTTCTCCGAAAAAAAAAAGAGAAGAGAGAAAGAAAAACAAGGGACTGGCCCATAGGCCACGTGGCCGTACGGCCAGATCCGTACGGATCTGTCCGTACGGCCCACAAAAAGAAAAAAAACATGTAAAAAAAAGAAAGAAAAAGAAAGCAAAAAAAAAAAAACGTGTGAAAAAAAGAAGAAGCAAACACGTGAAAAAAGAAAGAAAAGAAAATAAAGAAACAAAAAAAGAAAGAAAGAACTTTTTTTTCCTACAATGGAGTTTTCTTGAAAAAGGGAACTTACTTGAAGCCATTGATGGAGAAGAAGAAGAAAAGTCTTGAAGATCTTGAAGAAGAAGAACTCTTGGTCTTGAAGCCCTCTTGGGATTGTTGCAAAAGAAAGTAATAAGAGCAAGAGATCCAACCTCCTCCTTGCTTTTATAGAAGAAAGCAAACAAAGAAGGATAGAAGAAAGAGGTAAGTGTTACTAATTAGTAACCTTGCCAAAAGAAAGAATTAGAAAGATTCTTTCCCAAAAGAAAGATATCTTAAGGGATTTTCTCCCAAAAAGAAATCAATGAGAGATTTTCTCCCAAAAAGAAATCAATAAAGGATTCTTTCCCAAAAGAAAAATATCTTGAGATATTCTCTCCCAAAATAAAGGGAACATGAGAGATTCTCTCCAAGTAAAGATATTCTTAGATATTCTCTATCCGAAGGAGATATTTTTGGATATTCTTTACAAAAATGACACCATATGAGATCTAAGCCATTTCAAAAGCTTAAGGTCCCATGGGTTAGCCCATATGAGCCAGGTTTGACCACCTAGGCACAGAAAAAAAAAATTTGGGCTTTTAGTCAAAGAGAAATCCCTCTCGCCAAGAGCATACAAAAATGGTTCCATGCCCCTTTTGAGTTGATTCGACCATCAAAAAAGAATTCCAAGCCCCATGAGCTTCCAAAAATCAAACCATCCAGCCTCATATACCAAATTGAGCCAAAATCTTGAAATTGACATTCCACAAAAATCCAAACAAAATCCTGGTCCCCTAACTTGCAACATACAGCTTGTTAGGTCACAAGACCAAAACAAAAATCCAAAACCCGATCCCCTAACTTGCCACATACAGCCTGTTAGGTCACAAGATCAAAACCAAAATTGATCCCCCAACATTCCACATACAGTTTGTTGGGTCACACGGTCAAAACCAAACCCGACCCCCTAACCTGCCACATACAGTCTGTTAGGTCACAAGGTCAAAATCCAAATCCACATCTCTGATGTCATCTTCAAAACTTTGCCTCGAGATGGTACGTGATCCATTTCACTACCATTAAATTCCCCTGGAAGCTCAAAAGGCTACAAATACCAAAAAGATAGACTGCTCAAAGACTCTTGGTCCAGTCACAGGCTCTCCTGCACAAATCTCTTCGAGGCACATCGACTACAAATGTTAAGCAACTCGTCGCTGTACCTCGAGGGGGCATTTGTTGACACCAAAAATGTCACTTTGTCTCTTCGAGATCCAAAGAGCTACATGAAGTCGCAACCTGCCATAAATAGGCAATGCTACTTCCAAAAAATCAAATCTTGTCAGAATCAAACAAAAACTGCAAGATCCTTCAAGACAGCCAAAAGAGGAGTACACAAGAAGTTTCGGGCCATTTCAAAATCATTTGGCCTAACTTCGCTTCTCCAGCAGTTGAAAAGGAGCTCCCTGCGGCGAAAGCATCGGAGACACCAAATCTTCGATCAGAGCCGATGGTTGGTCTCAAAATACATCCAAAAGGCTCCACGTCAAGTTCCGAGTCAAACCGGCAACGTTTGACCCTACATCAACCCTCGAACAGCTAAATCAAGCCTCTCGGCGGCGAGAACCAACGAGGCCATCACTCATCAGATAGAGCACATGGACGGCTTCAAAATGCTTACAAAGGGCTACACGTCAAATTTTAGGTCATTTCGACAACATTTGACCATAGTTTGATGCTCGGAAGCCAAATCAGGCCTCCCGGCGGTGAAGCTCCCCGGGACTATGGTTTCTAAGACAGAGCCTATGGATCATCTTAAGATGACTCCAATAGGTTCCCTGTCAAATTTCAAGTCAATCGGACATCGGTTGACTGCACATCAAACCGCGACATCTTCATCGCGACAAAAGCAAGTCTACTGGTAATAGGACCCCAAACGGCTTCAAAACTCAAACAAAAGCCTATGGTTGGTCTTATTTATTGCTTAGCAGGCTTCACCCCAAATTTCAAGTCAGTCCGACATCATTTGGCCCAGTTTCAGCTTCTGACGAAAAATCGGCAACTCTGAGCAACAAAGCATTCGGCTTTCTCAAAAAATTGGAAACTTTGCAAAATAAAATGCAAGGATTCTCATCAGGTTTTCTACAGGGAAATCAGGCCAATAAATGATAAAAAATGTCAATAAAAAATACAGAATAAAAAAGAATAAAAAAACAACAAAAACGGACACAAAACGGGACAAAAGGGGGGGAAACCCCCCCAAGGTCGCAGAGCCCTGCGACCCTAGGGCCCGGGATCGCCCGGTGAGCCCCGGAAACCCTGTTTTTCGCCATTTTTTCGCATTTCGAAGCGTTCGGCCTCTGGTATTTTCCAATATTCATACTTTTGAGACACCAAATCCTCTGACATCTGTCAAAAACACGGGTTAATCATCAAGAGTATCGAAATCAATATTGATTGCCAACTGGTGAACCAAAAAAAAGTGTGCTTTCTACCCGACCGATCGAGAAATCGACAGGACAGATGGCACCGACCCGCTGTTGGCAACCAACACTTGAAGTTACATGGCCATCCGAATTCGATCTACATGAAGATCCATCGACGACCCGCTGTTGGCAACCAACACTTGAAGTTACATGGCCATCCGAATTCGATCTACATGAAGATCCATCGATGATCATCGCCAGAAGAATCCCAAAAGACGCGCCACGGCCCGCGACTCTTCAACTGCTCGACGACGACTTAATGCGATTAATTAACTAGCTTTATTACAGTTATTAATCCATTTCTTTGGACGGACCAATCAGAAGCAAGCATCCGGGAGTTACAAGTCAAGAGATTCATGGCATTTAACCCATGAAACTCCTCCCATCATGGCGATTAAAGGCGATTAAATGCCCTCAATCTCCTCCGGCCAATCAGAAGCATAGAAAAAGGAGTTACAAAATAAAGAATTCAATCTTGTAACTCCTCCCTTTATGTAGCTTTATGACAATTAAGGCTCATAAACCCTCCTAAATGGCTACCTAAAAGCCTATAAATAGGAGAGCTCTCCAAGAAGAAAGGGAGACACAGACAAAGCACAGAAATTCAGAGAAGGAAAGAAAGAAAACTCTGCGGAAGTTCTACACCGACCACCGCTACAAGGTGACAAAAGTCCATTGGGGGGTACCCCCCCCCCCCCCCAAGGTCCTTGCCTTCTCCTTCTGCCTCCAAATGGCTTAGACGTGGCTTTTCAGCCCATCTACTCGACTTTTTATTGGACATAGGAGCTCCTTTTGGTCTTAGTCCTCTAAAAACCTGAGGTTATAGCTAAGCCAAGCGAATCAATAGCATCCTCTATTCTCATATGCATGGATGATGGCGAAGTCCACATATGGCTTGCGACCGTCAATCTGAACGGGTCCCCCACAATCTCCTGAGAAGTTAGATCCTCCTTTTCTTGCTTTTCATTGTAGTTTGTAATTTTTTTAAAGAGATAAAAATCACAACTCTTGTCTTTCATTATTGATAAGAATCGTAAATCGGCTATAAACGCCAAAATCGGCTATAAACGCCAAAAATCGGCTATAAATGCAAAAAAAAATCGCATTTCACGGCAAATCAAGAAAATGTTTTCTTTTCTTAAATATATGTGCAATGGAAAACTTGAAAGAAGTTGATTTCCTTTTTACTTGCGAAGGTTGATCTCCGGATCACCACTTGCAATTCCAAGTAAAATAGAAAATCTGGCACACCTACTGTTGACACCAAAAATGTCACTTTGCCTTTTCAAGATCCAAAGAGCTACATGAAGTCGCAACCTGCCATAAATAGGCAATGCTGCTTCCAAAAATCAAATCTTGTCAAAATCAAACAAAAACTGCAAGATTCTTCCAGACAGCCCAAAGAGGAGTACACAACAAGTTTCGGGCCATTTCAAAATCATTTGGCCTAACTTCGCTTCTCCGACAGCCGAAAAGGAGCTCTCGGCGAAAAAAGCTCTCCGGGACCATGATTTCCAAGACAGAGCCTATGGATCATCTTAAAATGACTCCAATAGGTTCCCTGTCAAATTTCAAGTCAATCGGACATCGATTGACCGCACATCAAACCGCGACATCTTCATCGCGACAAAAAGCAAGTCTACAGGTGATAGGACCCCAAACGGCTTCGAAACTCAAACAAAAGCCTATGGTTGGTCTTATTTATTGCTCAGGAGACTTTACACCAAATTTCAGGTCATTCCGACATCGTTTGGCCCAGTTTCAGCTTCTGACGGAAAATCGGCAGCTCTGCGCGACAAAGTCTTCGGCTTTCTCAGGAAATTGGAAACTTTGCAAAATAAAATGCAAGGATTCTCATCAGGTTTCCTACAAAGAAATCAGGCCAATAAATGGTCAAAATGTCAAGGAAAAATACAGAAGAAAAAAGAATAAAAAAAAGCAAAAACGGACGCAAAACGGGACACGAAAGGGGGAAAACCCCCCCAGGGTCGCAGACCCCTGCGACCCTGGGCCAGGGTCGCCGGCGACCTTGGAACCCGGGGTCGCCGGGAAAGCCCCGGAAACCCCGATTTTCGCCGTTTTTTTCGCGATTCGAGGAGCCCAGCCTCTGGTACTTTCCAAAATTCATGCTTTTGAGACACCAAGTCCTCTGACATCCGTCCAAAACACGGGTAAACCATCAAGAGTATCGAAGACAATATTGATCGCCACCCGGTCAACCAAAAAAAGTGTGCTTTCTACCCGACCGATCGAGAAATCGACAGGACAGATGGCACCGACCCGCTGTTGGCAACAAACACCTGAAATTACATGATCATCTGATGTCGATCTACATGAAGATCCATCGATGATCATCAACAGAAGAATCTCAAAAGACGTGGCACGGCCCGCGACTCTTCAGCTGCTCGGCGACCACTTAATGCGATTAATTGACTAGCTTTATTACAGTCATTAATCCATTTCTTTGGACGGCCCAATCAGAAGCAAGCATTCGGGAGTTACAAGTCAAGAGATTCATGGCATTTAACCCATGAAACTCCTCCCATCATGGCGATTAAAGGCGATTAAATGCCCTCAATCTCCTCCGGCCAATAAGAAGCCAAGAAAAAGGAGTTACAAAATAAACAATTCAATTTTGTAACTCCTCCCATTATGCGGCTTAATGACAATAAAAGCCCATAAACCCACCTAAAAGGCTACCTAAAAGCCTATAAATAGGAGGGCTCTCCAAGAAGAAAGCACACACAGAGAAAACGAACATCAACAGACAGCAGACAGAAATCCAGAGAAAGGAAAAAGAGAGAAAACTCTGCGGAAGTTCTACACCGGCCACCGCAACAAGGTGACAAAAGTCCCTTGGGGGTACCCCCCCCCCAAGGTCCTTGCCTTCTCCTCCTGCCTCCAATGGCTTAGATATGGCTTTTCAGCCCGTCTACTCGGCTTTTTATTGGACATAGGACCTTCCTTTGGTCTTTGTCCTCTAAAAACCCGAGGTTATAGCCAAGCCAAGCGAATCAATAGCATCCTCTGTTCTCATCTGCATGGATGATGGCGAAGCCCACATATGGCTTGCGACCGTCAATCTAAACGAGTCCCCCACAATCTCCTGAGAAGTTAGATCCTCCTTTTCTTGCTTTTCATTGTATTTTGTATTTTTTTAAAAGAGATAAAAATCACAATTCTTGTCTTTCACAATCGGTTATAAATGCCAAAATCGGCTATAAACGCCAAAATCGGCTATAAACGCCAAAAATCGGCTATAAACGCCAAAATCGGCTATAAATGCCAAAAAAATCGCCTTTCACGGCAAATCAAGAAAATGTCTCTTTTCTTAAATATATGTGCAATGGAAAACTTGAAAGAAGTTGATTTCCTTTTTACTTGCGAAGGTTGATCTCCGGATCACCACTTGCAATTCCAAGTAAAAATAGAAAATCTGGCACACCCACAAAAAAAGAAATGTTGATGCACGCCCCCTTTGCCCCCCGGTTACGAAAGGGTCGGAACCAAACGGACTCCCACGTCCGCCGACCTCGGTAGGAACCCCCGGGCATTCCGGGAGCGCGGTCCATCAAGCTGGCATCACCCGGTGGGACTCGTTTATTTGAGAACACGATGCTAGAATGAAATATTTGCATATCATATATTTTGCTCTATGCTTATATTTCTTTTCTCGATCCCTTGGCTACTTTATAATTGGTGGCCTATGTTGAATTCCGCATAATAAAAAAATGAGATGAGATTTTTTGTTTGGAAATTTCTAATTCTTTGAATTTATTTCCACTCTTTCTCTTTTCAAAAAAAAACAAAAAAAAACAAAAAAAAATCAGATTTTTCATTTTTGGATTCAAAATTGAGAAACTTTGATCCTTTCCCTTCTGGGCACTGGCGCTCGCGGAAATCGCCGAGACCGTGTTCGGATCAGGGGTTGGGCCATTGTTTCTCTTCGATGAGTTCATTAAAAATCTAAAAAAAGAAAAAAAAAAATATATATATATAAAAAGTAAAAAAATTTTAGATTTCTCAATTTGGATTCAAAATTGAGAAACTTTGATCCTTTCCCTTCTGGGCACTAGCGCTCGCGGAAATCGCCGAGACCGTGTTCGGATCGGGGTTGGGCCATTGTTTCTCTTCGATGAGTTCATTAAAAAATATATATATATATGTAAAAAAATAGTTAAAAATTTTTAGATTTCTCAATTTGGATTCAAAATTGAGAAACTTTGATCCTTTCCCTTCTGGGCACTGGCGCTCGCAGAAATCGCCGAGACCGTGTTCGGATCGGGGGTTGGGCCATTGTTTCTCTTCGATGAGTTCATTAAAAAAAATATATATATATAAAAAAAAAGTAAAAAATTTTTAGATTTCTCAATTGGATTCAAAATTGAGAAGAACCTGATCCGTTCCTATCGTCATCGCGCTTGCAGAAATGTTGAGCCTGTTCGACTAAGGTTTGGGGCCATTGTTTCTCTTCGATGAATTCATAAAAATAAAAATAAAAATAAAAATAAAAAAAAAAAAAGACATAGACCACTAAGGTTAAACCAACTGTGTTCTTTGATCATGGTTGATTCAAAGAAAAGCCTTGTCCAGAGTGTGGAGACAGCTTGACTGTTCTAGGCAAGGGTCCTCCAAACGGGTTCATTAAGTAATCCTACCCTTACCTGGGGCAATTCTATCAATCAAGATTTCATAAGACCGGGTTAGGAGGCCTATGTGTACTCTCTCGTCTTTTAAATAAATTTTTTTTCAAAAATAAAATTTTTAAAAATAAAAATTTTAAAATAAAAATAAAAATAAAAAAGAATTTTCAAAAAAAAAATTCTTAAAAAAAAATAATAAAAAAATAAAAAAAAAAGATTTTTTTTTTAAAAAAAAAATCTTCAAAAATCTTCAAAAAAAAAAAAAACTTCCGTCATTTTGGGTTTAGATTAGAGAAATCTTGGTCTTCTCCTTTCTGAGCACTGGCGCTCGCGGAAATCGCTGAGCCCGTGTTCAGATTGGAGTGCCTTTTGCTCTCTTTGATAAACCCGATATTGGCCTTTCAAAAAAAAAAACTCGTCATTTTTAGATTCAGATCCGAGAAATCATGGTTCATTTCTTTCTGAGCACTGGCGCTCGCGGAAATCGCTGAGCCCGTGTTCAGATTGGAATACCATCTGCTCTCTTTGATGAATCCAATCTTGACCTTTCAAAACAGAGAATCTCATCTCATAGATGCGGTCTCAAAACATTTGTGTCTAGCGGTACTAGTACGCCCTTTCAGGGTCTACTGTATTGCGACCGGCACATCTGTAACTCCAACTTTATATTCTTCTTACCTCGAGCAAGCTCTGCTTCTCGATAAGTCGAATTTAAGTTCACAATTGCTTCTAGCAGTCACTGGGATGCCCATTCTGGGTTTACCATACCTGCGATCAGAACAATTGTACCCTCTATGGCATTTTGCCTTCCTCATATTGCTTGGGTCATCTACCTCGAGCAATTTGAAAAGACGAAACCATAGAACTTCCCATTCATGATCATTATATTCTTGTGATTACTAATGGATGTGGTCTTGTTTCAGAAATTTTGAAAACTAACAATGGCAGCTTCACTAACCATTACTTTCGACGAAAACAAGCACCAACTTATGCTTCAACAGAAGCAAACCACGCGCACCTACAAGCGCCCCATCAGCTGCCGAAGTGTCAACTCCCTCGGCAACTCTCTGAACTCCGGGTCGACCTCGACTCCCCGGACTATCGTCTTTGGGACGCTGGGACCATTCCCACTTCCCGAGGAACAAACTGCTCCCTCCAAGAAGCAGAAACTCGCCACTCAACGTGTCACTACCATGACACCAAAGGCGAGCACCAGAAGGCCTGAAGCCCGTGGCAGCCCCACGAAGCCTCAACCTGCAAACAACCAGGTCTACCCCAAGACTTGGTCCCCAAGACCTTCACCAAAACAGAGAAGGTCCGATACATCCACTAAGCCAGCATTCCTGGCCCCACTCAAGGAGAACCAGTTCTATCCTCTTGCTTACATGAAAGAGGAGAGACCTAGCTCCAACCTGACTCTCAAGTCATCCCAGCATGAGCCGGCTTGTTCCTACAAGCCCAAAATCAAGTCATGCATCACAAGGCCTCCACAAGCACCTGCTAAGGCCTACAAATCTGCAGTTCGACCCTTCATATCTACAGGGGCCGAACTTCAAAAATTCAAAGCTTCGCTGCAACAGGGCGAAGGACAGGGTTCGCATCCTGTCCTTGCCCAGCTACAGAGAAGACAGGCTCGGCTGCTGCGCCCGAGGAGCACATCCTTCATCGTCAAAGCCCAGTCAGAGCTGACCGAAGCTCAAATTGCTCGCCGTATACGCCGCACGCGCGTTATACCGCAAAAGAGACTAGAGAAGCAAAGGACCCAGCCTCCCACACTTCAAGTCTCTCCCAAATGGGTCGAAAAAGAAAGACCCAACCAAGTTGCTGCCGTCCATATGGTTGGAAAAACCAGAAGGCGCCAAAAATCAGCAACAAAAATTCATGTCCGACGTCCACTGACCCGCAAGCGTCTCAAGGACAAGAAGACATTCAGAAGAATCCCCTGCTCCTTCAAGCAAAGGACAGCAGAGTGATCCTTCCTCAAGCTCCTCTTCAAAAAGAATGAGCCCCAGCTCAGTCACCAGGACAGTTTTCTTCGTTCGAATCACGAAGGATGAATGTCTTGGCTACAAATTTCTGAGCCACCACCCCGCAATCCACCTCCAGAAGATGCGATCACCCGCATCCAGCAGTTGGAACAGGGCCAGCAGAGGATTGAAACTCTGATGGAGAACCTTCTCCTCGCCTTCCAAAATCAGGCGAACAATGAACCTTCTCCGAATCATCAAGACGACGAGGTAAATAGAGAAGAAAATGAGTCACGCGCCCTAACCAAAAAGGACGTAGACGGTATCCTCGCCAAAGCAAAAGAAGAGGATATACTCAAGGAGCATGGGATCAAGCCACCATATCCCTTATGGATGGACTCGGTCCCGTTCCCCACCAAATTCAAGCATCCTACTCTCCAAACATATACGGGGAAAGGATCAGCCAGACAGCACGTCATCCACTTCAAGATCCTGACGGGAGCTATCGCGGATCAAGATGCACTCAAGATCCGCCTCTTTGCAAGTACCCTAAAAGGTACGGCCTTCGATTGGTACTCCACTCTGCCGGAGGACTCAATCCAAAACTGGGCCATGCTAGAGACACGCTTCCTGACTCACTTCAAAGGTGAAGATCATCCCCGCTACTATGGCTCAGCTGTGCAGCCTAAAACAGGGGGAGAATGAATCAACATATGACTTCATTCACAAGTGGAAAGCAATGGCATACAAATGCTCTGATGTATTGCCACAGGCGTCGCTAGTCGACATCTGCCGAAACAACATGAGAGCCAGAATCCGCTCCATGATCATCGGCAACAAATCAAAAAACCTGGGAGAACTCCTAGAAGCTTCCATGGAAGCTGAAACGGTGATTAAAGACCTCAACAGTCAGAAATCATCAAGAAAAGAGCCAACCGCCATTGCAACCTCTAAACCAAAGAAGAAAGAGGTCCTCAATGTGCAGACCAAGTCAGCTCCTCAGCCATCAAAGAAAGCTGAAAACAAAGCTGTTGGTAAGAGACCTGAACTCTCTGATGCCTTCAAAGAACGAGTAGAGAAGAAATACCCGTTTGATGAAGATGTTGATGAAATCTTCGGGGCTCTTGTGGCAAACGGCAAGCTCACCTTGCCTGAACCAAAAAGACCGGGTGATGTTGGCAAAACCAACGATCCTCGGTACTGTCCATACCACCAGATGATCTCGCATCCTCTCAATCAATGCTTCGTTGTGAGAGAGAAAATAAATGAGATGTGGAAAAACGGAGTCATCACCTTTGACAAAAACTATGGGTCTGCCTCCGTCAACATGGTGACATGTGGACAAACATCAAGATCACCGAAGAAGAAGATCACTACTTCCTTCAAGGTGATAAACTCAATCGAAGCGTCCGAGGAACTGGTTCCTTACCCGACACCAGACGGACAACCGATATGGGTACATCCCGATCTCCTGGAAGATGAAAATTGGTAGGTCGTAGAAAAATAAAGCCTACAGCTCGACAGCGAAGGCAGGCTAGGAAACATCTTCCTCAAGCTCAAACGGCAAGAGAGGACCCAGCCAAAAACGGAAGGTCAAAGAAAAGTCAGATGCTTCCTCTACCGCTTCACTGGAGGTAACAAAAACATCCCTTCCAGAGACGTCAAAAGGGGGTAAGGAAATTCACTCTCTCAGGTGATTTCATGCGCACCTCAATTCAAAGAAGCCATGCAGGAGGACAAATCATACTCTTGCAAATTCGGTAGTTGGATGTACTCCATTGATGGATACGAATTCAAGCGGACACCGATGAGTGGATTCGAATTCCAAGCTACAAACAGATGAGTGGGAAGGATTCCCTTGAAAAACATAAGGAATATCTCTCCGATGAGAATGGGTTCCTGAGTCTCAATCTTAAGTAGCCAGTAATTCTTGTAATAACCCCCTACAGTCACAAGGATCACTGGTCTGATGATGAAAAGACGACCAAGAAAGCTGTACAAGAAATGCTGCTGAACCAGCACCCCTCATTACTCCAGTGGAAATCAACCAATGTTGAGCCACAAAGAGATTGATGAAGAAAGAAGATCCGGCTCCCATGCATGATCTTGAAGAATATGCAAGGATCTTGCAGCGACTCGCTCTAGAACAAGAGCAAGAACGCGTCAACGAGCCTCCTCGCAATCCAGAGCCTGAAGTCCCTGAAGACCACCAGGTACATCCTCCCTTAACTCCTGAAAATGGAGAAAATTGCTGGATAGACGATCCTCTCACATCCGAGGATGAGTCTGACTCCGATCAGGCACGTCTCCCGTCAGAGCTTCCTGTAATGTGATAATTCGGGATTATAGCTCTTCCGAGCATCGTCTGATGAGAGCACTTACACTCCAGGCGACGCCTAGCAATGATATCTTCTGAGCCACCTCGTCTCACGTGACTTTCACTGAGATGACACCCTCTCAGGTTTCTTCTCCCTGAGAGCTGTGACTTCAAAGTTCACACCCTTCCTGACTGAAGAATTCCCAGCCATTGATGCTTGGGACGATGAATTAGTCAACGAAGAAGAAAGATTGCTGGATGCTGTTCAGGACCTGTTCCCGGAAAACGCTCCATGCAACACAATCACTGAGGATGGTAACTCTGCTGCGGATGCATCCTCAGCAAATGAAAAACGACAGCCTCTTGATCCTGAAGACAATCTTCCAAACGAAGACCCTTCTCAAGAAGCTCTCGAAGTTGGTAAAGGCACCCGTTCTGGCCGGGACTACCACAAAAATTACAACCAATCTTCCTTTACATATGTAAATCCTTCGGGAAAAGATGTTGTAAGCGCCCCTAGTGGCAACAATGATGAACATGCAGGCCCTAAGGACGACTTTCCAAGGCCCTTTCCAGATGCTAGCTTCACATCAAGCTCCTTCTTGGAAAGCCCTCCGATATGCCGAAAAGCTCTCCGCGAACCACTTCGCAAAGCCGGCAGTCGGGAAGTCAGCAACATAGGATAAGAGATCATGGCTGTAGTGTCTTCAGCACTATAGAAAGCCCATGCATTTCTCCCGTCCTGTAACCTCCAAAGGTCTTCACCATGCTTGAAGGCGCTCCAACAACGCCTTGAGAAAACCCAAGCTGCAAGCAAAGCGAGAGGGTACATACGGCTGGATTCGACGAAAAGATGTCTACGGTACACCATCGTGCCGACACGTATGCTGAAAAGCCACTCTCTCTCTGCATTTGTCAGGAGTAATGCCTTCCCGACCCTGCCCTGGTAGAGTCTCGGGAGGCACCAAAATCAAAAGCCTTCTTTCGCAACTCCGGAGAAAGCTTCACTGAAGATGCCCCATCTCGACGTCCCTGAACCGTCGGATCCTCATGCGGGCAAACAAAAGTGATTCGGACACGGCTTTGCCCTTAGCCAGCCGAAACATCAGAGGATCATCATCCTGTGTAGCACCCAGCCAGTGGAAGCCAGGACAGTGGTACACGTACCAAGAATAAAAGATGTGGGCTGAAAATACCCTATTCATGGGAAGCCCAAGCCGAACCAAAAAAGCAGCAGCCTGTAGTTCGGTACATAGGTAGGAGTAAAGAGCTGGCACCAAAGCAAGCTGCTCTCCAAACGCCATCTGACAAGCTGGAAAAATACAATGCGGCCTGATGAGCGTTCCATCTCCTCCAGCAAAAATAGCCTCACCAAGCCAATAAGTGAGGTAAACAACGAGATCTCTCCGCAGTGCAATGTCAGGACATATGGCGTTTGTACTCACACAGAAATCTCTCAACTCTTCTTGCATGGCCAAGATCTTCTTCGAACTTGGATCCTGAGCCCTGGCTTCCTGGGTCGCACTATCAGAAGACTCCCTGCTATCAAAAAGTTGGGGAACGAAGAGCTAGAACTCTTCCAACTGCTGGATCTAACTTTCAAACCCTCCTTCTCCTTCAAAAAATCATAGAAGGCGACGAGCTGAAAGTACAGAAGCCTGAGCTCCTCAGACTGCCCCTCAAGGACGCTGTCAATCGGCATAAACTCCTCATAGAGTTTGCCAAGGATGGGCAATCCAGTAATGGTGCTCAGCTCCTTCAAAGAGAAACCAATCTCACCATTCGTCACAACGAAGGTATTGGTTTGTGGGAGGAATGACTCCAGCATAGCCATGAAGGCCTCGTCGGAAAAGATCACGGTCTCCCTAAAGGCGCGAACCGCATCAAAAATCCCCGCTTCCTTCAAACAGCACCCACCAATCAGCAGGACGCGATTAGTCCACGACTTCCACTCGGAGTCAGCATTGAAACGGCCACGAAGTCGAAAAGGCTTTATCCAATTGCTACTGTCACCGCTGAAAATAACAAGGCCCACCGGTCTCAAATCGACCGACGGATAATCAGAGCCCTGGTAGTCGCTGGATGACATCAACAGGTCCATGTCAGCAGGCGACCTCTCCGTATATCCAGGAGAACCGCCAACAAAAACCACGGTCTTGATTACATTTGTCCTTCTCACCCAGCTTGGAGGATCTTCCCTCTTAGAGCACGTGGGGGCAAGGCTCATGATCGAGACGGTGCGATCAAACTTCGACCGGGTAGCAACAGTCTTCTTCTCACCATCTGCTGTGAAGAAAACTGAAAACATCTCCTCTGGTATGTCATGTCATCAGGGACAGCATCACCAAAGAAGAAGGTAGGCTTGGGTAAAACACTCTGATCTTCCATCACCCATGGACGACTGCTTACCATGATCTTATAGAACTCCTCTCCCTTGAGAGTGATCAGTCGCTGCCCATCTCATCTCCTCTGTTGAGGGAGTCGTATTCTTCCAAATTTCTCTCATTATACTGGACCTTCTCAAAGGCCTGTTGAACGGCCGAATTAGAAGATCTAGCAGATCGACGAGGTGCGCTTGTAGCAGGCTCTTTACCCTTGTTCATTCTGGAAAAACCACCTGAAAATGGTGGAAAAGAAAAATACCAAACATCAAAATGACAGAATCTCGCTAAAAAAAAAATCTGGCGAATTTTTGACATGATGACGGGGCAATTCCGAAGAAAAGGAACTATCCCGAAAGAAATCGAAAGCTTGAAGATGGGCTCAACATTGCTGCGAGCTCCGAAACTCCAAACTTTCGAAACCTCAAAGTCTCCGCAAAATCAGGAAGGGCTCAACATCGCTGCGAGCTCCAAATTCCCAAATTTGCGAAAACTTCCAGGTATGCTATCACATCATGCTACAAATTAATTTACAAAAATATACATGCATGAACATCTTGGTTTGCAAAAAAAATGCATTATCATGATGAGCCAAAAAAAAAAGAAACTTTCTCGAAAAAAAAAAGAAGAGAGAAAAGAAAAACAAGGGACTGGCCCAAGGCCACGTGGCCGTACGGCCAGATCCGTACGGATCTGTCCGTACGGCCCACAAAAAGAAAAAAAACATGAAAAAAAAAAGAAAAGAAAGCAAAAAAAAAAAAAAAGTGTGAAAAAAAGAAGCAAACACGTGAAAAAAGAAAGAAAAGAAAATAAAGAAACAAAAAAAGAAAGAAAGAACTTTTTTTTCCTACAATGGAGTTTTCTTGAAAAAGGGAACTTACTTGAAGCCATTGATGGAGAAGAAGAAGAAAGTCTTGAAGATCTTGAAGAAGAAGAACTCTTGGTCTTGAAGCCCTCTTGGGATTGTTGCAAAAGAAAGTAATAAGAGCAAGAGATCCAACCTCCTCCTTGCTTTTATAGAAGAGAAGCAAACAAAGAAGGATAGAAGAAAGAGGTAAGTGTTACTAATTAGTAACCTTGCCAAAAGAAAGAATTAGAAAGATTCTTTCCCAAAAGAAAGATATCTTAAGGGATTTTCTCCCAAAAAGAAATCAATGAGAGATTTTCTCCCAAAATAGAATCAATAAAGGATTCTTTCCCAAAAGAAAAATATCTTGAGATATTCTCTCCCAAAATAAAGGGAACATGAGAGATTCTCTCCAAGTAAAGATATTCTTAGATATTCTCTATCCGAAGGAGATATTTTTGGATATTCTTTACAAAAATGACACCATATGAGATCTAAGCCATTTCAAAAGCTTAAGGTCCCATGGGTTAGCCCATATGAGCCAGGTTTGACCACCTAGGCACAAAAAAAAAAATTTGGGCTTTTAGTCAAAGAGAAATCCCTCTCCCAAGAGCATACAAAAATGGTTCCATGCCCCTTTTGAGTTGATTCGACCATCAAAAAAGAATTCCAAGCCCCATGAGCTTCCAAAAATCAAACCATCCAGCCTCATTACCAAATTGAGCCAAAATCTTGAAATTGACATTCCACAAAAATCCAAACAAAATCCTGGTCCCCTAACTTGCAACATACAGCTTGTTAGGTCACAAGACCAAAACCAAAAATCCAAAACCGATCCCCTAACTTGCCACATACAGCCTGTTAGGTCACAAGATCAAAACCAAAATTGATCCCCCAACATTCCACATACAGTTTGTTGGGTCACACGGTCAAAACCAAACCCGACCCCCTAACCTGCCACATACAGTCTGTTAGGTCACAAGGTCAAAACCAAATCCACATCCTGATGTCATCTTCAAAACTTTGCCTCGAGATGGTACGTGATCCATTTCACTACCATAAATTCCCCTGGAAGCTCAAAAGGCTACAAATACCAAAAAGATAGACTGCTCAAAGACTCTTGGTCCAGTCACAGGCTCTCCTGCACAAATCTCTTCGAGGCACATCGACTACAAATGTTAAGCAACTCGTCGCTGTACCTCGAGGGGGCATTTGTTGACACCAAAAATGTCACTTTGCTCTTCAGATCCAAAGAGCTACATGAAGTCGCAACCTGCCATAAATAGGCAATGCTACTTCCAAAAAATCAAATCTTGTCAAACAAACAAAAACTGCAAGATCCTTCAAGACAGCCAAAAGAGGAGTACACAAGAAGTTTCGGGCCATTTCAAAATCATTTGGCCTAACTCGCTTCTCCAGCAGTTGAAAAGGAGCCCTGCGGCGAAAGCATCGGAGACACCAAATCTTCGATCAGAGCCGATGGTGGTCTCAAAATACATCCAAAAGGCTCCACGTCAAGTTCCGAGTCAAACCGGCAACGTTTGACCCTACATCAACCCTCGAACAGCTAAATCAAGCCTCTCGGCGGCGAGAACCAACGAGGCCATCACTCATCAATAGAGCACATGGACGGCTTCAAAATGCTTACAAAGGGCTACACGTCAAATTTTAGGTCATTCGACAACATTTGACCATAGTTTGAGCTCGGAAGCCAAATCAGGCCTCCGGCGGTGAAGCTCCCGGGACTATGGTTTCAAGACAGAGCCTATGGATCATCTAAGATGACTCCAATAGGTTCCCTGTCAAATTTCAAGTCAATCGGACATCGGTTGACTGCACATCAAACCGCGACATCTTCATCGCGACAAAAGCAAGTCTACTGGTATAGGACCCCAAACGGCTTCAAAACTCAAAAAAAGCCTTGGTTGGTCTTATTTATTGCTTAGCAGGCTTCACCCCAAATTTCAAGTCATCCGACATCATTTGGCCCAGTTTCAGCTTCTACGAAAACGGCAACTCTGACAACAGCATTCGGCTTTCTAAAAATGGACTTCAATAAATGCAGGATTCTCTCAGGTTACAGGAAATCAGGCCAATAGAATCTAAAACAATAAAAAATAAAAACAAAACGGACAAAGGAAAAAGGGGGCCCAGTCGCACCCTGCGATGGGCCCGGGATGCCCGGTGAGCCCCGGAAACCCTGTTTTTCGCCATTTTTTCGCATTCGAAGCGTTCGGCCTCTGGTATTTTCCAATATTCATACTTTTGAGACACCAAATCCTCTGACATCTGTCAAAAAACGGGTTAATCATCAAGAGTATCGAAATCAATATTGATGCCACGGTAACCAAAAAAATGTGCTTTCTACCCGACGATCGAGAAATCGACAGGACAGATGGCACCGACCCGCTGTTGGCAACCAACACTGAAGTTACATGGCCATCCGAATTCGATCTACATGAAGATCCATCGACGACCCCTGGCAACAAACTTGATACATGGATCGAATCTCACAGAAGATCATCGATACTCGAGAAGAACCCAGACGCGCACGGCCCGCGACTCTTCAACTCGCTCGACCACTTAATGCGATTAATTAACTAGCTTATTACAGTTATTAATCCATTTCTTTGGACGACAATCGACGCTCGGAGTTACAAGTCAAGAGATTCATGGCATTTAACCCATGAAACTCCTCCCATCATGGCGATTAAAGGCGATTAAATGCCCTCAATCTCCTCGGCCAATCAGAAGCATAGAAAAAGAGTTACAAAATAAAGAATTCAATCTTGTAACTCCTCCCTTTATGTAGCTTTATGACAATTAAGGCTCATAAACCCTCCTAAATGGCTACCTAAAAGCCTATAAATAGGAGAGCTCTCCAAGAAGAAAGGGAGACACAGACAAAGCACAGAAATTCAGAGAAGGAAAAAGAAAACTCTGCGGAAGTTCTACACCGACCACCGCTACAAGGTGACAAAAGTCCATTGGGGGTACCCCCCCCCCCCCCAAGGTCCTTGCCTTCTCCTTCTGCTCCAAATGGCTAGACGTGGCTTTTCAGCCCATCTACTCGACTTTTTATTGGACATAGGACTCCTTTGGTCTTAGTCCTCTAAAAACCTGAGGTTATAGCTAAGCCAAGCGAATCAATAGCATCCTCTTCTCATATGCATGGATGATGGCGAAGTCACATATGGCTTGCGACCTCAATCTGAAGGGTCCCCCACAATCTCCTGAGAAGTTAGATCCTCCTTTTCTTGCTTTTCATTGTAGTTTGTAATTTTTTTAAAGAGATAAAAATCACAACTCTTGTCTTTCATTATTGATAAGAATCGTAAATCGGCTATAAACGCCAAAATCGGCTATAACGCCAAAAATCGGCTATAAATGCAAAAAAATCGCATTTCACGGCAAATCAAGAAAATGTTCTTTTCTTAAATATATGTGCAATGGAAAACTTGAAAGAAGTTGATTTCCTTTTTACTTGCGAAGGTTGATCTCCGGATCACCACTTGCAATTCCAAGTAAAATAGAAAATCTGGCACACCTACTGTTGACACCAAAATGTCACTTTGCCTTTTCAAGATCCAAAGAGCTACATGAAGTCGCAACCTGCCATAAATAGGCAATGCTGCTTCCAAAAATCAAATCTTGTCAAAATCAAACAAAAACTGCAAGATTCTTCCAGACAGCCCAAAGAGGAGTACACAACAAGTTTCGGGCCATTTCAAAATCATTTGGCCTAACTTCGCTTCTCGACAGCCGAAAAGGAGCTCTCGGCGAAAAAACTCTCCGGGACCATGATTTCCAAGACAGAGCCTATGGATCATCTTAAAATGACTCCAATAGGTTCCCTGTCAAATTTCAAGTCAATCGGACATCGATTGACCGCACATCAACCGCGACATCTTCATCGCGAAAAAAGCAAGTCTACAGGTGATAGGACCCCAAACGGCTTCGAAACTCAAACAAAAGCCTATGGTTGGTCTTATTTATTGCTCAGGAGACTTACACCAAATTTCAGGTCATTCCGACATCGTTTGGCCCAGTTTCAGCTTCTGACGGAAAATCGGCAGCTCTGCGCGACAAAGTCTTCGGCTTTCTCAGGAAATTGGAAACTTTGCAAAATAAAATGCAAGGATTCTCATCAGGTTTCCTACAAAGAAATCAGGCCAATAAATGGTCAAAATGTCAAGGAAAATACAGAAGAAAAAAGAATAAAAAAAAGCAAAAACGGACGCAAAACGGGACACGAAAGGGGGAAAACCCCCCCAGGGTCGCAGACCCCTGCGACCCTGGGCCAGGGTCGCCGGCGACCTTGGAACCCGGGGTCGCCGGGAAAGCCCCGGAAACCCCGATTTTCGCCGTTTTTTCGCGATTCGAGGAGCCCAGCCTCTGGTACTTTCCAAAATTCATGCTTTTGAGACACCAAGTCCTCTGACATCCGTCCAAAACACGGGTAAATCATCAAGAGTATCGAAGACAATATTGATCGCCACCCGGTCAACCAAAAAAAGTGTGCTTTCTACCCCCGATCGAGAAATCGACAGGACAGATGGCACCGACCCGCTGTTGGCAACAAACACCTGAAATTACATGATCATCTGATGTCGATCTACATGAAGATCCATCGATGATCATCAACAGAAGAATCTCAAAAGACGTGGCACGGCCCGCGACTCTTCAGCTGCTCGGCGACCACTTAATGCGATTAATTGACTAGCTTTATTACAGTCATTAATCCATTTCTTTGGACGGCCCAATCAGAAGCAAGCATTCGGGAGTTACAAGTCAAGAGATTCATGGCATTTAACCCATGAAACTCCTCCCATCATGGCGATTAAAGGCGATTAAATGCCCTCAATCTCCTCCGGCCAATAAGAAGCCAAGAAAAAGGAGTTACAAAATAAACAATTCAATTTTGTAACTCCTCCCATTATGCGGCTTAATGACAATAAAAGCCCATAAACCCACCTAAAAGGCTACCTAAAAGCCTATAAATAGGAGGGCTCTCCAAGAAGAAAACACACACAGAGAAAACGAACATCAACAGACAGCAGACAGAAATCCAGAGAAAGGAAAAAGAGAGAAAACTCTGCGGAAGTTCTACACCGGCCACCGCAACAAGGTGACAAAAGTCCCTTGGGGGGTACCCCCCCCCCCCAAGGTCCTTGCCTTCTCCTCCTGCCTCCAATGGCTTAGATATGGCTTTTCAGCCCGTCTACTCGGCTTTTTATTGGACATAGGACCTTCCTTTGGTCTTTGTCCTCTAAAAACCCGAGGTTATAGCCAAGCCAAGCGAATCAATAGCATCCTCTGTTCTCATCTGCATGGATGATGGCGAAGCCCACATATGGCTTGCGACCGTCAATCTAAACGAGTCCCCCACAATCTCCTGAGAAGTTAGATCCTCCTTTTCTTGCTTTTCATTGTATTTTGTATTTTTTTAAAAGAGATAAAAATCACAATTCTTGTCTTTCACAATCGGTATAAATGCCAAAATCGGCTATAAACGCCAAAATCGGCTATAAACGCCAAAAATCGGCTATAAACGCCAAAATCGGCTATAAATGCCAAAAAAATCGCCTTTCACGGCAAATCAAGAAAATGTCTCTTTTCTTAAATATATGTGCAATGGAAAACTTGAAAGAAGTTGATTTCCTTTTTACTTGCGAAGGTTGATCTCCGGATCACCACTTGCAATTCCAAGTAAAAATAGAAAATCTGGCACACCCACAAAAAAAAAATGTTGATGCACGCCCCCCTTTGCCCCCCGGTTACGAAAGGGTCGGAACCAAACGGACTCCCACGTCCGCCGACCTCGGTAGGAACCCCGGGCATTCCGGGAGCGCGGTCCATCAAGCTGGCATCACCCGGTGGGACTCGTTTATTTGAGAACACGATGCTAGAATGAAATATTTGCATATCATATATTTTGCTCTATGCTTATATTTCTTTTCTCGATCCCTTGGCTACTTTATAATTGGTGGCCTATGTTGAATTCCGCATAATAAAAAAATGAGATGAGATTTTTTGTTTGGAAATTTCTAATTCTTTGAATTTATTTCCACTCTTTCTCTTTTCAAAAAAAAAAAAAAAAAAAACAAAAAAAATCAGATTTTTCATTTTTGGATTCAAAATTGAGAAACTTTGATCCTTTCCCTTCTGGGCACTGGCGCTCGCGGAAATCGCCGAGACCGTGTTCGGATCAGGGGTTGGGCCATTGTTTCTCTTCGATGAGTTCATTAAAAATCTAAAAAAAAAAAAATATATATATATAAAAAAGTAAAAAATTTTAGATTTCTCAATTTGGATTCAAAATTGAGAAACTTTGATCCTTTCCCTTCTGGGCACTGGCGCTCGCGGAAATCGCCGAGACCGTGTTCGGATCGGGGGTTGGGCCATTGTTTCTCTTCGATGAGTTCATTAAAAAATATATAAATATGTAAAAAAAATAGTAAAAATTTTTAGATTTCTCAATTTGGATTCAAAATTGAGAAACTTTGATCCTTTCCCTTCTGGGCACTGGCGCTCGCGGAAATCGCCGAGACCGTGTTCGGATCGGGGGTTGGGCCATTGTTTCTCTTCGATGAGTTCATTAAAAAAAATATATATATATAAAAAAAAAGTAAAAAATTTTTAGATTTCTCAATTTGGATTCAAAATTGAGAAACCTTGATCCGTTCCTATCGTTCATCGCGCTTGCAGAAATGTTGAGCCTGTTCGACTAAGGTTTTGGGCCATTGTTTCTCTTCGATGAATTCATAAAAATAAAAATAAAAATAAAAATAAAAAAAAAAGACATAGACCACTAAGGTTAAACCAACTGTGTTCTTTGATCATGGTTGATTCAAAGAAAAGCCTTGTCCAGAGTGTGGAGACAGCTTGACTGTTCTAGGCAAGGGTCCTCCAAACGGGTTCATTAAGTAATCCTACCCTTACCTGGGGGCAATTCTATCAATCAAGATTTCATAAGACCGGGTTAGGAGGCCTATGTGTACTCTCTCGTCTTTTAAATAAATTTTTTTTCAAAAATAAAATTTTTAAAAATAAAAATTTTAAAATAAAAATAAAAAATAAAAAAAATTTTCAAAAAAAAAATTCTTAAAAAAAAAATAATAAAAAATAAAAAAAAAGATTTTTTTTTAAAAAAAAAATCTTCAAAATCTTCAAAAAAAAAAAAAAACTTCCGTCATTTTGGGTTTAGATTAGAGAAATCTTGGTCTTCTCCTTTCTGAGCACTGGCGCTCGCGGAAATCGCTGAGCCCGTGTTCAGATTGGAGTGCCTTTTGCTCTCTTTGATAAACCCGATATTGGCCTTTCAAAAAAAAAAACTCGTCATTTTTAGATTCAGATCCGAGAAATCATGGTTCATTTCTTTCTGAGCACTGGCGCTCGCGGAAATCGCTGAGCCCGTGTTCAGATTGGAATACCATCTGCTCTCTTTGATGAATCCAATCTTGACCTTTCAAAACAGAGAATCTCATCTCATAGATGCGGTCTCAAAACATTTGTGTCTAGCGGTACTAGTACGCCCTTTCAGGGTCTACTGTATTGCGACCGGCACATCTGTAACTCCAACTTTATATTCTTCTTACCTCGAGCAAGCTCTGCTTCTCGATAAGTCGAATTTAAGTTCACAATTGCTTCTAGCAGTCACTGGGATGCCCATTCTGGGTTACCATACCTGCGATCAGAACAATTGTACCCTCTATGGCATTTTGCCTTCCTCATATTGCTTGGGTCATCTACCTCGAGCAATTTGAAAAGACGAAACCATAGAACTTCCCATTCATGATCATTATATTCTTGTGATTACTAATGGATGTGGTCTTGTTTCAGAAATTTTTGAAAACTAACAATGGCAGCTTCACTAACCATTACTTTCGACGAAAACAAGCACCAACTTATGCTTCAACAGAAGCAAACCACGCGCACCTACAAGCGCCCCATCAGCTGCCGAAGTGTCAACTCCCTCGGCAACTCTCTGAACTCCGGGTCGACCTCGACTCCCCGGACTATCGTCTTTGGGACGCTGGGACCATTCCCACTTCCCGAGGAACAAACTGCTCCCTCCAAGAAGCAGAAACTCGCCTCTCAACGTGTCACTACCATGACACCAAAGGCGAGCACCAGAAGGCCTGAAGCCCGTGGCAGCCCCACGAAGCCTCAACCTGCAAACAACCAGGTCTACCCAAGACTTGGTCCCCAAGACCTTCACCAAAACAGAGAAGGTCCGATACATCCACTAAGCCAGCATTCCTGGCCCCACTCAAGGAGAACCAGTTCTATCCTCTTGCTTACATGAAAGAGGAGAGACCTCTCCAACCTGACTCTAAGTCATCCCAGCATGAGCCGGCTTGTTCCTACAAGCCCAAAATCAAGTCATGCATCACAAGGCCTCCACAAGCACCTGCTAAGGCCTACAAATCTGCAGTTCGACCCTTCATATCTACAGGGGCCGAACTTCAAAATTCAAAGCTTCGCTGCAACAGGCGAAGGACAGGGTTCGCATCCTGTCCTTGCCCAGCTACAGAGAAGACAGGCTCGGCTGCTGCGCCCGAGGGAGCACATCCTTCATCGTCAAAGCCCAGTCAGAGCTGACCGAAGCTCAAATTGCTCGCCGTATACGCCGCCGCGCGTTATACCGGCAAAAGAGACTAGAGAAGCAAAGGACCCAGCCTCCCACACTTCAAGTCTCTCCCAAATGGGTCGAAAAAGAAAGACCCAACCAAGTTGCTGCCGTCCATATGGTTGGAAAAACCAGAAGGCGCCAAAAATCAGCAACAAAAATCCATGTCCGACGTCCATGACCCGCAGCGTCTCAACAAGAAGACATTCAGAAGAATCCCCTGCTCCTTCAAGCAAAGGACAGCAGAGTGATCCTTCCTCAAGCTCCTCTTCAAAAAGAATGAGCCCCAGCTCAGTCACCAGGACAGTTTCTTCGTTCGAATCACGAAGGATGAATGTCTTGGCTACAAATTCTGAGCCACCACCCCGCAATCCACCTCCAGAAGATGCGATCACCCGCATCCAGCAGTTGGAACAGGGCCAGCAGAGGATTGAAACTCTGATGGAAAACCTTCTCCTCGCCTTCCAAAATCAGGCGAACAATGAACCTCTCCGAATCATCAAGCGACGAGGTAAATAGAGAAGAAAATGAGTCACGCGCCCTTACCAAAAAGGACGTAGACGGTATCCTCGCCAAAGCAAAAGAAGAGGATATACTCAAAGAGCATGGCGGCTATCAATGCCACCAAACAAAACAGGCTATCAATGCCACAAAAAACCGCTATAGATGCCACAAAACAACCGGCTATCAAGGCCACCAAATTGGCTAGAGATGCCACAAAAAAAAAACTCGGCTATCAATGCACAAAAAAAAAAAAAAAAGCTGGCTCTCATGCCAAAAGTTGCTTCCATGCCACAAACAAAAACCTGGTTTTCATGCCAAAACAATCACTTTGACAAAAGATTTTCACAAATGACAACCTTTTGATCAAATCCCATTTAGCAATTACTTTTATCACAAAAAGATTCAAGTGAGCGTAGGGATAACAAAAAAAAGAGCATCCCATTTAGCAATTACTTTTATCACAAAAAGATTCAAGTGAGCGTAGGGATACAAAAAAAAGAAAGAGTACCAAAAAATACATGTGGTACCAAAAAAAAAAAAGAAAGTGTTCACAAGCACTACAAAAAAATAAGTACCAAAAAATACAAGTGGTACCAAAAAAAGAAAAGAAAGAATGATGGTTTCTGTAAAAAAGATATATATATAATGATATATATACAGGAGCTCAATAAAAATGGTCTCCAGGCCAAGAGTTCAGCTCCCCAAGCAAACTTTTAGCCTCATCCGTCAAGGATTCCAAGGCACGCTTCTTCAGGAAACCTGCCATGAGATGCTGGAGTGGGCTGTACCCCTTCTTTCACACCAGGAAGCTTACTCGAGCAGTTTGCCATTGTTCCTCCTCATCAGACTTCCTTTTGAGAACCCGTCGGCATCTGCAACCTGGTGAATCAGAGCACTCTCCCTGTCGCGAGCCTCTATTATGGCAGTCCACTTGGCAGCGACTTGTGCCTGCAAATGCTCAAGACGTTTCCTGGCCTCATCGACCTCCCTGTCAAGGATGTTAAGGTCATGCGTCAGCCTGATGATGGCTAGCTCTTCTAAGTTCCTCTTTCGGACTGCCTGCTTCTTGCTTTCTGTAGCCTCATCCAGGTCAGACTTAGCCTTATCAGCAGGGTCCAGGAACATCTCCTTGAAGAACTGGTCATCAGCCAAACTCACGGTCTCAACCACTTGTCACCCAGTGCAATGAATCCTATCAACGATCGCCCTGGCACCTTGTGACATCCGTACAGCTTCTTCAGCATCACTGAGAATCTCTGCACATGCTGGATCATGCCAAATCCGGCTTCCAAGTGCCCAGAAAAGAGAGTCTCAATCCAAGAGCTCAGAACTCGCACCACCACCTTCTTCGCAAAAAGAAGAGATGGCCCAGCTGAAGATTCGCCCAACTCCGTTGGTCGGCTACTCATGTCATCATCTGTTGAAAGAGTAACAAAAGAACTCTTTCCAGTTGAAGCTGCTCCTGCTCGGGAAGGAATCTCAGCGCGAGGAATCTCCTCAATATTGTCAGAGCTGGTCCCAGGAATCTCTACCTCTGGATCAACCTCTGGCATCTCTTGCTCTGGAAGCGACGGATCCTCCTCTGCCACTTCAAAACCTGCAAAGGAAACACAAAAAGGTATGAATATGACCCTGTTTGAAAATCATTATCAGAGTTATAACTACAAAATACCTTCTTCGACGACTGGCGGAACACTTTCTTCCTCCATGAACTCATCGAAAGCATCATCAACATTTGCGTCCATCGATGGTTCAAAGTCATCAGAACCCTGTGGCAAGTCAGCTGACAAAAAAAAAATTAATGTGTTAGCAAGCCAAGTCACAAACTCAAAAAGAAAAAAAAAGGAGCAAAAGAAGTCGTACCAATTGGAGATTCTGGATCTACTCCAGAGTCCCTCGGTTCTTCTTCAGGTGCCTCAACAGGATCCATCACCACCTCATCGGTTGGGACCTCAGGCATCACCAAGTCTTCCTCTGCTAAAAAAAAAAAGAAGAAAAGCAGAAACAAGAAGCAAATCATAACATGGAAAAAATCCCATAAAAAGAAATGGAAAGAGAAAAAGGAAGAATCATACCTTCACCAACGGTCTCTTCTTCTCGGCTTCTCTTCTCTGGAGGCTCGTCAGCATCCACTGGCACATCCTCATTGATAGTAAGAGGAACTTCCAAGTCAGGAGAATCCTCATGCTGCCCCTTGCTGCGATGATGACTCCTCCTCCTCTTACCTCTGCGGGCTCGCTTCTTAGAGGAGCCTGCCCCGCTGTCAGAGTCAGGTTTGCCACTCGACTCCTCACTGGATGGTTTGCTCTTGCCAGTAGACTCCACGGAAGCTTGCCTCTGTGCCGCCTGCATCCAAGCACCAAGTTCGGCTTCCTCCTGTTCTAGCTGCTCCAAAGCCTCGTCAGGTATTTCTCGAACAGCTTCAGAACCGATGACGCCCTGGTCACCGAGAAAGCCTATCTTGTGCTTCTCTCCAGAAAGGAAGGCCCAAACTTCCTCTCGCTGGATGCCATCCGACTTTCCAAGGCCCTTTCCAGATGCCAGCTTCACATCAAGCTCCTTCTTGGAAAGCCCCCGATATGCCGAAAAGCTCTCCGCGAACCACTTCGCAAAGCCGGCAGTACGGGAAGTCAGCAACACAGGATAAGAAATCATGGCTGTAGTGTCTTCAGCACTATAGAAAGCCCATGCATTTCTCCCGTCCTGTAAGCCTCCAAAGCGCTTCACCATGCTTGAAGGCGCTCCAACAACGCCTTGAGAAAAGCCAAGCTACAAAGCAAAGCGAGAGGGTACATACGGCTGGATGTCGACGAAAAGATGTCTACGGTACACCATCGTGCCGACACGTATGCTGAAAAGCCACTCTCTCTCTGCATTTGTCAAGGAATAATGCCTTCCCGACCCCGCCCTGGTAGAGTCTCGGGAGGCACCAAAATCAAAAGCCTTCTTCCGCAACTCCGGAGAAAGCTTTACTAAAGATTGCCCCACCTCTACGTCCCTGAACCGTCGGATCCTCATACGGGCAAACAAAAGTGATTCGGACACGGCTTTGCCCTTAGCCAGTCGAATCATCAGAGGATCATCATCCTGTGCAGCACCCAGCCGATGGAAGCCAGGACAGTGGTATACATACCACGAATAAAAGATATGGGCTGAAAATACCCTATTCATGGGAAGCCCAAGCCGAACCAGAAAAGCAGCAGCCTGCAGTTCGGTACACAGGTAGGAGTAAAGAGCTGGCACCAAAGCAAGCTGCTCTCCAAACGCCATCTGACAAGCCGGGAAAATACAATGCGGCCTGATGTGCGTTCCATCTCCTCCAGCAAAAAACAGCCTCACCAAGCCAATAAGTGAGGTAAACAGCGAGATCTCTCCGCAGTGCAATGTCAGGACATATGGCGTTTGTACTTGCACAGAAATCTCTCAACTCTTCTTGCATGGCCAAGATCTTCTTTGGATCCTGAGCTCCAGCTTCCTGGGTCACGCTATCAGAAGACTCCCTACTATCAAAAAAGTTGGGGAATGAAGAGCTAAAACTCTTCCAACTGCTGGATCTAACTTTCAAACCCCCCTTCTCCTTCAAAAAATCATAGAAGGCGACGAGTTGAAAGTATAAAAGCCTGAACTCCTCAGACTGCCCCTCGAGGACGCTGTCAATCGGCTTAAACTCCACATAGAGTTTGCCGAGGATGGGCAATCCGGTAATAGCGCTCAGCTCCTTCAAAGAAAAACCAATCTCACCATTCGTCACAACGAAGGTATTGGTTTGTGGGAGAAATGACTCCAGCATAGCCATGAAGGCCTCGTCGGAAAAGATCACGGTCTCCCTAAAGGCGCGGACCGCATCAAAAATCCCGGCTTCCTTCAAAACGGCGCCACCAATCAGCAGGACGCGATCAGTCCACGACTTCCACTCGGAGTTAGCATTGAAACGACCTCGAAGTCGAAAAGGCTTGATCCAATTGCTGCCGTCACCGCTGAAAATACCAAGGCCCACCGGTCTCAAATCGACCGACGGATAATCAGAGCCCTGGTAGCCGCTGGATGGCATCAACAAGTCCATGTCAACAGGCGACCTCTCCGTATATCCAGGAGAACCGCCAACAAAAACCCCGGTCTTGATTACATTTGTCCTTCTCACCCAACTTGGAGGATCTTCCCTCTTAGGGCACGTGGGGGCAAGGCTCAGAATCGAGACGGTGCGATCAAACGTCGACCGGGTAGCAACAGTCTTCTTCTCACCATCTGCTGTGAAGGAAAACTGAAAACATCTCCTCTGGTATGTCATGTCATCAGGGACTGCATCACCAAAGAAGAAGGTAGGCTTGGGCAAAACGCTCTGATCTTCCATCACCCATGGACGACTGCTTACCATGATCTTATAGAATTCCTCTCCCTTGAGAGTGATCAGTCGCTGCCTCATCTCATCTCTGTTGAGGGAGTCACACTCTTCCAGATTTCTCTCAACATACTGGACCTTCTCAAAAGCCTGCTGAACGGCCGGATTAGAAGATCTAGAAGATCGACGAGGTACGCTTGTAGCAGGCTCTTTACCCTTGTTCGCTCTGGAGGAACCACCTGAAAAGAATGGAAAAGAAAAAGATCAAACATCAAAATGACAGAATCTCGCTAAAAAAAATCTGGCGAAATTTTGACATGATGACGGGGCAATTCCGAAGAAAAGGAACTATCCCGAAAGAAATAGAAAGCTTGAAGATAGGCTCAACATCGCTGCGAGCTCCGAAACTCCAAACTTTCGAAACCTCAAAGTCTCCGCAAAATCAGGAAGGGCTCAACATCACTGCGAGCTCCAAGTTCCCAAATTTGCAAAAACTTTCAGGTATGCTATCACATCATGCTACAAATTTAATTTACAAATTAAAGGCATGCATGAACATCTTGGTTTGCAAAAAAAAAAATGCATTATCATGATGAGCAAAAAAAAAAAAAGAAGAAAAGAAACTTTCTCTAAAAAAAAAAGAGGGGGAAAGAAAAAAAAAAGAAAAGAAAAGAAGCTTTCTCTAAAAAAAAGAGGGGAAAGAAAACAAAAAAAAGAAAGAAAAGAAACTCTCTCAAAAAAAAAAGGGGAGGGAAAGAAAAAAAAAATAAAAATGATGAGGGCTGGCCCACAGGCCACGTGGCCGTACGGCCAGATCCGTACGGATCTGTCCGTACGGCCCACACAAAAAAAAAACATGAAAAAAAAGAAAAGAAAAGAAAGCAAAAAAAAAAAAAACGTGTAAAAAAAAAGAGGAAGCAAACACGTGGAAAAGAAAAAAAGAAGAAAAGAAAAGAAAGAAACAAAAAAAAAAAAAAAAAGAACTTTATTTTTTCCTACAATGGAGTTTTCTTGAAAAAAAAGAAGGAGAACTTACTTGAAGCCATTGATGGAGAAGAAGAAGAAAACTCTTGAAGATCTTGAAGAAGAAAAGCTCTTGGTCTTGAAGCCCTCTTGAGATTATTGCAAAAGAAAGTAATAAGAGCAAGAGATCCAACCTTCTCCTTGCTTTTATAGAGGAGAGCAAACCAAAGAAGGAAAGAAGAAAGAGGTAAGTGTTACTAATTAGTAACCTTACCAAAAGAAAGAGATTAGAAAGATTCTTTCCCAAAAGAAAGATATCTTGAAGGATTTTCTCCCAAAAAGAAATCAATGAGAGATTTTCTCCTAAAAGATATAATCTATGACGGATTCTTTCCCAAAAGAAAGATATCTTGAGATATTCTATCCCAAAAATAAAGGGATCATGAGAGATTCTCTCCAAGTAAAGATATTCTTAGATATTCTCTATCCAAATGAGATATTTTTGGATATTCTTTACAAAAATGACACCATATGAGATCTAAGCCATTTCAAAAGCTTAAGGTCCCATGGGTTAGCCCATATGAGCCAGGTTTGACCACCTAGGCACAAAAAAAAAAAAAAAAAAAAAAAGAAAAATAAAATTTTTTTGGGCTTTTAGTCAAAGAGAAATCCCTCTTACCAAGAGCATACAAAAATGGTTCCATGCCTCTTTTGAGTTGATTGGACCATACAAAAGAAAATTCCAAGCCCCATGAGCTTCCAAAAATCAAACCATCCAGCCTCATCTACCAAATTGAGCCAAATTCTTGAAATTGACATTCCATCAAACCAACTCCTGGTCCCCTAACTTGCCACATACAGCCTGTTAGGTCACAAGACCAAAACCAAAAACCAAAACCTGATCCCCTAACTTGCCACATACAGCCTGTTAGGTCACAAGATCAAAACCAAAATTGATCCCCCAACATTCCACATACAGCTTGTAGGGTCACATGATCAAAACCAAACCCGACCCCCTAACCTGCCACATATAGCCTGTTAGGTCACAAGGTCAAAACCCAAATCCACATCCCTGATGTCATCTTCAAAACTTTGCCTCGAGATGGTACGTGATCCCTTTCACTACCATAAAATTCCCCCGGAAGCTCAAAAGGCTACAAATACCAAAAAGAAAGACTGCTCAAAGACTCTTGGTCAAGTCACAGGCTCTCCTTCAAAAATCTCTTCGAGGCACATCGACTACAAAAGTTAAGCAACTCGCCGCTGTACCTCGAGGGGGCATTTGTTGACACCAAAAATGTCACTTTGCCTTTTCAAGATCCAAAGAGCTACATGAAGTCGCAACCTGCCATAAATAGGCAATGCTGCTTCCAAAAATCAAATCTTGTCAAAATCAAACAAAAACTGCAAGATTCTTCCAGACAGCCCAAAGAGGAGTACACAACAAGTTTCGGGCCATTTCAAAATCATTTGGCCTAACTTCGCTTCTCCGACAGCCGAAAAGGAGCTCTCGGCGAAAAAAGCTCTCCGGGACCATGATTTCCAAGACAGAGCCTATGGATCATCTTAAAATGACTCCAATAGGTTCCCTGTCAAATTTCAAGTCAATCGGACATCGATTGACCGCACATCAAACCGCGACATCTTCATCGCGACAAAAAGCAAGTCTACAGGTGATAGGACCCCAAACGGCTTCGAAACTCAAACAAAAGCCTATGGTTGGTCTTATTTATTGCTCAGGAGACTTTACACCAAATTTCAGGTCATTCCGACATCGTTTGGCCCAGTTTCAGCTTCTGACGGAAAATCGGCAGCTCTGCGCGACAAAGTCTTCTGCTTTCTCAGGAAATTGGAAACTTTGCAAAATAAAATGCAAGGATTCTCATCAGGTTTCCTACAAAGAAATCAGGCCAATAAATGGTCAAAATGTCAAGGAAAAATACAGAAGAAAAAAGAATAAAAAAAAGCAAAAACGGACGCAAAATGGGACACGAAAGGGGGAAAACCCCCCCAGGGTCGCAGACCCCTGCGACCCTGGGCCAGGGTCGCCGGCGACCTTGGAACCCGGGGTCGCCGGGAAAGCCCCAGAAACCCCGGTTTTCGCCGTTTTTTTCGCGATTCGAGGAGCCCAGCCTCTGGTACTTTCCAAAATTCATGCTTTTGAGACACCAAGTCCTCTGACATCCGTCCAAAACACGGGTAAATCATCAAGAGTATCGAAGACAATATTGATCGCCACCCGGTCAACCAAAAAAAGTGTGCTTTCTACCCGACCGATCGAGAAATCGACAGGACAGATGGCACCGACCCGCTGTTGGCAACAAACACCTGAAATTACATGATCATCTGATGTCGATCTACATGAAGATCCATCGATGATCATCAACAGAAGAATCTCAAAAGACGTGGCACGGCCCGCGACTCTTCAGCTGCTCGGCGACCACTTAATGCGATTAATTGACTAGCTTTATTACAGTCATTAATCCATTTCTTTGGACGGCCCAATCAGAAGCAAGCATTCGGGAGTTACAAGTCAAGAGATTCATGGCATTTAACCCATGAAACTCCTCCCATCATGGCCATTAAAGGCGATTAAATGCCCTCAATCTCCTCCGGCCAATCAGAAGCCAAGAAAAAGGAGTTACAAAATAAACAATTCAATTTTGTAACTCCTCCCATTATGCGGCTTAATGACAATAAAAGCCCATAAACCCACCTAAAAGGCTACCTAAAAGCCTATAAATAGGAGGGCTCTCCAAGAAGAAAACACACACAGAGAAAACGAACATCAACAGACAGCAGACAGAAATCCAGAGAAAGGAAAAAGAGAGAAAACTCTGCGGAAGTTCTACACCGGCCACCGCAACAAGGTGACAAAAGTCCCTTGGGGGGTACCCCCCCCCCCCCCCAAGGTCCTTGCCTTCTCCTCCTGCCTCCAATGGCTTAGATATGGCTTTTCAGCCCGTCTACTCGGCTTTTTATTGGACATAGGACCTTCCTTTGGTCTTTGTCCTCTAAAAACCCGAGGTTATAGCCAAGCCAAGCGAATCAATAGCATCCTCTGTTCTCATCTGCATGGATGATGGCGAAGCCCACATATGGCTTGCGACCGTCAATCTAAACGAGTCCCCCACAATCTCCTGAGAAGTTAGATCCTCCTTTTCTTGCTTTTCATTGTATTTTGTATTTTTTTAAAAGAGACAAAAATCACAATTCTTGTCTTTCATTGTTGATAAGGATTGTAAATCGGCTATAAATGCCAAAATCGGCTATAAACGCCAAAATCGGCTATAAACGCCAAAAATCGGCTATAAACGCCAAAATCGGCTATAAATGCCAAAAAAATCGCCTTTCACGGCAAATCAAGAAAATGTCTCTTTTCTTAAATATATGTGCAATGGAAAACTTGAAAGAAGTTGATTTCCTTTTTACTTGCGAAGGTTGATCTCCGGATCACCACTTGCAATTCCAAGTAAAAATAGAAAATCTGGCACACCCACAAAAAAAGAAATGTTGATGCACGCCCCCCTTCGCCCCCCGGTTACGAAAGGGTCGGAACCAAACGGACTCCCACGTCCGCCGACCTCGGTAGGAACCCCGGGCATTCCGGGAGCGCTGTCCATCACTTACACAAAAAGAAATGTTGATGCACGCCTTTGCCCCCCGGTTACGAAAGGGTCGGACCCAACGGACTCCCACGTCTGCCAACCTCGGTAGAACCAGGCAGAAGCGCAGTCCATCAAAACTGCTCCTTCTTAGAAGCAGAAGGTCGCCTCTCAACGTGTCACTACCGTGACACCAAAGGCGAGCACCAGAAGGCCCGAAGCCTGTGGCACCCCCACGAAGCCTCGACCAGCAAACGACCAGGTCTATCCCAAGACTTGGTCCCCAAGACCTTCACCAAAACAAAGAAGGTCCCAAACATCCACTAAGCCAGCATACCTGGCCCCACTCAAGGAGAACCAGTTCTACCCTCTTGCTTACATGAAAGAGGAGAGACCCATCTCCAACCTGACTCCCAAGTCAAACCAGCATGAGCCGGCTTGTTCCTACAAGCCCAAAATCAGATCATGCATCACGAGGCCTCTGCAGACATCTGCTAAGGCCTACAATCCTACAGTTCGACCCTTCATCTCTACAGGGGCCGAACTTGAAAAATTCAAAGCTTCGCTGCAACAGGCGAAGGACCGGGTTCGCATCCTGTCCTTGCCTAGCAACAAAGAAGACAGCTAGAATCCGCTCCATGATCATCGGCAACAAATCAAAGAACCTGGGAGAACTCCTGGAAGCTTCCATGGAAGCTGAAACGTTGATTAAAGACCTCAACAGTCAGAAATCATCTAGAAAAGAGCCAACTGCCATTGCAACCTCTAAACCAAAGAAGAAAGAGGTCCTCAATGTGCAGACCAAGTTAGCTCCTCAGCCACCAAAGAAAGCTGAAAACAAAGCTGCTGGTAAGAGACCTGTGAAGGAAATCGCGATTCAGATCTGAAACTTCTCATAAAGAGACTACTATGGTTGATGCAAAGCATGACAGATTTTAAAAAATCTGATTTCTGCACTATGCAGCGGAAATCAGCCATAAAGAATCGCATAGAAACTCCATTAAATCATGACCAACAAGTGTATAATTAAAGGAGAATGAAGAAGACTCATACCTCAAAGATTTGTAGACTTCAAATCTCTGAAAAAATAGATCCAAAGGCGCGAACTCAGACTTGCAATTTGCAAACAAGTTGCTGGAATTTTCTTGCACTAGTATTGCCTTTGATCTTCTCCTCTATCTCACTTCCAAATCTGATTGGCTAAGATGGTGGGATCTTAATCTAGGTATTAAGAACTATTTCTCTAAGGGAAAATCTCAGACCTCAAGCTTTCTTCTCTCAAGAAGAGAACCTTTCCAAGGCTGGACGTGTGGGGCTCTCCTTGTGCTCACAAATTGTTTCACAAAGTGTGTTGTGAAACTTGCAAAGGCATTCTTCTTAGCTTCCTTGTTATGGACGTCCAAAGGGGATGATTCTCCTTTTATAGAAACTATGGGAAGCCTTTCCTATTTAGTTATCTCTCCTTATTCTAATTTATGTCCAAAAAGGAAAGACTTATTTCCTTTAAGAAACACTCTAATTAGAAAAGGAAACCAAAAGGAACTTTCCATACAATTAGTAATACTAGTTGTAGAACACTTACTAATTTTAAGTTCCTAATCCAAAAAGGAAACTAACTCATAGGAATACTAATCCAAAGAGGAGTCCAACTTTCCAAGTAGAGTCCTACTCAAAGTTGGAAACCTTACCCATGGAAATCCTATTATGGACATCCCACATATCAATGCACACCATGGCCCACATATAATTTATCTAGAGTTAAATTCATGTATGCCATCAAAGGCCTATTTGAATTCAAACTCAAAATTATTTTTCCACTAAAATAGTTCATCCTTATGTTATCTAAACATCTTAGGAAACCATGCCAATCTTGGTAAGTGACTAGAGAAGGGACCAAAAGACATATTTGCCATTGGCTCCCAAAATGACCAAAATGTCCATGCTAAACCCATAGCAACATAAAGATCATTTTAACCTTAACTCATTCCACTAAAGAGTTATGGTTGAACTCCAAGGACAAATATATATTATAATAAGCTCGTCATAAAATGACGGTTGTCTTCGACCTACTAAGTGTAATGACCTGAATGCCCCTCTATGTAACATCCATAATCGAGTCAGGTTATCATATGTACTATCAACCTTCCCGATTACATCTAAACCTTAGAACTTCATATCCTTAAACATAATCATCATTCGAATATCATTCTCTTGATCCAGGGAGCGACCCACAAGTTCAATATCCATATGGAACATCCATATACTAAGATCTTAGATTTTGATGATTAATCGGATAATTCTAAGGGGACGATTATTCCATCATCAGATGGCATAGATTCTATATTGCATTTGCACGTCCCAACTGATCAAGTCCGAGTACCCAAAACACAGAGCTGTTGACCCATGAATAGAATCTCACCCATAGTGAATTAAAGCGCAAGAACTTGACTTCGTCAGTTCATCCACAAATGCTCAAGATTAAGAGCACCGGTCACTTAGTAGCATGAGGTGACTTGATCTCTTTTCTGTGATAGTACTATTTTAGAGATCACACCTACAACGGTCCTGTTCAATGCATGACACATGCACTAATGAGATAGATCCGGAAAAGCCCTCCCGTGACTTAGGTATGTCACCCTATATAGGAGAGTATCTCATTATAACTTCTACCAAGATGAAGTGCCCAGCTCCATCTTTCAGTTATGAACAAATATGATGTTTCCAGTTGTCCATGAATTAGACCTATCTGTGTGTAGACACTACACACCTAATTCATTTACTAGAAACAATGGGCCTTACACAACCATACATATATACATGTTTAAGCATAAAAGAGTCATTCCATTAAATAACCAGTTAAATATCCATTAACAAAAGATGAGAGTGCAGCTAGTGGGCTTTAGGGCATACACCAATCCCAACAAACTCCCACTTGCACTAAAGATCACTACTTCCTAACTTAACACCCATAGACTCAACACGAGAAGTGAAGACTTTCTCAGTAAGAGTCTTAGTGAATGGATCAGCTAAGTTATTTGCTGAAGCAATATGCTCCACCACTATCTCTCCATCCTGAATGAATTCCCGGATCAAGTGGTACTTTATCCGAATGTGCTTGCCTTTCTTGTGATTCCTAGGCTCTTTGCACTGTGCTACAGCACCAGTGTTATCGCAGTACGTGACAATCGGTTTTTGTACTGCAGGAACAACTCCTAATTCCAATAGGAATTTTCTGAGCTATACTGCTTCCTTCGCAGCTTCCGATGCCGCCACATACTCTGATTGAAAGGTTAGCATATAATCTTTCGTTCTCCGAAGATACTTGAATATATGTTTAACAGCTGTCCAATGCATAGGTCCAGGGTTTGACTGATATCTGCTAACCATGCCAACGGCAAAGAAAATATCTGGTCTAGTACATAACATAGCATACATGAGGCTTCCAACAGCGGATGCATATGGAACTCTCCTCATGCTCTCTATCTCTTCAGATGTCTTTGGACATTGATCCCGAGACAGTGGTACTCCATGTCTAGAAGGTGAGAGGCCCTTCTTGGAGTCATGCATGTTAAACTTGACCAATATCTTCTCAATGTAAGAAGATTGGGATAGGGCTAACATCTTATTCTTGCGATCACGCAAAAGCTTGATCCCTAAGATATAGCTGGCCTCACCCAAATCCTTCATCTGAAATTGAGAGGATAACCAAACCTTTGTGGATGACAATAAACTTACATCATTTCCTATGAGTAATATGTCATCTACATACAGAACCAAAAATGCAACTGCTTTCCCATTTCCTTTCTTATACACACATGGTTCATCAATGTTTTGATCAAAGCCAAAGGATTTGACTGCCTGATTAAACTTGATGTTCCATGCTCTAGATGCTTGCTTAAGTCCATAAATGGACTTCTTAAGTTTACAAACATGTTATCTTGGCCACTAGCAATGAAGCCCTCTGGTTGCATCATATAGATGCATTCGTCAAGACTTCCATTAAGAAAAGCTGTCTTGACATCCTTCTGCCATATCTCGTAGTCATAATGACATGCGATGGCCAAGAGAATCCTTATGGATTTAAGCATAGCCACTGGTGAAAAGGTTTTCTCATAATCGATACCCTCTTTCTGAGTATATCCTTTCGCCACCAGTCTTGCTTTGAAGGTTTCCACCTTCCCATCCACTCCTCTCTTCCTTTTGTAGATCCACTTGCACCCTATGGGTTTAATCCCTTCAGGTGCATCTACAAGTTCCCAGACTTGATTGGAATACAAAGAATCCATTTCAGATTTCATCGCTTGCTGCCACATGTTAGCATCTATATCCGTTACTGCTTCATCATAACTAGTAGGATCCTCAACCAGATCTTCAGAGTTTGTCTTAAAAGACACTCCTAGATATCTTTCTGGCTGTCTAGAAAATCTCCCACTACGACGAGGCTCCAGAGTGTTTAAAGGAATATCTTGTTCATCTACTGCCTCAGGATCTGGTACAGATGTTATAGGAGATCCCGGATGAATCTCCTCAAGGATTTCTTTACAACTAAGCTCTTGGTGCATCATACAATCATCCTCCAAGTACCTAGCATGAGTGCTGATGAGCACTTTTTGCTCCTTTGGATGATAAAAGATGCCACCTCTCGTTCCCTTAGGATATCCAATGAAGTAGCACATTTCTGATCTGGGTTCCAGCTTGGTAGCTTTATCATTCAGTACATAGGCTAGACAACCCCAAATGTGAATATGTCTTAAACTAGGTTTTCGACTTGTCCACATTTCTTGGGGTGTCTTAGGTACTGATTTAGAAGGTACCAGATTTAGAATGTATGCTGCTGCTTCTAAGGCATATCCCCAAAAAGATATAGGTAGGGTTGCATGACTCATCATGGACCTTACCATATCAAGAAGGGTACGGTTTCTTCTCTCTGCTACACCATTTTGCTGGGGTGTACCCGGTGCAGACAACTGAGACACAATCCCATGTTGTGTGAGGTACTCCTTGAACTCACCCAGGAGGTACTCGCCACCTCGATCAGATCGAAGGGCTTTGATATGTTTTCCTAGTTGTAGCTCCGCCTCAGCCTTGAATTGTTTGAACTTATCAAACGCCTCAGACTTGCGTCGCATTAGGTATACATATCCATATCCATATCTAGAGTAATCATCGGTGAAGGTGATGTAATACTCATACCCTCCTCGAGCCGGTTTGTTCATAGGACCACACACATCAGTGTGAATCAATTCTAACAACTCCTTTGACCTTAGTCCCTTTCCAGAGAATGACCGTTTGGTCATCTTTCCCTTGAGACAAGATTCGCACTGAGGAAAAGGTTCGAAATCTAATGAGCTCAAGGGCCCATCTTCTACCAACCTCTGAATCCGTTTTGGGTTAATGTGACCCAAACGTAAGTGCCAAAGATATGTGTCATTGATTGAAGATACCTTTCTCTTAAGGGAAGTTGAGCTTTCTTGTTGTACATTATGCAGTGTGGGAGCAATAGGATATATATAAAATAATTTGTCATGTATTCTACCGGAACATATAATATTTCCATCTCTACTGATATCAATACCAGAATGGAAAGAAACTGAATAATTAAATTCAATTAATCTGGAAACTGAAATTAAATTCTTCCTCATGTCCGGAACATAGAAAACATTATTTAAAACTAATATCCTATTACATTGAAAATGTAAAGTAACAACTCCTACTGCAACTGCCCAAACTTTAGCTCCAGTTCCGACTCTAAAGGCAAATTCTCCTTTCTCAATTCTCTGCATTATCTGAAACCCCTGCAATGAATTGCAGATATGATTAGTGGCTCCTGAGTCTACTATCCATGAGTCAGTAGAATCAACCACTAGACAAGTTTCAATGTAGTATGAAAAAGATGTACCTTTCTTAACTGAGGCCAGGAACTTGGGACAATCTTTCTTCCAATGACCTTTGAGGCCACACTTGAAGCATTTCCCTTTGGGCTTTCCATCTGTACCCTCGTCCTTTTTATTACCAGCATTGTTCTTTTTCAGCCCTTTTCCCTTATTCTGCTTCTTCTTGGACTTCTTCCCTTTCGGGTTCAGTTTAGAGGAAGACTGGAAAAAATGAGCTTGGGCTTTGGGCTTCATGATAGCCTCTGCCGCCTGGAGTTCTTTCATTAACTCAGGTAGAGTCATGTCCATCTTGCTCATATTGAAATTGAGCTTGAACTGATTGAAAGATTCCGGCAGAGTTTCGAGAATCATGTCAGTCTGACTCCCTGCATCAATCTCAGCCCCTAGAATCTCAGCTTCATTGAAACAATCCATCAGCTTGAGCATATGCTCTCTGACAGGTGTTCCCTCAGCCATCCTAGCATTCATGATGGTCCTCATAGCAGCTTGCCTAGCTGGCCTGCTCTTGTCTGCGAACATCTCAGACAAGGACATCATGATTTCATAGGCTGTGTCCATTTGTTCGTGCTGTGTTTGCAACACGTTGGACATGGAAGCGAGCATGTAGCATTTAGCCATGCTGTTCGCTTTCTTCCATTTCCTTTCAGCCTCTCGCTGGTCATCAGTAGAATTAGTATCAATATCGGGACAGTTTTCCAGCAAGACATACTTGTACTCCTCAGCAGTGAGTACTATGTCAAGATTTCTCTTCCAATCTACGTAGTTAGGGCCAGTCAGTTTATTCTCACGAAGAATGCACATCAACGGACTAAAAGAGTCTTTACCCATCTCTTTCTGGATATAAAACGGTTTATAATTAGACATGCAGTATATATGTAATATGTATATGGTGCTTGTTACAAAAGGAAAAACAAAGCACAAAAACTTTTTACATTATTCAACCCCAATTATAATGTATCAGTGTTTCAACCTCCTCATAGACCCTCCATCGAAGGGATGGCCGAGCCTACAGTCACGTTGAATTAAGGCAGACTTATTTGGATTATCACTATCTGGACACACATCCAGTGGTAGTCCAATCACTGATTGGTTTGGCCTCATATGACAAATAACCCTTAACTCCTAAGGAGAGGTCATCACCGTCTTATGTCAAGTGTATAACCATCTCTTATGAAATTCCCAGAATGTCTATGATTAAGTCTTCCGAAGGGAAGAGACTTTTATCCTTCCTAGAAGTGAACTTTAGTAAAGAGCTCCACCGAAGGGATGGCCGCTCCCACCAACACTTCATTGACATTCTATAGAAGTGGTCTTTAGTAAAGAACTCCACCGAAGGGATGGCCGCTCCTACTAACACCTCATTACGAATATTCACATTAGTTCACCCATTAACCCATCAAAGCGGTCTTCAGTTAAAGAACTCCACCGAAGGGATGGCCGTTCCCACTAACACTTTAATGAGATAACATGAACCGAAAATGGAAGGCCGTGGGGTCTTTCCTAAAACCCCTCTCCCACTTGATTATTTATCACTAGGGTTTATACTTTTTGACCTTTACATTGTTTTACTCAAAAGCTCTTTTTAAATCTAGCAAACTTGGTTAATTAAATTTATGACTTAAGTCATCTTAAAATCAAATAACCTTTGCTTTAAAACATTTGAGCAAATCCCTTCAAAGAGTCAAAAACCTATCTTGGGTTATGAAAACCCATAGGTAGCATCTAATTAGATTTTAGTTTAGCCTCCTTTGGAAACCAAGGGTACCAAGATAAACTAAACCCTATCCAATTTTAAACCTTAGACAAATAGAAGGTGCTGGTCTAAGTTCCGTTTAAAATAATTTGCCAAACTAAAAACAATCTAATACAATAAAGATGCCAATTTTAGAGCCTAAGGGTGGCCATGTTTCTAGGTGACAATTATAGCAATTATATAAAGCATTCATCCATGCATTCCATATATAAAAGCAAATAAAAGTATGCAATCCTTGATGGCTCCTTGCTCTTAGGATTTCAAATCCTAATCGAATTAGGACTCCTCATGCATCTAGAAGTCTTGACTCCTTCATCTCCAAGGACTCCAATTTCTTGCAACCTTCTTGTCTTGAAACTTTCCTTTTCTTGCTCGTTTCCATAAATTGATTTATACAAGCAAACCCATGAAAAACAAAACCAAAATTACATTGGAGATTCCTATGCTTTTCAAGAAAGCTTACATCAAGACTAGTTGGAATAAATTAAGGAAACTTTACAACTTCCTATGATTGCTAACCGCGCAATCGTACACTTTCCAACTAACTAAAAAACATCCAAATCCACATAACAATCATGCGAACCATCAAGGATGCAATACATGGCTGCAAACAAAGAGGTTAGTGCATGCAAACTCACTATGTGCATCATTAAACAAATCTGGAAAATAAATTCCAGCAATGTTAATGAAACTTGCACACAACATGCATCACAACATAACTTTAATAGGGTGCCACCATACCCATAATCAATCTAGGATTAATTACACACAACATGGGATCATGATTTCACATGGAGTGGCTCTGATACCACTGAAGGAAATCGCGATTCAGATCTGAAACTTCTCATAAAGAGACTACTATGGTTGATGCAAAGCATGACAGATTTTAAAAAATCTGATTTCTGCACTATGCAGCGGAAATCAGCCATAAAGAATCGCATAGAAACTCCATTAAATCATGACCAACAAGTGTATAATTAAAGGAGAATGAAGAAGACTCATACCTCAAAGATTTGTAGACTTCAAATCTCTGAAAAAATAGATCCAAAGGCGCGAACTCAGACTTGCAATTTGCAAACAAGTTGCTGGAATTTTCTTGCACTAGTATTGCCTTTGATCTTCTCCTCTATCTCACTTCCAAATCTGATTGGCTAAGATGGTGGGATCTTAATCTAGGTATTAAGAACTATTTCTCTAAGGGAAAATCTCAGACCTCAAGCTTTCTTCTCTCAAGAAGAGAACCTTTCCAAGGCTGGACGTGTGGGGCTCTCCTTGTGCTCACAAATTGTTTCACAAAGTGTGTTGTGAAACTTGCAAAGGCATTCTTCTTAGCTTCCTTGTTATGGACGTCCAAAGGGGATGATTCTCCTTTTATAGAAACTATGGGAAGCCTTTCCTATTTAGTTATCTCTCCTTATTCTAATTTATGTCCAAAAAGGAAAGACTTATTTCCTTTAAGAAACACTCTAATTAGAAAAGGAAACCAAAAGGAACTTTCCATACAATTAGTAATACTAGTTGTAGAACACTTACTAATTTTAAGTTCCTAATCCAAAAAGGAAACTAACTCATAGGAATACTAATCCAAAGAGGAGTCCAACTTTCCAAGTAGAGTCCTACTCAAAGTTGGAAACCTTACCCATGGAAATCCTATTATGGACATCCCACATATCAATGCACACCATGGCCCACATATAATTTATCTAGAGTTAAATTCATGTATGCCATCAAAGGCCTATTTGAATTCAAACTCAAAATTATTTTTCCACTAAAATAGTTCATCCTTATGTTATCTAAACATCTTAGGAAACCATGCCAATCTTGGTAAGTGACTAGAGAAGGGACCAAAAGACATATTTGCCATTGGCTCCCAAAATGACCAAAATGTCCATGCTAAACCCATAGCAACATAAAGATCATTTTAACCTTAACTCATTCCACTAAAGAGTTATGGTTGAACTCCAAGGACAAATATATATTATAATAAGCTCGTCATAAAATGACGGTTGTCTTCGACCTACTAAGTGTAATGACCTGAATGCCCCTCTATGTAACATCCATAATCGAGTCAGGTTATCATATGTACTATCAACCTTCCCGATTACATCTAAACCTTAGAACTTCATATCCTTAAACATAATCATCATTCGAATATCATTCTCTTGATCCAGGGAGCGACCCACAAGTTCAATATCCATATGGAACATCCATATACTAAGATCTTAGATTTTGATGATTAATCGGATAATTCTAAGGGGACGATTATTCCATCATCAGATGGCATAGATTCTATATTGCATTTGCACGTCCCAACTGATCAAGTCCGAGTACCCAAAACACAGAGCTGTTGACCCATGAATAGAATCTCACCCATAGTGAATTAAAGCGCAAGAACTTGACTTCGTCAGTTCATCCACAAATGCTCAAGATTAAGAGCACCGGTCAATTAGTAGCATGAGGTGACTTGATCTCTTTTCTGTGATAGTACTATTTTAGAGATCACACCTACAACGGTCCTGTTCAATGCATGACACATGCACTAATGAGATAGATCCGGAAAAGCCCTCCCGTGACTTAGGTATGTCACCCTATATAGGAGAGTATCTCATTATAACTTCTACCAAGATGAAGTGCCCAGCTCCATCTTTCAGTTATGAATAAATATGATGTTTCCAGTTGTCCATGAATTAGACCTATCTATGTGTAGACACTACACACCTAATTCATTTACTAGAAACAATGGGCCTTACACAACCATACATATATACATGTTTAAGCATAAAAGAGTCATTCCATTAAATAACCAGTTAAATATCCATTAACAAAAGATGAGAGTGCAGCTAGTGGGCTTTAGGGCATACACCAATCCCAACAAGAACTCTCAGATGCCTTCAAAGAACGAGTAGAGAAGAAATACCCGTTTGATGAAGATGTTGATGAAATCTTCGGGGCTCTTGTGGCGAACGGCAAGCTCACTTTGCCTAAACGCAAAGGACCGGGTGATGTTAGCAAAACCAACGATCCTCGGTACTGTCCATACCACTAGATGATCTCGCATCCTCTCAATCAATGCTTCGTTGTGAGAGAGAAAATAAACGAGATGTGGAAGAACGGAGTCATCACCTTTGACAAAAATTATGGTTCTGCCTCCGTCAACATGGTGACATGTGGACAAACATCAAAATCACCGAAGAAGAAGATCACTACTTCCTTTAAGGTGATAAACACAATCCAAGCGTCCGAGGAGCTGGTTCCTTACCCGACACCAGACGGACAACCCATATGGGTACATCCCGATCTCCTGGAAGATGAAAATTGGGAGGTCATGAAAACAAAGCCTGATGGACCAGCGCATTCTGCTCGGCTCTACTGAGGTCGGCGGACGTGGGAGTCCGTTTGGGTCCGACCCTTTCGTAACCGAGGGGCAGAGGCGTGCATCAACATTTCTTTTGTGTGGGTGTGCCAGATTTTATATTTTACTTGGAATTGCAAGTGGTCATCCGGAGATCAACCTTCGCAAGTAAAAAGGAAATCAACTTCTTTCAAGTTTTCCATTGCATATATATTTAAGAAAAGAGACATTTTCTTGATTTGCCGTGAAAGGCGATTTTTTGGCATTTATAGCCGATCTTGGCTTTTATAGCCGATTTACAATCCTTATCAATAATGAAAGACAAGAGTTGTGATTTTTGTCTCTTTTGAAAAAATACAAACTACAATGAAAAGAAAGAAAAGGAGGATCTAACTTCTCAGGAGATTGTGGGGGACCCATTCAGATTGACGGTCGCAAGCCATATGTGGACTTCGCCATCATCCATCCAGATGAGAACAGAGGAAGCTATTGATTTGCTTGGCTTGGCTATAACCTCAGGTTTTTAGAGGACAAAGACTAAAAGGAGGTCCTATATCCAATAAAAAACCAAGTAGATGGGCTGAAAAGCCACGTCTAAGCCATTGGAGGCAGAAGGAGAAGACAAGGACCTTGGGGGGGGGGGGGGTACCCCCCAAGAGACTTTTGTCACCCTGTAGCGGTGGTCGGTATAGAACTTCCGCAGAGTTTTCTCTTTCTTTCTCTTGATTTATGTGCTTTTTTCTGATCTGGGATCTGTCTTGTTTTTTCGATCCCTGTGATTTTTCCGATCTGGAATTCTTTGGAATGCTCTCCTATTTATAGGCTTTTAGGTAGCCATTTAGGAGAATTTATGAGCTTTAATTGTCATAAAGCTACATAAAGGGAGAAGTTACAAGATTGAATTCTTTATTTTGTAACTCCTTTTTCTTGGCTTATGATTGGCTGGAGGAGATTGAGGGCATTTAATCGCCTTTAATCGCCATGATGGGAGGAGTTTCATGGGTTAAATGCCATGAATCTCTTGACTTGTAACTCCCGGATGCTTGCTTCTGATTGGGCCGTCCAAATAAATGGATTAATGACTGTAATAAAGCTAGTCAATTAATCGCATTAAGTGGTCGTCGAGCAGTTGAAGAGTCGCGGGCCGTGACGCGTCTTTTGGGATTCTTCTGGCGATGATCATCGATGGATCTTCATGTAGATCGACATCGGATGACCATGTAACTTCAAGTGTTGGTTGCCAACAGCGGGTCGGTGCCATCTGTCTTGTCGATTTCTCGATCGGTCGGGTAGAAGGCACACTTTTTTTGGTTGCCCGGTTGGCGATCAATGTTGATTTTGATACTCTTGATGATTGACCCATGTTTTTGATGGATGTCAGAGGATTTGGTGTCTCAAAAGTATGAAATTTGGAAAATACCAGAGGTTAGACGCTTCGAATCGCGAAGAAACGGTGAAAAACGGGGTTTCCGGGGCCCTCCCGGCAATCCCGGGCTCCAGGGTCGCCGACGACCCTAGGGGGTTTTCCCCCCTTTTATCCCGTTTTGTGTCTGTTTTTGCTGTTTTTCGATTCTTTTTTTCTTCTGTATTTTTCCTTGACATTTTTTATCATTTATTGGCCTGATTTCCCTGTAGAAAACCTGATGAGAATCCTTGCATTTTGTTTTGCAAAGTTTCCAATTTTCTGAGAAAGCCAAAGACTTTGTCGCGCAGAGCTGCCGATTTTCCGTTAGAAGTTGAAACTGGGACAAACGATGTCGGAATGACCTGAAATTTGAGGTGAAGCCTGCTGAGCAATAAATAAGACCAATCATAGGCTTTTGTTTGCGTTTTGAACCCGTTTGGGGTCCTATCACCAGTAGACTTGCTTTTGTCGCGATGAAGATGTCGCGGCTTGATGTACGGTCAACCGATGTCCGATTGACTTGAAATTCGACAGGGAACCTATTGGAGTCATTTTAAGATGATCCATAGGCTTTGTCTTAGAAACCATGGTCCCGGGGAGCTTCGCCACCGAGAGGCCTGATTTAGCTTCCGAGCGTCAAAGTATGGTCAAATGTTGTCAAGATGACCTGAAATTTGATGTGTAGCCCTTTGTAAGCATTTTGAAGCCGTCCATGTGCTCTATCTGATGAGTGATGGCCTCGGTGGTTCTCGCCGCCGAGAGGCTTGACTTAGTTGTTCGAGGGTTGATGTACGGTCAAACGTTGTCGGTTTGACTCGAAACTTGACGTTGAGCCTTTTGGATGTATTTTGAGACCATCCATCGGCTCTGATCGAAGATTTGGTGTCTCCGATGCTTTCGCCGCCGAGAGCTCCTTTTCAGCTGTCGGAGAAGCGAAGTTAGGCCAAATGATTTCGAAATGGCCCGAAACTTCTTGTGTACTCCTCTTTTGGCTGTCTTGAAGGATCTTGCAGTTTTTTGTTTGATTCTGACAAGATTTGTTTTTTTGGAAGTAGCATTGCCTATTTATGGCATGTTGCGACTTCATGCAGTTTTCTGGATCTTGAAGAAGCAAAGTGACATTTTTGGTGTCAACAAATGCCCCCTCGAGGTGCAGCGACGAGTTGCTTAACTTTTGTAGTCGATATGCCTCAAAGAGATTTTGTGTAGGAAATCTTATGACTTGACCAAGAGACTTTGAGCAGTCTTTCTTTTGGTATTTGTAGCCTTTTGAGCTTCCAGGGGAATTTTATGGTAGTGAAAGAGATCAAGTACCATCAAGAGGCAAAGTTTTGAAGATGACATCGGGGATGTGGATTTGGGTTTTGACCTTGTGACCTAACAGGCTGTATGTGGCAGGTTAGGGGGTCGAGTTTGATTTTGACCGTGTGACCCAACAAGCTGTATGTGGAATGGTGGGGGATCAATTTTGGTTTTGATCTTGTGACCTAACCGGCTGACCAGGGACTGCTCCGATCTCCATTGCTCCTTACAGGATGGCTCCAGCAGAGTTAGGAGAATTGAAACTACAGTTACAGGAGTTACTAGACAAAGGCTTTGTAAGGCCAAGTGTTTCACTATGGGGAGCCCCAGTTCTATTTGTCAAGAAGAAAGATGGAAGCTTAAGGATGTGTATAGACTACAGGAAATTGAACCAAGTGACCATCAAGAACAAGTACCCTTTGCCAAGGATAGACGAGTTGTTTGATCAGTTGCAAGGTGCAGAGTTTTTCTCGAAGATAGATTTGAGGTCCGGATACCATCAGTTGAGAGTTAGAGAATCAGACATCCTGAAGACAGCTTTTCGGACTAGATACGGGCACTATGAATTTTTGGTGATGCCCTTGGGACTGACGAATGCACCAGCGGTATTTATGGCCCTTAAGAATAAGATCTTTGCACCCTATCTAGATCAGTTCACAGTCGTCTTCATTGATGACATACTAGTGTATTCCAAGTCGAGAGAAGACCATGAGCAGCACTTGAGGACTTCGTTGCAGTTGTTGAGAGATAATAAGTTGTATGCGAAGATTGGGAAATGCGAGTTTTGGCTAGAGCAAGTCACTTTTCTTGGTCACATCATTTCTAGAGAAGGACTAGCAGTTGATCTAGCAAAGATAGAAGCGGTCATCAATTGGGAGAAACCGAAGAATGTGACTGAGATTAGGAGTTTTCTGGGGTTAGCAGGATACTATAGGAGATTTGTATAAGGATTTTCATCCATTACAGCACCGTTGACCAAGTTGACCCGAAATAATATGCCCTTCGTATGGTCAGAGAAATGTGAAGCTAGTTTTGAAGAATTGAAGAAGAGGTTAACTTCAGCACCTGTCCTCACCTTACCTTCGGGGAGTGGTGGTTTTGTTATCTATACGGATGCTTCAGGTGTAGGACTTGGATGTGTTTTGATGCAAAATGGGAATGTGATAGCGTATGGCTCAAGGCAATTGAAGGAACACGAGAAGAAATATGCGACGCACGATTTAGAGTTGGCGGCTATAGTGTTCGCGTTGAAGATGTGGAGACACTATTTATATGGAGAAAAATTTGAAGTTCATTCAAATCTTCGTAGTCTCCAATATTTATTCTCTCAGAAAGAATTAAACATGAGGCAAAGAAGATGGATGGAGTACATCAGAGACTATGATTTCCCGATCATCTATCATCCGGGGAAGGTTAACGTAGTGGCCGATGCATTGAGTAGAAAATCAGTTTGTTTGGCCCATTTGCAAGGGTGTTACAACTTTCAGCAATTCGAAGAATTGAGAGTAGAGTTCCAACCTTTGAGGGAAGGAGTTGTGTTGGCAAATATGACAGTGTTTGAGCCAGTCTTCATATAGAAAATCAAGGACAGTCAGATGCAAAATCCAGACTTGGCTAAAATTGTGGAGCACATCTCAGAACGCCCAGATTTTCAGATCATGGATGGAGTTTTGTACTTCCGTAGCAGACTATGTGTTCCAAAGATAGATAATTTGAAGAATGACATTATATTAGAAGCTCACAATACGAGGTATTCTGTACAACCGGGGAGTACGAAGATGTACCAAAATTTGAAGAGTCATTTTTGGTGGAACAATATGAAGAGAGAGATAGCAGCCTTCGTATCTAGATGTATGACTTGTCAATTGGTGTAGGCTGAAAATCAGAAGCCACCTCGCCTTTTGCAGCCATTAGAAATTCCGGAGTGGAAATGGGAACACCTGACTATGGATTTCGTCTCGGGTCTACCGACTACAAGCAGAGGGAAGAATGCTATTTGGATCATAGTGGATCGGTTAACGAAGTCGGCACACTTCATTCCTTTGAAGACCGGGAAGAAAATGCACATGTTGGCTTTAGCACAAGCCTTCATGAAGGAGATTGTTAGTCGTCATGGTCAGCCGGTCTCCATTACTTCAGATCGAGATAATAGGTTTGTTTCGAGGTTTTGGAAGACCTTACATAAATCGATGGGAATGAAGCTTCAATTCAGCACAGCATATCACCCGCAAACCGATGGTCAATCGGAGAGAACTATTCAGATCGTTGAAGACATGCTTAGAGCTTGTGTACTTGATTTCAAGAATCAATGGGATGAGAATTTACCTCTCTGTGAATTTGCCTACAACAACAGTTACCATTCAAGCATAGGGATGGCCCCTTTCGAAGCGTTGTATGGCAGGAAGTGTAGGACCCCAGTGTGTTGGGAAGAAGTCGGAGAACGTAGTTTTCATGGTCCTTCTTTGGTTGAAGAAACGACTGATAAAGTCAGAATTATTCATGAACGATTGAAGATTTCGAGAAGTCGACAGAAAAGCTATGCTGATGTTCGAAGGAAGGATCTACAATTCTAAGTTGGAGACAAAGTATTTTTGAAAGTATCTCCAATCAGAGGAACGTTGAGATTTGGGCAAAAGGGCAAATTGTCTAAGAGATTCATTGGACCGTATGAGATCCTGAGTCGTATCGGGGAAGTGGCATATATATTAGCTTTGCCTCCAGAACTTTCAGGTGTACACAATGTGTTTCACGTGTCAATGCTAAGGAAGTATGTCTCAGACCCTTCACACGTGCTACATCACGAACCATTGGATGTTCGAGAAGATGCCACCTACATCGAGAAACCGACAGAGATTATTGACACCAAAGAGCAAGAACTGAGAATCAGAACAATTCAGTGGGTAAAGATTCATTGGGAGAATCATGGACCAGAAGAGGCCACTTGGGAACTTCGTGATCAGGTCCAGAAGAAATACCCTCAGCTATTTCCAGAGGTTAGTGGTCATTTGGAGGACCAAATGTGATTTTTAGGGGTGGAGGATGTCAGACCCAGACCCAGGTTTGGAATATTTAATTGTAATTTTATCGTGATTAGTTGATAAGTGGGGTTATTGGACGATTAGCTTATTTTCTTAAGCTAGATTAGAATGTTTGATTAGCTTTGGAAATTTTCGAGAGTCGTTGACTTAGGCTTGACGCGGGCCGGGGCGCCCGTGTGTTGTGTGTGAATCTGTGGGGTTTAACTTTGATTTTCGTAAAATCCCAATTTTGTGTATTTTGACTCATTTCGATTAGATCATCAACTTTCATGTTTTGACCATTTGGATTTAATGATCAGAAATCGCGATTTTCGAGAAAAAGGGCAAATCTGACCTTTCACACAAAATCTGTACCCAAATTTTAAGAATTTCAGAAATTGACAAAAATATACTTTTTGGATAATAGAAATTTCGCTGATCATTTTTGTCTTCTTCGTCGTTTTCATTCGGGGCCCGCAAATGCCATTTTTAGCCTTGTGAAGATCGGGGCCCACAAAACCCATCTTATAAGAGAGGGGCTCTCTTCTTCTTCCTTCATTTCTCTTTTCCTGCACGGTTTGGAGCAAGGGCTTTTCCCTCTCTTCTAGCACTTTCTCTCTCATCTGAAACACCCATTTCTTGGAGTTTTCATGGAGGATTGATCTCCTAGGGTTCTTCCTCATCTTCCAAGCTTTCCAAAGACACCTTTTTCAATGGTTTTGAGCTAGGGCAAGGTTCTCTTTCAAGCTTCTCTTCTTCGTTTGAGCTTTTCAAGGTTAGCAATGGCTTTCCAAACTTGAAATCTTTGTTTTCCTCTTCATTTTGAGTGTTTTCATCCCACATGCAAGAGTTTTCCTTGGAGATTTACATATGTTGATTTTTAGGGTTCTCTTTTGGAAAATTTTGGGGGTTTTTGTAGATTGGGAGCTTGAGACCCTAGAACATTGTTTGAAGAGTATCTTACTCTCATCTTGGCTTGAGGCAAGTGGATTTTTCAATTAATATGATGAACTTATTTTCTCTTGTTTCATTTCATGGTGTTTCATGCTATGTTCTAATCTTCTTCATGTTTCATAGTTTTGCTTTAGAATAAATGGAGTAATGTTATGTGTGATTTCACTTATGATATTGTTTTACAATGAATTGGAAGTTGTCCTCACTATGGTCATCTTGAAAGTTAGCTTTCTTCATGTTAAGTGTTTGTGTTCAAAACAAAGGAGGAAATCTTTGATTTTAAAAGTATTGTGTTTGTTTTATTGGATTGATTATGGATGATGATTTGATGAGTTGAGGAGGTCAAGAAAGGGGCAAAGTAATCTTGGAAATGTGTATGAAAGAAAAGGAATGAAAAAGGATAAAAAAAGATCTCAAAAAATGAGAAAAAGCATCAGCTGAGCCGGACTGGACAGGGCCCAGTCCACTCGAGCGACCCAGTGGGCCGCTCGAGCGGACCAGGCTCTGTCTGGGCTTCGCTCGAGCGGACCTTGGGTCGCTCGAGTGAGCCCAGTCCGGCCAAGTTCAGGGCCTGGTTCTGGCCTGGGTTTAGGGTCTGAATTCTAGGCCCATTTCAAGGCTTCTTTGGGCCTGTTTTGAGGCTTCTTTGGGCCTGTTTTTTAGGCTTCTGTGGTCCTGTTTCAAGACCTGACATTAGGCCATTTCAAGGACTGTTTGGGCCAGGTTTAAAGGCTACTTTGGGCTTGGCTTAGGGCCTGATTTGGGCCTATTTCAAGTAGTTATCTAAATCAGTTTTAAGGGAAATTGGTTGGCTGTTTTTACAGGTTCATTTCTAGCCCATGCTCAAGTCCAATTCAGCCCAATCATTATATATATTCAAGCCCATTCAGCTCTTTGATAATCTTGAGGCCATTATGTAAATTGGTTTAACTTATGAACAAAACCATTTAGGAACCCTTCAAGTCTAAATGTACACTTCATCCCTTGTGATTGTCAAGGATCTTCTGTGGCACCAAATTACTTTCTATTAATGACAATAAAGGGGTCAAATGTATGTCAAGATGACTCGCATTAGACTGTTGAATCATCATACATTCATTCCATGTAAAAGATTTTGTTCGGATTCTTTCATCAATCTTTTGAATGCTTTGGGCTGGTTTACCACATTATAGATATTGATAAGACTACTCATCTATTTTGCTCGGATTCGTCGATACATGAGATATGTATTTGTTCGGAGTAGTTTTCTTATCGATTTTGGAAAAGTATTTTTATGAACGGATTTGCATTACTTCGAGGCTTCGAACTTTTACTCTAATGGCACCACTAAGCTTAGGTTACCTTGTCGGACTGATCATCCGGCTTGGAATCTTTAATTTGTTCACCAGCTGCAGTTTGGATTCTGTCTGTACCGACCATGGCAACGGTTTATATCCGGTCCCACGTGTAGTGGCTATGGTTCTGTTTGTTAACGACTATGTTCGTTCCGGTCCCACGAGTAGTGGCTACGGTTTTGTCCGCTCCCGTTACTTCGGTAACAGGAGAATTTAGCTATACGTGGTCTGCCAATGTTTTATCTTATGGTTCTTGGTTATTTTACTTATCATAGCATTGGATTTGTAAACTATTAAGATGTCTATCTTTTAGTTCGTCATTTCTATTATTCAGGATTTAATCGTGGCTCTCATTTATTTAATGTTTTACTTTTCTGTCATCCTGTTATTTGTTATATTTGCTTGCCAGACCGTCGTGTCTGACCCTATTTGCTTGGTGCCAGATGTCGAGCCCCTCCCTGTTGAGGTGCACTTCGAGGCAGAACCTATAGTTCTTATGGAGGGCGAGTGGCAGCCCGATGATGTCGTTTAGACGTCGGGTTGTTTTCGGAGCTTCGATCACATTTTGTGGAATAGATACTATTCTTTTTGGGATTTTTTTGTGGCCTTTGTTGGCTTATTCTTTTTGGGGAAAAATTGTAATTATTGGCTAACTTTACTTTTGTATTAACTTTAAACCAACTTTGGGGCCTACCAATGGAATGTTTCTCTTTTTTATGCTAGTCTTGTGCGTTCTCATCTTATACCCATATGATATGGACTTTTATGTTTGCTACAATGGTTCCGCGTAATTTGTTCGTTTGAATGTGATTCTTATTAATCACTGTTGGATCGGATTTCGAGGATCCTTACCGTGGAAACCTGTGGGAAACTAGCGTGTGCTGGAGGAATTTTCCGGCCCGTCGCGCCGCGACCCCAGATTAAGGCCTCGTTCAACGGGTCCTCGGTCCGAGGGCGTGACAGGCTTGGTATCAGAGCGAGAAATATTTGAGGCAATTAAAATCGGATTAGAAACATAAGGACGTGGCCAGGATTCGTTAGAATTTCCGTTAGTTAGCATCGATTGGGTTTGGGAACGCCTTATTTATTATATTTTATTGTACTAACAAGTTGTTTTGCAGCACTATGCCTCCACACAGACCTCCAGTGAATGCGAATGCGTCAGGCAGTAATAATGACAGTGGGGTTGAGAATCAGATGACAGGTCAATTCTAGCAGCTCATGCAGATGTTAGTTGAACAACAACAACGAGCCAATGAGAATCAAGCTAGATTCCAAGAGCAGATGGCAAAGAAAGACAAAGAGTTGACACAGGTTCAGAGGCAGTTGCTTGAAGTTTTGCGTAGGAGACCGGAACCAATGCCTAATGTGGAAGCTATGCAGAATAGAGACCGGGATCCTAATATCTTGTTTGAGAGGTTCAGAAAGAGAGGTCCTAAGGAGTTCACAGGACAAGAAGATCCTTTGGCAGCTGATGACTGGTTAGCCCACACGGAGAACATCTTTGACATTTTTACATGCACAGGCAGGCAACAAGTTCTTCTAGCAGCGTCTATGTTCACCGGACTGGCAGATATTTGGTGGAAAACCATTAAGGAAGGTTATCAGAACATCGAGAATGAGATTGCTTGGGCCACCTTCAAACAACAGTTCAGTGAAAAGTATGTCCCTGCACACATCAAGAAGCAAAACGCCGCAGAGCTCTAGTTGCTCAAGCAAGAGGACATGACCGTTCTTGAATATCTTACCAAGTTTGAGAAGTTGTCTCGTTATGCACCGGAGCTTGTGGATACGGAAGAGAAGAAAATTACCAAGTTCATGGATGGACTTAATCCCATCATCTTGAGGGATGCATTAGGTGTGGTACCACCGACTACTTTCCAAGAGGCTATCAAAAGAGCCTACAGGTTTGAAGACATCAACAATCAGATCATCAAGGATAATCAGAGGAAGAGGCAGCAATACCAAGGAGGGCAGAAATCTTATCAAGGCAAGAGGCAGAAGAAACAGCAGAATACTCCAGCTCAAGGTGGGTGTGAGCATTGTGGCAAGAATCACCCTTCTCAGTAGTGCTATAGAGTTACGGGTGCATGTTTTAAGTGTGGTGGCACAGATCACCAAATGAAGGATTGCCCAAATAACAGGAATTAAGGCAATAGGGCACCTCAACAGCCACTAAGGCAAGCACCTCAGCAGAACCAACAGGCAGTTCAGAATCAACCAAGGCAGTAGCAGAATGAGCAGCCCCGTTAGCAACCACAAAATCAGAATGTCCGTCCAACGTAACAGAATCGGAATGTGCAGCTAGGAAGGCCAAATCAGAACTAGAATAGACCGCGTTAGCAAGGCCGTCTCAATCATCTCAATCAAGTGGACGCAGAAGCAGCGGGAGATGTTGTGGAAGGTAAACTCTTAATTTGTGAAGTAGAAGCTAAAGTGTTGTTTGACCCGGGATCTACTCACTCTTTCATATCCCACGTGTTTGCTAAAATGATTAGTGTGCCTGCTAGAGAGTTAGAATTTGTTTTGACTGTTACTACTCCAGTAGGGAAACAAGTTGTGTGTAGTACATTTTACCCTAGTTGTTCAGTGAAGATAGGAGATGTCATTTTCCCTGCAGACCTTATTACCTTAGTTATGCATGACTTCGATGTCATTTTAGGCATGGATTGGTTAGCGGGACATCATGCCTCTATGGATTGCTATAACAAGACCATTGCTTTTAGATTGGATGGGATATCCTCCAGGGTGAAATTTCAGGGAGAGAAAAGGGTTTCGAGCTAGGCTCATTTCAGCTCTTTCTGCAGCTAAGTTGTTGAGATCAGGATGCGAAGGATTTATTGCATTTGTCACCAAGGATGAACAGTCCCAAGGGGTGGAGAACATCCCGATAGTGTGCGAGCTTTCCGATGTTTTTCCGGAAGAAATTCCAGGTTTACCACCTGTCAGAGAGGTTGAGTACACAATAGAGTTGATGCCAGGGACTGCTCCGATCTCCATTGCTCCTTATAGGATGGCTCCAGCAGAGTTAGGAGAATTGAAACTACAGTTACAGGAGTTACTAGACAAAGGCTTTGTAAGGCCAAGTGTTTCACTATGGGGAGCCCCAGTTCTATTTGTCAAGAAGAAAGATGGAAGCTTGAGGATGTGTATAGACTATAGGAAATTGAACCAAGTGACCATCAAGAACAAGTACCCTTTGCCAAGGATAGACGAGTTGTTTGATCAGTTGCAAGGTGCAGAGTTTTTCTCGAAGATAGATTTGAGGTCCGGATGCCATCAGTTGAGAGTTAGAGAATCAGACATCCCGAAGACAGCTTTTCAGACTAGATACGGGCACTATGGATTTTTGGTGATGCCCTTTGGACTGACGAATGCACCAGCGGTATTTATGGCCCTTATGAACAAGATCTTTGCACCCTATCTAGATCAGTTCACAGTCGTATTCATTGATGACATACTAGTGTATTCCAAGTTGAGAGAAGACCATGAGCAGCACTTGAGGACTTCGTTGCAGTTGTTGAGAGATAATCAGTTGTATGCGAAGATTGGGAAATGCGAGTTTTGGCTAGAGCAAGTCACTTTTCTTGGTCACATCATTTCTAGAGAAGGACTAGCAGTTGATCCAGCAAAGATAGAAGCGGTCATCAATTGGGAGAAACCGAAGAATGTGACTGAGATTAGGAGTTTTCTGGGGTTAGCAGGATACTATAGGAGATTTGTACAAGGATTTTCATCCATTACAGCACCGTTGACCAAGTTGACCCGAAAGAATTTGCCGTTTGTATGGTCAAAGAAATGTGAAGCTAGTTTTGAAGAATTGAAGAAGAGGTTAACTTCAGCACCTGTCCTCACCTTACCTTCGGGGAGTGGTGGTTTTGTTATCTATACGGATGCTTCAGGTGTAGGACTTGGATGTGTTTTGATGCAAAATGGAATGTGATAGCGTATGGCTCAAGGCAATTGAAGGAACACGAGAAGAAATATGCGACGCACGATTTGGAGTTGGCAGCTATAGTGTTCGCGTAGAAGATGTGGAGACACTATTTATATGGAGAAAAATTTGAAGTTCATTCGGATCACCGTAGTCTCCAATATTTATTCTCTCAGAAAGAATTAAACATGAGGCAAAGAAGATGGATGGAGTACATCAAAGACTATGATTTCCCGATCATCTATCATTCGGGGAAGGTTAACGTAGTGGCCGATGCATTGAGTAAAAAATCAGTTTGTTTGGCCAGTTTGCAAGGGTTTTACAACTTTCAGCAATTCGAAGAATTGAGAGTAGAGTTCCAACCTTTGAGGGAAGGAGTTGTGTTGGCAAATATGACAGTGTTTGAGCCAGTCTTCATACAGAAAATCAAGGACAGTCAGATGCAAAATCCAGACTTGGCTAAAATTGTGGAGCACATCTCAGAACGCCCAGATTTTCAGATCATGGATGGAGTTTTGTACTTCCGTAGCAGACTATGTGTTCCAAAGATAGATAATTTGAAGAATGACATTATGGTAGAAGCTCACAATACGAGGTATTCTGTACACCCGGGGAGTATGAAGATGTACCAAAATTTAAAGAGTCGTTTTTGGTGGAACAATATGAAGAGAGAGATAGCAGCCTTCGTATCTAGATGCATGACTTGTCAATTGGTGAAGGCAGAACATCAGAAGCCACCTCGCCTTTTGCAGCCATTAGAAATTCCGGAGTGGAAATGGGAACACCTGACTATGGATTTCGTCTCGGGTCTACCGACTACAAGCAGAGGGAACAATGCTATTTGGATCATAGTGGATCGGTTAACGAAGTCGGCACACTTCATTCCTTTGAAGACCGGGAAGAAAATGCACATGTTGGCTTTAGCACAAGCCTTTGTGAAGGAGATTGTTAGTCGTCGTGGTCAGCCGGTCTCCATTACTTCAGATCGAGATAGTAGGTTTGTTTCGAGGTTTTAGAAGACCTTACATGAATCGATGGGAACGAAGCTTCAATTCAGCACAGCATATCACCCGCAAACCGATGGTCAATCAGAGAGAACTATTCAGACCGTTGAAGACATGCTTAGGGCTTGTGTACTTGATTTCAAGAATCAATGGGATGAGAATTTACCTCTCTGTGAATTTGCCTACAACAACAGTTACCATTCAAGCATAGGGATGGCCCCTTTCGAAGCGTTGTATGGCAGGAAGTGTAGGACCCCAGTGTGTTGGGAAGAAGTCGGAGAACGTAATTTTAATGGTCCTTCTTTGGTTGAAGAAACGACTGATAAAGTCAGAATTATTCATGAACGATTGAAGATTTCGAGAAGTCGACAGAAAAGCTATGCTGATGTTCGAAGGAAGGATCTACAATTCTAAGTTGGAGACAAAGTATTTTTGAAAGTATCTCCAATCAGAGGAACGTTGAGATTTGGGCAAAAGGGCAAATTGTCTAAGAGATTCATTGGACCGTATGAGATCCTGAGTCGTATCGGGGAAGTGGCATATATATTAGCTTTGCCTCCAGAACTTTCAGGTGTACACAATGTGTTTCACGTGTCAATGCTAAGGAAGTATGTCTCAGACCCTTCACACGTGCTACATCACGAACCATTGGATGTTCGAGAAGATGCCACCTACATCGAGAAACCGACAGAGATTATTGACACCAAAGAGCAAGAACTGAGAATCAGAACAATTCAGTGGGTAAAGATTCATTGGGAGAATCATGGACCAGAAGAGGCCACTTGGGAACTTCGTGATCAGGTCCAGAAGAAATACCCTCAGCTATTTCCAGAGGTTAGTGGTCATTTGGAGGACCAAATGTGATTTTTAGGGGTGGAGGATGTCAGACCCAGACCCAGGTTTGGAATATTTAATTGTACTTTTATCGTGATTAGTTGATAAGTGGGGTTATTGGACGATTAGCTTATTTTCTTAAGCTAGATTAGAATGTTTGATTAGCTTTGGAAATTTTCGAGAGTCGTTGACTTAGGCTTGACGCGGGCCGGGGCGCCCGTGTGTTGTGTGTGAATCTATGGGTTTAACTTTGATTTTCGTAAAATCCCAATTTTGTGTATTTTGACTCATTTCATTAGATCATCAACTTTCATGTTTTGACCATTTGGATTTAATGATCAGAAATCGCGATTTTCGAGAAAAAGGGCAAATCTGACCTTTCACACAAAATCTGTACCCAAATTTTGAAAATTTCAGAAATTGACAAAAATATACTTTTTGGATAATAGAGATTTCGCTGATCGTTTTTGTCTTCTTCGTCGTTTTCATTCGAGGCCCGCAAATGCCATTTTTAGCCTTGTGAAGATTGGGGCCCACAAAACCCATCTTATAAGAGAGGGGCTCTCTTCTTCTTCTTCCTTCCTTTCTCTTTTCCTGCACGGCTTGGAGCAAGGGCTTTTCCCTCTCTTCCAGCACTTTCTTTCTCATCTGAAACACCCATTTTTTGTAGTTTTCATGGAGGATTGATCTCCTAGGCTTCTTCCTCATCTTCCAAGCTTTCCAAAGACACCTTTTTCAAAGCTTTTGAGCTAGGTCAAGGTTCTCTTTCAAGCTTCTCTTCTTCGTTTGAGCTTTTCAAGATTAGCAATGGCTTTCCAAACTTGAAATCTTTGTTTTCCTCTTCATTTAGAGTGTTTTCATCCCACATGCGAGAGTTTTCCTTGGAGATTTACAAATGTTGATTTTTAGGGTTCTCTTTTGGAAAATTTTGGGGGTTTTTGTAGATTGGGAGCTTGAGACACTAGAGCATTGTTTGAAGAGTAGCTTAGCTCTCATCTTTGCTTGAGGCAAGTGGATTTTTCAATTAATAAGATAATCTTATTTTCTCTTGTTTCATTTCATGGTGTTTCATGCTATGTTCTAATCTTCTTCATATTTCATAGTTTTGCTTTGGGATAAATGAAGTAATGTTATGTGTGATTTCACTTATGATATTGTTTTACAATGAATTGGAAGTTGTCCTCACTTTGGTCATCTTGAAAGTTAGCTTTCTTCATGTTAAGTGTTTGTGTTCAAAACAAAGGAGGAAATCTATGATTTTAAAAGTATTGTGTTTGTTTTATTGGATTGATTATGGATGATGAGTTGAGGAGGTCAAGAAAGGGGTAAATTAATCTTGGAAATGTGTATGAAAGAAAAGGAATGAAAAAGGATAAAAAGATCTCAAAAAATGAGAAAAAGCACCAGCTGAGCCGGACTGGACAGGGCCCAGTCCGCTCGAGCGACCCAGGCTCTATCTGGGCTTCGCTCGAGCGGACCATGGGTCGCTCGAGCGAGCCCAGTCCCACCTGGTTCAGGGCCTGGTTCTGGCCTGGGTTCAAGGTCTGATTTCTGGGCCCATTTCAAGGCTTCTTTGGGCCTGTTTTGAGGCTTCTTTGGGCCTATTTTTTAGGATTCTGTGGGCCTGTTTCAATACCTGACATTGGGCCATTTCAAGGACTATTTGGGCCAGGTTTAAAGGCTGCTTTGGGCATGGTTTAAGCCCTGATTTGGGCCTGTTTCAAGTAGTTATCTAAATCAGCTTTAAGGGGAATTAATGGACTATTTTTACAGGTTCATTTCCAGCCCATGCTAAAGTCCAATTCAGCCCAATCATTATATATATTCAAGCCCATTCAGCTCTTTGAAATTCTTGAGGCCATTATGTAAAGTGGTTTAACTTATGAACAAAACCATTTAGGAGCCCTTTAAGTCTAAATGTACACTTCATCCCTTGTGATTGTCAAGGATCTTCTGTGGCACGAATTACTTTCTATTAATGACAATAAAGGGGTCAAATGTATGTCAAGACGACTCGCATTAGACTGTTGAATCATCATACATTTATTCCATGTAAAAGATTTTGTTAGGATTCTTTCATCAATCTTTTGAATGCTTTGACTGGTTTACCACATTATAGATATTGATAAGACTACTCACCTATTTTGCTCGGATTCGTCGATACGTGAGATATGTATTTGTTCGGAGTAGTTTTCTTATCGATTTTGGAAAAGTGTTTTTATGAACGGATTTGCATTACTTCGAGGTTTCGAACTTTTACTCTAATGGCACCACTAAGCTTAGGTTACCTTGTCAGACTGATCATCCGGCTTGGAATCTTTAATTTGTTCACCAACTGCAGTTTGGATTCTGTCTGTAGCGACTATGGCAACGGTTTATATCCGGTCCCACGTGTAGTGGCTACGGTTCTGTTTGTTAACGACTATGTTCGTTTCGGTCCCACGAGTAGTGGCTACGGTTTTGTCTGCTCCTGTTACTTCGGTAACAGGAGAATTTAGTTATACGTAGTCTGCCAATGTTTTATCTTATGGTTCTTGGTTATTTCACTTATCATAGCATTGGATTTGTAAACTATTAAGATGTCTATTTTTAGTTCATCATTTCTATTATTCAGGATTTAATCGTGGCTCACATTTATTTAATGTTTTACTTTTCTATCATCCTGTTATTTGTTATATTTGCTTGCCAGACCGTCGTGTCTGACCCTATTTGCTCGGTGCCAGATGTCGAGCCCCTCGCTGTTGAGGCGCACTTCGAGGCGGAACCTATAGTTCTTGTGGAGGGCGAGTGGCAGCCCGATAATGTCGTTTAGACGTCGGCTTGTTTTCGGAGCTTCGATCACATTTTGTGGAATAGATACTATTCTTTTTGGGATTTTGTTGTGGCCTTTGTTGGCTTATTCTTTTTGGGGAAAAATTGTAATTATTGGCTAACTTTACTTTTGTATTAACTTTAAACCAACTTTGGGGCCTACCAATGGAATGTTTCTCTTTTCTATGCTAGTCTTGTGCGTTCTCATCTTATACCCATATGATATGGACTTTTACGTTTGCTACAATGCTTCCGCGTAATTTGTTCGTTTGAATGTGATTCTTATTAATCACTGTTGGATCGGATTTCGAGGATCCTTACCGCGGAAACCTGTGGGAAACTAGTGTGTGCGGGCGGAACTTTCCGGCCCGTCGCGCCGCGACCCCGGATTAAGGCCTCGTTTAACCGGTCCTCGGTCCGGGGGCGTGACACAGGGTCGCAGGGGTCCACGACCCTGGGGGTTTTCCCCCCTTTTGTCCCATTTTCTGTTCATTTTTGCTGTTTTTCGATTCTTTTTTTCTTTTGTATTTTTCCTTGACATTTTGATCATTTATTGGCCTGATTTCCCTATAGAAAACCTGATGAGAATCCTTGCATTTTGTTTTGCAAAGTTTCCAATTTTCTGAGAAAGCCGAAGACTTTGTCGCGCAGAGTTGCTGATTTTTCGTCAGAAGCTGAAACTGGGTCAAACGATGTCGGAATGACCTAAAATTTGGGGTGAAGCCTGCTGAGCAATAAATAAGACCAACCATAGGCTTTTGTTTGAGTTTTGAACCCGTTTGGGGTCCTATCACTAGTAGACTTGCTTTTGTCACGATGAAGATGTCGCGGCATGATGTGCGGTCAACCGATGTCCGATTGACTTAAAATTTGACAGGGAACCTATTGGAGTCATTTTAAGATGATCCATAGGCTTTGTCTTGGAAACCATGGTCCCGGGGAGCTTCGCCGCCGAGAGGCCTGATTTGGCTTCCGAGCGTCAAAGTCTGGTCAAATGTTGTCGAAATGACCTGAAATTTGACGTGTAGCCCTTTGTAAGCATTTTGAAGCCGTCCATGTGCTTTATCTGATGAGTGATGGACTCGGTGGTTTTCGCCGCCGAGAGGCTTGATTTAACTGTTCGAGGGTTGATGTAGGGTCAAACGTTGTCGGTTTGACTCGGAACTTGACGTTGAGCCTTTTGGATGTATTTTGAGACCATCTATCGGCTTTGATCGAAGATTTGGTGTCTCCGATGCTTTCACGCCGGGAGCTCCTTTTTAGCTGTCGGAGAAGCGAAGTTAGGCCAAATGATTTCGAAATGGCCCGAAACTTCTTGTGTACTCCTCTTTTGGCTGTCTTGAAGGATCTTGCAGTTTTTTGTTTGCTTCTGACAAGATTTGATTTTTTGGAAGTAGCATTGCCTATTTATGGCAGGTTGCGACTTCATGCAGTTTTCCGGATCTTGAAAAAGCAAAGTGACATTTTTGGTGTCAACAAAGCCTATAGCTCAACAGCGAAGGCAGGCTAGGAAACATCTCCTCAAGCTCAAACGGCAAGAGAAGACCCGGCCAAAACAAGAACTCCAAGAAAAGGCAGAGGCTTCCTCAACCACTTCACTGGAGGCAACAAAAATGTCCCTTCCAGAGACTTCAAAGACGGTAAGAAAATTCACTCTCAGTGATTTCATGCCACCTCAATTCAAAGAAGCCACGCAGGAGGCATCATACTCTTGCAATTCGGTAGTTGGATTCTCCATTGATGGATACGAATCCAGCGACACCGATGATGGATTCGAATCCAACTACACTGATGAGTAGGAGGAATCCCTTGAAATAGGAGAATATCTCTCCGATGAAGAATGGGTTCCTGAAACTCATCTTATGCAAGTAATCTGGTATAACCCCCTACAGCCACAAGGATCCTGGTCTGATGATGAAGAAGTCCAAGAGGCTGTACAAGAAAATGTTGTTGAACCAGCACTGTCACGCCCCCGGACCTAGGTCCCGCTAAACGAGGCCTTAATCCGGGGTCGTGGCGCGACGGGCCGGAAAATTCCGCCCGCACACGCTAGTTTCCCACAGGTTTCCGCGGTAAGGATTCCCGAAATCCGATCCAACAGTGATTAATAAGAATCACATTCATACAAATAACTTACGCGGAAGCATTGTAGCAAACATAAAAGTCTCTCACAAAAGGGTATAAAATGAGAACGCACGAGACTATCATAAAAAAGAGAAACATTTCATTGGTAGGCCCCAAAGTTAGTTTAAAGTTAATACAAAAGTAAAGTTAGCCATTAATTACAATTTTTCCCCAAAAGTATAAGCCAACAATGGCCACAACAAAATCCCAAAATGTATAGTATCTATTCCCCAAAATGTGATCGCAGCTCCAAAAACAACCCGACGTCTAAACGACATCATCGGGTTGCCACTCGCCCTCCACAAGGACTATGGGTTCCGCCTCGAAGTGCGCCTCGACCGCGAGGGGCTTGACATCTGGCACCAAGCAAACAGGGTCAGACACGACGGTCTGGCAAGCAAATACAACAACAATAGGATGATAGAAAAGCAACGCATTAAATAAATGAGAGCCATGATTAAATCACGAATAATAACAATGGCGAACTAAAGATAGAAGATAAACATCTCAATGGTTTACAAATCCAATGTTATGATAAGTAAAATAAACAAGTATCATAAGATGAATATTAAATGCATGAAAACGTTGGCAAACCACTTAAAGCTATATTCTCCTGTTACCGAAGTAACTGGAGCAGACAAAACCATAGCCACTACTCGTGGAACCGGAACGAACATAGTCATTATCAAACAGAACCGTAGCCACTACACGTGGGACCGGATATAACTGTCGCCATGGTCGGTACAGACAGAATCCAAACTGAAGTTGGTGAACAGATTAAAGATTCCAAGCCAGATGATCAGTCCGACAAGGTAACCTAAGCTTAGTGGTGCCATTAGAATGAAAGTTCGAAACCTCGAAGAAATACAAATCCGTTTATAAGATACATTTCCAAAATCGATAAGAAAACTACTCTGAACAAATGCATATTGACGAATCCGAGCAAAATAGGTGAGTAGTCTTATCAATACCTAAAGATGTGGTAAACCACTTCAAAACATTCAAATATTGGAGAAAGAATCCGGACAAACGTCTTTTTACATGGAATGAATGTATGGTGATTCGATCGTCTAATGCGGGTCGTCTCGATATACATTTGACCCCTTTATTGTCATTAATAGAAAGTAATTTGGTGCCACCGAAGATCCTTGACAATCACAAGGGATGAAGTGTACATTTAGACTTGAAGGTTTACCAAGTGGTCTTGATCATAGTCCAAGCCAATTCTCACAATAAATTCTAGGCTTGTAAAAGGGCTGAATGGGCTTCAATTATAGACAAGAGTTTGGCTGAATTGGGCTTGGACATAGGCTTGAATTGGACCTGAAATTATATCCAATAAGTCCTCATTAAACACCGGTTTAAACCCTTTTTGATCAGGCCCACAACCGGCCTTAACCCAAGCTCAAACAGTCCACCAATTAGGCCCAAAACAGTCCTTAAAGTAGCCCAGAATTCAGGTCATAAAACAGCCCAACATCAGGTCTCAAAATAGCCCATCATCGGGTCTCAAATTAGCCCAGAAACTGACCTTGAAACAGGCCCAAAGAAGCCCTAAAATCAGGCCCAAAACAGCTTTTAAATGGACCAAGAAACAGGCCTGATCCGAAACCCCAGGCGGGCTGGGCTCGCTCAAGCGACCCAAGGTCCGCTCGAGCGAAGCCCAGACAGAGCCTGGGTCGCTCGAGCGGCCCTATGGGTCGCTCGAGCGAGGGCCAGGCAGAGCCTGGTCCGCTCGAGCGGCCACTGGGTCGCTCGAGCGGACTGGGCAGGCTCGTCAGGCGGATTTTTCCTCTTTTGCATCCTTTTTCATCATTTTTCATTCCTTTCCTTCCATACAAAATTCCACAATAATTTGGGCCCTTTCTTGACCTCCACAAATCATCAAATCATCATCCATAATCATCCAATAAATCAAACACAATACTTTTTAAAAGAATCGAAGTTTTTCTCCCTTACTTTGAACACAATACTTAGCACAAGGAAAGCTAATTTTCAAAGTGACCAAAGTGAAGACAAACTTCCCATACAATGTAAAACAATAGCATAAGTAGAAATGAACATAATACTACTTTACTCATCCAAAGTAGATCCATAAATCAAAGAAGATTAGCACATAAGAAGAAAAACCATGAAATGGAACCAAATAAGAGAAATCATCATATTAATTGTGGAATCTACTTGCCTTAAGTCAAGATGGGAGCAAAATTACTCTTCAAACAAAGCTCTAGTGCCTCAAGCTCCAAATCTATAAAAACCCCAAAATTTTCCCAAGGAAAACCCTAAAAATCAACATTTGTAAATCTCCAAGGAAGACCCTTGCATATGGGATTAAAACACTCTAATTGAAGAGGAAAACAAGGATCTCAAGTTTGGAAAGCCATTGCTAACCTTGAGAAACCCAAACGAAGAAGAGAAGCTTGAATGAGAGCCTTGCCCTAGCTCAAAATCCTTGAAAAAGATATCTTTGGAGAGCTTGGAGAGGGAGGAAGAACTTTAGAAGATCAATCCTCCAAGAAAACTCCACCAAATGAGGGTTTCAGATGAGAGAGAAAGTGTGGGAAGAGAGGGAAAGACCCTAGCTCAAAACCTTACAGGAAAAGGAATGAAGGAGAAGAAGAGAGGTTCCCCTTCTTATAAGATAAGTTTTGTGGGCCTCGGTCTTCACAAAGCTGAAAATGGCATTTGCGGGCCCCGAACGAAAATGACGAAGAAGACAAAAACGATCAGCGAAACTTCTACTTTCCAAAAAGTATATTTTTGTCAATTTCTTAAATTTGGGTACAGATTTTGTGTGAAAGGTCAGTTTTGCCCTTTTCCTCGAAAAGTGCGATTTCTGATCATTAAATCAAGTTGGCCAAAACATGGAAGTTGATGATCTAGATGAAATGAGTCAAAATGCACAAAAATTGGGATTTTACAAACATCAAGGTTAAATTCAACAAATTCACACACAATCCACGGGCGCCCCGGCCCGCGTCAAACTTAAGTCAATGACTCTTAAAAGTTCTCAAAGCCAATCATACATTCTAATCTAGCTTAAGAAAATAAGCTAATCGTCCACTAACCCCACTTATCAACTAATCACGGTTAAATATAATTAAATATTCCAAACCTGGGTCGGGGTCTGACAATCACCCCTCATTGCTCCAGTGGAAATCAACAATGTTGAGCCACAAAGAATTGATGAAGATGAAGATTTGGCTCCTATGCCTGATCTTGAAGAATATGTAAGGATCTTGCAGCGTCTCGCTCTAGAACAAGAACAAGACCGCGTCAACGAGCCTCCTCGCAATCCAGAGCTGGAAGTCCCTGAAGACCATCAGGTACATCCTCCCTTAACTCCTGAAAATGGAGAAAATTGATGGATAGACGATCCTCTTACATCCGAGGATGAGTCTGACTCCAATCAGATAACGTCTCCTGTCAGAGCTTCTTGTAATGTGATAATTCGGGATTATAACTCTTCCGAAGCATCGTCTGATGAGATCACTTACACTCCGATGACTCCTAGCAATGTATCTTCTGGAGCCACCTCATCTCACGTGACTTTCACTGAGACGACACCCTCTCAGGCTTCTTCTCCTGAGACTGTGACTTCAAAGTTCATATCTTTCCTGACTGAAGAATTCTCAGCTATTGATGCTTGGGATGATGAATTGGTCAATGAAGAAGAAAGGTTGCTGGATGTTGTTCAAGACTTGTTCCCGGAAAATGCTCCGTGCAACACAATCACTGAGGATGGCAACTCTGCTGCTGATACATCCTCAGCAAATGAAAAACGACAGCCTCTTGATCCTGAAGACAATCTTCCAAACGAAGATCCTTCTCAAGAAGCTCTCGAAGTTGGTAGAGGCACCCGCTCTGGCCGGGACTACCACAAAAATTACAACCAATCTTCCTTTACATTTGTAAATCCTTCGGGAAAAGATGTTGTAACCACCCCTACTGGCAACAATGATGAACATGTAGGCCCTAAGGAGGCTTTCAAGTATGACTTGATTAAACACTTCAAGCACATACCTGCACGTCTGCACATCCTAGATTTATTGCGAATGTCTCCGCACACTCGTGATAATCTCATTTCAGAATTACAAAAGCTGAATGAGGATGTCGACAAACATGCCCCGCAAGTCCTCCAAATTGAAATGGATTACCGAGTCAAAAACTCAGAAGCTTCCTCAAAGGGAGAAAAGAAGAAAACTGAGGGATCATGCATTGAATGCCTCTCGGTTCAAAAGGTGGCCAGTGCAACCATCGCCTTCACTAAGGATGACCCCCTACTTGGCGAGACAAGGCACAACCGACCCCTGTACTTCACAGGGTACATCAAGGAAATGCCTATGCACAGAGTTCAGATCGACCCAGGTTCTGCACTCAACCTCATTTCCACTTCGGCTCTCGAAGAGTTGGGCATCCCACCCAGCAAGCTGAGCCACACATCTGTATTTATCTTTGGATACGATGGGAGTACTCAAAGGCCTATCGGCAAAATCAGGTTCAAGTTGCAGATCGGTGATCTTATCTCTGAGGTCACTGTGTATGCAATAAAAACCCCTTCATGCTACAACATCCTTCTCGGACGCCCCTGGATCCACGAGAATGGTGTTGTCCCTTCAATTCTACATCAATGCATCAAATTTGTCGGCGATGACGGCATAGTACATTGAGTCTTTGCTGACAGAAAACCCTTCAAAGGTAAAGAAGTCCACTTTGCAGACTCCCAGATGTATGAAGGTGAAAAGAAGAAGAGGACACAACACCCTTTGCCGAAAATCTCCAGAAAGATAAAGGCAAGGCTCCTCAACAATCACTGGAAGAAAACAAACCCTTCGATAAATCCGAACAGAGCATTCAAACCCCCTTCATCATCTCCCTCAAACCTTCAAAGCCTTTGGTCATCACAACTAGAGTGAAGAAGGCAAAGCAAAAGTCTATGGGCAAATTTGTTGTCTCTTTCGTGTCTATCATGCAAGACACGGTTTCGGATTCAGAGCCAGAAGACGACACATCGTCAAGCCAAGCTGACACTTAGCAAGTTCAGCCTGCTCTTACTCCAATGGAGACAACTTCTCACATAGAAGATCCTACGTCAGCCTCCTTCGTTGTTCCAGCAACTTGAGCAAAAGAAAAGCCGATCTTCTTCCATAGATCGGATGCTTCTTCATCAAACTCCATGCTTGAACCTTTCCAAAATGAAGGCATGCCTCAACTATCCTTATATAGTTCTGTGGCACAAGCTATTATGAAGCAAATGGGCTATGATGCTCAAAACCCAGTCGGTTTGGGAGAAGGACGTGGTATTCTCACGCCATTGGGGCCCGTCTTGACCAAAAGCCAGCTGGAAGATTGGATACTCTACGGCTATGTAAAAAAGTCTTCACACGGGCTAGGGTATGATCCCGACACTCCCCTGAGACAGTTGACACAAAGGCTTAAAAGTCAATTTACTGACCAAGCCTCAACATCTCGTATCCATGAAGACATCGATCTCCCTGGATATCTCTTCGATGAGTCACCTGAGAAAGATCCAGGAAGCTCATCCGATTGGCACGATTTCTCTGAGAATGAAGAGGAGTTGATGGCACAGACGTGTGGTCTTCTGACCCAAAAGAATTCTCGTCTCCAAAAGAAGTACCCTACTTCGACCCGGTTTCAACAGGCGATTGGGATCATCTCATCGCAAACCTTGAGAAAATCGCCGATCAAGAAGACCCGTGGAAAGGAACAAAACCTTGGTCTGGAAATGCCCTTGAAACCCCAGAAGGTTTCGTTGAGCTGGAAGCCTCTGAAAATATTATGGAGGAACCACCTTCGAACCTTCCAACAGAAGATCCTGTTCAAAAGATAGACTTGGGAACACCGATAACCCACGTCCTGTATTTATAAGCAAGAATATAAAGGATGATGAGTTACCCGAGTATATCACCTTTTTTCGTGAGTTCGTTGATTGCTTTGCATGGTCTTACGCTGAAATGTCTGATTTAGACCCCAAAATAGCAGTCCACAAACTCAATCTTCAAGAAGACATCAAACCTGTCAAACAGGGCCAAAGAAGATTCCGTCCAGATGTGATGGATAAAATTGAACAAGAAGTTCAAAAACTCAAAAGCATCGGCTTCATCCGCGAGGAACAACATCCTGAATGGTTGGCCAACATTGTCCACGTGACAAAGAAAAATGGGCAGATCAGGGTCTATATTGACTATAGAGACGTGAATGGCGCATGCCCTAAAGATGAATTTCCGCTCCCCATACCAGAGGTAATGATTGATAATACCTATAGATTAGAGCGAATGACATTCATGGATGGTTTCTCTGGCTACAATCAGATAAAGATGCATCCTGAGGATGAAAAACATACATCCTTTTGGACCCCATTTGGCGTGTATTGCTACACTGTCATGCCATTTGGTCTGAAAAATGCTGGTGCCACATATCAGAGGGCTATGATGAAAATATTCCAAGACATGCACAGCACAAGACGGTTGAATGTTACGTTGATGACCTCGCCGTCAAAAGCAAAAGAAAGGAAGATCATCTCGAAGACCTTCGAGTAGTCTTCCTCCGACTACGCAAACACAAACTGCGAATGAATCCTTTGAAATGCTTTTTCGGCATCTCGTCGGGTAAGTTCCTAGGATTCTTAGTTCGGAAAGCTGGAATAGAGCTTGACCCCATAAAAGTCAAAGCCATTCTAGAAATGCCCTCTCCAAGAACCTTACTACAACAAGGCACAATCGCTTCTGCAAAAGTTTGACATCTGTCACATCACCCACATTCGTAGAGGTGCAAACATACGTGCAGATGCCCTAGCCGGACTTGCTGCATCTATGGCAATCCAGGAAGGGGGAAACATGCAAATCACAGTGTGCGAAAGAAGAATCATCCCTCCTCTTAACACACATCAAGCAGTTGCTGAATGCCACCAAGTGGTTGGAAGTCGGATTTCAATCCTTCAACCTTCAATCGGCGACTGGAGGGATCCGTTCATTGATTACACTATGTTCGTAATCCTACCTGAAGATCCAAAAGAATGGGTAAGCATCCAAAGGCGAACCCCAAGCTTTCATTTGGATATTCCTTCAAAAATCCTTTACAGGAAATCCTTCAACGGAGTACTTCTACACTGCTTGTCATAACAAGAGGCTGAAGAAACACTCAAAGAAGTTCATACTGGTCTTTGCAGAGCTCATCAGGCTGGTCCCAAGCTCTATGATCAGATAAAAAGGTTAGGTTATTACTGGCCTACCATGGTAGCTGACGCAATGCAATTTGCTAAGCGCTGCCAACAATGCCAAGTTCATGGAGATTACATTCACATGCCTCCAGAATGGCTACATCCTACAGCGATTTCATGGCCCTTCGAAGCCTGGGGTATGGACATCATAGGTCCTATTTCTCCCCCTTCAAGCAAAGGTCATCGCTTCATCTTCGCCGCTACAGATTATTTCTCCAAGTGGTCAGAAGCATTTGCGCTCAACGAAATGAAAACCTCATCAGTCCTTTAGTTCCTGCGCACCAACATCATTTGTCGTTTCGGCATACCCCAAAGATTCGTCCATGATAACGAACCATAATTCCGGGGTCATCAATTCTACAGGTTCTGCGACAAATACAAAATCCAAAGCTGCCCTTCGACTCCATACAATCCGGCAGCAAATGGATTAGCAGAAGCTTTCAACAAGACACTCTGCAAAATCCTCAAGAAAATGGTCTCTAGTCACAAAAGAGACTGGAGCGACAAACTATCTAAAGCTTTGTGGGCCTATCGAACCACTGTTCGAGGACCAACCCATAGCACACCATTCTCCTTGGTCTATGGATGTGAAGCTGTCGTACCCTTGGAAGTACAAATTCCTTCTTTAAGGGTATCCTTGCAAAATGACATGACTCAAGAAAGCAATGTCAAATTGCGACTCCACGAGCTGGACAATCTCGATGAGAGACGGCTCGAAGCTCGACAAAGCATTGAACTTTACCAAGCACGCATGGCAGGATCTTTCGACAAATAGGTCAGGCAACGCGCCTACAAAAAGGGTGACTTGGTTCTTGCAGTAAAAAAACTAATGGTCTTCGCTCACAAGTCCAAAGGCAAGTTTGAGCCAAAATGGGAGGGACCCTATGTCATCGACAAGGTTTTCTCCAACGGCGCATACGCACTCCTAAACATGGAGGGTGACAGATGTATGCTCCCCATCAACGGCAAGTTCTTAAAGAGGTACTACCCTTGAAGACTTACCCAACTGGGTAAGAGCAATGCCTGTACGGCCAATCCGGTTTCCAGGTACTCGCTCGCTAAACCCACTCTTTTTAGAATTTTCATATCAAATGTTGAAATTTCTAGAAATTTAAACAATACTTACTGTAAGTGCAAAAAAATGTGACTCACAAGATTAGGGGGTGCCTGATAGGACTTATCCAAATGAAAGAAGAAGATTAGTTGCCTCAAAGCCTGAAAGGGAAGAACAAATGGTCAGAGGACCCTGGCCTGGACAGCGCAAGGCTCTCCGATGCCTAAGTTAGTGTAAGACCTTGAACTAAGGAAGGAGAGGAATGAGAGAGGTAGAGTAACAGCTCTCAAGTGTGTAGGTTGCGTACCTTGGTTATGGAATGTGGTCCTATTTATAGAGGACTCTAGATGATATTTTGAAGTGGGTCCTTCGATTTGATAGGGAAGCTCTTATCAGCCCACAAAGTAATAAATGCGGGTCCATCTCAGCCCACAAAGCATTTATTGCCAGTCCGATCATCCCACATTGCATTAAATGCATGTCATGTTGGGCTAGATCGTGTTGGACGCCTTTGGCGGTAGAGGTCCCATCGGATCCATCCTCGGGCCTTGCCCTGATTTGGCTACAGCCGCTGGATGCCGCCCTGTCAGCGATCTGGCGAAGATTGTGGACGGCTGGGATGTCGCATCTGTCCCTCTGGCTCGCGCCCCTATTCTGCCATGTGTCTGATGACGTGGTGGGCGTTGGGCGCGAGAGGGGCTTCTTCTGCATTTCGGCTCTTCTTCATTTCGGCTTCCATCCCGGCTCCTTCGGCCGGGGTCAGGCTCTCAGCCGAGGTCGATCCTTGGTAGCCGAGCTCGGCGCTAGCAGCCAAAGTAAATCTGGTTTCAGCTAAAGCCTTTGTCTCGGCGGCCGAGGCGTGTCTGGATGGCATGGAGAGTGCTAATTGACATCTTATAGCCGAGATTAGCATAATCCTGGTGTCTTGAAAATCTCCCCACACAATTGCCCCTAGCTTGTGACTTCTTAAGGGCTCTAGCCTTTAGGGGTCGGAAGCTAGAGAGTCCGTCTGGAGATGCTCTGATCATTGCTTGGCGCCGCTTCGACTTCTCCGAGGCAATAAATGTCACGTCCTGTTCGCCTCGGGAAACGAACCGGTGGCTACACGTGTTGCTTCCTCACTGATCGTGCCGTCAAATTGATGAGACAGGCGCAGATCGCGAAACTTGTCTTTTTGAATTCTTAAATGGCGCCCAAAGAGCGCTTCCTTCCCCTATAAATAGGGTTGTCTTCCTCCATTTTTCTTTATTTATCTTCTCTTCTGATTTTCTTTGCTCCTACCTTTGATTCCTGCTCTGGCCTTTGTCTGTCCTCTCAAGATCTTTCCACAGTGCTCTGGCGAGGACGACCGCAAGGCGTGCCCAGGCTGATTCCTATTTCTGTCTCGCCCTTCTCTTCCAGTAAGTGACTTCGTGCCCCTGTCTTTTTTAGGGTTTCTGCCTTTAGGGTTTCTTTTTACCTTCTTCTCCTAGGCTGTAGAGATGGCCGCCCCTAGGTTTTAGTTAGATATGTCTGATGGCATGGCTAGGTTTAGGGCAACGTTCAATATCCCGGAGGGGGTCCGCCTCAGGCCGGCGACTCCCTGCGACCACGCCCTGCGCTGCTGGTCCAGCGGCTGGATGCCGTTCCCTTTGATCTCTGTGATCAAGGGCGGGGTCAGATTCCCTCTGCATCCCCTGCTTAGAGCCTGCCTTAGCGCCTGGTCCATCACCCCTTGCCAGCTGATGCCCAATGGCTTCAAAGTCATCATGGGCAGGGTGAAATTGAACGAGATCTTGGGGATCAACTTGGGCGTCCACGATATCGAAGATGTGTATGACATCTTCAAGGCTGGGGGAGACAACTATTATCTTCGGGTGAAGCAGCTCCGAAAGGGCTTCGTCCTGGCCTTGGAGGATTCTGGTAAAAACGCCGAGGAAGATCTTTTCTGCGTTTCAGGGGAATGGGAGTTTGGCGCTGGTGAGGACAGGACGCTCAGGGTCCCTCGCCGTCTCGGGGCCGTCCCAAGTAAACACTGACTCTTCATTCTACTCATTTTACTTAACTTTTGTATTGCCAAACTGATACTTTTGTTGTTTACTGTGCAGAACTGCGAGGAGGCAGCGCCGAGCGGTAAGCGACGGTTGGAAAAAGAACGTCGCCGACCACAAGAAGGTCAAAAAGTACACCGGCACGAGAACAGATCGACCTGGAAACTGTTAGGGTACACGCCGAGGTACCGTGGCCATTACAAGAGGACTGGGGTGGTGTCAGAGGACGAGCTGCAGCATGATCTCCCTCCTGTTACTGTGGCCGCGCCTGCGGGCGTTCCTCTGATTGATCCTGCTACAAGCCGAGCTGCGTCAGGCATCTACTTCTTCCAGTTCGGGGTCTCCGAGTCTAAGGGAGATCGTGGAGGCTTACACATCTGACCAGGAAGGAAGGATGGAAGGCAGCTCAAGAGTGCCAGGAACCAAGGATCTGGCGGCCAAGTTTAGGCGCGGATCTTCTTCTGCAACGCCTTCAACTGCCAGCACCCGTGTGGCTCTGGGCTCGGGGGCGCTGCTGTTACTTCTGCCCCTGCCACTACACCGAGCGAGGGAGTGTGGAGGCGCTCACCGGATCGCCCGAGAGAGGGGTCTCCGCCCCGGAAGAGGTCCAAGGCGGGGGAGAAAGACTCAGGGGCTGAACAGGCCCTGAAAAGCAAGACGCCTGTGCGTGCTTCCGGAGGCAAGGTTCCGCCAGAGAAGAGTGCGCCAGCGAGCAGGGCTGCTGCCGAGACGGCTCGCGACCTCAGGGTCACTGCAGGGCAAGGGTCCGGATCGGCCTCCGGACCTCGCGCTGCCCCAGCGGCGTGGAGGCCTAGATTGGAGACTCAGCCCGGGAAACCATTAAACGTGGAGGACCGGGTGCAGGGGAATTCTCTAGTCATCGGGGCCCTCGCCAAAGCCTGTGCCCTACCGCGTGACATAGAGCAGCATGCGAAGTATGACAACGAGAGTCTGCTGGGCTCGGCGACCCAGGCTGCTCTCCTGGTAAGCACACTTGATGCTCTTTTGATGTATTTCATTTCGGCTGCTACCATCTGACTTGTTCTCTTTTGCAGAATGTGCAGAGGCTCCAGTTGGTAGTAGAAAGGAGCGACAAGAACATCTCCAAGATCACCCAACTGGAGTCTGAGAGGGATAAATTAAAGAAAGAGCTGGCGGACCTGAGGAAGAATAGCGCCGAGGCAACTGCACAGCTGGACGTGGAGCTGGTCAGCATTACTGATCTCACCTCGACAACCCATCAGTCGAGGGGTGAGATATGGGTCAAGACGAAAAGGCTGGCCGAGCTGGAGATGGAGCTGGCCAAAGCGAAGGCTGATTCGGCAGCAGAGTCGACGAGGTAGCGTGCTGAAGTGCTAGCTAGGCGTGTTGAAGTCGAGAAGCTTCAGAAAGAAAATGCCGAACTGAAGGCTCGGTACGCTGAGGTCGAGCGGCTGAAGAAGGACAACGCTGACCTCAATTCCTCACTGCAGGCTGAGGCCCAATCTTCCTTTCAGAAGGGGGTGGACTAGGCCATAGAGGAGTACGAGAGACAGGTGGAGGAGATCACCTCCATTCTATTCGAGGAGGGGTGCCTGGCCGTACTGAAGCGAGCGGGGGTTCCTGAAGACCACCCGGTCTATCAGGACCTGTCGAAGTACTCTGGCCCAGAATCCGAGCCGAGTTCCGCTCCGCAGACTGAGAATGCCAAGGCTGATGCTCCCGCTGTTGATCCTATCTCGGATGGCGCTCCACCTATCCTTTCAGCTGGTGATGCTCCAGCTGCATCTTTTGCGGGCGACGCTCCTTCTGCCCCTCCTGCGGGTGATGTGCCAGAGAAGGCCGTGGTTGTCGCCGAGACCGCCGGTCCATCAGAGACCGTGATAGTGCTGGTTGAGTCGCCGAAGCCATTGTAGCTTATTGTACTTTTCCTACTTTCAGACTTATAGTTTTTCTGTCTTTTTGAAATGCAATGTGGACCGGCTTGTAATCTCTAGCTTGTAACCTCTTTCACTTGGAATGAAAAAGCAAAGTTTATTCAATTGAGTTCTCTTCTTTTTCTTTCTTTTTGAGTTCGGCTCCTTTGTGCTTGGGTCCGGCTGAATGTCGTGACGTGAGAGTCTTGAGTTGATGAGAAGGTACCTAATGGTCTTCATAGTTATCCGCTCCGATATCCCGCATTCCGAGGCTCATAAATGGCAGTAAGTTCAGCGGTACGGCCGATGCAAAAAACGAGCAGATGGCTCCACGTGTCACCATCGGAGTCGTTAGTCAACTTATAGAAGACGTGCACTCCACGCGAGGCATGGGAGACCTCGCCTGATTGATGTGCCTTTGATTACCGAGCCCTTCCTCCTTCTATAAATAGAAGCGGCAAGCCTGCCATGGGAGAGAAAACGAACCTGAACCAGCGACCCTTCTTCTTCTTTTTTATTTCTCACATAGATGAGGACTTGTCCGCGTCTGCCAGACATTCTGGCAGTCTCGCCCTGTAGAACTTGTTTAGGAACCTTCGCTCTGACCAAACCTTCTGCGACTAAAGACAGCTTCCTCTGGAAGGGGCTGTCGCCAGAAGTCGGTCCCCGCGGACCACGCGTTCTCTGAAGACGGTCCCCGTGGACCACGCGTTCTCTGAACGTGGGTCTACGGCCAACTCCCACCTATGCGGCTGTGAGGAGATCAGCTCTTGCCGATGCGGCTGGGAGGTGATTAACTCTTGCCTATGTGGTTGGGAGTTGGTTGCACAGTTGATCCTGCAGGTTCTTGTCTTGATCCTGCAGGGTCTTGTGTGGTATTGAGGACCAGATCGAGAAGCCTTCGGGCTGAAGATTTCCAGGCTGTGGACCAGGAGCATGAGCTTGTTTGCAAACTATGGTCTGACTAACCATAGGGTATTGTAGAGCTCCTAGCACAGAGCACCCGATCAAGAAGCCTCCGGGTTGCGGACCAGTGAAGCTCAGAACCTCCAAGCAGCGAGATGGTTACGATCAAGACTGTCACACCCCGAAACCGGGCCCTGCAGCGATCCGACCTCGGGATGCAAAATTTTGGGATTAATTTCAAACTTTTGTTATATTTCCCAAGATCCGCGTGAATGAGGATAATCAAATTCCATCACGATCAGAGTATATTTTTGCGGAAGCTAAACATGGTGTTACGACTCGGAATCCGTGGCCATCGGTTTCCGTGTCGCACGCAACCAATATCATAAAGCCATCACATAAGCAGACTGGCACAAATCATAATCCAAAGAACACTGAGCTGGTAGTAACAAGACTATTTATTTCCCACATATTCAAATTACAATTAACAAATGTTTTAATTACAAACCCAATGACCAAGGCTAACAAAGCCATACAAATAAACCACTAAATAACATACTACCCAAAGTGATATTACGAGCTCCGGTGCCAAACTTGACATCTATATGACATCAAAAGGGCAGCCTCTCACGTCAGACCGGCCGCTCCACCGCCTCCTCCGATCAAACACATAAAAACAGAAAGAGAGGACACTGGCACCAAACAAACAGGGTCAGACACGACGGTTTGGCAAGTAAATAAACAAGTAATATGAAACAAAAGGACATTCATAAAACCTTATGGAATCATTGTAAAAACCGATTAAAGAGTCTAAACAATAATAGCATTAAATCATGATAAAATGATCGAAAGACCGAACATAAATATCAAGCAAATAAATGGACAGATCCTGAGCATAAATATCTTGAAAAGGTAATAGCCTACGTAAAACATTTAATAATCGGAAATATATTTCAAATCCTGAATAATAGCAACAATATGATAAATGATCGATTTCGTAAACATTAACAATTTCGAAGCATATAATGAGTATAAACAGTCAAGAATCCTAAAACAAAATAATAAATAGATAAAACATTGGCAACCACACATAGCTATATTCTCCTACTACCGAAGTAACAAGAGCAGACAGAACCGTAGCCACTACACATGGGACCGGAGATAGAATCAGAATCGTAGCCATACAAATGGGACCGGCAGATCAAAATCAGAACCGTAGCCACTACACGTGGGACCGGCAGATAAGAACCGTTGCCATGGTCGGTACAGACAGAATCCAAACTGCAGCTGGCGGACAAATTAAAGATCCCAAGCCGGGTGATCAGCCCGACAAGGTGACCTAAGCCTAGTGGTGCCTTTAGTTTTTAAAACTTGAACCAATACAAATCAAATTACTAATCCCTTTGGCTCATGGGCTCACACCACCGGGCTCTGGCCCCATCTCACCTCGAGGTTTTATTTTTGAAATCATAACCTCTTTGGCTCATGGGCTCGCACTACCAAGCTCTGGCCCCATCTTGCCTCGAGGTTTTTATTTTCAAAATACTAATCTTATCGATGAAATCCCGAATGTGGCGAACCACTCCAATCTCCTTTCAAATCGATTCGGAGAAAACATACGAATTCCATGGTAAACCGCTCAAATACACATCAAAGTGATCTGTATAAAATCATACGATCAATTCTTTCGAACATGGAAAAACCACAGGATTTTATAACAAATCACCGATGCTATTTAAATTAGTTCACCGAAGAATACAAATACAAATACATTCTCTATCTTGAAAGAGAATGACTTAATGACTTACCAAGGAACCATCTCAATACACATTTAATCTTTAAACATTGATTAATAAAGAGTATGTTTGATGCCAATGAAAATCCACAACATTTAAATGATAAAGTGCGTATTGAGACTTGAAAGATTCCTGGGTAACTTCACATACGCTCATTCTCTCATTGTTCCCATTCCCATTTCACAATTCCAAGTATAATAATTAACCTCAAACCCTCATGGGCTCTTAGGCATAAAAAGAGGGATTAATGGGCCTCAAAACAAATAGGATAGATGGGGTGAAATGGGCCTAAAATAGGTTTATAATTGACCCACAAACCATCCCAAACAAGCCCCAAGAAAAAGTCCAAAAGAACAGCTCAAGTAGTCACAGAACAGGCCCTGGACAGGTCTGGGCTCGTTCGAGCGACCCAAGGCCCGCTCGAGCGAAACCCAGACAGAACCTGGTCCGCTCGAGCGGCCCACTGGGTCGCTCGAGCGGACTGGGCCCTGTCCAATCCGCTGGAAGTGCAGATTTGCACTTCCTCCTTCCTTTTCTGATTTTTTTCTTTCTTCAACCTTTCTCTCAAGTTTCCATACTTCCTTGAGCTTCTCAAACTCATCAAACCACCATTCATAATCCATCCACTTAATCTTACAAACACTTTTAAATCAAAACTTTTTCCTCCAATCTTAGAGCATAAACACTATGACAAGAAGAAGGCTATATTTTAAGATGACCAAGGTAGAAACAAACTTCCAATACATTGTAAAACAATATCATGAGTAAAATCACACACAACATTAGTCCATTTATCCCAAAGAAAAACTAGGAAGCATAAGAAGACTAGCACATAGCATGAAACATCATAAAATGAAACAAAATAGATGAAGTCATCATATTAATTGAAAATCCACTTGCCTCAAGTCAAGATGGGAGCAATATTACTCCTCAAACAAAGCTCTAGGGTCTCAAGCTCCCAATCTACAAAAACCCCAAATTTTCCAAAGAAAACCCTAGAAATCCATCTTTCTCAAATCTCCAAGGAAAGCTCTTGCATGAGTGATGAAAACACTCTAAATGAAGAGGAAAACAAAGATCTAAAGCTTGGAAAGCCATTGCTAACCTTGAAAAGCCCAAACGAAGAAGAGAAGCTTGGATGAGAGCCTTGCCCTAGCTCAAAATCCTTGAAAAAGGCTTCTTTGGAAAGCCAAGAGAGAGGAGAAGAAGATGGGAAGATCAAATCTCCATTTAGGATCCAAGAAGAAGAGATACATGAGGAGAGAGAAAGGGGCCGGGGGAAAACCCTATCTCCTCCCTTGTTGCAGGAAAAGATGAAGAATGGGGAAAAAGGAGAACCCATGGCTTCTTATAAAGAGTAAATGGGCTGGGCCCCATGGGCCCCAACATTGCAAAGGCTAATACTAACATTTGGGGGTCCCGAATGAGATCGACGAAGAAGACAAATTCGATCAACGAAATATTTACTTTCCAAAAAGTATATTTTCCCCAATTTCTGAAATTTTTGAAATTCAAATACAGATTTAGTGTGAAAGGTCAATTTTGCCCTTTTTCTCGAAAAACGCATTTTCTGACCATCAAATCATAATGGTCAAAACATGAAAGTTGTTAAACTTCATAAAATGAGTCAAAATACACCAAATTCAGAATTTTTAGAAATCAAAAGTAATTTCTCTTAAAAATACATATCATATGGACCGGGTCAAACCAAGGTCAACGGTCGTCAAATCTCCAAGGCTATGGAAAAATCTAGTCAAACTCGAAAACAAAGTCAAACTAACTCAAATCTCACTTAACAAGTTAAACCATGATTAAAACAGTACTAGACAAAGGAATTGGGGGTCGGGGTCTTACATCCTCCCCCCCTTAGAACCCATTTGGTCTTCCAAATGGTCTAAACCAAATCAAAATCAAAAACCCAAAAGACAAAAGAAAACACTGACACCCTACTCTGAACCTCGGCAACTGAGATACCCTTTGATCAAACCTGACGTTGAGATACACAGTCAATAACATTCTGATTCGGTTGAAGGCTTCACACTTTTCCACATATCTGCTCAAAAACATACTTCTCTAACCAAACTAGAGTTCAACAATTCTTCTAATCATCCTTGGTGTCATCTGTCGTTCCTGTACTAGATCATTTCTTTTACTTACCTTGTCAGTGACTGTCGGTCCAAGAAACTGCAAGTTCTGTCTCTTTCTATCACTTTGGAATTCTGTGTCTTGAGCCCTACAAAACTGTACACAATGCTCTTGATGCTTGTATGAAGATGTGATCGTAGACATGTTTTCTCTAAAAAAAAAAAAAACTTCATCCCGAAAAATTTTGAAATTTCCATATGTTTGCTCTGACTATGTTTCTCGAACGCATCAGCAGCTTCTGACCAACAAGTATATCGTCAATCCTTCTTTGATATGAAATCACAATCTCCAAATTCTATAGGTCTCCTGTCACTGACTTGGTCTGCTACAACCCAGATGTCACACTGCTATAAAGCAGATGTTAAACTGCCATAACCCGATGAGCGGTTCTGTGTCAAAACTTCGCATGGCTTGCCTCTTAAGATTTCACTCTTCCAGTCTTCTACCCTTGACATGTAAAGTCGACCCTGGAATTCCAATCTGTGTTCACAACTCCATATTCCAAATCTTTTTGTGCTGTACTCAAAATTCTTGCCCACATCTGATTCCATCTGCTTACTGCTCTTGATCTCTTACCTGTACTGTGTTATCAACAAAATAAACCTGCCAAGCTGGCATCATCCCCTGATAAGTTGAAACTTTCAATCCAAGTCTTGAATGATGTTTACTCTCTCATAGATCCAACTTTGTTTCCAACTAAACCAGTACACCTCCTGACATCCATCAACCCTTCAATTCATACACTTCCTAACTCCAACCATAAGCTATTACAACTCATTCCATTCGATGCAAAACAAATCTTAAAATCTTAAACATAAGGACTAAGACTATTACTTAGTTGAATTTCATCATTTTAAAACATAGTGGAAATCGAACCTCCAAATTGTCAACTAAATCTTAATAAATAAATTTTATCAAAGTCTGAGTATGAAATAACATTATTCATTTTGAAATTCATATTTTCATAATTAAACAAATCATTGAAACACTCGACAATTTGAAATCAGGATTCCAAAATAAATCAAATTCATATAGTATGACCATACAATAAACTTTGTTGAAATCTGAGTGTTAATTAAACACTAAACCTTGTTGAAATCTGAACTCATTCGTTTATAAAAATCCTGTAGAAATCTAAACACATTTATTTATAGAAATCCTGCAGAAAATCCGAACACAGCTGAATGTTAAAACAAATGTAGGAATCTACATATAATCTGAACACGAAAACCCTTAAGAAATTCATCTTGCATAGCCAAAGGGAATGAACCAATGAAATAGAAATTCCACATCGTACTTTGAAAAAGAAACACAATTTTAGTTACATGCTTTTAAAAAATCAGTTTACTCACTAGCCTCTACAATCCATCATTAAAAACATCCCTCCATTTCCAACCAAACATATACAAAGTTTTGAAATCATTAAGGTTTTGAAATGTAGATGTCAACATTTAAGAAAATTAAAACAAGGGCGAAACTCCAAGATCATTGTAAAACAATACCTTAAGAAGATTAAACATAATCCATTGTTTAAACACAACAAGAATAAATCATTGACATTAATGAAAAACATAACAAGAGATGAAAACATCACGAAAATCATTCTTACCAAGAAAAGGGACATCACAATAACTGAGGTATACACTTGCATCTGCACGATGTCCAATCCAATACCCTCTAAGTCGGTAAAAATTCCCAAGGTTTCCTTTGCTGCCGAAAGTTTATCTTGACTACAACTAACCATCCACTTGGTATTACTGCCGAATCAACTACACTGGCTAAGCTGCAAGTCACGGAAATTCTCAACCAAAACTATCACAAGGCTCATTAAATCCAGAAAATCCCTGAGTTTCTGACACTAGCTTATAACCTTACTAACTAAGGATCACTTCTCTCTTCATAAAATCAATAGCTGATATGCCTCTTACAGTCCTTCATCTTGGAAAGATGGTCTGAGTTCACCCAAAATCCACATTTACTTACCTTGGTACGTTGCATGATGATCTTCGATTAGCTGAGTGGGGATCTTCAAATACTGCTCAAGTCCTACTTTGGCTGGCAAATGCACATGTCTTCTCTCATTAACCACATTAGTGATGTTGAAAGGCTGAAAGTCTGCCGATGTTCTCCGAAAACAACATACTAAGTCCACAGGGTTCTCAGTCTCCGGCACAAGCACGGACAAAAGACACTGAACAAGAGTATGGAGACTTTAAATTCTCCACCACTAAGGAGGAAATTTGGTCATCCAAATCTCCTAACAACAAAACTAAAAGAAAAGACAAGCAAAGTCTCCCGAACTGAAAGAAAAGCCGACTCAAATTCAAAGAAACAAAGACAAGAGAAGACAAATCGACACAGTCTAACGAATCCTCTGTTGGAAATAGGGTGAGCCTCTAGGATAGGTTTTAAAAACTTTTGACCCACTTGACGCAGGGATCAACTATCCACAAGGCTATAAAACCCAATCCAAGATCTATGTCCTCAATCTCAGTCATTATGATCAGTAAATACAATCTATCTAGAAGATAGAAACAGCAACTAACAAGCATCCATAATAATCTACAACATGCAAGGAAGTGGATTATACCTTTGGAGCTCGGTTGTGCTCTAATGGAGGAGTTGCGTCTTTCTTTGATGATGAAACGCTTTCACTAATCAAATAGGGATCTCCAAGACCTCTTGATCTTCCACGCTATGACCCGTATCAGATTCTCCTTTTTCTCAAGAAGATGGTGGGATCTCCAAGAGAAAACTACTAGGAACTCTAGGGAGGAACTAGAAAGAAAACTAGAAGAGGAAAGAGGAGAAGAGCTCGTGCAACACTTGCACTTAGAGAGCCTTGGGCGTGAATCCCAATGGAAGGAGCAAGCATGGACGTCCAAGGCATCCTCTCCTCTTATTTATAACTTTTGCAAGTTGTCTCTTCTTTACTAATTACAATAGAAGTCTTACTTCCATTAATTAGTAACTTACCATATCATAATTAGAAGTCTCACTTCAAATATGATTAGTATCTTTCTAATTCCTTTCTAATTAAAATAGAAGTCTCACTTCTACTAAAATTAGTAAGTCTACTATTACCACTATTAGAAGTCTCACTTCTACTAGAAATAGTAACTTTCCTTTTAGAGTTCAACTAGAATTAGATACTTTCTAATAATTGGGCTAGCGTGGGGACCACTAGGGATTCCTTAGAAAGCTGGCTCCAACTGGGACTCGCGACCCCACATCTCATGTGTAATCCGGGCCCACAGTTAATTGCAAATAACTCCACTATATAAATGCAATTGAACTCCAGTCTTAGGAATATTACATAGAAGACCCTAAACTTCCACATTACCACAAGTAGACCCCTCTATCAATATCCATGGATTAATTGGACCTGTCTTCCAAACTAGATCCATATCTTATTATCCTTGAGCCCCAATTAATTATAATGATCATAGGTACCTTTCCAATTAACTCTTAATCGGAATGGGTGCGCACTTACCAATGATAAATCCATTAATTGGCACAAGGGGATATTAGAGATAGATTCCATCTTGACTATTGAATGTTCCCACAGCTCTACTACCACGTACCCAAATCACCGAGGTGTTGACCTACAGTTGGCCTCACTCATTGGTGACTCAAAGCAAATGAATAGATAGAAACTTGAGTTCATTAATGTCTCAGGATTGAGAGCCTATTGCTAGGGAATTATGAGAGCAGACCTTAAAATAAAGACAGTGTTTATAAGGTGCTTCTCATGGTCCTTCAATACATCCAATGTACCAACACTATGATCCAGAATCTTCCATTCTGATGATCGAGACAAATCACACTATCTCATAGTGATCAAAGTGCTGCAACCTTGTCAGTATGAGATGTCCAGTCTCATCACTGGTTGTGAAGATATTTAAGTATAAGATTTGTCACACATGTCTCCCGTATGTGGATCTCATCCATACACATGTGTTACATCTAATATACTTGTGGACCCCGGTTCATCTTATGAACCATAATGTCATTCGTATTGGTTATGTGCAAGTATATAATAAATCACCATTCATCTCATGAAAAGTAAACATGAATATATGAATAAATAAAGAATTTAATCAATTTATTATATCATCTACTGGATTGAGTCCATAAAACTAACAATCTCCCACTTGGGCTCAATGCCAGTTAGAGTTGCATCTCATGCACATCCCTTTTACATATAGCTCAAAGACTTTGGTAATCAAAGGCTTAGTAAATGGATCTACTAGATTGTCTGCAGAGGCTATCTTGGTGATCGTACATCACCTCTTTGCACAATCTATCTGACCATGTATAACTTCCTCTGTACATACTTTTTTTGGTTCTTGGGTTATTTGGACTTAGCGACTGCCCTGCTGTTATCACAGTAAACTGTGATCGGCTGTCCTGCCAAAAATACCACTTCAAATTCCATAAGGAATCTTTTGAGTCAATCTGCTTCCGTAATTGCTTCTCAAGTAATTACAGCATAAACACATACCTGAAAGTCCGGGATCTTAACCCTAGAGGGGGGGGGGGGGGTGAATAGGGTGATCTACACTTAATGACTAATTATGACCAATTTTAATTTCTTTAAAATAAACTAGTCACATGTGATGATTATGACAATAGATGCGGAAAAGAAACAAATCAATCACCACACCCCAATCACCATAACACAAGGATTTATAGTGGTTCGGCCTCAATGCCTACATCCACTACCGGCTTGTGTATCCAACACCCCACCGGATTTCCACTATTGTGCTTTTCAAAAGGCTAAGCAATAACCTCTACAATATGCTTTCCAAGGATAAGCAATAACCTTACAATGATGTTTTTCTAGGCTAAACAACAACCCTTACACAATGCTTTTATATGGCTAAGCAATAACCTCACAAGCAAATGATTACTCTCAAAGAAAGTGTCTTGACAAAACACTCTAAGAGATTACAATTAAGCTCAAATGAAATTGCCTCTAAATAGGCGAATATGAAAATGAAAAGCTAACTCACACAACACTATAAGTAATGCTAAGATGAATGCTTATGAAGTGTGTGAGTGAATACTTCAATCAAGTTGAAAATGAAGGCTCAATCAATTTATGCTAAAAGCATTTAAAAGATTAATGCACATAAAAAGGTATGATTGAAGTTATATGCAAATCACTTGAACAACTACAACCTTGTTAATGATATGAAAATCAACAGATCACAAGTTGAATGTAAATGTTTAAGCCTAATCAAGTGATGCATGTGCTATGCTCTGTTGTTTTCAAAAACAAAGGTTTAACTTTAAGATTCAAATGAATGAAAACAACAAAGATGATTCAAAACATGTTAATGGATCATGACATAAAAGAAAACAAAGATTTTGGCAATGCATGATTAACAAAGTTTATAAAACAAACTTGTTTTGAAATCAAAGTGAAGAATCCTATGACTTAAATCAAAGATTAAGGAAGTAGAGGATTCAACACATCATAGTTTATATGCTTAAAAACATTTACCAATAGTTTAGACAAAGCATAAAACATATGAGTAAGGAAATTAAAGCTTACTAGAGTTTGACTTCTTGAGATCAAGCTTTAGCTTTTCCTTTTGACCACACAAGCTTCCTTAGTTCATTCCTTTTGCTTAGGCATCAAAAACACCAACAATGGCCTCTATTCTCATCAAGTTTTCTCTTGGAATGAACTTGCTTTTTATAGAAAAAGTGGTCCAACGGATGCCTGTCGGTCAACCGATCACTAGCCGTCGGTTGACCGATGGCTCAACGGTCATATGCAACGGTCACATTTTTAAAGTTTACCTGACCCTTTTGCATTCGTCGGTTGACCGTTCTTCATCGGTTGACCGATGAGGAACCGACAGCCGAGCCGATAGCACACTGATCATCAAAAAAGGTGCTGTCTGTTTTTGGAACCGATGAGTCTCGGTCTGAGATTTTATGCACTATCGGTGGACCGATGTGAACCGATAGGCTGACCGATGAGAACCGATGGAGTTATCGGTTCACCTTGATTCACTTGTGGGTCGACCGATGGGGACCGATGGCTTGACCGACAGACCGGTCAGGTCAATTTTCTGAATATCTGAAGTTTTGAGAAATGAACTTTTTTGAAATGGTTAAAAACTCAGATTTGAAGGGTGTCCTTTTGCATTGTTTTCATCAAGAAAAACATGATTAAAATCAAGGTTCAAATCAACCAAAAAGAAGTCTTAAATCAAAACATGAGTAGGTTGAGTTAAAAGATGATTTTCAAGAAGAAATACGTGGAATGGAAATGAACCTAATGATATGACTGATATGCAAATGCAAGACATCAAATTGCAAATACTTAGGGTCTAACAATCTCCCCCTTTGCAATTTGATGGCAAATAACACTCAGCCATTCATTAAAACTATCAACTCATCACCATTTGTCCAATCCACTCCTTCTTACTTCAGCTCCCCCAATGTTCTTGCTCTCCCCCATAGTTCATAATCTGCTCCTTCTTTTCTCCCCCAATGTCCTTGCTCTCCCCCATTGTTCTAGCAATGGTGTCCTTGCTTCAACTCCTCTTTATCTTCTTTAGGTGTCCTTGCTTCAACTCCTCTTTATCTTCTTTAGTCTTCATGTTTCTTCTTTTTCTCCCCCATTGACATCAAATTGCAAAACAGTCTGCAAACAACACTCATGCAAACATATACCTTTCTCATAGCATAATTTTGATATCTTCAATGTGAAGGGATGAAACAAACAAAAATATTTATGTAGATGGCACATAGATCAAAAGCTGTCATTCAATATATAAAGATTTAAAAGTCTTACACTTTAACAAATGACATAGACATAAACATAACCGTTCATTAACTGAAAATAGAAGTTTAAATGACAAAGTCTAAACTGATTATCCAACCTTTTTTCTAATACAAAAGCACACCACCATTAATACACCAATTGAAACACAAAATGTGGTAACAGGGAAAGTAAAATCCTAGTCAGACTCTGGAGATGGAGGAGATGGAGATGGTGATCTAGCGACGTCATCTCTTTTACAGCTCTTTGAGATCTTGGAGAGGTACTTGAACATTTTGCTCATTGTCTTTGATTGTTTCTTCGGTTTCCTCTTCAAGTAAGCTATATCTCTTTCCACGGCTGCTTGCCAATCAGAAGATGTGCCAGGGGTAGAAGGACCAGCAGTCTGCCTTGAAGATGAAGCCTGAGCAGGAGGAGCTGGAGATCTTGGTATCTCTTGTCTTAAAGGAGGCTCTTGTGCCAGGGGAGGATCTTCTGCTATGGGGATGTGAGGATTTGGGATGAGATTCATTTGATTCAGATTGGTTACGGAGAATGGAGCTTTGAAAATGGAGCTTTCTCCAGTAGGTATAGGAATACGAAACTGACGAGCAATCTGAGTCATCAAGTACCCATATGGAATGGCATTCTTTTGTGCCAATGAGTTTTGGAACTTGATAATTGTATGGCAAATGAGAGAGGGTAGACAAACGGGAGTGCCAGTTACTACCTTAGACAGGATACTAACCATGAAAGCTGTAAGCTCAGTCCTATTTCCACCTCTAGGATACACATTGTAAGTGAAAAGATTGTGAATAATCCTATTGATTGGAGTTAGGGAACTAATGGTTAGATGGTGTTTCTTTTGATCCCATTGACAGTTGAAGCCACATATGTCAATGGTGGCTTTGATCCTCTCATCCTCCGAAGGTGTGTCACTCACATATGTTACTCCCGTAGGAGTACAAGGAATCCCCATTATCAGTCCTATCCTTTGAGGTGTGAATACTTCATCTCTATCCATAAAGGAAATGGTAAAAGAACAAGCATTGATAGAGTCATTTGTGCTTGTGATAGATGCATACAAGAATTTAACTATTGAAGGGTATGCAATATCACCCCACAGAAGTATCCTCTTCCACCCCACTTGACCAAGCACATTGCTTAAGTTGAAACCCATGGAAGAAATCTTTTCCACGATAGTCCTTCTCTCAACTACAACATTCCTCCTTTGAAGACTTTGTAGGATATTTGAGTCAAGTCTCAAATTGGTTGAAGGAGGAGGGGGTGATGGAGATGAGCTTTCATTCCCACTGTCTTCTATAGGTCTGCTAGAAGAGGCTGTGGCCTTCCCCATTTTTATAGGGCGCTTAGGAGTGGCCTTCTTAGTTCTAGGAGGCATTATCACAGGTACTTGGTGTGCACAGTGTGGATATGATAGAAGGATTTGAAATTTTTAGAGAATGATTGTGGACAAAGATTTTGGAAGATTGAATTCAATGTTACCTGAATTAACCTTGGAAGGGGAACAAGGACAGATGATCAAATCTGAATGAGACACATGTGGTTGGGTTTCTCAAAATGGAGCTCAACAGCTTGGAGAGACTGACCACGATTTTTGAGGGCTTGGGAGACTTGGCTGAAGCTCAGTAGATCTCTTAGGATCTTGGAGAAGTTTGCACAGAGCGTCCTCACGTTTTGGAGAGGAAATCAGTCACGCACAGCAGCCAAGAAGATGAACAGTGTAGCCTTCTGACATTGAAATCCGATTCGGAAGATGCCCAATCGATGCTTGCTAATGATCAATGTTTGAAAATGAATGAGGATCTCACTCTTGGAGAAGGAGAACCAGCAGACACAGCAACCTAGGGCTTTGGAGACGAAGCAGGAAGAAACAGAACAGAAAGGGATTTTTCTGCGCGCAGGGTTTTTAATCGAAGCACTGCTTCATCGGTCCACCGATGACTTAAGTATCGGTCGACCGATAGATGTAGAAAAGTGGGCTAATCCACTGAATTAGCCTTCTTAGCTAATGATCATTGCTTAGTGTGTTTTATGATTGATTTAACTTATGAAGAACAATTTTTAGATCATCAAATTTTTGATTTAAATTAATCAAACACATGCATTTTCATATCAAGTACCTTTTGGGTTCAAAAATGCGTTTTCAAAAATTAATTTACAACCAATTTGAAATTCTAAACATATAGAGAGTACCCAAAAAGATTGAACCATATAGACTTAGGACCAACTAGACATGTACCTTAAGAGAGTGAGTTGGTCTAATCTAATTAGAAGGCCTTAGTATTTTTCTAATAGCCTAACCTTAGGTATCCATCTAAGGTTTTGAGGCTTTGAGCCTATGGTTGAGATTTCACCAACTATAGGAGATAAATGTAGGTTTCTTTTAGACTTGACATCATATCTTTGAGGTTTGACAGTTTTAAAAATTAGATTGATGATTAGTCTTTGATAGTTGGTGTTCAACTTTCTTTTATTCTTCTTATTTCTTTTAACTTTTCCTCCCTCTTTTTGTCTTTTGAATTTTAATTTTAATCTTTCAACCTTTTTCAAAAGTTCTTTCATTTCCAAGGTCAATGGAGGGAAGGTGTGAGGTTTCTTATTGATAGATTTGTTTTGACCAACCTTTTCTTGTTTAGTCTTTTTAAAATCTATCTTTGAAGACTTTTGTTGAAATGGTTTGACTTGTTTGAACTTTCTAGAGTCTTCCTTTGATTTAGATGCCTTAACCATCATAGAATTAGATTTTCCATTTTTAGGTTCATAGATGGAATTGGACAAATGACTTTTTCTTAATTTGCACTCAAATTTGAAATGCCCTTCATTACCACAATAATGACATTTTGTTTTGGGCAATGGAAATTGAGTGCATGAGAATGAGGACTCACCTCTCACAAATGTGTTGGTGAAATTTGGGTCATGTGTAATATACTTATTGAATCCAAGACCCGTCCTATCTCTATGTGATTACCCAATCTAAATAATTTCTCAAATTTCTCTCTCCTTGGGTAAATTTGCACTCATACTTTTGTTTGTGAGTTTCAAGTTGAGTGACTTGATTTTTAAGAATTGAATTTCAAGTTTAACTTTTGTAAGTTCAATTTCAATTCCATTAAACTTGTTTACCTTTTCATAAGCAAGTTTTAATTCAAGTTTGAGTTCATTGACATTAGATCCAAGTTGTAAAGTTTTTATATTACTTTGAGTATTGGATAAATTTTCTTTGGTGGTTATTAACTTGGATTCAAGGTTGACAATGTCTTCAACTTGATTTTTTATATGATCACTTAGAGTTGAATTTTCTTTGGTAAGTCCTTCACAACTTATCTTAGATACATTTAATTCATCTTGAAGATTTAACAAATTATCTTTAGAAATTTTCAATTTGGATTCTAAATGGATAATGTTCTCATCTTGTCTTTTTAATGTATCTTTTAGATTTATATTTTCTTTATTCAGCTCATTGTGACTTAATTTTATTTCTTTTAGTTCATCTTGAGCATTTGATAGGTTGTGCAAAGTGATCATGAACTTAGAGTCTAGGCATTGAATTAATTCTTCTTTCTCTCTAAGTTCATCTTTTGAAGTGTCAATTTCCTTGTTTAATCTTTTAGATTCTTCTTTCAAACTTTTGTTGTTCTTATCAAGCTTTAGGAACAATGTATATAGTTCATTATAAGCATGTTGAAGGTCATCTTCATATTCATTTTCTTTTAATTCATCTTGGGATTCATTAATTCCAAAGTTTGTATCTCCAATAGATGGAAGAAGAAGGGATCTAGAAGAATCTACACAAGTGTCTACACAATCTAAAGTAGTGGAATCCATTCTAATGATTTTCATGGAAGCACAACACTAGGGTTTTGACTCTAGGTTTTTACACCTAATCAAGAGTTCCAAACACTTGATCCTAAAATAGAGCACGAGGCTCTGATACCAATTGAAAGTCCGGGATCTTAACCCTAGAGGGGGGGGGGGGGTGAATAGGGTGATCTACACTTAATGACTAATTATGACCAATTTTAATTTCTTTAAAATAAACTAGTCACATGTGATGATTATGACAATAGATGCGGAAAAGAAACAAATCAATCACCACACCCCAATCACCATAACACAAGGATTTATAGTGGTTCGGCCTCAATGCCTACATCCACTACCGGCTTGTGTATCCAACACCCCACCGGATTTCCACTATTGTGCTTTTCAAAAGGCTAAGCAATAACCTCTACAATATGCTTTCCAAGGATAAGCAATAACCTTACAATGATGTTTTTCTAGGCTAAACAACAACCCTTACACAATGCTTTTATATGGCTAAGCAATAACCTCACAAGCAAATGATTACTCTCAAAGAAAGTGTCTTGACAAAACACTCTAAGAGATTACAATTAAGCTCAAATGAAATTGCCTCTAAATAGGCGAATATGAAAATGAAAAGCTAACTCACACAACACTATAAGTAATGCTAAGATGAATGCTTATGAAGTGTGTGAGTGAATACTTCAATCAAGTTGAAAATGAAGGCTCAATCAATTTATGCTAAAAGCATTTAAAAGATTAATGCACATAAAAAGGTATGATTGAAGTTATATGCAAATCACTTGAACAACTACAACCTTGTTAATGATATGAAAATCAACAGATCACAAGTTGAATGTAAATGTTTAAGCCTAATCAAGTGATGCATGTGCTATGCTCTGTTGTTTTCAAAAACAAAGGTTTAACTTTAAGATTCAAATGAATGAAAACAACAAAGATGATTCAAAACATGTTAATGGATCATGACATAAAAGAAAACAAAGATTTTGGCAATGCATGATTAACAAAGTTTATAAAACAAACTTGTTTTGAAATCAAAGTGAAGAATCCTATGACTTAAATCAAAGATTAAGGAAGTAGAGGATTCAACACATCATAGTTTATATGCTTAAAAACATTTACCAATAGTTTAGACAAAGCATAAAACATATGAGTAAGGAAATTAAAGCTTACTAGAGTTTGACTTCTTGAGATCAAGCTTTAGCTTTTCCTTTTGACCACACAAGCTTCCTTAGTTCATTCCTTTTGCTTAGGCATCAAAAAACACCAACAATGGCCTCTATTCTCATCAAGTTTTCTCTTGGAATGAACTTGCTTTTTATAGAAAAAGTGGTCCAACGGATGCCTGTCGGTCAACCGATCACTAGCCGTCGGTTGACCGATGGCTCAACGGTCATATGCAACGGTCACATTTTTAAAGTTTACCTGACCCTTTTGCATTCGTCGGTTGACCGTTCTTCATCGGTTGACCGATGAGGAACCGACAGCCGAGCCGATAGCACATTGATCATCAAAAAAGGTGCTGTCTGTTTTTGGAACCGATGAGTCTCGGTCTGAGATTTTATGCACTATCGGTGGACCGATGTGAACCGATAGGCTGACCGATGAGAACCGATGGAGTTATCGGTTCACCTTGATTCACTTGTGGGTCGACCGATGGGGACCGATGGCTTGACCGACAGACTGGTCAGGTCAATTTTCTGAATATCTGAAGTTTTTAGAAATGAACTTTTTTGAAATGGTTAAAAACTCAGATTTGAAGGGTGTCCTTTTGCATTGTTTTCATCAAGAAAAACATGATTAAAATCAAGGTTCAAATCAACCAAAAAGAAGTTTTAAATCAAAACATGAGTAGGTTGAGTTAAAAGATGATTTTCAAGAAGAAATATGTGGAATGGAAATGAACCTAATGATATGACTGATATGCAAATGCAGGACATCAAATTGCAAATATTTAGGGTCTAACAATACCCAGAAATTGATTTCCTGGAATCCTGATCTGACTAGAAGTCAGTATCTATGTAACCAACTGGTAATCAACTCATCACTGCTATGACTCAATATGTGATCTCTAGTCCTTCTCAAGTATTCGAGAACACATCCTACAACAGTCAATGATAAAAACCTGTGCTAGACTGATATTTGCTGACTAGGCCTATTGCGTGACAGATATCCAGTCTAGTACAAAGCATAGCTTACCATACCAGAACCTTATCTATGTACACATCATTGGGATAAGCCTTATCATCCTATTTTTCCGGTCTCAATGGAAATTGATTCCTAGGATGTACCTGGCTTTTCCAAAGTCCTTTATTATCAAAAGTCTTAGCCAACCAAAACTTTTACTGTTGACGATATCCCTATATCACTCCATAGGAGAAGGATGTCGTCGACATATAATATCAGAAAAAAACTACCCTGCGTTCTTGACTTTTCATTTACACATGACTTATCCGGATTCTGATAAAAATCAAGTGACTTGATTTGCTTAGTCAATACGGATGTTCCTGTTTCGGGATATCTGTATGAATCCATAAATGGACTTATGCAGCTTGCAAACTCTTCGCACTTGGTTATTAGCTATAGAACCATCTGGTTACATCATATAGATGTTTTCCTCAAGATTCCCGTCGTGAGACGCTGTCTTGATATCCATTTGCCAAATCTCGTCACCGAGATGAACCGCAATGGATAAGAGTATCCGGATGGAACTCTTCCATCTGGCTCTCATTTTCTTTTACAGACTCACTTGCACCCAATAGGTTTGCTATTGGCAGGCAAGCCCACAAGTATCCAGACCTGATTAGAGTACAAAGACTCCACCTCAGCTTTCATATCATGTAACCAACGTCCCAAAACTATGTCATTAACTGCTTTATCATAGTTATAAGGATCTTGTTCCGGTTACACCGGGATTGCCTTGTAAGACTTTCCCTAGACCGAGAACTTGTCAAGGGTCCTGACAATACTCCCAGTATGACAAGGCACTGGTGTAACTACTGGGTCAAATATGGGCGGATTTTCTTAAAGTTTGGTTATTCTTGGATTTGGAATTGTTCTTTCTTGAATTTCTTCCAAGATAACCATTTCTAAAGATTTCCAGTTAATCTTATAATCTCCCTCCAGAAAACCGCATTAGTGCTGCGAAGCACTTTTTGTTCTCTGGGATTATAGAGCAACCAACCTTTAGTTCCTTTTGGGATAGAATATAAACATATATACTTCCGACTTTGATTCCAACTAATCCGTCTTTATTCTTCAGCACGTGTGCCGGACAACCCTGAAAACGTTGTAGAATAGGCTTTCGCCCTGTCCATAACTCCCTGGGAGTCTCAAGTATAGACTTAGATGGAACGAGGTTTAGTATATATATTTCCATTTCCATATCCCAAAATATAGGTAATCCTAGAAACTCAATCATAGACTTGATCATATGTAAAAGAGTCTTGTTCCTTCTTTCTTCTACTCCGTTTTGTTGAGGCAAACCAGGAGCAGACTACTGGGATCAAATCCCAAAATCTGATAAGTATCCCATAAAATTAGTGGAGAGATATTCGCCTTATCGATCTTATCGAAGAGTATTTATACTTTTACCTAATTGCTTTTCCGCTTTCGCTTGAAAACTCTTTGAACTATTCAAAAAATCTCGAACTTGCGGTGCATAAGGTATATGTATCCATATCTCGAGTAATCATCGGTGAAAGTGATAAAATACTCGTATCAATCTCTCACTCTAATATTATGAGTCCATACACATCAGTAAACACTAACTCCAATAAATCTTTGGCCCGACTGCCCTTAGATGAATAAGGGTCTTTTGGTCATTTTGCCTTCCAGACAGGATTTGCAGACAGGCATTGATTCTACCACCAATGAAGGCAAGATACCATCTTTCACTAGCCTGTCAATCCTATTTAGGTTTATATGACCTAGCCTCTTAGGTGCCAAAGTTTGTTGGATTAGATGAAGGTGACTACCTCTTTAATGATGGTCTATTATTAGCATCAGCGTCCTGTATCTCATACATTGTGGGAGTTAACAAAGAAAAGCCATTGATTACCTTGTCAGAATATATAAGAGTACCGCTCATCTTTAAGACGATTTAATTACCAAAAGTAACTGAATAACTCTTATTCATCATACTAGAAATTAAAATTCCATCTTAAAACGGTACATATAATGTATCTGACAAAATCAACTTAAAATCTGAAAATAACTAAGTTACTACTCCTACTGACACTGCGTCTGCCTTGGCTTCCGATCCCAGGTTAATACTGATTTCCCCGTCATTAATCCTCCTGGTTACCTGTAACTCCTACAACATATTACTGATGTAATTAGTTGCACCAAAGTCTACAAACCAAGATTCTGAAGCACTAGTTAAAAACTTTCTTCAGAAAACAAATGACTCAATCACACTGGGGTCTTTTCCTTTGACAGAAATCATGGACAATTCCTCCTCCAATGTCCTGTCATACCACAGTGGAAACACTTTCCCTTTGCTCCCGTACCCTTGACCTTGGTCATACCACTAGTGGAACCATACTCCACCTTAGGACCTTTGATGACTGATTTCTTCTTGCTATCCCGGTCTTTGCCTTTCGGCTTAGACTTAGCAAATGACTTTTCTGTCATGAGGGTAGTTGATTTTTTCTTCATGATTTCCTCAAACACTACCAGCTGGCGAGACAGCTCAGCTATGGTCATTTCCAATTTACTATAATTGATCTTGAAATGTTTGAATGAGTCTGGTAGTGATTGAATGATCATGTCGATCTGCGTTTCTGTATCAAACGTAGTCCCCAGTACATCTAACTCATTCAATGCCAACTTCATTTGTAACAAATGTTTTTGTACTGGGGTTCCCTCGGCCATCTTTGTCTCCATCAGCACTTTTAGAGCAGCCTGCCTAGCAGGCCTAACCTGGTCTGCAAACATCTCCTTTAAGTTCGATATAATATCGTATGCTGACTTATAAGATTGATGTTGTTCTTGCAAAACAGTAGACATGGATGCCTGAATAAAACATCTGGCCATCTCATTGTTTTTGGTCCACTTGGTGTAAAAGTTTTTCACAATCTGTGGTGCATCAGGCTCAGGCTCAAGAAGGGGGGGGGGTATTAGAAGGACATATTTGCAACTTGATGATGTCAAGATAATATCCAGGTTCCTTTTCCAGTCTACATAGTTGGATCCCATCAACTTGTTCTGGTTGAGGATGGTCGCAAGTGGATTGAAAGTATTCGAATTCATGCTGTATAAATAAAAGCACATAACCATACATTCAATGAAAGAATATAAATGACATTAGGGTTTAGTATTCTATCAAATTCATATGGGAATCCTCATAAGCACTGAATTTAGAATACATCGGAATCCCAATCCCTTAGGGCATGCCTCCTAGGGGAGTGCGTATGTCCTTGGATTGGTGCGGATCAAAGTTCGTCAAAATTGGAATTAAGACTAAGTATCCATGATCCCCATCATTCATTATCATCTAGGTATCTCATACCAAATAATGTATGACTCCCGATTTTCTTTGGTTTCTAAAATACATGAGGCAAATCCTAGGGGATACTACATCATTATTTTAGTTAAGTGTGACCCACCAACTAGCATTGTATGACAACCGTTGTGAGCAGCTCCTCCTAGGGGAGTAAGCCCCCACCCCGTCTCACCAACACTATCCATAGGAGATCCATATCTAGTAACCAGACAAGTAAAAGCCCTCCGAAGGAACGGCCACACTCTTGGTGGCGCGAGGCTAATACTTTCCTTACAATGGACCTATGGTGGAAAACCATGGGGATTTATCAATTTAAATGCCCCGCTCCCACTTAATATTTTAGAATTGAGGATTTCCTTTTAAGGTATTAGGGCCCACATATATAAATATATGAATCATCAAATCATCTCATGATATGATCTAAGATTGGTTCCAAGTCAAGTTATTTTAAGGAAAGACCAGTTTCTTAAATTAGTGTTGCCAATGTGTCCATCTCATGGGTCATCGACACTAATTATAACTCTTTCCAAAAATTAATTTGATTTGACCAATATTAGTAACTTGCTATGTTTGGATCAGATTTGGAAACATTCTAAATAAAGCATTCAACTATAAATAGAAAACGCTAAAATTAGAAACTAGTCCTCTCCTCCACATGGCCCAAGCGGAATAGACTTCTTGGACTTCTAGACTTTCCAAAAACTTGGAATTCCTCAAACTCTTTTGGAAACTCCAAAACACCTTTGGTAATCTTCAAACTCTTTGATTAGGAGCCCAACTTCACTTTCCTTCTTTAGTCTCGGACATCGCCAGAATTTACAAATTTAGAAATTACATAAATTCCTATGTCTCTACGATGAGGCTTACATGATAATCTATTAATGGAAATAAAAGGCTCATAGGGAATTTCACCATGCCTTGCCCTAAACCGGGAAAACAAGGAAACCATGATGCCCTTTACAACTTGCCAAAAATAAACATTCAACCATAAAAGAAAGTAAAAGACTTGTGGGCCATATGGAGAGGACATGATAACCTGCATGTTAGTATCTCATACTAGTAAAGCAACTCACAAAGCCGGGTTACCAAACAATAATGGAAAGACAGGATGCCAAATATTGCCACTACTATGATTGATGCCCCCTACGCAGAGGGGGTCCGGGGGTGTCCCCCGGCGGGGTTCGAGCTACTAGAGGGTTCGGTCGACCGGACTCAGTGTCTTCGGTCGACCTGCCAGAGGGCTCGGTCGACCTGCCTGACGGAAATCTGCAAGTTGGGTTTTTGTATTTCGTGTCCAACCATCTCCAGAACTCTTCTGAAGACTTCCAATGGCTTCCTACCATCATTCCATCATTGTTAGACCCTTTTGTGACTATCCAAACATGGACTTACTAATTATCCAAGCAAAACCATCAAAACTGATCCGTACATTGCCCTTGATCTATCCTCTTCGCATCTCATGTAAAGATTAGATCAAGCTTACTGATCTAACATGATAAGAGATGAGGTAAGGCTCTGATACCAATTGTTGGAAATAGGGTGAGCCTCTAGGATAGGTTTCAAAAACTTTTGACCCACTTGACGCAGGGATCAACTATCCACAAGGCTATAAAACCCAATCCAAGATCTATGTCCTCAATCTCAGTCATTATGATCAGTAAATACAATCTATCTAGAAGATAGAAACAGCAACTAACAAGCATCCATAATAATCTACAACATGCAAGGAAGTGGATTATACCTTTGGAGCTCGGTTGTGCTCTAATGGAGGAGTTGTGTCTTTCTTTGATGATGAAACGCTTTCACTAATCAAATAAGGATCTCCAAGACCTCTTGATCTTCCACGCTATGACCCGTATCAGATTCTCCTTTTTCTCAAGAAGATGGTGGGATCTCCAAGAGAAAACTACTAGGAACTCTAGGGAGGAACTAGAAAGAAAACTAGAAGAGGAAAGAGGAGAAGAGCTCGTGCAACACTTGCACTTAGAGAGCCTTGGGCGTGAATCCCAATGGAAGGAGCAAGCATGGACGTCCAAGGCATCCTCTCCTCTTATTTATAACTTTTGCAAGTTGTCTCTTCTTTACTAATTACAATAGAAGTCTTACTTCCATTAATTAGTAACTTACCATATCATAATTAGAAGTCTCACTTCAAATATGATTAGTATCTTTCTAATTCCTTTCTAATTAAAATAGAAGTCTCACTTCTACTAAAATTAGTAAGTCTACTATTACCACTATTAGAAGTCTCACTTCTACTAGAAATAGTAACTTTCCTTTTAGAGTTCAACTAGAATTAGATACTTTCTAATAATTGGGCTAGCGTGGGGACCACTAGGGATTCCTTAGAAAGCTGGCTCCAACTGGGACTCGCGACCCCACATCTCATGTGTAATCCGGGCCCACAGTTAATTGCAAATAACTCCACTATATAAATGCAATTGAACTCCAGTCTTAGGAATATTACATAGAAGACCCTAAACTTCCACATTACCACAAGTAGACCCCTCTATCAATATCCATGGATTAATTGGACCTGTCTTCCAAACTAGATCCATATCTTATTATCCTTGAGCCCCAATTAATTATAATGATCATAGGTACCTTTCCAATTAACTCTTAATCGGAATGGGTGCGCACTTACCAATGATAAATCCATTAATTGGCACAAGGGGATATTAGAGATAGATTCCATCTTGACTATTGAATGTTCCCACAGCTCTACTACCACGTACCCAAATCACCGAGGTGTTGACCTACAGTTGGCCTCACTCATTGGTGACTCAAAGCAAATGAATAGATAGAAACTTGAGTTCATTAATGTCTCAGGATTGAGAGCCTATTGCTAGGGAATTATGAGAGCAGACCTTAAAATAAAGACAGTGTTTATAAGGTGCTTCTCATGGTCCTTCAATACATCCAATGTACCAACACTATGATCCAGAATCTTCCATTCTGATGATCGAGACAAATCACACTATCTCATAGTGATCAAAGTGCTGCAACCTTGTCAGTATGAGATGTCCAGTCTCATCACTGGTTGTGAAGATATTTAAGTATAAGATTTGTCACACATGTCTCCCGTATGTGGATCTCATCCATACACATGTGTTACATCTAATATACTTGTGGACCCCGGTTCATCTTATGAACCATAATGTCATTCGTATTAGTTATGTGCAAGTATATAATAAATCACCATTCATCTCATGAAAAGTAAACATGAATATATGAATAAATAAAGAATTTAATCAATTTATTATATCATCTACTGGATTGAGTCCATAAAACTAACATCCTCACCACACGTCTTAATGTCTCTAGAGTATTTTATTTCCTAGAAACTAACCTGGCTCTGATACCAATCTGTCACACCCCGAAACCGGGCCCTGCAGCGATCCGACCTCGGGATGCGAAATTTTGGGATTAATTTGAAACTTTTGTTATATTTCCCAAGATCCGCGTGAATGAGGATAATCAAATTTCATCACGATCAGAGTATATTTTCGCGGAAGCTAAACATGGTGTTACGACTCGGAATCCATGGCCATCGGTTTCCGTGTCGCACGCAATCAATATCATAAAGCCATCACATAAGCAGACTGACACAAATCATAATCCAAAGAACACTGAGCTGGTTGTAACAAGACTATTTATTTCCCACATATTCAAATTACAATTAACAAATGTTTTAATTACAAACCCAATGACCAAGGCTAACAAAGCCATACAAATAAACCACTAAATGACATACTACCCAAAGTGATATTACGAGCTCCGGTGCCAAACTTGACATCTATATGACATCAAAAGGGCAGCCTCTCACGTCAGACCGGCGGCTCCACCGCCTCCTCCGATCAAACACCTAAAAACAGAAAGAGAGGAAACTTGCACCAAACAAACAGGGTCAGACACGACGGTCTGGCAAGTAAATAAACAAGTAATATGAAACAAAAGGACATTCATAAAATCTTATGGAATCATTGTAAAACCGATTAAAGAGTCTAAACAATAATAGCATTAAATCATGATAAAATGATCGAAAGACCGAACATAAATATCAAGCAAATAAATGGACAGATCCTGAGCATAAATATCTTGAAAAGGTAACAGCCTACGTAAAACATTTAATAATCGGAAATATATTTCAAATCCTGAATAATAGCAACAATATGATAAATGATCGATTTCATAAACATTAACAATTTCAAAGCATATAATGAGTATAAACAGTCAAGAATCCTAAAATAAAATAATAAATAGATAAAACATTGGCATCCACACATAGCTATGTTCTCCTATTACCGAAGTAACAAGAGCAGACAAAACCGTAGCCACTACACGTGGGACCGGAAATAGAATCAGAACCGTAGCCATACAAATGGGACCGGCAGATCAAAATCAGAACCGTAGCCACTACACGTGGGACCGGCAGATAAGAACCGTTGCCATGGTCGGTACAGACAGAATCCAAGCTGCAGCTGGCGGACAAATTAAAGATCCAAAGCCGGGTGATCAGCCCGACAAGGTGACCTAAGCCTAGTGGTGCCTTTAGTTTTTAAAACTTGAACCAATACAAATCAAATTACTAATCCCTTTGGCTCATGGGCTCACACCACCGGGCTCTGGCCCCATCTCGCCTCGAGGTTTTATTTTTGAAATCATAGCCTCTTTGGCTCATGGGCTCGCACTACCAAGCTCTGGCCCCGTCTTGCCTCGAGGTTTTTATTTTCAAAATACTAATCTTATCGATGAAATCCTGAATGTGGCGAACCACTCCAATCTCCTTTCAAATCGATTCGGAGAAAACATACGAATTCCATGGTAAACCACTCAAATACACATCAAAGTGATTTGTATAAAATCATACGATCAATCCTTTCGAACATGGAAAAATCACAGGATTTTATAACAAATCACCGATGCTATTTAAATTAGTTCACCAAAGAATACAAATACAAATACATTCCCTAACTTGAAATGGAATGGGTAGTGGAGAATGACTTAATGACTTACCAAGGCGCCATCTCAATACACATTTAACCTTTAAACATTGATTAATAAAAAGTATGTTTGATGCCAATGAAAATCCACAACATTTAAATGATAAAGTGCGTATTGAGACTTGAAAGATTCCCGGGTAACTTCACATACGCTCATTCTCTCATTGTTCCCATTCCCATTTCACAATTCCAAGTATCATAATTAACCTCAAACCCTCATGGGCTCTTAGGCATAAATAGAGGGATTAATAGGCCTCAAAACAAATAGGATAGATGGGGTGAAATGGGCCGAAAACAGGTTTATAATTGACCCACAAACCATCCCAAACAGGCCCCAAGAAAAAGTCCAAAAGAACTGCTCAAGTAGTCACAGAACAGGCCCTGGACAGGTCTGGGCTCGCTCGAGCGACCCAAGGCCCGCTCGAGCGAAGCCCAAACAGAACCTGGTCCGCTCGAGCGGCCCACTGGGTCGCTCGAGCGGACTGGGCGTCCAGTCCGCTGGAAGTGCATATTTGCACTTCCTCCTTCCTTTTCTGATTTTTTTCTTTCTTCAACCTTTCTCTCAAGTTTCCGTACTTCCTTGAGCTTCTCAAACTCATCAAACCACCATTCATAATCCATCCACTTAATCTTACAAACACTTTTAAATCAAAACTTTTTCCTCCAATCTTAGAGCATAAACACTTTGACAAGAAGAAGGCTATATTTTAAGATGACCAAGGTAGAAACAAACTTCCAATACATTGTAAAACAATATCATGAGTAAAATCACACACAACATTAGTCCATTTATCCCAAAGCAAAACTAGGAAGCATAAGAAGACTAGCACATAGCATGAAACATCATAAAATGAAACAAAATAGATGAAGTCATCATATTAATTGAAAATCCGCTTGCCTCAAGTCAAGATGGGAGCAATATTACTCCTCAAACAAAGCTCTAGGGTCTCAAGCTCCCAATCTACAAAAACCCCAAATTTTCCAAAGAAAACCCTAAAAATCCATCTTTCTCAAATCTCCAAGGAAAGCTCTTGCATGAGTGATGAAAACACTCTAAATGAAGAGGAAAACAAAGATCTAAAGCTTGGAAAGCCATTGCTAACCTTGAAAAGCCCAAACGAAGAAGAGAAGCTTGGATGAGAGCCTTGCCCTAGCTCAAAATCCTTGAAAAAGGCTTCTTTGGAAAGCCAAGAGAGAGGAGAAGAAGATGGGAAGATCAAATCTCCATTTAGCATCCAAGAAGAAGAGATACATGAGGAGAGAGAAAGGGGCCGGGGGAAAACCCTATCTCCTACCTTGTTGCAGGAAAAGATGAAGAATGGGGAAAAAGGAGAACCCATGGCTTCTTATAAAGAGTAAATGGGCTGGGGCCCATGGGCCCCAACATTGCAAAGGCCAATACTAACATTTGGGGGTCCCGAATGAGATCGACGAAGAAGACAAAATCGATCAACGAAATATTTACTTTCCAAAAAGTATATTTTCCCCAATTTCTGAAATTTTTGAAATTCAAATACAGATTTAGTGTGAAAGGTCAATTTTGCCCTTTTTCTCGAAAAACGCATTTTCTGACCATCAAATCATAATGGTCAAAACATGAAAGTTGTTAAACTTCATAAAATGAGTCAAAATACACCAAATTCAGAATTTTTAGAAATCGAAAGTAATTTCTCATAAAAATACATATCATATGGACCGGGTCAAACCAAGGTCAACGGTCGTCAAATCTCCAAGGCTATGGAAAAATCTAGTCAAACTCGAAAACAAAGTCAAACTAACTCAAATCTCACTTAACAAGTTAAACCATGATTAAAACAGTACTAAACAGACGAATTGGGGGTCGGGGTCTTACAAAGACCTCCAAGCTGCCCTTCATTTTCTGTTTTGAGAGGACTGCGAGCCTCCTTACTTTATTCTGTTTTTCTTTTCTGTAACCCATGTAATGAAGAAAATACATTTAATAAAAAATGAAGTTTCTAAAGGAATGGTGTTCTGTATCTTTGCATTCTTTTGCTTTTTTGTACTGTATTTCTGCACTTCTTTGCTTGTATTGCTTTTTTCTGCATTTCTGTGCTGCTTTTTTGCACTTCTGTGCTTGTACTGCTCTTTTTTTTTTTTTTGTGCTATTTTTCTGCACTTCTGTGCTTGCACTGCTTCGTCTTTCAAAGACAGCTATTAGCCGAGATGAACCCATAGTTTCGAGGATCTCGGCTGCGGGAGCCTGAGTCCGGGATCGATCTCGGGGGGTGTATGAACCCAGAGTTTAGGGAAGACTGGATGTGTAAATCCGAAGTCAGTCCCAGGGTATATGAACCCAGGGTTTTAGGAGCGACTAGATGTATAAATCCTAAGTCAGTCCATGGGCACGTGAACCCAAAATTTAGGGAAGACTGGACGTGTGAATCCGAAGTCAGTCCCAGGGTGTATGAACCCAGGGTTTTAGGAGCGACTGGATGTATAAATCCTAAGTCAGTCCATGGGCACGTGAACCCAAAGTTTAGGGAAGACTGGATGTGTAAATCCGAAGTCAGTCCCAAAGTGTATGAACCCAGGGTTTTAGGAGCAACTAGATGTATAAATCCTAAGTCGGTCCATGGGCACGTGAACCCAAAGTTTAGGGAAGACTGGATGTGTGAATCCGAAGTCAGTCCCAAGGTGTATGAACCCGGGGTTTTAGGAGCGACTGGATGTATAAATCCTAAGTCAGTCCATGGGCGCGTGAACCCAAAGTTTAGGGAAGACTGGATGTGTGAATCCGAAGTCAATCCCAGGGAGTATGAACCCGAAGCTGCTGAACTCAGATAAGATGGTACAGATTGATGATAGGGCAAATGCTGTTTTTATTGATCATGAGACTTTCATTACATCTTAGAAAAAGAACTTCTTCAAGTGAGATGCATTCCATGGTCTCGGCAACTACATGCCCTCCAAGTCTTCAAGTTTATAAGAAGATCGTCCTGCCATTGAAACCACCCTGAACGGGCCATGCTAGTTTGGGGCCAGTTTGCCTTCATTTAGGTCTCTGTCAGCTGGCAGGGTCTTCTTTAGGACCAGTTCTCCTGCTGAGAAACTTCTCTCCCTGACATTTTCATTGTATCCTCTGGCTAGCCATTGCTGATAGTCAGCCAGTCGTATGGCCGCTGCTTCTCAGTGCTCGTCGGCTAGGTCCAGCTCCAATTCCAAGTTCATCTCGTTTCGGCCTTGGTCGACAAGCTCTTTTCTCAGGGTAGGGAGACCAATTTCTAAGGGAATGACCGCCTCCATCCCATAGGCCAGAGAGAAAGGTGTTGCCGAGGTGGATCGTCTAGGAGTCGTCCTGTATGCCCACAACATGCTGGGGAGCTCCTGTACCCATCTCCCTTTCGCTTTGTCCAATCACTTCTTCAGGCCATCAAGCAGTACTTTGTTAGAAATATCGGCCTGACCATTGCTCTGCGGATACGCCGGAGTGGAGTAGTGGTTCCTGATGCCATGCTTTTGACAGAAGTCTCTGAAGAAGTTGGAGTCGAACTGAGTCCCGTTGTCCGAAATCAGGATCCTGGGGATGCCGAACCTCGTTATGATGTTCTTCCATATGAAATTCTTGGAGTCCCTTTCAGTGATGGAGGACAGCGGTTCAGCTTCTACCCACTTCGTGAAGTAATATGTAGCAACTATCAGCCATCTCTTGTTCCCTGGAGCTCGGTGGAGAGGTCCCACAATGTCCAGCCCCCATTGACCGAAGGGCCATGGACTAGAGAGGGTACTCAGATCTTGTGCTGGCAGATGAAGAGAATGGAAGAACTTCTGGCATTTTACGCATTTCCTGGAGTATACCTGCGCGTCCTTCTGCATATACGGCCACCGGTAACCTTCGCTTATAGCTCTGTAGGCCAGCGACCGTCCTCCGATGTGACTTCCGCAGATTCCTTCGTGGATCTCATACAAAAAGTCGTCCACCTTGCTTGGATGGACGCATTAGAGGTAGGGACCTGTGAAGGATTTTCTGTAGAGCTTGCCTTCGGGGAGCTGGTCATCCTTTAGGTAAGAGATGATTGGGTCCATCCAGCTCGGGCCGAGATCAACGCACAGGACTTGCCGAGATGAATGGAGCTCTAGGCTTGATCTCGGTATCGATCCAACCTCAACGGTCCTTTTCTTTCCTACTTCAATAGCGGAGGCCAGGTTTGCAAGCGCATCAGCATGCGTGTTAGTATCTTTGGAGATCTGCCTGACCTCGGCTGTCTGGAAATAAGGGAGTAGTTTCTTCGCGAGGGCTAAGTAGGCCGCCATCCTGTCGTCCCTGGCTTGGTAGTCTCCAGTGAGCTGGCTAGTTACCAGTTGTGAATCGCTGAAGACCACCAATTTCTGGGCTCTGAGGATTCGGGTGCTATTCAGCCCTACTATCAGAGCTTCGTACTCCGCTTCATTGTTCGTTGCTTTAAAGTCCAAGGTGAAGGCTTGTTCTATGACTAGTCCTTCTGGCGATTGGAGAACTATGCCGGTGCCAGCTCTCTTGGAGGTGGACGAGCCGTCGACGAAGACCCTCCATGCCGGGACAGGAACTTGGCTCTGAGAAAGTTGTTCGACCTCGGTGACTTCATGCTCATGCCCTATGCCCCCCAGTTCGGTGCCGGGCTGGGTTGAAGCCGTGCTCGGAGAGACGAACTCAACAATGAAGTCTGCTAGAATCTGGGCTTTGATCCCAGTCCTGGGACGGTACTGGATGTCGTACTACACCAATTCGACCGCCCACTTTGAGATTCGCCCTGAAAAATCAGCTTTCTTGAATATGGATCGGAGTGGATGCTCCGTGATAACCACAATGTTGTGGGATTGAAAATAATGGGAGAGCTTGCAAGAGGCACTGACGAGTGCCGGCGCAAGCTTCTCAAGCAAAAGGTATATGGTCTCGGCATCAAGGAGGATCTTGCTCGTATAGTATATTGATTTTTGGACTCCATCGTCCTCTCTGACGAGGATGGAGCTCACTGCATGATCCGAGACCGCAAGATACAGATACAATATCTCCCCCTGAGTTGGGGTAGAGAGTAAAGGTGGTGAAGACAGATAAGTTTTGAGTGCTTCCAATGCTTGGTCGCACTCAAGGGTCCATTGAAACTTTAAATTCTTTTTTAGAAGCTGAAAGAAAGGCCGACACTTATATGATGATCTGCTTTTGAAACGATTGAGTGCTGCCGCCATGCCAGTTAGCTTCTGGACCTCCTTGGTAGTAGATGGGCTTTGGATTCCCAGGATTGCTGTGATCTAGTCCGGGTTGGCCTCTATCCCCCTCCGCGTTACTAGACTTCCGAGAAACTTGCCAGAAGCGACGCCGAAGGCGCACTTGGAGGCATTCAGTTTGAGCTTGAATTCTCGGAGGATGTTGAAGACTTGGGCCAGATCCGCCAGATGGTCGCTGGACTGCTTGGACTTGACGACCATGTCGTCAATGTAGACTTCGACTGTCTTGCTGAGCTGAGCCTGGAACATTTTTGTGACGAGACGCTGATAGGTTGCCCCCACGTTCTTCAGTCCAAAGGGCATCACCTTATAATAATAAGTGCCGCGGGGGGTTATGAATGCAATATTTTCCTCGTCTGGATCAAACATCGGAATCTGGTGGTAGCCTCTATAAGCGTCGAGGAAGCTCATTCTGTCATGGCCAGCAGTGGCGTCGATCATCTGATCAATCTTTGGAAGAGGGAAGCTATCCTTCGGGCAAGCTCTGTTAAGGTCTGTGAAATCCACGCATACCCTCCACTTGCCAGTTTTCTTTTTCACTACCACTGTATTGGCCAGCCAGACCAGGTACTGGACCTCCCTGATTGCGCCTGCCTCTAGCAACCTGTCGACTTCTTCGACCACTGCTTCCGTCTGCTGCAACCCCGTCCTACGGGCCCTCTACACCACTGGCTTATGGTTGGGATCCACGTTCAGCCTGTGGCACATGACCTCAGGGTCAACCCCAGGCATTTCGCTCGGAGTCCAAGCGAAGACGTCTCTGTTCTGCATCAGGAATCTTGAGAGCTCGGCTCTCTCAGGGTCGGGCAGCTGGGTGCCGATCAGGAAGAATCTGTCAGGGTCGAGTGGATCGATCCTGACTTCGGCTAGATCTTCAATGCTCTTCTTGTCAGGATTTCGGCCGATCTCGTCCAGCCCCCTTTCGAACTCTACCAAATTCACTCGCTCTGGCTCCTTCTCCCCAGGGACCACGGCCAACATACACTGCCTGGCCAGCTGCTGATCCCCTTCGACTGTAACCACCTCCATCGTGCCTTCCTTGTCTTCGAACACGAACTTCAGCTTCTGATGGAGAGTGGAGGGAACTGCTTCCATCTTGTGGAGCCACGCCCTGCCCATAATGGCATTGTAGGGGGAGGGGGCGTCCACCACTAGGAAGTCGGTCATCACCGAGGCTCCACCCACTCTGGTCTCCAGAGTGATTCTTCCCTTGGGGTAGACTGGCTTGTCATTGAACCCTATCAGAGGCGTGCGAGCTTCCTTCAAATCAGCCTCCGAGAGCCCCATCTTCTTGAAACATCCATAATAGAGGATTTCAGATGAGATGCCGGAGTCGATGAGGATCCGTTTCACTGTGAAGTCTCGCAGCTTCATCGTCAGGAGCAGGGGATCATTATGGGAAGCTGCACCCCCTCGCGATCCTTATCTGAAAACGAGATAGCTGGGCGCTCGCGCCGTGCTCACTTGGATGCTGGTCCGAGCTCGGCTCTCATTCATAACCTCCTTCTCATGTGAGGCTTGCCTGGCCTCGGCACGAGCCTGGGCGTTGCCTCTAGCTGAGGGAGAGGGAACTGAGGGCGCCAGATGGATGACATTGATGATCTTTTCAGACTCCTCGCTGTCTGGGTCCTTATCAGCGCTCTGATGAGCTCGGCCACTGCCGCCGCTGCCGGTATCTCCTACCTTGACGAACTCCTCAAGGTGGCCTTCCTTGGCGAGCTTCTCCAGGTGAGACTTCAAGGTCCTGCACTCCTCGCTTTTGCGCCCATTCTGTTTGTGGTAGGCACAAAACCTGCTCTGGTCACGGGTGGAGGGATCACTCTGCATGGGCTGAGGTCAGCTGAAGAATGGCCTATTCTTGATCTTGTTCATAATCTGGTGGATCGGCTCCCTGAAGACGACATTCACAGCCTGGTAGGCATCGGGAGGAGGTCTGGTCTTCCTACTGCCCCCAGACTTGGACGCTGGAGCTTTTGCTGAGCTGGAGACCCAGGCTTGTTTTGGCTCTTCCTTTCGGAAGGGCTTCTTATCCCTCTGCTGGGGCTGGTGGCCTTTATCCTTATGTCCCGCGCTCTCCCGGGCCTGGATTTCATCTTCCTCCCGGGCGACATAGCGCTTTATCCTGGACATCAAGGCTGGCACGGAGGTTGCGGGGTCTCCGGCCCGGTCTTTCCTCAGCTCGTTCCCTGGTAACAGGGCATTCTGGAAGGCGAAAATCGCCACTTCGTCCTTGGAAACTTCGATCTGGTTGTAAATCGCCCAGACCCGCTGGGCGAACTGGGTGATGCTCTCGCCCTGCTTCATTGTTAGGGCAAGTATATCAGCATCCGTCTTGGGGACGACGCTGTAGGCCTAGAACTTCTTCAAGAAGGAGAGCTGGAGCTGTCTCCAACTCGAGATAGACTTCTCTGGGAGGGCGCAGAACCACTTCAGGGGGAGGTCGCCCAGACTGGAGGAGAAGATTTGCAGTTGAGGTGGCCCTCGTTCCTCTAGATGGACATCCTCTGAGAGAAGTGCCGGAGGTGAGCAGCTGGATCCGAGATTCCGTCGTAAGGGACGAACCGCGGGACAGAGAACTTCTTGGGCAAGGGAGTCGCATGATTACCAAACGGTCGCATCTGTCATGTTGTAACTGTCCTGTAGGCGGTCCAATCGCTCATCCGTCCTACGAATACTGTCCTCTAGCTTCTGTTATGAGTGAATTTTATGGACTATTTGATCCAAAAAGAAGCCCTGTGAAAGCCATCTGTAATAGGGGGCTATACGGTCCATTAACATTGCTTAATTGGCCTTATTTATGTGCTCTAGTCGAAGTAGCAAGCTAGCCAGCCAGCCTAGCAGAGTCAGCCTTCCCTCTAGCAGTAGTACTCTAGTCCGTCCTTATTCACAAGGAAGTATCTGCAAGTGAAAGGAAGGCGAAGGTTGAATGAATGTATCTGAGAAGGAATCAATCTGTGCCAGTTATCTCTTAATAGCATCAACGGGAGCAGCAGTAGCAGTTAACGGTAAGCGATAGGGGAGGTGAGGCTAGAAGAAAGGAAGGAGCAATCCGTCTCATATGCGGGATAGGCCAGCGCATAGCAAGCATCTGTAGCAGGCGGATAGGGTCTTCGGTCGCAGAGGGGCGGGCTGGCTAGCTCAGTGAAGCTCAATCTGTATTCATTAGTTCCCCTGCCCCTTAACACTCTAATGCGAATGCCAGCTGATCTACGACCACCCTTGCTTGTTTGGCACAATCCCTTAATCGATTTCTTTGTGAAAGAGATCCCCCAGAGATTGGCTTTGAAGTTAAAGAGTGGATTTCCCTTATTTTGGAAAGGAAGTGGAAGCAAGGAAAGGTCTACCCATTCCTAAGAGTGAATGAGTGATAGTAGCTCTAGTAGTTCCTCTGATAATAGCAGTAGCTCTTTTGAGATAGCCTCTCTATGGCAATTTGTCTTTAGTAAAAAGACGGAGAATTTTGTTAAAAAGAGCGGATAGGCGGAAGATACAATAGCTCTTTTAACATGCTCAAATAGGCACTTTCTTTTTCTTTTTAGCCTACGCTCTCTTTTCAATCCTCTTTTCGATCCCCGGGCCACTATTCAATTCATGACTTGAGAAGGGAATAGAGAATGGAGTAAGGCCGGCCTATCTTCTACTTCTAGTTAAAGAGTGCAGTGCAGAAGGACTTCTACTACCTACTCCGAAGGCAGCAAGCAAGCATAGGGGCTTCGGGTGAAAGGACTTTTTGAGTGAAAAGGATAGGGGCATCGGGGGGAAGAAATGAATCACGTAAGGTGTTCATACTCTTCCTTTATGTGCTTCCTAGCGAATCAAACTATAGGAGTATTCAGTTTACTTCCAAAATCACTCTCTTCAAGCTCTTGCCTAGGAGCGAGGACTTAGATCAGAGGAAAGGTAGCGAAGTAATATTTTGTTTTTCAAGCAAAGAGGAGTGGCGGTCGTGCAAGCAAGCGAAGTCGAATATATTAGATCAGAGTGCAGCAAGCTCAATATAATCAGAAAGCCAGGAGGTTAGCAGGAAAGTGCCTTTTTTTCGACTTCTTCTTTTAGAACTGTCTGAAAGTGGCAGGCAGCAGGGAGTTCGGTAAGCATTGCTGTAGCAGGTAATCCGTTAATCTCTTTCTTTGTTAAATAGATTCCACAAGTACTATCATTAGGGAAGGGGAATAGGAAAGGGAAGAGACTCTTCATTTAACACTAGACTTTTTTAATTAGGGCGCGGAACCCTTGCTCTTTCCTTTGAGCTCTTCGTTCATCCGGGTAGCTCATCCCTTGTTTAACGAATCGCTTCTTTAAATAGGATCTTCCTCCCCTGCCCGTGAATCCCTTCTCTTTCTTTCCATTCCAGTAGTCTTACGCGGTCTGGTCTGTCCATTAGTTCTTCTCTATGGCTTCTTTGATTTAGTAGAAAGCCCGGTTCAAGCCATCTCATAGGTCTCAGTACGAGAGGTCAATTCAAATGCTCTATCAATTCAAATGCGAATATAGGCCTTATTTCAGCAGATCTGTGCAAATAATCAATTTTAGTAAGGGTTTTATAAGATTATAAAGGTCCGTTGATGGTCATCGGTCCTTACTTGAATTTATATAGTTCGATTCCCGGTCCCCGGTCATTCTTTCTTCTAGCTTTTCGTTTTGTCTTAGTTCTGTCTAGCGATTCCTGTAAATAAATATGTCCTACGTCCCCTGTCTTAGTATTGGTCCTGTCCCGTACTCTATCTATCGGTCTCAACTGGATCAATCGCTTTGTCGGAACTCTTCCCTTGCTTGCTTCATCTCGCCTATAGTTCGATAGTATGGCATTCTTTCTTTAGTAACAAGCTGTAGTAACAAGGCTTGTTCAAACAAAAGATCAGAGGCGGTCAATGAACTATTGATTTGAAAGCGTAATCCGGGCTAATATGTCAAAGCGGTCATCTGCGGCAAAGGCTTCTGTAACTGTGGAAAAGGCTGTGCCTAAATTGTTTTTTGTAAATGTAAGTAGAGCTACTTTCCCTCTTCTGCCTTCTGTCTCCTGCCCTTAAGTATTCGTATACCGGTAATCAGTCTGTAGGCCTTAGTTAGCCAGCTTATAGCAAGGTAAAGGAAGGAAGCATGGTTATAGCATGGGTAGGCAATCGCCTGTTAGCGAATTTCTATCTGTAACGGTAGGAGCATTAGTCAACCATCTGTCGCAGTAGCAGTAGCCTTCCCTGCTCCTTGTACTTATCAAGCCTTAACTTTGATCAATTTCCTCCAACAAGCTTTTCAAGTGCTTTCCTTTTAGCTCGGGCTATCTGTCCATGAATACACCGTCCTTAATCTTTTCTGTGAGCTACGGTTCTCTTCTTTGAAATAAGATCTCTCCGTTCCTGTATTGTATCACTGTTAAGGTAAGGGTAGCATCAGGAATCGGGAAAGGGCTCGCACAATCAAATAAGTACACGATTTCCTACTTTATAGATTCAGTATGATTACGATTCCCCTTGCTTGTTTCCTGACTTTAATTCAATACTGATCTTCCCGCTTTGCTCTACTGCCCGGTCAGATGTCCAATAAGAGGCATCTCGATATCAACTCTTGCCTCTTGCAAGGGTCATCTTTCCAATGAATCTCTATCGCCTCTTTTCTCTAGTAAGAAGCCTTGTTCAAGTTGTGGAGGTACTAAGGTAAATTAAAATGCTTTAAAAGCCCTTATTTCAAGCCCTAGGACTGAAACAGGAATGAAACTACTTTAGAGAAGAAGAATGCTAGCGACATCCCTTGCTCTAGAAAGACTTCCCCCTCCCTCTGCAAGAGCTACGTTTTACTTTCTTGAAATATATCTCCGCTCGGACAATCCCTCTTTCATTCCCGCCCTTCCTCAATCAGTTCGATGGAATCCCTTTTTTTTGTTTGGCGCAGCCTCAAGATTCCTATTCTTTTTCCTCATAAGCTAGCGAAGCTCTTTCGATTAAAGTATCCATTGCAATCGGTCGAGCTGCTCTGGTAAGGGTCGCATCCTGATCCTGTCCAATATCGCTTCCCTTCTTTGAAATCTAGATCTTCTATTTAGCAAATTTGGAATAAGTCATCGACGGAAGAAAAACTCCGAACTGGGGAGGGGAAGAAAAAGGAGCCCCCTGTTCAAGAGTTAAGGTCAAAGAATAAAAATGACCTTTCGACTACTTCTCTCTCGGGGCGCGCCATCCAAACTCGCTGTGATGAACGCGGATAGAACAAATCTATCTCGGCGTAGTGAGACAGCCCAAGTGCCTGCCGTATTTCTTTCTTGATTGATGGAAAATCTCAAACCCATTTCTGAGACACCGTAAGAAAGACAAAGCTGCCTCGCGGGAGAGAGAGACCTGACGCATAGCCGGCGCAAAAGATCCAATCCTACAGTGCAGTTCTTAGAGAAGTGAATTCCAAAACACCACAGCTAAGCGGTTCCTCACTTCCATGCGCTTGTCCCAACCAAAACTCGCCGCTTCTATCAATCAATGCACCACACTAATATGCTTGCTTGGACAGACACAGACATATGCTTGCCCCTATGTAACTAGAGCCCTGTAGGTCCAACACTCCTATATAGAGCTAGGTTTCAACACCATTCACAGGTAAGGCCCCACATGCAGCATTCTCGACGGCGGCTATCCCGAGCTAGCCATCCATATAATATAAGTCGGCCTCCCTTACCCCACAACCCCCTCATTGAAATTCAATTCAATGAAAGGCGCACCCCCTGTTGCTTATAGTCGGAAGAAACTAACTGTTTCAATTTTTTGTTTATTAAGGGTCTCCTTATCTTTAGGAGATGCCTGATCAGGGATCTATGCAACTTGTCATTTTTTATAAAAGTAAACCAAGGAAGGTCGTCTGATACTGCTGCATCTTCAATAGCGCATACAATCGCATCTTGATGAGCTGGTTGGTCCAGTTGGTTCAACCGTAATTGTATGAAAATCATCTCCATCTGGAATCTCAAACATCGAGGGCGCCATCGCATCCGCAAATTCATTATCTTCCCGCCGAGTCCTCGAATTGTTATCAAATTTTTCTCACTATTCTCTTTTTAGCTTAGTTTGATATTAATCTAAGATTTGCTTAATTACCAACTCTGAATCGGAGATTCAAATTGGATAATCTGGCCTGCATAGCTTCATACTCTGCTATGTTGTTGGTAGCAGGGAACCTAAATAAACCTAAAAGCTTCGGGGATCCTTATCCTTTACTCCTTCTTGGGGATATGAAGACTATCCCTATCCCTGCCCCATTGGGCATTCAGAGCTCCGTCAAAATACAATTGCCATAACTTATCTTTCTCTTCTTCTATTGCAAACAAGTTCATCTGGGAAATTCGTTTCTAAGGGAGAAGGCAAAGGGTGGTTTGCTAAGTGATCTGTGCTTGACCTTTCATTTAATGGCTTTCTGGGTTACATAGGAAATCTCAAACTCCGAAAAAAGAAAAGCAATTGCTACGGTCAATGCTGGCTTCTCAAACAGGTATTTGAGAGGATCCATACGAGCCAAGAGTTTGACTGCATGGGCCAACATAGCATATAATATAGTGACGTAGCTTCTGAGTTGCAAACACTAAAGCTAAACAAGTTTTCTCTCAAGGTAAAGGTGAATACTTCATTTCATATCCAACTAAGGTTTGACTGAGGTAGTATATTGCCTTATTTTAATGACCATCCGGCCTAAAACACATCCATCCTATGGAAAAGTCAGTGCATGAGATGTACAACAGAAGAGGTCTCCCAGGCACAGGTGGAGATAAAATAGAGGGATTAAATAGAGACCTCTTAACATCCTCGAATGCCTTCTGAAACTTTGAATTCCATTCCAACGTCAGTGTCCTTTCTGAATAACTCCGTGAAAGGTTTGTTGCATCATATCGCCATACATAAGGGATATGAATCTCCTAAAAGCAAAAATTCTACCTTGCTTGCAAGCTTCGAACTTCTTTAACATTTATTTTTAGGTGCCCTAAATTGCCTTGATCTTAGAAGGGTCGACTTCCATGCCCCTACAGCTAACTATAAATAAATCCTAATAACTTTCCTTCAGTAAGACCAAGGGCACACTTCTGAGGGTTTAGTCTAAGCTTATATTCTATTTCAAAATAGTCTTAAAAACACTTTTTCAAACACTTCTATGTGACCTTCTCTAGTTCTAGACTTGACTATTATATCATATACATAGTAATCCATCAGCGTATGCATCATATCATTGAAGATAGCTCTCATAGCCCTCTGATATATATGTAGCACCCGCTTCAGGCATAACTTGATAGCAAAAGGTGCCCTTCTGAAACACTTTTGATCACACTCTGCTAGGTTCCGGAAAATCCATCCATAAAAGACAAAGATTAAAAACCTGCAGTACTATCTACCAGGATATCTATGTTAGGTAAAGGAAAGTCATCTTTAGGACAAGCTTAATTAAGGTTTCTTAAATCTATATACAGACTCTAACCTTGCCATCTTTCTTGGGAACAGGAACAATGTTAGAAATCCAGTCTGAGTAATCTAAAGTTTTGAGAAAATCTTTAATAAGCTTATCTACCTCTTCTTTGACCTTAAGTTCTATGTCAGGGTGTAATTTCCTCAATTTCTGTTTCACAGGTTTTGCACTGAATTCGAAGACTAAGTGATGTTCGACTAAGGATGGGTCTATCTAACCCTGGCATATCACTATAGGACCAAGCAAACATATCTTTGTGCTCTTTAAGGTTTCTAATCAACTTATCCTATTCTGTAGGAGATAGGGATGTACTAATCTATCCTATTTTAGGATCACTATCTGTGCTGACGGTTTATATCTATGGTTTCGTTTCTTCTAACACTATTTTTTCCTTAGTTCTTTCTTCAAATCTATCTAAGGATTGGTGGAAATTCTGAGGGACGGGTTGTCTATTTCTACTTCTATAGGTTCTTGATTCTCTATTTCTTAAGAACAAACTCGCTTGATGGCATCAAATCCTTAGTTGTCAAGTGAATAGGCTATAAACCGATGCATGTGAGTCTCATCTCTTTCCCATAGCAGCAGCTTCAATGGTGAGTGGTATCTGGGTCCACCCGCCTTCGAATCCACTCCAAATGAGAAATCTTTATCTGACTGACATACGTTGCATTCATCAAACATTTGTGACATGCCTTAGAATTCATCCATTGGAGTCATGTCTATGTCCATTACATCACATCTTTGAGAATCATTTATTTATGGGGAAATATGATCAAAGTCAAGTACCCCTAAATAAGCTGGAGCAAGGCCTAATTGAATGAAAATGAAGAGAGTTATTGATTGTGAGGGACCTGGCCCAATTGTTCTCCCGCTCCTAAAATCTCTTTTATACCATGCCCGATTCAAAAGTGAGTTCTGTACATATGACCAGCGACGATAAAAACACAAGAAATGGCTGCTGACGTGGCGGTGAGCGATATCTATCAGTCAGCCACAAACTTTGTTTGATAAAGTGGGTGGATGGAATCCTCCGAGAAGAGATTTTATTGCAGTTCCCGCACCGGTACCGAATAAGTGAATACTTTTTTTGGAATTTAGAACAAAAAGATTCCACTAACTTGTAGGGGGAAATTTAGGGATACTGTCTTACATTGTTGAAATTATCCCATTTGATATGCTCCCTCCCTGATTCGAGAATAGCAACATGAACTGAATGCCCCGTCCGAGCCAAAGAACTGACTCCGAAGAGTCCCGACAAATGGTGATTGAGACGAGCGCATTTCTCAACCGGGTTCCACTGAGGTTGCAGATGGGGCACCTGCACGGGATGGCGGAGAACGAAATAGTCAGAAAAGAGCTCCAGTATGAAAATCTTCATTGGTGCGTGAACCAATTGTATACCACCACTGAAAAATACCGGAATAAGCAATATTGACTAGACCAGGAGCACCTCCTTGGGTACTTCTACAGCTGGTTGACCGATGCGAGGCGAGCATGAGCAATAGGTCTCACATAGTTACGCCTCGAAACCGCCTTGCCAAGCCACGTGGGACGAATTACCAGAAGATCCATGGACAGACAATTTCTTGCTAACTGACCGATCCTCCCCCGCCCACACCCCATGGAATAATAAGTAGGTGCGGGACTTGCCTCCGAAAGTGTTGCAGATATGTAGGGACTGCACGAGTCAGGAACAAAGCTTCAATATGATGCTGAACCAGTAGGGAGGTGAACCTCTCGCCTCAACCCCAAGCTGAGTGATAAGGTGGAGAAGGAAATTGATGCTATGTTGGGGGGAGGCCTTCTCTCCCCTTCATAGAATCTGAGTGGGTTACTCCCATCCTCATCTCTATCGAGAGGAATGGTGGAAGGAATAAGGGCATAGACTTAAGAATGCTCCATGATGTATGCGAGATCCCCTTCCCACACCATTTACGAAAGAAATATGGGGGGGCCGGATCGCGAAGTGTACCCTTTTACAGATGGTTTATTCGGATACCATCAGGTAGAGATCGCGGAGGGAGGAGACAAACTTGATACTACTTTAATAGCGGATTGGGGGGTTGCTTTGCTCATAATGCAATGTGTAATGCCGGTATGAAGAATGCTCCTGTTGTCGGATTGTGATTTCTGCAAAAAAAGATTGGATTCATGATTCCTTAGTAGAAGGAAGTAGATTTAGATGATTGGACTCTTTGCGGTCCTCTTAACATGTGGATACTCTCAGATTCATGTTTGAGCGTTGTCGCCACCACTCAATCCCCATAAAATGTTTGACCTCATGGCATCTTACTGGGACATGTTGCATGGTCGGAGGGTTTACTAGTTTATTCCGTCAAGATCTGTATTACAGATGGAGCCACCTTCCATACAGAGACAAGTTCGCGCTTTCTCGAGACAGAAAAAAGGATCAGTTTCGGATTGATGATGCTCCGAGATAGGAGGCAGCATGTTTGCTATCACTACCGCAATCGACTGCAAATGCCTATGGGAATTGATTGGTCCGCACGTAATCGATAGAAATGCAATCTCTTTCTACCTTCCCGTTTTTTTTCCCAGATGTGAGATGTGTTCCCTCACCACTCGAGACGTGTTTCCGTTCCAATACCATTTGGTGCCGGGGATGGGCAGCGTACCTGCAGTTGTCGCGTGCCTGTAGTCGCAGATGGTTGTTTCGCAGATCTGGCTGGAAAAGCGGGGGGCAGGTGTCGGTCGGGAACGGGGCCCGGGGCCCCAATTCATTCATTGGCTCCATGAATATCATGAAAGTTTCTTTGTTTATTGTCTCATACATGTAAAACCTGTATTCCTTTCGAATGAAATAGAAACTTCTTTCGTTCTACCACCCAACTATGTCACTAAATGATGGGCGGGCGGGAGAAGCAACTGATACAGAGGGTTGGGAACTGATCCAGAGAACAGGTTTCTCATTGAGCGCACCAGAGACAGGCTGGGGTGCGCACGGTACATACTGGGAGGACTTTTCAGCCTCTCTTCCGGGTTCAACCTAAACCGCTTCCAACTACACGGATTATTCAGCCCTCTCCATCACTGCGGAACCCTGCTTCTGTGCCCAACTGGAACATGGCCCTGCCTATAGTTAACTATAGCTATAGCTCGGGATTCGGGATCCAAAGAACGAGGTTACAGTTAGCTTTCCCTGATTGATCGGAACTTTGCAACCGGAGATCAAAAGCAAATCCTTATAGAAAGATCCGGTCGATGCCGAGCCGGAGAGACAGGAATGAACTTCCTAGCCCATCACCTGGACCTCTTCCAAGACCTTCTTTAGGTAATCGTTGATACCACAGCAAGAGGCACACTTTCCTTTGGGCTGGGGGTGGAAAGAAAGATGGGGCTGCCTGCGTCTTCGCCGGGGAATGGATATTGATATTGCCCTTGATAAAGCCTGCTGGAGATCCGCCGGGCCGGGGGGATGGTTTTGTGTAGTGAATATATCTTTCGCGTCTCCTATTCGTTCCTCCTTGAGTGAATGAACTCAAGAGGAGAGCAGCGGTCTACTGGGATTTTATGGCCTGAACGTGTGAGATACGCATTTGATCGGAACAAGTTCTCAGGTATCGATCTTGACACCTTTGAACGGACTTCCCTTTAGCTGCAGCTACAAACAACTCCTTACTTGCTACCAACTCCTTAATGCCCGGACTCGCTCCTTACTGACCAGACTTCGCTTTAGCTGAAGCTACAAACTAGGGACTTGGAACTTGCTAGAGAAACTCGAACTGAAGCGGCTTCAGCCGCAGATAACAAATGGGGACTACTTGCCCTAGCTACTAGGTATTAGGATACCTTTACGGACTCTTCTAAGACACTTGGCTTCCCGGGAGTTGACTCTTGCATTCGGCCGGACGGATAGCGACTAACTCATAGATACGAGATACCATACACTAACTCACAGAGCTCTTAGCTCTAGCTTCCTTAGAGGCTAGCCACCTTCACTTCCTCTGCTAAGAAGACCTTTAGCTTACTCATAGGTGGGGAAGGGAGTGGTTGCTTATGAGTTACTTGCTTTAGGGGCAGCTTCCGCCGAAGAGAAAAACTCGTTACTAGCTTGCCCGGACTTGCCGTTTAGCTTCATCCAAGGGGAGAGCCACTTGAAACCACAGTCCGGGGACGAGCAACAATCATACTTTGAGAAACGCCCTTAAAGAGATGCTCCTAAAAAGGGACTTACAAAGAAGACAGGGAAACAAGAAACGGAAAAGAATAAAACAGAGATGCCACCATAAGACGAATACGCGATCGCTCATTCGTCTGGTAGTACTCAGACCTAATAAGAGATGAACACCGAGTGAAGAGAAATGCAATGTCCCCTATGATTTAGACGAATAAGCGACAAAAGTCTAATACTTAAAGACCAACAAGTCAAAGGAGACAACGGAAAACAAGAAGCTTACAGGAATTATTACACTCACTGGGAAAGAAGAGTAGTTAAACGCATAGCTACTACCTCTTGAAGGGAGGGAGAAAGAAGAAGCTTAGAAAGCAGAAAGAAAGAAAGAAGCTGTCGTTAAGACCACTATCAGTGAGCGGGGATAAAACAAGGATTTGACCTAGAAGAACTGCTAAGGCAGAGAAAGACAATAGGTTTCATAACCCTGGCTTGAGCCCTAGGGGTCCTTAGTTTACCGTTTGTTAAGACAAAACTGTTTTGTTTGTTAGGTAGAGCGGACGGTGTCCTGACTTAGCCTATATAATAGAAGACTACAAAAAGAAACGGACCAAAGACCGAAAAAAGGAAGAAAAAAAGGGAAATTTCTAAGGGAAAAGACACAAACACGGACGTTACTCCGAAAAACTCGAATACTGAAAAGAGACAAGTCGGCTAAAGACTAAAAACTACTAGAGCTCTTAGCTTCCTAGATACCCGAGATACTAGCTAAAAGAGAAGAACTCTAACTCATAGTAGACGCTAGCTACATCGTATTGAGTAGGAAAGGAATGTTAACCCCTGGCCTTACGCTTTCACCCTAGGGGAGGTTAGCGGACAACAACTAGCTACTAGAGACAACAGCCGATAGCTCATCGCTAGAAGACACTTGGCTTCCTTAGGGACGATTAGGGAAGAGAAAAGAAGGCAAAGGAAGGAGGGATTCCATTAGTAGACTGGAGCTAGACCTTCAGCAGATACCAATTCAACGGATTGACCGGACTTCGCCAAAGCCGCAACCAACAACTCCTTACTTGCTCTCAACGCGTTACTCGTTGCTTGCCATAAACCTTTGAACTTCAACAGACTCAGTCGGGGATAACAACTAGGGACTACTTCCCTGAGCCCCTAAACCTTGGCGTTTAGCAGATAACAACTACCAGATGCCTGAGCTTACAGGGCATAGCTCTAACGACCAGAGGAGCATAGAGACCGAATTTAGGCATACAAGGAGACAGGAAGCCTTCAGGAAAGGGGCTAAACTAACAATTTAAGCAATAAGAGAAGCCAACCCATAGAAACTAAATTCAGAGTGTTACGGACACCAGGGGGCGGACCGAGGGGCCCTCAACTCAATGATGGGGCTTAGCTACTAAATCATAGCTGCGAGAGCTCATAGCCGGAGAGCTCGAAACTCTAGCTACCAACTCATAGATACCTTGGATCATAGCGTACTTGATAAAGACCGTCAACAGCTGCAAGCACAGGAGAGGAGAACGGAAGCAACTTAGCCGTGAAGTCTTCCCATGAGCCTTTCAACGGAAACCACTTACTGGATCCTCTTTAAAGAGGGATTAAAAAGAAGAGAGACAAGGAAGAAGAAGTTGGATTACTTACTTGAGAAAGCACTTCAGCAGATACCAACTGATTGAACAGACTGGCTCCTTAATGACCGGAATGCGCTTTAGCTACGGCTAGGGCTAAGGAGAGTTACAGCAGCTAAGGGTAGCGACTACCTAAGTGTAAAGGAAAAGCTAAACATAGTTCCTAGAGTTCATAGTGACGAGGTTACGAGCTAGAGTTGAGTTAGGATCTCCTGCTGCTAGGGCTGCTAAGGCTAGTTCCTACCTATTTGTAAAAAGAGAGTTAGAGCTAGGGCAAGGCTTCCTAGAGCAAAGCTATGTGCTATGAGGGTATGTGCGTCCTCTGTGGAATGAAGTGAGCCGAGGTCGGCGAACGAATGAGAGGCTATGGAGCTAAGGCAGGGGTGGTTAAGTCAGCGCTAAGGGTAGCTAGGTCTTCTAAGGAAGCTAAGGGTCTAAGGCTAAGGATAAAAGCAAAGAGCTGCTGTGCCCAACAAGAATACATTCTGTTTTGGCCCATGCCTGGCCATATGCTATGATGCATTTTCATTTTCTTATATTGTGTCGTGTCGTATTCCAGTTTATTCAGTCGCCATTTCAGTAGCTTCAGCTGAAGATCTAATTATATATGCTGCAGGTACCCTATAAGGATATCGATCTAGATCTCGGCGGGGTTGTGCATCTGCTATGATCCCTACTTATCCTGCAGCTGTGCCTTTCTTTTCATTCCGCCCTCTTGGGCGGGTCGCTTAGCTTGTTTGCTACTGCTTAGGGTTCCTCCTATTACCAAGTCATAGTTGTAACCTAGGTGGCCGTAACTATGTGGGTATTCGCGGTGGGTGTTGCTCGTTCCAGTGGTTATAGCAGTTCGCTCGGGATCGCCTATTGGACTTTCGGCAGCTCCATTAGTGCTGCTGCTAGGAGGTAGGGGTTTTCCCTACAAATTCAATGGGAATCGGGGACACTTTTTCATTCAGCACGGTGCAGCGGAGCGAAGAGCTGTTCACGTTACAGCTACAGTGTTGACTGTAACTACACTACGAAATTTGCATTTAGCTTAAGAACCAATTTCTGCCCGGGAGAATAACAACGAAGAAAGTCTCCCCAGAAGAAAACGGAATAAGAATGACATTCGCTTCCCCGAAAGCCTAGAAGGTGCGAAGCTAGTTCCCGAGTAAGTAGCTAAAGCAAGAGGTTGGTCGTAGATCAAGCGATCGTAGGTACGCTAAGTAACTTGTTATATAAGCAGATTAGTGTGGAACTAGATCCTCTGCTAGAGTCACAGTTGTTGTGTAGCCAGGTTCACCCCTACCACCAAGTAGATAACGAGGCTTGGCCAGAAGTTCGAGGAACTTCACAAATGAAAAGAGCTGCACGCCCTACCCTAAAGGGGTGTCTGGCCGGCCGATTCTTGTGTCTAGTTGACACTTTTTAAGTCTTGTTAGTTCTGACGTGGCCAAATATCTTCTTCAAATCAATCTCTTAGAACATACCCTCTGTACTTGCTCAGTCGCAGCTACATCAAAAAGCCCTATTCCTGTCCTCAAACAGGATATGCATGTCTTAAGCGTATAGCTAGCCTTCCTTCTAGACTATGCCAACCTTTGAACTTACAACATAGGGGGGCCTGAAGACTGGTACATCTACGTAAAGCGTAGGTCCTTCTATAGCGTCGGTCCTTCTATTAAGGTAAGGCGGGTGGGCGAAGGCAGACGAATAATAGATGAATCGGGACAAAGTGATCAAAGTGTATTGGAGGCCTTACAAAGCATGGGTATCGAAGAACCCAACATTGAAAACATGGACCATGACTCAGGGGAAGAGCAAGCCTCCGCTCTTAAATAATTATGAATCCAGCTGGCCTGGCGTAGCAATTCTCCCACTCGTTTGCTCCTTGCTTGTGAACATCGGGGGTACTTGCACGGGATCGAGCAACTTCAACTTTCTTCCTTTTCGCAGTCAATAGTTCCAAGTAAATACCACCAAGTCAATCCTCTTCACCCACAGAGCACCGTTTATAGCCTTTCCTATCTTGACTTGCACAACAAGACACTCCCTTGTTCAAGAAAGAAATGCATAAATAGAGAGCTATTAGTTTAGTACGTTCCCCTATATCTCCTACAGATAGATAAAAAGCGGTATTATTATATGAATATTATGACCGGGAAATAGCTTGCAAGAAGCGGTTCTTTCTATTGTTTCTTTGAAGTGCCAGGTGATCTCCTTCCTTTAGGGCTCCTCTCGGGGTTGACCAGATAGATAGATTGGTTAAAGACTCTAGTATTCTTTTGAGATAAAATAGGCCAATTCACTCATATGATGAATTCTTCCCCGCGGCAGATGGGTATAACGAAGTTCGGTAAGACCCTTTACGGTCAATCTTTTTCATAGGAGTTTTCGCTAGATGATGCTGCTTAGCTGAGAAGAGTGGTAATTAAACTGCTCGAAACGAGGCTCTGGGTGCAAACCCAAAAAGTAGCAATGACAGCATCAGAAACATCGAGAAAGACAGATCCACTTTACCTTCACCCTCCCATGAACTTTCGGTGTGTCATTTCCGCTGGCCACTTCCTCTAGTACGCTCGGCCAGGTCTCAACGAGCCCCATTCACAATACAATGAGGAGGATAGAACCTCTGTATGCCAAAGCTTAATCTACCGGACTCTGCCGAATCTCGCCCCGACCTAACTGCTGTAGATCGGCCGGTCTTCTTTAAGACTACCCGTCATGTCCCGCGTAAAGGGGGAAGCCCCCAGATCGGTGGGGCCGCAAATATCTTGCTGGTCTCGGGCGAGAACAGCCATCTCCATGTTATGCTGAAGAGCCAGCTTAATACGCCTATCGAGCCGCTCTTGCTCGTCATCCTTCCGTGGCGACATTGCTTCCGACTTTCGCTTCGAATGGCCTCGACTGTGGTGGCTGCGAGCTTGGCTGTCTCGGCCATGATGGCTTCGACCATTGCTCGAGGCTTCGTCGTGGGCCTGACTACGCTTTTCGTCCAGAAAAGCCCTCAAATCCTCGCGGGAGGGCTGGACTGCCTTGCTCTGGGCTGCTCTCTTCTCGCCTTAGGGCCCGGAGGGCTGCCTTAACGAGGCAGTTCCTACTGCTCTCAATTGCTGCTGGAGCTGGCGGATTATTTTCTCCTGCTTCTGGATAAGGGCGTTTTGAGCTGCAATATCCCCTCCGTCATCGAGGTGTTGCAGACGGCGTGGCTTGTCGACTGCTACAGCTTTGTCTTTCCGAGGATGCTCGTGTCGCCGCTCGTCCCGTCGGGGAGGCGTGACTTCGTCGCCCGGGGACGAATCCTCAACTTGCTCTTGGAAGGGAATTTCGACGAAGAGGTGCGAGCCTAGGCGCTCCTCGCCTGCAGACGCGCCAGGCCCCGCTCCGGACCGCCCTTGAGGAGGGGCATCCGTCGACGGGCCCGGTCGCTGGATCATCGCTCTTGAAGACTCTCCGCCTTTCTTAGTTTTTGGAGGCATGGTATTTGGGAAGATTGGGAAGGTTGGGATAATACTTTCCCACATACGGCGCCAATTGTAAGTGCAAAAAAATGTGACTCATAAGACTAGGGGGTGCCTGATTGGACTTATCCAAATGAAAGAAGAAGATCAGCTGCCTCAAAGCCTGAAAGGGAAGAACAAATGGTCAGAGGACCCTGGCCTGGGCGGCGCAAGGCTCTCCGATGCCTAAGTTAGTGTATGAACTTGAACTAAGGAAGGAGAGGAAGGAGAGAGGCAGAGTAAAAGCTCTCAAGTGTGTAGGTTGCGTACCTTAGTTATGGAATGTGGTCCTATTTATAGAGGACTCTAGATGATATTTTGGAGTGGGTCCCTTGATTTGATAGGGAAGCTCTTATCAGCCCACAAAGTAATAAATGCGGGTCCATCTCAGCCCACAAAGCATTTATTGCCTGTCCGATCAGCCCACATTGCATTAAATGCATGTCATGTTGGGCCAGATCGTGTTGGACGCCTTTGGCGGTAGAGGTCCCATCAGATCCATCCTCGGGCCTTGCCCTGATTTGGCTACAGCCGCTGGATGCCGCCCTGTCAACGATCTGGTGAAGATTGTGGACGGCTGGGATGTCGCATCTGTCCATCTGGCTCGCGCCCCTATTCTGCCACGTGTCTGATGACGTGGCAGGCGTGGGGCGCGAGAGGGGTTTCTTCTTCATTTCGACTTCCATCCCGGCTCCTTCGGCCGGGGTCAGGCTCTCAGCCGAGGTCGATCCTTAGTAGCCGAGCTCGGCGCTAGCAGCCAAAGTAAGTCTGGTTTCGGCTGAAGCCTTCGTCCCGGCGGCCGAGGCTTGTCTGGATGGCACGTGAGAGTGCTAATTGACATCTTATAACCGAAATTAGCATAATCCTGGTGTCTTGAAAATCTCCCACACACTTACTTTCATCGTTTCATTGTTCAAAAATCCAAGTTTAGTTACCTTTCCCTAACTTGACCAAAATTTTCAACCCTTGAACCCAAAATTCATGGTTTGAAGCAAAATCCGGATTCAGGGATTTCCACCCTAGTCCACCCTGCCTTTTACTGCCAAAATGATTTTAGGTCAAAACTTATGACCCTCGTGTCTTTAAACAAAAAAATGGTTTTTCAAAAACCGCGGAGAAGCGACGCTGAGTCGATACTAGCACAAATCGGAAGCATGCGAACCACGTTCGACACTTCCAAAATCACAGGGAAGCGACATTTCGTCGATACTTGCAAAATCCAAAACCGTGAAAATGCAACATTTCAGTTGATATCCACAACCCAATTTTCAAAGGTTTGAAAAAACCTAAAAACCATGGAGACGCAACATTTCAGTTGATATCCATAACCCAAAGGTTCGAGAAAACCACAAATTTCAGAAAATCACGGGGAAACGCCATTAAGTCAGTACCCGCAAAACCGAAATTTTTGAAAAGCAAGGATGCGACATTCCATCGATACTTGCACCCAAATCCGCGAGGATGCGACATTCCATCGATACTCGCAATCGAATGAGCAAGGATGCGACATTCCATCGATACTTGCAAGACCATTCAGCAGGGAGGCGACTTTTAGTCAATACTTGCATTTTTGAAAACCAAATCGGCTACATGCCACCAAAACCGCTATAAATACCACCAAAACGTTCTTTCAATGCCATAAAATAAAACCGGCTATCAATGCCACAAACCAAAAACTTGGCTTTCAAAAAACTCGGCTATCAATGCCACCAAAACCAGCTATAGATGCCACCAAAACCGGCTATAGATGCCATAAAAACCGGCTATCAATGCAACAAAACTGGCTATCAATGCCAAAATCGGCTTCCATGCCACAAACAAAATTTCGCTCCCATGCCAAAACAATCATTTGACAAAAGATTTTCACAAAATGACAAGCTTTTGATCAAATCCCATTTAGCAAAAAAGATTTAAGTGAGCGTAGGGAAAACAAAACAAAAAAAAAACAAAAAAAAGAGTACCAGAAAAAAATTACATGCGGTATCAAAAAAAAAAGAATGTGTTCACAAACACTACAAAAAAAACAAGAGTACAAAAAAAATACATGTGGTACAAAAAAAAAAGGATAGTTTCTGCTACAAAAATCAGAAGCTCAGCCAAAGATGGTCTCCAGCCTAGATTTCAGCTCCTCAAGCAAACTTTTGGCCTCAGCTGTCAGGAATTCCAGGGCACGCTTCTTCAGGAACTTGCCATGAGATGCTGGGGTGGGCTGTGACCCTTCTTCCACACCGGGAAGCTTATCCCGAGCAGTTCGCCATTGTTTGTCCTCTTAAAATTTCCTTTCAAGGACTCGATCAGCATCTGCAACCCGGCGAATCAGAGCACTGTCCCTGTCGCGAGCCTCTGTTATAGCAGCCCACTTGGCAGCAACTTGTGCCTTCAAATGCTCAAGACGTTTCCTGGCCTCATCGACCTCCCTATCAAGGATTTTAAGGTCATGTGTTAGCCCAATGATGGCTAGCTCTTCTAAGTTCTTCTCTCGGACTGTCTGCCTCCTGCTTTGTGTAGCCTCATTCAGGTCAGACTTAGCCTTATCAGCAGGGTCCAGGAACATCTCCTTGAAGAACTGGTCATCAGCAAAACCCATGGTCTCAAACCACTTGTCACCCAGTGCAATGATCCTATCAACGATCGCCCTTGCACCTGTGACATCCAGACCAGCCTCTTCGGCATCACTGAGAATCTACTGCACATGCTGGATCATGCCAAATCCGACATCCAAGTGCCCAGAAAAGAGAGTCTCAATCCAAGAGCTCAGAACCCGCACCACCACCTTCTTCGTAAAAAGAAGAGATGGCCCAGCTAAAGATTCGCCTAACTTCGTTGGTCGGCTGCTCATGTCATCACCCGTTGGAAGAGTAAAAAAAGAACTCTTTCCCATTGGAGCTGCTCGGGAAGGAATCTCAGCATGAGGTATCTCCTCAACAGTGTCAGAACTGGTCCCAGGAGTCTCTACCTCTGGATCGACCTCTGGTATCTCTTGCTCTGGTTCTGAAGGAAGCGACGGACTTCCTCTGTCACTTCAAAACCTGCCAAAGAAACACAAAAAGGTATGAATATGATCCTGATTGAAAATCATTATCAGGGTTATTACTACAAAATACCTTCTTCGACGACTTGCGAAAGACTCTCTTCCTCCATGAACTCATCGGAAGCATCGTCAACATTTTTGTCCATCGATGGTTCAAAGTCATCGGAATCCTGTGGCAACTCAGCTGACAAGAAAAATGTTAGCAAACCAAGTCATAGACAAAAAAAAATGAAAAGCAAAAGAAGTCATACCAGTTGGAGATTCTGGAATCACTCCAGAGTCCCTCGGTTCTTCTTCTGGTGCCGTGACCGGATCCGTCACCGCCTCATCGGTTGGAACCTCAGGCATCGCCAAGTCTTCCTCTGCTAAAAAAATAATAAAGAAAAAAAGGAAGCAGTAAGGGAGAAAACAAATCAAGACATGGAAAAATCCCATGAAAAGAAATGGAAAGAGAAAAAGGAAGAGTCATACTTTCGCCGACAGTCTCTTCTTCTCGGCTTCTCTTTTCCGGAGGCTCATCAGCATTCCTTGGCACCTCCTCATTGATAGTAAGAGGGACTTCCAAGTCAGGAGAGTCCTCATGCTGCCCCTTGCTGCGATGATGACTCCTCTTCCTCTTACTTCTGTGGGCTCGCTTCTTAGAAGAACCTGCCCCGCTGTCAGAGTCAGGTTTTCCACTTGACTCCTCACTAGATGGTCTACTCTTGCCAGTAGACTCCACAGAAGCTTGCCTCTGCGCCGCTTGCATCCAAGCATCAAGTTTAGCTTCCTCCTGTTCTAGCTGCTCTAAAGCCTCATCAGGTATTTCTCGAACAGCTTCAGAACCAATGATGCCCTGGTCACCGAGAAAGCCTATCTTGTGTTTCTCTCTGAAAGGAAGGCCCAAACTTCCTCTCGCCGGATGCCATCCGACTTTCCAAGGCCCTTTCCAGATGACTGCTTCACATCAAGCTCCTTCTTAGAAAGCCCCCGATATGCCGAAAAGCTCTCCGCGAACCACTTCGCAAAGCCGGCAGTCCGGGAAGTCGACAGCACAGGATAAGAGATCATGGCAGTAGTGTCTTCAGCACTATAAAAGCCCATGCATTTCTCCAATCCTGTAAACCTCCAAAGCACTTCACCATGCTTGAACGCGCTCCAACAATGCCTTGAGAAAAGCCTAACTGCAAAGCAAAGCGAGAAGGTACATACGGCTGGATGTCGACGAAAAGATGTTTGCGGTACACCATCGTGCCGACATGTATGCTGAAAAGCCACTCCTTCTCTGCATTTGTCAAGGAGTAATGCCTTCCCGACCCCGCCCTGGTAGAGTCTTGGGAGGCACCAAAATCAAAAGCCTTCTTCCGCAACTCTGGAGGAAGCTTCACTGAAGACTGCCCCATCTCGACGTCCCTGAACCGTCGGATCCTCATGCGGGCAAACAAAAGTGATTCGGACACGACTTTGCCCTTAGCCAGCCGAATCATCAGAGGATTATCATCATGTGCAACACCTAGCCGGTGGAAGCCAGGACAGTGGTACACATACCACGAATAAAAGATGTAGGCTGAAAATACCCTATTCATAGGGAGCCCAAGCCGAACCAAAAAAGCAGCAGCCTGCAGTTCGGTACACAAGTAGGAGTAGAGAGCTCGCACCAAAGCAAGCTGCTCTCCAAACGCCATCTGACAAGTTAGAAAAATACAATGCGGCCTGATGTGCGTTCCATCTCCTCCAGCAAAAACGGCCTCACCAAGCCAATAAGTGAGGTAAACAGCGAGATCTCTCCGCAGTACAATGTCAGGACATATGGCGTTTGTACTCGCACAGAAATCTCTCAACTCTTCTTGCATAGCCAAGATCTTCTTCGAATCCGGATCCTTAGCCCTGTCTTCCCGGGTCATGCTATCAGAAGACTCCCCGCTTTCAAAGAAGTTAGGAGAAGAAGAGTTAAAACTCTTCCAACTGCTGGATCTGACTTTCAAGCCTTCCTTCTCTTTCAAAAAATCATAGAAGGCAACAAGCTGAAAGTACAGAAGCCTGAACTCCTCAGACTGCTCCTCAAGGACACTGTCGATCGGCATAAACTCCTCATAGAGTTTTCCAAGGATGGGCAATCCAGTAATGGCGCTCAGCTCCTTCAAAGAGAAACCAATCTCACCATTCATCACAATGAAGGTATTGGTTTGTGGAAGGAATGACTCCAACATAGCCATGAAGGCCTCGTCAGAAAAGATCACGGTCTCCCTAAAGGTGCGGACCGCATAAAAAATTCCGGCTTCCTTCAAAACGGCACCATCAATCAGCAGGACGCGATCAGTCCACGACTTCCACTCGGAGTCAGCACTGAAAAGGCCACGAAGTCAAAAAAGCTTCACCCAATTGCTGTCGTCACCGCTGAAAATGCCAAGGCCCACCGGTCTCAAATCGACCGACGGATAATTAGAGCCCTGGTAACCACTGGCTCCTAATTAGTGAAGCTCCAAATCTTCATTAATGAACTTCAATTACACACACTCTCTCTAGATTAGTTACAAAGAAGCTCCTAATTACAATCTAAAAGTATAGAGAAGGTAAAATAAAATTGCTAAAAGACTAACTTGCCAAAGGATCTCCCATTCTCTACAAAAACATTCCAATTTATAGAAATTTTGAAGACATTTACAAGGATTGCTTCCATTTGATTGGTTGCAACTTGAAGGCTTTTGATTGGCTCTTTTGCTTTCACATGGATTGCTTCAATTTGATTGGTTGCAACAAACTTTCCTTCCAAAAGCATGTGCTTTTTGCTTTTTGTGGTCCTTCATTTTGGAGGCTTTTGATTGGCTCATATCCTTTCACATGGATTGCTTCAATTTGATTGGTTGCAACAAACTTTCCTTCCAAAAGCATATGTGCTTTTTGCTTTTTGTGGTCCTTCATTTTGGAGGCTTTTGATTGGCTCATATCCTTTCACATGGATTGCTTCAATTTGATTGGTTGCAACAAACTTTCCTTCCAAAAGCATATGTGCTTTTTGCTTTTTGTGGTCCTTCATTTTGGACGCTTTTGATTGGCTCATATCCTTTCACATGGATTTGTGCCATGGCAAGCTTTGATTGGTGGAGAGGTTAGAGTTGGATGAAATATCTTCTATGTAAAAAAATATGTAATTATTGGGATTTAAACCCATAATCTATTTCATACCAACCAAAACTCTAACCAATACACCAACCATTCCTTTGTGTTGGAAAATGACTTCTTCTCATCTTATTTTGGAATTCTTCAATACTAATGATGCCTTGGGACATTAGCCGGAGGGTTGGGGTAGTCGCGGGGTCCACCTACACAAGAGAAATTACATAAAAATACGCTATAAATAATCGGATTTATACATGATAATCCGATAATCCGTTTAATGTGATAGAATGATAAAATCTCTGTGTAAAGCAAATGATATGCATATGAGATGCTGATAAAATCCGAACTAATGAGGGGTAAAATATGCAATATTTAACACTCATCAGTTAAGGCCATGGGTAGTTTGGTCTTTAGGTAAGGATTCTAGAAGATTCTCAAGTGGAGACCCCCCCCCTATAGTAAATACTAATTCTAAGCTAGGACCCTAAGTAACTAACTCTATAAATTATAAAAGACACCCTATTGACTATATAAATTACACAACAAGGCTAATCTAACTAAAACATAGGAAAATACCTATCTACCCTTACTAAACCCTATTAATTAGTATAAATAGATACTCTAGGCTAAAATATAGTATTCAAATTCAATTTGAGGGTCTACAAGGGGTGGGGCCTCACAGATAACATCTATCACCTATATGCCTATTGCAAATGAGAGAAAAGAGAGGTCACTTGATGGACACCGTAGATCTTTACCTTTATGTTAGGAATTCCCAGACAACCCAACCCAAGTTGCTTGATAAGGGCTGAGCTTGAATCACGAGTTGGGCCGATGGGTATGCCAGCGGGGCAAGCAGATCCAAGATTAGGGTGTTTTCCAAGTAGGGTACTTTGGAAGATTTGGATGAGATTAGCCCCATTCTTTCTTATCTATTAGGTTGTAGATAATAGTAGGTGTCGTGAACAACTTTCTTTCTTCTCTCTTCTTTCTTCTTAAGTAGGAGTGGACGATCCTTGATTGCAGGGATCCAATTCCATTAGTTTCTATCAATGTAATTAGCAACATCCATTTAGTGCGGATTGATTAATGAAAAGGATCGATATCAATATTATTTACCCCAAAAATTATATATGTGCTTGCACAAGGAGTATTCAACTGGTATCCTAACACTTTATTTCTAAGTTTTCACCTCCCTCATACGAATGAATTGCTTAGAATTAATATGATTTAATTAAGTAATTTGAATTTGATGTGTGGATAATAATTTCTAATAAGAGAAAATTTGATGCACAAAGGTCAAGTTCGTATATTTCGAAGACCACAGAACTCTAATTTACACAGAATAAATTCTTTATAGATCTTCACCTTTAATCCCAGTAAAAAAAAGGGTCAGATTGTTTTAAAATCTCAAAAATTCAATACCAAACAAACCTTCAATCAACTATAGTCTTGAGTCTAAAATCAATATATCAAAGACAAAAAATTTGAGTGCACCAAATTAATGATTAAGGGCAAGCCATTAAATATACTAACAACTACCAATTTCGATCAAACGATTTGATCTGGTTTGATTAAAAAGTTAAAATTTTGCTAACATTTCTCAAAAGGTGGATGGACCCCAAATCATTGGATTAAAATAAACAAATATTCATAGCCACCAACATCAAATATCCTTCATGATCACAAAAGGAAGAAGATTGGGGCCTACTTCATTCCCAAAAGGATGAACAGCCCCTTGTTCCCGCCCTGCATTCCTCCTTATCTGATCTGAGATAAGCAACTTGAAATGCAGTGAAAGTCCATAAAAAGTATATATATTTGGCATTCAAACGATAAGAAAACGATCTCTGTTTTCCAAACCTTTATAGAAGTGGATGCACCAAAACACTGATACAAATTCCATAACAGCTAACTATATTTACATGACACAGTGAAAAGAAAAGCCTAAATAGAAATCCCCATCTCAATATAATATAGCACATAAAACTCAAAATCAATAGAAGATTGTCATATCCATGCTTTTATTTGTTCAAAAATAAATCAAGATCCAAACAGACAACATGTTTACATAGAAAAATAAAAGAACCCTATTAAAAGAAACATGCCAAGAGAAGAAAACACCTTAGATATCTAAAAGGAGGCACACAACAAGATTCCAACTGATGATGCTAAAATTGGTTTCCGGCACCACCGGTCGAGTAATAAATGCTAAATCCAATAATTCAATAATTAAAGAGGAGAGAGAAGGAATTATAGTGGTTCCGTCAAAATGACCTACGTCCACTTCAGAAAGGCAGAATTATAGTGGTTCCGTCAAAATGACATACGTCCACTTCTCCGTCAAAATGACCTACGTCCACTTCAGAAAGGCAGAGGTTGCATGTGGTATTTTACTTCTCTAATGAGTAGGGATTACAGGCTAGGAGAATACAAGAGTAGAAAAATGGAAAGATATAAATCGCCCCTCAAGTGATGAGAGGGCTCTCTTATTTGTAGTCTTCCCCTAACAGATGGGGACGATTTTAATGCAACGTCTCTTTGGAGCCTTAGAGCTGCCCTCGAGGGACGATGTAGGTGGAGGCAGGTGAGATCTTTCTCCGCACAAATTGATAAAAGTGGGTAAAGAGAGGACTTCTTACGAAGCGACGTGGTATCCTTGACGTGGCGAGGCTTTCGTGAAGCAAGCCTCAGATCTCAACGGACTAAACAGATCATGGATCGAGTTACTTTGGCATGACCCATCATCCTGGAATGGGTCACTTGTGCTTGGACTGGATCACCTGGATATGACTCACCATCACAATTCGGGTCACTTGGGCCTGACTCATCACCAACCACACCAACCAACAGTAATTAGGGTAAAGAAGGAAAAAGAGGAGTCTCATGAAACCAAAGGACTAACTAGTATAGGAAAACAAAATTTCTTTCAAAGTAAGAAAGGTAATTTCTTTCAAAGTAAGAAAGGTGCTTTCCATATACCCTAGTCCTCAATCTCCAAGTAACCAAACTCTCATTCCATATCATATCCATCTTCTTCTTTCACATAAGAGAAAGAGATAGCAGACTTGAGGAAGATGGGAGTGGGGAGTGTCAGACCAAGTGGAAGACGCAGATGGGGTAAGAAAGGGATTGGAATGCCTTAAATGCCTAGCATTAGGGAAGTTCTGCACACACTATTTCGATCTAAAAATGTAATTGGAAACGAATGTAAAAGGAAGACCGAGAAAGCAGATGACTGATCACTAAAATATATCATGGGAAGTTTTACTTCATTTTTCCACATTTCCTCAACTTCTATAAACACAAAGTTGATCCCTATGGATAGTTGATCCCTGTATCAAGTGGTTCAAAAAGTTTTGAAACCTATCCTAGAGGCCCACCTAATTTCCAATAATTGGTATCAGAGCCTTACCTCATCTCTTATCATGTTAGATTAGTAAGCTTGATCTAATCTTTACATGAGATGCGAAGAGGATAGATCAAGGGCTATGTACGGATCAGTTTTGATGGTTTTGCTTAGATAATTAGTAAACCTATGTTTGGAGAGTCACATAAGGGTTTAACAATGAAGGAATGATGGTAGGAAGCCATTGAGAGTCTTCAGAAGAGTTTTGGAGATGTTTGGACACGAAATAGAAAAAACCGAACAGACTGACATATGAGATTGCAGTTTTTGTTTTTATTTCGGGGGCGCTGCCCCCTGGGCCCCCGCCAGCTGACCGGGCAGCTCGACCCCCGCCGGGGGACACCCCCGGACCCCCTCTGCGTAGGGGGCATGAATCATAGTAGTGGCAATATTTGGCATCCTGTCTTTCCATTATTGTTTGGTAACCCGGCTTTGTGAGTTGCTTTGCTAGTATGAGATACTAACATACAGGTTATCATGTCCTCTCCATATGGCCCACAAGTCTTTTACTTTCTTTTATGGTTGAATGTTTATTTTTGGCAAGTTGTAAAGGGCATCATGGTTTCCTTGGTTTCCCGGTTCAGGGCAAGGCATGGTGAAATTCCCTATGTGCCTTTTTATTTCCATTAATAGTTTATCATGTAAGTCTCATCGTAGAGACATAGGAATTTATGTAATTTTCTTAATTTGTAAATTCTGTCCGAGACTAAGAAGGAAAGTGAAGTTGGACTCCTAATCAAAGAGTTTGAAGTTTACGAAAGGTGTTTTGGAGTTTCCCAAAGAGTTTGAGGAATTCCAAGTTTTTGGAAAGTCTAGAAGTCTATTCCGCTTGGGCCATGTGGAGGAGAGGACTAGTTTCTAATTTTTGCGTTTTCTATTTATAGTCCAATGCTTTATTTAGAATGTTTTCAAATCTGATCCAAACATAGCAAGTTACTAAAATTGGTCAAATCAAATTATTTTTTGAAAGAGTTCTAATTAGTGTTGATGACTCATGAGATGGACACATTGGTAACACTAATTTTAGAAACTAGACTTTCCTTATAATAACTTGACTTGGAACCAATCTTAGATCATATCATGAGATGATTTGATGTACATATTTATATGTGGGCCTTAATACCTTAAAATGGAAATCCTCAATTCTAAAATATTAAGTGGGAGCGGGGCATTTAATTTTAGAAATCCCCATGGTTTTCCACCATAGGTCCATTGTAAGGAAAGTATTAGCCTCGTGCCATCTTTAGAATGGCCATTCCCCACGGAGGGCTTCTATTTGTCTGGTTACTAGATATGGATCTCCTTCGGATAGTATTGGTGAGACGTGGTGGGGGTTCACTCCCCAAGGAGGAGCTGCCCATTGCGGTTGTCATGCAATATTAGTTGGTGGGTCACACTTAACAAAAATAATGATGTAGTATCCCCAAGGATTTGCCTCATGTATTTTATAAACCAAAGCTAATCGGGAGTCATACATTATTTGGTATGAGATACCTAGTTGATAATGAATGATGGGGATCATGAATAGTTAGTCTTAATTTCAATTTTGACAAACTTTGATCCGCACCAATGCAAGGACACTTGCACTCCCCAAGGAGGCATGCCCTAGGAGATTGGGATTCCGATGTATTATAAATTTAGTGGTTATGAGGATTCCCACATAAATTTGGTAGAATACTAAAATTTAATGTCATTCATATTCTTTTAATTGAATATATGGTTATGTGCTTTAATTTATACAGCATGAATTCGAATATTTTCAATCCACTTGCGACCATCCTCAACCAGAACAAATTGGTGGGATCCAACTACGTGGACTGGAAAAGAAATCTGGATATTGTCCTGACTGCTTCAGGATACAAATATGTCCTTACCACAACCCCCCTTGATGAGCCTATGCTAGATGCATCACAGGAACAGAAAGACCTTTATGCTAAGTGGATCAAAGACGATGAGATGGCCAGATGTTATATTCAGGCATCCATGTCTAGTGTTTTGCAACACCAACATCAATCCTTTAAGACTGCATACGATATGATATCGAACTTAAAGGAGATGTTTGCGGAACAGGGCAAGCCTGCTAGGCAGGCAGCTATGAGGGTGCTTATAAGCACCAAGATGGCTGAGGGTACACCAGTACAGGACCACATACTTAAGATGATGGACTCATTGAATGAGTTGGATATACTGGATGCCGCGATTGATGCAGAATCGCAGATTGACATAATCCTTGAGTCGCTACCAGATTCATTCAACAATTTTAAGGTCAATTATAATATGAACAGAATGAATCTGACTCTAGCTGAGCTGTCTAGCCAGCTGGTAGCAACTGAAGGGATCATGAAAAAGCCAACTGCCCTGATGACAGAAAAGTCAAATGCCAAGTCCAAGCCGAAAGGCAAAGGGCGGAAAGGCAAGAAGAAATCAGTTCCCAAAGGTCCTAAAGCAGAGAATGGTGCTACTGGTGGTGTGGCAAAGGCTAAGGGTGCAGGTACAAAAGGAAAGTATTTTCATTGTGGTATGACAGGACATTGGAAGAGGAATTGTCCTGATTATCTGTCTAAGAAGAAGACCCCAGGTATGATTGAGTCACTTGTTTCTGAAGTTAGTTTTGCAACTAGTACTTCAGAATCCTGGTGTGTTGACTCCGGTGCAACTAATCACATATGTAACTCGTTGCAGGGGTTCAAGGAAACCAGGAGGCTAAGTGATGGGGAAGTCATTGTCAACCTAGGATCTGATGCTAAGGCAGGAGCGGTTTCAGTAGGAGTTATTACTTTATGTTTTTCAGATAATAAATTGGTTTTGTCAGACACTCTATATGTACAGTCTTTACGACGGAATTTAATTTCAGTTTCTAGTTTGGTGAATAAAAGTTATTCTATTACTTTTGGTACTGAAGTTGTCATAAAGAGGAACGGTACTTTTATTTGTTCTGGCAAGGTAATCAATGGACTTTATCTGTTAACTCCCACAATGTATGAGATACATGATACCGAAATAATTAATAGACCATCATTAAAGAGGAAATCACCTTCATCTAATCCAACAAAACTTTGGCACCTGAGGCTAGGTCATATAAACCTAAACAGGATTGACAGGCTAGTGAAAGATGGTATCTTGCCTTCATTGGTGGTAGAACCAATGCCTGTCTGCGAGTCCTGTTTGGAAGGCAAAATGACCAAAAGACCTTTTTCATCTAAGGGCAATAGGGCCAAAGATTTATTGGAATTAGTGCATACTGATGTGTGTGGACCCATAAACGTTAGAGCCAGAGGAGGATATGCGTACTTCATCACTTTCACCGATGATTACTCAAGATATGGATACATATACCTTATGCACCGCAAGTCCGAGGCTTTTGAAAAGTTCAAAGAGTTTCGAGCGGAAGCGGAAAAGCAATTAGGTAAAAGTATCAAGACTCTTCGATCAGATCGAGGAGGAGAATATCTTTCTGCTGACTTTATGGGATACTTATTAGAGAATGGGATTCTATCCCAGTTGTCTGCTCCTGGTATGCCTCAACAGAATGGAGTAGCAGAAAGAAGGAACAGAACTCTTTTAGATATGATCAGGTCTATGATGAGTTTCTCAGGATTACCTATATTCTTTTGGGGTTTTGCCTTAGACACTGCAATGTACATACTAAACCTCGTACCATCTAAGTCTGTACCTATGACTCCCCGGGAGTTGTGGTCTGGGCGAAAGCCTAGTCTACAACATTTACACATTTGGGGTTGTCCGGTACACGTGCTGAAGGTTAAGACGAATAAGTTGGAAACAAGGTCGGAAGTATGCACTTTTATAGGATATCCCAAAGGAACTAAAGGTTGGTTATTTTATAATCCCAGAGAGCAAAAGGTGTTTGTCAGCACCAATGCGGTTTTTCTGGAGGAAGATTATATGAATGACCGAAAATCTTTATAAAAGGTTATCTTGGAAGAAATTCAAGAGCAATCAATTCCAAATCCAAAATTAACCGAACTTGAAGAGAATCCACCCACACCTGACCCAGTTGTTACACCAGTGCCTCGTCGTAGTGGGAGAATTATCAGACCCCCTGTAAGGTTCTCGCTTTTGGGAGAGTCTTACGAGGCAATCCCGGAAGAGCAAGAACAAGATCCCTGTAGCTATGATGAAGCAATCAACGACATAGACTCGGGACGTTGGCAAGAAGCTATGAAAGCTGAGATGGAATCGATGTACACTAATCAGGTTTGGACACTTGTGGACTTGCCTGCCAATATTAAACCTATTGGGTGCAAGTGGGTCTACAAGAGAAAGAGAGGACCGGATGGAAGAGTGGAGACCTTTAAGGCCAGGCTTGTTGCGAAAGGTTATACTCAGAAAGAAGGCATCGATTATGAGGAAACCTTTTCGCCGGTGGCCATGCTCAAGTCCATCCGGATGCTCTTATCCATTGCAGCTCATCTTGATTACGAGATTTGGCAAATGGATGTCAAGACGGCGTTTCTCAACGGCCATCTTGAGGAAGACATCTATATGATGCAACCAGACGGTTTTGTAGCTAAAAACCAAGCGCAAAGAGTTTGCAAGCTGCAGAAGTCCATTTATGGACTGAAGCAGGCATCCCGGAGTTGGAACATCCGTTTTGACGAGGCAATCAAGTCATTTGGTTTTTGTCAAAATCCGGATGAGTCATGTGTGTACATGAAAACTGAAGGAGGCAGGGTAGTTTTTCTGGTATTGTATGTCGATGACATCCTACTCCTAGGGAGTGACATAGGACTGTTGTCAACAGTGAAAGTTTGGTTGGCTAAGACTTTTGATATGAAGGACTTGGGAGAAGCAAGCTACATCCTAGGGATTAAACTCCATCGAGACCAGAAAAATAGGATGATAGGCTTATCCCAAGCTGCATACATAGATAAGGTACTAGTACGGTTTGCTATGCAAGATTCCAAGAAAGGTATCACACCTTTCAGGCATGGAATGAACCTTTCCAAGGATCAGTGTCCCAAGACACCTGAGGAAAAGGAACAAATGAGAGCAATACCATATGCTTCGACTGTGGGTAGCCTCATGTATGCTATGCTATGTACTAGACCGGATATCTGTCATGCAGTGGGCCTAGTCAGCAGATATCAGTCTAACCCAGGGCCTGATCATTGGACTGCTGTAAAATGTATTCTTAAATACTTGAGAAGGACTAGAGATTACATGTTGATTTATGGCAGTGATGAGTTGATTCCAGTCGGATACACGGATTCTGACTTTATGTCAGATAAGGATTCCAGGAAATCAACTTCTGGATATGTGTTTATGCTTGGTGGCGGAGCTATTAGCTGGAGGAGTATTAAATAGGAATGTACCGCTGATTCCACCTCGGAGGCTGAATATGTAGCCTCTTGTGAAGCAGCTAAAGAAGCAGTATGGCTCAAAAGATTCCTTCTGGAACTTGGAGTGGTACCTTTTGCGCGACAGCCGCTCACAGTTTACTGTGACAGCAGCGGGGCAGTCGCACAGTCCAAGGAACCCAGGAGCCATAAGAGACAAAAGCATGTACAGAGGAAGTATCACTTGGTCAGAGAGATTGTGCAGAGAGGTGATATTGCTATCACCAAGATAGCCTCTGCAGACAATTTGGCAGATCCCTTTACTAAGCCTTTGACCACCAAAGTCTTTGAGCAGCATGTAGACGGGATAGGCATTAGATGCCACCCAGACTGGCATTGAGCCCAAGTGGGAGATTATTAGTTTTATGGTCTCAATACCAGCATATGATGTAATAAATTGATTCATTTTAATTTATTAATCAATATATTCATGCTTTCCATTTCATGAGATGAATGATGTTTAATTATATACTTGCACATAACCAATACAAATGACATAATTGTTCATGAGATGAACCGGGGTCCATAAGTATACTAAATATAATACATGTGTATAAATGAGTTCCACATACGGGAGACATGTATAATAAACCTTATACTTGAATATCTTCACAACCAGTGATGAGACTGGACATCTCATACTAACAAGGTTGCATCATTTTGATCACTATGAGATAGTGTGATTTGTCTCGATCATCAGAATGAAAGATTCTGGATCATAGTGCTGGTACATTGGATGTATTGAAGGACCATGAGAAGCACCTTATAAACATTGTCTTTATATTAAGGTCTTTTCTCATAATTCCCTAGCAGTAAGCTCTCAATCCTGAGACATTAATGAACTCAAGTTTTTATCTATTCATTTGCTTTGAATCACCAATGAGTGAGGCCAACTGTAGGTCAACACCTCAGTGATTTGGGTACGTGGTAGTAGAGCTGTGAGAACATTCAATGGTCAAGATGGAATCTATCTCTAATATCCCCTTGTGCCAATTAATGGATTTAATCATTGGTAAGTGTACACCCATTCCGATTAAGAGTTAATTGGAAAGGTACCATTGATCATTATAATTAGTTGGGGCTCAAGGATAATAAGATATGGATCTAGTTTGGAAGACATGTCCAATTGATCCATGGATATTGATGGAGGGGCCTTGTAGTAATAGGGAAGTTTAGGGTCTTCTATGTAATTTCCTAAGACTGGAGTTCAATTGCATTTATATAGTGGAATTATTTGCAATTAACTGTGGGCCCGGATTACACATGAGATGTGGGGTCGCGTGTCCCAGTTGAAGACAGCTTTCTAAGGAATCCCTAGTGGTCCCCACGCTAGCCCAATCATCAGACGAATACTAATTCTAGTTGAACTTTAAAAGGAAAGTTACTATTTCTATTTGAAGTGAGACTTCTAATAGTGGTAATAGCATGTTTCTAATTATTAATGGAAGTGAGACTTCTATTGTAATTAAGAAAGAGAAGAAAGTTACTAATTAATTTGGAAGTGAGACTTCTAATTAAATTAGTAAAGAGTAGTTTGCAAAAGCTATAAATAGGGACCAAAGAGGGCTTGGGCGTCCATCCTTGGAATTCACGCCCAGCCCCCTTTGTGCAAGAGCTGCACTTCTCTTCTCTCCCTCTTCTACTTCTTTTAAGTTCCTAGTTGTCTTCCCTTGAAGATCCCACCCATCTTCTTGAGAAAGAGATTCTGATTCGGGTAATAGCGTGGAAGGCAATTGGGTTTTGGAGAAACCTATTTGATTCGCGAAAGGGTTCGTCATCAAAGAAAGTAGCAAATTCTCCATTAGAGCACAACCGAGCTCCAAAGGTATAATCTATTTTCTTGTATGATATAGATCTTTGTTGCATGTTTGTTATTATTTTCTATCTCCTAGATAAATTATATTACTGATCGTGAAAGATGAGATGGAGGGTTTGCATCCTGGAAACATTGATAGCCCTATGGATAGTTGATCCCTGTATCAAGTGGTTCAAAAAGTTTTGAAACCTATCCTAGAGGCCCACCTAATTTCCAACACTATAAACACAAAGGCGAATGAAAAAGGCGGACCATTGTGCACTGCACATCGGTGCCTCAATGAGGTCCGGTGAAATTCAGGGGGGTTAAGTCCAGATGTGCTCACTCCCCGGTGAAATTCAGGGGGGTTCAGTCCAGATGTGCTCACTCCCTATATCTCTCATGGAAGAACGCGCCAAGATTTTCCTTGGCAAAGGAAGACTGAGAAACTAGCGGATACTCACTAAATAGATATAAATAGGTTCGCTCTGTTCGCAACGCTCTTTGTTTGTGGAGGGGCATATATACCAAAATTGAATTAATGGAGCTGACCACTATTTTACTATAGACCTTGGGTTTTTAGTGATTTTGGATAAATTGAGCATAGCCATCGTAGCCACTAGTGTTACGATGTTCTTAAGATAGTGGCGGTATTTATGTTGATAATTTTTCGCCATTTTTTATTATTATTTATATGCATTCTTTAAAGTAAGATGGATGGCCTAGGTTCTATGACGCAAGATGTAGCTTCTATGATCTCATTTCAACTACTTTAAGAATTAATGTCTTTTAAACTGTTTTAGATGATGTTGAAAACACATAATTGGGGTAAAATGGGTACATCACTATATATGAGGCATGGTTATTTTGGTCCTACATAGGGTGCAAGAAGAGGTGTCTACAATGGACCTCATGGGATATCTCACAAACCACGAGACATTTGCACTTGATCATTTATCATATATTTAATTTCAATATTTGATTACTACTTTCTTTGATCTCTTTAGTTGTCTTTTATTTATGAGTCTTTTCCAATGATCATTGTGTGGGGAGATTTCCAGAGCCACAGGATTACGCTAATCACAGCCATCAGATGAGTCTAAGCACTCTCACGTGCCATCCGTGTGCCATCCATGTGGCACCAGGCTCACCCCGGCTGCCAGGACAGGAGGTCCGGCCGAAGTCAAGCAGCTCCGGGCCACTAGCGCCGAGCTCGGCCACCACGAGCGCCCATCTCGTCCAGGAGCTCCACCTCGGCTGAAAGAGCCGGGACGGAAGCCGAAGTGAGAAAGAGCCTCCATTTGCGCCCCTCGTTCCCCCACGTCATCGCGCACGTGGAGGAATAGGGGCGCGAGCTAGTAAGACAGATGCGACATCCAGCCGCTCACGATCTTCGCCAGATCCCTGACAGAACGGCATCCAGCGGCTGAGGCCACATCAGGGAAGGGCCCGAGGGCAGATCCGATGGTACCCCCACCGCCAAAGGCGTCTAACACGATCTGGGCCAACAAGACGCGCATTAAATGCGACGTGGGCTGATCCGACACGCATTTAATGCGGAGTGGGCTGGATTGGACCACATTAATTGCAACGTGGGCTGATCATGACTTCCCAGTCGAATCATGAGACCCATGCCAAGATATCGTCCAAGATATCTTTCGAAACGTCTATAAAAGGACTACATTTCACATGCAAGGTACACATAATACAACTCACAGAGCTGTGACTCTGCCTCTCTTCTTCCCCTCCTTCCATTGTTCCAGTTCCTTCACTGACTTTGGCATCGGAGAGCCTTGCGCCGCCCAGGCCAGGGTCCTCTGACCGTGTGTTCTTCTCTTTCAGGCTTTCGGACGGTACCCAGTCATCACCATCATTGGATAAGTCCTCTAAGGCTCCCCAGTTATTGTGGGTCATTATTTTCTGCACCTCCAATTGGCGCCGTCTGTGGGAAAGTAATATCCCAGCCTTCCCAACCTTCTCAACCTCAATCTCTCAGAAGCCATGCCTCCGAAAGCTAGGAAGGGCGTAGAATCCTCGAGAGCAGCGCTCGAGCTGCCACCACCGTCGACGGACGTCCCTCCTCAAGGGCGCTCCCGCACGGTGCATGGCACGTCAGCAGGTAAGGGCCGCTTAGGCTCGCAGCTTTTTGTCGAGGTCCCCCTTCAAGAAGGACTCGAGACCTCGATCTCAGCAGAAGAAGTCATGCCACCCCGACGCGATGAGCGTCGGCATGAGCGTCCTCGCAAGGACAAAGCCGTGGCCGTAGGAGAGACGCGCCATGCTCAACCCCCTGCCACTGGAGGGGTTGTCGCAGCCCAAACTGCTCTCCTCCAGAGGCAAGACCAGCTGATTCGCGAGCTCCAGCAGCAGCTGAGGGCAGTGCAAACCGCCTCCTTGAGGCAGGTCTCTGAGCCTCAAGGGAGGAAGAGGGACGCCCCCAGCAGGGCAGCCCAGCCTCCCCGCGAGGATCTCAGAAACCATCTGGACCATAAGCGGAGCCAGATTCGTGACGAAGGCTCGAGCAACAGCCGGAGTCATCATAGCCGCGATGGCCGAACTCATAGCCATCGTAGCCCGAACCACTCCAAGCGAAAGCCAAGAGCCCAGACTCCAGAGAAAGACGACGAGCAGGAGCGGTTCGACAAACGCGTCAGGCTAGCTCTTCAGCACAACCTGGATGTGCGGGACCAGAAGCAGATCTGTGGCCACACTGACCTGGGAGGCTCACCCTTTACAAAAGAGATCGAGCGCACCCCCTTGCCCAGAAAGTTCTCCGTCCCGCGGTTCGTCCCCTATGACGGACTGTCCGACCCATCCGCTCACCTTCGACACTTCTCCCAGAAGATGTCCATCTGGGGGAATGAGGGTCACCTGAACTGCAAAATCTTCTCCTCCAGTTTGGGTGACCTCCCCCTGAAATGGTTCTGTTCTCTCCCAAAGAAGTCAGTTTCCAGTTGGAAGGAGCTCCAGCTCTCCTTCTTAAAGAAGTTTCAAGCTTACACCGTCGTCCCCAAGAAAGAAGGGGACCTCCTCGCCCTATGAATGAAACAGGGCGAGACCCTCGCCAAGTTCGCCCAACGATTCTGGGCGGTCTACAGCCAGATCGAGGGCACCAGGGAGGAGATAGCAATCTACGCCTTCCAACATGCCCTGATCCCCGGTCACGACCTGCGGAAGGACTTGGCCGGGGACCCCCCAGAGTCCATGCCAGCGTCGATGTCCCGGGTAAAGCGCTTCGTCGCCCGGGAGGAAGATGAGATCCGAGCCCGGGAAGAGGACGGGCGTCCGGAGCCCGAGCAGAAGAGCAGCCAGCCTCGGCAGAGAGGCGGGAGACCCTTCCAGAAGCAGGAGCCCAAGCAGGCCTGGGTCTCCGATTCGGCGAAGCCTGCGTCGTCCAGGTCCGGGGGCGCCTGGAAGCCCAGACCTCCCTCCAGCGCCAGTCAGAGCGTCAACGTCGTCTTCAAGGAGCCGATATACCGCATCCTGGGCAAGATAAAGACCAAGCCATTCTTCAAGTGGCCTCTGCCCTTGAAGCACGAGCCCACCTCCGGCAGCCGAAGCAAGCTCTACTGCTCCTTCCACAGGGGTAACGGGCACAGGACCGAGGACTGCAAGTCTTTGCAGTGGTACCTGGAGAAGCTGGCCGAGGAGGGCCACATTCCAGAGTTCGTCAAGGCAGGAGATGCCGGCGGCAGCGAGGGCCGAGTTCACCAGAGCGCAGCCCAGGATCCAGACAGTGAGGATTCAGAGAAGATGATCAACGTGATCCATCTGGCGTCCTCAGCCCCCGCTCCCTCGTCTCGGGGCAGCTCCCAGTCCCGCGCCGAAGCCAGGCGGGCTTTGCACGGGAAGGAAGTAATGAAAGCCGAGCTCGCTCCGGCATCCAAGAAAGCCCACCGCGACCGACCCGCCATCTCATTCTCAGACAGAGACCGAGAGGGAATCCAGCTCCCTCACAACGACCCCCTGCTCCTCACCATGAAGCTGAGAGACTTCACAGTGAAGAGGATCCTCGTCGACTCCGGCAGCTCCTCCGAGGTCCTCTACTACGAATGCTTCAAGAAGATGAACCTCTCGGAAGCAGACCTCACGGAGGACCGTGCACCCCTACTAGGGTTGTCCGCCACGCCAGTCTACCCCAAGGGTAGGATCACCCTGGAAACCCGGGTCGGCGGAGCTTCCGTGTCGGCCGACTTCCTGGTCGTGGATGCTCTTTCTCCCTACAACGTCATTTTGGGCAGAACGTGGCTCCACAAGTTGGAAGCAATCCCTTCTTCCCTCCACCAGAAGCTGAAGTTCGTCCTTGAGAACAAGGAGGGCAAGTTGGAAGTGGTTACAGTGGAGGGAGATCAGCAGCAAGCCAGGCAGTGCGTGCTGGCCGCAGTCCCAGCAGTGAGGGAGCCAGAGCGCGTCAACCTCGCCGAATTCGAAAAAGGCCTAGATGAAATCGGCCGCGATCCCGAGAAGAAGAGCATCGAAGACCTAGCCGAGGTCAGGCTGAGCCCGGCAGACCCAGACAGGTTCTTCCTGGTTGGCACCCAGCTACCAGACGAAGAAAGGGCCGAACTCTCACGGTTCCTGATGCAGAACGTCGACGTCTTCGCTTGGAGCCCAAGCGAAATGCCTGGGGTCGACCCTGAGGTCATGTGGCACAAGCTGAATGTGGACCCTGACCATAAGCCGGTGGTGCAAAGGGCCCGAAGGACAGAGCTGCAGCAGACAGATGCGGTCGTCGAAGAGATCGACAACCTGCTAAAGGCAGGAGCCATCCGGGAAGTCCAGTACCCGGTATGGCTGGCCAACACGGTGGTGGTCAAGAAGAAAACTGGCAAGTGGAGGGTGTGCGTGGACTTCACGGACTTGAACAGGGCCTGCCCTAAAGATAGTTTCCCCCTCCCAAAGATTGACCAACTGATCGACACCACCGCCGGTCACGACCGAATGAGCTTCCTCGACGCCTACAGAGGCTACCACCAGATCCCGCTCTACGAGCCTGATGAGGAGAAGACATCATTCATAACCCCCCGCGGCACTTACTGCTACAAGGTGATGCCCTTCGGGCTAAAGAATGCGGGGGCGACCTATCAGCGCCTCGTCACAAAAATGTTCCATGCTCAGCTCGGCCGAACGGTAGAGGTATACATCGACGACATGGTCGTCAAATCAGTGCACTCCGGCGATCATCTGGCGGACCTCGGCCAAGTCTTCAACATCCTTCGCGCATACAAGCTCAAGCTAAATGCTTCCAAGTGCGCCTTCGGCGTAGCCTCTGGCAAGTTCCTCGGCAGCTTGGTAACGCGGAGGGGGATAGAGGCTAATCCGGACCAGATCACCACGATCCAGAGCATTCAGAGCCCCTCTACCACGAAGGAAGTTCAGAAGCTCACAGGAATGGCTGCAGCACTCAACCGCTTCATCAGCCGGTCATCAGATAAGTGCGGGCCTTTCTTTCAGCTTTTAAAGAAAAATTTGAAGTTCCAGTGGACCCCTGAGTGCGACCAGGCATTGGCCGCACTCAAAACTTATTTGATGTCACCACCCTTACTATCCACCCCGACTCGGGGGGAGATTTTGTATTTATATCTTGCGGTCTCGGATAACGCAGTGAGCTCCATCCTCATCCGGGAGGACGAGGGAATTCAAAAACCAATTTATTATACGAGCAAGACCCTGCTTGATGCCGAGACCAGATACCTCCTATTGGAGAAGCTTGCGCTGGCCCTCGTCAGCGCCTCTCGCAAGCTCTCCCATTATTTCCAATCCCACACCATTGTGGTGATCACGGAGCATCCACTCCGTTCAGTGTTCAAAAAGGCTGACTTTTCAGGGCGAATATCAAAGTGGGCAGTTGAACTGGGGCAGTATGATATACAGTACCGTCCCCGAACTACGATCAAAGCCCAGATCCTCGCAGACTTCATCGTTGAGTTCGTCTCGCCCAATTCGGCTCCGACCCAGCCCGGAACGGCACTGGGGGGCAATGGGCACGAACCAGAGCTGACTGAGGTCGAGCAGCCTCCCACCTCGGCATGGAAAATCTTTGTCGACGGGTCATCCACCTCCAAGAGAGCTGGTGCCGGCATAGTCCTCCAGTCGCCAGAGGGTCTGGTCATAGGGCAGGCTTTCACCCTCGACTTCAAAGCAACAAACAATGAGGCAGAGTATGAAGCGCTGATAGCAGGGTTAAACAGCGCCCAAATCCTCGGAGCCCGACACCTGGTGATCTTCAGCGATTCCCAACTGGTAACGAGCCAGCTCGCCGGAGACTACCAGGCCAGGGACGACAGGATGGCGGCCTACTTAGCCCTTGCGAAAAAACTGCTGTCTCATTTCCAGAAAGCCGAGGTCAGGCAAATATCCCGAGATACCAACACGCACGCAGATGCGCTTGCAAACCTGGCCTCCGCCGTCGAAGCAGGGAAGAAAAGGACCATCGAGGTTGGGTCAGTATCAAGGTCAAGCTTAGAACTCCATTCATCTCGGCTTGTCTTCTGTGCTGATCTCGGCCCAAGCTGGATGGATCCAATCGTCGCCTACTTGAAGGATGACCGGCTCCCCGAGGACAAGGCTGAAGCTCACCGGATCAGGCTCAAGGCAGCTCGATTCTGGCTCTCTCCCGAAGGCAAACTCTACAGGAAATCCTTCACAGGTCCATACCTCCAGTGCGTCCATCCGAGCAAAGTGGACGACTTCCTGTATGAGATCCACGAAGGAATCTGCGGCAGTCACATAGGAGGCCGATCCCTGGCTTACAGAGCAATAAGCCAGGGTTACTGGTGGCCTTACATGCAGATGGACGCGCAGGTGTACGCCAGGAAGTGCGAGAAGTGCCAGAAGTTCTCCCACTCTCTCCACCAACCAGCACAAGATCTGAGTCCCCTCACTAGCCCATGGCCCTTCGCTCAATGGGGCCTGGACATTGTGGGGCCTCTTCACCGAGCTCCAGGAAACAAGAGATGGCTGATAGTCGCCACAGACTACTTCACAAAGTGGATAGAAGCTGAACCGTTGTCCTCAATCACGGACAGGGACTCCAGGAACTTCGTTTGGAAAAACATCCTAACGAGGTTCGGCATCCCCCAGACTCTGATTTCGGACAACGGGACTCAGTTCGACTCCAAATCCTTCAAAGACTTCTGCCAAGAGCACGGTATCAGGAACCATTACTCCACTCCGGCATATCCACAGAGTAATGGCCAAGCAGAAATCTCTAACAAAGTGATCCTGGACAGTCTGAAGAAGCGACTGGACAAGGCAAAGGGAAGATGGACAGAGGAGCTTCCGAGCGTGCTATGGGCATATAGAACGACTCCAAGGAGATCCACCTCGGCAACACCTTTCTCTCTGGCCTACGGGATGGAGGCGGTCATTCCTTTAGAGATCGGCCTTCCCACCCTGAGGACAGAGCTGGTCGACCAAGGCCGAAACGACACAAACCTGGCGATGGAGCTGGAGCTGGCAGGCGAGCGACGAGAAGCAGCAGCCCTGCGACTGACCGACTATCAGCAGCGGTTAGCCAGGGCATACAATCAAAACGTCAGAGAAAGAAGATTCTCAGTGGGAGAGCTAGTTCTAAAGAAGGCCCTGCCAGCTGACAAAGAACCAAACGAAGGGAAGCTGGCTCCAAACTGGCATGGCCCATTCAGGGTGGTCTCACTAGCAGGAAAATCAGCCTACAAACTCGAAGACTTAGAAGGCAAGCCGCTGCCGAGACCGTGGAATGCATCCCACCTAAAGAAATTCTATTTCTAAAGATGTAATGAATCCTGAGTCAATGAAAGCAGCTTTTCACCTTGTCTTCAATCTATCGTCTTTCACTGACTCCGGCAATTCTACAAGGGTTCGTAGCCCTGGAAGGAGGCCTCGAGTTCGAACACTCAGCCGAATTCCTAAACTCAGGGATTTATCCCATTCTACAAGGGTTCGTAGCCCTGGAAGGAGGCCTCGAGTTCGGACACTCGGCCGAATTCCTAAACTCAGGGATTTATCCCATTCTACAAGGGTTCGTAGCCCTGGAAGGAGGCCTCGAGTTCGGACACTCGGCCGAATTCCTAAACTCAGGGATTTATCCCATTCTACAAGGGTTCGTAGCCCTGGAAGGAGGCCTCGAGTTCGGACACTCGGCCGAATTCCTAAACTCAGGGATTTATCCCACTCTACAAGGGTCTACCACCCTGGAAATGGTCTGGAGTTCGGACACTCGGCCGTTTTCTAAAGTCCGGGTTTATACACCGCTCAAAGACCGTGCCGAACTCATGCTCTCATAGCCGAGGTCAGCGAAATGATAAGTCCACCTCGGCGCAAGTAGATCATCTCGGCCATGGTCAGTTTCCAAAGCCAGCCATTTCGGCCAAGGTCAGTATCTCAGAAAGAAAGAGCTGGGCTAGCACTCAAACACAGAGAAGCAGCACAAAAACACAAGTGTTCCAGAACAATACAAGGAAAGTAAAAGAGAACGCAAAAGCAGTGTACACAGTATAAGTGGTCACAAAGTTCTTCCTTTTTATTGAAAATTGCTTTATTACAAGAGTTACAGAACAGGAAAGAAAAATACAGAAAGGAGGATCGCAGTCCTCTAAAAGCAGAAAATAAAGAAAAGCTGGGAGACTCTGATCTTCACTGACTCTTCGGGCTGCAGACTTCAAGATGCCGGATCATGGATTGGAGGTTCTGAGTGATCCTGAATTTCACCGAGCTCTATAATACACTTTGGTTGGTCAGACCAAAGCGATTGCAAAGCCCCTCCAGTCCGGAGGCCCTGGACCTCGCCGAGCTCTTCAACACCCTCCGGTCAGTGAGACCAAATTTTGAAGAGCCCCCAGGTCCAGCGGGCCTCAACTCCACCCTTAGTCTTACCATCCTGACACGGCGCAAGGGGCTCGCAGGGGCTCGCAGGGAGCTCGATGCGACACAGGACCCTGCAGGATCGGCAGACACCCAGGACCCGACCATCCCGCAGTTGCAGAGGATTCCCCTGCAACCTGACCAGGGACGGTCGGCCATGAACCCGCGTTCAGAGAGCGCGTGGTCCACGGGGAGTTCCTTCAGAGAGCGCGCGGACCACGATGGGCTTCCCCCCTTGGAGAAAGCCACCCGCAGGCGCAGGGGTTCCCCCCGGATCAATTGCTTCTGAACACCCGCTGGGCATGGCTCCTATGTCTACGTGATTTAAACTATCCTACGTTCTGTTCTTTTCATCACCCATGGCGAGCCTATCGCCCCTACTTATAGGAAGAAGAATGGCTCAATCTCCGAAGGAAGTTAAGGGGCGAATGCTCCCACGCATTATTTGGGGTGCACGACTGATGACCAGCGATCCCTAGGGCGCCACGTGGAGACATCCGCCCGTTTCCCTCGTCGGCAGTAACACCATGTTTACTGCTATTTATGATCTCCAGAATACGGAGAATCGGCACAGACAGCTATGAAGACCGTGTGACTCTCTCTACCTCGATGGTCATGCGTCGCAGTAAAGGCCTTCAATGCTATTCAATGTTACATCCAAAAACAAAAAACAAAAGAGAGGAAACGTTCAAGTAAAGGGGCCCGCTTTTCATTGATAATAGAAAGTATTACAAGGCAGAAAGCAAAAAAATTACAAGCTACTGTGGTTTCGGCGACTCCACCAGGTCAATCACCATATCCGCTGAATCAGTGGCTTCGGCCGAAACCATGACCTTGCTTGGAGCGTCACTGGCAGAAGGGGCTTCAACTGGTACCTCAGCCGAAACAGGGGCAGAGGAGGCATCACCTTGAGGCACGGCCGGGGCATCGCTCGAGACCGGGGCAACGGGAGCGTCGTCAGCAGCAGGAGCGACTGCAGGAGCTTCAACTGGGGCACTTTCGGCTGCAGGAGCTTCAACTGGGGCACTTTCGGCTGCAGGAGCGGAGCTCGCGGCTCAAGAGCCGGGTCCGAATACTTCGGCAGGTCCCGGTAGACAGGGTGATCTTCGGGGACCCCCGCACGTCTCAGTGCGGCCAGGCATCCTTCCTCGAACAGGATGGCGGTGATCTCCTCCACCTGCTTCTCATATAGCTCGGTGGCGTGATCCACCCCATCCTGGAAGGCGGACTGGGCCTCGGACAGAAGAGAGGCCTTCTCCTTCTCCAGCTCAGCGTTCGCCGTCTTCAATTTTGCTGTTTCGGCTCGCCCAGCCAGCACTTCCTCGTGCAGCCTCGTCCCCTCAGCCGTCGATTCAGCCTTTAATCTGGCCAACTCCGACTCCAGCTCGGCGGTCTTCTTGTTCCTTGCCCAGACCTCGCCCTTCAGCTGGTTGGTCTTCGCCGTAAGTTCGGCGACACCAGCCAGAGCCGACGCCAGCCGAGCAGCCTCCTCAGCGCTGGCCTTCTTCATTCCCTCCATTCCCGCCTGCAGCTCCTCCAGCTCCTTCTTCAGCTTGTCCCTCTCGGACTCCAGCTGAGTGACCCGTGCAGCGTTCCTATCACTCCGCCCCACCACGGTCAGGAGCCTCTGTATGTTCTGCAAATGGAGGAAGATGAGTCAAGCTGGGGCAGTCGAGCCAAATTACTTGGAAGGAAAACACTGAAAGCACTTACCAAGAGGTTAGCCTGAATCGCCGAGACCATCAGGCTCTCGTTATCGAACCTCTCGTGCGTCTCCATATCCCGCGGCAGAGCGCAGACCTTGGCGAGAGCCCCGATGACATCGGCGTTCCCCAGCAGCCGATCCTCGACGTTCAGAGGCCTACCGGGCTGCGTTTCCATCCTCGGCCTCCATGGCGCTGGGGCAGTTCGGGGTCCGGAGGATGACCCGGATCCTTGCCCCGCCGAGATGGTGAGCTCGCGAGTCGTCCCACCGGACGGCCTGCCGGACGGCACGCTCTTCTCAGCTGGTGCACTCTTCTCAGCCGGTGCACTCTTTTCAGTTGGAGCCTTGGCTCCAGGGGCCCGCGCAAGGGTTTTACCCTTCGGGGGCTGTTCGGCCCCCAGGTCCTTCTCCCCCGCCTTGGACTTCTTCCTGGGCGGGGACCCCTCCCTCGGGCGCTCCGGCGAACGTCGCCGAACTCCCGCATTCGAGGCAGGAGCCGGAGCAGGAGCAGGAGCGGAAGTGTCGCCAGCACCTCCCGAGCTCGAAGCTGCTCGGGTGCTGGCAGAAGATGGCGTCGCAGAGGAAGAAGACCCCCGCCTGAACTTGGCCGCTATATCCTTGATGATTGGCTCCCTCGACCTTCCCGCCATATCTTCTTCCTGATCAGAAGAGTAAGCGTCCACTATCTGCCTCAGGTTCGGCGGCTCCGAACTGGAAGTGGACGCCTCAGACCCAGACGCGGCTCGCCTAGCGGCAGGATCGTCCAAGGGGATCCCGGCAGGTACAGCAAGGGAGACGGTTGGACGATCAGGATGCGCTTCGTCCACCTCGGGTACCCCGGTCCTCTGGTAGTGGCCGCGGTATCTCGGCGTGTATCCGAGCAGCTTCCAAGCTGACCTAGTCTCGTGCCCCTTGTACCTCTCAACCTTGTTGATGTCGTCGGGGTTCCTCCTCTAGCCTTCACTCGCAGCTCGGCGTCGTCTCGCACCTGCCTCTGCATAACAAATAATAAAGGAGTCAGTGCGGCATCGTCAAAATCAAGCAAAGAAGATAAATGAAAAGGAACGATGTTTACTTGGGACTGTCCCGAGGCGGCGCGGGACCGATAACCTCCTACTTTCGCCAGCGTCGAACTCCCAGTCCCCCGAAACGCAGAAGAAGGCTTCTTCAGCATTCTTACTTGAATCTTCCAAGGCCAGGACGAAGCCTCTTCGCTGCGGCTTCACCCGGAGATAATATTTCCCTTCCCCGGCCTTGCAGATATCGTAGGTGTCCTCGATATCATGGACACCTAAGTCGGTCCCCAGAATCTCATTCAGCTTCGCCGTGCCCATGATGACCTTATAGCCATTGGGCATCCGCTGGCATGGGGTAAGGGACCAGGTACTGAGGCAAGCTCTAAGTAGAGGGTGCAGGGGGAATCTGACCCCGCCCTCGATCACGGAGATCAGCGGGAACGACATCCAGCCGCCGGACCAGCGCATCGTGGCATAGTCGACGGAGTCCGCCGGCTTGAGCAGGACTCGCTCCTGAATATCAAAAGCGGTCCTAAATCTAGCTATTCCCTCTTCGGTATCTAGATTGAACCTAGGGGTGCCCATGTCTAAAGAAGGGGACGGCAAAAGAAAAACCCTAAAGGTTGCGAAACCCTAAAGAAAAGCTACACAGAGGCGCGAAGCAACTTACAGAGACAGAAGGGGCGACTCGAGTACAGATCCAGACACGCCCTATGGTCGTCCTCGCTAGAAGAAGTCTCGAGCAGCAGAGCAGAAATCACAGATGAAGGCGAAGGCGAAGAGGAATCAGAGACAAGAGGGGAAGGAAACAACCCTCTTTATGGAAAACAAACCTTCGGCGCGCGCTGCTTTCGAAATTCGAAAGGGCGGATTTCGCGATCTGCGACCATTCCATCAATAAGACAGCACAATCAGTGAAAAGGCGACGCGTGTAACCGTCGACTCGCTTCCCAGTACAGACAGGACGGAGCATTCATTGCTTCAGGACAGTTGAAGCGGCACCAGGCAATGACCGTCGCATCCCCAGACGAGTCTTCTAGCTTTCGACCACTAAAGGCCAGGGCGCTTAAGAGGTCAAAAGCTAGGGGGCAATTGTGTGGGGAGATTTCCAGAGCCACAGGATTACGCTAATCACAGCCATCAGATGAGTCTAAGCACTCTCACGTGCCATCCGCGTGCCATCCATGTGGCACCAGGCTCACCCCGGCTGCCAGGACAGGAGGTCCGGCCGAAGTCAAGCAGCTCCGGGCCACTAGCGCCGAGCTCGGCCACCACGAGCGCCCATCTCGTTCAGGAGCTCCACCTCGGCTGAAAGAGCCGGGACGGAAGCCGAAGTGAGAAAGAGCCTCCATTTGTGCCCCTCGTTCCCCCACGTCATCGCGCACGTGGAGGAATAGGGGCGCGAGCTAGTAAGACAGATGCGACATCCAGCCGCTCACGATCTTCGCCAGATCCCTGACAGAACGGCATCCAGCGGCTGAGGCCACATCAGGGCAGGGCCCGAGGGCAGACCCGATGGTACCCCCACCGCCAAAGGCGTCTAACACGATCTGGCCCAACAAGACGCGCATTAAATGCGACGTGGGCTGATCCGACGCGCATTTAATGCGGAGTGGGCTGGATTGGACCACATTAATTGCAACGTGGGCTGATCATGACTTCCCAGTCGAATCATGAGACCCATGCCAAGATATCGTCCAAGATATCTTTCGAAACGTCTATAAAAAGGACTACATTTCACATGCAAGGTACACATAATACAACTCACAGAGCTGTGACTCTGCCTCTCTTCTTCCCCTCCTTCCATTGTTCCAGTTCCTTCACTGACTTTGGCATCGGAGAGCCTTGCGCCGCCCAGGCCAGGGTCCTCTGACCGTGTGTTCTTCTCTTTCAGGCTTTCGGACGGTACCCAGTCATCACCATCATTGGATAAGTCCTCTAAGGCTCCCCAGTTATTGTGGGTCATTATTTTCTGCACCTACAATCATATTTATTTATTTTATATGTGATAATTAGGGAAGTTTTTCCATATATACCCCCCTTCTTTGGGCCTTAATTATCTAAAAAGTTCATCTAGTATTGGTTATTATTTTTCAATTTTGAACTTCTATAATTTGTTGAGGTACGATTCTTTTGGTTAAACTACATATAATAAATGACATATGTGCATCTGCATAATGAGAATTTTAAGTCTTTTAATTTTTGGCTCATAAGTCATAGTTTTGATTCATGAGTAATAGATTATGTGTTGATAAGTGGAACCTGGTTGGTGCACTTTTCACGACACGCAAAGTTTAGCATTAAATTATTTCTCTTAGGATCCGAACTTACAACCGGTTGGCTCTAATATGATACTAGTTAAAAAAGCCCGTGAATTTAAAATATTAAGTATTTATAAAAGTACTATAAAATTTATAGAAAATTAATAAACTGTGGGAATTTGTAATTCGAAGGCATAAAATAATAAATCATCAGAAGTAGTCTAGAATGCATCTCCAGTCAAGAAACAAATGAGTTATTTATTAACTTCACAATAAGAAAAAGATAAATCAAGCTTCATCCACCTAAATAGATGATGACTGATGCGATAAACAAAAATGAGAATATCAAAATGGAAATAAATATAAAAAAGGAGCAGAAGCAGGCCTCCTGCAGATTTGTGCTAACATTAACATCGAACTTCGATCAGTTTTATCCCTTCATGAAAGGTAGATTAGAAGAGTACTCTTGTTTTTTTCTATCTAATACTTGCATGCAAAAATTCCTTAACCTGCACAATTGATCATACTCCTTCAACACCAATAACAGTAGTATTCATTCTTCTTGCTTTTAAATAATAAATATTCATTAATATTTAAAGAATTTAAAAATCTTTTCAGCCACCTAAAAAGTTCTTGCAAATATTTTGGCTGTAATGGCGGCATGTGATGGATAGTAACAGGATTAATGTTTCATTAAAAAAGATGTTGTTTCACTATTTACTTGGGAATCTATATTTAGGCTCTTATAAATTATTTTAATTTTTTTATTTTACCGTTAGTGTATGGCCGAATTACACCTATAGCTAAATCCCCAAAAAAACATCAAATAGGTGTCTTTTTTATGCCTTTTTCAAGTTTCAAATTCATAAAACATGCTCCATGATCAGCAATGAATATTTGATTTTGTGTAAGAGTTTCTCAACTCACAAGATTAGTGAGCCCAAATTAGCATTTAACATTCTTACATTTATCACTTCTGTTTTCGATCTTATGTTCCACCTCAACTAAATTGATAGCTTCAAATAATTTTAGGGCTAAATGCATTTGGTATTTTTTTAGAAGATAGTGAAATGTATATACAACAAATAACTAAATGTAAAAAGAAACGTAGAGAAAACTCCTCGTTCTCTTTCAAGACTTTGGGCTCAGCCCCAGATTGACCAGATTAGGAATGTTTGGTCACGTGCAACCATATGTCAATGCACTCTGCACAGTGGGAACCAACAACCGGAATCATAAAAATAATGAAGAAGAAAAGAACCAAGATAAAAATTCATCTGCAAAAGCCTTAAAAAAAAAAGAAACAGTGTTCCAATTCAGAGTTGCCAGATTTGCCCCACCCCTTGCGTTTCCCGTATCAGTTCGTCCGTACCCTTTTAGGGTACGTTCGCGAATCGAAACACTAATCTAAGCGTCCCCCATTGTTATGCAAAAAAAAAACAGAGAATAGAAAGTACAAATATGTAATACTAACCTTATTAGTCGTTGCAATCATATCTCTCCCTCTTTTGTAATAAGCGACGTCATATATGCTCCTTTGACTAGGCAACAATACTAGCTATTGGGAATTTAGAATGGTTTTTTTTTAATTTTATTTTTATTAGACTAGCAAGGATTTATGTTTGTGAGCTTTAAGAATTTAAGTTTGGCTTACTGGAACAATTTCTTTTCTAAATAGACTAGCAAAGCGTGAATGACAATGATGTTTATGTTTACAATTATTTATCTTCACACACACACACACATATATTAACATCTCGTAAAAACATAATACAGCTGTAAGTGCAAAAATAATGACTCACAAGATTAGTGGTGCCTGATAGGACTTATCCAAAGAGATTAGGAAGATCTGCTGCCTCAAAGCCTGAAAGGGAAGAACAAACGGTCAAAGGACCCTGGCCTGGGCGGCGCAAGGCTCTCCGATGCCTAAGTTAGTATTTGAACTGAACTAAGGAAGGAGAGGAAGAAGAGAGGCAGAGTAACAGCTCTCAAGTGTGTAGGTTGCGTACCTTAGTTGTGGAATGGGGTCCTATTTATAGAGGACTCTTGATGATATTTTGGATGATATTTTGGAGTGGGTCCCTTGATTTGATAGGGAAGTTCTTATCAGCCCACAAAGTAATAAATGCGGGTCCATCTCAGCCCACATAGCATTTATTACCAGTCCGATCAGCCCAAATTGCATTAATTAAATACATGTCATGTTGGGCCAGATCATGTTGGACGCCTTTGGCGGTAGAGGTCCCATCGGATCCATCCTCGGGCCTTGCCCAGATTTGGCTACAGCCGCTGGATGCCGCCCTGTCAGCGATCTGGCGAAGATTGTGGACGGCTGGATGTCGCATCTGTCCCACTGGCTCGCGCCCCTATTCTGCCACGTGTCTGATGACATGGCGGGCATGGGGCGTGGGGCGCGAGTGGGATTCTTCTTCATTTCGGCTTCCGTCCTGGCTCCTTTGGCCGGGGTCAAGCTCTTTAGCCGAAGTGGATCCTTGGTAGCCGAGCTCGGCGCTAGCAGCAAAAGTTTGTCTGGTTTCGGCTGAGGTCTCTGTCCCGGCAGCCGAGGTGTGTCTGGGTGGCACGTGGATGATACGTGAGAGGGCTAATGACATCTTATAGCTGAGATTAGCATAACCCTGGTGTCTTGAAAATCTCCCCACACAATTGCCCCATAGCTTGTGACTTCTTAAGCGCCCTAGCCTTTAGGGGTCAGAAGCTAGAGAGTCTGTCTGGAGATGCTATGATCATTGCTTGGCGCCGCTTCAACTTCTCCGAGGCAATAAATGTCGCGTCCTATTTGCCCCGGGAAACGAACCGGTGGCTACACATGTCGCTTCTTCACTGATCGTGCCGTCAAATTGATGAGACAGGCGCGGATCGCGAAACTTGTCTTTTCGAATTCGTAAATGGCGCCCAAAGAGGGCCTCCTTCCCCTATAAATAGGGTTGTCTTCCTCCGTTCTTCTTTCTTTATCTTCTCTTCTGATTTTCTTTGCCCTTGCCTTTGATTCCTGCTCTGATCTTCGTCTGTCTTCTCAAGATCTTTCCATAGTGCTCTGGCGAGGACGATAGTAAGGCGTGCTCAGACTGATTCCTGATTCGCCCTTCTGCTTCAGTAAGAACTTTCATGCCCCTGTCTTTTTTAGGGTTTCTGCCTTTAGGGTTTCTTTTCGCCTTCTTCTTCTTGTAGAGATGGCCACCCCTAGGTTTCAGTTAGATATGCCTGAGGGCATGGCTAGGTTTAGGGCTACGTTCAATATCCCGGAGGGGCTCTGCCTCAGGCCGGCGACTCCCTGCGACCACGCCCTGCGCTGCTGGTCCAGCGGCTGGATGCCGTTCCCTTTGATCTCTGTGATCGAAGGTGGGGTCAGATTCCCTCTGTATCCCCTGCTTAGAGCCTGCCTTAGCACGTGGTCCATCACCCCTTGCCAGCTAATGCCCAATGGCTTCAAAGTCATCATGGGCACGGCGAAATTGAACGAGATCTTGGGGATTAACTTGGGCGTCCACGATATCAAGGATGTGTATGACATCTGCAAGGCTGGGGGAGACAACTATTATCTTCGGGTGAAGCAGCTCCGAAAGGGCTTCGTCTTGGCCTTGGACGACTCTTCATTTTGCTCCTTTTGCTTAACTTTTGTATTACCGAACTGATACTCTAGTTGTTTACTGTACAGATCTGCGAGCTAGGCAGCGCCGAGCGGTAAGCAACGGTTGGAGAAAGAACGTCGCTGACCATAGGAAGGTCGAAAAGTACGCCGGGCACGAGAACAGATCGGCCTGGAAATTGTTAGGGTACACGCCGAGGTACCGTGGCCATTACAGGAGGACTGGGGCGGTGTCAGAGGACGAGCTGCAGCCTGATCTCCCTCCTGTTACTGTGGCCGTGCCTGCAGGCGTTCCTCTGATCAATCCTGCTGCGAGCCGAGCTGCGTCTGGCGCTGAGGCATCTACTTCTTCCAGTTCGGGGTCTCCGAGTTTAAGGGAGGTCGTGGAGGCTTACTTATCTGACCAGGAAGAAAGGATGGAGGGTAGCTCAAGAGTGCCAGGAACCAAGGATCTGGCGGCCAAGTTTAGGCGCGGATCCTCTTCTTCTGCAACGCCTTTAACGCCAGCACCCGTGTGGCTCCGGGTTTGGGGGGGGCGTCGCTGTTACTTCTGCCCCTACCACTACACCGAGCAAGGGAGCGCGGAGGCGCTCACCGGATCGCCCGAGGGAGGGGTCTCCGCCCAGGAAGACAAGGCGGGGGAGAAAGACTCAGGGGCTAAACAGGCCCTGAAAAGCAAGACGCATGTGCGTGCTTCCGGAGGCAAGGCTCCGCTCGAGAAGAGAGCGCCAATGAGCAGGGCTGCTGCCGAGACGGCTCGCGACCTCATCGTCACTGCAGGGCAAGGGTCCAGATCGGCCTGTGGACCTCGTGCTGCCCCGGCGGCGTGGAGGCCTAGATTGGAGACTCAGCCCGGGAAACCTTTAAACGTGGAGGACCGAGTGCAGGGGAACTCTCTCGTCATCGGGGCCCTCGCCAAGGCCTGCGCCCTGCCGCGTGACATGGAGCAGCACGCGAAGTATGACAACGAGAGTCTGCTGGGCTCGGCGATCCAGGCTGCTCTCCTAGTAACTACCCTTGATGCTCTTTTTGATGTATTTCATTTCGGCTGCTTCCATCTGACTTATTTTCATTTGCAGAATGTGCAGAGGCTCCAGTTGGTAGTAGAAAGGAGCGACAAGAACGTCTCCAAGATCACCCAACTGGAGTCTGAGAGGGATAAATTGAAAAGGGAGCTGGCAGACCTGAGGAAAAACAGCGCCGAGGCAACTGCAAAGCTGGACATGGTGCTGGACAGCATCAATGATCTCATCTCGTCAACCCATCAGTTGAGGGGTGAGATATGGGCCAAGACAAAAAGGCTGGCCGAGCTGGAGACGGAGCTAGCCAGAACGAATGCTGATTCGGCGGCAGAGTAGATGAGGCAGCATGCTGAAGTGCTAGCTAGGCGTGCCGAAGTCAAAAGGCTTCATAAAGAAAACGCTAAACTAAAGAAGGAGAACGCTGACCTCAAGTCTTCTCTGCAGACTGAGGCCCAATCTTCCTTTCAGAAGGGGGTGGACCAGGCCACAGAGGAGTACAAGAGGCAGGTGGAGGAGATCACCTCCGTTCTGTTCGAGGCGGGGTGCCTGGCCGCACTGAAGCGTGCAGGGGTTCTTAAAGACCACCCGGTCTATCAGAACTTGCCAAAATATTCTGGTCCAGAACTCGAGCCGAGTCCCGCTCCGCTGGCCGAGAGTGTCCAGGTGGATGCTCCTGCAGCTGGCCCTCTTCCGGTCGGTGCTCCAACTATTCTTCCAGCTGGTGACGCTCTGGCTGCATCTTCTGCGGGCGATGCTCCTTCTGACCCTCCTGCGGGTGATGCACCAGAGAAGGCTGCAGTTGTCGCCGAGACCGCCGGTCCATCGGAGACAGTAATAGTGCTGGTGGAATCGCCGAAACCCTTATAGCTCTCTTATATTTTTCCTGCTTTTAGACTTGTAACTTTTCTGTTTTTTGTCGATGTAAAGTGAACTTGCAAGTAGTCTTCTTCTCTTTTAATGAAAAGCAAAGCTTATTCACTTGTGCCCTCTTTTTCCCCATCTTTTTGATTTCGTCTCTTTTGTGCTTGAGTCCGGCTGAGTGACGTGACGTGACGTGAGAGTCTTGAGTTGGAGAGAGTGCCGAACGGTCTTCATAGGTATCCGCTCCGATATCCCGCATTCCGAGGCTCATAAATAGCAGTAAGTGCAGTGGTACGGCAGATGCAGAAAACGGGCAGATGGCTCCACGTGTCACCATCGGAGCCGCTAGTCAATCCTGTGGGAGACTTGCATTCCACGCGAGGCATGGGAGACCTTGCCTTATTGATGGGTCTTTGATTACTAAGCCCTTCCTCCTTCTATAAATAGAGGCACAAGGCCTGCCATGGGAGAGAAAAAAGAACCTGAACCAGAGACCCTTCTTCTTTTTCATTTATCCTACTGACGAGGATTTGTCCGCGTCTGCCAGGCATTCTGGCAGTTCCACCTAGTAGAACTTGTTTAGGAACCTTCACTCTGACCAAGCCTTCTGCGACTGAAGACAGCTTCCTCTGGGAGGGGCTGTCGCCGGAAGTCGCAGTCTGCACGTTCTCTGAAGACGGTCCCCGTGGACTACGCGTTCTCTGAACGCGGGTCCACGACCAACTCCCGCCGATGTGGTTGAGAAGAGATCATCTCCTGCCTATGCGGCTGGGAGGTGATTATTCTCTAGTTGGGAGTTGGTTGTGCAGTTGAACCTGCTGGGTCTTGTCTTGATCCTGCAGGGTCTTGTGTGGCATTGAGGACCAGATCGAGAAGCCTTCGGGCTGAAGATCTCCAAGGTAGTGGGCCGGGAGCTCTTGTTTGCAAACTTTGGTCTGACCAACCACAAGGTATTGTAGAGCTCCTGGTGCCGAGGGTGAGACTGAAGAGTCAGTTAAGATCAGAATCTCCCAGAATCTCCAAGCAGTCGACCAGCGAGGATCAGAATCTCCAAGCAGTGGACCAGCGTAGATCAGTCTCAAAGCTTCATTTCTTTTTCTGTTTTTAGAGGACTGCGAGCCTCCTTGTTGTATTTTCTTTTTTCTGTAACCCATGTAATAAAGAAATCACATTCAATAAAAGAAAGAAGTTTCTAATCAGATGTATTGTATATTCTGCATTTTTGCCTTCTTTTGCTTTTTCTGCACTGCTTTTTTGCACTTCTGTGCTTGTATTGCTTTTTGCTGTATTTTTGTGCTGCTTTTCTACACTTTTGTGCTTGCACCGGTCTTTTCTTCTTTTCTGTGCTATTTTTCTGCACTTTTGTGCTTGCACCGCTTTGTCTTTCAAAGATTGTTATTAGCCGAGATGAAACCAGAGTCTCGAGGATCTCGGCTGTGCGAGCCTGAGTCCGGGATCGATCTCGGGGGGTGTATGAACCCAGAGTTTAGGGAAGACTGGATGTGTAAATCTGAAGTCAGTCCCAGGGTATATGAACCCAGGGTTTTAGGAGCGACTGGATGCATAAATCCTAAGTCAGTCCATGGGCACGTGAACCCAAAGTTTAGGAAAGACTGGATGTCTGAATCCGAAGTCAGTCCCAAGGTGTATGAACCCAGGGTTTTAGGAGCGACTGGATGTATAAATCCTAAGTTAGTCCATGGGCACATGAACCCAAAGTTTAGGAAAGACTAGATGTCTGAATCCGAAGTCAGTCCCAAGGTGTATGAACCCAGGGTTTTAGGAGCGACTGGATGTATAAATCCTAAGTTAGTCCATGGGCACATGAACCCAAAGTTTAGGGAAGACTGGATGTCTGAATCCGAAGTCAGTCCCAAGGTGTATGAACCCAGGGTTTTAGGAGCGACTGGATGTATAAATCCTAAGTCAGTCCATGGGCACGTGAACCCAAAATTTAGGGAAGACTGGATGTATGAATCCGAAGTCAATCCCAGGGTGTATGAACTCGAAGCTGCCGAACTCAGATAAGATGATACAGATTGATGACAGGGCGAATGCTGCTTTTATTGATCATGAGACTTTCATTACATCTTAGAAATAGAACTTCTTCAAGTGAGATGCATTCCATGGTCTCAGCAACTGCCTGCCTTCCAAGTCTTCAAGTTTATAAGAAGATCGTCCTGCCATTGAAACCACCCTGAATGGGCCATACTAGTTTGGGGCCAGTTTGCCTTCATTTGGGTCTCTGTCAGTTGGCAGGGTCTTCTTCAGAACCAGTTCTCCTACTGAGAAACTTTTTTCCCTGACCTTTTCATTGTATCCTCTGGCTAGCCGTTGCTGATAGTCGGCCAGTCGTATGGCTGCTGCATCTCAGCGCTTGTTGGCTAGGTCCAGCTCCATTGCCAAGTTCATCTCGTTTCGGCCTTGGTCGACAAGCTCCGTTCTCAGGGTAGGGAGGCCAATTTCTAAGGGAATGACCGCCTCCATCCCATAGGCTAGAGAGAAAGGTGTCGCCGAGGTGGATTGTCTCGGAGTCATCCTATATGCCCACAACACTTTAGGAAGCTCTTCTACCCATCTCCCTTTCGCTTTGTCCAATCGCTTCTTCAGGCTGTCAAGCAGTACTTTGTTAGAAATTTCGGCCTGACGATTGCTCTGCGGGTACGTCGGAGTGGAGTAGTGGTTCCTGATGCCATGCTTTTGACAGAAGTCTCTGAAGAAGTTGGAGTCGAACTGAGTCCCGTTGTCCAAAATCAGGATCCTGAGGATGCCGAACCTCATTATGATGTTCTTCCATACGAAATTCTTGGAGTCCCTTTCAGTGATGGAGGACAGCGGTTCAGCTTCTACCCACTTCGTGAAGTAATCTGTAGCAACTATCAACCATCTCTTGTTCCCTGGAGCTCGGGGGAGAGGTCCCACAATGTCCAGCCCCCATTAAGCGAAGGGCCATGGACTAGAGAGGGGACTCAAGTCTTGTGCTGGCTGATGAAGAGAATGGGAGAACTTCTGACATTTTTCGCATTTCCTAGCGTATATCTGCGTGTCCTTCTGCATATATGGCCACCAGTAACCTTGGCTTATAGCTCTGTAGGCCAGTGACCACCCTCCGATGTGACTACCGCAGACTCCTTCGTGGATATCATACAAAAAGTCGTCTACCTTGCTTGGATGGACGCATTGGAGGTAGGGACCTGTGAAGGATTTTCTGTAGAGTTTGCCTTCAGGAGATAGCCAGAATTGAGCTGCCTTGAGTCTGATTCGGTGGGCTTCATTCTTGTCTTCGGTGAGCTGGTCGTCCTTCAGGTAAGAGATGATTGGGTCCATCCAGCTCGGGCCGAGATCAAAGCACATGACTTGCCGAGATGAATGGAGTTCTAGGCTTGATCTCGGTATCGATCCAACCTAAACGGTCCTTTTCTTTCCTGCTTCGACAGCGGAGGCCAGGTTTGCAAGCGCATCAGCATGCATGTTGGTATCTCTGGAGATCTGCCTAACCTCGGCTGTCTGGAAATGAGAGAGCAGTTTTTTCGCGAGGGCTAAGTAGGCCGCCATCCTGTCGTCCCTGGCTTGGTAGTCTCCAGTGAGCTGGCTAGTTACCAGTTGTGAATCGCTGAAGACCACCAATTGCTGGGCTCCGAGGATTCGGGTGCTATTCAACCCTGCTATCAGAGCTTCGTACTCTGCTTCATTGTTCGTCGCTTTGAACTCTAAGGTGAAGGCTTGTTCTATGACCAGTCCTTCTGGCGATTAGAGAACTATGCCGGCGCCAGCTCTTTTGGAGGTGGACGAGCCGTCGACGAAGACCCTCCATGCCGAGACAGGAACTTGGCTCTGAGAAAATTGTTTGACCTCAGTGATTTCATGCTCATGCCCTATGTCCCCCAGTTCGGTACCGGGCTGGGTCGAAGCCGAGCTTGGAGAGACGAACTCTACAATGAAGTCTGCTAGAATTTGGGCTTTGATCGCAGTCCTGGGACGGTACTGGATGTCATACTGCCCCAGTTCGACTGCCCATTTTGAGATTCGCCCTGAAAAGTCAGCTTTCTTGAATATAGATCGGAGTGGGTGCTCCGTGATAACTACAATGGTGTGGGATTGAAAATAATGGGAGAGCTTGCAGGAGGCACTGACGAGTGCCAGCGCAAGCTTCTCCAGCAAAAGGTATCTGGTCTCGGCATCGAGAAGGATTTTGCTCGTATAGTAGATTGATTTTTGGACTCCATCGTCCTCTCTGATGAGGACGAAGCTCACTGCATGATCCGAGACCGCAAGATACAGATACAATATCTCCCTCTGAGTTGGGGTAGAGAGTAAAGGTGGTGAAGACAGATAAGTTTTGAGTGATTCCAATGCTTGGTCGCACTCAGGGGTCCATTGGAATTTTAAATTCTTTCTGAGAAGCTGAAAGAAAGGCCGGCACTTATCTGATGATCTGCTGATGAAGCGATTGAGTGCTGCAGCCATGCCAGTTAGCTTCTAGACCTTCTTCGTGGTAGATGGGCTTTGGATTTCCAGGATTGCTGTGATCTGGTTCGGGTTGGCCTCTATCCCCCTCCGCGTCACTAGGCTTCCGAGGAACTTGCCAGAAGCGACGCTGAAAGCGCACTTGGAGGCATTCAGTTTGAGCTTGAATTCTCGGAGGATGCTGAAGACTTGGGCCAGATCCACCAGATGGTTGCTGGACTGCTTGGACTTGACGACCATGTCGTCAATGTAGACTTCGACTGTCTTGCCGAGCTGAGCCTGAAACATTTTTGTGACGAGGCGCTGATAGGTTGCCACCCCAAAGGGCATCACCTTATAACAGTAAGTGCCGTGGGGGGGTTATGAATGCAGTTTTCTCCTCGTCTGGCTCAAACATCGGAATCTGGTGGTAGCCTCTGTAAGCGTCGAGGAAGCTCATTCTATCATGGCCAGCAGTGGTGTCGATCATCTGATCAATCTTTGGAAGAGGGAAGCTGTCCTTTGGGCAAGCTCTGTTGAGATCTGTGAAATCCATGCATACCCTCCACTTGCCACTCTTCTTTTTGACCACCACTGTATTGGCCAGCCAGACCGAGTACTGGACCTCTCTGATCGCGCCTGCCTCTAGCAACCTGTCGACTTCTTCGACCACCGCTTCCGTCTGCTGCAACCCCGTCCTGCGGGCCCTCTGTACCACTGGCTTGTGGTTGGGGTCCACGTTCAGCCTGTGGCACATGACCTCGGGGTCGACCCCAGGCATTTCGTTCGGGGTCCAAGCGAAGACATCTACGTTCTGCATCAGGAATCTTGAGAGCTCGGCTCTCTCGGGGTCGGGCAGCTGGGTACCGATCAGGAAGAATCTGTCAGGGTCTAGTGGGTCGAGCCTGACTTCGGCTAGATCTTCAATACTCTTCTTGTCAGGATCTCGGCCGATCTCGTCCAGCCCCCTTTCAAACTCTGCCAAATTCACTCGCTTTAGCTCTTTCTCTCCAGGGACCACGGCCAACATACACTGCCTGGCCAGCTGCTGATCCCCTTCGACTGTAATCACCTCCATCTTGCCTTCCTTGTCTTCAAGCAGGAACTTTAGCTTCTGATGGAGAGTGGAGGGAACTGCTTCCATCCTGTGGAGCCACGCCTTGCCCATAATGGCATTGTAGGGGGAGGGGGCGTCCACCACTAGGAAGTCAGTCATCACTGAGGCTCCGCCTACTCTGGTCTCCAGAGTGATTCTCCCCTTGGGGTAGACCGGCTTGGCGCTGAACCTAATCAGAGGCTTGCGAGCTTCCTTCAAATTAGCCTCCGAGAGCCCCATCTTCTTGAAGCATCCATGGTATAGGATTTCGGATGAGCTGCCGGAGTCGATGAGGATCCGCTTCACTGTGAAGTCTCGTAGCTTCATCGTCAGGAGCAGGGGATCATTGTGGGGAAGCTGTACTCCCTCGAGGTCTTTGTCTGAAAATGAGATGGCTGGGCACTCGCGCCGTGCTCTCTTGGACGCCTGTCCGAGCTCAGCTCTCATCACCTCCTTCCCATGCGAGGCCTGCCTAGCTTCGGCAAGAGCCTGGGAGTTGCCTCTTGCTAAGGGAGAGGGAGCTGAGGGCGCCAGATGGATCACATTGATGATCTTCTCAGACTCTTCACTGCTTGGAACCTTATCAGCGCTCTGATGAGCTCGGCCGCTGCCGCCGGCATCTCCTGCCTTGACGAACTCCTCCAGGTGACCTTCCTTGGCGAGCTTTTCCAGGTGGAACTTCAAGGTTCTGCACTCCTCGATTTTGTGCCCATTTTGCTTGTGGTAGGCACAGAACCTGCTCTGGTCACGGGTGGAGGGATCACTCTGCATGGGCTGAGGCCAGCTGAAGAATGGCCTGTTCTTGATCTTGTTCATAATCTGGTGGATCGGCTCCCTGAAGACGACATTCACAGCCTGGTAAGCATGGGAGGAGGTCTGGTCTTCCTGCTGCCCCCAGACCTGGACGCTGTAGCCTTTGCCGAGCTGGAGAACCAGGCTTGCTTCAGCTCTTCCTTCCGAAAGGGCTTCTTATCTGCTGCGGCTGGTGGCCTTTATCCTTGGGTCCCACGCCGTGGCTTTCCCGGGCCCAAATTTCATCTTCCTCTTGGGCGACATAGCACTTTATCCTGGACATCAAGGCTAGCATGGAGGTTGCGGGGTCTCTGGCCAGGTCTTTCCTCAGCTCGTTCCCTGGTAACAGAGCATTCCGGAAGGCGAAGATTGCCACTTCGTCCCTAGTAACCTCAATCTGGCTGTAAATCGCCCAGAACCGCTGGGCGAACTGGGTGATGCTCTCACCCTGCTTCATCTTTAGAGCAAGTATATCAGCGTCGGTCTTGGGAACGACACTGTAGGCCTGGAACTTCTTCAAGAAGGAGAGCTGGAGCTGTCTCCAACTCGAGATAGACTTCTCCGGGAGGGCGCAGAACCACTTCAAGGGGAGGTTGCCTAGACTGGAGGAGAAGATTTTGCAATTGAGGTGGCCCTCGTTCCCCTAGATGGACATCTTCTGAGAGAAGTGCCGGTGGTGAGCGGCTGGATCAGACACTCTGTCGTAAGGGACGAACCGCGGGATAGAGAACTTCTTGGGCAGTGAAGTCTCCTCGATATCCCACATGAAGGGGGAGGCCCCCAGATCGGTGGGGCCACAAATTTCTTGCTGGTCTCGGGCGAGAGCAGCCATCTCCATGTTATGCTGAAGGGCCAGCTTAATGCGACTGTCGAGCCGCTCCTGCTCGACATCCTTCCGTGGCGACATTGCTTCCGATTTCCGCTTCAAATGGCCTCGACTGTGGTGGCTGCGAGCTTGGCTGTCTCGGCCATGATGGCTTCGACCATTGCTCGAGACCTCGTCGTTGGCCCGACTACGCTTCTGGTCCAGAAAAGCTCTCAAATCCTCGTGGGAGGGCTGGACTACCTTGCTCGGGGCGGCTCTCTTCTCGCCTTGGGGCCCGGAGGGATGCCCTGCTAAGGCGGCTCCTGCTGCTCTCAGTTGCTGCTAGAGTTGGCAGATTATTCTCTCCTGCTTCTGGATGAGGGCATTTTGAACCGCGATATCTCCTCCGTCATCGAGGTGTCGCGGACGGCGTGGCTTGTCGACTGCTACAGTTTTGTCTTTCCGGGGACGCTCGTGTCACCGCTCGTCCCGTCGAGGAGGCGTGTCTTCGTCGCACGGGGATGAATCCTCAAGTTGCTCTTGGAAAGGAATTTCGACGAAGAGGTGCGAGCCTAGGCGCTCCTCGCCTGCAGACGCGCCAAGCCCCGCTCTGGACCGCCCTTGAGGAGGGGCATCAATCGACGGGCCCGGTCACTTGAGCATCGCTCTTAAAGACTCTCCGCCTTTCTTAGCTTTTGGAGGCATGGTATTTGGGAAGATTGAGAAGGTTGGGAAGGTTGGGATAGTACTTCCCCACAGACGGCGCCAATTGTAAGTGCAGAAATAATGACTCACAAGATTAGTGGTGCCTGATAGGACTTATCCAAAGAGATTAGGAAGATCTGCTGCCTCAAAGTCTGAAAGGGAAGAACAAACGGTCAGAGGACCCTGGCCTGGGCGGCGCAAGTCTCTCCGATGCCTAAGTTAGTATTTGAACTGAACTAAGGAAGGAGAGGAAGAAGAGAGGCAGAGTAACAGCTCTCAAGTGTGTAGGTTGCGTACCTTGCTTGTGGAATGGGGTCCTATTTATAGAGGACTCTTGATGATATTTTGGATGATATTTTGGAGTGGGTCCCTTGATTTGATAGGGAAGTTCTTATCAGCCCACAAAGTAATAAATGCGGGTCCATCTCAGCCCACATAGCATTTATTACCAGTCCGATCAGCCCAAATTGCATTAATTAAATACATGTCATGTTGGGCCAGATCATGTTGGACGCCTTTGGCGGTAGAGGTCCCATCGGATCCATCCTCGGGCCTTGCCCAGATTTGGCTACAGCCGCTGGATGCCGCCCTGTCAGCGATCTGGCGAAGATTGTGGACGGCTGGATGTCGCATCTGTCCCACTGGCTCGCGCCCCTATTCTGCCACGTGTCTAATGACGTGGCGGGCGTGGGGCACGAGTGGGGATTCTTCTTCATTTCGGCTTCCGTCCCAGCTCCTTTGGCCTGGGTCAAGCTTTTTAGCCGAAGTGGATCCTTGGTAGCCGAGCTCGGCGCTAACAGCAAAAGTCTGTCTGGTTTCGGCTGAGGTCTCTATCCCGGCAGCCGAGGTGTGTCTGGGTGGCACGTGGATGACACGTGAGAGGGCTAATTGACATCTTATAGCCGAGATTAGCATAACCCTGGTGTCTTGAAAATCTCCCCACACAACAGCGAATTACGTCTTCAAATACCGTACCGATGAAGCCTACCCCAACGTACCGCGTCCCACCCTAAGTAGCGTACCCCGTACCCGTACTTGTACTCGTATCCCGTATCGAAACGAACCGCGTTTCTGGTAACATTGTTCCATTCTTCTATTCCCAAACTCCTAATTCTTGATAGTATTCGTTTTTCTTATGCTTTTAATTATTAGATATCAAGTAGTATTTTAGAACTTAAAAATATTTTCCGCAGTTAGTCAACCACCTAAAAGTTTTTTTGTAAATGTTGGCAAAGGTTGTTATTTCATTATTTTCATAGAAGTTTATAATTTGGTTATTATAAATTACTATGTATTTTTTTTTTGTTGGAGAATTCTACAGTTTTCCCCCAAAAAATAATACCTTTTCAAGCTCCCAATTCATGAAACACAGTCTATTTTAAACAATGAATGTTGTCTATCTACTAAACAATGAATATTGTCAATCTGTTAAATAATGACGGTGAATCTATTAAACGGTATATTCCGGCCAGGCAGCCCAAGCCTAGCACGGGCACGGCCCGAAAATCCAGTGCCTGGGCCCGTTGACTTGGTCAACGGGAGGCCCGGCCCGGCCCGTCATAAAATCTGGGCCGTGCTGGGCCCAACCTGCCAGGCCCGAGGCACGGCACGGCTTCAAAACCGTGTCGTGCTGGGCCTGGGCCCCGGAGCCCGCGGCACGGCCTGGCCCGGGCCCAACGACTATTTTTTCAAAAAAGTTCCCCCACCCCAAAAAAAACGCCTATATGTGTATTTTTTTACATTTTAACCCCCCCAACAGCTATAAACGATCAAATAGGGGGGGTATTAGTGTCTTTTGATCATTTTTTACCATTATACCCCCCCCCAACTGCTATAAAACGGTCATATGAGGGGGTATTTTATGTCATTTTATCACTTAGGAATTCTATAAATAGCCATCATTCATCTCATTTCTCTACACATCTACTCTCTCATTTCTCATACTCCCTCTAAAGCTCTAAGCTCTCTTAAGTATCATTCTAGAGTCTAAGCTTTCTCTACAAAGTTTTCTAAGAAGTGAGGGTGACTTCTCTAAAGTGGAGGATTCAACTAAGAATGACTTCTCTGATGGACCGCGCTCCTGCCTGGTTCTACCGAGGTCGGCGGACGTGGGAGTCCGTCTGGTCCGACCCTTTCGTAACCGGAGGGCAAGGGCGTGCATCAACATTTCTTTTGTGTGGGTGTGCCAGATTTTCTATTTTACTTGGAATTGCAAGTGGTGATCCGGAGATCAACCTTCTCAAGTAAAAAGGAAATCAACTTCTTTCAAGTTTCCCATTGCACATATATTTAAGAAAAGAGACATTTTCTTGATTTGCCGTGAAAGGCGATTTTTTTGGCATTTATAGCCGATTTTGGCGTTTATAGCCGATTTACAATCCTTATGAATAATGAAAGACAAGAGTTGTGATTTTTGTCTCTTTTGAAAAAAATACAAACTACAATGAAAAGCAAGAAAATGAGGATCTAACTTCTCAGGAGATTGTGGGGTACTCGTTCAAATTGACGGTCGCAAGCCATATGTGGACTTCGCCATCATCCATGCAGATGAGAACAGAGGATGCTATTGATTCGCTTGGCTTGGCTATAACCTCAGGTTTTTAGAGAACAAAGACCAAAAGGAGGTCCTATGTCCAATAAAAAGCCGAGTAGACGGGCTGAAAAGCCACGTCTAAGCCATTTGGAGGCAGAAGGAGAAGGCAAGGACCTTGGGGTGGGGGTACCCCTCAAGGGACTTTTGTCACCTTGTAGCGGTGGTCGGTGTAGAACTTCCGCAGAGTTTTCTCTCTTTTCCTTCTCTGAATTTCTGTGCTTTGTCCGTGTTTCTGTATTTTTTTTCCCGATCTGGATTTCTTTGGAATGCTCTCCTATTTATAGGCTTTTAGGTAGCCATTTAGGAGGGTTTATGAGCCTTAATTGTCATAAAGCTACATAAAGGGAGGAGTTACAACATTGAATTCTTTATTTTGTAACTCCTTTTTCTTGGCTTCTGATTGGCCGGAGGAGAATGAGGGCATTTAATCGCCTTTAATCGCCGTGATGGGAGGAGTTTCATGGGTGAAATGCTATGAATCTCTTGACTTGTAACTCCCGGATGCTTGCTTCTGATTGGTCCGTCCAAAGAAATGGATAAATGACTGTAATAAAACTAGTCAGTTAATCGCATTAAGTGGTCGCCGAGCAGTTGAAGAGTCGTGGGCCGTGCCGCGTCTTTTGGGATTCTTCTGGCGATGATCATCGATGGATCTTCATGTAGATCGACATCGGATGACCATGTAACTTCAGGTGTTGGTTGCCAACAGCGGGTCGGTGCCATCTGTCTTGTCGATTTCTCGATCGGTCGGGTAGAAAGCATACTTTTTTGGTTGACCAGTTGGCGATCAATGTTGATTTCGATACTCTTGATGATTAACCCGTGTTTTTTACGGATGTCAGAGGATTTGGTTTCTCAAAAGTATGAGTTTTAGAAAATACCAGAGGCCGGACGCTTCGAATCGTGAAAAAAAAGCAAAAAATGGGGTTTCCGGGGCCCACCGGGAGATCCCGGGCCCCAGGGTCACCGGCGACCCTGAGCCAGGGTCGCAGGGGTCTGCGACCCTGGGGGGGGGGGGGGTTTCCCCCTTTTGTCCCGTTTTGTGTCCGTTTTTGCTGTTTTTCGATTCTTTTTTCTTCTGTATTTTTCCTTGACATTTTTGATCATTTATTGGCCTGATTTCCCTATAGAAAATCTGATGAGAATCCTTGCATTTTATTTTGCAAAGTTTCCAATTTCCTGAGAAAGCCGAAGACTTTGTTGCGCAAAGCTGCCGATTTTCTGTCAGAAGCTGAAACTGGGCCAAACGATGTCGGAATGACCTGAAATTTGGGGTGAAGCCTGCTGAGCAATAAATAAGACCAACCATAGGCTTTTGTTTGAGTTTTGAAGCTGTTTGGGGACCTATCACTAGTAGACTTGCTTTGGTCGCGATGAAGATGTCGCGGCTTGATGTGCGGTCAACCGATGTCCGATTGACTTGAAATTTGACAGGGATCCTATTGGAGTCATTTTAAGATGATCCATAGGCTTTCTCTTGGAAACCATGGTCCCGGGGAGCTTCGCCGCCGAGAGCTCCTTTTCAGCTGCCGGAGAAGCGAAGTTAGGCCAAATGATTTTGAAATGGCCTGAAACTTCTTGTGTACTCCTCTTTTGGCTGTCTTGAAGGATCTTGCGGTTTTTGTTTGATTTTGAAAAGATTTGATTTTTTTGGAAGTAGCATTGCCTATTTATGGCAGGTTGCGACTTCATGTAGCTCTTTGGATCTTGAAGAGGCAAAGTGACATTTTTGGTGTCAATAAATGCCCCCTCGAGGTGCAACGACGAGTTGCTTATCTTTTGTGGCCAATGTGCCTCGAAGAGATTTGTGAAGGAGAGCCTGTGACTGGACCAAGAGTCTTTGAGCAATCTTTCTTTTTTGTATTTGTAGCCTTTTGAGCTTCTAGGGGAATTTTATGGTAGTGAAAGGGATCACGTACCATCTCGAGGCAAAGTTTTGAAGATGATCAGGGATGTGGATTTGGGTTTTGACCTTATGACCTAACAGGCTGTATGTGGCAGGTTAGGGGGTCGGGTTTGGTTTTGACCGTGTGACCCAACAAGCTGTATGTGGAATGTTGGGGGATCAATTTGGTTTTGATCTTGTGACCTAACAGGCTGTATGTGGCAAGTTAGGGGATCAGTTTTTGGTTTTTGGTTTTTTGCGGAATGCCAATTTCAAGATTTTGGCTCAATTTGGTAGATGAGGCTGGATGGTTTGATTTTCGGAAGCTCATGGGGCTTGGAATTTTCTTTGTATGGTCCAATCAACTCAAAAGAGGCATGGAACCATTTTTGTATGCTTTTGGTAAGAGGGATTTCTTTTTGACTAAAAGCCCAATTTTTTTTGTGTGCCTAGGTGGTCAAACCTGGCTCATATGGGCTAACCCATGGGACCTTAAGCTTTTGAAATGGCTTAGATCTCATATGGTGTTATTTTTGTAAAGAATATCCAAAAACATCTCCTTTGGATAGAGTATATCTAAGAATATCTTTACTCAGAGAAAATCTCTCATGTTCCCTTTATTTTGGGAGAGAATATCTCAAGATATCTTTCTTTTGGGAAAGAATCCTTCATTGATCCTATCTTTTGGGAGAAAATCTCTCATTGATTTGTTTTTGGGAGAAAAACCCTCAAGATATCTTTCTTTTGGGAAAGAATCTTTCTAATCTCTTTCTTTTGGTAAGGTTACTAATTAGTAACACTTACCTCTTTCTTCTTTCCTTCTTTGGTTGCTCTCTTCTATAAAAGTAAGGAGGAGGTTGGATCTCTTGCTCTTATTACTTTCTTTTGCAACAATCCCAAGAGCGCTTCAAGACCAAGAGTTCTTCTTCTTCAAGATCCTCAAGACTTTTCTTCTTCTTCTCCATCAATGGCTTCAAGTAAGTTCCCCTTTTCAAGAAAATCCCATTGTAGGAAAAAAAAGTTCTTTTTTTTTGTTTCTTTCTTTTCTTTTCCTTTTTTTTTCCACGTGTTTGCTTCTTTTTTTTTACACGAGTTTTCCTTTCTTTTTTTTTTGCATGTTTTTTTTTGTGGGCCGTATGGACAGATCCGTACGGATATGGCCGTACGGCCACGTGGCCTGTGGGCCACCCCTTTTTTTTCTTTTCTTTCTTTTTTTTTGTTTTCTTTCCCTCTTTTTTTTTTGAGAAAGTTTTCTTTTCTTCTTTTTTTGTTTGCTCATCATGATAATGCATTTTTTTTTACCAAGATGTTCATGCATGTATATTTTTGTAAATTGAATTGTAGCATGATGTGATAGCATACCTGGAAGTTTTCGCAAATTTGGGAATTTGGAGCTCGCAGCGATGTTGAGCCCTTCCTGATTTTGCGGAGACTTTGAGGTTTCGAAAGTTTGGAGTTTCGAAGCTCGCAGCAATGTTGAGCCCATCTTCAAGCTTTCTATTTATTTCGGGATAGTTCCTTTTCTTCGAAATTGCCCCGTCATCATGTCAAAATTTCGCCAGATTTTTTTTTAGCGAGATTCTGTCATTTTGATGTTTGGTCTTTTTCTTTTCCATCCTTTTCAGGTGGTTCTTCCAGAATGAACAAGGGTAAAGAGCCTGCTACAAGCGCACCTCGTCGATCTGCTAGATCTTCTAATTCGGCCGTTCAGTAGGCCTTTGAGAAGGTCCAGTATGTTGAGAGAGATCTGGAAGAATGCGACTCCCTCAACAGAGATGAGATGAGGCAGCGACTGATCACTCTCAAGGAGAGGAGTTCTATAAGATCATGGTAAGCAGTCGTCCATGGGTGATGGAAGATCAGAGTGTTTTACCCAAGCCTACCTTCTTCTTTGGTGATGCTGTCCCTGATGACATGACATACCAGAGGAGATGTTTTCAGTTTTCTTTCACAGCAGATGGTGAGAAGAAGATTGTTGTTACCCGGTTGAAGTTTGATCGCACCGTCTCGATCATGAGCCTTGCCCCCACGTGCTCTAAGAGGGAAGATCCTCCAAGCTGGGTGAGAAGGACAAATGTAATCAAGACCGGGGTTTTTGTTGGCGGTTCTCCTGGATATACGGAGAGGTCGCCTGCTGACATGGACCTGTTGATGTCATCCAGCGACTACCAGGGCTCTGATTATCCGTCGGTCGATTTGAGACCGGTGGGCCTTGGTATTTTCAGCGGTGACGGCAGCAATTGGATAAAGCCTTTTTGACTTCGTGGCCGTTTCAATGCTGACTCCGAGTGGAAGTCGTGGACTGATCGCGTCCTGCTGATTGGTGGCACCGTTTTGAAGGAAGCCGGGATTTTTTATGCGGTCCGCGCCTTTAGGGAGATCGTGATCTTTTCCGACGAGGCCTTCATGGCTATGCTGGAATCATTCCTCCCACAAACCAATACCTTCGTTGTGACGAATGGTGAGATTGGTTTCTCTTTGAAGGAGCTGAGCGCCATTACTGGATTGCCTATCCTTGGCAAACTCTATGAGGAGTTTATGCCGATTGATAGCGTCCTCGAGGGGCAGTCCGAGGAGTTCAGGCTTCTGTACTTTCAGCTCGTCGCCTTCTAAGATTTTTTGAAGGAGAAGGAGGGTTTGAAAGTTAGATCCAGCAGTTGGAAGAGTTCTAGCTCTTCGTTCCCCAACTTTTTTGATAGCAGGGAGTCTTCTGATTGTGCGACCCAGGAAGCCAGGGCCCAGGATCCAAGTTCGAAGAAGATCTTGGCTATGCAAGAAGAGTTGAGAGATTTCGTGCGAGTACAAACGCCATATGTCCTGACATTGCACTGCGGAGAGATCTCGCTGTTTACCTCACTTATTGGCTTGGTGAGGCTATTTTTGCTGGAGGAGATGGAACGCACATCAGGCCGCATTGTATTTTTCCGGCTTGTCAGATGGCGTTTGGAGAGCAGCTTGCTTTGGTGCCAGCTCTTTACTCCTACCTATGTACCGAACTGCAGGCTACTGCTTTTTTGGTTCGGCTTGGGCTTCCCATGAATAGGGTATTTTCAGCCCACATCTTTTATTCGTGGTATGTATACCACTGTCCTGGCTTCCACCGGCTGGGTGCTGCACAGGATGATGATCCTCTGATGATTCGGCTGGCTAAGGGCAAAGCCATGTCCGAATCACTTTTGTTTGCCCGCATGAGGATCCAATGGTTCAGGGACGTCGAGATGGGGCAGTCTTGAGTGAAGCTTTCTCCGGAGTTGCTGAAGAAGGCTTTTGATTTTGGTGCCTCCCGAGAGAGTGGCTTTTCAGCATACGTGTCGGCACGATGGTGTACCGCAGACATCTTTTCGTCGACGTCCAGCCGTATGTACCCTCTCGCTTTGCTTTGCAGCTGGGCTTTTCTCAAGGCATTGTTGGAGCGCCTTCAAGTATGGTGAAGCGCTTTGGAGGTTTACAGGACGGGAGAAATGCATGGGCTTTCTATAGTGCTAAAGACACTACAGCCATGATCTCTTATCCTGTGTTGTTGACTTCCCGGACTGCCGGCTTTGCGAAGTGGTTCGCGGAGAGCTTTTCGGCATATCGGGGGCTTTCCAAGAAGGAGCTTGATATGAAGCTGGCATCTGGAAAGGGCCTTGGAAAGTCGGATGGCGTCCGGCGAGAGGAAGTTTGGGCCTTCCTTTCTGGAGAGAAGCACAAGATAGGCTTTCTCGGTGACCAGGGCGTCATTGGTTCTGAAGCTGTTCGAGAAATACCTGATGAGGCTTTAGAGTAGCTAGAATAGGAGGAAGCCGAACTTGGTGCTTGGATGCAAGTGGCAAAGAGGCAATCTTCCGTGGAGTCTACTGCAAGAGTAGACCATCCAGTGAGGAGTCAAGTGGGAAACCTGACTCTGACAGCGGGGCAGGTTCCTCTAAGAAGCGAGCCCGCAGGAGTAAGAGGAGGAGGAGTTATCATCGCAGCAAGGGGCAGCATGAGGACTCTCCTGACTTGGAAGTCCCTCTTACTATCAATGAGGATGTGCCAGTGGATGCTGACAAGCCTCCAGAGAAGAGAAGCCGAGAAGAAGAGATTGAAAGTCCTTGGAGATCCTAACCCTAGAGGGGGGGTGAATAGGGTGAGCTACTAATAGTGACTAACTATGACCAATTTTAATTTTCTATAAACTAACTAGTCACTAGTGATGATAACAAGCACAATGCGGAAGCTAAATACATACAATCATCACAAGAGCATGCACCACAACACAATATTTATAGTGGTTCGGCCTCAATGCCTACATCCACTACCGGCTTGTGTATCCAACACCCCACCGGATTTCCACTATTATGCTTTTCAAAAGGCTAAGCAATAACCTCTACAACTATGCTTTTCTAGGCTAAGCAATAACCTTACAATGTGCTTTTATAGGCTAAGCAATAACCTTTACACAATGCTTTTCTTAGGCTAAGCAATAACCTTTACAATAAAGAATTTCTCTCAAGGAAAGTGTCTTCACAAAACACTCTTATGAGATTACAATTTAAAGCACAATTACAATGCCTCTTTAATAGGCTAATTTGAAAGTGAAAACTAAACTCACACAACACACTAATGAGTGCAAAGATGTAGGCTAATGAGGTGTGTGTGTGACAACTTCAATCAAGTTTAAAAAGTGAAGTCCAATGAATATATGCTCAAAGCAATTCTAAGATTAAAGCACATAGAAAGAATTGATTGAAGTTTAAATGCAAATCACATGAACAAATACTAACTTGTTGATGATTTAAAAAATAAAGGCTCACAAGTTGTATGAAATTAATTTGGCTTAAACATGTGATGCATTTGTAGTGTTGTTTTCAAAAACAAGATTTAACAACGGTTTTAAAAAGATTGAAAACAACAATGATGATTCAAACAAGTTAAATTAACATGTTATAAAGAAATCAAAGTTTTAAACATAACATGTTTAACAAAGTTTAAAACTAAACTAAGTTTGAATCAAAGAAAAGAATTCATTACAACTTAATATCAAAGATTGAATGGAAGTAATGAATTCATTTCATCATAGTTATCATGCTAAAAACATTTACCAAAGATTTAAAACCAAGCATGAAACATTTGATTAAATTAAGCAAAGCTTACTTGGAGATTTAACTTCATGATCCAAGCTTTAGCTTCCTTAATGACCTTCTTAATCTCTCTTAGTTCATCCCCTTTTTCTTCTCTTCAAACACCTCAAAGAGTGCTTAGAAGCTCCAAAATGTTCAACTCTTTTTCAAAGGGAATGAAGCCTTTTTATACACAGAAAACAGAGTTTCTGCGTGTCCCCGGTCGACCCCATGACAGGCCCGGTCGACCGACCCTTAACGGTCAGAAAAATGACCGTTGGAGAGCCAAACGGCTCTCTGCCCAGTCGACCCGCAGTGTACGCGGTCGACCGAGATGTGTACCCGGTCGACCGAGTACACTGGGCCCTGGGTCACTTTTCCCATTTTGCATACTTTTGCAATTTTCAAAGATTTTTGATGTGGGACTTGTTGGGGCCATTAAATCAAGCTTGAAACATGATTTAAATCAATCTAAGTATTTTTAAAATCATGAATCATAAAAAGCCACAAATCATTTGAAACTTTAAAACTTAGGCTAAGCTTGAATTTTGAAATTCCTTTTACAAAACCAATTGCATCCAAAATTAAAACCAATTCATGCATAAAACATGAGTTTTACCATATTTAAAAACAATGCATGGATAAAATAAGATTTCAATGTTTTCTAAAATAATGCAAGTGTGAGAAATCAAATGATGATTAAAATGATATGCATCCATCAAATTGCAATACACAAAATTCCTAACAATCTCCCCCTTTGCAATTTGATGGCAAACCTTAACTTAACACTAAACCTCACACTAAGTCTTCAGCTCCTTGGCTTGACACTGCTTGAAATCTTCGGATGCTCCTTCACTTAGCTTGGGCTTTAGCTCTTTTGATCTTCATTCTTCTTGTCCTTAGCTCCAAGCTTTCTTTCTTTTATCTTCTCTCCCCCTTAGACCAAGCACTCTCTCTCCTTGGTCTTTCTCTCCCTTTGCCATTGAATGCTCTCTCCCCCTTTGATCTTTCTCCCTTTTTGGGTAGCTAGAGCATTTTCTCCCCCTTAATCCTTTCTCCCCCTTTGCCATTAAATTGCAAAGGTAGCAATTGAAGAAAGGTACCTACACACATGAAACAAGGAAAATACCTTTAGTAGCACCTGTTAACAAATGAAATCGAAAATGAAATACTTAACAGGCTATTATGCATGTGAGTAAGTTATAAGGGAATAGCAATGGTGAATTTGATCATCTCTAATGCTTCCTTAGAAGGTTTACTCCCCCTCAATCCATAATCTTCTTTTGTCATACTTTTGACAAGAATATAACTATTAGATGCAAGAAGAAGATGGTTTAACCAATTGAGGGATAACTTCAAGGGAAGGATTAGATACCAATTGATAATGATTAACTATAAGGCTCAATGATCAAATTACCAAATTGGAGAGAAACCAATTGACCTATAAGCTTAAGGAAAGTTGAAGAGCAAGGTCAAAGGTTAATCTATCATGGATACCAATTGAAATAAGAACCATATCAATTGAGATTTAAGAGTATGACTTATTAGCTCAATCACTCTAAAATGGACTTAAGGAATGTAACTAGAAGGATTAATCCAAGTTAGAGCTATCCATGATGATAAGGGGTTTACTAAACATAGCATCAAATAATATAACTATGAAAATCATATGCTATGTAAATTTTGAAATCATTTCACTCAATCATAAAATATGACTATCAAGTGTAAGATGAGTGAAATGAAATTCAAACATGACCATTTATGAAGCTAATGGAATGTGACATGGAACAAAGACATATTACTATCAAGTTTAATCCAATGTGCACAAGGTTTATCACAAATATATAACATCAATTGGAAGTTATACTAATTGAAAATGATATCATTTGATTACCAATTGAATATGGAACATGTTTGAGAGCAAGCATGTGACAAACACAAAATTCCAACAAGCAACATAAATGAATATTCATCACTTTAATGATATAACTATTGAGCATAGTGATGAACATGAGAAATTGCATTTTGAAAATATATGACTTATAAGAATATGCAATTTCCAAAAGTGTCAAATCATATGAATTCAACAACTAAGAAATCCATCAAACAATCTATGAAATACAAGGAATGGATTTCAAAGAGGTTCATATGATTAAACACTACTATGAAGTTGAAACATGTATAAGAATGACATCAATAAGAAAAATATACATGAATCAACATCATAACCATCCATTAAAAAAAAATTGACTAGTGAGCATAAAGGATGGATTTGGGTTCTAGTATGGTTACAAAAAAAAATAATTAAAGAACACAACCATACATGGAACAAATAGAACATTTGCATAAAGAATGTAACTAAAAGAGCAAAGATGCAAATAGCTTAAAACAACATTCATTTCCATTTGAAATGGCATAATCAAATACAAAAGGAAATGACAACATGGAACATGCTTTGAAGAATATAACTAATGAAGTTTTAAAGCAATTCCATTCAAACAATCTTCAAATCATAAACAAAATCCAACAATGGACAAAATGAGTATGAAATGAAGAAAACATATTTTCCATATCAAAAGATATAACTCAGAAATTTATGGAAAAACTAAATTGTTTTAAATCATTTGTTTTTCAAGATAATCTTACTATGACATACAAACAAATGAATTTGCAACATCAATTGATTATGAGAGATCTAGCTATGAAAGCTTTTGGAATCATAATCAATTGATCATGTAGAAATGCATTACAAAAGATATAACTATATGAGAGCAAAAAGCAAATCTAACATGTGAGAAATACAATCAAATGATTTTGAAAACCATGATATGTGACTTAGGGAAGTACATGAAGACAAAATCAAATGATCATAAAGAAACAAATGCATTTTTTAAAAAATGTAACTAAGAAAGAACATAAAATGCAAATGCAATCATGACCAACAAAAGGATTTAACTATAAAGAATAGGTTGGTCAATGAGGTCCAAGGCCTTAAGGTTTGACTAAGTAAATAACTTTTGGAATCCACCTAAGGTCTTGGGAGGGTTGGTCTTTGAGGTCCATCTTAAAAGTCTTACCAACTATTGGAGATTTGACTTGATAAATTTTCAATTTAGACTTATCACCATGATGTTTAGATTTAACTAAATTTGGCTTAGGATGGTGATTAGTCTTTTGAGGTTGGTGACTTTTCTTCTTAGGGGATTGATTTCTTTTCTTCTTATTTCCTCCATTTATTTGACTTTTGAATTTAAGATTTAACTTTGCAACTTTCTTCAAAAGTTCCTTCATTTGTTGAGTTAATGGAGGAAGATTGAGAAGCTTTTTATTAATAGATTCTTTTAGAGTTGGTTTAACTTGTTTAACCTTTTTAGAATCTATTTTAGGAGACTCCTTTTTAATTGGTTTTACTTGTTTAGTCTTTTTGGAGTCTTCCTTGGATTTTAGTGTCTTAATCATCATAGTATTTGATTTTACCTTTTTAGGTTCAAATATGGATTTAGACACATTGCTTCTTCTTTGTTTGCACTCAAACCTAAAATGTCCTTCAATGCCACAATAATTACATTTAGACATGGGCAAAGAAGTGTGAGTGCTAGAGAATGAGGACTCACCTTTCACAAAAGTGTTGGTGAATTTAGGGTCATATGAGGTATTCCTATCAAATCCAAGACCCGTCCTATCTCCTTTTGATTTACCCAATTTAAATAACTTTTCCAATCTTTCTTCACTTTGGGTAAATTTGCACTCATACTTTTGTTTGTAGGTTTCAAGTTGAGTGACTTGGTTTTTTAAGGGTTGAATTTTCATTTTTAACTTTTGTTAGTTCATGTTCAATTCCCTTAAATTTGTTTAGCTCTTCATGGGCAAGTTTTAATTCAAATTTAACTTCATTAAACACATTTGATCCAAGTTCTAGAGTATTTATCTTATTTTGAGCATTAGATAAATTTTCTTTAGTGATAGTCAACTTAGATTCAAGATTGTTAAAGTCTTTGTCTTGCCTTTGTAATTGATCTCTTAGTTTAGAATTTTCCTTATTGAGATTGTCATAACCTATCTTAATTTCATTTAGTTCATCTTGGATATTAGATAGGTTATGCAAAGAGATCATGAACTTAGAGTCTACACAATTTAAAGCTTCCTCTTTTTCTCTAAGTTCATCTTTAGAAGAGACTAATTCTTTGTTTAGTCTTTTAGATTCTTCTCTTAATTTTTTATTACTCTTGGCAATCTTCAAGGATATAGCATATAATTCTTCATAAGCTTGTTGAATATCATCTTCATTTTCTTTAATTTCTTCTTCTTTCAATTTAAGTTGAGATTCTTTAATTTTGATGTTTGAATCTCCAATAGATGGAAGAAGGGATCTAGAAGAATCTACAAAGTCTAAACTAGTGGAATCCATTTTTATGATTTTCATGTAAGCACAAACACTAGGGTTTTGACTCTAGGTTTTTACACCTAATCAAGAGTTCCAAACACTTGATCCTAATATTAGAGCACGAGGCTCTGATACCAATTGAAAGTCCTTGGAGATCCTAACCCTAGAGGGGGGGTGAATAGGGTGAGCTACTAATAGTGACTAACTATGACCAATTTTAATTTTCTATAAACTAACTAGTCACTAGTGATGATAACAAGCACAATGCGGAAGCTAAATACATACAATCATCACAAGAGCATGCACCACAACACAATATTTATAGTGGTTCGGCCTCAATGCCTACATCCACTACCGGCTTGTGTATCCAACACCCCACCGGATTTCCACTATTATGCTTTTCAAAAGGCTAAGCAATAACCTCTACAACTATGCTTTTCTAGGCTAAGCAATAACCTTACAATGTGCTTTTATAGGCTAAGCAATAACCTTTACACAATGCTTTTCTTAGGCTAAGCAATAACCTTTACAATAAAGAATTTCTCTCAAGGAAAGTGTCTTCACAAAACACTCTTATGAGATTACAATTTAAAGCACAATTACAATGCCTCTTTAATAGGCTAATTTGAAAGTGAAAACTAAACTCACACAACACACTAATGAGTGCAAAGATGTAGGCTAATGAGGTGTGTGTGTGACAACTTCAATCAAGTTTAAAAAGTGAAGTCCAATGAATATATGCTCAAAGCAATTCTAAGATTAAAGCACATAGAAAGAATTGATTGAAGTTTAAATGCAAATCACATGAACAAATACTAACTTGTTGATGATTTAAAAAATAAAGGCTCACAAGTTGTATGAAATTAATTTGGCTTAAACATGTGATGCATTTGTAGTGTTGTTTTCAAAAACAAGATTTAACAACGGTTTTAAAAAGATTGAAAACAACAATGATGATTCAAACAAGTTAAATTAACATGTTATAAAGAAATCAAAGTTTTAAACATAACATGTTTAACAAAGTTTAAAACTAAACTAAGTTTGAATCAAAGAAAAGAATTCATTACAACTTAATATCAAAGATTGAATGGAAGTAATGAATTCATTTCATCATAGTTATCATGCTAAAAACATTTACCAAGATTTAAAACCAAGCATGAAACATTTGATTAAATTAAGCAAAGCTTACTTGGAGATTTAACTTCATGATCCAAGCTTTAGCTTCCTTAATGACCTTCTTAATCTCTCTTAGTTCATCCCCTTTTTCTTCTCTTCAAACACCTCAAAGAGTGCTTAGAAGCTCCAAAATGTTCAACTCTTTTTCAAAGGGAATGAAGCCTTTTTATACACAGAAAACAGAGTTTCTGCGTGTCCCCGGTCGACCCCATGACAGGCCCGGTCGACCGACCCTTAACGGTCAGAAAAATGACCGTTGGAGAGCCAAACGGCTCTCTGCCCAGTCGACCCGCAGTGTACGCGGTCGACCGAGATGTGTACCCGGTCGACCGAGTACACTGGGCCCTGGGTCACTTTTCCCATTTTGCATACTTTTGCAATTTTCAAAGATTTTTGATGTGGGACTTGTTGGGGCCATTAAATCAAGCTTGAAACATGATTTAAATCAATCTAAGTATTTTTAAAATCATGAATCATAAAAAGCCACAAATCATTTGAAACTTTAAAACTTAGGCTAAGCTTGAATTTTGAAATTCCTTTTACAAAACCAATTGCATCCAAAATTAAAACCAATTCATGCATAAAACATGAGTTTTACCATATTTAAAAACAATGCATGGATAAAATAAGATTTCAATGTTTTCTAAAATAATGCAAGTGTGAGAAATCAAATGATGATTAAAATGATATGCATCCATCAAATTGCAATACACAAAATTCCTAACAGAGATCGTCGGTGAAGGTATGATTCTTCCTTTTTCTCTTGCCATTTCTTTTCATGGGATTTTTTCATGTTCTGATTTGCTTCTTATTTCTGCTTTTCTTGTTTTTTTTTTTTAGCAGTGGAAGACTTGGTGACGCCTGAGGTTCCAACCGATGAGGTGGTGACGGATCCTGTCGGGGCACCTGAAGAAGAACCGAGGGACTCTAGAGTGAATCCAGAATCTCCAATTGGTATGACTTCTTTTGCTTTCTCTTTTTTTTGTCTGTGACTTGGTTTGCTAACATTTTTCTTGCCAGCTGACTTGCCACAGGATTCCGATGACTTTGAACCATCGATGGACGTAAATGTTGATGATGCTTCCGATGAGTTCATGGAGGAAGAGAGTCTTCCGTCAGTCGTCGAAGAAGGTATTTTGTAGTAATAACCCTGATAATGATTTTCAAACAGGATTATATTCATACATTTTTGTGTTTCTTTGGCAGGTTTTAAAGTGACAGAGGAGAGTCCGTCGCTTCCTTCAGAACCAGAGCAAGGGATGCCAGAGGTTGATTCAGAGGTAGACACTCCTGGGACCAGTTCTGACACTGTTGAGGAGATACCTCGTGCTGGGATTCCTTCCTGAGCAGGAGTAGCTTCAACTGGAAAGAGTTCTTTTGTTACTCTTCCAACGAGTGATGACATGAGCAGTCGACCAACGGAGTTGGGCGAATCTTCAACTGGGCCATCTCTTCTTTTTGCGAAGAAGGTTGTGGTGCGGGTTCTGAGCTCTTGGATTGAGACTCTGCTTTCTGGGCACTTAGATGCCGGATTTGGGATGATCCAGCACGTGCGTGAGATTCTCGGTGATGCCAAAGAGGCTGGTCTGGATGTCACAAGTGCCAGGGCGATCGTTGATAGGATCATTGAGCTGGGTGACAGGTGGTTTGAGACTATGGGTTTTCCTGACGACAAGTTCTTCAAGGAGATGTTCCTGGACCCTGCAGATAAGGCTCAGTCTAACCTGGATGAGGCTACACAAAGCAGGAAGCAGATAGTCCGAGAGAAGAACTTAGAAGAGCCAACCATCATTGGGCTGACACATGACCTTAACATCCTTGATAGGGAGGTCGATGAGGCCAGGAAACGTCTTGAGCATCTACAGGCACAAGTCGCTGCCAAGTGGACTGCAATAACAGAGGCTCGTGATAGGGAGAGTGCTCTGATTCGCCGGGTTGCAGATGCCGATCGAGTTCTTAAAAGGAAGTCTGAAGAGAACAAACAATGGCAAACTGCTCGGGAGAAGCTTCCCGGTGCGAAAGAAGGGTTACAGCCCACCCCAGCATCTCATGGCAAGTTCCTGAAGAAGCGTGCCTTGGAATCCTTGACGGCTGAGGCCAAAAGTTTGCTTGAGGAGCTGAACTCTTGGCTGGAGACCATTTTTAATTGAGCTCCTGTTTTTTTTTTTAACAGAAACCATCCTTCTATCTTGTTTGGTACCACTTGTATTTTTTGGTACTTTTTTTTTGTAGTGCTTGTGAACACTTTCTTTTTTGGTACCAAATGTATTTTTTTTTGGTACTCTTTTTTTTGTTTTCCCTACTCTCACTTAAATCTTTTTGTGATGAAAGTAATTTCTAAAAGGGATGTTGTTTTTTTTGTTTTCCCTACGCTCACTTAAAACTTTTTGTAATAAAAGTAATTGCTAAATGAGATTTGATCAAAAGCATGTCATTTTGTAGAAATCTTTTGTCAAATGATTGTTTTGGCATGGAAGCCAGACTTTTGTTTGTGGCATGGAAGCCGATTTTTGGCATGAGAGCCTGTTTTGGTGGCATCGATAGCCGAGTTTGTGGCATTGATAGCCGGTTTTTGGTGGCATCGATAGCCGAGTTTGTGGCATTGATAGCCGGTTTTTGGTGGCATCGATAGCCGAGTTTGTGGCATTGATAGCCGGGTTTTTTGAAAGCCAATTTTTTTGTTTGTGGCATTGATAGCCGGTTTTGTTTTGTGGAATTGATAGCTGGTTTGTGGCATTTATAGCCTGTTTTGGTGGCATCTATAGCCGGTTTGTGGCATTTATAGCCTGTTATGGTGGCATCTATAGCCGGTTTGTGGCATTTATAGCCTGTTTGGTTTTAAAAAATGCAGGTATCGACTAAAAGTCGCCTCCCTGCTGAATGTTCTTGCAAGTATCGATGGAATGTTGCATCCTTGCTCATTCGGTTACGAGTATCGATGGAATGTCGCATCCTTGCGGATTTTGGTGCAAGTATCGATGGAATGTCGCATCCTTGCTTTTCAAAAATTTTGGTTTTGCGGGTACTGACTTGATGTCGTTTCCCCATGATTTTTGAAATTTGTGGTTTTCTCGAACATTTGGGTTATGGATATCAACCGAAATGTTGCGTCTCCATGGTTTTTTAGGTTTTTTTGAACCTTTGAAATTTGGGTTATGGATATCAACTGAAATGTTGCGTCTCCACGGTTTTTAGGTTTTTTTTTTGAACCTTTGAAATTTGGGTTATGGATATCAACTGAAATGTTGCATCTCCACGGTTTTGGATTTTGCAAGTATCGACGAAATGTCGCTTCCCTGCGATTTTGGAAGTGTCGAACGTGGTTCGCATGCTTCCGATTTGTGCGAGCATCGACTAAGCGTCGCTTCCCCGTGGTTTTTTGAAAAAACTTTTTTTTTTTAAAGACACGAGGGTCATAAGTTTTGACCTAAAACCATTTTGCCGGTAAAAGGCAGGGTGGACTAGGGTGGAAATCCCTGAATCCGGATTTTGTTTCAAACCATGAATTTTGGGTTCAAGGGTTGAAAATTTTGGTCGTTAGGGAAAGGTTCCTAAACTTGGATTTTTGAACAATGAAACGATGGAAGTAAGCATTGTTTAAATTTCTAGAAATTTCAACATTTGATATGAAAATTCTAAAAAAAGGTGGGTTTAGCGAGCGTGTACCTAGAAACCGGTTTTGGCCATACATGCATTGCTCTTACCCAGTTGGGTAAGTCTTCAAGGGTAGTACCGCTTTAAGAACTTACCGTTGATGGGCAGCATACATCTGTCACCTTCCATGTTTAGGAGTGCGTATGCACCGTTGGAGAAAACCTTGTCGATGACGTAGGGTCCCTCCCATTTTGGCTCAAATTTGCCTTTGGACTTGTGAGCGAAGACCATTGGTCTTTTTACCGCAAGGACCAAGTCACCCCTTTTGCAGGCGCGTTGCCTGATCTTTTTGTCAAAAGATCCTGCCATGTGTGCTTGGTAAAGTTCAATGCATTGTTGAGCTTCGAGCCATCTCTCATCGAGATTGTCTAGCTCATGGAGTTGTAATTTGACATTGCTTTCTTGAGTCATGTCATTTTGCAAGGATACCCTCAAGGAAGGAATTTGTACTTCCAAGGGCACGACAACTTCGCATCCATAGACCAAGGAGAATGGTGTGCTATGGGTTGGTCCTCGAACGGTGGTTCGATAGGCCCACAAAGCTTCAGACATTTTATCACTCTAGTCTCTTTTGTGACTAGAGACCATTTTTTTGAGGATTTTGCAGAGTGTCTTGTTGAAAGCTTCTGCTAATCCATTTGCTGCCGGATTGTATGGAGTCGAAGGACAGCTTTGGATTTTGTATTTGTCGCAGAACCTGTAGAATCGATGATCTCGGAATTGTGGTCCGTTATCATGGACGAATCTTTTGGGCATGCCGAAACGACAAATAATGTTGGTGCACAGGAACTGAAGGACTGATGAGGTCTTCATTTCGTTGAACGCAAATGCTTCTGACCACTTGGAGAAATAATCCGTAGCGGCGAAGATGAAGCGATGACCTTTGCTCGAAGGGGGAGAAATAGGACCTATGATGTCCATACCCCAGGCTTCGAAAGGCCATGAAATCGCTGTAGGATGCAGCCATTCTGGAGGCATGTGAATGTAATCTCCATGAATTTGGCATTGTTGGCCGCGCTTAGCAAATTGCATTGCGTCAGCTACCATGGTAGGCCAGTAATATCCTAACCTTTTTATCTGATCATAGAGCTTGGGACCAGCCTGATGAGCTCCGCAAAGACCAGCATGAACTTCTTTGAGTGTTTCTTCAGCCTCTTGTTGTGATAAGCAGCGTAGAAGTACTCCGTTGAAGGATTTCCTGTAAAGGATTTTTGAAGGAATATCCAAATGAAAGCTTGGGGTTCGCCTTTGGATGCTTACCCGTTCTTTTGGATCTTCAGGTAGGATTCCGAACATAATGTAATCAATGAACGGATCCCTCTAGTCGCTGATTGAAGTTTGAAGGATTGAAATCCGAATTCCAACCACTTGGTGGCATTCAGCAACTGCTTGGTGTGTGTTAAGAGGAGGAAGGATTCTTCTTTCGCACACTGTGATTTGCATGTTTTCCGCTTCCGGGATTGCCATGGATGCGGCAAGTCCAGCTAGGGCATCTGCACGTATGTTTTCACCTCTACGGATGTGGGTGATGTGACAGATGTCAAACTTTTGCAGAAGTGATTGTGCTTTGTTGTAGTAAGGCAGCAAATCTGGCTTCCTGACTTCAAATTTCTGATTCATCTGGTTGACGATCAGTTGAGAGTCTCCAAAGACTTCCAGCATGGTGATACCGGATTCGATGGCGAGTTCCAATCCTAGGATCAGAGCTTGATATTCAGTTGCATTGTTTGTGCATGGTTCCAGTAGCGAGAAAGCGTGTGGAATCATGTATTTGTCGGGGCTAACAAAGAGGATGCCAACTCCCGAGATCAGCTGTCTTTTTTCATTTGTCCTGGTTGCACCGTCAAAGTACATGTCCTAGGAGGCACTTTGTGAGAAAGTCTCCAGATTGTAGACTGGTTCGTCTGGGAGATCATCTCGGAGCGGAGAATCTTTAGGCAATGGATGCTCTGCGAGGAAGTCCGCTAGAGCTTGCCCTTTGATTGCCTTTTGTGGTACATTATTAATATCAAATTGTGACAGAAGGATGGACCATTTTGCTAGTCAAGCGTTGAGAGAACCTGCCTCTGTGACAAGGACCTTCAAGAGGTTGACCCTCGAGACCAGGTATACTGTGTTGGAAAGCAAGTAGTGACGCAGCTTTTGTACGGCGAATATCACTACAAGACATTCTTTTTCGACTAGAAAGTAGCGATGCTCTGCACCTACTAGCATGCGGCTGAGGTAATATAGAGCAGCTTCTTTTCTTTGATCATTTTCTTGCGCAAGCAGAGCTCCCAAAGAGTGATCAAGGGCTCTTGTGTACAAGATGAATGGTTTTCCAGTGGTAGGAGCAGCTAACACTGGAGGTTTTGTCAGGTATGACTTGATATCTTGGAAAGCAGCTTCACAGTCAGCATCCAAGACAAAGTTTACACCTTTTTCATCAACCGGGAGAATGGACGGCATTTCCCCGAAAGATTGGAGATGAACCATCTGATGTAGGCCAATCTCCCTTGAAGCCCTTTGAGTTCTCTCAAGGTTCTTGGAGAGGGCATTTATAGAATGGCTTTGACTTTTATAGGGTCAAGCTCTATTCCAGCTTTCCGAACTAAGAATCCGAGGAACTTACCCGACGAGACGCCGAAGAAGCATTTCAAAGGATTCATTGGCAGTTTGTGTTTGCGAAGGTGGAGGAAGACTTCTCGAAGGTCTTTGAGATGATCTTCTTTTCTTTTGCTTTTGACGGCGAGGTCATCAACGTAACATTCAACCGTCTTGTGCTGCATATCTTGGAATATTTTCATCATAGCCCTCTGATATGTGGCACCAGCATTTTTCAGACCAAATGGCATGACAGTGTAGCAATACACGCCAAATGGGGTCCGAAAAGATGTATGTTTTTCATCTTCAGGATGCATCTTTATCTGATTGTAGCCAGAGAAACCATCCATGAATGTCATTCGCTCGAATCCACAGGTATTATCAATCATTACCTCTGGTATGGGGAGCGGAAATTCATCTTTTGGGCATGCGCCATTCAGGTCTCTATAGTCAATACAGACCCTGATCTGCCCGTTTTTCTTTGTCACAGGGACAATGTTGGCCAACCATTCAGGATGTTGTTCCTCACGGATGAAGCCGACGCTATTGAGTTTTTGAACTTCTTATTCAATTTTATCCATCACATCTGGACGGAATCTTCTTTGGCCTTGCTTGACAGGCTTGATGTCTTCTTGAAGATTGAGTTTGTGGACCGCTATTTTGGGGTCTAAGCCAGGCATTTCAGCGTAAGACCATGCAAAGCAATCAACGAACTCACGAAGAAAGGCGATATACTCGGGTAACTCATCATCCTTTATATTCTTGCTTATGAATACAGGACGTGGGTTATCTGGTGTTCCCAAGTCTATCTTTTGAACAGGATCTTCTGTTGGAAGGTTCGAAGGTGGTTCCTCCACAATATTTTCAGAGGCTTCCAGCTCAACGAAACCTTCTGGGGTTTCAAGGGCATTTCCAGACCTAGGCTTTGTTCCTTTCCACGGGTCTTCTTGATCGGTAATTTTCCCAAGGCTTGCTATGAGATGATCCCAATCGCCTGTTGAAACAGGGTCGAAGTAGGCTACTTCTTTTGGAGATGAGGGTTCTTCTAGGTCAGAAGACCACATGTCTGTTGGATGAGCTTCCTGGATCTTTGTCAGGTGACTCATCAAAGAGATATCCAGGGAGATCGATGTCTTCATGGACTTGAGATGTTGAGGCTTGGTCAGTATATTGACTTTTAAGCCTTTATGTCAACTGTCTCAGGGGAGTGTCGGGATCATACCCTAACCCGTGTGAAGACTTTTCTACATAGCCGTAGAGTCTCCAATCTTCCAGCTGGCTTTTGGTCAAGACGGGCCCCATTGGCGTGAGAATACCGCGTCCTTCTCCCAAACTGACTGGGTTTTGAGGGTCATAGCCCATTTTCTTCATAATAGCTCGTGCCACAGAACTATATAAGGATAGTTGAGGCATACCTTTATTTTGGAAAGGTTCAAGCATGGAGTTTGATGAAGAAGCATCCGATCTATGGAAGAAGATCGGCTTTTCCTTTTGCTGAAGTTGCTGGAACAACGAAGGAAGCTGACGTAGGATCTTCTATGTCAGAAGTTGTCTCCATTGGAGTGAGAGTAGGCTGAACTTGCTGAGTGTCAGCTTGGCTTGACGATGTGTCGTCTTCTAGCTCTGAATCTGAATCCGTGTCTTGCATGATAGACACGAAAGAGACAACAAATTTGCCCCCAGGCTTTTGCTTTACCTTCTTCACTTTAGTTGTGATGACCAAAGGCTTTGAAGGTTTGAGGGAGATGATGAAGGGAGTTTGAATGCTCTCTTCGGATTTACCGGATGGTTTGTTTTCTTCCGGTGATTGTTGAGGAGCCTTGCCTTTATCTTTCTGGGGATTTTCGGCAAAGGGTGCTGTGTGCTTCTCCTCTTCTTCTTTTTCACCTTCATACATTTGTGAGTCTTCAAAGTGGACTTCTTTACCTTTGAAGGGTTTTCTGTCCGTAAAGACTCGATGTATCATGCCGTCGTCGCCAACAAACTTGATGCATTGATGTAGAGTTGAAGGGACAACACCATTCTCGTGGATCCAGGGGCGTCCGAGAAGGATGTTGTAGCATGAAGGGGATTTTATTGCATACACAGTGACCTCAGAAATAAGATCACCGATCTGCAACTTGAACCTGATTTTACCGATAGGCCTTTGAGTACTCCCATCATATCCAAAGATAGATACAGATGTGTGGCTCAGTTTGCTGGGTGGGATGCCCAACTCTTCGAGAGCCGATGTGGAGATGAGGTTGAGTGCAGAACCTGGGTCAATCTGAACTCTGTGCATAGGTATTTCCTTGATGTACCCTGTGAAGTACAGGGGTCGGTTGTGCCTTGTTTCGCCAAGTAAGAGGTCGTCCTTTGTGAAGGCGATGGTTGCACTGACTGCTTTTTTAACCGAGAGGCATTTAATGCATGATCCCTCAGTTTTCTTCTTTTCTCCCTTTTAGGAGGCTTATGAGTTTTTGACCCGGTAATCCATTTCAATTTGGAGGACTTACGGGGCATGTTTGTCGACATCCTCATTCAGCTTTTGTAATTCTGAAATGAGATTATCACGAGTGTGCTGAGCATCCAGCCACCTTTCTTCTTCGTTGACTAATTCATCGTCCCAAGCATCAACAGCTGGGATTCTTCAGTCAGGAAAGGTGTGAACTTTGAAGTCACAGTCTCAGGAGAAGAAACCTGAGAGGGTGTCATCTCAGTGAAAGTCACATGAGATGAGGTGGCTCCAGAAGATACATTGCTAGGCGTCGCCAGAGTGTAAGTGCTCTCATCAGACGATGCTTCAGAAGAGCTATAATCCCGAATTATCACATTACAGGGAGCTCTGACAGGAGACATTGCCTGATCGGAGTCAGACTCATCCTCAGATGTAAGAGGATCATTTTTCCAGCAATTTTCTCCATTTTCAGGAGTTAAGGGAGGATGTACCTGATGGTCTTCAGGGACTTCAGGCTCTGGATTGCAAGGAGGCTCGTTGACGCCGTTTTGCTCTTGTTTTAGAGCGAGACGCTGCAAGATCCTTGCATATTCTTCAAGATCAGGCATGGGAGCCAAATCTTCTTCTTCATCAACTCTTTGTGGCTCAACATGGTTGATTTCCACTGGAGAAATGAGAGGTGCTGGGTCAGCAACATTTTCTTGTACAGCCTCTTGGTCTTCTTCATCATCAGACCAGGATCCTTGTGGCTGTAGGGTGTTATACCAGATTACTGGCATAAGATGAGACTCAGGCACCCATTCTTCATCGGAGAGATATTCTCCTGTTTCAAGGGACTCCTCCCACTCGTCTGTGTAGTTGGATTCGAATCCATCATCGGTGTCGCTGGACTCGTATCCATCAATGGAGAATCCAACTACCGAATTGCAAGAGTATGATACCTCCTGCGTGTCTTCTTTGAATTGAGGTGGCATGAGATCACTGAGAGTGAATTTTCTTACCCCCTTTCAAGTCTCTGGAAGGGATGTTTTTGTTGCCTCCAGTGACGCGGTAGAGGAAGCCTCTGCCTTTTCTTTCACTTCTTGTTTTGGCTGGGTCTTCTCTTGCCGTTTGAGCTTGAGGAGATGTTTCCTAGCCTGCCTTCGCTGCTGAGCTGTAGGCTTTGTTTTCACGGCCTCCCAATTTTTATCTTCCAGGAGATCGGGATGTACCCATATGGGTTGTCCGTCTGGTGTCGGGTAAGGAACCAGTTGCTCGGATGTTTGGATTGAGTTTATCACCTTGAAGGAAGTAGTGATCTTCTTCTTCGGTGATTTTGATGTTTGTCCAAATGTCACCATGTTGACGGAGGCAGACCCATAGTTTTTGTCAAAGGTGATGACTCCGTTTTTCCACATCTCGTTTATTTTCTCCCTCACAACGAAGCATTGATTGAGAGGATACAAGATCATCTGATGGTATGGACATTACCGAGGATCGTTGGTCTTGCCAATACCACCCGGTCTTTTTGGTTTAGGCAAGGTGAGCTTGCCGTTTGCCACAAGAGCCCCGAAGATTTCATCAACATCTTCATCAAACGGGTATTTCTTCTCTACTCATTCTTTGAAGGCGTCAGAGAGTTCAGGTCTCTTACCAGCAGCTTTGTTTTCAGCTTTCTTTGGTGGCTGAGGAGCTGGCTTGGTCTGCACATTGAGGACCTCTTTCTTCTTTGGTTTAGAGGTTGCAATGGCGGTTGGCTCTTTTCTTGATGATTTCTGACTGTTGAGGTCTTTAATCACCGTTTCAGCTTCCATGGAAGCTTCTAGGAGTTCTCCCAGGTTTCTTGATTTGTTGCCGATGATCATGGAGCGGATTCTAGCTGTCTTGTTGTTTCGGCAGATGTTGACTAGCGACGCTTGTGGCAGTACATCAGAGCATTTGTACGCCATTGATTTCCACTTATGAATGAAGTCATATGTTGACTCATTCTCCCCCTGTTTTAGGCTGCACAGCTGAGCCATAGTAGCGGGATGATCCTCACCTTTGAAGTGAGTCAGGAAGCGTGTCTCTAGCATGGCCCAGTTTTGGATGGAGTCCTCCGGCAGAGTGGAGTACCAATCGAAGGCCGTACCTTTTAGGGTACTTGTAAAGAGGCGGATCTTGAGTGCATCTTGATCCACGATAGCTCTCGTCAGGATCTTGAAGTGGATGACGTGCTGTCTGGCTGATCCTTTCCTCGTATATGTTTGGAGAGTAGGATGCTTGAATTTGGTGGGGAACGGGACCGAGTCCATCCATAAGGGATATGGTGGCTTGATCCCATGCTCCTTGAGTATATCCTCTTCTTTTGCTTTGGCGAGGATACTGTCTACGTCCTTTTTGGTAAGGGCGCGTGACTCATTTTCTTCTCCATTTACCTCATCGTCTTGATGATTTGGAGGAGGTTCATTGTTCGCCTGATTTTGGAAGGCGAGGAAAAGGTTTTCCATTAGAGTTTCAATCCTCTGTCGGCCTTGTTCCAACTGTCGGATGCGGGTGATCGCATCATCTTGAGGTGGATTGCGGGGTGGTGGCTCAGAATTTATAGCCAAGACGTTCATCCTTCGTGATTCGAATGAAGAAACTGTCCTGGTGACTGAGCTGGGGCTCATTCTTTTTGATGAAGAGCTTGAGGAAGGATCACTCTGCCGTCCTTTGGTTGAAGGAGCAGGGGATTCTTCTGAATGTCTTCTTGTCCTAGAGATGCTGCGGGTCATCGGATGTCGGACATGGATTTTTGTTGCTGACTTTTGGCGTCTTCTGGTTTTTCCAACCATATGGACAGCAACAACTTGGTTGGGTCTTTCTTTTTCGACCCATTTGGGAGAGATTTGAAGTGTAGGAGGCTGGGTCCTTTGCTTCTCCAGTCTCTTTTGCCGATACGACGCACGGCGGCGTATACGACGAGCAACTTGAGCTTCGATCAGCTCTGGCTGGGCTTTAACAATGAAGGATGTGCTCCCTCGGGCGCAGCAACCGAGCCTGTCGTCTTTGTAGCTGGGCAATGACAGGATGCGAACCTTGTCCTTCGCCTGTTACAACGAAGCTTTGAATTTTTGGAGTTCGGCCCCTGTAGAGATGAAGGGTCGAACTACAGGTTTGTAGGCCTTAGCAGGTGCTTCCAGAGGCCTTGTGATGCATGATCTGATTTTGGGCTTGTAGGAACAAGCCGGCTCATGCTGGTTTGACTTGGGAGTCAGGTTGGAGATGGGTCTCTCCTCTTTCCTGTAAGCAAGAGGGTAGAACTGGTTCTCCTTGAGTGGGGCCAGGAATGCTGGCTTAGTGGATGTTTGGGACCTTCTCTGTTTTGGTGAAGGTCTTGGGGACCAAGTCTTGGGATAGACCTGGTCGTTTGCTGGTCGAGGCTTCGTGGGGCTGCCACGGGCTTCGGGCCTTCTGGTGCTCGCCTTTGGTGTCACGGTAGTGACACATTAAGAGGTGAGTTTCTGCTTCTTAAAAGGAGCAGCTTGTTCCTCCAGAAGTGGGAATGGTCCCGGCGTCCCAAAGACGATAGTCCGGGGAGTCGCGGTCGACCCGGAGTTCATAGAGTTGCCGAGGGAGTTGACGTTTCAGCAGCTGATGGGGCGCTTGTAGGTGCGCGTATTTTGCTTCTGTTGCAGCATGAGTTGGTGCTTGCTCTCATCGAAAGTAATGGTAAGTGATGCTGCCATTGTTAGTTTTTTCGAAAAATTTCTGAAACAAGACCACATCCATTAGTAATTACAAGAATATAATGATCATAAATGGGAAGTTCTATGGTTTTGTCTTTTCAAATCGCTCGAGGGAGATGACCCAAGCAATATGAAGAAGGCAAAATGCCATAGAGGGTACAATTGTTCTGATCGCGGGTATGGTAAGCCCAGAATGAGCGTTCCAGTGACTGCTAGAAGCAATTGTGAACTTAAATTCGACTTATCGAGAAGCAGAGCTTGCTCGAGGTAAGAAGAATATAAAGTTGGAGTTACAAATGTGCCGGTCGCAATACAATAGACCCTGAAAGGGCGTACTAGTACCACTAGACACAAAAGTTTTGAGACCGCATCCATGAGATGAGATTCTCTGTTTTGAAAGGTCAAGATTGGATTCATCAAAGAGAGCAGATGGTATTCCGATCTGAACACGGGCTCAGCGATTTCCGCGAGCGCCAGTGCTCAGAAAGAAATGAACCATAATTTCTCGGATCTGAATCCAAAAATGACGAGTTTTTTTTTTAATGGCCAATATCGGGTTCATCAAAGAGAGCAAAAGGCACTCCAATCTGAACACAGGCTCAGCGATTTCCGCGAGCGCCAGTGCTCAAAAAGGAGAAGACCAAGATTTCTCCAATCTAAACCCAAAATGACGGAAGTTTTTTTTTTTTGAAGATTTTTTTTAAATCTTTTTTTTATTATTTATTTAGTTATTTATTTTTTATTTTATTTTAAGATTTTTTTTTGAAATTTTTTTTAATTTTTTATTTTAAAATTTTTATTTTTAAAATTTTTATTTTTGAAAAAATCTATTTAAAAGACGAGAGGGTACACATAGGCCTCCTAACCCAGTCTTATGAAATCTTGATTGATAGAATTGCCCCTAGGTAAGGGTAGGATTACTTAATGAACCCGTTTGGAAGACCCTTGCCTAGAACAGTCAAGTTGTCTCCACACTCTGGACAAGGCTTTTTTTGAATCAACCATGATCAAAGAAAGCAGTTGGTTTAACCTTAGTGGTCTATGTCTTTTTTTTTGTTTTTTTTTTGTTTATATATATATATTTTTTAGAACTTTAATGAACTCATCGAAGAGAAACGATGGCCCAAAACCTTAGTCGAACAGGCTCAACATTTCTGCAAGCGCGATGAACGATAGGAAAGGATCAAGGTTTCTCAATTTTGAATTCAAACTGAGAAATCTAATTTTTTTTTATTTTTTATTTATATATATATTTTTAGATCTTTAATGAACTCATCGAAGAGAAACGATGGCCCAAAACCTTAGTCGAACAGGCTCAACATTTCTGCAAGCGCGATGAACGATAGGAAAGGATCAAGGTTTCTTAATTTTGAATTCAAACCGAGAAAAATCTGAATTTTTGTTTTTTTGTTTTTTGTTTAGATCTTTAATGAACTCATCGAAGAGAAACGATGGCCCAAAACCTTAGTCGAACAGGCTCAACATTTCTGCAAGCGCGATGAACGATAGGAAAGGATCAAGGTTTCTCAATTTTGAATTCAAACCGAGAAAAATCTGATTTTTTTGTTTTTTTGTTTTTTTTTAGATCTTTAATGAACTCATCGAAGAGAAACGATGGCCCAAAACCTTAGTCGAATAGGCTCAACATTTCTACAAGCGCGATGAACGATAGGAAAGGATCAAGGTTTCTCAATTTTGAATCCAAAATGAAAAATCTGATTTTTTATTTTTGAAAAGAGAAAGAGTGGAAATAAATTCAAAGAATTAGAAATTTCCAAAAAATCTCATCTCAATTTTTTTAGATGCGGAATCCAACATAGGCCACCAATTAGAAATTAGCCATGGAATCGAGAAAAGAATCATAAGCATAGAGCAAAAGATATGATATGCAAATATTTCATTTCTAGCATCGTGCTCCCAAATGACCGGGCCCCACCGGGTGTGCCAGCTTGATGGACCGCGCTCCTGCTTGGTTCTACCGAGGTTGGCGGACGTGGGAGTTCGTCGGGTCCGACCCTTTCGTAACCGAGGGCAAGGGCGTGCATCAACATTTCTTTTGTGTGGGTGTGCCAGATTTTCTATTTTACTTGGAATTGCAAGTGGTGATCCGGAGATCAACCTTCGCAAGTAAAAAGGAAATCAACTTCTTTCAAGTTCCCCATTGCACATATATTTAAGAAAAGAGATATTTTCTTGATTTGCCGTGAAAGGCGATTTTTTTGGTATTTATAGCCGATTTTCGCGTTTATAGCCGATTTACAATCCTTATCAATAATGAAAGACAAGAGTTGTGATTTTTGTCTCTTTTGAAAAAAATACAAACTACAATGAAAAGCAAGAAAAGGAGGATCTAACTTCTCAGGAGATTGTGGGGGACCCGTTCAGATTGACGGTCGCAGGCCATATGTGGACTTCGCCATCATCCATGTAGATGAGAACATAGGATGCTATTGATTCGCTTGGCTTAGCTTTAACCTCAGGTTTTTAGAGAACAAAGACCAAAAGGAGGTCCTATGTCCAAAAAAAAGCCGAGTAGACGGACTGAAAAGCCACGTCTAAGCCATTTGGAGGCAGAAGGAGAAGGCAAGGACCTTGGGGCGGGGGGGGGGGGGGGGTACCCCGCAAGGGACTTTTGTCACCTTGTAGCGGTGGTCGGTGTAGAACTTCCGCAGAGTTTTCTCTCTTTTCCTTCTCTGAATTTCTGTGCTTTGTCCGTGTTTCTGTGTTTTTTTTCTGATCTGGATTTCTTTGGAATGCTCTCCTATTTATAGGCTTTTAGGTAGCCATTTAGGAGGGTTTATGAGCCTTAATTGTCATAAAGCTACATAAAGGGAGGAGTTACAAGATTGAATTCTTTATTTTGTAACTCCTTTTTCTTGGCTTCTGATTGGCCGGAGGAGATTGAGGGCATTTAATCGCCTTTAATCGCTATGATGGGAGGAGTTTCATGGGTTAAATGCCATTAATCTCTTGACTTGTAACTCCCGGATGCTTGCTTCTGATTGGTCCGTCCAAAGAAATGGATTAATGACTGTAATAAAGCTAGTCAATTAATCGCATTAAGTGGTCGCCGAGCAGTTGAAGAGTCGCGGGCCGTGCCGTGTCTTTTGGGATTCTTCTGGCGATGATCATCGATGGATCTTCATGTAGATCAACATCGGATGACCATGTAACTTCAGGTGTTGGTTGCCAACAGCGGGTCGGTACCATCTGTCCTGTCGATTTCTCGATCGGTCGGGTAGAAAACACACTTTTTTGGTTGACCAGTTGGCGATCAATGTTGATTTCTATACTCTTGATGATTAACCCATGTTTTTGACGGATGTCAGAGGATTTGGTGTCTCAAAAGTATGAATTTTGGAAAATACCAGAGGCCGGACGCTTCGAATCGCGAAAAAACGGTGAAAAACGGGGTTTCCGGGGCCCACCGGGAGATCCCGGGCCCCAGGGTCGCCGGCGACCCTGGGGGGGGGGGGGGGTTTCCCCCTTTTGTCCCGTTTTGTGTCCGTTTTTGCTGTTTTGCGATTCTTTTTTCTTCTATATTTTTCCTTGACATTTTGATCATTTATTGGCCTGATTTCCCTGTAGAAAATATGATGAGAATCCTTGCATTTTATTTTGCAAAGTTTCCAATTTCCTGAGAAAGCCGAAGACTTTGTTGCGCAGAGCTGTCGATTTTCCGTCAGAAGCTGAAATTGGGTCAAACGATGTCGGAATGACATGAAATTTGGGGTGAAGCTTGCTGAGCAATAAATAAGACCAACCATAGGCTTTTGTTTGAGTTTTGAAGCCGTTTGGGGACATATCACCAGTAGACTTGCTTTTGTCGCGATGAAGATGTCGCGGCTTGATGTGCAGTCAACCGATGTCCGATTGACTTGAAATTTGATAGGGAACCTATTGGAGTCATTTTAAGATGATCCATAGGCTCTGTCTTGGAAACCATGGTCCCGGGGAGCTTCGTCGCCGAGAGCTCCTTTTCAGCTGCCGGAGAAGCGAAGTTAGGCCAAATGATTTTGAAATGGCCTGAAACTTCTTGTGTACTCCTCTTTTGGCTCTCTTGAAGGATCTTGTAGTTTTTGTTTGATTCTGAAAAGATTTGATTTTTTTGGAAGTAGCATTGCCTATTTAAGGCAGGTTGCGACTTCATGTAGCTCTTTGGATCTTGAAGAGGCAAAGTGACATTTTTGGTGTCAACATTCTCCATTAGCTCTCTCCTCTCTTATAAAGGTATTTATTTTCTTTAATTTTAAGTTTTATTTAGTAATAATATACATAGTAATATTATATATTAAGTCTCATCTTCTCCCCTTTCTTATATAAATTATCACAAAAAACACATTATATATAATTATTTACTTAAGTTTTTTTAAAATCTTTTATTTAGAAAAATGGCTAGACCATCACAACCTTTCAACCATGACTTCTCTCTAAATGAGGAATATCCTGGATTTATTAATTTAGACCAAGACCAAGGGACAGAAGTAGAAAGCAATAATCCCCAACTCCAAGATCCTACAACCCAAAAAAAGAAGAGAAAAATAAGATTTACTTCTCCTGTATGAGCTCATTTTGTTAAAGTTACTGTCCCATGTCCCAAACGAGGAATAGAGGAGAATGCACCATGTAAATATTGCAAAGATCTCCTCAGTGGCAAATCATCAAACGACACTGGCCACCTTACTAGACACATGAAATTGTGTTTGCTGAAACAAACCCCCACCACTAGCGATGCGGCAACTAGGGGGAGGATGATTCAAACGCAACTTTCTCAAATAGATTCATCTGGTGGTTTATGAGTTTCCAACTATGACCCTAATAATGCTAGATATCAACTTATTAAGTATATAATATGTAGTCAGTCACCATTTGTACTTTTTGAAAAATGATGATTTGAAAGATTTTCTAGGTCTGCCTTTCATCCTGGATGGCAGAAAATATCTAGAAATAATGCTAGAAGTGATGCAATAAAGACTTTTTTTAAATAAAAAAGATAATAAAAAAAATATTTTTGTAAATATACTTGGAAAAGTGGCTTTAACTTCAGATTTTCAGATTTATGGACCTCTAAACAAAATCTGGGGTACATTGCAATCACATCACATTATATTGATAGTAATTGGGTGATACAGAAAAGAATGATAGCATTTTCTATGCTAGAATTCCCACACACTGGTGCTAGGATAGGGTCCACCATCCTTGAAAAACTTAGAGAATATAAAATTAAAAATAAAATAATTTCTATAACTTTAGATAATGCAAGCACTAACAACATCGCAGCAGATTTATTAAAACAATCGATTCAACTTTATTTAAATAGAAATCTATTTCACAATAAGTGTGCATGCCACGTCATAAATCTTATCATACAAGTAGGGGTGAAATTAATTAGAGCTGATTTAGAGACTATTAAATGGATTATAGGATACATTTTTTGTTCTCCCTCGCGAAAACAATGGTGGACGGACATATGTGTAAATTTGAATCTATATCCAAAGAAAATATCATATGATGTAAAGCATAGATAGAATTTTACCTATAAAATGTTAAAAGAATCATGTGCCTATAAAATGACACTAAATCAATATTGTCAACTTTATTTGGAGCGTGAAAATATTTTTATAAGTGATGATAAATGGACCCTTCTTGAGATAATAAGAGATTTTTTAAAAGTTTTTCATGATGCAACATTATTTTTTTCCGGGGTATATTATCTCACAAGTAATCAAGCTTTAGCCCATTTTTATGAAATAAGTCTTACTTTTGTAAAGTATAGAGATTTTCAAAATTTTCAAGTTATGTGTGTACAAATGGAGGAAAAGTTTTCACAATATTGGAGATTAGCTCCTTTAACATTTTGTATAGCTGCTGTATTAGACCCGAGATTGAAATTACAAGATGTAGAAACCCTTCTTAATGAAATAAACTATAATATGAATACAACTAATATAAATGACATAACAACAATTAAGGCATATTTAGAAATACTTTTTTTTTAATATGCTACCCGAATAGGTAGATCCTTAGCACCCACGATCCCAACAGGCCCTCCCCAAGTACATAAAGGAAAAAAAAGAAAGTCATTTGGAGTATTATGAAGAAATCTCAGGGAAGTAACTCCTCTTGTTCCGGAGCATCTTACAACCTTAATGAATTAACAATGTACCTGGGGAGCGATACTGTTACAATATATGATAATGAAGAAGATGATTTTGATATTTTGGCATGGTGGAAATCATTTGAAACTAAGTTTCCCGTGCTTTCCGCCATAGCCCGTGATATATTAATAATACCAGCGTCTACAGTCGCATCAGAGCAGGCATTTAGTGCAAGTGGGTGCCTTATTGACCCTAGGAGGACTATGCTTTAAGAAGAAACTGTTGAAACCTACATGTGCTTGCGGAATTGGTACCAAACAGAGGATAGGGAACAACACCTCGATAATGATCACATCGAGATAGAAGACGAGCTAGCGGTGTTACAGATATCGTAGTATAATTTTCTTTCGAATGTATAATAGGCTTTTAACTTGTAATTTATTTTTTAGAATGTATCATAGGCTTTTAACTTGTAATTTATTTTTTTAGAATGTATCATAGGTTTTTAAAGTTGTGATTTATTTTTTGGAATGTATCATAGGTTTTTAAAGTTGTAATTCTTTTTTCATTTATCAGAATGTTTGAATTTCATTATATATATTGATCCAAGTTCAAACTTCAAACTTGTAATTTTTTTTTAACTTTTGTAACTTAAATTTCAGGGAAATATAATTTATTTGATGTATTTTTATTCAAAACATAGGTGATCCAAGTGTTATTCTACTTGTTTATCTCTTTTAATTTTTTTATTTTAATGAAAATGGTCTAAGAATTAAAAGAACTCAAAAAAAAATGTGGGCTGCCCGCGGGCGGCACGGCCCAAGCCCGACTGGGGCCCGGCCTAGCACCGCACGACCAGTGCTGTGCTGGCCGACCCCCAGAACAATTGGGCCCGGCCCGTAATAAATCACGGGCCGTGCCGGCCCGGCACGTGCCCTGATTCAGTGGGCTGTGCCGACCCGGACCAAATTGATACCTCTAGACTCACGTATGCGTTTACATTAAGATTTAAGTTCGTGTTATTTAGATCTATACTTATTATTGTAGATCGGATAAATATATATATATATGAGGGCTCTTGCGAGAAGAACTGAAGCAGGTATGAGGAAGAAGAGGCAGGTAACTATTCTCCCTCCCTCTGTGGGTTTTAGTTGCAAACTATTATGTGAAGTGGGGTTTTTTTTATGTCGGATCCGGATACAATAGGTTTTTCCAAGCTGATGTCAGATAGATCAACTAATATATTTGTAGAACTGAAGCATACAATTTGAAACCCCACTTCACACTTGATGTCTACGGATTGAAGCATTCTTTCTAAATGCCTGCAAGCATTCTCTGTCTCCTTTCTCAGTCACTAAAATATTTATCTCTTTACCGTTTTGTATTGCATCTCTATGTATTGTATGCCGATGGTATCTCTATGGTGTGAAGTGGGGTTTTTGATCTTATTGGATATTGGGGGTTCTTAGCTTGTATAGTTGTTTGTTTTGGGTGCCCGGTGATCTGATCAAAGTGGGTGTTTTTTGTTTTCTACAAATGGGTTTTCTTGGTTTGCTATCTAGTTTTGGTTTTTGGAGTTTCTGAAGAAAATTTCAAAAATTAACTTTTTGGAGTGATCAAAGTGGCTTCTGTGCTTGGTCCGGCTCAATTTTGATGTAATTTCAATTGGGTATGGTCCAAATTTATATTTTTTTTCTTTTACTTCTCAAATGCACTGTTTTTTTTATAGAGATTTATTCACTATCTATTTTCGTGCTAGTGTTCATGTAATTGTTACTGGCCTGATCTGGTCTCTTTTTTTTTCGTAATCTCTTTGGACCCTTTTTAATTTTGATAGAATTTCTTATCTAGGTCTTTAGTTCTGCAAAATATAGAGGTTTTTTTTTTCCCGTAATCTCTTTGGACCCTTTTTTAATTTTGATAGAATTTCTTATCTAGGTCTTTAGTTCTGCAAAATAGAGGTTTTTTTTCGTAATCTCTTTGAACCCTTTTTTAATTTTGATAGAATTTCTTATCTAGGTCTTTAGTTCTGCAAAATATGGAGGGTTTTTTTTTTCAGTGCCTGTCTTCTCATTTTTTCCCCTTGATGTTGGGTGGCAAGTCTTCTATTCTGGTAACGGTATAGAATCGTTCGGTGTAAGTGATTATTGGTGTAGGTATTTTTGGATTTGTTTCATTTCCTTGTAATTGCATATGGGTTTGGATTGCTTTGTATTGTAATATCTCATGCTGGGTGTATTATCATGTTCTCTGTGGCCTGTTTCCCTAAATTTGAGGAAAGTTTGATCAATGTTTTCTCTTTTGGATTTTTGGTTTATATGGTTTTCTTTTCTTCCGATGGAATGCATTTTATTGCAGGGATAAAGAGGTTGTGGTCTTCTAATTTGAATGAATGAAGTTGCATTGAAATGGATCCCCAACTCAAATTTAGGATGGGGCCAAATTAGAGCAAAAATGGAAGAAATGAAAAGCTTCATTGCAGAAATAAGGCTGGAAGTACAACGTCTTACGAGAAAGTATAGAGCGCCAAAATATGGGAAGCAGATGCAAAAATGGATTTGCCTATATGTTTGTCATTGTTTTCTTTTTTGCTTCATATATTTATTGTGTGAAAAAATGGACATGGCACTCTATTGGAGTTGATGTAGTTATTGTGCTTAATGGAAAAATGAACATGACAGTCTGTTGGAGTTGATGTAGTTATTGTGAAAAATGGACATGACTGTCTATTGCAAACACTGCATTATCATTTTGTGAAGTATTTGATGCTGCAAACTTAATTATTAATGGAAAAACAAGTGACTCAAATGCAAAGGCTATGAAAACATTAACATGAAGCAAGTTTCTTTTGAATGAAAAAGCGTCAAAATGCATGTTTGATGAAGAGTTCATTCAGTTGACATATGGCTTCTCAGACTTTTGATTATGCTTGGGCAAGTGGGTGATTGATTCAGTGGTCCACTACATCTTGTCACAATGTTTGAAGTGTTAGGTTGCCTGTGCAAATGAAGAAACCAGTTTTATCTGGTAGGCCTACAATTTATTTTGGTTAGAGTTTGTTTCAGGCTAATTCCACTTGCAGCCCTGTGGAGATCCAAGTGTGTTATAAGTAGGTGATAACCATAGGTTATGTATGCCATTTAGATGAAACAATATCCAGTCTATGTGGCTAGTATTGGAAAATAGGGATATCCAAAAACCACTACCGTGGTACTCTATTCATGTGAACACACCAGATGTTAGAAAAAGGGCGATTATCTCATGCTTAGTGTGAGATCCAATTCCATTTTATATTGGCAAGTATCTTGGATATTTTGTTCTTTACTTGAATCCATCATATACAGAACCCGTGGTACTCTGTTCATCTGGGATCTTGCTTGGCTAGTCAGATTAGATATATAACAAATAGATCTAATTTAGTGCAGTCTAAACTAATTCATACAATTTATATCAAGAACCTCTTTCAATATATTCTTTTCTTTTTGTACATAAGCAATCACCCACCTTTTGAATCTGTACATTTAGACCAGATCCTTTATTTTCCTGCACTAGGCCTTGACTGATACACAAACCAATGTTACCAAAAACGCGGTTCGTTTCGAAACGGGGTACGGGTACGGGGTACGCTACTTAGGGTGGGACACAGTACGTTGGGGTAGGCTTCATCGGTACGGTATTTGGAGTCGTAATTCGCTGTATTATGTTTTTACGATACATTAATATATATATGTGTGTGTGTGTGTGTGTGTGTGTGTGTGTGTGTGTGTGTGTGTGTGTGTGTGAAGATAAATAATTGTAAACATAAACATCATTGTCATTCACGCTTTGCTAGTCTATTTAGAAAAGAAATTGTTCCAGTAAGCCAAACTCAAATCCTTAAAGCTCACAAACATAAATCCTTGCTAGTCTAATAAAAATAATATTAAAAAAACCATTCCAAATTTCCAATAGCTAGTATGTTGCCTAGTCAAGGGAGCATGATGTATCTTATTACAAAAGAGGGAGAGATATGATTGCAACGGCTAATAATGTTAGTATTACATATTTGTACTTTCTATTATCTGCTCTTTTTTTTTCTTTCTTGATCTTGTTACATAACAATGGGGGACGCTTAGATTAATGTTTCGATTCGCGAATGTACCCTAAAAGGGTACGGGCGAACTGATACGGGAAACGCAAGGGGTGGGGGCGAATCAAGCAACTCTGACAAACATTGGTCACATTTAAGGAACCTCAGGTGTAACTGTTCAATTGAAAAAGGGATATTAGTCAAGATACTATCTCAGACAGATGGATGTCCCACAAAAGAATGCGGGCATTTAGAAAGAATGCTTACTTTGAAGTTAGAAGACAAGCAATCTGTTGAAATCAAACACATTCAAGACATAAGCATCCTTTCAAGGTAAAAGAAAAGTCCAACAGTAATCCCTATTTCAGGAACGTTGTGACAGACAACCTCATACTCCAATATCATATGGATCTTCAAAACCTAAAATGAGAATAGTAATGGACATTATCTTCACACTCCAACATCATAGTAAGGACAACATCTTCAAAATCCTCAAAATGCATTTCTAAATTCGGTGTCAAATTCGCATCTAGATCCGGATAATGTAAAGTGTTGGAAATTAGGTGGGCCTCTAGGATAGGTTTCAAAAACTTTTGATCCACTTGATATAGAGATCAACTATCCAGAAGGCCACCAATGTGTCCAAGATGCAAACCCTCTATCTCATCTATCATGATCAGTAATTCAATCTATCTAGGAGATAGAAAATCAGTAACTCACATGCAACAAATAAATCTACAACATACAAGGAAGTAGATTATACCTTTGGAGCTCGATTGGGCTCTAATGGAGAAGTTGCTACTTTCTTTGAAGATGAAACGCTTTCACTTAATCAAAGTAAGATCTCCAACACCTTGTGATCTTCCACGCTATATCCCGTTATCAAATTCTCTTCTCAAGGAGTTGGGTGGGATCTCCTAAAGAAAACTACTACAAACTCTAAGCAACTAGAAGGAGAACTAGAACTAGAAGAAGTTGTTGTTCAACACTTGCACAAGGAGAGATGGGCGTGAATTCCAAGGAGGGAGATTAGTATGGACGTCCAGCCCATAAGCCTTCCCTTTTATAACCCATAACACCCTTTCCTACTAATTATTAATTAGAAGTCATACTTCCATTATAATTAGTAACTATCTTCTTTTACTATTACCACTATTAGAAGTCTCACTTCAAATAGAAATAGTATCTTTCTAATTCCTTCTTTTTAGAGTTTAAGTAGAATTAGTAACTTGGGCTAGCGTGGGGACCACTAGGGATTCCTTAGAAAGCTGGCTCCAACTAGGATACGTGGCCCCACATCTCATGTGCAATCCGGGCCCACAGTTAATTGCAAATAACTCCACTATATAAATGCAATTGAACTCCAGTCTTAGGAAATTACATAGAAGACCCTAAACTTCCCTATTACCACAAGTAGGCCCCTCCATCAATATCCATGGATCAATTGGACCTGTCTTCCAAATTAGATCCATATCTTATTATCCTTGAGTCCCAATTAATTATAATGATCAATGGTACCTTTCCAATTAACTCTTAATTGGAATGGGTGTACACTTACCAATGATAAATTCATTAATTGGCACGAGGGGACATTAGAGATAGATTCCATCTTGACCATTAAATGTTCCCACAGATCTACTACCATATACCCAAATCACCGAGGTGTTGACCTATAGTTGGCCTCACTCATTGGTGACTCAAAGCAATTGAATAGATAGAAACTTGAGTTCATTAATGTCTCAGGATTGAGAGCTTACTGATAGGGAATTATGAGAGCAGACCTTAATATAAAGACAGTGTTTATAAGGTGCTTCTCATGGTCCTTCAATACATCCAATGTACCAGCACTATGATCCAGAATCTTTCATTCTGATGATCGAGACAAATCACACTATCGCATAGTGATCAAAATGCTGCAACCTTGTCAGTATGAGATGTCCAGTCTCATCACTGGTTGTGAAGATATTCAAGTATAAGATTTATTATACATGTCTCCCGTATGTGGATCTCATCCATACACATGTATTATATCTAGTATACTTATGGACTCCGGTTCATCTCATGAACCATTATGTCATTCGTATTGGTTATGTGCAAGTATATAATTAAACACCATTCATCTCATGAAATGGAAAGCATGAATATATTGATTAATAAAGAAATGAATCAATTTATTACATCATATGCTGGTATTGAGACCATAAAACTAACAATCTCCCACTTGGGCTCAATGCCAGTCTGGTTGACATCTCATGCCCATCCCGTCTACATGCTGCTCAAAGACTTTGGTAGTCAAAGGCTTAGTAAAGGGATCTGCCAGATTGTCTGCAGAGGCTATCTTGGTGATAGCAATATCACCTCTCTGCACAATCTCTCTGACCAAGTGATACTTCCTCTGTACATGTTTTTGGCTCTTATGGCTCCTGGGTTCCTTGGACTGTGCGACTGCCCCGCTGCTGTCACAGTAAACTGTGAGCGGCTGTCGCGCCAAAGGTACCACTCCAAGTTCCAGAAGGAATCTTTTGAGCCATACTGCTTCTTTAGCTGCTTCACAAGCGGCTACATATTCAGCCTCCGAGGTGGAATCAGCGGTACATTCCTGTTTAATACTCCTCCAGCTTATAGCTCCGCCACCAAGCATAAACACATATCCAGAAGTTGATTTCCTGGAATCCTTATCTGACATAAAGTCAGAATCCGTGTATCCGACTGGAATCAACTCATCACTGCCATAAATCAACATGTAATCTCTAGTCCTTCTCAAGTATTTGAGAATACATTTTACAGCAGTCCAGTGATCAGGCCCTGGGTTAGACTGATATCTGCTGACTAGGCCCACTGCATGACAGATATCCGGTCTAGTACATAGCATAGCATACATGAGGCTACCCACAGCCGAAGCATATGGTATTGCTCTCATTTGTTCCTTTTCCTTAGGTGTCTTGGGACACTGATCCTTGGAAAGGTTCATTCCATGCCTGAAAGGTGTGATACCTTTCTTGGAATCTTGCATAGCAAATCGTACCAGTACCTTATCTATGTACGCAGCTTGGGATAAGCCTATCATCCTATTTTTTCGGTCTCGATGGAGTTTAATCCCTAGGATGTAGCTTGCTTCTCCCAAGTCCTTCATATTAAAAGTCTTAGCCAACCAAACTTTCACTGTTGACAACAGTCCTATGTCACTCCCTAGGAGTAGGATGTCATCGACATATAATATCAGAAAAACTACCCTGCCTCCTTCAGTTTTCATGTACACACATGACTCATCCGGATTTTGACAAAAACCAAATGACTTGATTTCCTCGTCAAAACGGATGTTCCAACTCCAGGATGCCTGCTTTAGTCCATAAATGGACTTCTGCAACTTGCAAACTCTTTGCGCTTGGTTTTTAGCTACAAAACCGTCTGGTTGAATCATATAGATGTCTTCCTCAAGATGGCCGTTGAGAAACGCCGTCTTGACATCCATTTGCCAAATCTTGTAATCAAGATGAGCTGCAATGGATAAGAGTATCCTGATGGGCTTGAGCATGGCTACCGGCGAGAAGGTTTCCTCATAATCGATGCCTTCTTTCTGAGTATAACCTTTCGCAACAAGCCTGGCCTTAAAGGTCTCCACTCTTCCATCCGGTCCTCTCTTTCTCTTGTAGACCCACTTGCACCCAATAGGTTTAATATTGGCAGGCAAGTCCACAAGTGTCCAGACCTGATTAGAGTACATCGACTCCATCTCAGCTTTCATAGCTTCCTGCCAACGTCCCGAGTCTATGTCATTGATTGCTTCATCATAGTTACAGGGATCTTGTTCTTGCTCTTCCGGGATTGCCTCGTAAGACTCTCCCAAAAGCGAGAACCTCACAGGGGGTCTGATAATTCTCCCACTACGATGAGGCACTGGTGTAACTACTGGGTCAGGAGAGGGCTGATTCTCTTGAAGTTCGGTTATATTTGGATTTGGAATTGATTGCTCTTGAATTTCTTCCAAGATAACCTTTTCTAAAGATTTCCGGTCATTCATATAATCTTCCTCCAGAAAAACTGCATTGGTGCTGACAAGCACTTTTTGCTCTCTGGGATTATAGAATAACCAACCCTTAGTTCCTTTGGGATATCCTATTAAAGTGCATACTTCCGACCTTGTTTCCAACTTATCCGTCTTAACTTTTAGCACGTGTGCCGGACAACCCCAAATGTGTAAATGTTGTAGACTAGGCTTTCGCCCAGACCACAACTCCCGGGGAGTCATAGGTACAGACTTAGATGGTACATGGTTTAGTATGTACATAGCCGTGTCCAAGGCATGTCCCCAAAAGAATATAGGTAATCCTGAGAAACTTATCATAGACCTGATCATATCTAAAAGAGTTATGTTCCTTCTTTCTGCTACTCCATTCTGTTGAGGCATACCAGGAGCAGACAACTGGGATAGAATCCCATTCTCTGATAAGTATCCCATAAAGTCAGCAGAAAGATATTCTCCTCCTCGATCTGATCGAAGAGTCTTGATACTTTTACCTAATTGCTTTTCCGCTTCCGCTCGAAACTCTTTGAACTTTTCAAAAGCCTCGGACTTGCGGTGCATAAGGTATATGTATCCATATCTTGAGTAATCATCGGTGAAAGTGATGAAGTACTCATATCCTCCTCTGGCTCTAATGTTTATGGGTCCACACACATCAGTATGAACTAATTCCAATAAATCTTTGGCCCTATTGCCTTTAGATGAAAAAGGTCTTTTGGTCATTTTGCCTTCCAAACAGGACTCGCATACAGGCATTGGTTCTACCACCAATGAAGGCAAGATACCATCTTTCACTAGCCTGTCAATCCTGTTTAGGTTTATATGACCTAGCCTCAGGTGCCAAAGTTTTGTTGGATTAGATGAAAGTGATTTCCTCTTTAATGATGGTCTATTAATTGTTTCGGTATCATGTATCTCATACATTGTGGGAGTTAACAGATAAAGTCCATTGATTACCTTGCCATAACAAATAAAAGTACCGTTCCTTTTTATGACAACTTCAGTACCAAAAGTAATAGAATAACTTTTATTCACCAAACTAGAAACTGAAATTAAATACCGTCGTAAAGACGGTACATATAGAGTGTCTGACAAAACCAATTTATTATCTGAAAAACATAAAGTAATAACTCCTACTGAAACCGCTCCTGCCTTAGCATCAGATCCTAGGTTGACAATGATTTCCCCATCACTTAGCCTCCTGGTTTCCTTGAACCCCTGCAACGAGTTACATATGTGATTAGTTGCACCGGAGTCAACACACCAGGACTCTGAAGTACTAGTTGCAAAACTAACTTCAGAAACAAGTGACTCAATCATACCTGGGGTCTTCTTTTTAGACAGATAATCAGGACAATTCCTCTTCCAATGTCCTGTCATACCATAATAGAAACACTTTCCTTTTGTACCTGCACCCTTAGCCTTTGCCACACCACCAGTAGGACCATTCTCTGCTTTAGGACCTTTGGGAACTGATTTATTCTTGCCTTTCCGCCCTTTGCCTTTCGGCTTGGACTTGGCATGTGACTTTTCTGTCATCAGGGCAGTTGGCTTTTTCATAATCCCTTCAGTTGCTACCAGCTGGCTAGACAGCTCAGCTAGAGTCAGATTCATTTTGTTCATATTATAATTGACCTTAAAATTGTTGAATGAATCTGGTAGCGACTCAAGGATTATGTCAATCTGCGATTCTGCATCAATCGCGGCACCCAGTATATCCAACTCATTCAATGAGTCCATCATCTTAAGCATGTGGTCCTGTACTGGTGTACCCTCAGCCATCTTGGTGCTTATAAGCACCCTCATAGCTGCCTGCCTAGCAGGCCTGCCCTGTTCCGCAAACATCTCCTTTAAGTTCGATATCATATCGTATGCAGTCTTAAAGGATTGATGTTGGTGTTGCAAAACACTAGACATGGATGCCTGAATATAACATCTGGCCATCTCATCGTCTTTGGTCCACTTAGCATAAAGATCTTTCTGTTCCTGTGATGCATCTGGCATAGGCTCATCAAGGGGGGTTGTGGTAAGGACATATTGTATCCTGAAGCAGTCAGGACAATATCCAGATTTCTTTTCCAGTCCACGTAGTTGGATCCCACCAACTTGTTCTGGTTGAGGATGGTCGCAAGTGGATTGAAAGTATTCGAATTCATGCTGTATAAATTAAAGCACATAACCATATATTCAATTAAAAGAATATGAATGACATTAAGTTTTAGTATTCTACCAATTTATGTGGGAATCCTCATAACCACTAAATTTAGAATACATCGGAATCCCAATCCCTTAGGGCATGCCTCCTAGGGGAGTGCGAATGTCCTTGGATTGGTGCGGATCAAAGTTCGTCAAAATTAGAATTAAGACTAACTATCCATGATCCCCATCATTCATTATTATCTAGGTATCTCATACCAAATAATGTATGACTCCCGATTAACTTTGGTTTCTAAAATACATGATGCAAATCCTAGGGGATACTACATCACTATTTTAGTTAAGTGTGACCCACCAACTAATATTGTATGACAACCATCATGGGCAGCTCCTCCTAGGGGAGTGAACCCCCACCACGTCTCACCAATACTATCCAATGGAGATCCATATCTAGTAACCAGACAAATAAAAGCCCTCCGAAGGAACGGCCACACTCTTGGTGGCGCGAGGCTAATACTTTCCTTACAATGGACCTATGGTGGAAAACCATGGGGATTTTTTAAAAATTAAATGCCCCGCTCCCACTTTATATTTTAGAATTGAGGATTTCCTTTTTAAGGTATTAAGGCCCACATATAAATATAAACATCAAATCATCTCATGATATGATCTAAGATTGGTTCCAAGTCAAGTTATTATAAGGAAAGTCTAGTTTCTAAAATTAGTGTTACCAATGTGTCCATCTCATGAGTCATCAACACTAATTAGAACTCTTTCCAAAAATAATTTGATTTGACCAATTTTAGTAACTTGCTATGTTTGGATCAGATTTGGAAACATTCTAAATAAAGCATTCAACTATAAATAGAAAACGCTAAAATTAGAAACTAGTCCTTTCCTCCACATGGCCCAAGCGGAATAGACTTCTTGGACTTCTAGACTTTCCAAAAACTTGGAATTCCTCAAACTCTTTGGGAAACTCCAAACTTCTTTTGGTAATCTTCAAACTCTTTTGATTAGGAGTCCAACTTCACTTTCCTTCTTAGTCTCGGACATCGCCAGAATTTACAAATTAAGAAAATTACATAAATTCCTATGTCTCTACGATGAGACTTACATGATAATCTATTAATGGAAATAAAAAATGCACATAGGGAATTTCACCATGCCTTGCCCTGAACTGGGAAACCAAGGAAACCATGATGCCCTTTACAACTTGCCAAAAATAAACATTCAACCATAAAAGAAAGTAAAAGACTTGTGGGCCATATGGAGAGGACATGATAACCTGCATGTTAGTATTTCATACTAGCAAAGCAACTCACAAAGCCGGGTTACCAAACAATAATGGAAAGATAGGATGCCAAATATTGCCACTACTATGATTCATGCCCCCTACGCAGAGGGGGTCCGGGGGTGTCCCCCGGCGGGGGTCGAGCTGAGATCTCATATGTCAGTCTGTTCGGTCGACCTACTAGAGGGTTCGGTCGACCGGCCTCAGTGTCTTCGGTCGACCTGCCAGAGGGCTCGGTCGACCTGCCTGACGGAAATCTGCAAGTTGGGTTTTTCTATTTCGTGTCCAACCATCTCCAAAACTCTTCTGAAGATTCCCAATGGCTTCCTACCATCATCCCATCATTGTTAAACCCTTATGTGACTCTCCAAACATAGGTTTACTAATTATCCAAGCAAAACCATCAAAACTGATCCGTACATAGCCCTTGATCTATCCTCTTCGCATCTCATGTAAAGATTAGATCAAGTTTACTGATCTAACATGATAAAAGATGAGGTAAGGCTCTGATACCAATTGTTGGAAATTAGGTGGGCCTCTAGGATAGGTTTCAAAAACTTTTGATCCACTTGATACAGAGATCAACTATCCAGAAGGCCACCAATGTGTCCAAGATGCAAACCCTCTATCTCATCTATCATGATCAGTAATTCAATCTATCTAGGAGATAGAAAATCAGTAACTCACATGCAACAAATAAATCTACAACATACAAGGAAGTAGATTATACCTTTGGAGCTCGGTTGGGCTCTAATGGAGAAGTTGCTACTTTCTTTGAAGATGAAACGCTTTCACTTAATCAAAGTAAGATCTCCAACACCTTGTGATCTTCCACGCTATATCCCGTTATCAAATTCTCTTCTCAAGGAGTTGGGTGGGATCTCCTAAAGAAAACTACTACAAACTCTAAGCAACTAGAAGGAGAACTAGAACTAGAAGAAGTTGTTGTTCAACACTTGCACAAGGAGAGATGGGCGTGAATTCCAAGGAGGGAGATTAGTATGGACGTCCAGCCCATAAGCCTTCCCTTTTATAACCCATAACACCCTCTCCTACTAATTATTAATTAGAAGTCATACTTCCATTATAATTAGTAACTATCTTCTTTTACTATTACCACTATTAGAAGTCTCACTTCAAATAGAAATAGTCAAGATACTATCTCAGACAGATGGATGTCCCACAAAAGAATGCGGGCATTTAGAAAGAATGCTTACTTTGAAGTTAGAAGACAAGCAATCTGTTGAAATCAAACACATTCAAGACATAAGCATCCTTTCAAGGTAAAAGAAAAGTCCAACAGTAATCCCTATTTCAGGAACGTTGTGACAGACAACCTCATACTCCAATATCATATGGATCTTCAAAACCTAAAATGAGAATAGTAATGGACATTATCTTCACACTCCAACATCATAGTAAGGACAACATCTTCAAAATCCTCAAAATGCGTTTCTAAATTCGGTGTCAAATTCGCATCTACATCTGGATAATGCAAAGATGGTGATGAGGAAGATGACACATCCATGTTCAAACCCCTACACCATTTCAATGAATCAGTGAAAAACAAATACTCTAATAGTGAAGGAAAAATGAGAAGACAAGCACTGAAAAAAAAACACCCTCTATATTATGCAGAACTAAAGACGTAGATAAGAAATTCTATCAAAATTTAAAAAAGGTCCAAAGAGATTACGGGGGAAAAAAACAGACCAGACCAGGCTAGTAACAATTACATGGACACTAGTATGAAAATAGATAGTGAATAAATCTCTGTAACAAAAAAAAAAAAAAGACAGTGCATTTGAGAAGTAAAAGAAAAAAATATAAATTTGGACCAAACCCAGTTGAAATTACATCAAAATTGAGCCAGACCAAACACAGAAGCCACTTTGATCACTCCAAAAGTTAATTTCTGAAATTTTCTTCAGAAACTCCAAAAACCAAAACTAGATAGCAAACCAAGAAAACCCATTTGTAGAAAACAAAAAAAACACCCACTTTGATCAGATCACCGGGCACCCAAACCAAACAACTATACAAGATAAGAACCCCCTATATCCAATCAGATAAAAAAACCCACTTCACACCATAGTGATAACATCGGCATACAATACATAAATGGAGATGTAATAAAAAAATCGTAAAGAGGCAAATATATTAGTGATTGAGAAAGGAGAGAGAGAGAATGCTTGCAGGCATTTAGAAAGAATGCTTCAATCCGTATACATCAAGTGTGAAGTGGGGTTTCACTTCAGTTCTACAAATATATTAGTTGATCTATCCGACATCAACTTGAAAAAACCGTATTGTATCCGGATCCAGTTGACACCAAAAATGTCACCTTGCTTCTTCAAGATCCAAAAAGCTACATGAAGTCGAAACCTGCCATAAATAGGCAATGCTACTTCCAAAAAAATCAAATCTTGTCAGAGTCAAACAAAAACTGCAAGATCCTTCAAGACAGCCAAAAGAGGAGTACACAAGAAGTTTCGGGCCATTTCAAGATCATTTGGCCTAACTTCGCTTCTCCGGCAGCTGAAAAGGAGCTCCCGGCAGCGAAAGCATCGGAGACAACAAATCTTCGATCAGAGCTGATGGATGGTCTCAAAATACATCCAAAAGGCTCCACGTCAAGTTCCGAGTCAAACCGACAACGTTTGACCCTACATCAACCCTCGAATAGCTAAATCAAGCCTCTCGGCGGTGAGAACTACCGAGGCCATCACTCATCAGATAGAGCACATGGACGGCTTCAAAATGCTTACAAAGGACTACACGCCAAATTTCAGGTCATTTCGACAACACTTGACCATACTTTGACGCTCGGAAGCCAAATCAGGCCTCTCGGCGGCGAAGCTCCCCGGGACCATGGTTTCCAAGACAGAGCCTATAGATCATCTTAAAATGACTCCAATAGGTTCCCTGTCAAGTTTCAAGTCAATCGGACATCGGTTGACCGCACATCAAGCCGCGACAACTTCATCGCGATAAAAGCAAGTCTACTGGTGATAGGACCCCAAACGGCTTCAAAACTCAAACAAAAGCCTATGGTTGGTTTTATTTATTGCTCAGTAGGTTCCACCCCAAATTTTAGGTCATTCCGACATCGTTTGGGCCAGTTTCAGCTTCTGACGGAAAATCGGCAACTCTGCGCGACAAAGTCTTCGGCTTTCTCAAAAAATTGGAAACTTTGCAAAATAAAATGCAAGGATTCTCATCAGGTCTTCTACAGGGAAATCAGGCCAATAAATGATCAAAAATGTCAAGGAAAAATAAAGAATAAAAAAGAATAAAAAAACAGCAAAAACGGACACAAAACGGGACAAAAGGGGGAGAACCCCCCCCCCCCAGGGTCGCCGGCGACCCTAGGGCCCGGGATCGCCGGGAGGGCCCCGGAAACCCCGTTTTTCACCATTTTTTCGCAATTCGAAGCGTCCGGCCTCTGGTATTTTCTAAAATTCATACTTTTGAGACACCAAATCCTCTGACATCCGTAAAAAATACGGGTTAATCATCAAGAGTATCGAAATCAACATTGATCGCCAACTGGTCAACCAAAAAAAGTGTGCTTTCTACCCGATCGATCGAGAAATCGACAGGATAGATTGCACCGACCCGCTGTTGGCAACCAACACCTGAAGTTACATGGTCATCCGATGTCGATCTACATGAAGATCCATCGATGATCATCGCCAGAAGAATCCCAAAAGACGTGGCATGGCCTGCGACTCTTCAACTGCTCGGCGACCACTTAATGCGATTAATTGACTAGCTTTATTACAGTCATTAATCCATTTCTTTGGACGGCCCAATCAGAAGCAAGCATCCGGGAGTTACAAGTCAAGAGATTCATGGCATTTAACCCATGAAACTCCTCCCATCATGGCGATTAAAGACGATTAAATGCCCTTAATCTCCTCCGACCAATCAGAAGCCAAGAAAAAGGAGTTACAAAATAAAGAATTCAATCTTGTAACTCCTCCCTTTATGTAGCTTTATGACAATTAAGGCTCATAAACCCTCCTACATGGCTACCTAAAAGCCTATAAATAGGAGAGCTCTCCAAGAAGAAAACAACACAGACAGTAAAGAAAACAAACAACAGACTGCAGAAAATCCGGAAACTCAGACAGAAAAAGGCATCAAAGAGAGAAAACTCTGCGGAAATCCTACACCGACCACCACTACAAGGTGACAAAAGTCCCTTGGGGGGTACCCCCCCAAGGTCCTTGCCTTCTCCTTCTGCCTCCAATGGCTTAGACGTGGCTTTTCAGCCCGTCTACTTAGTTTTTTATTGGATATAGGACCTCCTCTTGGTCTTTGTCCTCTAAAAACCTTAGGTTATAGCCAAGCCAAGCGAATCAATAGCATCCTCTGTTCTCATCTGCATGGATGATGGCGAAGTCCACATATGGCTTGCGACCGTCAATCTGAATGGGTCCCCCACAATCTCTTGAGAAGTTAGATCCTCCTTTTCTTGCTTTTCATTGTAGTTTGTATTTTTTCAAAAGAGACAAAAATCACAACTCTTGTCTTTCATTATTGATAAGGATTGTAAATCGGTTATAAACGCCAAAAATCGGCAATAAACGCCAAAATCGACTATAAATGCCAAAAAAATCGCCTTTCACGGTAAATCAAGAAAATGTCTCTTTTCTTAAATATATGTGTAATGGAAAACTTGAAAGAAGTTTATTTCCTTTTTACTTGCGAAGGTTAATCTCCGGATCACCACTTGCAATTCCAAGTAAAATAGAATATCTGGCACACCCATACAAAAAAAATGTTGATGCACGCCTCTGCCCCCTTCCGGTTACGAAAGAGTCGGATCAAACGGACTCTCACGTCCGCCGACCTCGGTAGAACCGAGCGGAAGCGCTGTTCCATCAAGCTGGCACACCCAGTGGGACCCGTTCATTTGAGAACAAGATGCTAGAAATGAAATACTTGCATATCATATCTATTGCTCTATGCTTATACTTCTTTTCTTGATTCCTTGGTTACTTTCTAATTGGTGGCCTATGTTGGATTCCGCATCTAAAAAAAATGAGATGAGATTTTTTGAAAACTTTAATTCTTTGAATTCATTTCCACTCTTTCTCCTTTAAAAAAAATCAGATTTTTCAGTTTGAATTCAAAATTGAGAAACCTTGATCATTTCCTATCGCTCATTGTGCTTGCAGAAATGTTGAGCCTGTTCGACTAAGGTTTTGGGCAATCGTTTCTCTTCGATGAGTTCATTAAAGATCTAAAATAAAAAAAATAAAAAAAATAAAAAATTAGATTTCTCAGTTTGGATTCAAAATTGAGAAACCTTGATCCTTTCCTATCGTTCATCGTGCTTGCAAAAATGTTGAACCTGTTCGACTAAGGTTTTGGGCCATCGTTTCTCTTCGATGAGTTCATTAAAGATCTAAAAATAAAAAATAATAAAAAAATAAAAAATTAGATTTCTCAGTTTGGATTCAAAATTGAGAAACCTTGATCCTTTCCTATCGTTCATCGTGCTTGCTGAAATGTTGAGCCTGTTCGACTAAGGTTTTGGGCCATCGTTTCTCTTCGATGAGTTCATTAATGATCTAAAAATAAAAAAAATAAAAAATTAGATTTCTCAGTTTGGATTCAAAATTGAGAAACCTTGATCCTTTCCTATCGTTCATCGTGCTTGCAGAAATGTTGAGCCTGTTCGACTAAGGTTTTGGGCCATCGTTTCTCTTCGATGAGTTCATTAAAGATCTATATATATATATATATAAAGACATAGACCGCTAAGGTTAAACCAACTGCGTTCTTTGATCATGGTTGATTCAAGAAAAGCCTTGTCCAGAGTGTGGAGACAGCTTGACTGTTCTAGGCAAGGGTCCTCCAAACCGGTTCATTAAGTAATCCTACCCTTACCTGGGGGCAATTCTATCAATCGAGATTTCATAGGACCGAGTTACGAGGATATGTGTACTCACTCATCTTTTAAATAAATTTTTTTTCAAAAATAAAATTTTTAAAATAAAAAAAAAATAAAAAAAAAAAAAATTTTCAAAAAAAAAATCTTAAAAAAATAAAAATAAATAAATAAATAAATAAATAAATAAAAAACTTCTGTCATTTTGGGTTTAGATTGGAGAAATATTGGTCTTCTTCTTTCTGAGCACTGGCGCTCGCGGAAATCGCTGAGCCGGTTTTCAGATTGGAGTGCCTTTTGCTCTCTTTGATGAACCCGATATTGGCCTTTCAAAAAAAAAGAAAAACTCGTCATTTTTTTATTCAGATCCGAGAAATTATGATTCATTTCTTTCTGAGCACTGGCGCTCGCGGAAATCGCTGAGCCCGTATTCAGATCGGAATACCATCTGCTCTCTTTGATGAATCCAATCTTAACCTTTCAAAACAGAGAATCTCATCTCATGGATGCGGTCTCAAAACATTTGTGTCTAGCGGTACTAGTACGCCCTTTCAGGGTCTACTCTATTGCGACCGGTACATTTGTAACTCCAACTTTATATTCTTCTTGCCTCGAGCAAGCTCTGCTTCTCGATAAGTCGAATTTAAGTTCACAATTGCTTCTACCAGTCACTGGGATGCTCATTCTGTGCTTACCATACCTGCGATCAGAACAATTGTACCCTCTATGGCATTTTGCCTTCTTCATATTGCTTGGGTCATCTTCCTCGAGCAATTTGAAAAGACAAAACCATAGAACTTCCCATTTATGATCACTATATTCTTATGATTACTAATGGGTGTGGTCTTGTTTCAGAAATTTTTGAAAAAAACTAACAATGGCAGCATCGGTTACCATTACTTTCGATGAAAGCAAGCACCAACTCATGCTTCAACAGAAGCAAACTACGCGCACCTACAAGCGCCCCATCAGCTGCCGAAGCGTCAACTCCCTCGGCAACTCTCTAAGCTCCGGGTCGACCTCGACTCCCCGGACTATTGTCTTTGGGACGTTGGGACCATTCCCACTTCCCGAGGAACAAACTGCTCCTTCAAAGAAGCAGAAACTCGCCTCTCAACGTGTCACTACCGTGACACCAAAGGCGAGCACCAGAAGGCCCAAAGCCCGTGGCAGCCCCACGAAGCCTCGACCAGCAAACGACTAGGTCTATCCCAAGACTTGGTCCCCAAGACCTTCACCAAAACAGAAGAAGGTCCCAAACATCTACCAAGCTAGCATTACTGGCCCCACTAAAGGAGAACCAAAACTACCCTCTTGCCTACATGAAAGAGGAGAGACCCATCTCCAACCTGACTCCCAAGTCAACCCAGCATGTGCCGGCTTGTTCCTACAAGCCCAAAATCAAGTCATGCATCACAAGGCCTCCGCAAGCACCTGCTAAGGCCTACAAACCTGCAGTTCGACCCTTCATCTCTACAGGGGCCGAACTTGAAATATTCAAAGCTTCGCTGCAACAGGCGAAGGACAGGGTTCGCATCCTGTCCTTGCCCAGCTATAAAGAAGACAGGCTCGGCTGCTGCGCCCGGGGGAGCACATCCTTCATTGTCAAAGCCCAGCTAGAGCTGACCGAAGCTCAAATTGCTCATCGTATACGCCGCCGCGCGTCGTTGAAAGTCCGGGATCCTAACCCTAGAGGGGGGGGGGGTGAATAGGGTGATCTACAATTAATGGCCAATTTTAATTCCTTTCCAATTCACCTTTAACTAGTGATGATTATGTGAGAAAGTGCGGAAGATAAACTAATCAATCACCACAAGTAGTTCACCATTGCACAATGATTTATAGTGGTTTGGTCTCAATGCCTACATCCACTACCGGCTTGTGCTCAACACCCCACCGGATTTCCACTATTTATGCTTTTGCTATAGGCTAAGCAATAACCTTTACAAAGTTGTTTTTCTAGGCTAAACAACAACCTTTACACTATGCTTTTCTTAGGCTAAGCAATAACCTGTACAACAGTCTTCTTTCTCAAGAAAGTGTCTACACACTATGAGAGAAATAGATTAAGCTCTGATTGGGTGCCTCTTAATTAGGCAAATATGAAAGTGAAAATAAACTCACACAACACAATGAAATGCAAAGATGAATGCTCATGATATGTGTGTGTGTGGAAACTTCAATCAAGTTTAAAACATAAGCTCAATTAATATATGCTTAAAGCACTCAAATATATGATTGAAGTCAATATGCAAATCACATGTATAAAAGTTAACTTGATGATGATATGAAAATCAAAATCTCACAAGTTGTATGAAACTAAATATTTCTAAACATGTGATGCATATTCTATGTTGTTTTCAAAAAACAAGGTTTAACTAAAGTTCAAATGAATGAAAACAACAAAGAAAGATTCAAACAAGTTAATGTATCATGTTGTAAAGAAATCAAAGATTTTGGCTAAGCATGATTAACAAAGTTTAAAACAAAACTTGGTTTGAAATCAAGTGTTGAAATCCAAAACATGTGAATCAAAGATTAAATGGGAAATGGATTCCACACAACATAGTTAGCATGCTTGAAAACATTTTCCAAAAGTTTATACCAAAGCATGGTACATATGAACAAGGAAATTAAAGCTTACTAGAATTTAACTTCTTGAAATCAAGCTTTAGCTTTCCCTTTGGACCAATTAAGCTTCCTTAATTCATTCCCTTTGCTTGAGCTCTAAAAGTACCAAAAATGGCCTCTATTATCGTCACTTTTTATCTTGGAATGAACTTGCTTTTTATAGAAAAAGTGGTCCAACGGATGCCTGTCGGTCAGCCGATAACTAGCCGTCGGTTGACCGATGGCTCAACGGTCATATGCAACGGTCATATTTTTTACAGTTCTCCTGACCCTTTTGCATTCGTCGGTTGACCATCCTTCATCGGTTGACCGATGCGGAACCGATAGCCGAACCGACAGCACAACAAATCATGGAAAAAGTTGCCGTCTGTTTTTAGAACCGACGAGTCTCGGTCTGAGATTTCATGCACTATCGGTTGACCGATGGGAACCGATAGGCTGACCGATGGGAACCGATGGAGTCATCGGTTAACCTAGGTTCACTTGTGGGTTGACCGATGGGAACCGACGACTTGACCGACAGACTGGTCAGGTCAATTTTCTGAACATCTGAAGTTTTGAAAAATGAAACTTTTGAAATCATTTGAAAACTCAGATTTGAAGGGTGTCTTTATGCATTGTTTCATCAAGAAAAACATGATTAAAATCAAGGTTCAAATCAACCAAAAAGAGTTTAAATCAAAACATGAGTAGGTTGAGTTAAAAGATGATTTTCAAGAAGAAACATGTGAAATGAAAATGAAACTAATGAGATGACTATTGTGCAAATGCAAGACATCAAATTGCAAACAACTTAGGGTCTAACAGTCGTATCGGCAAAAGAGACTAGAGAAGCAAAGGACCTAGCATCCTACACTTCAAGTCTCTCCCAAATGGGTCAAAAAAGAAAGACCCAACCAAGTTGCTGCTGTCCATATGGTTGGAAAAACCAGAAGGCGCCAAAAGTCAGCAACAAAAATCCATGTCCGATGTCCGATGACCCGCAGTGTCTCCAGGACAAGAAGACATTCGGAAGAATCCCCTGCTCCTTCAAGCAAAGGACGATAGAGTGATCCTTCCTCAAGCTCTTCTTCAAAAAGAATGAGCCCCAGCTCAGTCACCAGGACAGTTTCTTCGTTCGACTCACGAAGGATGAACGTCTTGGCTACAAATTCTGAGCCACCACCCCGCAATCCACCTCAAGATGATGCGATCACCCGCATCCAGCAGTTGGAACAAGGCCAGCAGAGGATTGAAACTCTGATGGAAAACCTTCTCCTCACCTTCCAAAATTAGGCGAACAATGAACCTCCTCCGAATCATCAAGACGATGAGGTAAATGGAGAAGAAAATGAGTCACGCGCCCTTGATCCTGAAGACAATCTTCCAAACGAAGACCCTTCTCAAGAAGCTCTCGAAGTTGGTAAAGGCACCCGCTCTGGCCTCGACTACCATAAAAATTACAACCAATCTTCCTTTACATAGTAAATCCTTCGGGAAAAGATGTTGTAAGCACCCCTAGTGGAAACAATGATGAACATGCAGGCCCTAAGGAGGCTTTCAAGTATGACTTGATTGAACACTTCAAACACATACCTGCACGTCTGCACATCCTAGATTTGTTGCGAATGTCTCCGCACACTCGTGATAATCTCATTTCATAATTATAAAAGCTGAATGAGGATGTCGACAAACATGCCCCGCAAGTCCTCCAAATTGAAATGGATTACCGGGTCAAAAACTCAGAAGCTTCCTCAAAGGGAGAAAAGAAGAAAACTGAGGGATCATGCATGGAATGCCTCTCGGTTAAAAAATCAGCCAGTGCAACCATCGCCTTCACAAAGGACAACCTCCTACTTAGCGAAACAAGGCATAACCGACCCCTGTACTTCACAGGGTACATCAAGGAAATGCCTATGCACAGAGTTCAGATCGACCCAGGTTCTGCACTCAACCTCATCTCCACATTGGCTCTCGAAGAGTTGGGCATCCCACCCAGCAAGCTGAGCCACACATCTGTATCTGTCTTTGGATATGATGGGAGTACTCAAAGGCCTATTGGCAAAATCAGGTTCAAGTTGCAGATTGGTGATCTTATCTCTGAGGTCACAGTGTATGCAATAAAAACCCCTTCATGCTACAACATCCTTCTCGGACGCCCTTGGATCCACAAGAATGGCGTTGTCCCTTCAACTCTACATCGATGCATCAAGTTTGTTGGCGATGACGGCATGATACATCGAGTCTTTGTGGACAGAAAACCCTTCAAAGGTAAAGAAGTCCACTTTGCAGACTCACAAATGTATGAAGCTAAAAAAGAAGAAGAGGAGAAGCACACAGCATCCTTTGCCGAAAATCTCCAGAAAGATAAAGGCAAGACTCCTCAACAATCACCGGAAGAAAACAAACCATCCGGTAAATCCGAAGAGAGCATTCAAACTCCCTTCATCATCTCCCTCAAACCTTCAAACCCTTTGGTCATCACAACTAATGTGAAGAACGTAAAGCAAAAGCCTGGGGTCAAATTTGTTGTCTCTTTCGTGTCTATCATGCAAGACACGGATTCGGATTCAGAGCCAGAAGACGACACATCGTCAAGCCAAGCTGACACTCAGCAAGTTCAGCCTGCTCTTACTCCAATGAAGACAACTTCTGACATAGAAGATCCTACGTCAGCTTCCTTCATTGTTCCAGCAACTTCAGCAAAGGAAAAGCCGATCTTCTTCCATAGATCGGATGTTTCTTCATCAAACTCTATGCTTGAACCTTTCCAAAATGAAGGTATGCCTCAACTATCCTTATATAGTTCTGTGGCATAAGCTATTATGAAGAAAATGGGCTATGACGCTCAAAACCCAGTCGGTTTGGGAGAAGGACGTGGTATTCTCACGCCATTGGGGCCCGTCTTGACCAAAAGCCAGCTGGAAGATTGGAGACTCTACGGCTATGTAGAAAAGTCTTCACACAGGTTAGGGTATGATCCCGACACTCCCCTGAGACAATTGACACAAAGGCTTAAAAGTCAATTTACTGACCAAGCCTCAACATCTCGGATCCATGAAGACATCGATCTCCCTGGATATCTCTTCGATGAGTCACCTGACCAAGATCCAGGAAGCTCATCCAATTGGCACGATTTCTCCGAAAATGAAGAGGAGTTGTCTGATGGCACAGACGTGTGGTCTTCTGACCCAGAAGAACCCTCATCTCCAAAAGAAGTAGCCTATTTCGACCCGGTTTCAACAGGCGATTGGGATCATCTCATAACAAGCCTTAGGAAAATTACCGATCAAGAAGACCCGTGGAAAGGAACAAAACCTTGGTCTGGAAATGCCCTTGAAACCCCAGAAGGTTTCGTTGAGCTGGAAGCCTCTGAAAATATTGTGGAGGAACCACCTTCGAACCTTCCAACAGAAGATCCTGTTCAAAAGATAGACTTGGGAACACCAGATAACCCACGTCCTGTATTCATTGTTAGGAATTTTGTAGATTGCAATTTGGTGGATGCATTATCATTTTCATCATCATTTGAATTTTCACATGAGGATTGATTTTAAAAATACTTGAAATCTATATTTTCACATGCATTGATTTAAGTCTTTTAAATTTCATGTTTCATGCATGTTTTGATTTTAAAACTTGGATGCATTTAGTTTTGAAAAGAGTTTTTAAGAATCAAGCTAGCCTTTGATTTTAAAGTTTCAAATCATTTTTAGGCTTTTTATGTTTCATGTTTTTAAACCACTTAGAATGATTTAAAACATGATTTCAAGCTTGATTTAATGGCCCAAAAAGTCCCCAAAGAAAAATACTTTAAAATATGCAAAATATGCATTTTTGGGGGAATTGGTCCAGGGGACCCGGTCAACCTGCAGTATGGCCGGTCGACCGAGCCCATGGACGGTCGACCGAGCCAACTGCAGGTCGACCGGGAAAGAGGCAACGGCATTATTTTCAAACGGTCATATTTTTGCCCGTTGAAGGGCAGGTCGACCGAGCCCTGTAGGGGGTCGACCGAGGACTAGCCGTTGGGCATTTTTTTGTATAAAAAGAAGCTCATTCCTTAGCCAAATGAGAGGAACTTTTAGGCCCTCCTTAAGGTGATTTGAGGCCAAACAAAGGGGAATGAGCTAAGGGAATCTAAGGGTCATTAGGAAAGCTAAAGCTTGGGATTAATGAAGTTAAATCACTAAGTAAGCTTGCTTTTCCTAATCATATGTTTTCATGCTTTATTCTATTTATTGGTAAATCTTTTCTAGCATGTTAATGTATGATTTGTTGTGTCCTTAACATGGTTATGTTTTGAATTGATTCATTGTTTTGGATACATCACCTTGATTCAAACCAAGTAGTACTTAATTTGGTATATCTAAGTAGATCATGTTTTGGAATCATCTTTGAAATCATATGTAACATGATTCCTATACTTGGTTGAATCTTTGGTTGTTGTTTTTCATCATAAGAAAATCACTTTCAAATCTATCTTATGTTTTGGATTCAACAACTTTATAAATCACATGTATTTTGTTTTAAAGTTTTACAACTTGTTTAAACATTGATTGGTATATCATTTTCAAGTTGTCCTTTTAATTACATGTGATTTGACCCATAATTTCAATCAAATATATTTGTATGTTTTACACTTTCAAATACTTTAAGCATACATTGAGCTTCATTGTTAATTTGATTGAAATCCATATGCATCACATGTTTTGTTCTTTGATTTTCACAACTTGTTTAGAATACATAGGTATGTCTTTTACAAGTTACTTTTAACATGTGATTAGCATTTCCTCAATCATAAATGTTTTGAGCTAAAACTTTCAAAAGCCTTTGGCATACATTTATGAGCTTTTATTTTCAAATTGATTGAGGACATCATGCATACACTTTGTGCATTCATCTTTGCATTCATATAGTGTTTGTGTGAGTTAGATTTTCACTTTCATATCCGCCTATTTAGAGGCAATTTATATGAGCCAAAATTGTAATCTCCATCAAGTGTATTATAGACACTACTTAGAGAGATAACCAACCTTGTGGTTGAAGAGGTTATTGCTTAGCCTTGAAAAGCATATTGTAAGAGGTTATTGCTTAGCCTAGAAAAGCATAGTTGTAAAGGTTATTGCTTAGCCTATTGAAAAGCATACATAGTGGAAATCCGGTGGGGTGTGAGGAACACAAGCCGGTAGTGGATGTAGGCATTGAGGTCGAACCACTATAAATCTTGTGTTGTGGTGATTGCATTGTGATGATTGTAATTGTTTAAGCTTCCGCATTTTGTTTGATTAATCATCACATGTGACTAGTTAGTTTATAGAAAATTAAAATTGGTCATAGTTGGTCACTAGTTGTAGCTCACCCTATTCACCCCCCCTCTAGGGTAAGGATCCCAAGGACTTACATTCATAAGCAAGAATATAAAGGATGATGAGTTACCCGAGTATATCGCCTTTCTTCGTGAGTTCGTTGATTGCTTTGCATGGTCTTATGCTGAAATGCCTGGCATAGATCCCAAAATAGCGGTCCATAAACTCAATCTTCAAGAAGACATCAGGCCTGTCAAGCAAGGCCAAAGAAGATTCCGTCCAGATGTGATGGATAAAATTGAACAAGAAGTTCAAAAACTCAAAAGCGTCGGCTTCATCCGTGAGGAACAACATCCTGAATGGTTGGCCAACATTGTCCCCGTGACAAAGAAAAACGGGCAGATCAGGGTCTGTATTGACTATAGAGACTTGAATGGCGCATGCCCAAAAGATGAATTTTCGCTCCCCATACCAGAGGTAATGATTGATAATACCTGTGGATTCGAGCGAATGACATTCATGGATGGTTTCTCTGGCTACAATCAGATAAAGGTGCATCCTGAAGATGAAAAACATATATCTTTTCGGACCCCATTTGGCCTGTATTGTTACACTGTCATGCCATTTGGTCTGAAAAATGCTGGTGCCACATATCAGAGGGCTATGATGAAAATATTCCAAGATATGCAGCACAAGACGATTGAATGTCACGTTGATAACCTCGCCGTCAAAAGCAAAAGAAAAAAAGATCATCTCGAAGACCTTCGAGAAGTCTTCCTCCGGCTTCGCAAACACAAACTGCGAACGAATCCTTTGAAATGCTTCTTCGGCCTCTCGTCGGGTAAGTTCCTCGGATTCTTAGTTCGGAAAGCTGGAATAGAGCTTGACCCTATAAAAGTCAAAGCCATTCTAGAAATGCCCTCTCCAAGAACCTTGAGCGAACTCAAAAGGGCTTCAAGGGAGATTGGCTTACATCAGATGGTTCATCTCCAATCTTTCAAGGAAATGCCGTCCATTCTCTCGGTTGATGAAAAAAGGTGTAAACTTTGTCTGGGATGCTGACTGTGAAGCTGCTTTCCAAGATATCAAGTTATACCTGACAAAACCTCCAGTGTTAGTTGCTCCTACCACTGGAAAACCATTCATTCTGTACACAAGAGCCCTTGATCACTCTTTAGGAGCTTTGCTTGCGCAAGAAAATGTTCAAAGAAAAGAAGCTGCTCTATATTACCTCAGCCGCATGCTAGTAGGTGCAGAGCATCGCTACTCTCCAGTCGAAAAAGAATGTCTTGCAGTGATGTTCGCCGTACAAAAGCTGTGTCACTACTTGCTTTCCAACACAGTCTACCTGGTCTTGAGGGTCAACCTCTTGAAGGTCCTCGTCACAAAGGCAGGTTCTCTCAATGCTCGACTGGCAAAATGGTCCATCCTTCTGTCACAATTTGATATTAGGTATGTACCATAAAAGGCAATCAAAGGGAAAGCTCTAGCGGACTTCCTCGCAGAGCATCCATTGCCTAAAGATTCTCCACTCAGAGATGATCTCCCAGACGAACCAGTCTAAAATGTGGAGACTTTCTCACAAAGTGCCTCCTAGGATATGTACTTTGACGGTGCAACCAGGACAAATGAAAAAAGACAGCTAATCTCGGGAGTTGGCATCCTCTTTGTTAGCCCCGACAAATACATGATTCCACACGCTTTCTCGCTACTGGAACCATGCACAAACAATGCAGCTGAATATCAAGCTCTGATCCTAGGATTGGAACTCGCCATCGAATCCGGTATCACCATGCTGGAAGTCTTTGGAGACTCTCAACTGATCGTCAACCAGATGAATCAGAAATTTGAAGTCAGGAAACCAGATTTGCTGCCTTACTACAACAAAGCACAATCACTTCTTCAAAAGTTTGACATCTGTCATATCACCCACATTCGTAGAGGTGAAAACATACGTGCAGATGCCCTGGCTGGACTTGCCGCATCTATGGCAATCCAGGAAGGGGAAAACATGCAAATCACAGTGTGCGAAAGAAGAATCCTTCCTCCTCTTAACACACACCAAGCAGTTGCTGAATGCCACCGAGTGGTTGGAAGTCGGATTTCAATCCTTCAACCTTCAATCGGCGACTGGAGGGATCCGTTCATTGATTACAATATGTTCGGAATCCTACCTGAAGATGCAAAAGAACGGGTAAGCATCCAAAGGCGAACCCCAAGCTTTCATTTGGATATTCCTTCAAAATTCCTTTACAGGAAAACCTTCAACGGAGCAATTCTACGCTGCTTGCCACAACAAGAAGCTGAAGAAACACTCAAAGAAGTTCATGCTGGTCTTTGCGGAGCTCATTAGGCTGGTCCCAAGCTCTATGATCAGATAAATAGGTTAGGTTATTACTGGCCTACCATGGTAGCTGACGCATTACAATTTGCTAAGCGCTGCCAACAATGCCAAGTTCATGGAGATTACATTCACATGCCTCCAGAATGGCCGCATCCTACAGCGATTTCATGGCCTTTCGAAGCCTGGGGTATGGACATCATAGGTCCTATTTCTCCCCCTTCGAGCAAAGGTCATCGCTTCATCTTCGCCGCTATGGATTATTTCTCCAAGTGGTCAGAAGCATTTGCGTTCAACAAAATGAAGACCTCATCAGTCCTTCAGTTCCTGGCACCAACATCATTTGTCGTTTCGCCATACCCAAAAGATTCGTCCATGATAACGGACCACAATTCCGGGATCATCGATTCTACAGGTTCTGCGACAAATACAAAATCCAAAGCTGTCCTTCGACTCCATACAATTCGGCAGCAAACGGATTAGCAGAAGCTTTCAACAAGACACTCTGCAAAATTCTCAAAAAAATGGTCTCTAGTCATAAAAGAGACTGGAGCGATAAAATGTCTGAAGCTTTGTGGGCCTATCGAATCACCGTTCGAGGACCAACCCATAGCACACCATTCTCCTTGGTCTATGGATGCGAAGCTGTCGTGCCCTTGGAAGTACAAATTCCTTCCTTGAGGGTATCCTTGCAAGATGACATGACTCAAGAAAGCAATGTCAAATTGCGACTCCATGAGCTGGACAATCTTGATGAGAGACGGATCGAAGCTCAACAAAGCATTGAACTTTACCAAGCATGCTTGGTAGGATCTTTCGACAAAAAGGTCAGGCAACGCGCCTACAAAAAGGGTGAATTGGTTCTTGCGGTAAAGAGACCAATGGTCTTCGCTCACAAGTCCAAAGGCAAATTTGAGCCAAAATGGGAGGGACCCTACGTCATCGACAAGGTTTTCTCCAACGGCGCATACGCACTCCTAAACATGGAAGGTGACAGATGTATGCTGCCCATCAACGGCAAGTTCTTAAAGCGGTACTACCCTTGAAGACTTACCCAACTGGGTAAAAGCAATGCCTGTACGGTGAAAACCGGTTTCCAGGTACACGCTCGCTAAACCCACCTTTTTTTAGAATTTTCATATGAAATGTTGAAATTTCTAGAAATTTAAACAATACTTACTTTCATCGTTTCATTGTTCAAAAAACCCAAGTTTAGGAACCTTTCCCTAACTTGACCAAAATTTTCAACTCTTGAACCCAGAATTCATGGTTTGAAACAAAATTCGGATTCAGGGATTTCCATCCTAGTCCACCCTACCTTTTACCGCCTAAATGGTTTTAGGTCAAAACTTATGACCCTCGTGTCTTTAAACAAAAAAAAAAAGGTTTTTCAAAAAGCCACGGGGAAGCGACGTTTAGTCGATACTCGCACAAATCGGAAGCATACGAACCACGTTCGACACTTCCAAAATCGCAGGGAAGCGACATTTCATCGATACTTGCAAAATCCAAAATCGTGGAGATGCAACATTTCAGTTGATATCCACAACCCAAATTTCAAAGGTTCGAAAAAACCTAAAAAATTGTGGAGACGCAACATTTCAGTTGATATCCACAACCCAAATTTCAAAGGTTCGAAAAAACCTAAAAAACCATGGAGACGCAACATTTTAGTTGATATCCATAACCCAAAGATTCGAGAAAACCACAAATTTCAAAAATCGTGGGGAAACGACATCAAGTTAGTACCCGCAAAACCAAAACTTTTGAAAAGCAAGGATGCGACATTCCATCGATACTTGCACCCAAATCCCGAGGATGCGACATTCCATCGATACTCACAACCGAATGAGCAAGGATGCGACATTCCATCGATACTTGCAAGAACATTCAGCAGGGAGGCGACTTTTAATCGATACTTGCATTTTTGAAGACCAAACCGGCTATAAATTCCACCAAAACAAACCGGCTATAAATGCCACAAAACAAAACCGGCTATCAATGGCACAAAACAAAACCAACTATCAATGCCACAAAACAAAAAAAAATTGGCTTTCAAAAAAAAAAAAAAAAAAAAACCCCGGCTATATATGCCACCAAAACCGGCTATCAATGCCACAAAATCGGCTTCCATGCCACAAACAAAATCTGGCTCCCATGCCAAAACAATCATTTGACAAAAGATTTTCACAAAATGACAACCTTTTGATCAAAAATCCCATTTAGCAATTACTTTTATCACAAAAAGATTTAAGTGAGCGTAGGGAAAACAAAAAAAAAACATCCCATTTAGCAATTACTTTTATCACAAAAAGATTTAAGTGAGCGTAGGAAAAACAAAAAAAAAACATCCCATTTAGCAATTACTTTTATCACAAAAAGATTTAAGTGAGCGTAGGGAAAACAAAAAAAAAACATCCCATTTAGCAATTATTTTATCACAAAAATATTTAAGTGAGCGTAGGGAAAACAAAAAAAAACATCCCATTTAGCAATTACTTTCATCACAAAAAGATTTAAGCGAGTGTAGGGAAAACAAAAAAAAAAGTACCAAAAAATACATGTGGTACCAAAAAAAAAAAAGAAAGTGTTCACAAGAACTACAAAAAAAAGTACCAAAAAAATACAAGTGGTACAAAAAAAAGAAGGATAGTTTCTGCTACAAAAATCAGGAGCTCAGCCAAAAATGGTCTCCAGCTAAGAGTTCAGCTCCTCAAGCAAACTTTTGGCCTCAGCCGTCAGGGATTCCAAGGCACGCTTCTTCAGGAACTGGCCATGAGATGCTGGGGTGGGCTGTAACCCTTCTTTCGCACCGGGAAGCTTTTCTCGAGCAGTTCGCCATTGTTTGTTCTCTTTAGACTTCCTTTTAAGAACTCGATCGGCATTTACAACCCGGCGAATCAGAGCACTCTCCCTGTCGCGAGCCTCTGTTATTGCAGCCCACTTGGCAGGGACTTGTGCCTGCAGATGCTCAAGACGTTTCCTGGCCCCATCGACCTCCCTATCAAGGATGTTAAGGTCATGTGTCAGCCCAATGATGGCTAGCCCTTCTAAGTTCTTCTCTCGGACTATCTGCTTCCTGCTTTGTGTAGCCTCATCCAGGTTAGACTGAGCCTTATCCGCAGGGTCCAGGAACATCTCCTTGAAGAACTGGTTGTCAGGAAAACCCATGGTCTCAAACCACTTGTCACCCAGCTCAATGATCCTATCAACGTTCGCCCTGGCACTTGTGACATCCAGACCAGCCTCTTCGGCATCACCGAGAATCTCACGCACATGCCGGATCATCCCAAATCTGGCATCTAAGTGCCCAGAAAGCAGAGTCTCAATCCAAGAGCTCAGAACCCGCACCACCACCTTCTTCGCAAAAAGAAGAGATGGCCCAGCTGAAGATTCGCCCAACTCCGTTGGTCGGCTGTTCATGTCATCACCCGTTGGAAGAGTAACAAAAGAACTCTTTTCAGTTGAAGCTGCTCCTGCTCGAGAAGGAATCTCAGCACGAGGTATCTCCTCAACAGTGTCAGAACTGGTCCCAGGAGTCTCTACCTCTGGATCAACCTCTGGCATCCCTTGCTCTGGTTCTAAAGGGAGCGACGGACCCTCCTCTGTCACCTCAAAACCTGCCAAAGAAACACAAAAAGGTATGAATATGATCTTGTTTGAAAATCATTATCAGGGTTATTACTACAAAATACCTTCTTCGACGACTGGCGGAACACTTTTTTCCTCCATGAATTCATCGGAAGCATCATCAACATTTGCGTCCATCGATGGTTCAAAGTCATCGGAATCCTGTGGCAAGTCAGCTGACAAGAAAGATGTTAGCAAACCAAGTCACAGACACAAAAAGAAAAGAAAGCAAAAGAAGTTATACCAATTGGAGATTCTGGATTCACTCCAGAGTCCCTCGGTTCTTCTTCAGGTTCCCCAACAGGATCTGTCACCACCTCATCGGTTGGAACCTCAGGCATCACCAAGTCTTCCTCTGCTAAAAAAAAGAAGAAGAGAAAAGCAGAAACAAGAAGCAAATCAGAACATGGAAAGATCCCATGAAAAGAAATGGAAAGAGAAAAAGGAAGAATCATACCTTCACCGACGGTCTCTTCTTCTTGGCTTCTCTTCTCTGAAGGCTCGTCAGCATCCACTGGCACATCCTCATTGATAGTAAGAGGGACTTCCAGCCAGGAGAGTCCTCATGCTGCCCCTTGCTGCGATGATGACTCCTCCTCCTCTTACTCCTGTGGGCTCGCTTCTTAGAGGAACCTGCCCCGCTGTCAGAGTCAGGTCTTCCACTTGACTCCTCACTGGATGGTCTACCCTTATCAGTAGACTCCACGGAAGCTTGCCTCTGTGCCGCTTGCATCCAAGCACCAAGTTCGGCTTCCTCCTGTTCTAGCTGCTCTAAAGCCTCATCAGGTATTTCTCGAACAGCTTCAGAACCAATGACGCCCTGGTCACCGAGAAAGCCTATCTTGTGCTTCTCTCCCGACAGGAAGGCCCAAACTTCCTCTCGCCGAATGCCATTTGACTTTCCAAGGCCCTTTCCAGATGCCAGCTTCACATCAAGCTCCTTATTGGAAAGGCCCCGATATGCCAAAAAGCTCTCCGCGAACCACTTCGCAAAGCCGGCAGTCCGGGAAGTCAACAACACAGGATAAGAGATCATGACTGTAGTGTCTTCAGCACTATAGAAAGCCCATGCATTTCTCCCGTCCTGTAAACCTCCAAAACGCTTCACCATGCTTGAAGGCGCTCCAACAACGCCTTGAGAAAAGCCCAACTGCAAAGCAAAGCGAGAAGGTACATACGGCTAGATGTCGACGAAAAGATGTCTGCGGTACACCATCGTGCCGACACGTATGCTGAAAAGCCACTCCTTCTCTGCATTTGTCAAGGAGTAATGCCTTCCCGACCCCGCCCTGGTAGAGTCTCGGGAGGCACCAAAATCAAAAGCCTTCTTCCGCAACTCCGGAGAAAGCTTCACTGAAGACTGCCCCATGTCGACGTCCCTGAACTGTCGGATCCTCATGCGGGTGAACAAAAGTGATTCGGACACGGCTTTGCCCTTAGCCAGCCTAATCATCAGAGGATCATCATCCCGTGCAGCACCTAGCCGGTGGAAGCCAGGACAGTGGTACACGTACCATGAATAAAAGATGTGGGTTGAAAATACCCTGTTCATGGGAAGCCCAAGCCGAACCAAAAAAGCAGCAGCCTGCAGTTCGGTACACGGGTAGGAGTAAAGAGCTGGCACCAAAGCAAGCTGCTCTCCAAACGCCATCTGACAAGCTAGAAAAATACAATGCGGCCTGATGTGCGTTCCATCTCCTCCAGCAAAAATAGCCTCACCAAGCCAATAAGTGAGGTAAACAGCGAGATCTCTCCGCAGTGCAATGTCAGGACATATGGCGTTTGTACTCGCACATAAATCTCTCAACTCTTCTTGCATAGCCAAGATCTTCTTCGAACTTAGATCCTGAGCCCTGGCTTCCTGGGTCACACTATCAGAAGACTCCCTGCTATCAAAATGTTTTCAGGTATGCTATCACATCATGCTACAATTCAATTTTCAAGAAAAAATATACATGCATGAACATCTTGGTTTGCGAAAAAAAAATGCATTATCATGATGAGCAAAAAAGAAAAAGAAAGAAACTTTCTCAAAAAAAGAAAGAAAGAAAGAAAAGAACAAAAAAAATATAGAAAACTTTCTCAAAAAAAAAAGGAGAGAGAAAGAAAACAAAAAAAAAGAGAAAAGAAAAAAGGGACTGGCCCACAGGCCACGTGGCTGTACGGCCAGATCCGTACGGATCTGTCCGTACGGCCCACAAAAGAAACAAAAAAAAAACATGCAAAGAAAAAAAGAAAAAGAAAGCAAAAAAAAAAACGTGTGAAAAAAAAGAAGCAAACACTTGGAAAAGAAAAAAAGAAGAAGAAAAGAAAAGAAACAAACAAAAAAAGAAAGAACATTTTTTTCTACAATGGGGTTTTCTTGAAAAATGGAACTTACTTGAAGCCATTGATGGAGAAGAAGAAGAAAAGTCTTGAAGATCTTGAAGAAGAAAAACTCTTGGTCTTGAAGCCCTCTTGGGATTATTGCAAAAGAAAGTAATAAGAGCAAGAGATCCAACCTCCTCCTTGCTTTTATAGAAGAAAGCAAACCAAAGAAGGAAAGAAGAAAGAGGTAAGTGTTACAAATTAGTAACCTTACCAAAAGAAAGAGATTAGAAAGATTCTTTCCCAAAAGAAAGATATCTTGAGGGATTTTCTCCCAAAAAGAAATCAATGAGAGATTTTCTCCCAAAAGATAGGATCAATGAAGGATTCTTTCTCAAAAGAAAGATATCTTGAGATACCTATCCCAAAATAAAGGGAACATGAGAGATTCTCTCCAAATAAAGATATTCTTAGATATTCTCTATCCAAATGAGATATTTTTGGATATTCTTTACAAAAATGACACCATATGAGATCTAAGCCATTTCAAAAGCTTAAGGTCCCATGGGTTAGCCCATATGAGCCAGGTTTGACCACCTAGGCACACAAAAAAAATATTTGGGCTTTTAGTCAAAGAGAAATCCCTCTTACCAAGAGCATACAAAAATGGTTCCATGCCTCTTTTGAGTTGATTCGACCATACAAAAAAGAATTCCAAGCCCCATGAGCTTCCAAAAATCAAACCATCCAGCCTCATCTACCAAATTGAGCCAAAATCTTGAAATTGACATTCTGCAAAAAACCAAAAACCAAAACCTGATCCCCTAACTTGCCACATATAGCCTATTAGCTCACAAGATCAAAACCAAAATCGACCTCCCAACATTCCACATACAGCTTGTTGGGTCACACGGTCAAAACCAAACCCGAACCCTAACCTGCCACATACAGCTTGTTAGGTCACAAGGTCAAAACCCAAATCCACATCCCTGATGTCATTTTCAAAACTTTGCCTCGAGATGGTACGTGATCCCTTTCACTACCATAAAATTCCCCTGGAAGCTCAAAAGGCTACAAATACCAAAAAGAAAAACTGCTCAAAGACTCTTGGTCAAATCACAAGCTCTCCTTCACAAAATCTCTTCGAGGCACATCGACTACAAAAGTTAAGCAACTCGTCGCTACACCTCGAGGGGGCAATTGTTGACACCGAAAATGTCACCTTGCTTCTTCAAGATCCAAAAGCTACATGAAGTCGCAACCTGCCATAAATAGGCAATGTTACTTCCAAAAAAATCAAATATTGTCAGAATCAAACAAAAACTGCAAGATCCTTCAAGACAGCCAAAAGAGGAGTACATAAGAAGTTTCGGGCCATTTCAAAATCATTTGGCCTAACTTATCTTCTCCGGCAGCTGAAAAGGAGCTCCCAGCAGTGAAAGCATCGGAGACACCAAATCTTCGATCAGAGCCGGTGGATGGTCTCAAAATACATCCAAAAGGCTCCACGTCAAGTTCCAAGTCAAACCGATAACGTTTGACCCTACATCAACCCTCGAATAGCTAAATCAAGTCTCTCGGCGGCGAGAACCACCGAGGCCATCACTCATCAGATAGAGCACATGGACGGCTTCAAAATGCTTACAAAGGGCTACACGTCAAATTTCAGGTCATTTCGACAACACTTGACCATACTTTGACGCTCGGAAGCCAAATCAGGCCTCTCGGCGGCGAAGCTCCCCGGGACCATGGTTTCCAAGATAGAGCCTATAGATCATCTTAAAATGACTCCAATAGGTTCCCTGTCAAATTTCAAGTCAACCGGACATCGGTTGACAGCACATCAAGCCGCGACATCTTCATCGCGACAAAAGCAAGTCTACTGGTGATAGGACCCCAAACGGCTTCAAAACTCAAACAAAAGCCAATGGCTGGTCTTATTTATTGCTCAACATGCTCCATCCCAAATTTCAGGTCATTCCAACATCGTTTGACCCAGTTTCAGCTTCTGACGGAAAATTGGCAGCTCTGCGCGACAAAGTCTTCGGCTTTCTCAGAAAATTGGAAACTTTACAAAATAAAATGCAAGGATTCTCATCAGGTTTTCTACAGGGAAATCAGGCCAATAAATGATCAAAATTTTTAAAGAAAAATACAGAAGAAAAAAGAATAAAAAAATAGCAAAACCGGACACAAAACGGGACAAAAGGGGGAGAACCCCCCCCCCCCCCCCAGGGTCGCAGGCCCCTGCGACCCTGGGGCTAGAGATCGCAGGGAGGGCCCCGGAAACCCCGTTTTTCTCTTTTTTTTCGCAATTCGAAGTGTCCGGCCTCTGGTATTTTCCAAAATTCATACTTTTGAGACACCAAATCCTCTGACATCTGTCAAAAACACGGGTTAATCATTAAGAGTATCGAAATCAACATTGATCGCCAACTGGTCAACCAAAAAAAGTGTGCTTTCTACCCGACCGATCGAGAAATCGACAGGATAGATTGCACCGACCCGCTGTTGGCAACCAACACCTGAAGTTACATGGTCATCCGATGTCGATCTACATGAAGATCCATCGATGATCATCGCCAGAAGAATCCCAAAAGACGTGGCATGGCCCGCGACTCTTCAACTGCTCGGCGACCACTTAATGCGATTAATTGACTAGCTTTATTACAGTCATTAATCCATTTCTTTGGACGGCCCAATCAGAAGCAAGCATCCGGGAGTTACAAGTCAAGAGATTCATGGCATTTAACCCATGAAACTCCTCCCATCATGGCGATTAAAGACGATTAAATGCCCTTAATCTCCTCCGACCAATCAGAAGCCAAGAAAATGAGTTACAAAATAAAGAATTCAATCTTGTAACTCCTCCCTTTATGTAGCTTTATGACAATTAAGGCTCATAAACCCTCCTACATGGCTACCTAAAAGCCTATAAATAGGAGAGCTCTCCAAGAAGAAAACAACACAGACAGTAAAGAAAACAAACAACAGACTGCATAAAATCCGGAAACTCAGATAGAAAAAGGCATCAAAGAGAGAAAACTCTGCGGAAATCCTACACCGACCACCGCTACAAGGTGACAAAAGTCCCTTGGGGGGTACCCCCCCAAGGTCCTTGCCTTCTCCTTCTGCCTCCAATGGCTTAGACGTGGCTTTTCAGCCCGTCTACTTAGTTTTTTATTGGATATAGGACCTCCTCTTGGTCTTTGTCCTCTAAAAACCTTAGGTTATAGCCAAGCCAAGCGAATCAATAGCATCCTCTGTTCTCATCTGCATGGATGATGGCGAAGTCCACATATGGCTTGCGACCGTCAATCTGAACGGGTCCCCCACAATCTCTTGAGAAGTTAGATCCTCCTTTTCTTGCTTTTCATTGTAGTTTGTATTTTTTCAAAAGAGATAAAAATCACAACTCTTGTCTTTCATTATTGATAAGGATTGTAAATCGGCTATAAACGCCAAAATCGGCTATAAACGCCAAAAATCGGCTATAAACGCTAAAATCGGCTATAAATGCCAAAAAAATCGCCTTTCACGGCAAATCAAGAAAATGTTTCTTTTCTTAAATATATGTGCAATGGAAAACTTGAAAGAAGTTGGTTTCCTTTTTACTTGCGAAGGTTGATCTCTGGATCACCACTTGCAATTCCAAGTAAAATAGAAAATCTGTCACACCCACACAAAAAAAATGTTGATGCACGCCTCTGCCCCGTTCCGGTTACGAAAGGGTCGGATCCAACGGACTCCCATGTCCGCCGACCTCGGTAGAACCGAGCGGAAGCGCTGTTCCATCAGATCCGACATCAAAAACCCCACTTCACACAATAGAAAGGGCCTTTTGCAACTAAAAACCACAGTGAGAAGGAGAATAGTTACCTGCCTCTTCTTCCTCAGACCTGCTTCAGTTCTTCTCGCAAGAGCACCTATTCAAAGGGAGTGACGATGTTCAAAGAGGAGAGATGAGACGACGCCGAGATGAGACAAGACGAGTGAGAGGGAGGAGGTGCGACGGAGAGACGAGGATAGATTTGGGAGATGGGCTTCAAAGAGGAGAGAGAAGACAAAGGGTTTCAGAGAAGAGAGAGAGAGATGGTTTGAGAGAGGAGACGGATCGTTTTGAGAGATGAGAGAGCTCTATTGTGGGTAGAGAGAAGAGGGGATAGAGGACGAGAGACTTTGAAGTAGATAAAGGGCCCCATCGACAAAATGAAACTTGGGCGGGCAATGATATTTTTTCATAGCCCACACGTGCGTGAGCAAATAGTATGATCAGTTTAAGCTAAGGAGAGTCCCTCTCATATATATATAATTACGGTTTACGGTGCGGGCCGCCTATTGGAGTCCACCGTGAGATCCTACTGGTCATGGGACAAGGGGGATTGAAAGATCCAAGTGGGGCCAACTTACATATCAAATTTGAAATCAATCTAATATTTCTAACCCCTTCATCCAAGGCCCACAAGTTTAATAGCTTTATATCAAAGAAGAGAAATTGGCCCTCAATCCAACGGTCTAGTTCATCCGAACCCATGCAAATTCATGGGATTCAGTGCCTATAAGGGTGTTATGAATGAGTGCTAAATTTGAATTGGTAATAAGGAAGGCCCTAGTGGGCGTTCCGAACGGTGCGAACCGTAAGGACGGTCCTTACTGGACCGCCTCCCGATATATATATATATATATGACCAGCTCCTATAAATTCAAGCTTAGGATAAGGTAAGCTCAAGTGTGTGGTGGGGCCCACTTGGGGACCCACATGGGGATGGGTGTGGGGGGGATTTCAAGGACTCCCTAAGATCTTCCTCCCTGCAAAAAATCAGCCCCAACCGTAATTTCTATCATCTTCATTTGGGCCCAAGAGTTTAATGGTCAATAATCCATTCGGATTGATATATAGTCAATCCAACGGTCCAGTAAATTCGGATTTTACCAAAAGTTGGTGGACATGTGCAATTTAAGGGGGTCATGTGTTTGGTCCATTTGGATGGACCAAAGGTGGGCCCCACAAGCACGAGTTTATGAAATTTTCTCCCTAAGCCTTGCTCTCTCTCTATAGATATATATATATATCATCCAATTGGACCAAACACATGACCCCCTTAAATTGCACATGTCCAGCAACTTTCGGTAAAATCCAAATTTACTGGACCGCTAGATTGACTATATATCAATCTGAATGGATTGTTGACCATTAAACTCTTAGGCCCATATGGAGATGATAAAAATCACGGTTGGGGCTGATTTTTTGCAAGGAGGAAGATCCTAGAGAGTCCTTGAAACCCCCCCAACCCCCATCCCCATGTGGGTCCCCAAGTGGGCCCCACCACACACTTGAGCTTACCTAATCCTAAGCTTGAGCTTAGGGGAGCCTTCCTCATATATATATAGGTGGGAACTGGTCTCACATATTATGTGAGTATTTTTTTATGGGGCACAATTATTGGTCCCATTTGGAGATGGGACCATGGGGGATGGAAAGATCTATGTGAGACCACCCCAAGTATCAAGTTTGACTCCAAACCCATGTCCCTAACACCTTCATCCGTGGCCCACAAAATCTAATGACTTCATATTCAAAAAATTATTCAATCCTTGATCCAACGGTTCAGTCCATTCGGATGTGTGCCAATCCTTGGGAATAGTGACCATTAGGGGGTTCCCCATTAGTTGCTAAGTTTGGATGGGTTGCTAATTGAGCCCCGTAAAAAAATTCTCATATAATAGGTGAGAACTAGTTCTCACTTAAATATTTCTCATATATATATATCAAAGCAGAGAGTTTGAATTAGATCTGAATGATCAAGTTATTGAAATGGATCTTATAAGATTTAAAACCCTAGAAATGGTTTAGAGTGGAAATTATATATATATATATGGGGCCAGCTCTCCTAAGCTGAAGCTTACCATATCCTAAGCTGAAATATTGTTGGTCCCACAAATCAGATTCGATTATTGTTATTTTTTTGCTCGATGATCGTCTCCAAAATCAAGATAAACCCAATCAAAACTGTATTATTTCAGTTCCATCATGCAAAAAACAGATTTAATCAACTTTAATTTATGGGACCAACACTATTCCAGCTTGTTGACACAAAAAAAAATGTGTCACTTTGCTTCTCCAAACTCAAAAGAACTACATGAAGCTGCAGCCTGCCATAAATAGGCAATGCTACTTCCAAAAAATCAGATCTTGTCAGAATAAAAAAAAAGTGCAAGATCCTTCAAGACAGTCAAAAGAGGAGTACACAAGAAGTTTCGGGCCATTTCAAAATTATTTGGCCTAACTTCGCTTCTCCGGCAACTGAAAATGAGCTCCCGGCGGCTAAAGCATCAGAGACACCAAATCTTCTATCAGAGCCTGTGGACGGTCTCAAAATACATCCAAAAGGCTCCATGTCAAGTTCCAAGTCAAACCGATAACGTTTGACCCTACATCAACCCTCGAACAGCTAAATCAAGCCTCTCGACGGTGAGAACCACCGCGGCCATCACTCATCAGACAGAGCACATGGACGGCTTCAAAATGCTTACAAAGGGCTACAAGTCAAGTTTTAGGTCATTTCGACAACATTTGACCTGACTTTGACGCTCGGAAGCCAAATCAGGCCTCTCGGCGGCGAAGCTCCTCGGGACCATGGTTTCCAAGACAGGGCACGTGGATCATCTTAAAATGACTCCAATAGATTTCCTGTCAAATTTCAAGTCAATCGGGCATCGGTTGACCATACATCGAGGCGCCACATCTTCCTCGCGACAAAATTAATTCTACTGGCTATAGGACCCCAAACGACTTCAAAACTCAAACAAAAGCCTATGTTTGTCTTATTTATTGCACAGAAGGCTTCACCCCAAATTTCAGGTCATTCCGACATCGTTTGACCCAGTTTCAGCTTCTGACGGAAAATCGGTAGCTCTACGCGACAAAGTCTTCGGCTTTCCCGGAAAATTAGAAACTTTGCACTCCAAAATGCAAGGATTCTTATCAAATTTTCTAAGGGAAATCAGGCAATAAATGATAAAAAAAATGTCAAGAAAAAATACAGAAGAAAAAAAATCGAAAAACATCAAAAACGGCCGTAAAACGAGGACCAAAGGGGGAAATCCCCCCAGGGTCCCAAGCCCATGGTCGCCAACGACCATGGAGCCCGGAATCGCCGGGTTCGCCCCGGAAAACCCTTTTTCATCGTTTTTCGCGATTCGAAGCTTCCTACTCTTGGGATTTTCCAAAATTCATTCTTTTGAGGTGCCAAATCCTTTGACATCCATCAAAATTACGGGTCAATCATCAATAGTATCAAAATCAACATTGTTCGCCAACCGGTCAACCAAAAAAGTGTGTTTTCTACTCGACCGATCGAGAAATCGACAGGACAGATGGCACTGACCCGCTGTTGGCAACCAATACCTGAAGTTACATGGTCATCCGATGTCGATCTACATGAAGATCCATCGATGATCATCACCAGAAGAATCCCAAAAGACGCAGCACGGCCCACGACTCTTCAACTGCTTGGCGACCACTTAATGTAATTAATTGGCTAGCTTTATTATAGTCATTAATTCTTTTCTTTGGACTGCCCAATCAGAAGCAAGCATCCGGGAGTTACAAGTTAATTGATTTATGGGATTTAACCCATGAAACTCCTCCCATCATGGCGATTAAAGGCGATTAAATGCCCTCAATCTCCACCAGCCAATCAGAAGCCAAGGTCCAGGAGTTACGAAATAAAGGAATTAAACCTTGTAACTCCTCCCATTATGCGGCTTAATGACGATTAAAGCCCATAACTCTCCTAAATGGTTACCTAAAGCCTATAAATAGGAGAGCATTCCAAAGAATTTCAGATATAGAAAAAATCAAACAACTCCTAGAGATAAGAATCAGATCAGCTTCCAAGAATAGAAAATCCAGATAAAGAAAGAGAGAAAACTCTGCGAAAGTTCTGCACCGGCCACCGCTACAAGGTGACAAAAGTTCCTTGGGGGGTACCCGCCCCCCCCCCCCCCCCCCCAAGGTCCTTGCCTTCTCCTTCTGCCTCCAATGGCTTAGACATGACTTTTCGGTCCGTCTACTTAGCTGTTTATTGGACATAGGGCCTCCATTTGGTCTTTGTCATCTAAAAATCTGAGGTTATAGCCAAGCCAAGCGAATCAAGAGCATCCTCTATTCTCATCTGCATGGATGATGGCGAAGTCCACATATAGCTTGCGACCGTCAATCTGAACGAGTCCCCCACAATCTCCTGAAAAGTTAGATCCTCATTTTCTTGCTTTTCATTGTAGTTTGTATTTTTTTAAAAGAGACAAAAATCACAACTCTTGTCTTTCATTATTGATAAGAATTGTAAATCGGCTATAAACGCCAAAATCGGCTATAAACGCCAAAAATCGGCTATAAATGCCAAAATCGGCTATAAACGCCAAAAATCGACTATAAATGCCAAAAAAATCGCCTTTCATGACAAATCAAGAAAATGTCTTTTTTCTTAAATAAATGTGCAATGGAAAACTTGAAAGAAGTTGATTTCTTTTTTACTTGTGAATGTCGATCTCCGGATCACCACTTTCAATTCCAAGTAAAATAGAAAATCTGGCACACCCATACAAAAAAATATTGATACCCGCTCCTGCTCCCCGGTCGCGAAAGGGTCGGATCAAACGGACTCCCACGTCCGCCGACCTCGGTAGCACCGAGCCAGGAATGCGCGGTCCATCAAGCGGCTCCACCTGGTGGGACTCGTTCATTTGAGAACACGATGTTCGAAATGAAATATTTTCATATCATATCTTTTGCTCTATGCTTATACTTCTTTTCTGGATTCCTTGGCTACTTTCTAATTGATGGCCTATGTTGGATTCCGCATCTAAAAAAAATGAGATGAGATTTTTTGGAAATTTCTAATTCTTTAAATTTATTTCCACTCTAAGGATTTATTTCCACTCTTTCTCTTTAAAAAAAATCAAAAAATAAGATTTCTTAGTTTGGATTCAAAATTGAGAAATCTTGATCCTCTCCTATCGTTCATCGTGCTTGCAGAAATGTTGAGCCTGTTCGACTAAGGATTTGGGCCATCGTTTCTCTTCGATGAGTTCATTAGAGACCTAAAAAAAATTAGATTTTTCAGTTTGGATTCAAAATTGAGAAACCTTGATCCTCTCCTATCGTTCATCGTGCTTGCAGAAATGTTGAGCCTGTTAGACTAAGGTTTTGGGCCATCGTTTCTCTTCGATGAGTCTATTTGAGATCTAAAAAAAATCGAAAAAATCAGATTTTTCAGTTTGGATTCAAAATTGAGGAACCTTGATCCTCTCCTATCGTTCATTGTGCTTGCAGAAATGTTGAGCCTGTTCACTAAGGTTTTGGGCCATCGTTTTGTTAGTTTTATAGACTCAATCCAGTAGATGATATAATAAATTGATTAAATTCTTTATTTATTCATATATTCATGCTTACTTTTCATGAGATGAATGGTGATTTATTATATATATGCACATAACCAATACGAATGACATGCTGGTTCATGAGATGAACCGGGGTCCACAAGTATATTAGATGTAACACATGTGTATGGATGAGATCCACATACGGGAGACGTGTGTGACAAATCTTATACTTAAATATCTTCACAACCAGTGATGAGACTGTTGGAATTTGAGATGACTTGAGTAGTCTTTGGTGAATTGAAGAAGTTAGCATCTCAAGTATTGATTTGAGTTGGAATTCTTGTCAACACATTGTCACAAACGTGATGTTAATAGATTGGTGTTGATAGAGCTTAAAAGAAGAAATCAGAATTGGAAACAGAATTGAAACAGTCAGGAACTCAGAATTCCTGTAGCAGAGCACGCGGTCGACCGGGCTCTTCATGCGGTCGACCGAGCAAGAAGAAACCTGCAGAAAACAGTTTTTGGTAGCTCCCAGTTATTTTCGTGACACAGTGTGTCTTCGGTCGACCGAGCCCTCAGGATGTCGACCGAGCTCGATAAGTGACTATTTCCAGTCAGTGTATGATGTCGACCGAGCACAGTAGGATGTCGACCGAGCACGGGAACCAGAGTTGCGCAGAATTAGAAGTTTTGCACGAAAATTCAGCACAGTTATCTATTTCGTTTGGGAATCTTTCTAAACGAATTGTAGCCCGTTTTGAATACAATTAAGGGTTACTAAAACCTATATAAAGGCATGCTTGGGTCGTTTATAAACACACCAAGAAGAGACACCAGAGAGAGAAGAAGAGAAGAGAAAAGAGAGAGAGTTCTTGAGAGAAAGCTGGTGCTGTTGCTGTGTTGCTGTTGTGCTGATGTGGTGACGTTTTCTACAGCAATTGTGGACGAAGATATGCTCTTGAAGATGGTGATTCGTCCATGAGTTAAGTGTCTCTCTGTTTATGCTTTAATTTCAATTAGTAAGGGATTGAGAGAGAGAGAATTGTAGAGGGGAAGGGCTGTAGACAGAAGTTATTTCTACTCTGTTTTTAACATCAAGTTGGTGCTTGGTGTTTGGGGTTTGGTGATCCTATCTGTGGGTGCAGATAAATTGTAAAGGGAGTCGGTGCTTCCTAGATAGTTGGTGCTATCTGAAACTCAAGGGAGTAGGTGCTTCCTAGATAGTTGGTGCTATCTGAAACTCAAGGGAGTAGGTGCTTCCTAGATAGTTGGTGCTATCTGAAACTAAGGGTTGGTGCTCTTTGTCGTTGTAGCGACTAAATAAGATTCAGATCTGTCCCGGATTGGTGTTCGGACAGTCTTTGAACCGTGGACGTAGCCTTTCGGTGAACCACGTTAAATCTGGTGTCATTGTGTGGTTTGACTTGTTTTGTTGTTGAATCGGACCTGTTTTTAGAAATCACTGATTCACCCCCCCCCCCTCTCAGTGATCGCGGTATCCAACAATTGGTATCAGAGCGAGGTTCCCTTGATCAGTTTAATACGCTAAGGGTGATCTCTTGTCAAATCACATGGCAGTCAATACAGGGAATATGAAAGCACCTCTGTTTGATGGTTCTAATTACTCTTTCTGGAAGATTAGGATGCAAGCCTTCATCAAATCACTTGGCTATGATGTTTGGGAGGCTGTCAGAGTCGGTTACAATGCTGCCAACGTACCCAATGATACTGCATCGAAGAAGTTGGCAGACAACGACTCCAAGGCGCAGAATGCACTCTTTAGTGGCCTTGTGGACAGCGAGCTTGTCAAAGTAATTGCATGCAAAACAGCCAAGGAAATTTGGGACAAGTTGCAAAGCATACATGAAGGTGATGAGAAGATTAAAGAAGCCAAATTGCAAACTCATCGCTCTCAATTTGAATCTCTTCGCATGGAGGAAAGCGAGAATGTTGACTCATATTTGCAACGAGTGAATGAAGTCACGAATGACATTCGTGGACTAGGGGAGGAGATTAAAGAGCCGGTCATCGTCAAAAAGGTTCTAAGATCTCTTCTTCCTCGGTTTGATTCAAAAGTCTCAGCCATTGAAGAAGCCAAAGATCTGAATGCATTTTCCATGGATGAATTACATGGTTCTCTAACTGCCTATGAGATGCGCATAGGAAAAACGTCTTCATCTGATAAAGAAGCGGCCTTCAAAGTTCAGAAAAAGGCAAAAGAGACTGCTGGTCATGATGTTGATTCTGATGATGATGAGCTTGAGGCTCAATTTGTTAGAAAGTTGAAGAAAGGAAGCATTGGCAAGTACAAAGGGAAGCTACCCTTTAAATGCTTCAATTGTGGAGGTATTGGTCACTTTGCTGCGAAGTGTCCCCTAAAAGAAGACGATGATAATGACTCTTATGCTGAAAAGAGTAAAGGAAAGAGAAATTTCAGAAAAAGGGGCAAAGCTAAAAACTTTCTATGTCAACAAGATGACAGCACGTCTGAAACTTCAGACGATGATGAATCAACCGAAGCTCTCTTCATGGTCACTGTTGAAGAAGAAGAAGAGCTAGATCCGGAAGAGGATGAGGAGGCTGAAGTCAATCTTGAAGAGGAACTCATAGCCGCACTTGAGGAGCTAAGCATGGAACGCAAATCAAGTAAGAAAAATCTGAAACTTCTCCATGAATCTGAAAGTTCTATTATTTCTTTGAAAACTCAAGTAGAAGAATATAAAAGAATGGTAGAAGTCCTTGAAAACCAAATAAGTATCAAAAAGGAAGAGGCTATGAAACTTGAAACTGAGATCGCTAGAGCAAAGGCTGAAAATTTGGAAAATAGCAAAAAACTCAAAGCGCTCCAAGCGATTGAAGGGACTATGAAACTCAATGAACTACTGAAAGTTCAAAGACCAGCCCACTTCAGATTTGGTCTAGGATTTGAGAAAGGTGAATCCTCTAAGATTGCACCTCCTAAAAGGAAAGAGTTTGTGAAGCAAGTCACTGCACCCTCTAACTCCATGAAGCCCACTCAACCTAGAAAGGAGTCCATTCCTGTTAGAAAGGTAATGAAGACTAACCAGCCACAAAGAAGATACAAATTCTATGGTTATTGCTTTCATTGTAATATGTTTGGACATAAAAGAGCTGATTGCAAATTCTATGTAAGAAACAGTCCATTTGTGACTAGGAATCCTTTTTCAATCCTAAGTAGCCACAAAATTGAGTGTTATATATGTCATAATTATGGACACTTGGCTAGGGATTGTAGGTTGCCTATTGCTAACCAATTTCAGGTTGAAAAGAAACCCAAGTTAGTCAAGGCTTGGAGAGCAAAGAAAAGTGCAGAAAGTTCCAAAGAATCTCTCATTGTGCAAACGGCATTCAATGCACAAAAGAAGACAGCACCATGGGTCCTTGATAGTGGTTGTTCAAGCCATATGACTGGTGATAAAGATAAATTCATCAAATTACAGCACTATGAAGGCGGTTCAGTGAAATTTGGCAACAATGATGGTGCCAAAATATGCGGAAAAGGTGTTATTCAGCTTATGGCAAACAAGATCAGATCTGAAGAAGTCTTATATGTGTCTGGATTGAGACACAACCTGCTTAGTGTGAGCCAGATCTGTGACAAGGGTCATGAAGTTATCTTCACAAAGAATGGGTTTGCCATCAAGAAGAGTAGCAACGGGAAAACAGTGGCAACTGGATCAAGAACTGCTGGAAATCTCTATACATTGTCAGATGGAGCTGAAAAGACCTGCTTGATGAGTCGGACAGAGGAAAGTTGGTTGTGGCACAAACGCCTTGGGCATCTAAGCTTTGATAACATGTCAAAGATTTGCAATTCAAAGGCTGTAAGAGGCATGTCTACAGTTGAAAAGCCTTCCAATCCCATTTGCGACTCTTGCCAAAAGGGAAAGCAAACGAGGGTCATGTTCAAGTCAAAGGAGCATCATTCAAAGAAACCTCTTGAGCTAGTGCACACTGATCTCTGTGGACCGATGCGAACTCAAAGCACCAATGGAGATAAGTATTTCATGTTATGCATTGATGATTATACTCGTATGACATGGGTATTGTTTCTTAAGCATAAGCATCAAGCACTTGATCGTTTTAAAGTGTTTAAAGCACAGGTTGAAAATCAATTGGAAAAACGTATCAAGATTTTAAGGTCTGATCGTGGAGGCGAGTTCACATCTGAAGAGTTCACTAAATATTGTGAATATCATGGCATTCAAAGACAGTACTCAGCCCCTAGAACTCCACAACAAAATGGAGTTGTGGAACGGAAGAATCGCACCGTACAAGAGATGGCTCGTACGATGCTAAGTGAAAGCAAGATGGCTGACAAGTATTGGAAAGAGGCAATTCACACGGCTGTATACATTCAAAACCGATGCTTGATCAGGCCACATGAAGTCAAAACTCCCTATGAGCTATGGTTTGGAAGAAAAGCTACAGTCAAGCACTTCAGAGTCTTCGGCAGCAAGTGTTACATCAAGCGGCTCGAACAAAATCCAGGCAAATTTGAAGAAAGAGCTGACGAAGGTATATTTCTGGGTTACTCCTCTACTAGCAAGGCATATAGGTGTCTTAACAAAAGAACCAGAAAAATCATAGAAAGTGCTGATGTGAGAATTGATGAAAACCATCAACCAAAGAATGCAACTCATAATGACAGTCCAGTTTTTGAGGACTCGAGTGAGATTGATGATGAGATGGCTGAATCTAATGATTCTGAGAAATCAAAGGATGACTCAGAAGATACTTCATCTAAGAAGCACAGCACTTGGGTAGAGCAACACCCTAAGGATCAAATCATTGGAGATCCTAAGGCAGGCGTTCAAACTAGACAAAGTGTAGTTAGCAATTACTCACTTGTGTCCACCATTGAACCCAAGACTGTGGCTGAAGCCAGTCTCGATGATAGTTGGTTGAAAGCTATGCATGAGGAGTTGGAGCAAATTGAGAAGAACTCCACATGGGAACTTGTTCCTAGACCTACTGATAAGAATGTTATTGGTACTAAATGGGTCTTTCGGAATAAGCTGAATGAAGATGGTCAAGTCATTAGAAACAAAGCAAGGTTGGTTTGTAAAGGCTATGCTCAAGTTGAAGGCATAGATTTTGAAGAGACCTTTGCACCGGTGGCTCGTCTGGAAGCTATTCGAATGTTTCTTGCATTGGCAGCATACAAAACCTTCAAGGTATTTCAGATGGACGTAAAGTCAGCTTTCTTGAATGGTTTACTTGAAGAAGAAGTCTACATTGAGCAACCTGATGGTTTTCTCATCAGCAAAAATTCAGATCTAGTATGCAAGTTGAAAAAGGCTCTTTATGGACTGAAACAAGCGCCAAGGGCGTGGTATGCAAGGCTGGACCTATATCTCCGCAAGATCGGTTTTGGAAAAGGACTTGTTGATAGCAATCTATATGTCAAAACTGAGTTAAGCAAACAGCTGGTTGTCATTGTTTATGTTGATGACATAATCTTTGGTGGCAATGATGAGGAGATGTGCAGGAATTTTGCAGAAGAGATGAAGAAAGAATTTGAGATGTCGATGCTTGGAGAATTAAAGTTCTTTCTTGGTTTACAAGTTCAGCAGCTGAAACATGGCATCTTCATATCACAATTGAAGTACATTAAGGAAATGCTGAAACGGTTCAATATGGAAGACAGCAAGCCAGTGAGCACACCAATGTCAACGAACACGAAGCTTAGCAAAGATGATAAGGCCTCGTCCGTTGATCATACCACCTATCGCTCTATGATAGGAAGCTTGCTTTACTTGACTGCTACAAGACCAGATCTTCTACAAGCAGTATGTATGGTTGCACGTTTTCAAGCAGCACCAACTGAAACGCACCTTACAGCAGTGAAAAGAATCTTTCGATATCTGAAAGGTACTATGGAGCTTGGTATCTGGTATCCCAAAGGCAAATCCTTCACTCTAGTTGCATATTCTGATGCCGATTGGGCTGGATGCGTAGATGATCGCAAGAGTACTAGCGGCGGCGCATTTTATCTTGGAGAAAGATTAGTTGCTTGGCATAGTAAGAAGCAAGACTCAGTATCCCTTTCGACAGCGGAAGCGGAATATATTGCAGCGGCAACTTGTTGTACGCAAGTGTTATGGATGCGGCAAATGCTCTCTGATCTAGGAGTTCCTACAACGGATCCTACGCCGATCCTATGTGACAACACGAGTGCAATTCATATATCTAAGAATCCTGTTCAGCACTCTCGAACAAAGCATGTAGCAATTCGTTATCATTTTCTTAAAGATAAAGTTGCTGATGGAGAGGTCAAGTTGGAGTATGTTCCAACAACTGAGCAAGTGGCTGATATTTTCACGAAACCTCTGCCAAAGGAAGTCTTCGAGTATCTCCGGAAAAAGTTAGGAGTTACTCACTCTCCTAAACCGTAGGAGTTGTGCTTGAAAGGGGGAGCAATGCATTCATTGAATATCCTATTCGCTCCTCGGTTTGGTCCCTTTGGATTTGTTGTCAAAGGGGGAGAGATGTTATACTATGAAAGCTAGGGGGAGATTGTGACAGTAGCAAGGAGAGATGTTATGCTATGTTAGCAAGGAGAGATGTTATACTATGAAAGCTAGGGGGAGATTGTGACAGTGCATGGTTGATATTTCCGAATTTCAGAATTGGTTCCAAGTGAGTATTGAAAAGAACTTGGAAGAGCTGCAAGCTGGAGTAGAAAGTGTTGAAGTTCCAATAGTGTTGCCAACAATTCCAAAGGGGGAGATTGTTGGAATTTGAGATGACTTGAGTAGTCTTTGGTGAATTGAAGAAGTTAGCATCTCAAGTATTGATTTGAGTTGGAATTCTTGTCAACACATTGTCACAAACGTGATGTTAATAGATTGGTGTTGATAGAGCTTAAAAGAAGAAATCAGAATTGGAAACAGAATTGAAACAGTCAGGAACTCAGAATTCCTGTAGCAGAGCACGCGGTTGACCGGGCTCTTCATGCGGTCGACCGAGCAAGAAGAAACCTGCAGAAAACAGTTTTTGGTAGCTCCCAGTTATTTTCGTGACACAGTGTGTCTTCGGTCGACCGAGCCCTCAGGATGTCGACCGAGCTCGATAAGTGACTATTTCCAGTCAGTGTATGATGTCGACCGAGCACAGTAGGATGTCGACCGAGCACGGGAACCAGAGTTGCGCAGAATTAGAAGTTTTGCACGAAAATTCAGCACAGTTATCTATTTCGTTTGGGAATCTTTCTAAACGAATTGTAGCCCGTTTTGAATACAATTAAGGGTTACTAAAACCTATATAAAGGCATGCTTGGGTCGTTTATAAACACACCAAGAAGAGACACCAGAGAGAGAAGAAGAGAAGAGAAAAGAGAGAGAGTTCTTGAGAGAAAGCTGGTGCTGTTGCTGTGTTGCTGTTGTGCTGATGTGGTGACGTTTTCTACAGCAATTGTGGACGAAGATATGCTCTTGAAGATGGTGATTCGTCCATGAGTTAAGTGTCTCTCTGTTTATGCTTTAATTTCAATTAGTAAGGGATTGAGAGAGAGAGAATTGTAGAGGGGAAGGGCTGTAGACAGAAGTTATTTCTACTCTGTTTTTAACATCAAGTTGGTGCTTGGTGTTTGGGGTTTGGTGATCCTATCTGTGGGTGCAGATAAATTGTAAAGGGAGTCGGTGCTTCCTAGATAGTTGGTGCTATCTGAAACTCAAGGGAGTAGGTGCTTCCTAGATAGTTGGTGCTATCTGAAACTCAAGGGAGTAGGTGCTTCCTAGATAGTTGGTGCTATCTGAAACTAAGGGTTGGTGCTCTTTGTCGTTGTAGCGACTAAATAAGATTCAGATCTGTCCCGGATTGGTGTTCGGACAGTCTTTGAACCGTGGACGTAGCCTTTCGGTGAACCACGTTAAATCTGGTGTCATTGTGTGGTTTGACTTGTTTTGTTGTTGAATCGGACCTGTTTTTAGAAATCACTGATTCACCCCCCCCCCCCTCTCAGTGATCGCGGTATCCAACAGAGACTGGATATCTCATACTAACAAGGTTGCAGCACTTTGATCACTATGAGATAGTGTGATTTGTCTCGATCATCAGAATGGAAGATTCTGGATCATAGTGCTGGTACATTGGATGTATTGAAGGACCATGAGAAGCACCTTATAAACACTATCTTTACTTTAAGGTCTGCTCTCATAATTCCCTAGCAATAGGCTCTCAATCCTGAGACATTAATGAACTCAAGTTTCTATCTATTCATTTACTTTGAGTCACCAATGAGTGAGGCCAACTGTAGGTCAACACCTCGGTGATTTGGGTACATGGTAGTAGAGCTGTGGGAACATTCAATAGTCAAGATGGAATTTATCTCTAATATCCCCTTGTGCCAATTAATGGATTTATCATTGGTAAGTGCGCACCCATTCCGATTAAGAGTTAATTGGAAAGGTACCTATGATCATTATAATTAATTGGGGCTCAAGGATAATAAGATATGGATCTAGTTTGGAATACAGGTCCAATTGATCCATGGATATTGATAGAGGCGTCTACTTATGGTAATGTGGAAGTTTAGGGTCTTCTATGTAATATTCCTAAGACTGGAGTTCAATTGCATTTATATAGTGGAGTTATTTGCAATTAATTGTGGGCACGGATTACACATGAGATGTGGGGTCGCGAGTCCCAGTTGGAGCTAGCTTTCTAAGGAATCCCTAGTGGTCCCCACGCTATCCCAATTATTAGAAAGTATCTAATTCTAGTTGAACTCTAAAAGGAAAGTAGTAATTTCTATTTGAAGTGAGACTTCTAATAGTAGTGATAGTAGACTTACTAATTTTAGTAGAAGTGAGACTTCTATTTTAATTAGAAAGGAATTAGAAAGTTACTAATCATATTTGAAGTGAGACTTCTAATTATGATATGGTAAGTTACTAATTAATGGAAGTAAGACTTCTATTGTAATTAGTAAAGAGGAGGCAGCTTGCAAAAGCTATAAATAGAGGAGAAGTGGGCTGGACGTCCATGCATCTATTCTCTTATTGGGATTCACGCCCAGCCCCTTTGGAGTGCAAGAGTTGCACGTTTTTTCTCCTCTCCTTCTTCTAGTTCTCTTTCTAGTTCCTCCCTAGAGTTCCTAGTAGTTTTCTCTTGGAGATCCCACCATCTTCTTGAGAAAAAGGAGAATCTGATACGGGTCATAGTGTGGAAGATCAAGAGGTCTTGGAGATTCCTATTTGATTAGTGAAAGCGTTTCATCATCAAAGAAAGACGCAACTTCACCATTAGAGTACAACCGAGCTCCAAAGGTATAATCCACTTTCTTGCACGTTGTAGATTATTATGGATGCTTATTAGTAGCTGTTTCTATCTTCTAGATAGATTGTATTTATTGATCATGATGGCTAAGATTGAGGACATAGATCTTGGACTGGGTTTTATAGCCTTCTGGATAATTGATCCCTGTGTCAAGTGGGTCAAAAAATTTTGAAACCTATCCTAGAGGCCCACCCTATTTCCAACACGTTTATCTTTAATGAGTCTATTTGAGATCTAAAAACCTCGGGAAATAGTTGAGGGTAATTCTTTTGGACCTGATCACGAAGTTCCCAAGTGGCCTCTTCTGGTCCATGATTCTCCCAACGAATCTTTACCCACTGAATTGTTCAGTTTCTCAACTCTTGCTCTTTAGTGTCAATAATCTCTTCCGATTTCTCGATGTAGGTGGCATCTTCTCGAACTTCCAACGGTTCGTGATGTAGCACGTGTGAAGGGTCTGAGACATATTTCCTTAGCATTGATACGTGAAACACATTGTGTATACCCGAAAGCTCTGGAGGCAAAGCTAATCTATATGCTACTTCCCCGACACGACTCAGGATCTCATACGGTCCAATGAATCTCTTAGATAATTTGCCCCTCTGTCCAAATCTCAGTGTTCCTCTGACCGGAGATACCTATAAAAATACTTTGTCTCCAACTTGAGATTGTAGATCCTTCCTTCGAACGTCAGCATAACTTTTCTGTCGGCTTCTCGAAATCTTCAATCGTTCATGAATAATTCTGACTTTGTCACTTGTCTCTTCAACTAAAGAAGGTCCATGAAAACTGCGTTCTCCGACTTCTTCCCAACACACTGGGGTCCTACAGTTCTTGCCATACAACGCTTCGAAAGGGGCCATCCCTATGCTTGAATGGTAACTGTTGTTGTAGGCAAACTCACAGAGAGGTAAATTCTCATCCCATTGATTCTTGAAATCAAGTACATAGGCTCTAAGCATGTCTTCAAGGGTCTGAATAGTCCTCTCCGATTGACCATCAGTCTGCGGGTGATATGCTGTGCTGAATTGAAGCTTCGTTCCCATCGATTCATGTAAGGTCTTCCAAAATCTCGAAACAAATCTACTATCTCGATCTGAAGTAATGGAGACCGGCTGACCATGATGACTGACAATCTCCTTCACGAAGGCTTGTGCTAAAGCCAACATGTGCATTTTCTTCCCAGTCTTCAAAGGAATAAAGTGTGCCGACTTCGTTAACCGATCTACTATGATCCAAATAGCATTGTTCCCTCTGCTTGTAGTCGGTAGACCCGAGACAAAATCCATAGTCAAGTGTTCCCATTTCCACTCTGGAATTTCTAATGGCTGCAAAAGAGCAGGTGTTTTCTGATGTTCTGCCTTCACCAATTGACAAGTCATGCATTTGGATACGAAGGCTGCTATCTCTCTCTTCATATTGTTCCACCAAAAATGATTATTCAAATTTTGGTACATCTTCGTGCTCCCCGGGTGTACATAATACCTTGTATTGTGAGCTTCTACCATAATATCATTCTTCAAATTATCTATCTTTAGAACACAAAGCCTGCCACGGAAGTACAAAACTCCATCCATGATTTGGAAATCTGGGCTTTCTGAGATGTGCTCCATAATTTTAGCCAAGTCCGGATCTTGCATCTGACTGTCCTTGATTTTTCGAATGAAGACGTGCTTAGACACTGTCATATTTGCCCACATAACTCGTTCCTTCAAGGGTTGGAAATCCACCCTCAACTCTTCGAATTGCTGAAAGTTATAAAACCCTTGCAAACTGGCCAAGAAAACTGATTTTCTACTCAATGCATCAGCCACTACGTTAGCCTTCCCCGGATGATAGATGATTGGGAAATCATAGTCTTTGATGTACTCCATCCATCTTCTTTGTCTCATGTTTAATTCTTTCTGGGAGAATAAATATTGGAGACTACGGTGATCCGAATGAACTTCAAATTTTTATCCGTTTAAATAGTGTCTCCACATCTTTAACGCGAACACTATTGCTGCCAATTCCAAATCGTGTGTTGCATATTTCTTCTCGTGTTCTTTTAATTTCCTCGAGCCATATGCTATAACATTCCCATTTTGCATCAAAACACATCCAAGTCCTACACCTGAAGCATCAGTATAGATAACAAAGCCGCCACTCCCCGAAGGTAAGGTGAGGACAGGTGCTGCCTTTTCTTCAATTCCTCAAAACTAGCTTCACATTTCTCTGACCATACGAACAGCACATTCTTTCGGGTCAACTTGGTCAAAGGTGCTGCAATGGATGAAAATCCTTGTACAAATCTCCTATAGTATCCCGCTAAACCCAGAAAACTCCTAATCTCGGTCACATTCTTCGGCTTCTCCCAATTGATGACCGCTTCTATCTTTGCTGGATCAACTGCTAGTCCTTCTCTAGAGATGATGTGACCCAGAAAGGTGACTTGCTCTAGCCAAAACTCGCATTTCCCAAGCTTCACATACAATTGATTATCTCTCAACAACTACAATGAAGTCCTCAAGTGCTGCTCATGGTCTTCTCTTGACTTGGAATACACTAATATGTCATCAATAAAGATGACTGTGAACTGATCTAGATAGGGTGCGAAGATCTTGTTCATAAGGGCCATAAATACCGCTGGTGCATTCGTCAGTCCAAAGGGCATCACCAAAAATTCATAGTGCCCGTATCTAGTCCGAAAAGCTGTCTTTGGGATGTCTGATTCTCTAACTCTCAACTGATGATATCCGGACCTCAAATATATCTTTGAGAAGAATTCTACTTCTTTCAACTGGTCAAATAACTCGTCTGTCCTTAGTACACTACAACATTTCAGGGCTTTTACAGCGCGTCATTTACGGCGTGCATTAAATGCAAGCCGTAAATGATATAATAGTACGGCGCGCATGGAATGCGAGCCGCAAAAGGGCTTTTTCTTCTCTTTATTAAGGCGTGCATTTTGCGCGCCGTGAGATCTTATCAATTATGGCGTGCATTTAGGACGCCGTAAATTATTGAGCATTTGCGGCCCACATTCGCAAGCCGTAAAAATATTAGGGTATCACAGCCCACATGTTGCACGCTGTAAAAGGCCAAGCCATTCAAATTAAGTTCACGGCCTGCTTTGAGAAGCTGTAAGATTAATCAGCTTTCACAGCCCGCATTTTATATGCCGTAAAAAAAGAAACCCGCCAAATTAATATTCTAAAAATATTTCGTACCCTTTTTTTTTTACACCCAAAATTTAACCCCAAATTAGGGATAGACGATACCCACTGAGAACCCAAATCTTGACACTAAAAAAATTTCGCACACCTTCTTCTCACGATACTCACTGAGAACCCATTGCTCACACTACAAAAAAAATGACTTTTAGCGTCGAACTTTTTGCCGCGGCCAGTGTTTTTGTGGCTATTTCTTACTTGTTGCCACCACCAATAGAGTTAGTGGCAACAATTCCCATTTTGCCTCGCCCGTGTCTGCCCCTGATAAAACGTGTCGGAAAATTTTTTTTACCGACGAAAATTAGCGTCGGAAAATTTATCACCGACGTTTAATATAAAACATCGGTAAAGGTTGGTAGACTTTTCTACTTTTTTTCAAAAAACAAATAAATAAATTTTTACCGATGAAAAATAATTGTCGGTAAATTTCCCAATTTTTTTCCCTCTCCCGCCACCGAAACCCCTCTTTTCACTCTCTCTCTTGCGCGCTTTTCTCTCTCTCTCCGGCAAAGGTTATGTTTTACCGGCAAAATATTTGTGTCGCGGGCAAAGGATATATTTTTTGCCGGCGAAATACCTATATCGACGGTAAATGTCAATTTGCCAAATTTTGATAATTTATTTAACTTGAAAAATTATATTTTCATTATTTTTATTTTGGAAGAATAAAAGTTAACTTGGGCCTTCAAAATCAATTCAGCCCCAAAAATAACATTCCACTGTGCCCGCCTCATTTTCCATTTCCTGCGCCCGCTCAAGTGCATATCGTTTCCAGTTCCCTCGCCTCTTCTCAATCCCTCATCTTTCTGACCCTCTCTCGCCCAACAATCCCTCAATCCCTCATCTATTTCTCAGCCATCCCTCCATTTCCTTCTCCCTCACAACCTCAGCCCTCTCCTCCATCTCCCAGGAGACCTGCACTCCTCCATCTCCCTCGCACGCAGACCTCGTCCATCTATCTCACAACGGAACCAAGGCGCAGCACCCTCTCCCTCTCGATCTCATCCCTCTCTCTCTCCATCTCGTAACCCCCTGCGCAGACCCATCTCAGAGGCAACCACCCTCTCCAGTCTCTCTGATCTTCATCTCTCTCACGCCCGCGGACCGTCGCCCCTTCTTCCTCCACGCGCAGACCACACCACCACCACCAGCAGCGCAGAGCCCCATCATCTCTCCCTCTTCTCCCTCCACGCGCAGAACTCATCCCATTCACAGGTAAGAGCCTCTCTCCCTCCTCTCTGCATCATCATCAGAGAAGAACCCCCTGGCCTAGGCTAGTTCCTCCGCCCCATTGAAGACGACCCTCACTGCAACTCGAGATAGGAGAGAGGGTTCTCGTTTCTCTGGCTCCTTCTTTGCTCACTGCGAAAATCCAAAGGTATAGTCTCATGCTTTTGATTTTTAGGGTTCTCAAATATATGGATAAAGATGGGAATTAGGGCTGATTTTGTAGACTTTCTGGATTTGGGGTTTCTTTAATTTAGAAATTTTGGGGGTTTTGCTAAGAAAATTGCTATGCGTTTCTTATGTGGGTATGCAATTTCATCTCACTATATCTATCCAACCTCTTCTAAACTCATCAGATCTTCCTTCAAAACCCCATACACCAAAACTTCAATACCTCCCTCTGTTTCTCTCTATATCTGTCTATCAATACTAAAAAAAGGACATTTTATATCGGTTACAAAAACTGCTCTATATCGGTTTTTAATATAACCGATATAATATCTTCAATCAAGGTTTTTTATATCAGTTAATATTTTTTTATATCGGTCAATATAATAATCGCTATATATATATTAGTAACCGACATAATAATCGCTATATATAATATCAGTTAGCACATATGTGATATTAATTGCTATATTTTATATCGGTTATTATGAAACCGATATTATATAGTTTTTCCGGCGATATTTATTTGCCGGCAAATGTCTCATTTTTACCAGCGTTTTTTTTATTTTCGCCGGCAAAAGACCCATTTTTCCCGGCGTTCTTTTATTTTCGCCGGCAAAGGTTCTATTTTTCCATGCGTATTTTTATTTTTGTCGGCAAAGATTAGATAAATCATTTCCATAAATTTATTTTCCAATATATTTTGAAAATTATTTTTGCCGGCGCATAATTCGCGCCGGGATTGTTATTCTTAATTTTATTTTCGCCTTTTTCCCTCTCGCGCCCCTCTGCCCTCTTTTTCCCTCCCGCCCTCTCCCCTCTTTTTCTCTCATAAGAAAGAGCGAGAGAGAGAGGTAGGGGTTTTCATTGTTGTTGCCTACGCAGGAGAGAGAAGTGAAGAAGGGACTTTGCCTGTTTCATGCTATTATAGCTCGGCCGCCCAAACACACAACAGTTCAAGATCCCTAGCGAGGATAACCTAGCATTTGGAACTTTCAGGCGAGAGGAAGAGACTGAGTCGATCCTCCAACGATTCCTCTTCGCGTGGATCCAGTCAGAATACCCTCTCTTTCTATTTCATTGTTAGGTCAAAACGGCTGGTGTACTTTCCCCCTTTTCATTTTTCATTCCTCTTTCCCTCTCTTTCGTTTCTTTCTTTCTTTTGTTTTTTCAGGTGAGGCGCAGGGGAGAGTGAAAGCAGAGGAGAGGAGGGAGGAGAGAGAGAGCGGGAAAGGAGGTGGATCAGACGAGGAGCAGCACTCAGGTCTTCAGGTATGTGAATCCCGCCCCTTTCTTCCATTTTCCATTCTCTCTTTTCTTTTCTTTCTTTTTTTTTTTTGGTTTGGGAAATGTTGCTGAAATGGGGATCTTGGGTTCGGTTTTGTCCATGGGTGTCTATGAAAATGATAGGCATTTTGGATTTGGAATGGTGGATGGGGCCGGCCTTGGCTATGCATTGATAGCTTGTCTTTTTTTTTTTATTTCTCTCTTGCTCTTGCTTTTGTCCTCAAATCCCATCTCCACCCCCCATTTCGTGGATTGCAGGGAAGCATAGCAGCTCGTCGGAATCGAGCAAGATTCCGGCAAGTTTTAGTTGATTTTTTAGGGTTTAATTAGAGAGATTAAGTGTCACGCCTTCAAGGGCTTAGTTGATTCTCATATTTCATCCGTCAAAATTTTAGGCTTTATTTAGGCATTACTGTTATTAGTTCATTTATATTATTTTTATAGGCTATCGGGAAATGATCGATATTATATTTCATTTATATGTTGAGTTCAAAAAATTTATGTTGGATGCATTTTCACACAATGTGGTGGGCATTGGTTTTTACCTTAATCCCCTATGATCTTGTTTCTACTTAGTATTCTTTTTATGTGGTACTTATATTTCATAATCCCGGACTGGCATTTCTTTCCTCTTTTTATCATTATTATTTCTATTAATACACCACACACCACCACCACCACCACTATTGCTACTGTTGTTATTTGGTGTCTGTTAGCTGCACCATATGTTCTAAGGCTAATCTAGCATGAAACTATTTCATTTACCATATTTGCATCTATGCAGATGGGCTAATGAAGAGTGATGACAATTTATGTAACAATGAGTTGGCTTCTACCACTAGTTTAACCTCGGAGCGGGACACTTCCAATATTTTGGGTGAAGGGTTTCCAGATTTAGGTGATACTCTTGTCAACTCAAACATGTCCAAAGTTTGTAGCATAACTCCTGGGAGTTAGCCTTCTGATTCAACCGAGTGTTACCAACAAGAAGATAGAACTTGCAATTTATCTGCATTGCCTCTCAATCATGCTAACTTCCCAAAGTTTGCACAGATGTTCATTGCTGCCATTAAGAAAAACAGGTCATGTCAGAAATTTATTAGGATTAAGATTATCCAGATAGAAGCAAGGATTGAGGAGAACAAAGAACTTAAGGAGCGTGTAAAGTATTATGGATTTTCAAGTTTCCTGCAAAAGGAAAGCTGCCAAACTTATAAGCCAACTGAAGGATCCCCGAGCCAAGTTAATTTCTCTTCCAAAAGCCAGGATTTTAAACTCAGAAAAGGTTGTTTCTACCTTTATGTTTTATTAAGTTCTTTGTGAGAATATATTCTCTAGTTCAATGCTGAAGCAATGTTTCCCAATTTTATTTTGATTTTGCCATACTCTTTCGTCACTCTGCAAATTTTTCCTATTGATGCCTATATTTGTGCATGTTGGGATTCCTTTTCTGACTACAGTGTTACTTTTTTTTTTAAGTTTATAACTTAAGATTTATTGGTTAATAGGAATTGAGAAGTGACATGTTATATTACAAAGTGATATTATTTAGCCTAGATAGGGATGAGCATAGTTACCTAATTCGTTTGGAAAGGTGCCGAATCATGAATGGTTGGAGTCGAATAATTCGCTATTCGATTCGTTATCATTCAGAAATCTCACCATTCCTAATTCGCAGCAGTTCGATACATCCTTTGGATGAGGAAGATAGTTATCATGTCGTGAATCTACAAAATCCCAGTTCTCAACCGACTCGTAGTACGGCCGTAACAGATAGTCTTCCTCCCTTCTTCTTCGGTAGCTAGTAGAAAATCTCTCCAACCAACTCTCTCTTCAAGAATTGTTTCCTTTTCCTTCGGCAATCAAAGAAAAGGGCTGGGAACACTTCCTTACTTATCGATACTACCATCGTGTTGTGTCTTACGAATTCTATGAGGGCAATAATTCCTAGAGCCCAATAAAATTAATTTAGCAAAATGGCCCATTTTTTAAAATCAAGAGATCATCTTCATGGTCAGATTGATTGCCTTTAAAACAAATTGTGATTGACTTTTGATTTTTTTTAATCATATGGTTCTATTTGAACGGTAGATATCACCATGATGGAAGTGAAATTCTGCTGAATTAGAAAACAATGTGGGTTATTGATATTGAGCAATTTTTGTTCATTTGTTTTAGCCCAAATATAAAGTTTCACTTTTCTCACTTAGTGAGTGTGATAATAATCCATGTAGGGCCTGTGTCTTAAATCTAGGTTGCTTAAGTTACCAGCACCACATGTTAGTTATGTACAAGTCAAAGTAATGGATCATTTGAGATCAAAACTCTCTGGTTGGAAGAAGACCGCCCTCTCTTTTTGAGGGAGGCTGATTCTAGTCAAGCATGTTCTGTCCAGTGTCCTGATTCACATCTCCCCTTTCATCCCTATTCCAAGGAAGACATGCGCTCTTATAGAAAATCGAATGTGGAACTTTCTTTGTCCTGGCATCAGGTTCAATCAAGGGCTCCTCGGTCTCTATGGTCAGATTGGATTTGGCGCTGATATGGCATCTTAGACATAGGAAGACCCGAACAAACTCTTGGGCTGAGTCCAAATCCTAGCTTCAACATGTCCAATTTGTTTATCTCGGGAAGAATCAGACTCCCCTCTTTTTTTCGAATGTTCCTTTAAGCTCCTTTGGTCTTGGCTTCTCTCTGCAGAGCATGCTCATCAGTTGTTCTCCTTTGCCCCTGGGGCTCTTTGGTATGTTCTCTCTCATAGTAGGGATGCTAATTGAAGAAATCTAACGACTGCTATCTTCTTTTACATCATCTTTACATTTTGGGAGATTAGAAACCACTCTAAATTCAACTATAGTTACCTAATTCATAGTTGGATTAATTTGCATTCGAATTCGGAATTTATAACTCAAGACAAGACTTTATCATAAAATTCGATGGAGGGAGTAAGTTTTGTGTCTGTTTTGTGGGTTTTTATTGTTTTATATGTAAGAAATGTGGATGTATTATTCAACTTTTAGCTTTTTAGTTCAAGGTTGTGATTTGCTAAGTTAGTTAGGGTAGTAACTTGCCGTCAAGGAAAAAAACATCAAGATAGTAATTTAGTTTGTTTGTTCTTTGGATGCAGCTTGGATTGCTATCGGTTGGAATGCTAGGGCAGAATGCTATAATTATTTGTTTTGCCTGGTGTTTGAACTTTGAAATGGCATAGAAGTCAGAAAGCAAATCTGTGAAAATGATGCCTTCTATCTGCCTGCTAATACCCTACCTTTTAAATGCTGATTCCGATTCAATGCCCTACCGAATACCCATGTGTGCATGGTGAAGCAGATATCTATTTATACTGCCAAAACATTTAACTTTTTATGATTTACGGTATGGGTGTATCATTTGGTAGAATTGCAGAAAACTCCCAAACATAGTTTGTGCCTCTTTTTCTATTTTTAAAAAATTATAAGGTAATCTAGAAAATGCTCATCCAAACAACATCCATATTGTTGATGGAGCATACTACAGAAACCATTTCATATGCCAAAGGGGGATTGATCAGGCCAAATGCTGTGGATGAAACTCGACAGGGTCATTCTGTTGGAATCATCCCCAGGCCTTGCTGAACCATCTGAAGAGGAGACTCTAATTTAGAACAGCCGATTTTATTGGATAAATTCCATGTGAAAGATTGATGTGCGTATTAGACTATTAGTAAGTAGTATGATCTCCCCACTCTGCCCCACTATTCTTCTAGTTCCTTTTATACATCGACGCCACTCTTTCTGTTTTATAAACAGAACCATGACCTCTTTTTATTCAAATGGTTTGGTTTATATACTGAGTGCTATCACACTATCACACTCAAGTGTTTTTGGTATGCTTTAATTTAATCATCCCTACAGTTTTGAGTTTTCTATGTTTATGATCATATCTCATTATTTGCAAATTAGCATCTGTAGATCATGTAATTGCTCTGTATTAAATTAAGTAATATGCTTGTAAATCATTCATGGTAATTTATAGATTTTACAAGAATGATATTTCTAATATTTATCATTTCTTTTTTTGTTCAAATCTTTCTTTGATATTTTTCTTAGTCCTTTATTTTTTGTTTGTAGGGATATGCAGCTAGGGAGTTTGCAAAACAGGGTGTTAAGCCAGGCGAGCTGGCCATCATATCAAAAGAGGCGGTATAGTCAGATTTCCTTTATAACCACTGAGACTTGTTTTTGAAAGTGCATATAGTTTTTATATCTTGTGGAAGCGAAAAAGTGCATATAGTTTTTATATCTTGTGGAAGTGAAGCATAATTAAACAATCATTTTCAGTTGTGTTAGTGAAACTACTCTACAGCATAGTACGTGTATTCACTCCTAGGGCTGTCCTGCATTATTCACTCTAAATCCATGAACTTTATTGGAAGATCAGGCTTGCATGAAAAGTAGTTTCATTGTGAAGAAGATGTTCAATTGCTAATTCTTTCTTGTGATGTTGGAGTAGTATGCTTTGAGACATGTTCCTTTTGCAGTGTGCATGTATGTGTTTTTCTATTTTTGGATTTTAGTAAATTATTGTCACAATTTTACAGGCAGATTTGAGTTTCTGCCCTTTTATTGTTGACTGTAACTCTTTACTACACAAAGAGGTCGTGTATTTTGTCTTCAATATGTGCAAATATTAAAGAAGTGGACACCACATCACATTTGTTGGTTCATGTATGGTAGTAGTCAAATTAAGAAGATTTGCTTGTTTAAGAAGATTGAAACAAACTTTTGTTCGGGGAAAAGGTTGAAAAGCAAACCCATGTTGTTCAGATGAAATCCTCACCAACATTGAGATTGTTGTAATGTATGGATTGGATCTTTTCAAGAATTGTTGGCATGGTATTTATTTCATATTTTGATTGCTACTCTAGTTACAAATCAATCTGTATGAAAACTTTCTTTATTTGCAAGGAAATTTTATTTTGGGAATGCTGTGGAGAGATCACCATCATTTCTAGGTGGATGAGCTGGAATGTACTCCATGAATTTCTCTGTGGTGGGGTTGGTTTTGGTGGTAGGATTTGGGTTTGGAGGGTGGGCAAGTATGCTCAACTTCATTCAGTAAGTGAACACTTTTACTAGTGAAGGTGTGTCTCTTTTACTAGTGCTGTATTTGATTATTCGGCTGGTTGTTGTATCCCCGGGTTGTGGGGTGTTTGAATATGTTTGGCAGAATTTATGGTTATTCGTTCCTCTCATCATTTGGACTTTTGTATGAATATTAGAAATCACGATGGCCTATATGTAAAAAAAAAAAAGAGGACACATAAATCACATCAGAGGGCGCCTCCTTCCTACCCAATACCATAATCAGTGATTGCACAGATACTGATTTGGGCTGAAACATTTTTTTTATAAGAATTTTGAATTCTAAGATATTGTGCACAGTGAAGAGGATACCAACTGACCTGCCATTACATTCAAACTACTTGTTATTTAGGGTACATGTTTTGTACCTCTCAAAGTGCTCTTAGTGTAAGGCACAAACTACTTACCAAGGACAAGTATGATACTAGTTTACTGCTGCAATATAATTTGGTGAGGGCCTGGTGCAATAGATCTTTCCTCTTTATGTGTACATATTAATTGATTTTGTTTGTATTTCACATTCTGTTTTAGGTTATTGACCAAGTTGTGTAAATACTCTGCCATAAACGTTAAACAACTTGAACATGGGGATGTTATCTTTCTTTCTTGGTATACTAGTCTTGGCAGTGGATGCAAATGCAAGGAATTGTGGTGATTAAGAAAATTGGTGAGAAAATTAATTAAGAATGCTTTTTGTATTATCTTACCTGTGATGTGCACATATACTCCAAGCAAAAGGCAGTGGATCAGGAACATGAAATGTTGATTTTGTAGTATGTGTATCAGGTGACACTAATAGAAGTAGTATATAAATTAAGTATTTTTAGTGAAATTGCAATCTCACAGGTGGTGCTCATTTATTTAATGGAATTCATTTATTTTTTCCATGGATTTAAGGATGAGTCTTCATTTATTTAATGGAATTCATTATCTAGATGATAGTTTTGAGGTCATGTCTCTTGTTTGTTTTGATTGACAGATGCATAGCTGCTCAATCTTTGACAATGTGAGTAGCAATCTAGTATTTTATTTACAACTGTAAAATGTTTGTTTCCCAGGGAGATTGATTTTTTGCACATTTTCTGTAGATCAAACCCAAAATGTGGAGTTCTAAAATCACTGCCGGACGTGTACATAAACTGCAATGGATGTATACATATGCCGGATGTGTTCGTTTCGTCATGATTTAAGATATGGAGTTTTTGAGATGATTGGGGCATACAGCTTTTGTCAATCTCTGCTTCCCCAGATTCTAGTAAGCAATGTTGACGATGCTATGTTTGTAGTGTGGAAGATTTGAATGGTTGATCCTTTTCATGTATTCTTTTTCCTTATGATTCAATGATGACACGACAACGATGGAGTTTACTTTCATGTAATGGTAGGTACCTTTGCGAATAAATCTTAATGGAAGAAGACGAAAAGTGTGTGAATCTTGTAAATGAACAAACAAGAATTCCCTCATTGTTTTGGTATTGATTTGAATGAATGATCCTTTTCATGTATTTTTTTCCCATGGCCTATCTAGCTTGTATAGACTGCAAGTCCAGTGTTTTTGTTTTTAACTGCAGGTCCAGTGTTTATTTGCAGATTCGGTTTACATTTTTTTATTTTAGTTTATTAATTTGTATTTGTAGCAATAAAAAAATATGGATTTAATTTTTATTAATTAAAAAATAATTAATTTTTTATATATAAAAAAACAATTAAGGCGCGCCTTGCGAGCCGTAAATTAAAACTCGCCAATTCTTTAATGGCCTGCATTTGCAAGTCGTAAAAATATATATACTCCATTACGGCTTGCATTTGGAGCCGTTAATCAGATTGTACACAACCAATTTATAGCCCACAAATGCAAGCTGTGTAAAACATTTTTCATTTTAAGTATTCACGGCGTACTACGTGTGCTATAAACTTAAGCACACCAATGCTTTAACGGCACTCAGTTTGCGTCGTAAAAGTTTAGCATTTACGGCTTACTTAATAGGCCATAAATCTGGTCTAAAAAGTCCTAACAACATCATTTTCGGCGTGCATTGATCCTACTTACGGCCTGTATATGCACGCTGTAAATAGTTCAAACCTTTTACGGCAGGCGCTTTTACAACACGACCCCTGTGAGCCGTAAACCTACATTTACGGCGCGCATTTCACGCTGTAAAAGCCCTGAAATGGTGTAGTGGTAAAGGATATTTGTTCTTGATGGTCACTTGGTTCAATTTTCTGTAGTCTATACACATCCTCAAGCTTCCATCCTTCTTCTTGACAAATAATACTAGGGCTCCCCATGGTGAAACACTTGGCCTAACAAAGCCTTTGTCTAATAACTCTCGTAACTATAATTTCAATTCTCCTAACTCTGCTGGAGCCATCCTGTAAGGAGCAATGGAGATCGGAGCAGTCCCTGGCATCAATTCTATTGTGAATTCAACCTCTCCGACAGGTGGTAAACCTGAAATTTCTTTCGGAAAAACATCAGGAAATTCGCACACTACAGGGATGTTCTCCACCCCTTGGAACTGTTCATCTTTGGTGATAAATGCAATGAATCCTTCACATCCTGTTCTCAACAACTTAGCTGCAGAAAGAGCTGAAATAAACTTAGCCGGAGAAACCCTTTTCTCTCCCTGAAATTTCACTCCGGAGGATATCCCATCCAAGCTAAAAGCAATGGTCTTGCTATAGCAATCCATGGAGGCATGATGTCCCGCTAACCAATCCATGCCTAAAATGACATCGAAGTCATGCATAACTAAGATAATAAGGTCCTCATGGAATATGACATCTCCTATCTTCACTGAGCAACTAGGGTAAAATGTATTACACACAACTTGTTTTCCTACCGGAGTTGTAACAGTCAAAACAAATTCTAACTCTCTAGCAGGCACACTAATCAGTTTAGCAAACACAGGGGATATGAAAGAGTGGGTAGATCCCAGATCAAACAACACTTTAGCTTCTACTTCACAAATTAAGAGTTTAGCTTCCACAACATCTCCTGCTGGTTCTGCTAAGGTGCCTGTCTGGGTGGCTGCTGAGGTGCCCTATTGCCTTGATTTTGTTATTTGGGCAATCTTTCATTTGGTGATCTGTGCCGCCACACTTAAAACATGCACCAGTAACTCTATAGCACTGCTGAGAAGGGTGGTTCTTGCCACAATGCTCACACCCACCTTGAGTTGGAGTATTCTACTGCTTCCTCTGTCTCTTGCCTTGGTAGGATTTCTGCCCTTGGTATTGCTGTCTCTTCCTCTGATTATCCTTGATGATTTGATTATTTATATCTTCGAATCTGTAAGCTCTTTTGATAGCCTCTTGGAAAGTAGTTGGTGGTACCACACCTAATGCATCCCTCAAGATGATGGGATTGAGTCCATCCATAAACTTGGTGATTTTCTTTTCTTCTGTGTCAATAAGCTCCGGTGCATAACGAGACAACTTCTCAAACTTTGTAAGGTACTCAAGGACTGTCATGTCCTCTTGCTTGAGCAACTGAAACTCTGCTGCTTTCTACTTCTTGATGTGGGCAGGAACATACTTTTTCATTAAATTACCGTTTGAAAGTGGTCCAAGCAGTCTCATTCTCGATATTTTGATAACCCTCCTTTACGGTCTTCCACCAAATATCCGCCAATCCAGTGAACATAGAAGCTGCTAGATGAACTTGTTGCCTGCCCGTACATGTAAAAATATCAAAGATGTTCTCCGTGTGGGCTAACCAGTCATCAAATGCTAATGGGTCTTCTTGCCCAGTAAACTCCTTTGGACCTCTCTTTCTAAACTTCTCAAATAAGGCATTAGGATCCCTGTCTCTGTTCTGGATAACAAACTGAGCTCCCACATTTGGCCTTGGTTCTGGTCTTCTACCCAAGACTTCTAGCAATTGTCTCTGAACCTGTGTCAACTCCTCGTTCTTTTCACCATCTGCTCTTGAAATCTTGCTTGATTCTCATTTGCTTTCTGTTGTTGTTCAACTATCATCTGCATGAGCTGCTGAAACTGGCCTGTCATCTGATTCTCAACCCCACTGTCATTATTACCGCCTGATGCATTAGCATTCGCTGGAGGTCTGCGTGGAGCCATAGTGCTGCAAAACAACTTGTTAGTATAATAAAATATAATAAATAAGGCGTTCCCATACCCAATCGACGCTAACTAACGGTAATTCTAGCGAATCTTTGCCACGTCCTCATGTTTCTAATCCAATTTTAATTGCCTCAAATATTTCTCGCTCTGATACCAAGCCTGTCACACCCCCGGACCGAGGACCCATTAAACAAGACCTTAATCCGGGGTCGTGGCGCGACGGGCCGAAAAATTCTTCCCGCATACGCTTGTTTCCCACAGGTTTCCGCGGTAAGGATCCTCGTAATTTGATCCATCAATGATATAATAATCACATTCACACGAATAAGTTACGCGGAAGCATTGTAGCAAACATAAGAGTCCATAACATGTGTATATGATGAGAACGCTCAAGACTAGTATCAAAAAGAGAAACATTCCAAAGATAGGCCCCAAAGTTAGTTCCTAGTTTAATACAAAAGTCAATTAGTCAATAATTACAATTTCCCAAAAATAAGCCCACAATGGCTACAAACAAGCTCCCAAAATATAGAATCAACCCCAAAATGTGATCGAAGCTCTAGAGTCAACCCGACGTCTAAGCGACATCGTCAGGCTGCCACTCGCGTTCCACATGGACTACTGGGTCCGCCTCAAAGTGCGCCTCAAGGGCAAGGGGCTCAACATCTGGCACCAAACAAAAAGGGTCAGACACGACGGTCTGGCAAGAAAATATAGCATAAAATAGGATGGTATAAAGAGTAAAACATTGAATAAATAAGAACTACAATTAAAATCCTAGATAACAGAAATGACAAGATGAAAGATCGACATCTTAAATATTAACGAAACCAAGACTATGATAAGTGAAATAAACAAGAACCATAAAATAAAACATCACACGAATAAAACATTGGCAAACCATGTATAGCTATATTCTCCTGTTACCGAAGTAACAAGAGCAGATAGAAACCATAGCCACTATTAGTGGACCGGAACAAACAAGGTCGTTATCAAATAGAACCGTAGCCACTACACATGGGACCGGATACAAAACCGTTGCCATGGTCGGTACAGACAGAATCCAAGCTGTAGCTGGCAGATAATTTAAAGATTCCAAGCCGGATGATTACTCCGACAAGGTAACCTAAGCTTAGTGGTGCCATTAGAGTAAAAGTTCGGAACCTCGGAATAATACATATCCATTCAAAAATATATATTTCCAAAATCGATAGGAAAACTACTCTGATCAAATACATGTCCAACACACTGAAAAATCCGAGCAAAATAAGATGAGTAGTCTTATCAATGTTTATAAGTGTGGTAAACCACTCAAAATATCCAAATCGATAAATGGACTCAAGCTAAACCTTCTAACTTGGAATGAATTCAGTGTGTAATGGTTCAAGGCTTACCACGGGTTGTCTCAATACACACTTAGTCTCCTAATGTCGGCAATAAAAGAGGGATCTGGTGCCACCGAAGATCCCAAGCCGCCTTTCAGAAGAGAGTGGACCGGGCCACGGAGGAATATGAAAGGCAGGTGGAGGAGATAACCTCCATTTTGTTCGAGGAGGGCCGCCGGGCCGCTCTAAAAGAGGCGGGGGTTCCTAAAGATCACCCGGTCTATCAGAACTTGCCGAAGTACTCTGTCCCTGTCACGCCCCTGGATCGAGGACCCTTAAACAAGACCTTAATCCGGGGTCGTGGCCGACGGGCCGGAAAATTCCCCCGCACATGCTGTTTCCCAAGGTTTCCGCGGTAAGGATCCTCGAAATCCGATCCACATGATATAAAATCACATTCAACGAATAAATTACGCGGAAGCATTGTAGCAAACATAGAGTCTATCATCATGGTATAAGATGAGAACGCTCAAGACTAGATCAAAAAGAGAAACATTCCAGATAGGCCCCAAAGTTAGTTTCAGTTTAATACAAAAGTCAATTAGCAATAATTACAATTTCCCAAAAAAAAGCCAACCATGGCTACAAACAAATCCCCAAAATAGAATAGATCACCCAAAATGTGATCGAAGCTCCAGAGTCAACCCGACGTCTAAACGACATCTCGGCTGCCACTCGCCTTCCACAAGACTACTGGTCCGCCTCAAGTGCGCCTCAACAGGAGGGGCTCACATCTGCACCAACAAAAAGGGTCAGACACGACGGTCTGGCAAGAAATATAACATAAAAAGGATGATGAAAAGAGTAAAACATTAATAAATGAAGCTACATTAAAATCCTAGATAAAGAATGACAAGATAAAGATGACATCTTAATATTTAACGAACCAAGACTATGATAAGTGAAATAAACAAGAACCATAATAAAACATTACACGATAAAACATTGGCAAACCAGTATAAGCTAAATTCTCCTTACCGAAGTAACGAGCAGAAGAAACCTAGCCACTATGTGGGACCGGAACACAGGTCGTTAACAAAGAACCGTAGCCACTACACTGGGACCGGATAAAACCGTTGCCATGGTCGGTACAGACAGAATCCAAACTGTAGTGGCGAATAAATTAAAGATTCCAAGCCGATGATCATCCGACAAGGTAACCTAGCTTAGTGGTGCCATTAGAGTAAAAGTTTGAACCTCGAAGTAATATAAATCCTTCAAAAATATATTTCCAAAATCGATAAAAACTACTCCGAACAAATACACATCTCACAATCGACACGAATCCGAGCAAAATAAGATGAGTAGTCTTATCAATTATAAATGTGGTAAACCACTCAAAATATCCAAATGATAAATGGATCGACAAAACCTTTTAACTGGAATGAATTTAGTGTGATGTTCAAGCATTAGGTGTCTAATACACACTTACTCCTATTGTCAATAAAAGAGGGATTGGTGCCACGAAGATCCTGACAAATTTAATAAAGGATAATGTACATTAACTATACAAGATCCCCAATTTTTATTCATTAGTTCAAATAAATTTCATAATTTCATCCCGGACTTTCAAAAAGGTGAATGGGCTTCAAACAAATGGGACACTTGGGCTGGAATGGACTCTGAAACATGGGCTATAAATACCTAGAGAGCGCCAAAATCAGGCTCCACAGCCCACGACTCATGGACCTAGATCCTGACGGAGCTCGAGCACCCATCGCTCTCGAGGCATTATGTTACGTCCGATTGTCGGACCTGCAATGCCCACAGTCCGTCGATCGCAGCGGCGCTCATCCTATTTGGTTGGATCCCCCTTTTGTCCAATCCCTATCCATTTTCTTTCTTTCCCCTTCTTCCATACACATCTCCATGAGTATTTGGGCCCTTTCATGACCTCCTCAACTCATCAAATCATCATTCAATAATCATTCTAAACAACCATTCAAACACTTTTAATTAAAGATTTCCTCCATTCTTTGAACACAAAGACTTACATAAATAAGGCTAATTTCAAGATGACAAATTCAAAACCAAGTTCCAATCCATTGCAAAACAATAAACAATAGAACATGAAACTAACATTTCAAGGAACAATCATGAATCAAAAGAGGTAACATAGAAATGAAAATGCATGAGATAACTTATAAATAGAACCATCAATCAATTGAAATTACTTGCCTCAAGCCAAGAGAGAGAAATACTCCTCAACACTCTCTAGGCCCAAGCTCCAAATCTACAAAAACCCCCAAAAATTTTCCAAGAAGAACCCTAAAATCAATCATTTGAAATCACAAGGGAAAACTCTTGCATGTGTGATGAAAACACTCTAAATGAAGAGGAAAACAAAGATTTCAAGATTTAAACCTTGCTAACCTTGAAGACTCAAACCAAGAAGAGAAGCTTGAAAGAGACGCTTCCTGCTCAAAATCCTTAAAAAAGGTTTTGGAAGCTTGAGAGAGAGGAAAAACCCTAGGAGATCAAATCCTCCTAAGCACTCAAGAGGAAGGCACAGAAGGAGAGAGAAAGTTGCTGGAAGAGAGAAACCTTGGCTCCAAAGTAGCAGGAAGAAGATAAATGAAGGGAGAAGAGAATCCTCTTATAAGATGGGTTTGTGGGCCCAATCTTCAAAGGCTAAAATGGATTTGCGGGCCGAAGAAAACACGAAGAAGACAAAAAGATCAACGAAATTTCTACTTTCCAAAAAGTATATTTTTGCAATTTCTGAAATTTTAAATTTGGGTACAGATTTTGTGTGAAAGGTCATTTTGCCCTTTTTTCGAAAAAGCGATTCTATCATTAAATCAAAGGTCAAAACATGAAAGTTGATAATCTAAATGAAATGAGTCGAAATAATAAAAATTGGGATTTTACAAAAACAAGTAAACCCCAAAGTCACACACAACACACGGGCGCCCCGGCCCGCGTCAAGCCTAAGTCAACGACTCTCAAAACTTCCCAAAGCTATTCAAACATTCTAATCAGCTTAAAAATTAAGCTAATCGTCCACTAACCCCACTTACAACTAATCACGATTAAAATATAATTAAATATACCGAACCTGGGTCGGGGTCTGACATCCTCCACCCCTAAAAATCACATTTGGTCCTCCAAATGATCACTAACCTCTGGAAATAGCTGAGGGTATTTCTTCTGGACCTGATCACGAAGTTCCCAAGTGGCCTCTTCTGGTCCATGATTCTCCCAACGAATCTTTACCCACTGAATTGTTCTGTTTCTCAGCTCTTGCTCTTTGGTGTCAATAATCTCTGCCGGTTTCTCAATGTAGGTGGCATCTTCTCGAACATCCAACGGTTCGTGATGTAGCACGTGTGAAGGGTCCGAGACATACTTCCTTAGCATTGACACGTGAAACACATTGTGTACACCTGAAAGTTCTGGAGGCAAAGCTAATCTATATGCTACTTCCCCGATACGACTCAGGATCTCATACGGTCCAATGAATCTCTTAGATAAATCTCAGTGTTCCTCTAACCGGAGATACCTTCAAAAATACTTGTCTCCAACTTGGAATTGTAGATCCTTCCTTCGAACGTCAGCATAACTTTCTGTCGGCTTCTCGAAATCTTCAATCGTTCATGAATAATTCTGACTTTATCACTTGTCTCTTCAACCTAAGAAGGTCCATGAAAACTGCGTTCTCCGACTTCTTCCCAACACACTGGGGTCCTACATTCCTGCCATACAACGCTTCGAAAGGGGCCATCCCTATGCTTGAATGGTAACTGTTGTTGTAGGCAAACTCACAGAGAGGTAAATTCTCATCCCATTGATTCTTGAAATCAAGTACAAGCTCCTAAGCATGTCTTCAAGGGTCTGAATAGTCCTCTCCGATTGACCATCAGTCTGCGGGTGATATGCTGTGCTGAATTGAAGCTTCGTTCCCATCGATTCATGTAAGGTCTTCCAAAATCTCGAAACAAATCTACTATCTCGATCTGAAGTAATGGAGACCGGCTGACCATGAGACTGACAATCTCCTTCACGAAGGCTTGTGCTAAAGCCAACATGTGCATTTTCTTCCCGTCTTCAAAGGAATAAAGTGTGCCGACTTCGTTAACCGATCTACTATGATCCAAATAGCATTGTTCCCTCTGCTTGTAGTCGGTAGACCCGAGACAAAATCCATAGTCAGTGTTCCCATTTCCACTCTGGAATTTCTAATGGCTGCAAAAGACAGGTGGTTTCTGATGTTCTGCCTTCACCAATTGACAAGTCATGCATTGGATACGAAGGCTGCTATCTCTCTCTTCATATTGTTCCACCAAAAATGATTTCAAATTTTGGTACATCTTCGTGCTCCCCGGGTGTACAAATACCTGTATTGTGAGCTTCTACCATAATTCATTCTTCAAATTATCTATCTTTGAACACAAAGCTGCCACGGAAGTACAAAACTCCATCCATGATTGAAATCTGGGCTTCTGAGATGTGCTCCAAATTTTAGCCAAGTCGGATCTTGCATCTGACTGTCCTTGATTTTCTGAATGAAGACGGGCTAGACACTGTCATATTTGCCACATAACTCCTTCCTTCAAAGGTTGGAAATCACCTCAACTCTTCGAATTGCTGAAAATTTAAAACCCTTGCAAACTGGCCAAGAAAACTGATTTTCTACTCAATGCATCGCCACTACGTTAACCTTCCCCGGATGATAGATGATTGGGAAATCATAGTCTTTGATGTACTCCATCCATCTTCTTTGCTCATGTTTAATTCTTTCTGAGAGATAAATATTGGAGACTACGGTGATCCGAATGAACTTCAAATTTTTCCGTAAATAGTGTCTCCACATCTTTAACGCGAACACTATGCTGCCAATCCAAATCGTGGTGCATATTTCTTCTCGTGTTCCTTAATTCCTCGAGCCATAGCTATACATTCCCATTTTGCATCAAACACATCCAAGTCCTACACCTGAAGCATCAGTATAGATAACAAAACCGCCACTCCCCGAAGGTAAGGTGAGGACAGGTGCTGCCTTTCTTCAATTCTCAAAACTAGCTTCACATTTCTCTGACCATACGAACGCACATTCTTTCGGGTCAACTTGGTCAAAGGTGCTGCAATGGATGAAAATCCTTGTACAAATCTTCTATAGTATCCTGCAAACCCAGAAAACTCCTAATCTCAGTCACATTCTTCGGCTTCTCCCAATTGATGTGCTTCTATCTTTGCTGGATCAACTGCTAGTCCTTCTCTAGAGATGATGTGACCAGAAAGTGACTTGCTCTAGCCAAAACTCGCATTTCCCAATCTTCGCATACAACTGGTTATCTCTCAACAACTACAATGAAGTCCTCAAGTGCTGCTCATGGTCTTCTCTTGACTTGGAATACACTAATATGTCATCAATAAAGACGACTGTGAACTGATCTAGATAGGGTGCAAAGATCTTGTTCATAAGGGCCATAAATACCGCTGGTGCATTCGTCAGTCCAAAGGGCATCACCAAAAATTCATAGTGCCCGTATCTAGTCCGGAAAGCTGTCTTCGGGATGTCTGATTCTCTAACTCTCAACTGATGATATCCGGACCTCAAATTATCTTCGAGAAAAATTCTGCTCCTTGCAACTGGTCAAACAACTCTCTATCCTTGGCAAAGGGTACTTGTTCTTGATGGTCACTTGGTTCAATTTTCTGTAGTCTATACACATCCTCAAGCTTCCATCCTTCTTCTTGACAAATAGAACTGGGGCTCCCCATGGTGAAACACTTGGCCTAACAAAGCCTTTGTCTAGTAACTCTTGTAACTGTAGTTTCAATTCTCCTAACTCTGCTGGAGCCATCCTGTAAGGAGCAATGGAGATCGGAGCAGTCCCTGGCATCAACTCTATTGTGAACTCAACCTCTCTGACAGGTGGTAAACCTGGAATTTCTTCCGGAAAAACATCGGAAATTCGCACACTACCGGGATGTTCTCCACCCCTTGGGACTGTTCATCCTTGGTGATAAATGCAATGAATCCTTCACATCCTGATCTCAACAACTTAGCTGCAGAAAGAGCTGAAATAAACCTAGCCGGAGAAACCCTTTTCTCTCCCTGAAATTTCACTCCGGAGGATATCCCATCCAATCTAAAAGCAATGGTCTTGCTATAGCAGTCCATAGAGGCATGATGTCCCGATAACCAATCCATGCCTAAAATGACATCGAAGTCATGCATAACTAAGATAATAAGGTCTGCAGGGAATATGCATCTCCTATCTTCACTGAACTAGGGTAAAATGTATTACACACAACTTGTTTCCCTACCGGAGTAGTAACAGTCAAAACAAACTCTAACTCTCTAGCAGGCACACTAATCATTTTAGCAAACACAGGAGATATGAAAGAGTGGTAGATCCGGGATCAAACAACACTTTAGCTTCTACTTCACAAATTAAGAGTTTACCTTCCACAACATCTCCCGCTGCTTCAGCGTCCACTTGATTAGGTGATTGAGGCGGCCTTGCTGACGCGGTCTATTCTGGTTCTGATTCTGCCTTCCTTACGCACATTCCGATTCTGTTGCGGTGGACGGACGTTCTGATTTTGTGGTTGCTGACGGGGCTGCTGATTCTGCTGCTATCTTGGTTGATTCTGAACTGCCTGCTGGTTCTGCTGAGGTGCTTGCCTTGGTGGCTGCTGGGTGCCCTATTGCCTTGATTTCAAACCCCCCCAGGGTCGCAGACCCCTGCGACCCTGGGCCAGGGTCGCAGACCCCTGCGACCCTGGGCCAGGGTCGCAGGCCCCTGCGACCCTGGCCCAAGGTCGCAGGCCCCTGCGACCCTGGGCCAGGGTCGCCGGCGACCATGGACCCCGGGGTCGCCGGGGGAAAGCCCCGGAAACCCCGGTTTCACCGTTTTTTCGCGATTCGAGAAGCCCAGCCTCTGGTACTTTCCAAAATTCATGCTTTTGAGACACCAAGTCCTCTGATATCCGTCCAAAACACGGGTAAATCATCAAGAGTATCAAAGACAGTATTGATCGCCACCCGGTCAACCAAAAGAAAAGTGTGCTTTCCACCCGACCGATCGAGAAATCGACAGGACAGATGGCACCGACCCGCTGTTGGCAACAAACACCTGAAATTACATGGTCATCTGATGTCGATCTACATGAAGATCCATCGATGATCATCAACAGAAGAATTCCAAAAGACGTGGCACGGCCCGCGACTCTTCAGCTGCTCGGCGACCACTTAATGCGATTAATTGACTAGCTTTATTACAGTCATTAATCCATTTCCTTGGACGGCCCAATCAGAAGCAAGCATTTGGGAGTTACAAGTCAAGAGATTCATGGCATTTAACCCATGAAACTCCTCCCATCATGGCGATTAAAGGCGATTAAATGCCCTCAATCTCCTCCGGCCAATCAGAAGCCAAGAAAAAAGAGTTACAAAATAAACAAATCAATTTTGTAACTCCTCCCATTATGTGGCTTAATGACATTAAAAGCCCATAAGCTCTCCTAAATGGCTACCAAGAGCCTATAAATAGGAGAGCACTCCAAAGGAATCCAGATCGGAAAAAAGAGACAGACACACAGACAGAGAGAAGCACAGAAATCCAGAGAAAGGAAAAAGAGAGAAAACTCTGCGGAAGTTCTACACCGGCCACCGCAACAAGGTGACAAAAGTCCCTTGGGGGGTACCCCCCCCAAGGTCCTTGCCTTCTCCTCCTGCCTCCAATGGCTTAGATGTGGCTTTTCAGCCCGTCTACTCGGTTTTTTATTGGATATAGGACCTCCTTTTGGTCTTTGTCTTCTAAAAACCCGAGGTTATAGCCAAGCCAAGCAAATCAAATAGCATCCTCTGTTCTCATCTGCATGGATGATGGCGAAGCCCACATATGGCTTGCGACCGTCAATCTAAACGAGTCCCCCACAATCTCCTGAGAAGTTAGATCCTCCTTTTCTTGCTTTTCATTGTAGTTTGTATTTTTTAAAAGAGACAAAAATCACAATTCTTGTCTTTCATTATTGATAAGGATTGTAAATCGGCTATAAACGCCAAATCGGCTATAAACGCCAAAATCGGCTATAAACGCCAAAATCGGCTATAAACGCAAATCGGCTATAAATGCCAAAAAAAATCGCCTTTCACGGCAAATCAAGAAAAATGTCTCTTTTCTTAAATATATGTGCAATGGAAAACTTGAAAGAAGTTGATTTCCTTTTTACTTGCGAAGGTTGATCTCCGGATCACCACTTGCAATTCCAAGTAAAAATAGAAAATCTGGCACACCACAAAAAAAGAAATGTTGATGCACGCCCCTGCCCCCCGGTTACGAAAGGGTCGGACCCGACGGACTCCCACGTCCGCCGACCTCGGTAGAACCAAGCAGGAGCGCGGTCCATCACCTGGAGGTAAGGCTCCCCCTTAAAAGAGTGCGCCAGCGAGCAGGGCTGCTGCTGAGAGGTTCGCGTTCTCAACGTCCCTTCAAGGCAAGGGTCCGGATCGGCCTCCGGACCTCGCGCCGCCCCGGCGACATGGAGGCCGAGGCTGGAGACTCAGCCCGGGAGGCCCTTAAATGTGGAGGACCGGGTATTGGGGAACCCTCTCGTCATCGGGGCTCTTGCCAAAGCCTGTGCCCTTCCGCGTGACATGGAGCAGCACGCGAAGTTCGACAACAAGAATATGCTGGCCTCGGCGATCCAGGCTGCTCTCCTTGTAAGTATTCTTGATGCACTTCTGATGTACTTTGTTCCAGCTGCTCCCGTCTGATTCGTTTTCTTTTGCAGAATGTGCAGAGGCTTCAGTTGGTGGTGGAAAGGAGCGACAAAAACGTCTCCATAGTTTCCCAATTGGAGTCTGAGAGGGAAAAGCTGAGGAAGGAGCTGGCGGACCTGAAGAAGAGCAACGCCGAGCTGAACGCACAGCTGGAGGTGACTCTGGTCAACATTACCGATCTCGCATCGACGACTCACTAGTTGAGGGGTGAGATCTGGTTGAAGATGAAAAGGCTGGCCGAGCTGGAGACTGCGCTGGCGAAACTGAAGGCAGAGTCGGCGACATAATCGACGAGGCAGCGTGCCGAAGTGCTCGCTAATCGTGCTGAAGTGGAGAGGCTTCAAAGGGAAAACGCCAGACTGACAGCTCAGCATGCCGAAGTGGAGCGGCTGCAGAAGGAGAATTTTGACCTCAAGTCCTCACTACAAGCCGAAGCCCAAGCCGCCTTTCAGAAGAGAGTGGACCGGGCCACGGAGGAATATGAAAGGCAGGTGGAGGAGATAACCTCCATTTTGTTCGAGGAGGGCCGCCGGGCCGCTCTAAAAGAGGCGGGGGTTCCTAAAGATCACCCGGTCTATCAGAACTTGCCGAAGTACTCTGTCCCTGTCACGCCCCTGGATCGAGGACCCGTTAAACAAGACCTTAATCCGGGGTCGTGGCACGACGGGCCGGAAAATTCCGCCCGCACATGCTAGTTTCCCATAGGTTTCCGCGGTAAGGATCCTCGAAATCCGATCCAACATTGATTACTAAGAATCACATTCATACGAATAAATTACGCGGAAGCATTGTAGCAAACATAGAAGTCTATCATATGGTATAAGATGAGAACGCTCAAGACTAGCATAAAAAAGAGAAACATTCTATAGATAGGCCCCAAAGTTAGTTTCAAGTTTAATACAAAAGTAAAGTTAGCCAATAATTACATTTTCCCAAAAAGAACAAGCCAACCATGGCTACAACAAATCCCCAAAAAGAATAGTATCTATCCCAAAATGTGATCGAAGCTCCAAAAACAACCCGATGTCTAAACAACATCATCGGGCTGCCACTCGCCTTCCACAAGAACTATAGGTTCCGCCTCGAAGTGCGCCTCAACAGCGAGGGGCTCGACATCTAGCACCAAGCAAAAAGGGTCAGACACGACGGTCTGGCAAGCAAATATAACAAATAACAGGATGATAGAAAAAGTAAAACATTAAATAAATGAGAGCCACGATTAAATCCTTAATAATAGAAGTGACAAGATAAAAGATAGACATCTTAATAGTTTACGAATCCAATGCTATGATAAGTGAAATAAACAAGAACCATGAGATAAAACATTAAACGTATAAAACATTGGCAAACCACGTATAACTAAATTCTCCAATTACCGAAGTAACGGGAGCAGACAGAACCGTAGCCACTACTCGTGGGACCGGAACGTATATAGTCGTTAACAAACAGAACCGTAGCCACTACACGTGGGACCGGATATAAACCGTTGCCATGGTCGGTACAGACAGAATCCAAACTGTAGTTGGCGAATAAATTAAAGATTCCAAGCCAGATGATCAGTCCGACAAGGTAACCTACGCTTAGTGGTGCCATTAGAGTAAAAGTTTGAAACCTCGAAGTAATATAAATCCGTTCATAAAGATATATTTTCCAAAATCGATAAAAAAACTACTCCGAACAAATACACATCTCACATATCGACGAATCCGAGCAAAATAGATGAGTAGTCTTATCAATATCCATAAATGTGGTAAACCACCTCAAAGCATTCAAATAGGTTTATAAATGGATTCGGACAAAACCTTTTAACATGGAATGAATTTAGTGTATGATGATTCAACAGTCTGATGTAGGTCGTCTTGAAGTACATTTGACCCCCTATTGTCATTAATAAATAGTAATTTGGTGCCATAGAAGATCCTTGACAATAAAAAGGGATGAAGTGTACATTGAAACTTGAAAGATTCCCCAAATGGTTTTATTCATAGTTCAAATAAATTTACATAATGGTTCTATGATTTAAAAAAAAAGGGCTGAATGGGCTCCAATTATAGAAAAGGGATTGGGCTGAATTGGACTTGAATATGGGCTTAAAGTAAGCCTGGAGAGCGGTCCAACAATCCTCTTTTTGCAGCTCTTCTCATTTCAGTCCGATCGATCGGACTCATTGGCCGATCGATCGGACCTGAAATGCTCTCAGTTATTTACAGTCCGATTGATCGGACCTGAAATGCCCACAGTCCGATCGATCGGACAGCGGCGAATCTCATCCTATTTGGTTGGATCCCCCTTTTTGTCCAATCCCTATCCATTTTCTTTCTTTCCCCTTCTTCCATACACATCTCCATGAGTATTTGGGCCCTTTCATGACCTCCTCAACTCATCAAATCATCATTCAATAATCATTCTAAACAACCATTCAAACACTTTTTAATTAAAGATTTCCTCCATTCTTTGAACACAAAGACTTGACATAAATAAGGCTAATTTCAAGATGACCAAATTCAAAAACCAAGTTCCAATCCATTGCAAAACAATAACACCAATAGCTTTAAACATAAACATTAATCCATTTGTCCAAGGAAAATCCATGAATCACAAAGAGGTTAGAGCATAGAAAGAAAATGCCATGAGATAAACTTATAAAGTAGAACCATCATATCAATTGTAGAATCTACTTGCCTCAAGCCAAGATGAGAGAAATCACTCCTCAAACAACTCTCTAGGATCCCAAGCCCCAAATCTACAAAAACCCCCAAAATTCCCAAAGAAGAACCCTAAAAATAAACATTTGTAAATCCCAAAGGAAAACACTTGCATGTGTGATGAAAACACTCTAAATGAAGCGGAAAACAAAGATTTCAAGTTTGGAAAGCCGTTGCTAACCTTGATGATCTCAAACCATAAAGAGAAGCTTGAAAGAGGACCTTGCCTTAGCTCAAATCCTTAGAAAAACGCATCCTTGGAAAGCTTGAATGATGAGGAAGAAACCTAGGAGATCAATCCTCCATGAAATCTCCAAGAAGTGAGTGTTCCAGAGGAGAGAGAAAGTTGCTGAAGAGAGGGAAAGCTCTTGGCTCCAAAACGTGCAGGAAAAGATAGAATGAAGGAGAAGAAGAGAACTCATCTCTTATAAGATGGGTTTGTGGGCCCCAATCTTCACAAGGCTAAAAATAGCATTTGCGGGCCCCGAATGGAAACGACGAAGAAGACAAAAACGATCAACGAAATTTCTACTTTTCAAAAAGTATATTTTTGTCAATTTCTGAAAATTTTAAAATTTGGGTACAGATTTTGTGTGAAAGGTCAGTTTTGCCCTTTTTCTCGAAAAACGCGATTTCTGATCATTAAATCCAAATGGTCAAAACATGAAAGTTGATAATCTAAATGAAATGAGTCAAAATACATAAAAATTGGGATTTTACAAAAATCAAAGTTAAACCCGAAAGATCCACACACAACACACGGCCACCCCGGCCCGCGTCAAGCCTAAGTCAACGACTCTCGAAAATTCCCAAAGCTAGTCAAACATTCTAATCTAGCTTAAGAAAATAAGCTAATCGTCCACTAACCCCACTTATCAACTAATCATGATTAAAATTATAATTAAATATTTCAAACTTGGGTCGGGGTCTGACATCCTCCACCCCTAAAATTCACATTTGGTGTTCCAAATGATCACTAACCTCTGGAAATAGCTGAGGGTATTTCTTCTGGACCTGATCACGAAGTTCCCAAGTGGCCTCTTCTGGTCCATGATTCTCCCAACGAATCTTTACCCACTGAATTGTTCTGTTTCTCAGTTCTTGCTCTTTGGTGTCAATAATCTATGCCGGTTTCTCAATGTAGGTGGCATCTTCTCGAACAATTAGCGGTTTGTGATGTAGCACGTGTGAAGGGTCCAAGACATACTTCCTTAGCATTGACACGTGAAACACATTGTGGACACCTAAAAGTTTTGGAGGTAAAGCTAATCTATATGCCACTTCCCCGATACGACTCAGGATCTCATACGGTCCAATGAATCTCTTAGATAATTTGCCTCGTTGTCCAAATCTCAGTGTTCCTCTGACCGGAGATACCTTCAAAAATACCTTGTCTCCAACTTGGAATTGTAGATCCTTCTTTCGAACGTCAGCATAACTCTTCTGTCGGCTTTTCGAAATCTTCAATCGTTCATGAGTAATTCTAACTTTATCACTTGTCTCTTCAACCAAAGAAGGTCCATGAAAACTGCGTTCTCCAACTTCTTCCCAACACACTGGGGTCCTACACTTCCTGCCATACAACGCTTCGAAAGGGGCCATCCCTATGCTCGAATGGTAACTGTTGTTGTAGGCAAACTCACAGAGAGGTAAATTCTCATCCCATTGATTCTTGAAATCAAGTACATAGGCTCTAAGCATGTCTTCAAGGGTCTGAATAGTCCTCTCCGATTGACCATCAGTCTGCGGGTGATATGCTGTGCTGAATTGAAGCTTCGTTCCCATCGATTCATGTAAGGTCTTCCAAAATCTCGAAACAAATCTACTATCTCGATCTGAAGTAATGGAGACCGACTGACCATGATGACTGACAATCTCCTTCACGAAGGCTTGTGCTAAAGCCAACATGTGCATTTTCTTCCCGGTCTTCAAAGGAATAAAGTGTGCCGACTTTGTTAACCGATCTACTATGATCCAAACAACATTGTTACCTCTGCTTGTAGTCGGTAGACCCGAGACAAAATCCATAGTCAGGTGTTCCCATTTCCGCTCTGGGATTTCTAATGGCTGCAAAAGACCAGGTGGTTTCTGATGTTCTGCCTTCACCAATTGACAAGTCATGCTTCTGGATACGAAGGCTGCTATCTCTCTCTTCATATTGTTCCACCAAAAATGACTCCTTAAATTTTGGTACATCTTCGTGCTCCCCAGGTGTACAGAATACCTCGTATTTTGAGCTTCTACCATAATGTCATTCTTCAAATTATTTATCTTTGGAACACATAGTCTGCCATGGAATTACAAAACTCCATCCATGATCTGAAAATCTGGGCGTTCCGAGATGTGCTCCACAATTTTAACCAAGTCTGGATCTTGCATCTGACTGTCCTTGATTTTCTGAATGAAGACGGGCTCAGACACTGTCATATTTGCCAACATAACTCCTTCCTTTAAGGGTTGGAAATCTACTCTCAATTCTTCGAATTGCTAAAAATTGTAAAACCCTTGCAAACTGGCCAAACAAACTGATTTTCAACTCAGTCCATCTGCCACTACGTTAACCTTCCCCGGATGACAGATGATCGGGAAATCATAGTCTTTGATGTACTCCATCCATCTTCTTTGCCTCATGTTTAATTCTTTCTGAGAGAATAAATATTGGAGACTACGGTGATCCGAATGAACTTCAAAATTTTCTCCGTACAAATAGTGTCTCCACATTTTTAGCGCGAACACTATCGCTGCCAACTCCAAATCGTGCGTCGCATATTTCTTCTCGTGTTCCTTCAATTGCCTCGAGCCATACGCTATCACATTCCCATTTTGCATCAAAACATACCCAAGTCCTACGGCTGAAGCATCAGTATAGATAACAAAACCGCCACTCCCCGAGGGTAAGGTGAGGACAGGTGCTGAAGTCAACCTCTTCTTCAATTCTTCAAAACTAGCTTCACATTTCTCTGACCATACGAACGGCACATTCTTTTGGGTCAACTTGGTCAATGGTGCTGCAATGGATGAAAATCCTTGTACAAATCTTCTATAGTATCCTGCCAAACCCAGAAAACTCCTAATCTCAGTCACATTCTTCGGCTTCTCCTAATTAGTGATTGCTTCTATCTTTGCTGGATCAACTGCTAGTCCTTCTCTAGAGATGATGTGACCAAGAAAAGTGACTTGTTCTAGCCAAAACTCGCATTTCCCAATCTTCGCATACAACTGGTTATCTCTCAACAACTGCAATGAAGTCCTCAAATGCTGCTCATGGTCTTCTCTTGACTTGGAATACACTAATATGTCATTAATAAAGACGACTGTGAACTGATCTAGATAAGGTGCAAAGATTTTGTTCATAAGGGCCACAAATACCGCTGGTGCATTCGTCAGTCCAAAGGGCATCACCAAAAATCCATAGTGCCTGTATCTAGTCCGGAAAGCTGTCTTCGGAATGTCTGATTCTCTAACTCTCAACTGATGATATCCGGATCTCAAATCTATCTTCGAGAAAAATTCTGCTCCTTGCAACTGGTCAAACAACTCTCTATCGTTGGCAAAGGGTACTTGTTCTCGATGGTCACTTGGTTCGATTTTCTGTAGTCTATACACATCCTCAAGCTTCCATCCTTTTTCTTGACAAATAGAACTGGGGCTCCCCATGGTGAAACACTTGGCCTAACAAAGCCTTTGTCTAGTAACTCTTGTAACTATAGTTTCAATTCTCCTAACTCTGCTGGAGCCATCCTGTAAGGAGCAATGGAGATTGGAGCAGTCCCTGGTATCAACTCTATTGTGAACTCAACCTCTCTGACAGGTGGCAAACCTGGAATCTTCCGGAAAAACATCAGAAAATTCGCACACTACCGGGATGTTCTCCACCCCTTGAGACTGTTCATCATTGGTGATAAAAGCAATGAATCCTTCACATCCTGATCTCAACAATTTAGCTGCAGAAAGAGCTGAAATAAACCTAGCCGGAGAAACCCTTTTCTCTCCCTGAAATTTCACTCCGGAGGATATCCCATCCAATCTAAAAGCAATGGTCTTGCTATAGCAATCCATAGCGGCATGATGTCCCGCTAACCAATCCATGCCTAAAATGACATCGAAGTCGTGCATAACTAAGATAATAAGCTCTGCATGGAATATGGCATCTCCTATCTTCATTGGGTAACTAGGGTAAAATGTATTACACACAACTTGTTTCGCTACCGGAGTAGTAACAGTCAAAACAAACTCTAACTCTTTAGCAGGCACACTAATCATTTTAGCAAACACAGGAGATATGAAAGAGTGGGTAGATCCGGGATCAAACAACACTTTAGCTTCTACTTCACAAATTAAGAGTTTACCTTCCACAACATCTCCCACTGCTTCAGCGTCCACTTGATTAAGGTGATTGAGGCGACCTTGCTGACGCGGTCTATTCTGGTTCAGATTCTGCCTTCCTTACGGCATATTCCGATTCTGTTGCGGTGGACGGACGTTCTGATTTTGTGGTTGCTGACGGGGCTGCTGATTCTGCTGCTATCTTGGTTGATTCTGAATTGCCTACTGGTTCTGTTGAGGTGCTTGCCTTGGTGGCTGCTGTGGTGCCCTATTGCCTTGATTTCTGTTATTTGGGCAATCCTTCATTTGGTGATCTGTGCCACCACACTTAAAACACGCACCCGTAACTCTATAGCACTGCTGAGAAGGGTGGTTCTTGCCACAATGCTCACACCCACCTTGAGCTGGAGTATTCTGCTGCTTCTTCTGTCTCTTGCCTTGATAAGATTTCTGCCCTCCTTGGTATTGCTGTCTCTTCCTCTGATTATCCTTGATGATCTGATTGTTGATGTCTTTAAATCTATAAGCTCTTTTGATAGCCTCTTGGAAAGTGGTTGGTGGTACCACTCCTAATGCATCCCTCAAGATGATGGGATTAAGTCCATCCATGAACTTGATAATCTTCTTCTCTTCCGTATCCACAAGCTCCGGTGCATAATGAGACAATTCCTCAAACTTGGTAAGATATTCAAGAACGGTCATGTCCTCTTGCTTGAGCAATTGAAACTCTGCTGCTTTTTGCTTCTTGATGTGAGCAGGGACATACTTTTCACTGAACTGATGTTTGAAGGTGGCCCAAGCAATCTCATTCTCAATATTTTGATAACCTTCGTTAATGGTTTTCCACCAAATATTTGCCAGTCCGGTGAACATAGACGCTGTTAGAAGAACTTGTTGCCTGCCTGTGCATGTAAAAATATCGAAGATGTTCTCCATGTGGGCTAACCAGTCATCAGCTGCCAAAGGATCTTCTTGTCCCGTGAACTCCTTAGGGCCTCTCTTTCTGAACTTCTCAAACAAGATATTAGGATCCCTGTCTCTGTTCTGCATAGCTTCCATATTAGGCATTGGTTCTGGCCTCCTTCCCAAAACTTCAAGCAACTGCTTCTGAACTTGAGTCAACTCTTCGTCTTTCTTTGCCATTTGTTCTTGGAATCTTGCTTGATTCTCATTGGCCCTATGTTGTTGTTCAACTAACATCTGCATGAGCTGCTGAAATTGACCTGTCAATCTGATTCTCAACCCCACTGTCATTGTTACTGCCTGATGCATTCGCATTCGCTGGAGGTCTGCGTGGAGGCATAGTGCTGCAAAACAACTTGTTAGTACAATAAAATTTAGTAAATAAGGCGTTCCCAAACCCAATCGATACTAACTAACGGGAATTCTAACGAATCCTTGCCACGTCCTTATGTTTCTAATCCAATTTTAATTACCTCAAATATTTCTCGCTCTGATACCAAGCCTGTCACGCCCCCGGACCGAGGAGCCGTTAAACAAGACCATAATCTGGGGTCGTGGTGTGTCGGGCCGAAAAATTCCGCCCGCACACGCTAGTTTCCCACAGGTTTCCGCAGTAAGGATCCTCGATATCCGATCCAACAGTGATTATTAAGAATCACATTCATACGAATAAATTACGCGGAAGCATTGTAGCAAACATAGAAGTCTATCATATGGTATAAGATGAGAACGCTCAAGACTAGCATCAAAAAGAGAAACATTCTATAGATAGGCCCCAAAGTTAGTTTCAAGTTTAATACAAAAGTAAAGTTAGCCAATAATTACAATTTCCCAAAAAGAATAAGCCAACCATGGCTACAACAAATCCCCAAAAAGAATAGTAACTATCCCAAAATGTGATCGAAGCTCCAAAAACAACCCGATGTCTAAACGACATCATCGAGCTGCCACTCGCCTTCAACAAGAACTATAGGTTCCGCCTCGAAGTGCGCCTCAACAGCGAGGGGCTCGACATCTAGCACCAAGCAAAAAGGGTCAGACACAACGGTCTGGCAAGCAAATAGAACAAATAACAAGATAATAGAAAAAGTAAAACATTAAAAAAATGAGAGCCACGATTAAATCCTTAATAATAGAAGTGACAAGATAAAAGATAGACATCTTAATAGTTTATGAATCCAATGCTATGATAAGTGAAATAAACAAGAACCATGAGATAAAACATTAAACGTATAAAACATTGGCAAACCACGTATAGCTAAATTCTCCTATTACCAAAGTAACGGGAGCAGACAGAACCGTAGCCACTACTCGTGGGACCGGAACGAACATAGTCGTTAACAAACAGAACCGTAGCCACTACACGTGGGACCGGATATAAACCGTTGCCATGGTCGGTACAGACAGAATCCAAATTGCAGTTGGCGAATAAATTAAAGATTCCAAGCCAGATGATCAGTCCGACAAGGTAACCTAAGCTTAGTGGTGCCATTAGAGTAAAAGTTTGAAACCTCGAAGTAATATAAATCCGTTCATAAAGATATATTTTCCAAAATCGATAAAAAAAACTAATCCGAACAAATACACATCTCACATATCGACGAATCCGAGCAAAATTGATGAGTAGTCTTATCAATATCCATGAATGTGGTAAACCACCTCAAAGCATTCAAATAGGTTTATAAATGGATTCGGACAAAACCTTTTAACATGGAATGAATTTAGTGTATGATGATTCAACAGTCTGATGCAGGTCGTCTTGATGTACATTTGACCCCCTATTGTCATTAATAAATAGTAATTTGTTGCCACAGAAGATCCTTGACAATAAAAAGGGATGAAGTGTACATTGAAACTTGAAAGATTCCGCAAATGGTTTTGTTCATAGTTCAAATAAATTTACATAATGGTTCTATGAATTAAAAAAAAAAAGGGCTGATTGGGCTTCAATTATAGAAAAGGGATTGGGCTGAATTGGACTTGAATATGGGCTTAAAGTAAGCCTGGAGAGCGGTCCAACAATCCTCTTTTTGCAGCTCTTCTCATTTCAGTCCGATCGATTGGACTCATTGGCCGATCGATCGGACCTGAAATGCCCACAGTCCGATCGATCGGACAGTGGCGAATCTCAGCCTATTTGGTTGGATCCCCCTTTTTGTCCAATCCCTATCCATTTTCTTTCTTTCCCCTTCTTCCATACACATCTCCATGAGTATTTGGGCCCTTTCATGACCTCCTAAACTCATCAAATCATCATTCAATAATCATTCTAAACAACCATTCAAACACTTTTAAATTAAAGATTCCCTCCATTCTTTGAACACAAAGACTTGACATAAATAAGGCTAATTTCAAGATGACCAAATTCAAAAACCAAGTTCCAATCCATTGCAAAACAATAACACCAATAGCTTCAAACATAAACATTAATCCATTTATCCAAGGAAAATCCATGAATCACAAAGAGGTTAGAGCATAGAAAGAAAATGCCATGAGATGAACTTATAAAGTAGAACCATCTTATTAATTGTAGAATCTACTTGCCTCAAGCCAAGATGAGAGAAATCACTCCTCAAACAACTCTCTAGGATCCCAAGCTCCAAATCTATAAAAACCCCCAAAATTCCCAAAGAAGAACCCTAAAAATAAACATTTGTAAATCCCAAAGGAAAACACTTGCATGTGTGATGAAAACACTCTAAATGAAGCGGAAAACAAAGATTTCAAGTTTGGAAAGCCGTTGCTAACCTTGATGATCTCAAACCATCAAGAGAAGCTTGAAAGAGGACCTTGCCCTAGCTCGAATCCTTAGAAAAACACATCTTTGGAAAGCTTGAATGATGATGAAGAAACCTAGGAGATCAATCCTCCATGAAATCTACAAGAAGTGAGTGATCCAGAGGAGAGAGAAAGTTGCTGGAAGAGAGGGAAAGCTCTTGGCTCCAAAACGTGCAGGAAAAGATAGAATGAAGGAGAAAAAGAGAACTCATCTCTTATAAGATGGGTTTGTGGGCCCCAATCTTCACAAGGCTAAAAATGGCATTTGCGGGCCCCGAATGGAAACGACGAAGAAGACCAAAATGATCAATGAAATTTCTGCTTTCCAAAAAGTATATTTTTGTCAATTTCTGAAATTTTCGAGATTTGGGTACAGATTTTGTGTGAAAGGTCAGTTTTGCCCTTTTTCTCGAAAAACGCAATTTCTGATCATTAAGTCCAAATGGTCAAAACATGAAAGTTGATAATCTAAATGAAACGAGTCGAAATACATAAAAATTGGAATTTTACAAAAATCAAAGTTAAACCCCAAAGATCCACACACAACACACGGGCGCCCCGGCCCGCGTCAAGCCTAAGTCAACGACTCTCGAAAATTCCTAAAGCTAGTCAAACATTCTAATCTAGCTTAAGAAAATAAGCTAATCGTCCACTAACCCCACTTATCAACTAATCATGATTAAAATTTAATTAAATATTCCAAACCTGGGTCGGGGTCTGACTGGCCCGGAACCCGAACCGAGTCCTGCTCCACTGACTGAGAGTGCCCAGGTCGAAGCTCCTGCTGCTGACTCTCTCTTAGACGGCGCTCCATCTATTCCTCCAGCAGGTGACACTCCGTCTGCCCCACCTACGGGTGATGCTCCATCTGTCCCTCTTTCAAGTGATGCTCCAGAGACGGTTGTGGGTACTGCCGATACCGCCGATCCTTCGGAAAGGCAGTGAGGGCGTTGACCAAGTCGCCGAAGTTCTTGCAGCTTTTTGAACACTGTATTTTCTACTTTCAGATTGTAGTCTTTTCACTCTTTGAAATGTAGTGTGAATCATCTTGTAATCTCTTTTCCTTTGAATGAAAAGTCAAGTTGTTTATTCGAGCTTTCTTCTGTCTTCTTTTTGAGTTCGGCTTCTTTGTGTTTGAGTCCGGCTGAATGCTGCGACGTGAGGGTTCTGAGTTGGAAAGAGGATACCTAGCGGTTTTCATGGTTATCTGCCCTGATATCCCGCGTTTCGAGGCTCATAAATAGCAATCAGTTCAGTCGTACAACCGATGCGGAAAACGAGCAGATGGCTCCACTTGTCGCCATTGGGTCCGCCAGTCAATCCATAGGAAAAGTGCGCTTCACGCGTGGCATGGGAGACCTCGCCTCATAAATTTCTGTGAGTACTGAGCCTTCCTTCCCCCTATAAATAAGGGGGGGGGTAAGTCTGCTGCCATGGGAGAGTAAAAAGGAAACCTGAACCAGTAGCCCTTCTTATTTCTCATAGTCATGAGGACCCGTCCGCCTCTGCCAGACATTCTGCCAGTTTCATTCTTTATGAGTTTAGAAATCTTTGTTCTGAACGAAACCTCTGCGACTGAAGGCAGCTTCCTCCGGGAGGGGCTATCCCTGGCGGTCGTGGTCTGTGCGTTCTCTGAATATGGTCGCCGTGGACCACGCGTTCTCTGAACGCGGGTCCACGACCAACTCCCCCTGATGCGGCTGCATGCAAGTTAACTCCTGTCGATGTGGTTGGGAGTTGCTTGCAGACTTGGTTCTGCAGGGTCTTGTGTGGCATTGAGGACCAGATCAAGAAGCCTCCGGGCTGAGGATCAATGAAGATCGGAGTCTCCAAGCTGAGGACCAGTGAAGATCAGTCTCCATGCTGAGGACCAGTGAAGCTAGTCTCCAAGCTTCCTTTCCTTTTCTGTTTTTAGAGGACTGCGAGCCTCCTTACTGTATTTTGCTTTTCTTTTCTGCAACCCATGTAATGAGGACATTATATTTAATAAAAATGAAGTTTTTAATCCAAATGGACAATGTCTCCAGTATCTCTGCATTTTTCTGCTTTTTTCTGCACTTTACTATTTTTTTGCACTTCTGTGCTTGCACTGCTTCATCCTTTAAAGACAGCTATTGGCCGAGATGAGCCCAGAATTTCGAGGATCTCGACTGTGCGAGCCTGGGTTTGGGATCGATCTCGGGGGGTGTATGAACCCAGAGTTTTGGGAGCGACTGGGTGTATGAACCCTAAGTCAGTCCCTAGGTGCGTGAACCCAAAGTTTAGGGAAGACTAGGTGTATGAACCTGAGGTCAGTCCCAGGGTGTATGAACCCAGAGTTTTAGGAGCGACCGGGTGTATGAATGCTAAGTCGGTCCCTGGGTGCGTGAATCCAAAGTTTAGGGAAGACTGGGTGTATGAACCCGAGGTCAGTCCCAGGGTGTATGAACCCAGAGTTTTAGGAGCGACTAGGTGTAAGAGCCCTAAGTCAGTCCCTGGGTGCGTGAACCCAAAGTTTAGGGAAGACTGTGTGTATGAACCCGAGGTCAGTCCTAGGGTGTATGAACCCAGAGTTTTAGGGGCGACTGGGTGTATGAACCCTAAGTCAGTCCCTGGGTGTGTGAACCCAAAGTTTAGGGAAGACTGGGTGTATGAACTTGAGGTCAGTCCCAAGGTATATGAACCCAGAGTTTTAGGAGCGACTGGGTGTATGAACCCTAGGCCAGTCCCTGGGTGCGTGAACCCAAAGTTTAGGGAAGACTGGGTGTATGAACCCGAGGCCAATCCTAGGGTGTATGAACCCGTGTTACTGAACTCAGATAAGGTGGCACAGATTGACGACAGGGCGAAGGCTGCTTTTATTGATCATGGGATTCTCATTACATCATAGAAAAAGAACTTCTTTAAGTGGGATGCATTCCATGGTCTCAGCAACTGCCTGCCTTCCAAGTCTTCGAGTTTGTAGGAAGATCGCCCTGCTACCGAAACCACCCTGAACGGGCCATCCCAGTTCGGGGCTAGTTTGCCTTTGCTTGGATCTCTGTCAGCCGGGAGGGTCTTCTTCAAGACTAGTTCTCCTACTGAGAAGCTCCTCTCCTTGACTCTTTCATTGTACCCTCTGGCTAGCCGTTGCTGGTAGTCGGCTAGTCGTATGGCCGCCGCTTCTCGGCGCTCGTCGGCCAGGTCCAGCTCCATTGCCAGGTTTATCTCGTTTCGGCCTAGGTCGACAAGCTCTATTCTCAGGGTAGGGAGGCCAATTTCCAAGGGAATGACCGCTTCCATAAGCCAGGGGGAAAGGTGTCGCCAAAGTGGAACGCCTCGGGGTTGTCCTGTACGCCCATAATACGCTGGGGAGCTCCTCTACCCATCTTCTTTTCACCCTGTCCAGTCGCTTTTTCAGGCCGTCAAGTAGTACATTGTTAGAAATTTTGGCCTGACCATTGCTTTGCGGGTACGCCGGGGTGGAGTAGTGGTTCCTGATGCCATGCCTTTGGCAGAAGTCTCTGAAGAAGTTGGAGTCGAACTGAGTCCCGTTGTCTGAGATCAGGGTCCTGGGAATGCCGAACTTGTTATGATGTTTTTCCATACAAAATTCTTGGAGTCCCTCTCAGTGATGGAGGACAGTGGTTCAGCTTCTACCCATTTCGTGAAGTAATCTGTGGCAACTATTAGCCATCTTTTGTTCCCTCGAGCCCGGTGGAGAGGTCCCACAATGTCCAGCCCCCATTGGGCGAAGGGCCATGGACTAGAGAGGGGGCTCAGGTCCTGTGCAGGCTGATGAAGGGAATGGGAGAACTTCTGTCATTTTTAGCACTTCCTGGCGTATACCTGCGCGTCCTTCTGCATGTACGGCCACCAGTAACCTTGGCTTATAGCTCGGTACGCCAGCGACCGTCCTCCGATGTGACTTCCGCAGATTCCTCCGTGGATCTCATACAAAAATTCGTCAACCTTGCTTGGATGGATGCATTGGAGGTAGGGACCCGTGAAGGATTTTTTGTAGAGCTTGCCTTCAGGGGATAGCCAGAATCGAGCTGCCTTGAGTCTGATCCGGTGAGCTTCGTTCTTGTCTTCGGGGAGCTGATCATCCTTGAGGTAAGAAATGATCGGGTCCATCCAGCTTGGGCCGAGATCAAGGCACAGAACCTGTCGAGATAGATGGAGCTCTAAGCTTGATCTTGGTATCGATCCAACCTCAACGGTTCTTTTCTTTCCTGCTTCGACAGCGGAGGCTAGGTTTGCGATCGCATCAGCGTGTGTGTTAGTATCTCTGGAGATCTGTCTGACTTCGGCTGTCTGAAAATGAGCGAGCAATTTCTTTACGAGGGCTAAGTAGGCCGCCATCCTGTTGTCCCGGGCTTGGTAGTCTCCAGTTAGCTGGCTAGTTATCAGTTGTTAATCGCTGAAGACCACCAATTGCCGGGCTCCGAGGATTCGGGCGCTGTTCAGTCCTGCAATCCGAGCTTCGTACTCAGCTTCGTTGTTCGTTGCTTTGAAGTCCAAGGTCAAGGCTTGTTCTATGACCGGTCCTTCTGGCGATTGGAGAACTATGCCCGCGCCAGCTCTCTTGGAGGTAGACGAGCCTTCGACGAACACTCTCCATGCCGAGTTAAGGACTTGGCTCTGAGAAAGTTGGTCGACCTCGGCGACTCCATTCTCATGCCCTATGCCCCCCAGTTCGGTGCCGGGCTGGGTCGAAGCCGAGCTCGGAGAGACGAACTCAACGACGAAATCTGCCAGAATCTGGGCTTTGATTGCAGTCCTGGGACGGTACTGAATGTCATACTGCCCCAATTCGACCACCCACTTTGAGATTCTCCCTGAAAAGTCAGCTTTTTTTTATGATGGACCGGAGTGGATGCTCCGTAATAACCATAATGGTGTGGGATTGAAAATAGTGAGAGAGCTTGCGGGAGGCACTGACGAGTGCCAGCGCGAGCTTCTCAAGCAAAAGGTATCTGGTCTCGGCATCAAGGAGGACCTTGCTCGTATAATAGATTGGTTTTTGCATTTCATTGTCCTCTCTGACGAGGACGGAGCTCATTACATTATCCGAGACCGCTAGATACAAATACAATGTCTCCCCCTGAGTCGGGGTAGAGAGCAAAGGTGGTGAAGAAAGATAAGTTTTGAGTGCTTGCAATGCTTGGTCGCACTCAGGGGTCCATTGAAATTTTAAGTTTTTCCTTAGAAGCTGAAAGAAAGGCCAGCACTTATCTGATGATTTGCTGATGAATCGGTTGAGTGCTGCGGCCATGCCAGTTAGCTTTTGGACCTCCTTGGTAGTAGTCGGGCTCTAGATTCTCAAGATCGCCGTGATCTGGTCTGGGTTGGCCTCTATCCCCCTCCGCATTACTAGACTTTCGAGGAATTTGCCAGAAGCGACGCCGAAAGCATTTGGAGGCGTTCAACTTGAGCTTGAATTCTATGAGGATGCCGAAGACTTGAGCCTGGTCTGCCAGGTGGTCATGAGACTGCTTGGATTTGACGACCATGTCGTCAATGTATACTTTGACAGTTTTGCCGAGCTGAGCCTGAAACATCTTCGTGACGAGACGCTGGTAGGTTGCCCCCTCGTTCTTCAATCCAAAGGGCATCACCTTGTAACAGTAAGTGTAAGACCCCGACCCCCAACTTCTCTGATTAGTATTGTTTTAATCGTGGTTTAGTTTTTTAAGCAAGATTTGAGTTGGTTTGACATTGTTTTTTAGTTTGACTAGATTTTTCCATAGCCTTGCAGATTTTGAAGACCGTTGACCTTGGTTTGACCCGGTCCATATGATATGTATTTTTATGAGGAATTACTTCTGATTTCTAAAAATTCTGAATTTAGTGTATTTTGACTCATTTTATGAAGTTTAACAACTTTCATGTTTTGACCGTTTTGATTTGATGCACAGAAATCGCGTTTTTCACTAAATCTGTCCATAAATTTCAAAAATTTTAGAATTTGGGGAAAATATACTTTTTGGAAAGTAGAAATTTCGCTGATCATTTTTGTCTTCTTCGTCGTTTTCATTCGGGACCCACAAATGCTAGTTTTGACCTTTGTAAGTTTGGGGCCCATGGGGCCCAGCCCATTTATCCTTTATAAAGCCAATGGGTTTCTCTTCTCTCCCATTCTTCATTTTCCAGCAACATGGAGGCTGCCTAGGGTGTTCTCTCCCAGCCACTTCCTCTCTCATCTTGCAAGTTTGTTTCTTGAGGGCCAAATGGAGGAATGATCTCCTCATCTCTTTCTCCATCTTCCAAACTTCCCTTAGATGCCATTTTTGAGAGATTTGAGCTAGAGAAGACCCATCTTTCAAGCTCTTCTTCTTTGTTTGAGCTACCAAAGGTTAGCAATGGTTTTCTTTTCATGAGATCTTGGTTTTTCAAACCTCTTGGAGTATTTTTCTCACATATGCAAAGGGTTTTCTTGGAGATTTGAGGATGATTGATTTTTAGGGCTTCTCTTGGTTTATTTTGGGGCTTTTGTAGATGGAAGACCTTGAGACCCTAGAGCTTTGTTTGAGGAGTGTTATTTCTCTCATTTAGACTTGAGGCAAGTAGATTTCACAATTAATATGATGATTCATCTCATTTGGTTTCATTTCATGGCTTTTTCTTATTATGTTCCAATCCTTTATGATTCATGGATTTACTTTGAATGAATGAACCAATGTTATGTTGATTTCCATTTATGTTATGGTCTTACAATGTATTGGAAGTTTGCTTTCACCTTGGTCATTTAGAAAATTTGATTTCTTTGTGTTAAAAGTTGGTGTTCAAAGAAATGGGAAAAAACTTTGATTTTTAAAAGTGTTTGTTTGGTTAATTGGATTGTTAATGAATGGTGATTTGATGAGTTTGGAAGGTCAAGGAAGGGCCCAAATGATCTAGGAAATTTGTATGAAGGATTGGGAATGAAAAGAATAAAAACTGATGGAGAAACATGGAAAAAAATGCTCAACGAGCCGGACTGGACAGAGCCCAGTCCGCTCGAGCGACCCAGTGGGCCGCTCGAGCGGACCAGGTTCTGCCTGGCTCGCTCGAGCGACCCAGGCTCTGTCTGGGCTTCGCTCGAGCGGGCCCTGGGTCGCTCGAGCGAGCCCAGCCCAGCCTGGGGGCCTGTTTCAGGTGGATTTCTGGGTCCGTTTAAAATCAGTTTATGGGCCTGTTTTCAAGACTTCTTTGGGCCTGTTCAAAGTCAGTTTTTGGGCCATTTCAAGACCTGATATTGGGCCATTTCAGGGCCTGATATTGGACTATTTTAAGATCTGTTTCTTAGGCCATTCAAGGATTAGTTTTGGGCTGTTTTTAAGGTCTGTTTTGTGGGCCATTCAAGGATTAGTTTTGGGCTGTTTTTAAGGTCTGTTTTGTGGGCCATTCAAGGTTAGTTTTGGGCTGTTTTTAAGACCTGATATTGGGCCATTTCAGGGCCTGATATTGGACTGTTTTAAGACCTGTTTTGTGGACCATTCAAGGTTAGTTTTTGGACTGTTTTGAGGACTGTTTGGGCCATGTTTAAAGGGCTGTTTTGGGCTAAGTGAGTAGACTGTTTTGGGCCCGGTTTAAGGCCAGCTATGGGCCTATTTTAAAGAGATTTGGGATTACTTGTAATACTTGGAAAATTTGTTAAATGGGAATGAGAAAAATGAGAGAATGAACATATGTGATATTACCCGGGAACCTTTCGAGTCTCAATGCGCACTTTATCATTTAAATGTTGTTGATTTTCATTGGCATCAAACATACTCTTTATTAATCAATGTTTAAAGGTTAAATGTGTATTGAGATGGTCCCTTGGTAAGTCATTAAGTCATTCTCCCCTACCCATTCCATTTCAAGTTAGAGAATGTATTTGTGTTTGTATTCTTCGGTGAACTAATTTAAATAGCATCGGTGATTTGCTATAAAATCATATGGTTCTTCCATGTTCGAAAGGATTGATCGTATGATTTTATACAGATCACTTTGATGTGTATTTGAGCGGTTTACCATGGAATTCGTATGTTTTCTCCGAATTGATTTGGAAGGAGATTGGAGTGGTTCGCCACATTCGGGATTTCTTTGATGAGACTATTATTTTGATAAAATTAGTATTTTGAAAATAAAACCTCGAGGGAAGACGGGGCCAGAGCTTTGTAGTGCGAGCCCAAGAGCCAAAGAGACTATTATTTCAAAAATAAAACCTCGAGGCAAGACGGGGCCAGAGCTTTGTAGTGTGAGCCCATGAGCCAAAGGGGTTATTATTATGGTTTGATTTGTATCGGTTCGAGTTTCGAAAACTAAAGGCACCACTAGGCTTAGGTCACCTTGTCGGGCTGATCACCCGGCTTGGGATCTTTAATTTGTCCGCCAGCTGCAGCTTGGATTCTGTCTGTACTATTTAATTGCTTTGATATTTATGTTCGGTCTTTCGATCGTTTTATCATGATTTACTGCTATTATTGTTTAGACTCTTTAAATGGATTTACAATGATTCCATAAGGTTTTATGAATGTCCTTTTGTTTCATATTACCTGTTTATTTACTTGCCAGACCGTCGTGTCTGACCCTGTTTGTTTGGTGCCAGTTTCCTCTCTTTCTGTTTTTAGGTGTTTGATCGGAGGAGACGGTGGGACCGCCGGTCCGACGTGAGAGGCTACCCATTGATATCATCTAGATGTCAAGTTTGGCACCGGAGCTTGTAAAATCACTTGGGGTAGTACGTCACTTAGTGGTTTACTTGTATGGCTTTATTAGCCTTTTTCATTGGGTTTGTGATCAAGACATTTGTTAATTGTAATTTGAATATGTGGGAAATAAATAGTCTTGTTACTACCAGCTCAGTGTGCTCTGATTTATGATTTATGACAGTCTGCTTATGTGATGGCTTTATGATATTGGTTGCGTGCGACACGGAACCCGATGGCCACGGATTCCGAGTCGTAACACCATGTTTAGCTTCCGTGAAAAATATACTCTGATCGTGGTGGAATCTGATTATCCTCATTCACGCGGATCTTGGGAAATATAACAAAAGTTTCAAATTAATCCCAAAAATTTCGCATCCCGAGGTTGGATCACTGCAGGGCCCGGTTTCGGGGTGTGACAGGTTTGGTATCAGAGCTGGTTAGTTTCTAGGAAATAAAATACTCTAGAGACATTAAGACGTGTGGTGAGGATTCGTTAGATTGTGTCGACTTGTTTTCTCGTGTCCTTGTTTCTTTGATTTTGAGTCGGCTTTTCTTTCAGTTCGGGAGACTTTGCTTGTCCTTTCTTTTAGTTCTTGTTCTTAGGAGATTTAGATGACCAAATTTCCTCCTTAGTGGTGGAGAATTTAAAGTCTCCATACTCTTGTTCGTTGTCTTTTGTCTGTGCTTGTGTCGAAGACTGAGAACCCTGTGGACTTAGTATGTTGTTTTCGGAGAACATCAGCAGACTTTCAGCCTTCAGCATCTTCATTGTGGCTAATGAGAGAAAACATGTGCATTTGCCCGCCAAAGTAGAACTTGAGCAGTATTTGAAAGTCCCCTTTCAGCTAATCGAAGATCATCATGCAGCGTACCAAGGTAAGCACCCTGGTCTCCAGAGCGATTCTTCCCTTGGGGTAGACCGGTTTGGCATTGAACCCTATCAGAGGCATACGAGCCTCTTTAAAATCAGCCTCCGAGAGTCCCATCTTCTTGAAGCATCCGTAGTAGTGGATCTCGGATGAGCTACCGAAGTCGATGAGGATTCTCTTCACTGTGAAGTCCCGCAACTTCAATGTCAGGAGCAGGGGATCGTTATGGGGAAGCTCGCGCCGTGCTCTCTTGGACGCTGGTCCGAGCTTAGTCATCATCACTTCTTTCCCATGAGAGGCCTGCCTGGCCTCGGCACGAGCCTGGGCGCTGCTCCTAGGGGAGAGAGAAGGCACTGAGGGTGCCAGATGGATGACATTGATGATCTTTTCTGATTCGTCGCTGTCTGGGTCCTTGTCCGCGCTTTGATGAGTTCGGCCGCCGCCAGCGTCTCCTGTCTTGATGTAATCCTTCAGGTGGCCTTCCTTGGCGAGCTTTTCTAGGTGAGACTTCAGGATCCTGCACTCCTCGGTTTTATGCCCATTCTGCTTGTGGTAGGCGCAAAACCTGTCCTGGTCACGGGAGGAGGTGTCGCCCTGCATGGGCTGAGGCCAGCTGAAGAATGGCCTGTGCTTGATCTTATTCATGATCTGATGGATCGGCTCCTTGAAGATGGTGTTCACAGCCTGGTAGGAATTGGAGGGAGGCCTGGGTTTCCTGCTGCCCCCAGATCTGGATGCTGGGGTCTTTGCAGAGCTCGAAACCCAAGCTTGGTTCGGCTCTTCTTTTCGGAAGGGCTTCTTGTCCTTCTTATGGGGCTGGTCGCCCTTATCCTTGTGTCCTGTGCCGTGGCTTTTTCGGGCCCGAATATCATCTTCCTCCCGGGCAATATAGCGCTTTACCCTGGACATCAAGGCTGGCACGGAGGTTACAGGGTCTCCGGCCAGGTCTTTCCTGAGCTCGTTTCCTAGTAATAGAGCATTTTGGAAGGCGAAAACAATCACTTCGTCCTTAGAGACTTCAATTTGGCTGTAAGTCACCCAGAATCGCTTGGCGAACTGGGTGATGCTCTCGCCGTGCTTCATCTTCAGAGCCAGTATATCAGCATCGGTCTTGGGGACGACACTGTAGGCCTGAAAATTCTTCAAGAAGGAGAGCTGGAGCTGTCTCCAACTCGAGATAGACTTCTCTGGGAAGGCACAGAACCACTTCAAGGGGAGGTCACCCAGACTGGAGGAGAAGATTTTACAGTTAAGGTGGCCCTCATGCCCCCAGATAGACATCCTCTGAAAGAAGTGTCGGAGGTGAGCAGCGGGATCTGAGACTCCGTCGTAGAGGATGAATCGCGGAACAGAGAACTTCTTGGGCAAGGGAATCTCCTTAATATCCCGTGTAAATGGGGAGACCCCCAGATCGGTGGGGCCGTAAATATCCTGCTGGTCTCTGGAGAGTCCGGCCATCTCCAGGTTGCGCTGGACAGCCAACTTGATGCGCCGATCGAGCCATTCCTGCTTGTCATCTTTCTCCTGTGATAACGTCTCCGACTTCCGCTTCGAGTGGCCTCGAATGTGATGACTGTGAGCTCGGCTGTCCCGGCCACGACGGTTTCGGCTATTACTCGAGCCTTCATCGTGGGCCCGACTGCTCTTTTCATCCAAAAAAGTCCTCAAATCCTCGTGGGAGGAATAGATTGCCTTGCTCTGGGCGGCTCTCTTCTCGCCTTAGCGCCCAGAGGGCTGCCTTAACGAGGTAGCTCCTGCTGCTCTTAGCTGCTGCTGGGAGCTGGCGGATTAACTACTCCTGCTCCTGGATAAGGATGTTTTGCGCTGCGACATCCCCTCCATCAGTAAAGTGTCGTGGACGGTGTGACCTGCTGACTGCTACGGCTTTGTCCTTCTGGGGATGCTCCTGTCGCCGTTCGTCCCGTCGGGGAGGCATAACTTCCTCGCCCGGGGACGAATCCTCAACTTGCTCTGGGAATGGAACTGGGACGAAGAGGCACGAGTCTGGGCGTTCTTCGCCTGCAGCCGCGCCAAGCCCCGCCCCGGATCGCCTTTGAGGAGGGGCGTCCGCCGACGGGCCCGGTAGCTGGACCATCGCTCTCGAAGACTATTCGCCTTTCTAAGCTTTTGGAGGCATCAGATTGGGCTAATACTTTCCCACAGACGGCGCCAATTGTAAGTGTAGAAATGTAACTCACAAGATTATAGGGTGCCTAAAAGGACTTATCCGAACATATAATGAAGGTCAGCTGCCTCAAAGCCTGAAAGGGGAAGAACAAATGGTCAGAGGGCCCTGGCCGGAGTGGCACAAGGCTCTCCGATGCCTAAGTTAGTGTATGAACTGAACAAAGGTAGGAGAGGAAGAAGAGAGGCAGAGTAACAGCTCTAGTGAGTGTGTATTGCGTACCTTTGTCATGGAATGTTATCCTATTTATAGAGGACTCTACCTGATATCTTGGAGTGGGCCCCCAGATTTGATAGGGATGCTGTTATTAGCCGGCAAAGTAATAAATGCAGGTCCATCACAGCCCACATAGCATTTATTGCCAATCCGATCAGCCCACATTGCATTAAATGCATGTCATGTTGGGCCTGATCGTGTCGCCCGTCTTTGGCGGTAGAGGTCCCATCGGATCCATCCTCGGGCTCTGCCTTGATTTGGCTACAACCGCTTGATGCCGCCTTGTCAGCGATCTGGCGAAGATTGTGGACGGCTGGGGTGGCCCATCTATTCCACTAGCTCGTGCCCCTATTCCGCCACGTGTCTGATGATGTGGCGGGCACGGGGGGCGAGACCAGGGTTTTTCTTCATCTTGGCTTCCATGCCGGCTTCTTCGGCCGGGGTCAGGTGCACAGCCGAGGTCAACCTTGATAGTCGAGCTCGGCACGGGCATCCGAAGTCAGTCTCGTTTCGGCTGAGGCCTTTATCCTGGCGGCCGAGGTGTGTCTGGGTGGCACGTGGGCATGCTAATTGACATCTTATAGCCGAGATCTGCATAATCTTGGTGTCTTGAAAATCTCCCCACACAATTATTATTATTTATTTATTTTGATATCCCATCTAAGGGGAATGAGACGTGAGAGACACACACTTAGGGAGAGAACGGCTGGGGTGAAACTCGCACATGTGAGGATAGAGAACCTATACACGCGGGGAGTTAGAACTCACACGTGTGAGGAGTGGGGTGGGGGGTGGGGGGTGGGACTATGAGAGACTGGGTCATTCCTTGGTGTGCTAGATTGATTACTCATAAAACATGTGAATAATAAAATATTTATATATTCACCTACTTTTATGCATGATATGTTGGAAAAAGGTGGACCTCTATGATAGGTTTCAAAAGCTTTTGACCCACTTGATGCAGGGATCATCTATCTAGAAGGTAACAAAAATCAATCCAAGATGTGTACCCTCAGTCTCAACCATCATGATCAGTAAATAACTCTATCTAGAAGATAGAAATAGTAACTAACACGCAACAAATAAATCTACAATATACAAGGAAGTAGATTATACCTTTGGAGCTCGATTGTGCTCTAATGGAGAAGTTGCATTTTTCTTTGATGATGAAACTTCTTCACTTATCAAATAAGGATCTCCAAGACCTCTTGATCTTTCATGCTATGACCCGTATCAGATTCTCTCTTCTCAAAAAGATGGTGGGATCTCCAAGAGAAAACTACTAAGAACTCAAAGGAGGAACTAGAAGGAGAATTAGAACAGGGAAGAGAGAAAGTGCTTGTGTAACTCTTGCACAAAATAAGGGTGGATGTCCAAGGGTTGGGCATGCAAAACTTATGGGAATGAGGGGTTGGACGTCCAGCACTACTCCTCTCCTTTTATAGCACAAAAGCAAACCTCCACCTACTAATTAATATTAGAAGTCTTACTTCCATAAGAATTAGTAACTTTCTCTTCTTTCTAATTGAAATAGAAGTCTCACTTCTCTAACAGTTAGTAACTTACTATATCGTAATTAGAAGTCTCACTTCAAATATGATTAGTAACTTTCTAATTCCTTTCTAACTAAAACAGAAGTCTCACTTGTACTAAAATTAGTAAGTTTACTATTACCACTATTAGAAGTCTCACTTCAAATAAAAATAGTAACTTTCCTTTTAGAGTTCAACTAGAATTAGTACTTAATAGTTGGGCTAGCGTGGGGACCACTAAGGACTCCTTCAAAAGCTGGCTCCAACTGGGACTCGCGACCCCACATCTCATGTGCAGTTCGGGCCCACAGCTAATTATAAATAACTCCACTATATAAATGCAATTGAACTCCAGTCTTACGAATAAATTACATAGAAGACCCTAAACTTCCACATTACCACAAATAGGCCCCTCTATCAATATCCATGGATCAATTATACCTGTCTTCCAAACATAGATCCATATCTTATTATCCTTGAGCCCTAATTAATTATAATGATCATAGGTACCTTTCCAATTAACTCTTAATCGAAATGGGAACGCACTTACCAATGATAAATCCATTAATTGGCACAATGGGATATTACTGATAGATTTCATCTTGACCATTGAATGTTCCCACAGCTCTACTACCAAGTACCCAAATCACCGAGGTGTTGACCTACAGTTGGCCTCACTCAATTGTGACTCAAAGCAAATGAATAGATAGAAACTTGAGTTCATTAATGTCTCAGGATTGAGAGCTTACAGCTAGGGAATTATGAGACTAGACCTTAAAGTAAAGACAGTGTTTATAAGGTGCTTCTCATGGTCCTTCAATATATCCAATGTACCAGTACTATGATCCAGAACCTTCCATTATGATGATCGAGACAAATCATACTATCTCATAGTAACCAAAGTACTGCAACCTTGTCAGTATGAGATGTCCAGTCTTATCACTGGTTGTGAAGATATTTAAGTATAAGATTTGTCACACATGTCTCCCGTATGTGGATCTCATCCATACACATATGTTACATCTAATATACTTGTGGACTCCGGTTCATCTCATGAACCATCATGTCATTCGTATTGGATATGTGCAAGTATATAATAAATCACAATTCATCTCATAAAAGGAAAGCGTGAATATACCGATAAATAAAGAAATTAATCGATTTATTATATCATCTACTGGATTGAGTCCATAAAACTAACATGAAAAACCCGAAAGTAGGCTCAATTCCTATTAAAGTAAAATTTTGTCCAAACCTTTGGTATAAAATATTTTGAACAATTTAAGTCTTTAGAAAGTGTGCTCTAGTGGAGAGTCACAAATTTATCCAAGTCAAGAGATTGAAAGGATTTGGACTCAGCGGTAATGTGACATGTTTGGCAAGTGTTAATTATTTGAAATAAAGCTTATTCAAATATATTTGTTTGAATCAGAGTCCTTTCAATTAGATCCTATTACAATAGACTGTTTGATATGTCTGAATCAATTACAAAAGAAAAAAAGAAGCAAACATGTCATACTATTAAAGTTATATGGGGGAAATTATCGTATAATAAAACAATGCAAGCAAATTTGTCATAAACTAAAAAAAATGCACCGAAACTTATCATAATCTCAAAGTTATATGGCAATCTTGTCATAGTATATTGAAAGCATTTGATGGGTCTGAGCTCAAGCAAAGTCGAGTTTAATAGGCTAAAGCTCATGCTCCACTTGTGAGCTTTGCTTGATTAGTATTGGATGAGTTTGCACCTAGTTGACTTGTTGACATTATTATAACATATTGAATTTATTTTTTCTAAGAGATACCTCTCAAGGCTCTAGTGAGAGCGCTAACTTTTTACCACCACACGAAGCCCTCTCCAATACAACAACCAACATCATCCATTCTCCACATCCAATTCCATTACAAACACATCTAATCTTGCATGTTAATTTCCGATTTATACAAATGAGCTCAAAGGTAATCTATCAATGAAATCAAATGCTTAGATCAATCAATAGAACAACATATCACAGTAATTATGTGTACCCACTTGCCTTGGTTTAGAAAGCTCAAAAGAAGCAAGCCCTAGCTCCAAAAAGCCCTAAAACCCAAATCCTTGGAAGCAACCAACCCAACTCAAATCCCTAGCACAAAATCACAAGAATAAAAGCTAGTAAGCTAGCCCATCACATCTCCAAGCTTATTAACAACAAAACCTAGGTATTACACACAAAGCCACTCACCTAGGGTTGTAAAATTGGGGAGAAGACTTAAAAAGGAGATGAGGGATGATGCAGTGAGATCCAAGAAGAATATGGCCCACTAATTGGCCCCACCAAGGATGATGTTCTTTCTTTAAATAATTTAGTAATTTGATGTAATCTCTGATTAGAGAGATTTTAGTGATTTGGTTTATTTAGAGATTTTAGTGAGATTTTAGGGAATGATTTTAGGAATCACTGATAATTTATGGTAGATTCTTTATTTAGACCATTCATCTATTATAAATAAGGAGGGATGCTTGCTTGTAATGCTCATGCTATAATTTTAATAAGATTTCAGAATTGTTCTTGTGAGTTTCCCTTTAGGTATTTTCCCTAAGTGATCTTAGGGTTTTGAGTCTTAGACCTCGATCTCACCGTCGGAGGTTCTAGATCTTCATCGTGGCGTCCGAGCTGCGCCATCAATTGGTATCAGAGCAAAGATCCAATATCGGATCGCCATCGGGCCATCCTAATCGTGATTCGAGATAACCCGTGAATCTCGATCTCCGTGCATTACCAATCATCCATCGTCTCTTACACCATCATCTAACACTGTCATCATCCATCACACTGCACACTGTCCCGAAACCACACCCACACCCCCTACCCCTCTGTCATACACCTTCCACATCTCCCATCCACCAAAACCATTACCACCACCGACATCCCTTTACCAAAAAAAAAAAAAAAAACACCGCTGTTCCAGCAGCCTAACTCTCACTAAACACCTTCTCCACATCTCCCATCTCTCTAAACCACCGAACTCAAGCCCCTCTGCCTTACGCCATTAAAAAAAAAAACACCTGCGCTCGAATCCTATCTAGCCAACTAACCCTGTGCCTCTCCTTCAACAATCCCCAATAACCCATGCCCATATCTCCCTCAACTGATTCACATCCCAGCCCCAGGCGAACCCACCTTCCCCTCATCCCAACCGTCCTTACTGTGTGGGGATATTTCTAAGATACCGAGATTACATTAGCTTCGGTAATAGTACCAACTAATCATGTCTCGGTCTTGGCCACGCACACCACGGCAATAGGGCCAGAGCACCAACCGAGATCAAAGTCATTCCCGACCTCGGTCATTCCTGACCTCGGCACCGTGTCTTGGCCTCGGTCACGCATCTCGACAATAGTGCCAGAATGCTAGCCGAGACGGGCATTGACAGTTGTACTACTATGGATGCTTAAACACGTCACAGGACGTGTGATAAGACAAGAACATGCGCAAGTGAGGCTGAGAAGACATCCTTGCCGCCCATAATCCCTAACAGAACTGCATCCAGCGCCTACGTCCACATCAGGGTAAGGTCTCAGGCAAAGCTCGATGGGACCCTACCAAGAAGTCAATAGGGTATGGCCCAATAAGACTGTCATTTAATGAAAGGTGGGCTAATGGGACTGTACCTCTCAAGTACCAGATCAAATCATAGGGTTCACCATCCAAAGCCAACATGATTCTCTTATATATAGAGGAGCTCACTCTATAAGGATATGTTTTTCATTCACTCATACTTACATACACTCTCCAATCTTCTGCTTAATTACAGAACTGACTTAGGCATCGGAGAGCCTTACGCTGACTGCAGTTAGGGTCTCTGACCTTTGTATGTCTTCCCTTTTCAGGTTTCAGGCATCCCATCTTCATCAAGGAGTTCTAAACTCATCTTAGTCTATTAATCCAAGTCCGTATATTTTTAGTCACTTACAATTTGCGCTGTCTGTGGGGAGGGTTCGAATCTCATTTGAACCAAACTCCCAAAAACCATGCCTCCAAAACCAAAAAAAGCGGAGAATCTTCAAAAGCCTTACCACCATTGTTGCCAGACCAACCACTTGTTCCTCGCCAGAAGAGGTACGGGGCAAAGTCTGGTGCAGTGAGCGTGGGAAGTCCTCACACTCTTTCGGGTTCATCTTCGAAGGGGGTAACAGCACCTTCCCGACAAGAAAACCTTCGGCCGGGGTAGTCCCAGCAAGGTGATCTTTCTCTGGAGCATCCCCAACCGGATAATGGGAAGCAGCACGCCGACGACGACGATTGCAACCCTTTCCTCGAGGATATAAGGGCCCAAAACCTTGTTATCCAAGAGAAGGATGAGTTGATTCGTCAACTCTAGTAGCAGCTCCAGAAGAAAGCAAAGGCCACGTATCACACCTCGAAATCGGGATCCTGTAGCGTTCCGATCTCGGGATGCGAAATTTGAGATTTATTAAAACTTTTTGTATTTCCCAAGATCTGCGTGTATGAGGACAATAAAATTCCATCACAATCTGAATATCTCGCAGAAGCTTACATGGCGTTGCGACTCAGAGCCCGTGGCCATCGAATTCCATGTTGCACTCAACCAATATCATAGAACCATCAAATTAAGGCTCGTAACCAGACTGGTACAAACCATGAATCATAAAACATTAAGCTGGCGTAACAGGATTATTTATTTCCCACATATATTCAAGTTATAAAGTACAAAAGTATTTTCATTAAAATCCCAAAAGAAAAAGGCTAATAAAAGACATCCAAAATATAACCAACTAAACAAATTACTACCCCAAAATATAATACGAACTCCGGCGTCAAACTTGACATCTATATGACATCAATGAGCAACCTCTCACGTCCAACCGGCGGCTCAACCGCCTCCCCCGCTCAAAACACCTAAAAAGGTAAAGAGGTCGAGACCTGGCACCAAACAAGAAGGGTCAGACACAACGGTCTGGCATGCAAATAAACATATAATAGGATGACAAGGTTTATAAAACATTATGAAATAATTGTAAATACATTTGAAGTTCTATACAATAGTAGTGATGAAATAAAGGAACAATTTCTAAAAACTTTAACCATTTCAAAGGATATAATAAGTTGAATAAAACAATAACAATCAAATAAAGTAATGGCAATCGAATAAATCAATAACGATCATATAATTCAAAAGCAATCACAAGGAATCTGACAAAATGATTAAAACGATGGCAACCATATATGCTATATTCTCCTATTACCGAAGTAACAAGAGCACACAGAAAGCGTAGCCACGTACAAGTGGAACCGGAACAAACAGAGCCGTTGCCACATAAAGTGGGACGGAATACAGAAACCGTAGCCACATCCAGTGGGACCGAAAAATCAGAACTGTAGCCACATCCAGTGGGACCGGAAAATCAGAACCGTAGCCACATACTAGTGGGACCGGAAAACAGAACCGTTGCCATGGTCTGTACAAACAGTGTCCAAACTGCAGTTGGCAAATAATTTAAAGATCCCAAGCCGGGTCAGCCCGACGAGGTGACCTAAGCTTAGTGGTGCCATTTTAATCAAAATCTAAATTAATACAAATCAAGTCATAGTAATACATTTCCAAAATCGATAAGAAAACTACTCTGAACAAATACATATCGAACATACTGACAAATCTGAACAAATCAGATGAGTAGTTTTTACCGATGTTTACAAACGTGTCGAACCACTCAAATACCTTTCAAATCAATTTGTAGAAATCATACGAATTTTAGTGGCGAACCACTCAAATCTATTTCAATTCAATTTGTAGAAAAATATACAATTTTTCGTGGCGAACCACTCAAATCTATTTCAAACCACCGATACTTTCCAAATGTGGCGAACCACTCAATTCATTTCAAATCAATTTACAAAGAATACATATACATTTTTCTAACTCGGAATGGAATAGAATAGTGTATGTGATTCAATGGCTTACCAAGGGATGTCTTAATACACAATTAGTCTCCCAATGTCGACCATCAATAAGGAATTTGGTACCACTGAAGATCCTCAACGTTTGAAGAGATAAAGTGTACATTAAGACTTAAAAGATTTCCCGGATAATTTCTAAAATCAAACAATTCTATCCGTTCCCATGTAAGTCTCATGATTCAAATTAATTTTTGTTTAATACATTCAATCCAGACTTCCATGGGTTAATAAAGGGTTTAACGGGCTTCAAACATAGGGAAAAGATGGGCTGAAATAAACCTGAAATGGGCCCGAAAAAGATCCTAAAACAGCCCCTAATATGGCCCTCAAAAGGGCCCAAAACTGGGCCCAGGTCCGTTCGAGAGGCCTAGGGTCCGCTCAAGCGGACCCCATCTAGAACCTGAGCGGCCCAGTTGGTCGCTCGAGCGGACCCAGCTCTGTCTGGGTCCGTGATGAGTGCAGAAATGCACTATTTTACATCCCTTTTGGCCCTTCTTTTCCTCTTTTCTCTTCTACATTAAATTTCCATGCATCTATGGACTTCTCCTTGACACATTAATTCCATTAAATCTTTCACACACTAAATCATTCCATTTCCTTCCAATAAATCAAATATAGATACAACTTTCCATTGACTAAGTAATAAAATTCTGAAATGCAAAGAACAAAACCCAAAGATGATCATAGAAGAACAAAAATCTAGATTGTTGTGAAACTACAACTTAAAGAAGAACAAGCATAAATCATTGCTTAAATACCTCAAAGACAAACTATAAATCATAAAAAGAATATAACATAAAATGAAGAGATCATAAAATCATTCACTTTGAACATAACCATCATATTAGCTGAAGTATTCACTTGTCTTGGTCAAGATGGGGGACAAATCACTCCAAGATGGTCTCTTTAGGGTCCCAAGCCTCCAATCTACAAAAGCCCCAAAAATAACCCAAGAAAAATCCTAAAAATCAATCTTTTGCAAACCTCAAAGAAAACCCTTTGCATGTGTGAAAAAGACATTCTAAAAGTCTAGGAAAACAAATTTTTCAAGAAGAGAAAGCCATTGCTAACCTTTTGAAGTTCAAATCAAGAAGAAAAGCTTGGAGAAGAGGGTTCTTTTGCTCAAATTCCTTGAAAATAGTGTCTTTGGGAAGCTAATGAGGTGGAGAAGAAGGTTTGGAGATCAAATCCTCATATGGCACTCAAGAAGATAGCTTTCAAGAGGAGAGAGAGTGGCTGGAAAAGAGGACTGAAGAAACCCTCTCCCTTAGCCAAAAAGTTGCAAGAAATAGAATGGGAGAAGGAGTCCAGCTGGGCTTCTATAAAGTGCGGAAAATGGGTCCCAACACTTCAAGGGGCTGAAACTAACATTTCTGGGTCCCAAACGAAAATGACGGAGAACACAAAATTGATCAACGAAATATCTACTTTCTAAAAAGTATATTTTTATCATATTTTGCAAATTTCAAAATTTGGGTACAGATTTTGTGTGAAAGATCGGTTTTGCCCCTTTTCTCGAAAAATGTATTTTTTGAGTCCTAAATTTGGATGGTCAAAACATGAAAGTTGTTAAAATCAATAAAATGAGTTAAAAGGAATAAAAATTAGAATTTTTAGAAATCAATAATAATTTCTCACATAAAAACCATTCACATGGCCACCCCCGGGCCAGGTCAAACTAAGGTCAACAGCTCTTAAAATTCTCCAAAGCTATGAAAAATTTAAACAAACTTACAAACGAAGCCAAACCAACACTAATCTCACTCAAAAAGTAAATCACAAATAAAACAACACTAAGCACGAGGGTTAGGGGTTGGGGCTTTACACCACGACTCCACCCCCTAAAAGCAAGCAAGCTCCTCCAGCCAAGAAGGATTTGAGGCAAATCCTGAATAACAAGAGGCACGACCGAGCTTGCAATGAAGGTTTGAGTAACAGCCACTTGAAGAGAAGGTCGGGCCAATCACCAGAAGACAATGATGACTTGAGAGAATGGCTTGACCAACACGTCAAACAAACGGTCCTGCACAACATGGAGGTGATCGGTTTCGCCCGAGACCAGTTAAATGCTTACAGCTCCGAGGATCTCGGTGCATCTCCTTTCTCTCGGGAGATAAGGGACTTTGCTCTCTTAGAGAAGTTCAGCGTTCCGAGGTTCATTCTTTATGACGGGACCTCGGACTCAGCAGCACATCTTCGACACTTCACTCAGAAAATGTCGATTTGGGGGGACATAGGTCATCTGAATTGCAAAATCTTCTCTTGCAGTCTTGGAGACCTCCCCCTGAAATGGATCTATGCACTCCACGAGGAGTCAGTTTCAAGCTGGCGGCATCTCCGAAACTCTTTCGTGGAAAAGTTCCAGGCGCACAGAGTCATCCCTAAAACCGATGACGATATAATGGCTCTCAGAATGAGGCGGACCGAGAATGTTACTCAGTTCGCCAAGAGGTTCTGGACGGTATACAGCCAGGTCGAGGACTCCACTGACGAAGTGGCAATCAAGTCTTTCAAACCTGCTTCCAGGCATCGAGCTTTGAAGAAGACTTGGTTCGGTATCCCGTGGTCACAATGCAAGCATTAATGGCCAGGGTGAACCAGTTCATTGAGCAAGAAGAAGACAAGTCCGAGCTCGGGAAAGCTTCGGCTTTTCGCTCGAAGACCGAGCCTCCAAGAAGGACAAGAAATCATTTTGGAGGGAGGAGGTAGACCGAAACCGAGCATCCACGAGCTCGACAATGGTCTCGTTCCCCACCTCGGGAGGCGGCAAGAAGTTCAAGCCGGCTCGCCAAACCAGAGAAGAGCAGCCAGTCGCCACCTCCTACAATGTTGTGAACACGATCTTCAAGGAGTCAATTTATAAGCTCCTCGGCAAGATCAAGTCTCAGCCATTCTTCAAATGGCAGCAGCCCATGAAGGGTGATCCTTCCATCCAAGACCAGAGCATGTTTTGTGCCTACCATAAGTAAAATGGGCACAGAATTGAAGATTGCATGGCCCTCAATTCGCATCTTGAAAGGCTCATCAAGGACCGGCACTTGAAGGACTACGTCAAAGAAGGGGACAGAAGCAATAACTGAGCTCAGTGCCGAAATGATAATAATCAGGACAGCGACGAGTCGGAGAGAATAATCAATGTCATCCACCTAGCTCCCGCGCCCAAGCGGAGTAATCATGCTCGTGCCGAGGGTAGGAGGGCTTCACATGAAAAACAGGTGATGACAGTCGAGCTAGAGCCAGCTGTTAAAAAGGCTAAAAAAAAAAGGCCCAATATCGTGTTCTCAGACAAGGATCTAGAAGGTGTCCAGCTCCCCCACAACGATCCACTGATTGTGACCCTGAAGTTAAAGAACTGCAGGGTACAGAGGATTCTTGTGGACCTCGGGAACACATCGGAGATCCTCTACTTTGATTGCTTCAAGCAGATTGGTCTCAAAGAAGAGGACTTAGTGGAAGCGTGCGCCCCCTAGTGGGTTTCAGCTCCAAGCCTGTATACCCCAAGGGGAAGATCTCCCTAAAAGTCCAAGTCGAAGGTGCCTTTATGCAAGCCGACTTCCTTGTGGTGGATGCACCATCCCCATACAATGCTATAATGGGGAGGACCTGGCTGCATAACATGGAGGCAATACCTTCCACCCATCACCAAAAACTCAAGTTCCTGTTGGAGAATGAGAACGGTAAAGTTGAGGTGATCACGGTCAGAGGCGACCAGCAGATGGCGAGGCAGTGCCTGATGGCTGTAGTACCTGGTGCGGAGGAACCAAAGCAGGTGCATATGGCTGAACTAGAAACAGAACTGGATAAAGTTGGTCGAGATCCAGAGCAGAAGAGCATTGAGGACTTCACCGAGATCAGGATCGATCCCAAAATCCTGAAAGACATTTTCTGCTTGGCAACCAGCTCGCCGGACCAGAAAGGGCCGAGCTCCTAAACTTCTTGTTACAGAACAAGGAAGTTTTCACCTAGACCCCTTATGAGATGCTTGGCGTCGATCCTGATATCATGTGCCACAAGTTGAATGTGGACCCAAAGCACAAACTTGTAGTCCAGAAGGCTCGCAGAATGGGGGTCCCACAAATCGAAGCCGTTATAGAGGAGGTCGAGAAGCTACTAGAAGTCCATTACCCGGACTGGTTGGCCAAAACAGTGTTGGTCAAAAAGAAGAATGGAAAGTGGAGAGTCAATGTCGACTTCAGCGACCTCAACAAGGCATGCCCCAAGGATAACTTTCCACTTCCGAAGATCGACCAGATGATTGATGCCACCACCGGTCACGACAGGATGAGTTTCCTCGATGCTCACCGAGGTTACCATCAAATCCCGATGTATGGGCCTGACGAGGAAAAAAGCGCGTTCATAACACCTAGAGGCATCTACTACTATAGAGTGGTGCCCTTTGGGTTAAAAATGCAGGGGCAACTTACCAGGGGCTGATAACCAAAATTTTCCAGGCCCAGCTCGGCAAAACAATGGAGGTCTACATTGACAACATGGTTGTCAACTCTAAAAGGTAACAGGACCACTTGGCAGACCTCAGTCAAACGTTTGACGTCCTCAAGAGGTTCCAACTCAAGCTGAATGCCTTCAAGTGTGCTTTTGGTGTCGGCTCCGGCAAATTCTTGGGAAGTCTGGTCACAAGAAAAGGGATTAAAGCAAATCCGGACCAGATCTCGGCGATCCAAGGAATACAGAGTCCAACAATGGCGAAACAAGTCCAGCGGCTCACCGACATGGCTGTCGCTCTCAACCACTTCATCAGCCGAGCTTCGGACAAATGCCGACCCTTCTTTCAGCTTTTGAGGAAAACTCTGAAAATCCAATGGACTACGGAGTGCAACCAAGCTCTGCAGGAGCTCAAAGCATATTTAGCTACACCACCCCTGCTATCGACGTCGAAGCAGGGAGAAGTGCTCTACCTATACTTGGCCGTCTCGGATCATGCAGTGAGCTCGGTACTCATCAGAGAAGATAACAGGCAATGGAGGCCTATCTATTACACGAGCAAGATCATACTTGATGCCGAGACCAGGTACATGCCAATGGAGAAACTTGCATTGGCACTCGTCAGTGCTTTTCGCAAACTCTCCCATTACTTCCAAACTTACACCATAGTGGTTGTTACATAACATCCGCTTAAGTCCCTTTTCAGAAAGGCGGACTTCTCAGGAAGAGTATCAAGATAGGTTATCGAACTGGGGCAGTATGACATCCAATACCAACCCAAAACGGCAATCAAGGCTCAAATCCTGGCAGACTTTATTGTGGAGTTCATCTCTCCTAGTTCGGCATCAAAACAGCTCGACACCGAACTTAGGGGCAAGGGAGATGAGAATGAAGTCACTGAGACCGAAGAAGAGCGATCTTGGAAACAGTTCCTTGGTTCAGCTTGGAAGGTCTTCATTGATGGATCCTCAACCTCCAAAAGGGTCGGTGCTGGCTTAGTCCTCCAATCTCCAGAGGGCCTAGTTATCGAACAAGCCCTAACACTTGATTTCAAGGCATCCAATAATGAAGCTAAGTACGAGGCTCTGATAGCAGGGCTCAGCAGTGCTAAAATCCTAAAAGCACAGCAGTTGGTGGTCTTCAATGACTCCTAATTGGTGACGAGCCAGTTGAATGGAGACTACAAAGCTTGCAGTGAAAGGATGGCAGCCTACCTAGTTCATGCAAAAAAGCTCCTCTCTCAGTTTCAAAGAGTTGAAGTCAAGCAGGTTGGCAGAGGTTGGCAGAGATTCTAACTTGCCAACCTGGCCTCCGCCGTTGAGGCTGGGAGAAAAAGGATCATCGAGGTGCAATCATTGAAAAATTCGAGCATAGAACTTCACCAACCTAAGTAAATTTTATGTGTTGATTCGGTCCGAGCTGGATGGGCCCGATCCTCTCTTATCTCAAAGATGATCAACTTCCTAAAGACAAAAATGAGGCTCACAAGATCAGGCTGAAAGCAGCTCGGTTTTGGTTGTCCCCAGAAGGCAAGCTCTACAAGAAGTCTTTTATTGAACCCTACCTACAGTGTGTTCACCCGAGCAGGGTCGAAGACTTCCTCTACAAAATTCACGAAGGAATTTGAGGAAGACACATCGGAGGTCGGTCACTAACATACCGAGCTATCAGCCAGGGCTACTGGTGGCCATACATGCGAAAGAATGCTCAGCTATATGCCAGAAAATGCGATAAGTGCCAGAAATTCTCACACTCCCTCCATCAGCCAGCACATGGTCTAAGCTCACTCTGCAGTCCATGGCCCTTCGTCCAGTGGGGGTTGGACATTGTGGGACCACTCCACCGAGCTCCAGGGAATAAGAGGTGGCTAATAGTAGCCACTGATTATTTCACCAAATGGGTAGAAGCAGAATCACTATCTTCGATCACCGAGCAGGACTCGAAGAACTTCATATGTAAGAACATCATCACAATGTTTGGCATCCCACGATCTTTGGTCTCGGACAACGGGACCCAGTTCGATTCCAACCTCTTCAAAAACTTCTGCCAGGAGCTCGGCATCAAAAACTACTATTCCACTCCAGCCTACCCACAGAGCAACGGTCAAGCCGAAATCTCCAACAAGGTGCTGCTCGACGAGCTCAAGAAGAGACTCAACCGAGCTAAGGGAAGATGGGTGGAAGAACTCCCGAGTGTCATATGGACATATAGGACGACTCCAAGGCGCTCCACTTCGGCAACGCCTTTCTCCTTGGCCCATGGGATAGAAGCTGTGATCCCACTTGAGGTCGGCCTCCTGACTTTGAGATCGGAACTCTTCGACCAAGGCCAAAATGAAGTAAATCTTGCCTGAGAGCTGGACCTAGCCGAAGAGCGAAGAGATGCAATAGCTATCCATCTAGCTCCTACTGACAACAATTGGCCAGGGGCTACAATCAAAGAGTCAGAGAAAGGAAGTTCTCAGTTGGAAAATTGGTCTTAAAGAAGTCACTTCCAGCAGATAAAGATTCGAACCAAGGTAAGCTGGCACCGAACTGGCACGGGCCATTCAAGGTGACCTCAGCCGCTAGTCAATCAGTGTACAGACTTGAGGACATGGATGGTAAATGGTTACCACGGCCGTGGAATGCAACGCACCTCAAGAAATTTTATTTCTGAATTGTATTCAATTTTCGAGATTAATAAAAGCAATCTTCATTCTTTGTTGCTTTCGATTCTCGTTGTGTTATGGAACTCGACAAATACCTACCTAACTTATTTGGAGCATTAGGGAAAAAGAGAAAAACCTTAAAAAGTTAAGGTACAGAAGAAAACATTGAGATCATACTGGCTCCGGTAAGAGTACCAGCTAGGGATGTTTCTATCTCGGCCTCAAGCATCTCGGTAAGAGTACCAGATCGCTTCCAACAAAACTACCCTGGCTCTGGTAAGAGTACCGCTAGGCATTTTTCTATCTCGGCCTCAAGCATCTTGGTAAGAGTACCAAATCGCTTCCAACGAAACTAATTTGGCTTCATTAAGAGTAATAGCTAGGCATGTTTCTATCTCAGCCTCGAGCCTCTCTGTAAGAGTACTAGATCGCTTCCCACGAGACTACCTTGGCTTCGGTAAGAGTACCAGCTAGGCATGTCTCTGTCTCGGCCTCATGCAGCTCGGCAATAACCTACCTAATTGCTACAGAGCATTAGGGAAATGCCAAAATGCCTTAAATAGTTAGGGTGCAACACCAAGTTACGAAACTCGGTGACTGCGTCGGTGACTACTTCGGTTACAGAACCAATTACCCTATCACCAAGATAAAAAAAAAACTTATATCCAATTTGCTCCCATTTGAGCTCGGTTAATGAACTAGGCTACACTACGGACAAATTCGGCATCCAGGCACAAAACTCTTCGGTTACGGAATTCGAGAACTCAGCGGCTTAAGCTAAATGTGGTCTCGGTTATTGAACCGAACTCAAAAGCATGTAAGGGGCGCGGTTAAGGAACCGAGGTCAAACACTTGCAATTTATAAAGTAATGTTTGATGGCAAGCATGAAAAAAGAAAGTGTTTGGAGGCAAGCACTAGAAAAGAGAATTTGAGACTGTGTCAGAAAAGGTATTTCATTTCATTCAAATTGTATCGTTACATCCAAAAAACAAAAAAGATACATCAAAAGAAAACGAAAGTCTTCAAGAGGATGCAGGATCAGCGACATCGTCGACCTCGGCTTGATTGACTTCGGCCTCAGCTGGAGGGTGCTCAATCGCTCTGGCCTCGGTCGCAACAGGAGGAGCCTTAGACAAAGGAGGGGCAGTGTTCGGCTCCTACTCCGAACTTGGGAACTTGGGTAGATTTTTGAAGGCTGGATGGTCCTCAGGAACTTCTGCCTCCTTCAAAGCTACGCGCCATCCCATTTCCTTGATCTTGTCCCTTACCTTGATAACTTGAGCTTTGTAATGAACCGTTGCCTGCGCCGCCCCTTCGTCAAAAGCAGCGTCGGACTCCGACTGGAGATTGGCTTCAGCTTTTCAGGCTCAGCTGCCCTCTCGGTCTCAGTCTTAAGTTTAGATTCGAAGTCTTTTTTCCCTTTCTCCAGTGAGACCTCGAGTTCGACTGCCCTTTTATTCTCGACTTCAGCCTCAAGCTCCAGCCTGCGAATCTCATCCTTGGCTTTCTTAAGTCTGATCCTGTACCCATTGTTTATTTCCTCAAGCCTCTCCGCCTCCTGAGTACTAGAACTCAGGGCTGTCTGGAGAGTTTTATTCTCAGCCTCCAGCCTAGCGACCACGGGGCCATTCTATGGAGCCTGTCCAGGGCAACTATGCATTTCTGCGCCATCTGTTGAAGACGCAAGGATTAGAAAAAAAAATGGCCGAAATGAAACACTTGGTAAAAATTGAAAACAGTTCAAGTAAACTTACCGCGAAGGCCGACTGCAACGACGACAACATCAGCTTTGTATCGTCATACTCCTCCAGCTGAGCCATATCTTGGGGCAGAGCACAGGCTCGGCTAAGCGCCCCGAGGACGAGGGGATCAACCTTGCGAAGGATACGGTCATCAACCGTCATTGGTCTCCCCGGCTCGAGCAAAGAATCTGGCCTCCAGGGAGCTGGACGAACGGGCTGTGGCACCACGAACGCACTGGAACCGCCCTCTGTATGGGCCTCGATCGTAATTCTTTTCCCCACCCGAGCCTCCTCTAGCGCAGTCTCTGATGAGGACATATGCAGCGGTAGGAGTCGGAGAAGTCGCGGAAGATATTGGGGCAGGAACGTCTGCAGCAGCCGAGGTTGGGGGTGCTTGAGAAGCTTGGCCCCCAAGAGCCAAAGCTTCCAAGTCTGTCACCACTAGATGCCGACTGCGCCCCATCTCCTCCTCTGACGAGTTAGATGGAGAAGAGCGGACTGTTTGGCGCGACCTCCTCCTCAGAGGAGTCTCGGTTGACTCTGAGTCCAAAGTGGTGTTGTAGCCGAAATGGAAGAGGAAGAGCACACACAGGCCGCGGTTGATACTGAGAGCCGAGCTACATCTGGTGCCGAGGCCTCCACTTTGGACTCAGAGTCACCCGAGACTCCTCTGAGGAGGAGGTCGCGCCAAACAGTTCGCTCTTCTCCATCTAACTCGGCAGAGGTAGCCCAGAAGCGCCCAAGTCGATTTGCCCTCGTGGCCTTGGTAACTCTTAACAGCCCAAAACCAGGCCTCGTTCTTCGCCCATCTGACTCGCCTGGACTCTCGTTTCCACTGGTGGATGTCTGCACAGCAAAACAAGATTTAAAGAAGGGTTGGTATTTACTTGGAGGAGACACGAGGTGGCGGGGAACTCTGTCTGCCCTCTCCAGCACGGTCTCGGTTAACTCCTAGTTGTCAGAGACGAGCAGGTGGTCGTTCCCGGCATACCTGTTCGAGTCCTCCAGGGCATGGACGAAACCCTGCCGATGTGGCTTAACTCGAAGGTAATAAGTATCACCTCCGGATTTGCACAGGTCATAGACATCCTCCATGTCATGGACACCGAGGTTGATATCTAAAATCCTATTGAGCTCGGCCGTGCCCATTATAACCTTGAAGCCGTTCGGCATCAGCTGGCAGGGGCAGAGATTCCAATTTCTAAGACAGGTTCTAAGAAAAGGATGTAGGGGGAACCGGACCCCACCCTCGATTATGGCTACTAAGGGGAACGACATCCAGCCGTCGGAGAAGGTACGATCGTCCAAAGAGTAAGGGTCAGCCGGCCTGACATGGACGTCGTTGGGTATGTTGTACCTAATCTTGAACTCAACAATCGCTCATGGGGTCTCTAACCAATAACTATAGATTCCCATTCTAAGATTCTCCCATCGTACAGCTTCCAACCTCAAAGAGTTAGGGAACTCTAAGAAGTTAGAAGCTAGGGGCAATTGTGTGGGGATATTTCTAAGATACGGAGATTACATTAGCTTCGGTAATAGTATCAGTTAATCATGTCTCGGTCTCGGCCATGCACACCTCGATAACAGGGTCAGAGCGCCAACCGAGATCAAAGTCATTCCCAACCTCGGTCATTCCTGACCTCAGCACCATGTCTTGGCCTCAGTCACGCATCTCGGCAATAGTGTCAGTCAAGAGCCGCAAAAAGGTTGAGGAAGAGCAAAGACAAGCAAATATTGAAGACTCTGATCAATTTAGCAAGAAGATTGAACATCTGTTGGATCCAATTGCCAGGTCACTTCCAAAAAATTCAATTGGGTCATCCGAAATCAAGTCGATTGTTCCAGTAGTTTCACAAGAAGAACAAGTTGATGTGGTCCCTCACATTGACTTCATCTTCAGGGATCGCCAATGGAAGCTTGACGATTGCATTCAGATATGGCAGATTTTACAATTACGGTCTCTCATGGAAAGAGCACTCGTTCGGGCTAAATACAGACATCAGAAGCAGCGATGCTTCCGATCTACTTTTAGATGGCCGAACATATTGCGTCAAACTCCCAACCCATGCCATACAGATCAGAAGATGAGGCAGACATTTGTGCGTTTGATTTTCGACCTAGGTGGACATTTTCCGACCTTGTGGTCGGATTCTCTCCTGTGTTATCAACCTTTCAACTCGCCAGTGTCGAGTTTTTCCAAGAGGGGGAGAGTTGATGCAACGAAATCCAAGAAGAATAGGGCCCACTAATAGTTCACACCAAGGATGATTTGCTTTCTTTAAGTAGTTTAGTAATTTGATGTAATCTCTGATCAGAGAGATTTCAGTGATTTGATTTACTTAGAGATTTTAGGGAGTGATTTTAGGAATCACTGATAATGGTAGATTCTATATTTAGACCATTCATCTATTATAAGTAGGGAGGGATGCTTGCTTGTAATGATCATCTTATATTTTAATAAGATTTCAGAATTGTTCTTTTGAGTTTTCCTTTGGGTATTTTTCCCTAAGTGATCTTAGGGTCTTGAATCTTAGGGCTCGATCTCACCGTCGGAGGTGTAGTTCTTTATCGTGGCCTCCAGGCTGCGCCATCAAAGGAGCTCGTGGGGTCTTGATGGTGGTGGGATGAATGGTGATGGGAGGCCTTGGATCTCCACTTCAAGCAAAGAGTAATGAAAAGAGAAGAGAAAAAAAAAAAAGGAACAAGGGAAATGATGCTGACCAAAAGAGAATGGAAGTGAATGGTCACGTTTAGAAAGGGGTCCATATAAAGTTTATGATATTTACAATTGTTGGAAATTTATACTAAAAGCATACTTTTTATGTATTTGTCTTTGACTGATTTATTTATTATTATATTTGGGTCTTTCATCTTTATGAGAGTTTATATGGGCAAATGGTTGCATTATTTAGTATTATGCATGTGTGTGTCTTTTATTCTATAAAGTAGACAAGTTGGTGTGTAGAGTTAAGCTTTTACACGAAAGACTTGTTTGTCGGTTCTTATAGAATATAAGTTGTTCACAATCTAGATGGATTTGGACACACCATCGGTACGAGTGTAGCATGATATTTCAACAGGCTTGTCTTGGCTGCGAGAAATAGAATAGTTTCAACTCATTATGCTAGTACGCTTTTGTGTGTATTGAACATGACCGCTTTTGGGTTTATTGTCTTTATACTGACTATATAAGATGATTAACACCCAAATGGTTATTATGAGTGCTTGTGCTCTTAATCCCGATATAAATAATAGACACATGCATTTAGTGTTTCACATTTTGGTTTACAAAGGAGTGAGATCTTTTATAGGTCAATAATCTCAGTAAATTGGATGAGTACACTACGTGTATGGTGCATATTAGTTTATTGATGGAATCCATGTCCCGTAATAGGGATTGATGATATCCCTTGATGAAGCTTTTAAGTTTTGATACTGTCAAACCCTGCAGGTAGACTTTGTGTTTGACATATCAAATAAGTTGAGCGTAAGGTCTCAAGGAATTATAAAGATATCGATTAAATATAGATGTCAATAATTATTTAATCGATAGATATCTGAAATCTTAACGTGGGGAGATTAATAAGCATTTAATAACAAGAAGCTCGAAATATTTTTTTGAGAGTAAGGATAGGAGTGCAATTATAATTCTCTAGTGGACTGAATGGTAATTTATAGAACTAGAATTCTAATTTGGGTCGAATTAGGGTTTTCTGATTTCATAAGAAGCCTACTCATTATTTACTTCTTAGGGTCGCTATTGTACCCTATAAATATGCGCTATTGCTCTCTAGGTTAAAACACACAAGAGAAATCTCATTTTTGAGAGCAGAGAGAATTCGCAGAAGATGCCCATTCCTTGGTGTGGATTCGAGCATAGAGGAATACAATAGAAGATCTTGAGATTTTCGAGTCGCTGTCATACCGAGATCAAATCAGAGAGATCTCGCAGGTATGATCTTTGGTTATTATTTCCTCATTTAATCTGTACGCAATATCTTGAGATTCTGGAGGCATCTTCTAACAACAATGTGGTCCCTGGTGAACTTGAGTTGGATTTTGAAGGTCTTCAAAGTGTTGGATTGAGATGCAATAGAAGGGCAAACTTTTGGAAATTAGGTCATCTACGCAACGAACCCAAAGTCTCATAAATAAGAAATCATGAAAAACCCCCTCAAACTTTTCTAAAACTAAAATGTAATATAATCGTACTTAGTCAACTAAAATATAATTAACTAAAACTAATTACAGGGTCGAGACATTACAAAAGCTCCAAAGGAAAGTCGGTTGGGCTCCTCCTTCCACAGTAATACGCCAATAGACTCTCCGGGTCTTACGTTTTTCAAGAACGAAAATAATAGGTAAAGACCACATAGTCCTCAGTTTCTGTGCTTGAAAAAGGAAGCAAGACCACTTCGGTCCTCCCCTTCTTCCTGAGACTAGTTGAGAACAAACCTCAGGAAAAACTTGAAGAAGACCAAGCCTGATCCTCTAGAAATCCGCAGCCTATTGCCCGATCCAAACTGTCAAATGCACAAAGATCTGGCTCTAACACCGACTTTTTTAATTGTTGGTCTCATATGGGCATCGAAACCGAACTCGCTGATAACCTTTGTATGTTCTGATGTGAGATAGATCTAGAGAACTCACTGTCAATGCTTTCAAATATTTTGGATGATGAACCAAGAATTCTTATCTCCCTTATATAGAGTTGTAGGTGCAGAAAAATATGACCCACAATAATCGGGGTGCCTTACAGGACTTATCCAAATGAAGAAGATAACCTGCTGCCTGAAAGCCTGAAAAGGAAGAGCAAACGGTCAGAGGACCCTGGCCTGGGCAGCGCAAGGCTCTCCGATGCCTAAGTCAGTAAGTGAACTGGAACAAAGGAAGGAGAGGAAGAAGAGAGGCAGAGTAACCACTCTCAGGTTTTGATTGTGCGTACCTTGCATGTGAAATGAGGCTCTATTTATAGAGAACTGGACGATATCTTTGGATGATATTTTGGCGTGGGTCCCATGATTTGATAGGGAAGTCATCATCAGCCCACAAAGTAATAAATGCGGTCCATTCCAGCCCACTTTGCATTTAATGCCAGTCGGATCAGCCCACATCACATTAAATACGTGTCATGTTGGGCCAGATCATGTTGGATGCCTTTGGCGGTAGAGGTACCATCGGATCCACCCTCGAGCCTTGCCCTGATTTGGCTTCAGCCGCTGGATGCCGCCTTGTCAGTGTTCTGGCGAAGATTGTGGACGGCTGGATGTCGCATCTGTCTCACTGGCTCGCGTCCCTATTCCTCCACGTGTCTAATGGCGTGGCGGGCGTAGCGCGCGAGTGGAGGTTCTATCTTGCTTCGGATTTTGTCCCGGCTGCTTTGGCCGAGGTCAAGCTTTTAGCCGAGGCGGACACCTGGATAGCCGAGCTCGGCGCTAGCGGCCAGGACATTCCTGACTTCGGCTGAGGCCTCTGTCCTGGTACCCAAGATGAGTCTGGTGCCACATGGATGGCACGCTGATGGCACGTGAGGATGCTTAGTCCTGTCTGATGGCCGTGATTAGCGTAATCCTGGAGCTTTGAAAATCTCCCCACACAATTGCCCCTAGCTTGTGACCTCTTAAGTGTTCTAGCCTTTAGGGGTCAGAAGCTTGAGAACCCGTCTGGAGATGCAGCGATCATTGCCTGATGTCGTTTCAACTTCTCTGAGGCAAAAAATGCTCCGTCCTGTCCGTCCTGGGAAACGAACCGACGGCTACACGTGTAGCCTCTTCACTGATTGCGCTGTCTCATTGATGGAACAGGCGTGGATTGCGAAATCTGCACTTTCGAAATCGAAAGTGGCGCCCAAAGAGGGTTTTTTCCCCTATAAATAAGGTCGTCTCCTTTCTTTCTCTTTTCTGATTCCCCTTACCCTTGCCTTCGATTTCCGCTCTGCACTTCGCCTATCTTCTTGAGATCTCTCTGGTGGGGACAACTGTAGGACGCACCCAGATCTGTTCTTGACTCGCCCTCCTGTTTCTGTAAGTAACTTCATGCCCCTATCTGTTTTTTAGGGTTTTCAACCTTTAGGGTTTCTTTGCGCCTTCTTCTTCTTTTAGACATGGGCACCCCTAGGTTTCGGTTAGATACAGACGAGGGCATAACTAGGTTTAGGGCTACTTACAACATCCTGGAGGGAGTTCGCCTCAGGCCGGCGGATCCCATCGACTATGCCACGTGCGGCTGGTCCTGCGGCTGGATGCCGTTCCCTCTGATCTCCGTGATTGAGGGCGGGGTCAGATTTCCTCTGCACCCCCTGCTTTGGGCCTGCCTTAGCGTGTGGTCGATTACCCCGTGCCAGCTAATGCCCAATGGCTTCAAAGTCATTATGGGCACAGCAAAACTAAACGAGATCCTAGGGACCAACCTGGGTGTCCATGACATCGAGGATGTCTATGACATCTGCAAGGCTGGGGGAGACAATTATTATCTCCGGGTGAAGCAGCGCCGAATAGGCTTCGTCCTGGCCTTGGAGGATTCCAGTAAGAACGCCGAGGAAGACCTCTTCTGCATGTCCGGGGACTGGGAATTCGGCGCTGGTGAGGACAGGAGGCTGATGGTCCCTCGCCACCTCGGGGCCGTCCCAAGTAAATACTGTTTCTTTTCTCTATTTATTTTGCTCATCCTCTATGTTGCCGAGCTGACACCTTTATTGTCTGTTGCGCAGAACTGCACGCGAGGCGACGCCGGGCTGTGAGCGAAGGCTGGAGGAAGGACGTTGACGACCACAAGAAGGTCGAGAGGTACAAGAGGCACGAGACCAGATCGGCCTGGAAGCTGCTGGGGTATACGCCGAGGTACCGCGGCCACTACAAGAGAATCGGAGCGGCTCTGGAAGACGAGCCGTAGCCTGATCATCCTCCTGTCACCTTGGCCGTGCCTGCCAGGGTTCCTTTGACCGACCCTGCCGCGAGCCGGGCTGCGTCTGGCGCTGAGGCATCCACTTCTTCTAGCTCGGGGTCGCCGAACCTAAAGGAGATAGTAGACGCCTATTCGTCCGACCAGGAGGAAGGAATGGAGGGAGACTCAAGAGTGCCTGGTACCAAGGATCTGGCGGCCAAGTTCAGGCAAAGATCCTCTTCTTCTGCGACACCTTCGTCTGCCAGCACCCGCTCGGCTTCGGGCTCGGGGGGCGCTGCTGTCACTTCTGCTCCTGCCACCGCTCCGAGCGAGGGAACGCGGAGACGCTCACCGGATCGTCCGAGGGAGGGTCCCCTCCAAGGAAGAGATCCAAGGCGAGTGAAAAAGACTCGGGGGCTAAACCGCCTCTGAAGGGTAAGACACCCGCGCGAGCTTCCGGGGGCAAGGCTCCGTCTGAGAAAAGTGCGCCGGCCAGCAAGGCGACTGGCGGGGCGGCTCGCGAGCTCACCGTCTCGGTAGGGCAAGGATCCGGATCGGCCTCCGAACCTCGTACTGCCCGGGAAGCCTCTAAACTTCGAGGACCGGTTGATGGGGACACCAACGTCATTGGGGCCCTCGCAACAGCTTGTGCCTTGCCGCGAGACATGGAAGTACACGCGAGGTATGACAACGAAAGCCTGTTGGTCTCGGCGATTCAGGCTGCTCTTTTGGTAAGTATCTTCAACGCCTTTCTTCAAGTGCTTTAGTTCGGCTGCTTTTATTTGACTTACTTTTTCCTTTTGCAGAACGTGCAGAGGCACCTGGCAGTGATGGAAAGGAGCGACAAGAACGTCATGAAGGTCACCCAGCTGGAATCTGAGAGGGACAGGCTGAAAAAGGAGCTGGAAGAGCTGAGGAAGAGTAGTGCCGAGGCGACCACACAGCTGGAAGTAGCTCTGGTAAGCGTTACTGATCTCACGTTGAAGACCCACCAGCTAAAGGGTGATATCTGGACGAAGACTAAAAGGATCGCCGAACTGGAGTCGGAGCTGGCCAGAACGAGGTCTGAATCGGCGGCTGAGCCGACGAGGCTGCGTGGCGAAGTGCTGGCCGGGCGTGCTGAAATCGAGAAGCTGAAGACAGGGATGCCGAGCTGAAGAAGGAGAATGCTCATCTCAAGGCTTCTCTGCTGTCCGAGGGACAGTCTTCTTTCCAGAAGGGAGTGGACCAGGCCACTGAGGAGTATGAGAAGCAGGTGGAGGAGATCACGTCCATTCTGTTCGAGGAAGGGTGCTTGGCCGCACTGAGGCGTGCGGGGGTTCCTGAAGACCACCCGGTCTATCGGAATCTGCCGAAGTACTAGGACCCAGTCCCCAAGCCGAGCTCTACTCCTTCTGGCGAGAGTGCCCCAGTCGAAGCCCCTGCAGCTGATCCTGCCTCGGATGGCGCTCCAAGCACCCTTCCTGCCAGTGATGCCCCAGTCGCTCCTCAGGGCGATGCTCCTTCTGCCCCTCCTGCTGGTGAAGCAACAGACAAGGCCGCGGTCATAGCCGAGACCGCTGGTTCATCAGAGTCGGTGATCGTACTGGTGGAGTCGCCGAAGCCGCAGTAGCTAGATCCTTCTTGCTCTTTGTAACTTTTCCTTTTCCTCTTTTGCATGTAACTTTCAGCCCTGTAATATCCTTTGCATTTAATGAGAAACAGAGCTCCTTTACTTGTGCATTTTCTCTCTTTCCCTTTCTTTTTTGAGTTCGGCTCTTTTACGCTTGAGTCCGGCTGAGTGCCTTTAATGTGACGTGACGTGAGAGCCTTGAGTTGGAGAGAGTACCGAACGATCTTCATAGTTATCTGTGCTGATTCTCCATATTCTGAAGACCATAAATAGCAGTAAGTGTGGTGGCATGGCCAATGAGGAAAACGAGCGGATGGCTCCACGTGGTGTCATCGGAACCGCTGGTCAGCATATAGGAAGGCGTGCACCTCACGTAAGGCGTGGGAGACCTCGCCTCATAATTTCCTTTGAAGACCAGTCCCTCCTTCTTCCTATAAATAGGAGCGGCAAGCTCGCCATGGGAGGGCAAAAAGAACCAGGACACCTTAATTCATATAAACATAGGAACCTGTCTCTCTTCGTTAACCAACCTGGCAGCCATGCTTGGTAAAACATTAGGAACATTTGACCCGGGGGGAACCCTTGCGCCAGAAGACGGCTTCATCCGAGGGGGACAGTCTGCCGTAGTCTGCGCGCTCTCTGAAGGCGATCCTTGTGGACTACGCACTCTCTGAACGCAGGTCCACGGCCAACCCTCTCCGACGCGATTGCATGGGAATCTTTGCAGCCGTGGGTTTGTGGCGCCCCGTGCGTTTGGGGTCCTTGTTTTCATCCCAAAGGGCCTTGCGTGGAATCATTGCGCAGGTCTTCTTATGGGATATCAAGACCTCCAAGCGGCGGGCAGGATCGAGAGGTCCTTGGGCTGAGGGGGCTCTTGTTTGCAAACTTTGGTCTCACTAACCAAAGGGTATTGTAGAGCTTAGTGAGATTCAGAGTCCCCCAAAGCCTCTAAACAGTGGACTAGCGAGGATTGGAGTCTTCAAGCTTGCAATCTAAAGGGCGTTGAAGAGCTCAGGACGCTGGATACCGGACTGAAGAGTCAGTGAAGATCAGAGTCTCCCAGTCTTCATTTCTTTTTTGTTTCTAGAGGACTGCGAGCCTCCTTTCTGTACTCTGTTTTCTTCTCTGTAATCCTTGTAATGAAGTAATTACAATGAATAAAAAGAACAAGTTTTGTGATCATACAATCTTGAAAGTCCTTGGGATCCTAACCCTATAGGGGGGGTGAATAGGGTGAGCTACAACTAGTGACCAACTATGAGCAATTTTAATTTCTTTAACATTAACTAGTCACATGTGATGATAAAACAAACAATATGCGGAAGCTTAAATAAACAATCACCACATTGCAATCACCACAACACAAGATTTATAGTGGTTCGGCCTCAATGCCTACATCCACTACCGGCTTGTGTATCCAACACCCCACCGGATTTCCACTATTATGCTTTTCAAAAGGCTAAGCAATAACCTCTACAACTATGCTTTTCTAGGCTAAGCAATAACCTTACAATGTGCTTTTATAGGCTAAGCAATAACCTTTACACAATGCTTTTCTTAGGCTAAGCAATAACCTTAACAAACAAAGGATTTCTCTCAAAGAAAGTGTCTTCACAAAACACTCTTATGAGATTACAAATTAAGCTCAATAACTTTGCCTCTAAGATAGGCGGATATGAAAGTGAATAACAACTCACACAAAAACACTAAGAATTACAAAGATGAATGCTAATGAAGTGTGTGTGTGAAAACTTCAATCAAGTTTAAAATTAAGCTCAATCAATTTATGCTAAAAGCATTTAAAAGCTTAATGCACATAAAAAGATATGATTGAAGTGATATGCAAATCACATGTACCAAATACAAACTTGTTAATGATTTGAAAATCAAAAGCTCACAAGTTGTATGAAATTAATTATGTCTAAACATGTGATGCATACTCATTGTTGTTTTCAAAAACAAACTATTTTAACTAAAGCTTAAATGAATGAAAACCACAAAGATGATTCAAACAAGTTAATGAAACATGTTTATAAAACAAATCAAAGGTTTTGACAAAACATGATTAACAAAGTTTATAAAACAAACTTGGTTTGAATCAAGAAGTAGAATCCAATACAAATAGATCGAAGATTAAATATGATAAGGATTCAAAACATCATTGTTATCATGCTAAAAATCATTTACCAAAGATTTAAAACTAAGCATATAACAAATGATTAAGAGAGGTAAAGCTTACTTAGTGATTTAACTTCCTTAATCCAAGCTTGAGCTTTACTAATGACCCCCTTTGATCTCTCTTAGTTCATCCCCTTTTTCTTCTCTTCAAACACCTCAAGAAGGCTTGAGAGTTCCACTTTGATCAACCACCTTTCAATGGGAATGAACTCATATTTATAGTCAAAAAGTGACTATAGGCGTGTCTTCGGTCGACCCCATACCATCCCCGGTCGACCGAATACAAACGGTCACAAATATGACCGTTGGAGAGCCAACGGCCCTCTGCCCGGTCGACCTGCAGTGTGCCAGGTCGACCTGGTCCATGGGCAAGTCGATCTGGTACACTGCAGGTCGACCCTGGGACCAGAATTCCCATTTTTTCTCATACTTTAAAGTGATTCTTGAGGGGATTCTTTTGGGCCATTAAATCAAGCATGGAAACATGATTTTAAATCATTCTAAGAGGTTTTAAAATCATGAAATATAAAAAGCCTAAAATGATTAGAAAGTTTTAAAACCATAGGCTTGCTTGATTTATAAAACTCTTTTTCAAATTGAATGCATCCAAGATTAAAACCAAAACATGCATGAAACATATGATTTACAAGATTTAAAAACAATGCATGTGTAAATCAAGATTTCAAGATTTTCTAAATCAATGTATGTGTGTGAATTCAAATGATGAATAAAATGAATGATGCATCCATCAAATTGCAATAAACAAAAACCTAAAAAATCTGTGTACAGTATTTCTGTGTATTTCTTCTTTGCTATTCTTGTACTGTTTTGCGATATTTGCAATTTTGTGCTGCTTTTTTGCACTTCAGTGCTTGCACTACTCTTTTTCATTCGAAGACTGTCATTGGCCGAAATGGACCGCCATTGGCCGAGACGAACTGTCTTTTGCCGAGACAAACCCAGAATCTCGAGGATCTCGGCTTTGCGAGCCTGAGCTCGGGAACGATCTCGAGGGGTGTATGAACCCGGAATTTAGGAAGCGACTGGATGTATGAATCCGAAGCCTCTTCCAGGGTTAGGAACCCAAACTTTAGGAAACGACCGAATGTGTGAATCCGAAGCCTTTTCCAGGGTCATGGACCCAAACTTTAGGAAACGACCGGATGTATGAATCCGAAGCCTTTTCCAGGGTCATGGACCCAAACTTTAGGAAACCACCGGATGTATGAATCCGAAGCCTTTTCCAGGGTCATGGACCCAAAATTTAGGAAGCGACCGGATGTATGAATCTGAGGCCTCTTCCAGGGTCAGGGACCCGAAGCTACCGAACTCAGACAAGGCGAGATGACACAAATTGATGACAGGGCAAACGCTGCTTTCATTGATTCTGAGACTCATGTTACATCTTTAGAAATAGAATTTCTTCAAGTGGGATGCATTCCACGGTCTCGGCAATGGCTTGCCTTCTAAGTCCTCGAGCTTGTAAGAGGATCGTCCTGCCAGTGAGACCACCCTGAATGGGCCATGCCAGTTCGGGGCCAGTTTTCCTTCATTCGGATCTTTGTCAGCTGGCAGGGTCTTCTTCAGAACCAGCTCTCCCACGGAGAAACTTATTTCTCTGACTTTTTCATTATATCCTCTGGCTAGCCGCTGCTGATTGTCAGTCAGTCGTAGGGCTGCTGCTTCTCGACGCTCGTCTGCTAGGTCCAGCTCCATTGCCAAGTTTGTCTCGTTTCGGCCCTGGTCGACCAACTCTGTCCTCAGGGTGGGGAGGCCAATTTCTAAGGGAATGATCGCCTCCATCCCATAGGCCAGAGAGAAAGGTGTCGCAGAGGTGGAATGCCTTGGAGTCATTCTGTATGCCCACAGCACGCTGGGAAGCTCCTCTACCCATCTCCCTTTTGCCTTGTCTAACCGCTTCTTCAGGCCGTCCAGGATTATCTTGTTAGAAATTTCGGCCTGGTCGTTGCTTTGTGGATACGCCGGAGTGGAGTAATGGTTTCTTATACCATGCTCTTGGCAGAAGTCTTTGAACGATTTGGAGTCGAACTGAGTCCCGTTGTCCGAAATCAGGGTCCTGGGGATGCCGAACCTCGTTATGATGTTCTTCCACACGAAGTTCCTAGAGTCCCTATCAGTGATGGAGGACAACGGCTCAGCTTCTATCTACTTTGTGAAGTAATCCGTAGCAACTATCAGCCATCTCTTGTTCCCTGGAGCTCGGTGGAGAGGCCCCACAATGTCCAGCCCCCATTGAGCGAAGGGCCATGGACTAGAGAGGGGACTCAGGTCTTGCGCTGGCTGATGAAGAGAGTGGGAGAACTTCTGGCATTTCTCGCATTTCCTGGCGTATACCTGTGCATCCTTCTACATGTAGGGCCACCAGTAACCTTGGCTTATAGCCCTGTAGGCCAGTGATCGACCTCCGATGTGACTGCCACAGATTCCGTCATGGATCTCATACAGGAAGTTGTTCACCGTGCTCGGATGGACACATTGGAGGTAGGGACCCGTGAAGGATTTTCTGTAGAGTTTGCCTTCGGAGATAGCCAGAATCGAGCTGCCTTGAGTCTGATTCGGTGGGCTTCAGTCTTGTCCTCGGGGAGCTGGTCGTCCTTCAAGTAAGAGATGATTGGATCCATCCAGCTCGGGCCGAGATCAGCACAAAGGACTTACCGAGGTGAGTGGAGCTCTAGGCTTGATCTTGATATCGATCCAACCTCGACAGTCCTTTTCTTTCCTGCTTCGACAGCGGAGGCCAGGTTTGCAAGCGCATCGGCGTGCGTGTTGGTATCTCTGGAGATCTGCCTGACCTCGGCTGTCTGAAAATGAGAGAGTAGTTTTTTCGCGAGGGCTAAGTAGGCCGCCCTCCTGTCGTCCCTGGCCTGGTAGTCTCCAGCGAGCTGGCTAGTTACCAGTTGTGAATCGCTGAAGATCACCAGGTGCTGGGCTCCGAGGATTTGGGCACTGTTCAGCCCTATTATCCGTGCTTCATACTCCGCTTCATTGTTTGTTGCTTTGAAGTCCAAGGTGAAAGCTTGCTCTATGACCAGTCCCTCTGGCGATTGGAGGACTATGCCGGTGCCAGCTCTCTTGGAGGTGGACGAACCGTCAACAAAGACCTTCCATGCCGAGACGGGAGCTTGTTCGACCTCGTTAACTTCAGGCTCATGCCCTATTCCCCCCAGTTCCGTGCCGGGCTGCGTCGGAGCTGAGCTCGGCGAGACGAATCCTACAATGAAGTCCGCCAGAATCTGGGCTTTGACCGCAGTCTGGGGACGGTACTGAATGTCATACTGCCCCAGTTCGACTGCCCACTTTGAGATTCGCCTTGAAAAGTCAGCTTTTTTGAATATAGAACGAAGTGGATGCTCCGTGATCACCACAATGGTGTGGGATTGGAAATAATGGGAGAGCTTGCGGGAGGCGTTGACGAGTGCCAGTGCGAGCTTCTCCAACAAAAGGTATCTGGTCTCGGCATCAAGCAGGATCTTGCTTGTATAGTAAATTTGGTTTTGGACTCCCTCGTCCTCTCTGATGAGGACGGAGCTCGCCGCATGATCCGAGACCGCAAGGTATAGATACAAAATCTCCCCCTGAGTTGGGGTAGAGAGTAAGGGGGGCGAAGACAAATAAGTTTTGAGTGCTGCCAACGCTTGGTCGCACTCAGGGGTCCATTGGAATTTTAAGTTTTTTCTTAGAAGCTGAAAGAAAGGCCGGCACTTATCTGATGATCGGCTGATGAAGCGATTGAGTGCTGCAGCCATGCCTGTAAGCTTCTGGACCTCCTTTGTTGTAGATGGGCTCTGGATGCCCAAGATTGCAGCAATCTGGTCTGGGTTGGCCTCTATTCCTCTCCGTGTTACCAGGCTTCCGAGGAACTTGCCAGAAGCTACGCCGAAGGCGCACTTGGAAGCATTCAGTTTGAGCTTGAACGTGCGAAGGATGTTGAAGACTTGGGCCAGATCCGCCAGATGGTCGCTGGAGTGCTTGGACTTGACGACCATGTCGTCAATGTAGACTTCCACTGTCTTGCCGAGCTGAGCCTGGAACATCTTTGTCACGAGGCGCTGATATGTTGCCCCCGCGTTCTTCATCCCGAAGGGCATGACCTTGTAGCAATAAGTGCCGCGGGGGGTTATGAATGTGGTTTTCTCCTCGTCTAGCTCATACATTGGAATTTGATGGTAGCCTCTGTTGGCGTCAAGGAAGCTCATTCGGTCATGGTCGGCGGTGGCGTCGATCATCTGATCGATCTTTGGAAGGGGGAAACTGTCATTAGGGTAGGCCCTGTTGAGATCTGTAAAGTCCACGCACACCCTCCATTTGCCAGTCTTCTTCTTTACCACCACCGTATTGGCCAGCCAGACCGGGTACTGGACCTCCCGGATTGCGCCTGCCTCCAGCAACTTGTCGACCTCTTCGATTACCGCGTCTGTCTGCTGTAACCCCGTCCTTCGGGCTCTCTCTACCACTGGCTTGTGGTTGGGATCCACATTCAGCTTGTGGCACATGACCTCGGGGGCGACCCCAGGCATTTCGCTCGGGGTCCAGGCGAAGACATCCACGTTCTGCGTTAGAAACCTTGAGAGCTCGGCTCTCTCTTCGTCTGGCAGCTGAGTGCCGATCAGGAAAAATCTGTCAGGGTCTGCTGGGTCGAGCCTGACTTCGGCTAGGTCCTCAATACTTTTCTTGTCAGGGTCTCGGCGATCTCATCTAGACCCTTTTCAAACTCCGCCAGGTTGACGTGTTCTGGCTCCTCCTCTCCGGGGACCACGGCCAGCATGCACTGCCTGGCTAGCTGCTGATCTCCTTCCACTGTGACCACCTCCATCTTGCCCTCCTTGTCTTCGAGCACGAACTTCAGCTTCTGGTGGAGGGAGGAGGGGACTGCTTCCAGCTTGTGGAGCCACGTTCTGCCCAAGATAACGTTGTAGGGAGAAGGGGCGTCCACTACCAGAAAGTCGGCCGTCACGGAGGCTCCGCCCACTCGGGTCTCCAGGGTGATTTTACCCTTGGGGTAGACTAGTTTGGCGGATAACCCTAGCAAGGGCGCACGGACCTCCGTGAGGTCAGCTTCTGAGAGTTTCATCTTCTTGAAGCACTCATAGTAGAGGACCTTGGAAGAGCTACCGGAGTCGACGAGGATCCTCTTCACAGTGAAGTCCTTCAGCTTCATGGTCAAGAGCAGAGGGTCGTTGTGAGGAGTTTGGATTCCCTCCAGATCTTTATCTGAGAATGAGATGGCTGGTCGGTCGTAGCGCGCTCTCTTGGACGCTGGCCCGAGTTCGGCTCTCATCACCTCCTTCCCGTGCGAGGCCCGCCTGGCTTCGGCACGAGCCTGGGGGCTGTCTCGAGCTGAGGGAGAGGAAGCTGAGGGTGCCAGATGGATCACATTGATGATCTTTTCAGAGTCTTCGCTGTCTGGATCCTTAGTCGCGCTCTGATGAGCACGGCTGCCGCCGCCGCTGCCGACGTCTCCTGCCTTCACGAACTCTGCAAGGTGGCCTTCCTTGGCGAGCCTCTCCATGTGAAACTTCAGAGTCCTACACTCGTCGGTCCTGTGCCCATTACCCTTATGGTAGGCACAGAACTTGGTTTGGTCACGGGTGGAGGGATCGCCTGGCAAGGGACGAGGCCACTTGAAGAATGGCTGGGTCTTTACCTTGTTCATAACCTGGTGGAACGGCTCTTTGAATACGATGTTCACAGTCTGGTAGGCGTCGGAGGAAGGTCTGGCCCTCCTGCTGGCCCCGGACCTGGACGCTGTAGCTTCCGCCGAACTGGAGACCCAGGCTTGCTTCGGCTCGTGCTTCTGGAATGGTTTCTTACCCCTCTGCTGGGGCTGGTAGCTTTTTTCCTTGGGTTCCGGGCCTGCGTCCTCCCAGCCTTCGTCCTCCCGAGCCTGGATTTCGTCCTCCTCCCGGGCGATATAGCGTTTTATCCAGGACATCAAGGCCGGCATGGAGGGAGCGGGGTCTCCAACTAGATCTTTCCGCAGCTCGTGCCCTGGTAACAGGGCATTCCGGAAGGCAAAAATCGCCACCTCTTCTCTGGTATCATCGATTTGGTTGTAAATCGCCCAGAACCGCTGGGCGAATTGGGTGAGGGTCTCGTCCTGCTTCATCTTCAGGGCGAGGATATCAGCATCGGTCTTGGGGACGACGCTGTAGGCTTGGAACTTCTTGAGGAAGGAGAGCTAGAGTTCTCTCCAACTCGAAATAGATTTCTCCAGTAGAGCGCAGAACTACTTCAGAGGGAGGTCGCTCAAACTAGAGGAGAAGATCTTACAGTTGAGATGACCCTCGTTCCTCCAGATGGACATCTTTTGGGAGAAGTGACGGAGGTGAGCGGATGGGTCAGACAATCCGTCAGAGGGGACGAACAGCGGGACGGAGAACTTCTTAGGCAAGGGAGTCCTCTCGATGTCCCGCGTGAAAGGAGAGGCCCCCATATCGGTGGGGCCACAAATTTCTTGCTAGTCCTACATCTTCAGGTTACGCTGAAGAGCCAGCTTGATGCGCTTGTCGAGCCGCTCCTGCTCGTCGTCCTTCTCTGGCGTCAGTGCTCTTGGCTTCCGCTTTGCATGGCCTCGGCTACGATGGCCGTGAGCTCGCCCGTCGCGGCCACGATGGCTATGGGTGTTGCTCGAGCCTTCATCGTGAGCATGGCTACGCTTTTGATCCAGAAAGGCTCTCAGATCCTCGCGGGAGGGCTGGACCACCTTGCTCTGGACAGCTCTTTTCTCGCCTGGGGCTCTGAGGGCTGCCTTAGAGAGGCATTTTGCACCGCTCTCAGCTGCTGTTGGAGCTGGAGGATTATTCGGTCCTGCTCCTGGAGGAGAGCGTTTTGAGCTGCGATGTCTCCTCCAGCATCAGGGGGTTGCACACGGCGTGGCTCCTCCACTGCTACAACTTTGCCTTTGAGAGGGCGCTCACGTTGATGCTCGTCCCGTTGGGGGGCGCGACTTCATCGTTAGAGCACGAGGTCTCAACTCCCTCTTGGAAGGGAATCTCAACGAAGGGTCGCGAACCTACGTGCTCCTCGCCTGCAGATGCACCATGGGCTGCTCCGGACCCTCCCGGAGGAGGGACGTCCGTCGACGGGCCCGGATGCTCGAGTCTTGCTCTCAGGGACTCTCCGCCTTTCTTAGCTTTCGGAGGCATGGTTTCTGGGAAGGTTGAGAAGATTGGGAAGTTTGGGATAGTACCTTCCCACAGACGGCGCCAATTGTAGGTGCAAAAAAATATGACCCACAATAATTGGGGTGCCTTACAGGACTTATCCAAATGAGGAAGATAACCTGCTACCTGAAAGCCTGAAAGGGAAGAGCAAACGGTCAGAGGACCCTGGCCTGGGCGGCGCAAGGCTCTCCGATGCCTAAGTCAGTAAGTGAACTGGAACAAAGGAAGGAGAGGAAGAAGAGAGGCAGAGTAACCACTCTCAGGTTTTGATTGTGCGTACCTTGCATGTGAAATGAGGCTCTATTTATAGAGAACTGGACGATATCTTTGGATGATATTTTGGCGTGGGTCCCATGATTTGACAGGGAAGTCATCATCAGCCCACAAAGTAATAAATGCGGTCCATTCCAGCCCACTTTGCATTTAATGCCAGTCGGATCAGCCCACATCGCATTAAATACGTGTCATGTTGGGCCAGATCATGTTGGATGCCTTTGGCGGTAGAGGTACCATCGGATCCACCCTCGAGCCTTGCCCTGATTTGGCTTCAGCCGCTGGATGCCGCCTTGTCAGTGAACTGGCGAAGATCGTGGATGGCTGGATGTCGCATCTGTCTCACTGGCTCGCGTCCCTATTCCTCCACGTGTCTGATGGCGTGGCGGGCGTAGGGTGCGAGTGGAGGTTCTATCTTGCTCGGATTTTGTCCTGGCTGCTTTGGCCGAGGTCAAGCTTTTAGCCGAGGTGGGCACCTGGGTAGCCGAGCTCTGCGCTAGCGGCCAGGACATGCCTGACTTCGGCTGAGGCCTCTGTCCTGGTAGCCGAGATGAGTCTGGTGCCACGTGGATGGCACGCGGATGGCACGCAGATGGAACGTGAGGATGCTTAGTCCTATCTGATGGCCGTGATTAGCGTAATCCTGGAGCTTTGAAAATCTCCCCACACAAGAGTGAGCCCTAATAGTCACGGCTATCATAGACTACCATTTTTGGAATCTCACATCTCTTGACCAGTGTGAGAATTCTGTCAGACTAGGAGTCTCATCCTAATCCAAACTTTTCTAGGGTCACAGATAAAGGCTTTATCGAGAGATTCAGCTGTAGTCTCAACCCAACGTGAGTCCCGTTGTAGGCGGGCCACGTGATTTCTTCACCGCGAACTAAAATATCATAAAGAGATTGGATGAGTTTGGTCTAGGGACACAGAATTGAAGGAATCTTTCTAGAGGGAGTTTAGATAAAAACTTATTTTCCTTCTATTTTCCTTTCTACACTTGTTTGATTAAGTATTTTCTTTTTGTACCTCAGGTCTCATATTTTAATCTATGGTAGAGCGGAGTGTCTCGCTCACCATGCTATTCACCGGATTTGGGATGATTTGGGCTCCGTTTTAGGCCCATGGAATGTATGTATATGCGCCTAATTTCATGGCCTGATTATTAAATTGGCCCAAATTTGGTATTTTTTATATTTTACTTTTTTTTCTCTTCTATTTTTTGATGTAATTGGACATGTGAATTTTTTTATTTGATGCTTTGCTTTATTGATTTTTTTTTTTGGAATTTGTTAATGAGGTTCCATTTTAGTTTCCTTGGACCCGCTGGGCTAGTTGGGTTCATATAATGATTTAGGTAAGTTATAAAAATAAAACAGGTCAACTCATGAGAACGACCCTTACCTTAGTTGTAAGGAGTAACAGTTTTCATTGGGAGGTTGTAAGGTTTTTAGAGTGTAGCAATATTCATGGAACTGGACAAAATTTGGGTTTGATATTATATGTAATTTTCCACTTCTTAGATTAGACTGCTTCGTACATTGTGTCATATGAACGAAAGTGTTTGTAGAAAAATGGCTATATCTTTAAAATGGATCGTTGGATCACGACAAGATACATACCATTGTAGTGCTCTTTTCGATTAGATATTTGTAGAACCCAAGATCGTGTCAATCGGAGCTAAAACAACAAAGTTGTGGCCTAGAAAAGTTTTCAAAATATTAACGAAAATGCCATACATTCGAACGGAGACTGGATGCATTTGAACGGAGGCTGGGAAAGCCAAAAAATTGGCAAGCCAAAACCAGAGACAATGTGTGTGAGATCCCAATCCACCTAGCTAATCCCTTGAGGCAAGACCAAGGCTTTGTCCAAAAAAGGGGAATCCGGAGGAGTAAAGGTTGAGTGCTTCAGTTAACACCTTAAGGCTTTGTCCAAGTCCCACATCGGAAATACTCGCGTCCAGACCTTGGGCATATGAGTACGGCCTAGCCTTGACTTCACATGAGGCCTTTTAAAACCATGCGGCAAGATTGGGTTGGAATCTCATGAGGCAAAGTGGACAATATCATGTGGACAGCGAGCTCAGGTCATTACAATATGCATTCGAACAGGGTGTCTGTGCGTTCGAACGAGAAGCGTGATTTTCAACCCGAATTGTGTGAAAACACAAGAAAACACTCCTTTTGTGTGCCACACAAAATAGGGCATATATATTTCTATTTTTCTCGGCCCTTAAGGTGATCCTCTCCAAGATAGAAACCCTAAAAATCCAGAAAAGAGTCTTTTAATCAGATCTAGAACCTCCACCATTGAAGAACTTAAGATCTATACTCTAGAGATTCAATCATCCACTTTCCAGTCGCAGATTTGTCTTGAAGAGGCTTCTAGGCGGTAGGCGGTTGATTCAATCGTGGTTGAAGGTGAATGGCAAGTGGCCAGCAAGAAGATCTGCAGTCCATTAGGATGAGTTGCAACTAGGAAAGGGTTGTAAGTGATTCTTGTAATCTTCTGTTTACAGTGCTTGGATTTTTCCTTGACAGGGTTCCAGGATCCATGCTTTTTTCCCGAATAGGATTTTCCACATATATCCGTGTGTTTTATCTCTATGTGGATTGATTATTGAATATTTTTTTATTTTTAAAATTGCATATCAAAGAATTGGTCTGGGACCTTAACCCTTGCTAGGGTTTAAAGCCTTGGGAGGCCTTGAGTTTGAACCCGCGTCCACCCTCTTTGCATATGTGGTCAACTCTTGTGCAACCTGTTTAACTGCGTCTAAGGTTTCTCCACCTGCAATCTGGATGGATAAAGATGACAAAGTGGAGAAATAAAAATCCCCCTCGATCAGATTTAAGCCACCGAATTGCCCAAAGATTTATTGATATGATAACACTGGACGACTAGAGGTACCTTTTCTCATTGATAGGACTAAGGGCGAAACACTGTTTTTTTATTCCATCAAAGCTATAAAGGACCATTTTTATGTAGGCATTTGGATACCTTATTCTAAGTGGAGCTAGAATCCAAAAGAGCTCACACAAGTGAGAAGGAAAGCAAGAAGAGCTCTGTGTGATTGTTAACCAACTCAACAACCCCTTGCAGTCAAGCCACATTGAACTTGAGTTACTATTTGATACACCTCATATAAGAAAAGGGGAAAATCAAACCTTGCTTTGTCAAAAGTAAAGAAAAAGTGGTTTTGTTGGCCTGACTTGACTTTGGGCACCATCCAAGTTGGAATTATGTTTAACACTGGTCTTCCAGTAAATTTCCTATGATGTGTACTAAGAAAAATTGGGCTGCGGATCGGGCCTCAACTTTCAGAATTGGGAACCTGGTTTTGGGCGTACCACTTAGAATGGGAGATTAAAAGGCCTCATTGTGGGTTCACACTGAACATCTCCTGGTGAACATAAGTATTGCTAATATTAGCACCTTGCCATCTTTCTTCCCCCTTATATTTATAAACTATCACCTCTAATTTAAGAATTTACACATTACCCCCTATACTTCTGTGACAATATTGGTCAACCACATTGACAAGCAGTCAAAGGAAAAACAAATGAATTTTACCACGACTTCCAACAGGTTTTCAATATTTCAAAAGAATAAATGATTAAAATTAAAAAAAAAATCAAAATCCACATAAAGAGATGAGGAGAGAGATAATGCAGGGTATTTCAAAATATTAATTAAATTTATCTTAGGTAAAAGAAACTTCCAGATGACATGAAGTTTCCATATTTATTTGATCTTTAAATACCCATTGATATACATAATATACTCATTCTTCAGCCCTCTTGATTCTAAATTTATATTGGTGATAAGTTGCAAAGCAATCCAAATCCATTGAGGCCAATTTAGCAAAGTTAACTTTGTAAGTGCCTAAAAATTACGGACTTGTTTATGGAAGATTAGGATGAGCTTAGTTGCTCTTTGAAGGAGATATAATGCCTTTAACCTGAAAGGGGGAAGAAAGGAAGAAAGTCAAGGACCCTGGCTGTAGTCAGCACAAGGCTCTCTGATGCATAAGTCAGTTCTGTAACTAAGCAAAGGATGGAGATGATGAATGGATTGTGCGTACCTTTGGAAATAGATGAGTCCTCTATTTATAATGGAGATAGGTTGGTTTTGGGTGTGGGATTCTATGCTCTGGTCAGGATGTCCCATGATTTGGACAGGTACTTGAGGAGTAATGTCCAATCATGGCTTTTCCTTAATTGCAGTCCTATCATGGCCCACTTTGCCTTTAACGTTAGTCCTCTCATAGCCCATTCTGTCACATCAGAGCCTCTTTCTCATTAATGGGCATTGATGGGAGTCCCATCGGACCATGCTCTGGCAACGTGGGATGGCGTTTGCATTAGGGATTATGGGCGGTGCCCTTTGTCTTTGCCACACGTTCTGTAATGTGTCAGGACATTTATGGAGGGACAGCTGTCTATGCCTGACTCAGTTAGCATACTAGTACTATCACCGAGATGCAGACCAAGTGTTGAGGTCCTTGATGACCGAGACCGTGACCGAGACTGCGACCGAGGTCAGGAGTGACCGAGACCGTGACCGAGATCAGGGGTGACCGAGACCGTGGTTAGGTTGGGGTGACCGAGACCAGGAGATGGCTGCAGTTTTTTAGAATGGCCTTAACCTTTGCTAGCGCTCTGGTACTGTTACCGAAGTGCCCATCGCCGAGACTAAAACATGATTAGCTGGTACTTTTACCGAAGCCAATGTAATCTTAGTCTTGAGGAGATATCCCACACAATTGTCCCCAGCTTCTGATCTTCTTTGAGTTCTCTAACTCGTGGAGATCGGAAGCTAAGTAGGATGAGGGAAGAATCTTTTGGATATTTAGGCTGAAAGCCTATTCTATCTTGGTGTCGTCAGACACCGAGGCCATCAGTCTGACATTATTGCCGAGACGTATGACCGAGATCAGGGATGACTTTAATTTCGGCTGGCGCAATGGTACTGTTTACCGAAATGCATTAGTCCAAGACTGAGATATTTTTCTTGAGCGCTGGTGACGTTTTGATTTCTATCTGACACCGCTTTGCCTACTCGAGGTCTTTAATACTGCACTTTAATCTTTTGCATAAAACGAGACGACAGCACCACGTTCATCCTTTTAATGGTTGTCCTGTTTTCCCGAAAAGGCGTGCTCAGTTGATTGAAGCGACGCGTACAGTGCCCTAGGCGCCGTTTTCTTCTCTTAAATAGAAGCTTTCCGCCTTCATCTTCTTCCCTATTTTCTTTCGTCACTTACCTGAGAGAAAAGAGATCTTGCAGAAGAGAAAAGACAGAACCCTTTCGCTGAGGAAGAGAACCTTTGCGGAAGCTGTGTCCGAGTCCTGTAAGTTTTTGTTCGTTCTTTAGGGTTTCTGCTTCTGCAACCTTCTTCCCTTCTTCTTTGTTTTTCCTCTCCTCTGTTCCGAACCTTTCGGATCTAGGGTTTTTAGAGAGATGGGGGTTTTCAGGGATCTGTTAAAAAATCTGGAAGCCATAGCTCGGTTTAGGACCAAATATCGAGTCCCTGATGATGTCAAGATTAGATTAGACAATCCTGAGGATCCTTTAGATTGACATATCCACCGTAATGGCTGGATGTCATTCCCCCTAGTCACCGTGGTGGAGGGCGGAGTCTGATTTCCCCTTCACCTCCTTCTGAGGATCTGCTTGAATAAGTGGAACCTCTGTCCCTCTCAATTGATGCCGAACGGCTTCAAGATAATAATGGGGGTCGTAGAGCTGAATAGGGTCCTCAAGATTAACCTCGGTGTCCACGACAATGTGGATGTCTATGATCTCTGCAAGTACGGGGCAGATAACACCTATTACCTCCGGGTGAAGGCGAAACGAGGGAGTTTTGTCTGGGAGCTAGAGGACTCCAATAAATACGCCGGAGACGACCGTCTCTTCGTCTCAGGCAACTGGGAATTCGGCGAGGACGAACCTGTAGCGCTGGGGGGGTTACGGAGTCCCTCATGGTTTCGGCATCCCTCTAAGTAAAATTTTGCCCCTCTTTCCCTTTGTGTTTTTCTCTGTAATCTTCTCTGCTGAGTTTATTTTGACTTGTTCTGTTCTGTTTGTGCAGACATTCATCAGAGGAAGAAGGATGCCCAACAAGATGGTTGGGTGAGGAATGATCATTGGTTGCAGCTTCTGTATGGCTACCGGGGTAACAAAGATAGAGTTGCTTGGTCTCTCCTTGGCTATGAGCCAAGGTATCATTCTTCTGAGAAGTGGACTGTCTTCGTAGCTGAAGAGTGGAGCCATAAATCTACGCAGTCCAGGGCTTAGGCTGCCGAAGAGGTGAGAGATGGATCTGCGCAGGCCTAAGCTCGAGATACTGAACAGGCGAGGGAAGTGGCTGCGCAGGCCGAGGCTCGTCTTGCTGAACGGGCAAGAGAGGAGGCTTCATAGGCTGAAGCCGAGGCCGAGTGTAGGGCAACATCGGGCATGGAGGTCTTGAGTTCCGGATCTGAATCCGAAGAAGCCGAGACTGGTTTGAGACCGAGGTCAAGGCTGTCGTAAGGTGTTGTGCCTTCAAGTTCTTTGCCCGAAGAAAGAGATATGTCACTGCGTAAAACCCCGCTGGTCTTCAAGGATTTTGAGGATCGGGCTTTTAGGGAGCCAACCCCTTAACCTTCTTCGGCCCCCTCTAGTCCCGTCGCCGCAGGTGGACCTACTCCGGTGGCGGTCCCTCATCCCGCCCTCGTAGCTGTTTCCGCCCCTGTTTCTGCTCCGCCATCGAGTTCTGGAGCTCGGGAGAGTGTGGTTGAGACATCACGGGAGGGATCTCGGCCAGAAAAAAGAGCTAGGACAGAGGGTAGTGCTGAGGGGGGATCCAGTTCATTGCCGGTGCCGCAACCCCTAGGGCCAACTCTTTGGAACCCTAGCTTACAGCTTGAGCCAGGGAGGATGATGACAACTGAGGACTGCGTCCTTGGCAGGATCGATCCCCTGGTTCTCGTCGCGCTTGGACGAGCTTGTGCCCTGCCACATGACATGGCCCATCTGAGGGTGCTGGACAATGCGAAGCTGCTTCTGTCCTCGATGCAGTCATCCCTGGATGTAAGTCTTTATTCTTTATTGAGTTTTTCATTTTCATACCCTTTTCTCTAATACTTGTTTCTTCAACAATTGACGTAGAAATGCCAAGTCATTTTAGAGAGATTCCAACAATTTGGTCCAGCCGTTGCAAGGCTAGAAGCTTAAAAGAAGGAACTTCAGGGGGCTGTGAAATATGGCAACCAAAAGATAAAGAAACTGGAAGACGTAGTTCTCGGCTGGAAATCAATGCTAAAAAAAATCAAGGCTGAGAAGTCCCAGCTTTTTATTGATGTGGAGGCCGAAAAGAAGAGGGCCGAATTTGAAGCTTGCTTGGAGAAGCAGAAGATCGATTTTGAGGTTAAGCTTTGGGCCGAGACTAAGAGAGCGGCAGCGCTCGAACTGCATAGGAACGAGGCCACGGCCAAACTCAAGACTGAGCTCGTGAGGGCGGCCGAGCTTGAGAAGCAAAGAGACGAAGCAGAGGCCAGGCTCGAGTCGGAGGTTCAGGCTGCACTTCAGGAAGGAGTGGATGAGGCAACAAAGCGATACGACGGTCAGATCGCCTCTATCAGAGATAAGGCTTGGGGATTGGGTTGGATGGCCGCTCTGAAGGAAGCGAAGGTTCCTGGGGACCATCCTGCTCATAGAAACTTGGCCAAATTCCCAAGTCCGATGTCCCGGACAAGTTCTGCTCCTTCCGATGCTTGAGCTCCTACTTGTATTTTCTTTTTTGCTCTGATGTAATTCTCTAAACAGTTCAATGAATTTCTTTTTTCATGCTTGCTTTCAAACATATATACTTAAGTTCGGTTCTACAACCGGGAAACCAAAGTATGCGACCTCGGTTCTATAACCGAGAGGCCAAGTATCCGACCTTAGTTCTATAACCGAGAGGCCAAGTATCCGACCTTGGTTCTATAACCGATAGGTCGTTGATACAAAATTTGTCCGAACTACAGAGTAGTCTATAGACCGAGCTCAAACGGAAGTAAATTGTATACAAGACAGTGCTTCTACTTTAGAGTACTTGGTTCTGTAATCGAAACACTCTTTGTGGCAGTTACCGAGTTCCATAACTTGGTATTTTTGACAAGTCCCTAGAGCCAAAGGAAACATCATTTTTATTGATCTCAGATTCTTTCTTACGAACTTTGAAGTAAAATTTTTTGAGGTGCGTCGCATTCCATGGTCTTGGTAACTGTTTACCCTCCATGTCCTCGAGTTTGTACGCTGATTGGCCCGCCACCGAAGTTACTTTGAATGGCCTGTGCCAGTTCGGAGCGAGCTTGCCCTGGTTAGGATTTTTATCAGCAGGGAGGGTCTTCTTTAAGACCATCTCTCCAACTGAAAATCTTATTTCTCTGACTCTTAGGTTATAGCCCCTAGCCAATTGTTACTGGTACGCAGTCAGGCCGATGGCTGCTGCCTCTCTTCGCTCTTCAGCTAGGTCTAGCTCTCGAGCCAAGTTCACTTCGTTGTAGCCTTGATCAAAGAGTTCGGATCTCAAGGTTAGGAGGCCGACCTCAAGTGGGATCACAGCCTCCACGCCATAGGCCAAGGAGAAAGGCGTTACAGAGGTGGAACATCTGGGAGTGGTCCTGTAAGCCCATGGACACTCGGGAGCTCTTCCACCCATCTCCCTTTAGCTTGATCGAGCCTCTTTTTGAGTCCATCGAGTACTACCTTGTTTGAGATTTCGGCTTGACCATTGCTCTATGGATAGGCTGGAGTTGAGAAATAATTTCTGATGCCGAGCCCTTGGCAGAAACTAATGAAGAACTTAGAATCGAACTGGGTCTTGTTGTCCGAGACCAAGGCTCGAGGAATGCCAAAAGAGGAGTACACAAGAAGTTTCGGGCCATTTCAAAATCATTTGGCCTAACTTCGCTTCTCCGATAGCTGAACAGGAGCTCTCAACGGCGACAGCATCGGAGACACCAAATCTTCGATCAGAGCCTATGGATGGTCTCAAAATACGTCCAAAAGGCTCAACGTCAAGTTCCAAGTCAAAACAACAAAGTTTGACCCTACATCAACCCTCGAATAGCTAAATCAAGCCTCTCAACTGCGAGAACCACCGAGGCCATCACTTATCAGACAGAGCACATGGCTGGCTTCAAGATGCTTGCAAAGGGCTACACATCAAGTTTCAGGTCATTTCGACAACATTTGGCTGTACTTCGACTCTCGGAAGCCAAATCAGGCCAGTCGGCGGCAAAACTCCCCAAGACCATGGTTTTCAAGACAGAGCCTGTGGATCATTTCAAAATGATTACAATAGGTTCCCTGTCAAATTTCAAGTCAATCGGACATCAGTTGACCGCACATCAAGCCGCGACATCTTCCTCGCGACAAAATCAAGTCTGCTGGCGAAAGGACCCATACGGCTTCTGTCACGCCCCCAAAAGTGAAACCGGGGTAAATGCGTGAGATTAGGGCTAATTAAAATTTTCCAACATAGATAACAACACTTAGCCCCAATCGTGTCCCATAGGATCGAAGTCCGCGGTGAGGTATAAATATTTCCTCGGTAGTCATAAGTATAATGGGACATCATGATTAACAAATGGTACGATATAACATTTCAGAGTATGCACATCTTTCTTTTCTATAATTTAAGTTTAGCAAAAGATAACAAAAGTATATTAATTAATGGCTTCTATCAAAACCTAAGCCAAAAGAGAATAAATATAAACTAACCATAGTATGAAGGCACTCGTGTGCTGGTCACGACGACAATACCGTCAACACATAACTCGTACTCACCATCAGGTTAAACTACCTGAAGCAACGCCTCCACTTATCCCAAAGGTAAATCTACTCGGTACCTATGCACCAAGAGTAGCATCGTCAACACGACGGATGGCAAGCAATGTATATATAAATGACAACAAGATATGCATATCAAATCAGAGTAGACGAGAGACAAGATCAATAGAAACATATGCATTTCAGACATAAGAAGTGCATAGTATACGAGTCATAAACAAACTAGCAAATAGGCAAATCACACAAGCTAATACACCACGGATAGTTTCAACAAGGACCCTCCATACTCAACATGAGAGTTGTGGTAGAGTGGCACGGGATGAAACCCGGCAAACAAGTAAGCAAGCAAGATGGATACTAAAGGCCAAACAAGATCAATAATGCAAGATGTATCCGATGGTGTACAATCCATCAAAATATAAAAAGTAGTACTGCGCAGACTTTCAAACCAAGGTCCTCACACATGTGGTGCCCCACCATGTGTTGGGCGTTGGCAACTGAGTGATGCCTGACACAAGAGTCCTAGACAAGTAGGAGTGAGGAGACTAGGCTTTCTTGCGTGAACAAGATTCATAAACAATTGAGAGACTACTTTCCATCAATCAGATCAAGACTATCAAGCAAGCTTATTCAAGTATCAATACCATAGTAGTCCTCATCAAGCTTTTACGATCAAAGCCGCCTAATCTCAACACTTCCATCAATCATATACAAGATAAACAAGACATCAAGGGGATCCTAGGTCATCATCTAAGTTCATCATGTGATCCCAAACCAAAACAAGTAAAGCAATCTATAGAACATGAACATTTCATGTAGAAAGTACCCAATTGTACTATTTAGAGTCGAGATCAATAAACAATCCAATCTTAGGTCAATAGTTATTACCATAGTCTCGTACAACTATACTCAGTCAACGAAAGGAATAAGGTTCGCGATACCCGAATAAATAATCTTCGTGCATAGATATAAGAGAGGGTATCCCGTTGTCCCGTACCGTTCAAGATTGATATAAGTTGAAAAACCGAGAAAACAGGAATAACGACGAGAAAATGCATGCCCATAACATTCCTCGTATCAAGTCAAATGAGTCCAGAAAGGTAGCCAAGGTTCATACAAGTCCAATAGAAAAAGAGGTCAAAAGGACCCTTCAAAAGGTTCCCATCAGTTGTCCAGGTCGACCCCAACCATGGTCGGTCGACCTCCCACAAGGAAGGTTCGGTCAACCGAAAGGTCAACCTCCTTCATGCCCGGTCGACAGAGCCCATGGCCGGTCGACCGGCAGTTGTAACCAATAAATAGGAACAGTAAAGTGATCAGGTACTGGGAGCACCTGATCCTGTGTCTTCGGTCGACCGAAGCCCCTGGCAGGTCGACCGAGTACACTACAGTTACAGAACACCAGTTCTGTAACTGATGTGTAAATGGTCCAATCCCTATCCCATAATCCCTGAACATGTTCCATAACATTTCAAGGATAAAACCACATCAATTCAGGTTCCATAAACCTATCAATCTATCCATTTAATTATCAATCCAATTCATTAAGCAATTAAACAAGATTATCATGTTTTCAATTAAAAACAATCTAGATTAGAGCATAGGGTCATCTAGACATAATCAATCATCATTTCAAGGAAGAAACAGCATATCAAAGCATAAATATATAGATTAACTTGCCTTTGGTTGAAATTGCCCAAATCCACAAATCTTAGCTCAAAGCCCAACAAACCAAACCTAAGGGATAATTAGCAAAATAAAACTAAATTATAAAAAAAACCAATGGGAAGCTCTAAGCTACTAAACACACTACTACAACCCAAAGCACATAAACCAAAGCTAGGGAAAAGGGAGTTTACCAAGCAGTGAAGGGAATGGAGTAGTGGCTTGCAAATTGGGGATGAGAAGCTTGTGGGGTCCACGCGAAGATGATAGCCAACATCGGAGGCGGTGGAGCTGCCTTTGCAGTCCATTTCCAGCAAGTTAAAAGAGAAAGGGAGAAACTGAAATTGAGGTGGAGAGGATGTGGGGTCCACTTGATCTGTGGCCCACTAAATTGGTGGTGATGGAGGGTCTTGGTGGTCCATTGACAAGAAGAATGAAGAAGGCCGAATGAGAGAAGTATGGGAGATAATTGAGAGAGAGATGATGACATGGTGAAATGGGTGCCCATTCACGTTGGCAGGGAGGAGTGAGAGAGAGATGAGAGAGAATAAGAGGATGAAATGGGTGGATGGCTTCATTCATGTTGACAGCAAGAAGGGAGAAAACAGGGAAAGAAAGAGAAACAGTGAAGGGAAATTGGGGAAAAACAGAGAGAGATAGAAATGGAGAAATAGAGAGAGATGGAGGGGCTGGGTTCACCGGAGATGGTGGTGGCCGGCGGCGACGAGGAGGTGGCTCCGGAACAGTGGGCGGTGAGGTGAGGTGAGGGAGAGATCTTAGATGAGAGATGAGATGAGAAAGTGGAGAAGAGAGAGGAGGAGGGCTGGCCGGTCATCGTGGTGGCTGGCGGCGTCCGGCAACGGTGACAGCGAGGAGAGTGAGGGAGGGAGAACGAGAGAGATGAGAGAAAGAGAGGAAAAGGGATGGGGCTGTTGCTGTGTTGGTGTGGAGGGAATGAGAAGAGAGGGGAAGGGGTTTGACCTAAGTAAAGGATAAGGGAGAAATGGGTGATGAGGTGGGTGGCTGTTACACGTGGGTTAAGGGGTGGGATACACATGGGATGATGGGAATGAGGTGATGAGTGAGGTGGGTCTCACATGGGATAAAGGTGGGGTGGGATGGGGTTTGACTTTGGGGAAATTAATAAAAGAAGTTAAGGTGGGTTCGGGTCAGGTTCGGTTTTGGGTCGGGTTCGAAGGTCCGGATCGGGATGCAACAGAAGGACAAAGTCTGGGAAATTAGGTAATCTACCCGATGGTGCCAAAATCTCGAAAAGCGAAAAATACTAAATAGCCCTCGAAACTTTCCGGAAATAGCAACACACACCCCTACTGTACCCAAACGGACTCGGATCTCAACCCAACTTCGCACACGCGATCCTAATGATTAATCGGACCTATTTGGCTTATAAACGAGCTTAATTAACTAAAAGCACAATTAATTAGACTAATTACAACTTTGGAATTTCGGGATGTTACATCCTTCCCTCCTTAGAACATTTGGTCCTCCAAATGACTAATCTATCAAAGGTAAAGGATTTGGTTACTCTAACTAAACTCGACCTCTGAAGTCTAAAGGTTACAAGCTGCGGTGAAACTCAAGATAATGCTCAAGCTGCTTACAGTCTGACCCACAATCTGCTCACAACTCCAGGACTCTGTCTGACATAACTAACATCTAACATGGAATTGAACATTGAGAACAACTCTAACTCCAACAAGATCTGCTACAAAACCCTCTTCAGCAAACTGGAAAGGTCTCAAGACGGCTGCAACTCCTCGAACAACACTCAGAAAGAAACTAACTAAAACTAAGAAACACTAATGCTAGCACAGCTGTGGTACTGAAACCACAAACAATGGGTAATGAGACATCATATTCTGTCCCCACTAACAAGGAATTTGGTCACCAAATTTATTTCTATTAGAGAAATTACTAAACACCTATTGGACTAACAAACAATACTATAGGATCCATACATACTTAGTATAGATGCCAACTACCGAATCGAATTACTCACACGCGTCCTCTTGTTTCTAGTAGATTTTATTTCTAAAAACGTGCCCGCTCTGATACCACTTGTCACGCCCCCAAAAGTGAAACCGGGGTAAATGCGTGAGATTAGGGCTAATTAAAATTTTCCAACATAGATAACAACACTTAGCCCCAATCGTGTCCCATAGGATCGAAGTCCGCGGTGAGGTATAAATATTTCCTCGGTAGTCATAAGTATAATGGGACATCATGATTAACAAATGGTACGATATAACATTTCAGAGTATGCACATCTTTCTTTTCTATAATTTAAGTTTAGCAAAAGATAACAAAAGTATATTAATTAATGGCTTCTATCAAAACCTAAGCCAAAGGAAGAATAAATATAAACTAACCATAGTATGAAGGCACTCGTGTGCTGGTCACGACGACAATACCGTCAACACATAACTCGTACTCACCATCAGGTTAAACTACCTGAAGCAACGCCTCCACTTATCCCAAAGGTAAATCTACTCGGTACCTATGCACCAAGGGTAGCATCGTCAACACGACGGATGGCAAGCAATGTATATATAAATAACAACAAGATATGCATATCAAATCAGAGTAGACGAGAGACAAGATCAATAGAAACATATGCATTTCAGACATAAGAAGTGCATAGTATACGAGTCATAAACAAACTAGCAAATAGGCAAATCACACAAGCTAATACACCGCGGATAGTTTCAACAAGGACCCTCCATACTCAACATGAGAGTTGTGGTAGAGTGGCACGGGATGAAAACCCGGCAAACAAGTAAGCAAGCAAGATGGATACTAAAGGCCAAACAAGGTCAATAATGCAAGATGTATCCGATGGTGTACAATCCATCAAAATATAAAAAGTAGTACTGCGCAGACTTTCAAACCAAGGTCCTCACACATGTGGTGCCCCACCATGTGTTGGGCGTTGACAACTGAGTGATGCCTGACACAAGAGTCCTAGACAAGTAGGAGTGAGGAGACTAGGCTTTCTTGCGTGAACAAGATTCATAAACAATTGAGAGACTACTTTCCATCAATCAGATCAAGACTATCAAGCAAGCTTATTCAAGTATCAATACCATAGTAGTCCTCATCAAGCTTTTACGATCAAAGCCGCCTAATCTCAACACTTCCATCAATCATATACAAGATAAACAAGACATCAAGGGGATCCTAGGTCATCATCTAAGTTCATCATGTGATCCCAAACCAAAACAAGTAAAGCAATCTATAGAACATGAACATTTCATGTAGAAAGTACCCAATTGTACTATTTAGAGTCTAGAGCAATAAACAATCCAATCTTAGGTCAATAGTTATTACCATAGTCTCGTACAACTATACTCAGTCAACGAAAGGAATAAGGTTCGCGATACCCGAATAAATAATCTTCGTGCATAGATATAAGAGAGGGTATCCCGTTGTCCCGTACCGTTCAAGATTGATATAAGTTGAAAAACCGAGAAAACAAGAATAACGACGAGAAAATGCATGCCCATAACATTCCTCGTATCAAGTCAAATGAGTCCAAAAAGGTAGCCAAGGTTCATACAAGTCCAATAGAAAAAGAGGTCAAAAGGACCCTTCAAAAGGTTCCCATCAGTTGTCCAGGTCGACCCCAACCATGGTCGGTCGACCTCCCACAAGGAAGGTTCGGTCGACCGAAAGGTCAACCTCCTTCATGCCCGGTCGACAGAGCCCATGGCCGGTCGACCGGCAGTTGTAACCAATAAATAGGAACAGTAAAGTGATCAGGTACTGGGAGCACCTGATCCTGTGTCTTCGGTCGACCGAAGCCCCTGGCAGGTCGACCGAGTACACTACAGTTACAGAACACCAGTTCTGTAACTGATGTGTAAATGGTCCAATCCCTATCCCATAATCCCTGAACATGTTCCATAACATTTCAAGGATAAAACCACATCAATTCAGGTTCCATAAACCTATCAATCTATCCATTTAATTATCAATCCAATTCATTAAGCAATTAAACAAGATTATCATGTTTTCAATTAAAAACAATCTAGATTAGAGCATAGGGTCATCTAGACATAATCAATCATCATTTCAAGGAAGAAACAGCATATCAAAGCATAAATATATAGATTAACTTGCCTTTGGTTGAAATTGCCCAAATCCACAAATCTTAGCTCAAAGCCCAACAAACCAAACCTAAGGGATAATTAGCAAAATAAAACTAAATTAAAACATAAATCAATGGGAAGCTCTAAGCTACTAAACACACTACTACAACCCAAAGCACATAAACCAAAGCTAGGGAAAAGGGAGTTTACCAAGCAGTGAAGGGAATGGAGTAGTGGCTTGCAAATTGGGGATGAGAAGCTTGTGGGGTCCACGCGAAGATGATAGCCAACATCGGAGGTGGTGGAGCAGCCTTTGCAGTCCATTTCCAGCAAGTTAAAAGAGAAAGGGAGAAACTGAAATTGAGGTGGAGAGGATGTGGGGTCCACTTGATCTGTGGCCCACTAAATTGGTGGTGATGGAGGGTCTTGGTGGTCCATTGACAAGAAGAATGAAGAAGGCCGAATGAGAGAAAGTATGGGAGATAATTGAGAGAGAGATGATGACATGGTGAAATGGGTGCCCATTCACGTTGGCAGGGAGGAGTGAGAGAGAGATGAGAGAGAATAAGAGGATGAAATGGGTGGATGGCTTCATTCATGTTGACAGCAAGAAGGGAGAAAACAGGGAAAGAAAGAGAAACAGTGAAGGGGAAATTGGGGAAAAACAGAGAGAGATAGAAATGGAGAAATAGAGAGAGATGGAGGGGCTGGGTTCACCGGAGATGGTGGTGGCCGGCGGCGACGAGGAGGTGGCTCCGGAACAGTGGGCGGTGAGGTGAGGTGAGGGAGAGAGCTTAGATGAGAGATGAGATGAGAAAGTGGAGAAGAGAGAGGAGGAGGGCTGGCCGGTCATCGTGGTGGCTGGCAGCGTCCGGCAACGGTGACAGCGAGGAGAGTGAGGGAGGGAGAACGAGAGAGATGAGAGAAAGAGAGGAAAAGGGATGGGGCTGTTGCTGTGTTGGTGTGGAGGGAATGAGAAGAGAGGGGAAGGGGTTTGACCTAAGTAAAGGATAAGGGAGAAATGGGTGATGAGGTGGGTGGCTGTTACACGTGGGTTAAGGGGTGGGATACACATGGGATGATGGGAATGAGGTGATGAGTGAGGTGGGTCTCACATGGGATAAAGGTGGGGTGGGATGGGGTTTGACTTTGGGGAAATTAATAAAAGAAGTTAAGGTGGGTTCGGGTCAGGTTCGGTTTTGGGTCGGGTTCGAAGGTCCGGATCGGGATGCAACAGAAGGACAAAGTCTGGGAAATTAGGTAATCTACCCGATGGTGCCAAAATCTCGAAAAGCGAAAAATACTAAATAGCCCTCGAAACTTTCCGGAAATAGCAACACACACCCCTACTGTACCCAAACGGACTCGGATCTCAACCCAACTTCGCACACGCGATCCTAATGATTAATCGGACCTATTTGGCTTATAAACGAGCTTAATTAACTAAAAGCACAATTAATTAGACTAATTACAACTTTGGAATTTCGGGATGTTACATCTTCAAAACTCAAATAAAAGCCTATGGTTGGTCTTATTTATTGCTCAGGAGGCTTCACCTCAAATTTCAGGTCATTCCAACATCGTTTGACCCAATTTCAGCTTCTGACGGAAAATCGGAAGCTCTATGCAACAAAGTCTTATACTTTCCCGGAAAATTGAAAACTTTGCACCCCAAAATGCAAGGATTCTCATCAAATTTTCTACAGGGAAATCAGGCCAATAAAAGTGCAAAAATGTCAAGAAAAATACGAGAGAGAAAAAGAATGAAAAAAACCTCTAAACGGTCGCGAAATGGGACCAAAAAGGGGAAAATCCCCCCCAGGATCGCCGCGACCCTGGCCCGGACAGCCTGGTTCGCCCCGGAAAGATCTGTTTTCCATCATTTTTCGTATTTCGAAGTTTCCAACTCCTGTAATTTTCCAAAATCTATACTTTTGAGGCACCAAATCCTTCGGCATCCGTCAAAATCACGGGTCCGTCTTTAAAGAGTATCAAAATCAACATTGATTGCCAACCGGTCAACAAAAAAAGTGTACTTTCTACCCGATCGATCGAGAAATCGACAGGACAGATGGCACCGACCCGCTGTTGACAATTAATGCCTGAAGTTACATGATCATCTGATGTCGATCTACATGAAGATCCATCGATGATCATCGCCAGAAGAATCCCAAAAGACGCGGCACGGCCCGCGACTCTTCAACTGCTCGGCGACCACTTAATGCGATTAATTGACTAGCTTTATTACTGTCAGTAATTCATTTCTTTGGACGGCCCAATCAGAAGCAAGCATCCAGGAGGTATAAGTCAATTGATTCATGGCATTTAACCCATGAAACTCCTCCCATTATGGTGATTAAAGGCGACTAAATGCCCTCAATCTCCACCGGCCAATCAGAAGCCAAGAAAAAGAAGTTACAAAATAAAGAAATAAATCTTGTAACTCCTCCCTTTATGTAGCTTTATGACAATTAAGGCTCATAAATCCTCCTAAATGGCTACCTAAAAGCCTATAAATAGGAGAGCACTCCAAAGCATTCCAAAAGAACTTCTTCCACGAACACAGATCCCAAATCAGAAAAAAGAACAGAACATCCAGAGAAAGAAATAGAGAAAACTTTGCGAAAGTTCTGCACTGGCCACCACTACAAGGTGACAAAAGTCCCTTAGGGGATACCCCCCCCCCAAGGTCCTTGCCTTCTCCTTCTGCCTACAATAGCTTAGACGTGGCTTTTCAGCCCGTCTGCTTAGCTTTTTATTGGACATAGGACCTCCTCTTGGTCTTTGTCCTCTAAAAATCTGAGGTTATAGCCAAGCCAAGCGAATCAAGAGCATCATCTATTCTCATCTGCATGGATAATGGCGAAGTCCACACATGGCTTGCGACCGTCAATCTGAGCGAGTCCCCCACAATCTCCTGAGAAGTTAGATCCTCCTTTTTCTTGATTTTCATTGTATTTTGTATTTTGCTAAAAGAGACAAAAATCACAACTCTTATCTTTCATTATTGATAAGAATTGTAAATCGGCTATAAATGCCAAAAGACCACCCTTCACCGCAAATCAAGAAAATGTATATGTGTAATGGAAAACTTGAAAGAAGTTGATTTCCTTTTTATTTGCGAAGGTCGATCTCCAGATCACCAATTGCAATTCCAAGAAAAATAAAAAATCTGGCACACCCACACATAAAAAAAATTCTGATGCACCCCCGGGCGCGAAAGGGTCGGAACAAACGGACTCCCACGTCCGCCGACCTCAGTAGCACCGAGCAGAAGCGCGGTCCATTAAGCTGGCACCCCCGGTGGGACTGGTTCCTTTGAGAACACGATGCTTAGAAATAAAGTATTTGCATACCATATTTTTTGTTGTATGCTTATACTTCTTTTCTGGATTCCTTGGCTACTTTCTAGTTTGTGGCCTATGTTGTATTTCGCATCTAAAAAAAATGAGATGGGATTTTTTTTAAATTTCAAACTCTTTGAATTTATTTCCACTCTTTCTCTTTTCAAAAAAAAAGTCAAATTTCTCAGTTCGGATTCAAAATTGTGAAACTTTGATCCTCTCCTTTCGTTCATGTGCTCGCAGAAATTGTTGCGCCTGTTCGAATTAGGGTTTAGGCCATCGTTTCTCTTTGATGAGTTCATTAGAGATCTTGAAAAAAAATTTAGATTTCTCATTTTTGGATTCAAAATCGAGAAACTTTGATCCTTTCCCTTTCGAAAACCAATGCTTGTAAAAATGTTGAGCCTGTGACGAATCGGGGATTGGGCCATCGTTCGTCTTCGATGAGTCTATTTGGGATATAAAAAAAGGCATAGACTACTAAGGTTAAACCAATTGCGTTCTTTGATCACGGTTGATTCAAGAATAGCCTTGTCCAAAGTGTGGAGACAGCTTGACTGTTTTAGGCAAGGGTCCTCCAAACGGGTTCATTAAGTAATCCTATCCTTACCTGGGGGCAATTCTATCAATTAAGATTTTATAAGACCGGGTTATGAGGCCTATGTGTACTCTCTCGTCTTTTAAATAAGAAAGATCTTTAAAATAAAAAATATTTTTCAAAATAAAGAAAAAATAAAAAATAAAAAATAAAAAATAAAAAAAAAAAAAAATTTCAAAATAAAAAATAAAAAATTTTAAATTAAGAAAAAAAGCTTCCGTCATTTTTGGTTCAGATCTGAGAAATTTTGGACTCTTCCCTTCTGAGCACTGTCGCTCGCGGAAATCGTTGAACCCGTGTTCAGATTGGAATGCCTTTTGTTCTCTTTGATGAACCCGATCTTGGCCTTTCAAAAAAAAATATCGTAATTTTTGGGTTCAGATCTGAGAAATTTTGGTCTCTTCCCTTCTGGGCACTAGCGCTCGCGGAAATCGTTGAGCCCATGTTTAGATTGGAATACAACTTGCTCTCTTTGATGAAACCAATCTTGACCTTTTAAAATAGAGAATGACATCTCATAGATGCGATCTCCAAACATTTGTGCCTAGCAATACTGGTACGCCCTTTCAGGGTCTACTGTATTCGCGATCGGCACATTTGTAACTCCAACCTTATATTCTTCTTACCTCGAGCAAGCTCTGCTTCTCGATAAGTCGAATTTAGGTTCACAATTGCTTCTAGCAATCACTGGTTCGCTCGTTCTGGACTCACCATACTTGCGATCAGAACAATTGTACCATCTATGGCTTTTTACCTTCTTCACGTCGCTTGGGTCATGTCCCTCTAGCTATTTGAAAAGACAAAGCCATAGAATTTCCCATTTATGATCATTATATTCTTGTGATTACTAATGGATGTGGTCTTATTTCAGAAATTTTCAAAACTAACAATGGCAGCTTCCTTAATCATTACCTTTGATGAGAACAAGCACCAACTCATGCTTCAACATAAGCGAACCATGCGCACTTATAAGCGCCATATCAGCTGCCGAAGCGTCAACTCCCTCGACAACTCTCTGAACTCTGGGTTGACCTCGACTCCCCGGACTATTGTCTTTGGGATGCTGGGACCATTCCCACTGGCCGAAGAACAAACTGCTCCTTCCAAGAAGCAGAAGGTCGCCTTTCAACGTGTCACTACCGTGACACCAAAGGCGAGCACCAAAAAGCCCAAAGCCCGTGGCATCCCCATGAAGCCTCGACCCACAAGCAACCAAGTCTATCCCAAGACCTGGTCCCCAAGACCTTCACCAAAACAAAGGAGGCCCCAAACATCCACCAAGCCAACATACCTGGCCCCACTCAAGGAGAACCAGTTTTACCCTCTTGCTTACATGAAAAAGGAGAGACCCATCTCCAACCTGACTCCCAAGTCAACCCAGCATGAGTCGGCTTGCTCCTACAAGCCCAAAATCAGATCATGCATCACCAGGCCTCTACAAGCACCTGCTAAGGCCTACAGTCCTTCGGTTCGACCCTTCATCTCTACAGGGGCCGAACTCGAAAAATTCAAAGCTTCGTTACAGCAGGGGAAGGACCGGGTTCGCATCCTGTCCTTGCCTAGCTACAAAGAAAACAGGCTTGGCTACTGTGACCGAGGGAGCAGATCCTTCATTGTCAAAGCCCAGCCAGAGCTGACCGAAGCTCAAAATGGTCGTCTTATACACCGCCGAGCGTTGTATCGGCAAAAGAGACTAGAGAAGCAAAGGACCCAGCCTCCTACACTTCAAGTCGCTCCCAAATGGGCCGAAAAAGAAAGACCCGATCAAGTTGATGCTGTCCATATGGTTGGAAAAACCAGAAGACGACAAAAGTCAGCAACAAAAATCCATGTCCAACGTCCGGTGACCTGCAGCGTCTCCAGGACAAGAAGACATTCGGAAGAATCTCCTGCTCCTTCAAGTTAAGGACAACAGAGTGATCCTTCCTCAAGCTCTTCATAAAAAAGAATGAGCCCCAGCTCAGTCACCAGGACAGTTTCTTCATTCGAATCTCGAAGGATGAACGTCCTGGCTACAAATTCTAAGCCACCACCTCGCATTCCACCTCAAGATGTTGCGCTCACATGCATCTAGCAGTTGGAACAAGGCCAGCAGAGGATTGAGACTCTGATGGAAAACCTTATCCTCGCCTTCCAAAATCAGGCGAACTATGAACCTCCTCCGAATCATCAAGATTATGAGGTAAACGGAGAAAAAAATGAGTCACACGCCCTCACCAAAAAGGACGTAGACAGTATCCTCGCCAAAGCAAAAGAAGAGGATGTACTCAAGGAGCATGGGATCAAGCCATCATATCCCTTATGGATGGACTCGGTCCCGTTCTTTACAAAATTCAAGCATCCTACTCTCCAAACATATACGGGGAAAGGATTAGCCAGACAACACGTCATCCACTTCAAGATCTTGACGGGAGCTATTGCGGATCAAGATGCACTCAAGATCCGCCTCTTTGCAAGTACCCTAAAAGGTACGGCCTTTGATTGGTACTCCACTTTGCCGGAGGACTCCATCCAAAACTGGGCCATGCTAGAGACACGCTTCCTGACTCACTTCAAAGGTGAGGATCATCCCACTACTATGGCTCAGCTCTATAGCCTAAAACAAGGGGAGAATGAGTCAACATTTGACTTCATTCACAAGTAGATAACTATGGCATACAAATGCTCAGATGTACTGCCACAAGCGTCGCTAGTCGACATCTGCCGAAACAACATGAGTGCTAGAATCCGCTCCATGATCATCGACAATAAATCAAAGAACCTGGGAGAACTCCTAGAAGCTTCCATGGAAGCTGAAACGGTGATTAAAGACCTCAACAGTCAGAAATCATCAAGAAAAGAGCCAACTGTCATTGCAACCTCTAAACCAAAGAAAATAGACGTCCTCAATGTGCAGACCAAGTCAGCTCCTCAGCCACCAAAGAAAGCTGAAGACAAAGCTGCTGGTAAGAGACCTGAACTCTCAGATGCCTTCAAAGAGCGAGTAGAAAAGAAATACCCATTCGATGAAGATGTTGATGAAATCTTCGGGGCTCCCGTGGCAAACGGCAAGCTCACCTTGCCTGAACCCAAAAGACCGGGAGATGTTGGCAAAGCCAACGATCCTCGGTACTGTCCATACCACCAGATGATCTCGCATCCTCTCAATCAATGCTTCGTTGTGAGAGAGAAGATAAATGAGATGTGGAAAAATGGAGTCATCACCTTTGACAAAAACTATGGGTCTGCCTCCGTCAACATGGTGTCATGTGGACAAACATCAAAATCACCAAAGAAGAAGATCACTACTTCCTTCATGGTGATAAACAGAATTGAAGCGTCCGAAGAACTGTTTCCTTACCCGACACCAGACGGACAACCCATATGGGTACATCCCGATCTCCGGGAAGATGAAAATTGGGAGGTCGTGAAACCAAAGCCTATAGCTCAACAGCGAAGGCAGGCTGGGAAACATCTCCTCAAGCTCCAAGAAGTCCAATAAAAGGCAAAGGCCTCCTCTACTGCTTCACTGGAGGCAACAAAAACGTCCCTTCCAGAGACTTCAAAGGGGGTAAGAAAATTCACTCTCAGTAATTTCATGCCACCTCAATTCAAAGAAAAAGCCACGCATGCGGCATCATACTCTTGCAATTCAATAGTTGGATTCTCCATTGATGGATACGAGTCCAACGACACCGTTCATGGATTCGAATCCAACTACACCGACGAGTGGGAGGAATCCCTTGAAACAGGAGAATATCTCTCTGATGAAGAATGGGTTCTTGAAACTCACCTTATGCCAGTAATCTGGTATAACCCCCTACAGCCACAAGGATCCTGGTCTGATGATGAATAAAGAGCAAGAGGCTGTATAAAAAAATGCTGCTGGCCCATCACTCGTCATTGCTCCAGTGGAAATCAACTATGTTGAGCCACAAATAGTAAACAAAGAAGAAGATCTAGCTCCCATGCCTGATCTTGAAGAATATGCTAGGATCTTGCAGCATCTCGCTCTAGAACAAGAGCAAGACCGCATCAACGAGCTTCCTCGCAATCCAAAGGCTGAAGTCCCTGAAGACCGTCAGGTACATCCTCCCTTAACTCCTGAAAATGGAGAAGATTGCTGGATAGACGATCCTCTTACATCCGAGATGAGTCTGACTCCGAACAGGCAACGTCTCCTGTCAGAGCTTCCCGTAATGTGATAATTCGGGATTATAGCTCTTCGGAAGCATCGTCTGATGAGATCACCTATATGCCGGCGACGCCTAGCAATGTATCCTCTGGAGCTACCTCGTCTCACGTGAATTTCACAGAGATGGCACCCTCTCAGGTTTCTTCTCCTAAGACTGTGACTTCAGAGCTCACACCCTTCCTGACTGAAGAATCCCCAGCTATTGATGCTTGGGACGATGAATTAGTCAACGAAGAAGAAAGGTTGCTGGATCTATTCAGGACTTGTTCCCGAAAAATGCTCTGTGCAACACAATCACTGAGGGTGGCAACTCTGCTGCAGATACATCCTCAGCAAATGAAAAATGACAGCCTCTTGATTCTGAAGACAATCTTCCAAACGAAGACCCTTCTCAAGAAGCTCTCGAAGTTGGTAGAGGCACCCGCTCTGGCCGGGATTACCACAATAATTACAACCAATCTTCCTTTACGTATGTAAATTCTTCGGGAAAAGATGTTGTAAGTGCCCATAGTGGCAACAATGATGAACATACAGGCCCCAAGGAGGCTTTCAAGTATGACTTGATTGAACATTTCAAGCACATACCTGCACGTCTGCACATCCTAGACTTATTGTGAATGTCTCCACTCACCCGTGATAATCTCATTTCAGAATTACAAAAGCTGAATAAGGATGTCGGCAAACATGCCCCGCAAGTCCTTCAAATTGAAATGGATTACCGGGTCAAAAACTCAGAAACTTCCTTAAAGGGAGAAAATAAGAAAACTAAGGGATCATGCATCGAATGCCTCTCGATTCAAAAGGTAGTCAGTGCAACCATCGCCTTCACTAAGGAAGACCTCCTACTTGGCGAAACAAGGCATAACCGACCCCTGTACTTCATAGGGTACATCAAAGAGATGCCTATGCATAGAGTTCAGATCGACCCAAGTTCTGCACTCAACCTCATCTCCACTTCGGCTCGAGAAGAGTTGGGCATCCCACCCAGCAAGCTGAGCCATATATCTGTATCTATCTTTGGATACGATGGGAGTACCCAAAGGCCTATCGGCAAGATCAGGTTCAAATTACAGATCGGTGATCTTATCTCTGAAGTCACTGTGTATACAATAAAAACCCCTTCATGCGACAACATCCTTCTCGGACGCCCCTGGATCCACGAGAATGGTGTTGTCCCTTCAATTCTACATCAATGCATCAAATTTGTCGGCGATGACGGCATAGTACATTGAGTCTTTGCTGACAGAAAACCCTTCAAAGGTAAAGAAGTCCACTTTGCAGACTCCCAGATATATGAAGGTGAAAACAAGAAGAGGACACAGCACCCTTTGCCGAAAATCTCCAGAAAGATAAAGGCAAGGCTCCTCAACAATCGCCGGAAGAAAACAAACCCTCCGATAAATCCCAACAGAGCATTCAAACTCCCTTCGTCATCGTCCTCAAGACTTCGAAGCCTTTAGTCATCACAACTAAAGTGAAAAAGGCAAAACAAAAGTCTGGGGGCAAGTTTGTTGTCTCTTTCGTGTCTATCATGCAAGACACGGATTCAGATTCAGAGCCAGAAGACGACGCATCGTCAAGCCAAGCAGACACTCAGCAAGTTCAGCCTGCTCTTACTCCAATGGATACACCTGCTGATGTAGAAGATCCTACATCTGCTTCCTTCGTTGTTCCAGCAACTTCAGCAAAGGAAAAGCCGATCTTCTTCCATAGATCAGATGCTTCTTCATCAAACTCCATACTTGAACCTTTCCAAAATAATGTCGGTTTGGGAGAAGGCCGTGGTATTCTCACGCCATTGGGGCCCGCCTTGACTAAGAGCCAGCGGGAAGATTGGAGACTCTGCGATTATGTAGAAAAGTCTTCACATGGGTTAGGGTATGATCCTGACAACCCCCTGAGACAATTGACACAAAGGCTTAAAAGTCAGATTGCTGACCAAGCCTCTACATCTCAAGTCCATGAAGACATCGATCTCCTTGGATATCTTTTCGATGAGTCACCTGACAAAGATCCAGGAAGCTCATCCAATTGGTACGATTTCTCTGATGATGAAGAGGAATTGTCCGATAACACAGACGTATGGTATTCTGACCCAGAAGAACCCTCATCTCCAAAAGAAGTACTTTATTTCGACCCGGTTTCAACAAGCGATTAGGACCATCTCATAGCAAGCCTTGAGAAGATCACAGATCAAGAAGACCCATGGAAAGGAACAAAACCTTGGTCTGGAAATGCCCTTGAAACCCAGAAGGTTTTGTTGAGCTGCAAGCCTCCGAAAACATTATGGAGAAACCACCTTCGAACCTTCCAATAGAAGATCCTGCATCCTACAGCGATCTCATGGCCTTTCGAAGCCTGGGGTATGGACATCATAGGTCCTATTTCTCCCCCTTCAAGCGAAGGTCATCGCTTCATCTTCGCCGCTACGGATTATTTCTCCAAGTGGTCAGAAGTATTTGCGCTCAACGAAATGAAGAACTCATCAGTCCTTCAGTTCCTGCGCACCAACATTATTTTTCGTTTCGGCATACCCAAAAGATTCGTCTATGATAACGGACTACAATTCTGAGATCATCGATTCTACAGGTTCTGTGACAAATACAAAATCCAAAGCTGTCCTTCGACTCCATACAATCCGGCAGCAAATGGATTAGCAGAAGCTTTCAACAAGACACTCTGCAAAATCCTCAAGAAAATGGTCTCTAGTCACAAAAGAGACTAGAGCGACAAACTGTCTGAAGCTTTGTGGGCCTATCGAACCACCGTTCAAGGACCAACCCATAGTACACCATTCTCCTTGGTCTATGGGAGCGAAGCTGTCGTACCCTTGGAAGTACAAATTCCTTCCTTGAGGATATCTTTGCGAAATGACATGACTCAAGAAAACAATGTCAAAATGCGACTCCATGAGCTGGACAATCTCGATGAGAGACGGCTCGAAGCTCGACAAAGCATTGAACTTTACCAAGCACGCATGGCAGGATCTTTCGACAAGAAGGTCAGGCAACGCGCCTACAAAAAGGGTGACTTTGTTCTTGCGGTAAAAAGACCAATGGTCTTCGCTCACAAGTCCAAAGGCAAGTTTGAGCCAAAATGGGAGCGACCCTACGTCATCGACAAGGTTTTCTCCAACAGCGCATACACACTCCTAAACATGGAAGGTGATAGATGTATGTTGCCCATCAACGGCAAGTTCTTAAAGCGGCACTACCCTTGAGGACTTACCCAACTGGGTAAGAGTAATGCATGTACGGCCAAAACCTATTTCTAGGTACTCGCTCGTTAAATCCACTCTTTTTAGAATTTTCATATCAAATGTTGAAATTTCTAGAAATTCAAACAATGCTTACTTTCATCGTTTCATTGTTCAAAAATTCCAAGTTTAGGAGCCTCTCCCTAACTTGACTAAAATTTTCGATCATTGAACCCAAAATTCATGGTTTCAAATAAAATCCGGATTTAGGGATTTCCACCCTAGTCCACCCACCCTTTTACCGCCAAAATGGTTTTAGGTCAAAATTTACGACCCTCGTGTCTCTAAAAAAAATGGTTTTTCAAAAAAAAAAAAACCGCGAGAAAACGAAGCTTAGTCGATACTCGCACAAATCAGAAGCATGCGAACCATGTTCGACACTTCCAAAATCAAAGGGAAACGACATTTCGTCAATACTGGCAAAATCCAAAAAAAAATGTGGAGACGCAACATTTCAGTTGATATCCACAACCCAAATTTCAAAGGTTCGAGAAAACCTAAAATCGTGGATACACAACATTTCAGTTGATATCCATAACCCAAATTTCAAAGGTTCGAAAAAATCAAGAAATCGTGGAGATGCAACATTGTAGTTGATATCCACAACCCAAAGGTTCGAGAAAACCGCAAAATTCAAAAATCATGGGGAAACGACACCAAGTCAGTACCTGCAAAACCAAAAATTTTTAAAAGCAAGGATGCAACATTCCATCGATACTTGCACCCAAATCCGCGAAGATGCAACATTCCATCGATACTCCCAACCGAATGCACAAGGATGCGACATTCCATCGATACTTGTAAGACCATTCAGCAGGGAGGCGACTTTTAGTCGATACTTGCATTTTTGAAAACCAAAACCGGCTATAGATGCCACAAACCGGCTATAAATGCCCCAAACCGGCTATCAATACCACAAAATAAAACTGGCTTTCAATGCCACCAACCAAGACTTGGCTTTCAAAAAACCCGGCTATCAGTACCACAAACCGGCTATCAATGCCACAAAATCGGATATCAATGCTACAAAACTGCTCTCATGCCAAAAACGGCTCCCATGCCAAAACAAAATCTGGCTACCATGCCAAAACAATCATTTGACAAAAGATTTTCACAAAATGACAAACTTTTTTTTCAAATCCCATTTAGCAATTGCTTTCATCACAAAAAGATTTAAATGAGCGTAAGGAAAACAAAAAAAAGTATCCCATTTAGCAATTGCTTTCATCACAAAAAGATTTAAGTGAGCGTAGGGAAAACAAAAAAAAAAGTATCCCATTTAGCAAATGCTTTCATCACAAAAAGATCTAAGTGAGCGTAGGGAAAACAAAAAAAGAGTACAAAAAATACATGTGGTACCAAAAAAAAATGTGTGTTCACAAGCACTACAAAAAGAAGAAAGTACCAAAAAAAACATGTGGTACCCAAAAAAAAGAATGATATTTTCTGCTACAAAAAAATCAAGAGCTCAGCCCAAAATGGTCTCTAGCCAAAGTTTCAGATCCTCAAACAAACACTTGGCCTCAGCCGTCATAGTTTCCAAGGTACGCTTCTTGAGGAACTTGCCATGAGATGCTGGAGAAGGCTGTAACCCTTCTTCTATACTGGGAAGCTTATCCCGAGCAGTTTACCATTGTTCGTCTTCTTGAATCTTCCTTTCGAGAACTCGATCGGCATCTGCAACTCGGCGAATCAGAGCACTCTCCATGTCGCAAGCCTCTGTTATAGTAGCCCACTTGGTAGCGACTTGTGCCTTCAAATGCTCAAGACGTTTCCTGGCCTCATCGACCTCCCTATCAAGGATGTTAAGGTCGTGCCTCAGCCCGATGATAGCTAACTCTTCTAAGTTCTTCTCTCGGGCTACCTGCTTCCTGCTCTGTGTAGCCTTATTCAAGTCAGACTTGGCTCTGTTAGCAGGATCCAAGAACATCTCCTTGAAGAAATGGTCATCAGGAAAGTCCATGGTCTCAAACCACTTGTCACCCAGTGCAATGATCCTATCAATGATCGCCCTAGCACCTATGACATCCAGACCAACTTATTCGGCATCAGTGAGAATCTCCTGCACATGCTGGGTCATACCAAATCCGGCATCCAAGTGCCCAGAAAGGAGAGTCTCAATCCAAGAGCTCAAAACCCGTGCCAACACCTTCTTCGCAAATAGAAGAGATGGCCCAGATGAAGATTCGCCCTGCTCCGTCGGTCGGCTGCTCATGTCATGCCCCATTGGAAGAGTAACAAAAGAACTCTTTCCAATTGGAGCCACCAAGGAACGAATCTCATCATGAGTTCTCGCCTCTGCCATGTCAAAACTGGTTCTAGGATTCTCTACCTCCGGGTCAACCTCTGGCATCCCTTGCTCTGGTTCTGAAGGAAGCGATGGACTCTTTCTGTCACTTCAAAACCTGCCAAAGAAACACAAAAAGGTATGAATATGATCCTGTTTAAAAAAAATCATTATCAGGGTTATCATCACAAAGTACCTTCTTCGACGACTAGCGGAACACTTTCTTCCTCCATGAACTCATCGGAATGATCATCAACGTTTGCGTCCATCGATGGTTCAAAGTCATCGGAATCCTATGGTAAGTCAGCTGACAAAAAAAAAGTGTTAGCAAATCAAGTCACAGACAAAAAAAAAAGAAAACAAAAGAAGTTATACCAATTGGAGATTCTGGATTCACTCTAGAGTCCCTCCGTTATTCTTCAGGTGCCCCCACAGGATCTGTCACCGCCTCTTCGGTCGGGACCTCAGGCATCGCCAAGTCTTCTTCCTCTGCTAAAAAAAAAGAAGAGAAAAACAGAAGTAGGAAGCAAATCAGAACATGGAAAATTCCATGAAAAGAAATGGAAAGAGAAAGAGGAAGAATCATACCTTCACCGACGGTCTCTTCTTCTCGACTCCTCTTTTCTGGAGGCTCGTCAGCATTCTCTGGCACCTCCTCATTGTTAGTAAGAGGGACTTTCATATCAGGAGAGTCTTCCTGTTGCTCCTTGCTATGATGCTGACTCCTCTTCCTCTTACCTCTACTGGCTCGCTTCCTAGAAGAACCTACCCCACTGTCAGAGTCAAGTCTCTCACTTGACTCCTCGCTGGATGGTCTACCCTTATCAGTAGACTCCACGGAAGCTCGCCTCTATTCCGCTTGCATCCAGGCATCAAGCTCAGCTTCCTCCTGTTCTAGCTTCTCTAAAGCCTCATCAGGTATTTCTCGAACAGCTTCAGAACCAATGACGCCCTGGTCACTGAGAAAGCCTATCTTGTGCTTCTCTCCAGAAAGGAAGGCCCAAACTTCCTCTCGCCGGACGCCATCCGACTTTCCAAGGCCATTTTCCAGACGACAGCTTCACATCAAGCTCCTTCTTGGAAAGCCCCCGATATGCCAAAAAGCTCTCCGCGAACCACTTCGTAAAGCTGGTAGTCTGGGAAGTTGACAATACAGGATAGGAAATCATGGCAGTAGTGTCTTCAGCATTATAGAAAGCCCATGCATTTCTCCCTTCCTGCAAACCTCTAAAGCGCTTCACCATGCTTAAAGGCGCTCCAACAATGTCTTAAAAGAAGCCCAACTGAAGCGCAAAGCAAGAAGGTACGGTTGGATGTCGATGAAAAGATGTCTACGGTACACCATCGCACCGACACGTATGCTGAAAAACCACTCCTTCTCTGCATTTGTCAAGGAGTAATGTCTTCCCGACCCTGCCCTGGTAGAGTCTCGGGTGGCACCAAAGTCAAAAGCCTTCTTCCGCAACTCCGGAGAAAGCTTCACTGAAGACTGCCCCATCTCAACTTCCCTGAACCGTCGGATCCTCATGCGGGCAAACAAAAGTGATTCGGATATGGCTTTCCCCTTAGCCAGTCGAATCATCAGAGTGTGTAGCACCCAGCCGATGGAAGCCAGGACAGTGGTATACAAACCATGGATATAAAATATGGGCTAAAAATACCCTGTTCATGGGAAGCTCAAGCCGAACCAAGAAAGCAGCAATGTGCAGTTCGGTTCACAAGTAGGAGTAAAGAGCTGGCACCAAAGCAAGCCGCTCTCCAAACGCCATCTCACAAGCCGGAAAAATGCAATGCGGCTTGATATGCGTTCCATCTCCTCCAGCAAAAATAGCCTCACCTAGCCAATAAGTGAGGTAAATAGCGAGATCTCTCTGCAGTGCAATGTCAGAGCAAATGGCGTCTGTACTCGCGAAGAAACCCCTCAACTCTTCTTGGATGACCGAAGTCTTCTCCTTGTCTTCCCCTGTCATGCTATTAGAAGACTCTCTACTGTCAAAAAAATCGGGGAGCGAAGAGCCAGAACTCTTCCAACTGCTGGATCTTACTTTCGAGCCCTCCTTCTCCTTCAAAAAATCATAAAAGGCGACAAGCTGAAAGTATAAGAGCCTGAACTCCTCCGACTGCTCCTCGAGGACGTTGTCGATCGGCATGAACTCTTTATAGAGTTTGCCAAGGATAGGTAATCTAGTAATGGCGCTCAGCTCCTTCAAAGAAAAACCAATCTCACCATTCGTGACAATGAAGGTATTGGTTTGTGGAAGGAATGACTCCAACATAGCCATGAAGTCCTCGTCGAAAAATATCACAGTCTCCCTAAAGGCACGGACCGCATCAAAAATCCTCGCTTCGATCAAAACGGCGCCACCAATTAGTATGACACGATCAGTCCACGACTTACACTCAAAGTCGGCACTAAAACGGCCACGAAGTCGAAAAGGCTTCACCCAATTACTACCGTCACCGCTAAAAATACCAAGGCCCACCGGTCCCAAATCCACTGATGGATAATCAGAGCCCTGGTAGCCACTGGCCGGCATCAATATATCCATATCGGCAGGCAACTTCTCCGCATATCCAGGATAACCGCCAACAAAAACCCCAGTCTTGATCACATTAGTCCTCTTCACCCAGCTTGGAGGATCCTCCCTATAGCACATGGGGGCAAGGCTCATAATCGAGATGGTGCGATCAAACATCGACTAGGTAACAATGGTTCTCTTTTCACCATCAGCTGTGTAAGAGAACTGAAAACATCTCCTCTAGTATGTCACGTCGTCAGGGACTGCATCACCAAAGAAGAAGGTAGGCTTAGGCAAAACCCTCTGATCGTCCACAACCCACGGACGGCTGCTTACCATGATCTTATAAAATTCTTCATTCTTGAGAGCGATTAGTCGCTGTCTCATCTCATCTCTATTGAGAGAGTCACATTCTTCAAGATTTCTCTCAACATACTGGACCTTCTCCCAGGCCTGCTGAACAGCCGGATTGGAAGATCTAGCAAATCGATGAGGTACGTTTGTAGCAGGCTCTTTACCTTTGTTCATTCTGGAGGAACCACCTACAAAGGATGAAAAAGAAAAAGATCAATCATAAAAAAATGACAGAAATTCGCTAAAAAAAATCTGGCAAAACTTTGGCATGATTCCGGGGCAATTCCGAAGAAAAGGGAAATACCCCAAAAGAAATAGAAAGCTTGAAGATGGGCTCAACATTGCTGCGAGCTCCGAAACTCCAAACTTTCGAAACCTCAAAGTCTCCGCAAAATCAGGAAGGGGTCAACATCGCTGCGATCTCCAAATTCCCAAATTTGAAAAAACTTTCAGGTATGCTATCACATCATTCTACCAATTTAATTTATAAAAAATGCATGCATATACATCTTGGTTTGCCAAAAGAAAAGGCATTATCATGATGAGAAAAAAAAAAAGAAAAGAAAACTTTCTCAAAAAAAAAGGGAGAAAGAAAAGAACAAAAAAAAGAGAAAAAGAAAACTTTCTAAAAAAAAAAAGAGGGGTAGAAAGATCAAAAAAAAAAAACCAAAAAATGGGATTGGCCCACGGCCACATGGCCGTACGGCCATATCAGTACAGATCTGTCCGTATAGCCCACAAAAAAAAAAAAAACAACAAAAAACGTGCAAAAAAAACCACGAGAAAAAAAAAAGAAAAAAAAAACGTGTAAAAAAAAAAGAGACAAAACACGTGGAAAAAGAAAAGAAAACGAAGAAAAGAAAGAAACAAAAAAAAAAAAAAACAAACACTTTACCATCCTACTTTCTACAATGGAGTTTTCTTGAGAAAGAGAACTTACTTGAAGCCATTGATGGAGAAGAAGAATAAAAGTTTGAAGATTCTTGGAGAACTCTTGGTCTTGGAGCACTCTTGAGATTTTTGCAAAAGAAAGCAATAAGAGCAAGAGATCCAACCTCCCCTTGCTTTTATAGAAGAGAGCAAGCCAAAGAAGGAAACAAGAAAGAGGTAAGTGTTACTAATTAGTAAGCTTACCAAAATAAAGAAATTAGAAAGATTCTTTCCCAAAAGAAATATATCTTGAGGGATTCTCTCCCAAAAAGAAAGCAATGAGAGATTTTCTCCCAAAAGATAGGAGATTTGAGATATTCTCTCCCAAAGAAAGATATCTTGAGATATTATCTCCCAAAATAAAGGGAACATGAGAGATTCTCTCCAACTAAAGATATTCTTAGATATTCTCTATCCAAGATATTTTTAGATATTCTTTATAAAAATGACACCATATGAGATTTAAGCCGTTTCAAAAGCTTAAGGTCCCATGGGTTAGCCCATATGAGCCAGGATTGACCACCTAGGCACTAAAAAAAATAATAAAAAATGGGCTTTTAGTCAAAGAGAAATCCCTCTTAACAAGAGCATACAAAAATGGTTCCATGCCTCTTTTGAGTTGATTGGACCATACAAAAAAAAACTCCAAGCCCCATGAGCTTCCAAAAAATCAAATCATTCAGCCTCATATACCAAATTGAGCCAAAATCTTGAAACTGACATGCCACAAAAATCCAAACCAAATCCCGATCCCCTAACTTGCCACATACAGCTTGTTAGGTCATAAGACCAAAACCAAAAAACCAAAACCTGACCCCCTAACTTGCCCATACAACTTGTTAGGTCACAAGATCAAAACCAAAATGGACCCCCCAACATTCCACATACAGCTTGTTGGGTCACACGGTCAAAATCAAACCCGACCCCCTAACCTGCCACATACAGCTTGTTAGGTCACAAGGTCAAAACCCAAAATCTGCATCCCTGATGTCATCTTCAAAACTTTACCTCGAGACGGTACGTGATTCCTTTCACTACCATAAAATTCCCCTGGAAGCTCAGAAGGCCACTCTACCAAAAGAAAGACTGCTCAAAGACTCTTGGTCAAGTAACAAGCTCTCATTCAAGAATCTTTTCGAGGCACATCGACTACAACAGTTAAGCAACTCGTCGCTGTACCTCGAGGGGACATTTGTTGACACAAAAAATGTGTCACTTTGCCTCTTCAACATCAAGAAAACTACATGAAGTCGCAGCCTGCCATAAATAGGTAATGCTACTTCCAAAAATCAAATCTTGTCAAAATCAAACAAAAACTGCAAGATCCTTCAAGACAGCCAAAAGAGGAGTACATAAGAAGTTTCGGGCCATTTCAAAATCATTTGGCCTAACTTCGCTTCTCCGATAGTTGAACAGGTGCTCTCAGCGGTGATAGCATCGGAGACACCAAATCTTCGATCAGAGCATATGGAGGGTCTCAAAATACGTCCAAAAGGCTCCACGTCAAGTTCCAAGTCAAACCGACAACGTTTGACCCTACATCAACCCTCGAATAGCTAAATCAAGCCTCTCGACGGTGAGAACCACCGAGGCCGTCACTCATCAGACAGCGCACACGGCTGGCATCAAGATGCTTACAAAGGGCTACACGTCAAGTTTCAGATCATTTCGACAACATTTGACCATACTTTGACTCTCGAAAGCCAAATCAGGCCTCTCGATGGTGAAGCTCCCTGAGACCATGGTTTCCAAGACAGAGCCTGTGGATCATCTCAAAATGACTCCAATAAGTTCCCTGTCAAATTTCAAGTCAATCGGACATCGGTTGACCGCACATCAAGCCACGACATCTTCCTCGCGACAAATCCAAGTCTACTGGCGACAGGACCCATACCACTTCAAAACTCAAATAAAAACCTATGGTCGGTCTTATTTATTGCTCAGGAGGCTTCACCTCAAATTTCAGGTCATTCCAACATCGTTTGTCCCAGTTTCAGCTTCTGACGGAAAATCGGTAGCTCTATGCGACAAAGTCTTGGACTTTCCCGGAAAATTGGAAATTTTGCACCCCAAAATGCAAGGATTCTCATCAAATTTTCTACAAGGAAATCAGGCCAATAAATGTGCAAAAATGTCAAGAAAAATACAGGAGAAAAAATAATGAAAAAGACCTCGAAACGGCCGCTAAACAGGACCAAAAAGGGGAAAATCCCCACCAGGGTCGCAACCCGCGACCTTGGCCCAGGGTCGCCGCGACCCTGGCCCAAAGGTCGCAGCCTGCGACCTGGCCCATGGTCGCCGGCGACCATGGAGCTCCGAACCTTAGGGTTCGCCCCGGAAAGGTCCGTTTTTCGTCGTTTTTCGCGTTTCGAAGTTTCCAACTCCTGTGATTTTCCAAAATCCATACTTTTGAGGCACCAAATCCTTCGGCATCCGTCAAACTCACGGGTCCGTCTTCAAAGAGTATCAAAATCACCGAACCGCTGTTGACAATCAATGCCTAAAGTTACATGGTCATCCGATGTCGATCTACATGAAGATCCTTCGATGATCATCGCCAGAAGAATCCCAAAAGACGCGGCACGGCCCGCGACTCTTCAACTGCTCGGCGACCACTTAATGCGATTAATTGACTAGCTTTATTGCAGTCATTAATTCATTTCTTTGGACGGCCCAATCAAAAGCAAGCATATAGGAGTTACAAGTCAATTGATTCATGGCATTTAACCCATGAAACTCCTTCCATTATGGTGATTAAAGGCGACTAAATGCCCTCAATCTCCACCGGCCAATCATAAGCCAAGAAAAAGAAGTTACAAAATAAAGAAATAAATCTTATAACTCCTCCCTTTATGTAGCTTTATGACAATTAAGGCTCATAAATCCTCCTAAATGGCTACCTAAAAGCCTATAAATAGGAGAGCACTCCAAAGCATTCCAAAAGAACTTCTTCCACGAACACAGATCCCATATCAGAAAAAAGAACAGAAAATCCAGAGAAAGAAAGAGAGAAAACTCTGCGAAAGTTCTGCACTGGCCACCACTACAAGGTGACAAAAGTCCCTTGGGGGATACCCCCCCCCCCCCCCAAGGTCCTTGCCTTCTCCTTCTACCTCCAATGGCTTAGACGTGGCTTTTCAGCCCGTCTGCTTAGCTTTTTATTGGACATAGGACCTCCTCTTGGTCTTTGTCCTCTAAAAATCTGAGGTTATAGCCAAGCCAAGCGAATCAAGAGCACCATCTATTCTCATCTGCATGGATAATGGCGAAGTCCACACATGGCTTGCGACCGTCAATCTGAGCGAGTCCCCCACAATCTCCTGAGAAGTTAGATCCTCCTTTTTCTTGCTTTTCATTGTATTTTGTGTTTTTCTAAAAGAGACAAAAATCACAACTCTTGTCTTTCATTATTGATAAGAATTGTAAATCAACTATAAACACCAAAATAGGCTATAAACGCCAAAAATCGTCTATAAACGCCAAAAATCGGCTATAAATTCCAAAAAACAGCCTTTCACGGCAAATCAAGAAAATGTCTATTTTCTTAAATATATGTGCAATGGAAAACTTCAGAGAAGTTGATTTCCTTTTTACTTGCGAAGGTCGATATCCGGATCACCAATTGCAATTCCAAGTAAAATAGAAAATCTGGCACACCCACACACAAAAAAAAATGTTGATGCACTCCTTTGCCCCCCGGGCGCGAAAGGGTCGGAACAAATGGACTCCCACATCCACCGACCTCGGTAGCACCGAGCAGAAGCGCGGTCCATCAGATGGAAGATGGTGCTTCAGCTTCTATCCATTTGGTGTAGTAATCGGTGGCTACCATTAGCCACCTTTAGTTCCACGGAGCTCGGTGGAGAAGTCCTACAATGTCCAATCCCCATTGGGCGAAGGGCCATGGACTAGAGAGTGGGCTAAGATCTTGTGTTGGCTGATGGAGGGAATGTGAGAATTTCTGGCATTTCTCACATTTTCTAGCATATGACTAGGCGTCTCTCTGCATGTAAGGCCACCAGTAGCCTTGGCTGATAGCCCTGTATGCTAGTGACCGACTCCGATATGGCTACCTCAGAGTCCTTCATGGATTTCGAAGAGGAAGTCTTCGACTCTGGTCGGGTGAACACACTGAAGGTACGGACCTGTGTAGGATTTTTTATAGAGCTTGCCTTCTGAATAGAGCCAAGATCGAGCTGCTTTTATCCTGATCTTGTGAGCCTCATGTGCTTCTTCAGGAAGTCGATCATCTTTGAGACAAGAGATGATCGGGTCCATCCAGCTTGGACCGAGATCAACGCATAGGATCTGCCGAGGTGGGTGAAGCTCTATGCTTGGCCGTTCCAATGATTCTACCTCGATGATCCATTTTCTCCCAGCCTCGATGGCAGAAGCCAAGCTGGCAAGGGCGTCGGCATGAAAATTGGATTCTCTGCCGACCTGTTTGACTTCAACTCTTTGGAACTGGGAGAAGAGTTTTTTGGCATGAGCTAAGTAGGCTACCATCATTTCATCACGAGCTTGGTAATCTCCAATAAGTTGGCTTGTGACCAATTGTGAATCACTGAAAATTACTAGCTGTTGTGCCCCTAAGATTTTAGCGTTGTTGAGTCCTGCTATCAGAGCCTCATACTCAGCTTCGTTAATGGACGCCTTGAAGTTGAGTGTTAGGGCTTGGTCGATGACCAGTCCATTAGGAGATTGAAGAACTATGCCAGCGCCAGCCCTTTTGGGAGTTGAGGAACCATCAACGAAGACCTTCCAAGCAGAAGAAATAAACTAATCCCAAGACTTTCTTCTCTTCTATCTCCGTGACTTCGTCTACACTCCCCTGCCCCCTAGTTCAGTGCCGAGCTGGGTGGGTGCCGAACTCGGAGAGATGAATTCGACGATGAAATCTGCTAGGACTTGGGCTTTGATCGCCATTCTGGGTTGGTACTGGATGTCGTATTGTCCCAGTTCGACAGCCCATTTAGAAACTCTTCCAGAGAAGTCTGCTTTCTTGAAAAGGGTCTTGAGTGGATGTTCTGTAACAACCACTATTTTGTAGGTCTGGAAGTAATGAGAGAGTTTGCGAGAAGCACTGACAAGTGCTAATACAAGTTTGTCCAATGGAAAGTACATGGTCTCGGCATCAAGCATGATCTTGCTCGTATAATAGATGGGCTTTTGTATTTTGTCTTCCTCTCTGATGAGAACAGAGCTCACCACATGATCCGAGACCGCCAAATATAACAAGAGCACCTCGCCCTATTTCGAAGTTGAAAGCAGGGGTGGTGCGGTAAGATAGGATTTGAGCTCTTGTAGAGTTTGGTTTCACTCCGGAGTCCATTGGAACTTCAGGCTTTTCTTTAAAAGTGGAAAGAATGGTCGACGTTTGTCGGAAGCTTGGCTGATGAAGCGATTGAGCGCGGCAGTCATGCATGTGAGCCTCTGGACTTGTTTTGCTGTGGTTGGACTTTGTATCTCTTGAACTGCCGTGATCTGGTCTGGATTTGCTTCAATCCCTCGCCTGATGACCAGGCTTCCAAGGAATTTTTTGTAGCCGACACCAAATGCACATTTAGAGCCGTTTAGTTTGAGCTTGTACCTCTTGAGGACGTCGAACATCTGATTTAGGTCCATCAAGTGATCTTAGGATTTTTGAGACTTGACGACCATATCGTCGATGTAGACCTCCACGGTTTTTCTGAGCTGGGCCTGAAACATCTTGGTTACCAGCCTTTGGTAGGTGGCTCCTACGTTTTTTAACCCAAAGGGCATTACTTTGTAACAGTAGATGCCTCTAGGTGTTATGAACGCAGTTTGTTCTTCGTCAAACCCATACAGCGGAATCTGATGATAATCTCGGCATGCGTCGAGGAAACTCATCCTGTCGTGGCAGGCAGTGGCGTTGATCATTTGGTCGATTTTGGGGAGTGGAAAACAGTCTTTGGGACATGCCTTGTTAAGGTCGATGAAGTCGACGCAGACTCTCCACTTCCCAGTCTTTTTCTTAACCACCACCATATTAGCAAGCCAATTCGGGTAGTGGACTTCTCTGATTGCCTTGTCCTCCAATAGTTTCTCGACCTCTTCTATCGCTGCTTCAGCCTATGGGATCCCTGTCCGGTGTGCCTTCTGGGCCACAGGAGTATGCTTTGGGTCCACATTCAGCTTATGGCATATGACTTCGGGGTTTATGCTAAGCATCTCAGAAGGAGTCCAATTAAAAACTCCCTTGTTCTGCAACAAGAAGTTCAGGAGCTCGTTCCTCTCTGGCTCCGCGAGCTGGCTGCCGAGCAAAAAATATTTCTCAGGATCGTTGGGGCTGATCCTGATCTCAGTCAGGCCTTCGATGTTTTTTCGGTATGGAGCACGGCCGACACTATTCAGGTCTGCCTCAAGTTCGGCCATATGTACCTATTTCGGCTCTTCCTCGCCAGGTACGATGGTCAATAGGCACTGCTTTGCCGCCTGCTGGTCACCCTTGATGATGATCATGTCAACTCTGCCGTTCGCGCTCTGCAACGGGAACTTGAGTTTTTGGTGAATAGTGGAGGGTATCGCCTCCATATTGTGCAACCAGTTCCTCCCCATAATGGCATTATAGGGGGACGGTACGTCTACCACAAGGAAGTCAGTTTGTATGGTGCCCCCCCCCCCGACTTGGACCTTCAGGGAAATCTTTCCCTTGAGGTAAACAGGTTTTGCACTAAAATCCACCAGGGGAGTGCATACCTCTTGCAAATCTTCTTCTTTGAGATCCATTCTTCTGAAGCAGCTGTAGTAGAGGATCTCAGATGAACTACCGGGGTCTACAAGAATCCGTTGTACCTTGCAGTTTTTCAACTTTAGGGTAATAATCAATGGATCATTGTGAGGAAGTTGGACCCCTTCTAGGTCCTCCTCTGAGAACCAGATTCTGGGTCTCTCTGTCTGAGCTCTCTTGGAGGCTGGTTCGAGCTCGGCTGCCATCACCTGCTTGCCGTGTGAAACCCTCCTGGCCTCAGTACGAGCTTGAGTGACCCCTTTCGGAGTAGAAGCCAGGTGGATGACATTGATGATTCTTTCCGAGCCATCACTGTCCTGATTATCATTATCTCGGCGCTGATGGGCTTGGCTGTTACTTTTATCCGCATCCTTCACGTAGTCCTTCAGGTGCTCGTCCTTGACGAGCCTCTCGAGGTGAGACTTAAAGGTCATGCAGTCTTCGATCCTGTGCCCATTCTGTTCGTGATAGGCACAAAACTTACTTTGGTCTCAGGTGGAGGGGTCTCCACTCATCGACTAAGGCCATTTGAAGAATGGTTGTGCTTTAATCTTGCTGAGGAGCTTATAGATGGGCTCCTTGAAGATTGTATTGACAGCTTTGTAAGAGACGCCGGAGGTGACCTACTTGGACTTCTGGTTACGTCCCGGGTTGGGAGCCGAGACTTCTACCAAGCTGGTGGATGCCCGATTTCAGTCTGGCTCATTCCCCCAAAATGACTTCTTGTTTCTCTTAGAGGTCGTGTCTTCGGGTGGGTAGCCGAAGTTCTCATTGGCTCGCGCCTCGTCTTTTCCTGCTCTACGAATTGGTTTACCCTGGTCATCAGTGCTTTCACTGTGCCTGCAGGGTAACGAACCAATTCTTTTCGAAGGTCATTACCAGGAAGCAGAGCTTGCTGGAAAGATATCAGAGCCACCTACTCTGAAGCGTCTTCCACTTGGCTGTACATGGTCCAGAATCTCTTGGCGAAGTGAGTGACGTTCTCATTTCTTCTCATCCTGAGACCTATCAAGTCGCCATTAGTTTTGGGAACGATTCGATGTGCTTGGAACTTCTCTAGGAAGGAGTTCCGGAGCCATTGCCAACTCAAGACGGATCCCTCTGGAAGTGCACAAAACCACTTCAGGGGGAGTTCTCCTAAACTGGAAGAGAAAGATCTGCAATTCAGGTGATCTTCGTCCCCCCATATCGACATCCTTTAGATAAAGTGTCGGAGGTGTGCTGCTGGGTCCGAGATTCCGTCATAAAGGACGAACCTTGGGATGCTGAGTTTCTTAGGGAGAGGAAGATCCTTTATCTCGCGAGAGAAAGGAGATGCGCCGAGGTTGTCGGAGCCGCTGGGCTTTAATTGGTCACGAGAGTAACCGATAACCTCCATATTCTACTGGATCGTTTGCCGGACTTGCTGATCAAGCCATTTTTGTAGATCAACATGATCCTCCGGCAGTGGCTCCATTCTTCTCGGCTAGAGATCTGTCATTCTCTTCGAATGGCCGCAGCTCGAACCCTCGTCATGTGCTCGTTCGTGCCTCTTTTTATCCAGGATTTGCCTCAAATCCTGGTTGGCCGAAGGGGCCTGCTTGCTCCTGGGGGGCTGAGTCGCGATTTCCTCTTTTTTGGACTTGTTGTTGGAGTTGATGAATCAACTTGTCTTTCTCTTGGATATCAAGAATTTGAGTCCTGATATCCTCGAGATGAGAGCCTCCATCGTTGCCATCAGCGGGGTGCTTCCCATTATCCCGTGGGGGATGTTGGGAAGGGCCCGGCCCTGGGTTGGCTCGCTGGGAAAGTGTCCTCTCATCCCCTGAAGATATATCAGGTTCAGTGTGAACACTTCCCACGTCCAGAGGATCCGATAGGAATACCGGTACAAATCCTGGTGGGAGTATCGGTGGTGGTGGCAAGTTCTTTGAAGATCGCCGCCCTTCTTAGCTTTTGGAGGCATGGTGTTTGGAAAAATTTTTGAGTTCCCCACAGACGGTGCCAATTGTAAGTGCCTAAAAATTACGGACTTGTTTATGGAAGATTAGGATGAGCTTAGTTTCTCTTTGATGAGATATAATGCCTTTAACCTGAAAGGGGGAAGAAAGGAAGAAAGTCAAAGACCCTGGCTGTAGTCAGCGCAAGGCTCTCCGATGCTTAAGTCAGTTCTGTAACTGAGCAAAGGATGGAGATGATGAATGGATTGTGCGTACCTTTGGAAGGAGACGAGTCCTCTATTTATAATGGAGATAAGTTGGTTCTGGGCGTGGGATTCTATGCTCTGGTCAGGATGTCCCATGATTTGGACAGGTACTGGAGGAGTAATGTCCAATCATGGCTTTTCCTTAATTGCAGTCCTATCATAGCCCATTTTGCCTTTAACGTTAGTCCCTTCATATCCCATTCTGTCACATCATAGCCTCTTTCTCATTAATGGGCATTAATGGGTATTGATGGGAGTCCCATCGGACCATGCTCTGGCAACGTGGGATGGCATTTGCATCAGGGATTATGGGTGGTGCCCTTTGTCTTTGCCACACATTCTGTAATGTGTCAGGACATTTATGTAGGGACAACTGTCTATGCCCGTCTCGGTTAGCATACTAGTACATCACCGAGATGCAGACCAAGTATTGAGGTCCTTGATGACCGAGACCGTGACCGAGGTCAGGAGTGACAGAGACCGCGACCGAGGTCAGGAGTGACCGAGGTCAGGGGTGACCAAGACCGTGATCAAGGTTGGGGTGACCGAGACCAGGAGATGGCTGTAGTTTTTTAGAATGGCCTTAACTTTTGCTGGCGCTCTGGTACTATTACGGAAGTGCGCATAGTAGCCGAGACTAAAACATGATTAGCTGGTACTTTTACCGAAGCCAATGTAATCTTAGTCTTGAGGAGATATACCCACACAAACTTCATTTAAGCATCCAATGATGCCAATTTAGCAAAGCTAAGACTCCATTTAAGCTCTCTACCATACCCAAAAAAGTAGAGACCAAAAACAATTAAGGGCTCATTTAGTTGCTTCGGACAAGATCGCCTGATTACCTCGAAGGTTACTAGTAAATTGTAATTGTTTGAGAAAAAGAATAAACCAACTGTTACTTCCTATGATCCAAACACATGAACCAATCTTTTGGGAGTAAATCGAGTACCCACCTCAATTATGAAGATCCACATGGAGCCCAACCCTTTTAACTCAATGATTATTACTCCCACCTCTCAAATAATGAATGACCCACTGCATCAAAGGCTCAGATCTAGTTAAAAGCATCTTACTGTAATATGGATCTATTACTTTTATTTCAAGTTCTTCTTTAATCCAGGTTTTGGATTCGACTTTGCATGTGCATTAATTGTTCAAAGTTGGCCAAGTATATCAAGCGCAACCTTTTTTTTACTTTTTCTTTTTCCTTGCACATTCCATTCCAATTACTTTCCACCTGATCATGGTGTGGCTGACAAGGGTAAGTACAGATAACTAAAATTGACGGGGGAGCCTTTTTTTTTTTTTTGGCAGTTGGGAGGCTATCAAAAAGCCAGGTGAGTCGAGAGCAGTTCCAGACCTATGCAAATGAAGAGAATCTACGCAGGCGAAACGTCATGCAGAAGTACATACGCTTGTGCGCGGATTCTAAGGTATGATACTAAATTACTAGTGATTATTAAAGTAAGAGTGTTATTCCACAAAATTAACTGTGGCTAATTAATCAAGGAATGATAATGTGATATCAAATATAATTATGCATACTGACTAATTTCAGTATATGCACTAGGCCATAACCAGGCAAGGGAAGGGCTAAGCCAACGGGCTTGACCCAAGTGGGCAGCGAGCACTCACCTTATATTATATGAGTTTGCTTTGTGGCCCCAATCCCAGCCTACGCATTAGGCTGACCCAAAGTGGGTCAAGCGTCGTGGCACGATGGGTTTAACCCAGCACCAAACATAGGAAGTGAGGTGCAAGTTGTGAATGGTAATTTACTTGTGTTTCAGGTGGCAGTCGACACGATTCTCATTGAAAGCGATCACACGGAAAAAGCGATTGTGGATTTAATTCCAGTACTCAACGTTACCAGACTCGTCATGGGAACTGAACAGCCATTTTCAAGGTGAGTCAGCCGTCTTGTCTGTCACGATATCAGCAATGGGCTCAGCTAAGTAAGGCCTGGCCTAATCCGCCCAGTCCGATCCCCCCCTTATGCGTCCATTACACGCTCTCCATGTACTAGGGCCCTCATACCCTTCAATGATGCATCTCCAAATTTCACTTCAATATGAGCTGAGTTCTATCATAAGATTGAACACATGACTAATAAGTAGTTGCGGCCTTAATAGGATTAATGCATATGATTAATAAGACATAAGTGTTAGTTTTATCGACTCAATCCTGTTGATGATATAATAAATTGATTAGTTTCTTTATTTATCAATATATCCATGCTTTTCTTTCATGAGATGAATGGTAATTTATTATATACTTGCACATAACCAATACGAATGACATGATGGTTCATGAGATGAACCGGAGTCCATAAGTATACTAGATGCAATACATGTGTATGGATGAGATCCACATACGGGAGACATATGTCGCAAATCTTATACTTAAATATATTCACAACCAGTGATGAGACTGGACGTCTCATACTGACAAGGTTGCAGTACTTTGATTACTATGAGATAGTATGATTTGTCTCGATCATTAGAATAGAATATTCTATATCATAATGCAGGTACATTTGATGTATTGAAGGACCATGAGAAGCATCTTATCAACATTGTCTTTACTTTAAGGTCTACTCTCATAATTCCCTAGCAGCAAGCTCTCAATCCTTAGACAGTAATGAACTCAAGTTTCTATCTATTCATTTGCTCTGAGTCACTAATGAGTGGAGCCAACTGTAGGTCAAGACCTCGGTGATTTGGGTACGTGGTAGTAGAGCTGTGGAAACATTCAATGGTCAAGATGGAATCTATCTCTAATATCCCCTTGTGCCAATTAATGGATTTATCATTGGTAAGTGCGCACTCATTCCGATTAAGAGTTAATTGGAAAGGTACCTATGATCATTATAATTAATTGGGGCTCAAAGATAATAAGATATGGATCTATTTTGGAAAACATGTACAATTGATCCATGGATCTTGATAGAGGTGCCTACTTGTGGTAATGTGGAAGTTTAGGGTCTTCTATATAATATTCTTAAGACTGGAGTTCAATTGCATTTATATAATAGAGTTATTTGCAATTAACTGTGGGCCCGGATTACACATGAGATGTGGGGTCATGAGTCCCAGTTGGAGCCAACTTTCTAAGGAATCCCTAGTGGTCCCCACGCTAGCCCAATTATTATGATACTAATTCTATTTGAACTCTAAAAGGAAAGTTACTATTTCTATTTGAAGTGAGACTTCTAATAGTAGTAATAGTAAGTTACTAATTTTAGTAGAAGTGAGACTTCTATTTTTATTAGAAATGAATAAAAAAGTTACTAATCATATTTGAAGTGAGACTTCTAATTATGATATGGTAAGTTACTAATTATTGTGGAAGTAAAACTTCCATTTTAATTAGTAAAAGAAGAGAAACTTACTAATTCTTATGGAAGTAAGACTTCTAATAGAAATTAGTAAGTTTGGCTTACAAAAGCTATAAAAGGAGAAGAAGAAGTGTTGCACGCCTAATGCAATAATCCAATAGGGATTCATGCCCAAGGGTTTTGAGGTCCAAGAGTTGGACGTCCCACACTTTTGTGCAAGAGTTGCACATGGTCTTTCTCATTTTCCTCTTCTAATTCTCTTTCTAGTTCCTCTTTTGAGTTCCTAGTAGTTTTCTCTTGGAGGTCCCACCATCTTCTTGAGAAAAAGAGAATCTAATATGGGTCACAGCGTGGAGGATCAAGAGGTCTTGGAGATCTTAATTTGATACGTGAAAGAGTTTCATCATCAAAGAAAGACACAACTTCTTCATTAGAACACAACCGAACCCCAAAGGTATAATTCACTTCCTTGCATGTTGTAGATTATTATGGATGCTTGTTAGTTATTGTTTCCATCTTCTAGATAAAGTTATTTACTTATCGTGATGGTTGAGATTGAGGGTACACATCTTGGATTGGTTTTGGTAGCCTTCTGGATAGTTGATCCCTACATTTAGTGGGTCAAAAGTTTTTGAAACCTATCCTAGAGGCCCACCTATTTCCAATAATAAGATGGTTCATATGATTAAGGCATAAGGTTTGAAATGCTAACACAAACCCAACCCCAAATGAAAAGGTTAATTAGTACCAACTAATTATCAAATTATTTTGGAGTTGGGTTTTGGTCTTTCAATGAGTCGAGCTTTGTTGGAGACTAGGGTCTGTGCAGCTTGAATTCAAGTCAGTTAAGGGCTTGCTCAAACTCAAAGCTCGAACTCAACTCTATTTTAAGTTATGAGATGATCAAGGGGTTTAGTTAACAAACATAAAATGCATGTATGAGGAAGATAACCCAAAACGAAGCCTAAGCTCCAGCTGGGTTCAGTTTTAGTCTAAGCTCGATTAAGCCTATATAGCTCTGCTCCCGCTTGTTTGGCCCCCAAGTCGGGTTGGTGAGTCAAGGTTTGTCACCCGTACTTAGGCCCTAGGTGTTGGAAATATGTGGGCCTGTAGGATAGGTTTGAAAAACTTTTGACCGACTTGATGCAAAGATCATCTATCCAGAAGGCAACAAAAAATCAATCAAAGATGCGTACCCTCAGACTCAGCCATCATGATCAGTAAATAACTCTATCTAGAAGATAAAAATAGCAACTAACAAGCAACAAATAAATCTACAACATACAAGGAAGTAGATTATACCGTTGGAGCTCGGTTGTGCTCTCATGAAGTTGCGTCTTTATTTGAGGATGAAACTCTTTCACTTATCAAATAGGTATCTCCAAGACCTCTTGATCTTCCACGCTATGACCCGTATCGGATTCTCTTTTTTTCAAGAAGATGGTGGGCTCTTCAAGAGAAAACTACTAGGAAACTCAAAGGAGGAACTAGAAGAGAAAGTATGTGCAACTCTTGCACAAAGAGGGGGGTGTGCAACAACTTGCACTAAGAGAGAGAGAGAGAGAGAGAGGGCTGGACGTGCAACACTTGCATCTAAAAGCCTTAGGCGTGAATCCCTAGGAATGGCATAAGAAGTGTCCACCTCTCTTTCCTCATATATTTATAGTTTAAAGCAACCTCTTCTTTACTAACTAAAATAGAAGTCTTATTTCAATTAAGAATTAGTAACTTTCTCTTTTCTAATTAAAATAGAAGTCTCACTTCTACTAAAATTAGTAAGTTTACTATTACCACTATTAGAAGTCTCACTTCAAAAAGAAATAGTAACTTTCCTTTTAGAGTTCAATTAGAATTAGATACTTTCTAATAATTGGTCTAGCGTGGGGGACCACTAGGGATTCCTTAGAAAGCTGGCTCCAACTGGGACTCGCGACCCCACATCTCATGTGTAATCCGGGCCCACAGTTAATTGCAAATAACTCCACTATATAAATGCAATTGAATTCCAGTCTTAGGAATATTACATAGAAGACCCTAAACTTCCACATTACCACAAGTAGACTCCTCTATCAATATCTGTGGATCAATTGGACCTGTCTTCCAAACTTAGATCCATATCTTATTATCCTTGAGCCCCAATTAATTATAATGATCATAGGTACCTTTCCAATTAACTCTTAATCGGAATGGGTGTGCACTTACCAATGATAAATCCATTAATTGGCACAAGGGGATATTAGAGATAGATTCCATCTTGACCATTGAATGCTCCCACAGCTCTACTACCACCTATCCAAATCACCGAGGTGTTGACCTACAGTTGGCCTCACTCATTGGTGACTCAAAGCAAATGAATAGATAGAAACTTGAGTTCATTAATGTCTCAAGATTGAGAGCTTACTGCTAGGGAATTATGAGAGTAGACCTTAAAGTAAAGACAATGTTGATAAGGTGCTTCTCATGGTCCTTCAATACATCCAATGTACCAGCATTATGATACAAAATCTTCCATTCTGATGATCGAGACAAATCATACTATCTCATATTAATCAAAGTACTGCAACCTTGTCAGTATGAGATGTCCAGTCTCATCACTGGTTGTGAAGATATTTAAGTATAAGGTTTGTCACACATGTCTCCCGTATGTGTATCTCATCCATACACATGTATTACATCTAATATACTTGTGGACTCCGATTCATCTCATGAACCATCATGTCATTCGTATTGGTTATGTGCAAGTATATAATAAAACACCATTCATCTCATGAAAGGAAAGCATGAATATATTGATAAAGAAATTAATCAATTTATTATATCATCTACTGGATTGAGTCCATAAAATTAACAAACACTAGGCAAATTTCATTTCTCCTGTTTGGCACTCTTGCTGGAAAATGAAAATCACTCGTTGGTTATTCGGTTTGGCCATCTTCATGGATGCAGGCGGTTGAGAAGGGGGATTGGAAAAGGCGAATACGTAAGAAGGAATGCACCCGACTTCTGTAAGGTGACGGTCATCTGCAATGGCAAAAGCGTCGCAGAGAGGCACATAATCTCACCAATGCTCAACTCATTTTCTCCATCATCAAGCCACAGGAGATCCAAAACCCGACCCCAAATCACTAGGCACAACGAGAGGAACTTCTTCGAATGTGCATGTTTTTCTGGCAAATTTCCCTGAACTTCCCGCCTCAATTTCATCATTCTATACTTCATGTGAAACAGACATGGTATATATGTTTAATCTAGTTCATATTTGAAGAATGCCATCATCGTACACTTCTATATATGCTACCTTCTACACCCAACTGTACGTGTAGTAGCTTTTCTTATTTTCTGATAAAAAGTTTGTATATATACTTAAAGTAGGATGCATTCTGGTCGATGTGATCATAACTGCATTACACATTGAAAAACCGATAGGAAATTAAAAGAAAAAATAAATAAACAAATTAAAGAACAAAAAAAAAAAGTTATATGACAATACAGCTGATATGAGCCCTAGCAAAGTTATTTTTCTCTTACTGTTTATGTCGCGACCCCGGACCGAGATCCAAGGATTAAGACCCGGGCCCGCGACGGTAATGCGTGTCGGTTACGGTTTCCCACAGGTTTCCACGGTGAGAATCCCTAAATAAGGGAACTAACTCACAAGACTAGATATGCGGAAGCATGTAGCAAAACGTGTCACACAAGTCATAACCAATAAGATGCAAGAAAAACATAAACCTTGAGACTTGGTACCAAAAGTAGGAATGTAAACAAAGCGTTCCCATCATAATTAAAATTCCAAGTTATACAAAATTATTTATAATTCCAATTACATTTCCATAAGAGGCCAATAAAGGCCAATACATATCCAAAGGTCTAAAATTAAAATCCCAAAATATCATAAACAAACTCATGAACCCGCCCGACGTCTAGTTGACATCAACGGGCTGCCACTCACAAGCTAAGGGCGGCTCAACAGCCTCCTCCTGACGCTCCTCTTCAAAGGCAGCGTCTCCTGCACCTGGGCGCCAAAATACAACGGTCAAACATGACGGTTTGGCAGGTAATTAATTTAGGCATGAGCATGGAATAAATATAATTTTGAAGAACAATATTAAAAGATATATTTTATTCAAAACATTTCATGACTGAATGCTCTTTCCAAAAATACAAACTAACAAGAGTACTTATAATATCATGACTCGTAAATCTACAAAGAGCTCATCCTTTCTCTATCTTCATGATGACAAGAGTAAGCAAAGACAAAGCAAAGCTGAATTAAATAAAGCAAAGGCCCAAGCCACACAAGGTGGGAGGGAAAACCGGCCGCAGAACCGGGACAAAGCAAGGTTGTGTATAAATTACACGACTAATTTGCAGATAGTCCTTATGTTTAAGGACCCCCCAACTAGTGGATCAGACTGGAGGGGCAGTCCAAGCTCAGTGGTATTCACATAAGTTCATGAATGCACAAAACAAAGCGAGACATATATCAGACGAATCGAAAAGTGGGGGAAATCACTTATCAAAGCGAACAAAACTAAACTAAACGGAATAGCATAAGCTATAACTTATCAAGGCATAAGAAGTGATCCCCTTTTATACAAAAATCAAATCTTCAAACATGCTTATACTTGAAATCCAAAACGACTACACGGAGATATTTTTTTGTATCGAAACTAAAATTCGAAAACGAAGTCCTTCAAGCTTAGGCTAAGACCATTTATTGACTCTTGTGGAGTTGAAACCCAAATGTCGGATATTTAAAAGAATTGGTGCATGCCCCGATGTTAATAGACATTTGAACTTTCAATTGCACAATGTTCAATTAGTAATTTCTCACGTTATTCTAATTGTTTAATTCTCAAGAAATCCACAAAATAATGAAATTTGGTCCAAGAATCATTTCAGGTCTTTAACACTAAGAAGGATCACAAAACAGGCCCAATAAACATATAAAAGGGCATTAAACAGGCCCAATTGGGCTGGAAGACAGGGACTGGGCCCGCTCGAGCGGGCTTGGGTCCGCTCGAGCAGACCCTCCCAGAAAGGGGCCTCGTTAGAGCGAGCCCAGAGCCTGCATTCTGGTTGGTCCGAGTGTGCACTGTTTTAAGCCTCCTTTGCATTTCTTTTGAGTTCTTTCTTCTTTCCTTCATCAATAAACATTCTTGTAAGTGCACAAAAATTCACGAACCCGGTGAGGGTGGTGTTCTTGAGACTCACTAAGGAGGACGAAGACTGAGGCTCCCCGTCTCCTCGTTGATGATGGAAGAACCGATGCCTGAGAACCTGGAAGAGGGAGAAGAAACAGGTCAGAGGACCCTGGCTGTGGGCAGCGCAGGGCTCTCCGATGCCTAAGTCAGTATGAGTACTGGATAGTAGGAGGAGATTTTGGGGGAGAAGGTGATACCAGTGTGGTTCTCTCAGACCGGAGAGAGAGTCCGTTTACTGTTCTGGTTTGGCCCCTTTTATAGAGGAGGAGAGGGAGATAGTTGACTTTGGAGAGAGAGGAGGCAGGAGACAATGAGGTGGTTAGCCGTCCCATCACAGCCCACTCTGGCGTCTGTGGACGCCGATCTGTCAGGAAGCATGGGCGGCATGGGAGGCTCTGTCTGTCAGAGAGTATAGGCGTGCCCTTGTCTTGTCGCGCGTGCTCTAGCGTGCTTAAGTGTCCAAGGGTGGACAGCTGTCAGGCCCTGCCTTGGCTAGTCCTGGCATCCCGACCGAGGTTGGGGAGCCGAGGTCGGGGATGACCCTGACTTGGCTAGAGACCTCGTGGAGATGCCGAAGTGGAGATGCCTAAGTGGAGGAACGTGATGAAGTCCATAGCCGAGCTGAGGACGACCTAGCCGAGGTGGAGCTATGTCGAGGTGGAGGAGTTGTGTAAGGGGCTGAGATGAGCCTTTGGCTGTCGTGGGAGCACTTGGCCGGGCTGGTGGTAGTTGAGACGAGCCTGGCCGAGATGGCCTAGCTGGCGCCGGAGCATGAGATGGAGCATCGACCGGTCCTCCGGTGAGTTCGGAAATATCCCCACACAATTCTAAAGCATCCAAGACTGAACTGATCCTTCTCTAAACATTATTCAATCATCACTAAACCAATATCATTACATTGCATTTACAAAAATTAGTATGGAAAACAGAAATTTAACACATGAAAGATATACAATTTCTGACCTGAATTCTTTCCATAAAAAAAATCACTAATAAGAGGAAAGAACTTCCCATATCAAGCTAATAAAATCAAATCCAAGCTGAGTATAAATTTAAAGAACATGAACATGACATAAATTAAAAGTTTAAAAGCAACAAAATCAGGGCAAGGTGAAAAACAGTCCAAGATTTCACATGCACATAGAACCTATATAGATTACTTGCCTCCTAGCCCAAATGTTAAACAAACTTCCCTCAAAGATCCCATCCAAAGAGAGCCACGAAATCTACAAAGGAATCCCAAGAAAAACCATTCAAAAATCACCATTTTGAACAAACAAAACCCCCATTTCGAAAATGGGTTTGCATGTTAGTAGAAAAGCTTCCTAAGGAGCTCAAAAGACTCCATTAAAAAGATCAAGGTGAGTTCTAACTTGTAGCTAGCTGAACAAGAAGGAAAGGAGAGGAAATGGTAGTTGCCCAGCTGAAAATCCCAAGAAAATTACAGGAAAGGGAAGCTTGGAGTGAGAGGAAGAAGATGGTAGTCTTAGTTTTTCAAATGGGGACCTCTAGCTTAGGCATGCAAGAGGAGAAAGAGGGAGAGGAGAGAGTTCCATTCTCAGTTCTGTTGCAGGAAATGGTTGCAGGAAAACATAATGTGTTCTGAACAAAGGGGATGACTTAAGTAAGTGGAGGGTGGGGCCCAATACAGCTGAGACTTGAAATGGCTAAATCATGATCTTGCGGGCCCCGGATGAGATCCATGAAATAGGATAAAATGATCCTTGAAAAATCTATTTTCCAACGAGTATAAATTTGACATAGTTTTGAATTTTTTGAAATTTGTGCCAGGTTTAGTGTGAAAAATGGATTTTACCATTCTTGGGCCAAAACTTTGGTTTTTGGGCCTCAAACACAAACGTGTTGAAAAAGAAAGTTGTAACAAATAGTAAAATCTTTCAAATGGAATAAAAATGGTGCTTAAAATCAAAGAATCAGAATTTCCTCCAAAACTTACCTGTACACTCAAGGCGTCCCTGAGTGTGTCTGACTAAAAATAATCGCTCTCAAAATTCCCCAAAGCTAAAACAAATCAATTTCTAACCCAACGATAACTAGACCCATTTAAGACTAAGCACTCGCTAAACTAACACTAATCGAGTTGGTTTGGATCGGGGTCTAACGTCCTCCACCCCTTAGGGTATTTGGTCCTCCAAATAAAATAATTATACCTCTGGCAACAAATGTGGATACTGTTGGAATTTGAGATGCCTTGAGAAGTCTTATGAAGCATTGAAGTATTTAGTATCTCAAGTATCATTTTGTGTTGGAATTATTGTCAACACAATGTCACAAGTGTGGTGTTGATAGTGTGGTGTTGATAGAGCTTCAAAGAGAAAACAGAGCTGAAACAGTACAGGAAATCAGAATTCCTGAAGCAGTGTGGCCGGTCGACCGAGGACCCCACGCGGTCGACCGGGCAAGACATTTAGCTCCCAGTTATTTGTTGCCACAGTGTGTCGCCGGTCGACCGAGGACCCCACGCGGTCGACCGAGCACGGGAAACCAGAATTGCGCAGAAATAGAAGTTTTGCACGAAAATTCAGGAAACTTATGTATTTCATTTGGGACTCTTTCTAAACGAATTCTAGCCTAATTTGAACACTCTTTAGGGTTACCATAACCTATATAAAGGCTTGCTAAGTTCGTTTTCATGAGAAAAGAAGAGAAGACAGAACAAAAGAGAGGGTTTTGGAGAGAAGAGTGATTGGAGAAGAAGGTGCTGCTGTGTGTTGCAGTGTTGCACGTTTCTACAGCAAGTGTGGACGAGAATGTTCTCATGAAGATGGTGATTCGTCCATAGATAAGTGTCTCTCTTTTTATGCTTTAAATTTCAATTTGTAAGGGATTGAGAGAGAGAGATTGTAGAGATGGAGGGCTATAGAAAAGTTCTCTACTTTAATTCTGTAGAACATCAAGTTGGTGCTTGGTGTTAGGGGTTTGGTGATCCTATCTGTTGGTGCAGATAAATTGTAAAGGGGGTAGGTGCTTCCTAGATAGTTGGTGCTATCTGAAACTTAAGGGTTGGTGCTCTTTGTCATTGGTGCGACTAAATAGATTCAGACCTGTTCCGGATCGGTGTTCGGACAGTCTTTGAACCGTGGACGTAGCCTTTCGGTGAACCACGTTAAATCTGGTGTCCTTGTGTGATTTGATTTGCTTTTGTTGTTAAATTGGACCTATTTTTAAGGGATCACTGATTCACCCCCCCCCCCCTCTCAGTGATCGCGATATCTAACAATTGGTATCAGAGCACCAAGGCTCCCTTGATAAGCTTAACACGCTAAGGGTGATCTCTTGTCAAATCACATGGCATCCAATACAGGGAATATGAAAGCACCTTTGTTTGATGGTTCTAATTACTCCTTCTGGAAGATCAGAATGCAGGCTTTCATCAAATCACTTGGCTATGATGTCTGGGAGACTGTCAGAGTCGGTTACAATACTGCCATCGTACCCACCGATGCTGCAACGAAGAAGTTAGCAGAGAACGACTCCAAGGCGCAAAATGCACTCTTTAGTGGCCTTGTGGACAGCGAGCTGGTCAAAGTAATTGCATGCAAAACAGCCAAGGAAATATGGGACAAGTTGAAAAGCATTCATGAAGGAGATGAGAAGATCAAAGAAGCGAAATTGCAAACTCATCGCTCTCAATTCGAGTCTCTTCGCATGGAGGAAAGCGAGAATGTTGACTTTGAAAGAAATCGCGATTCAGATCTGGAACTTCTCATAGAGAGACTACTATGGCTGATGCAAAGCATGACAGATTTTAAAAAATCTGATTTCTGCACTATGCAGCGGAAATCAGCCATAAAGAATCGCATAGAAACTCCATTAAATCATGACCAACATGTGTCTAATTAATAGAGATGATAGAAGACTATTACCTCGAAGATTTGTAGACTTCAAATCTCTGAAAAAATAGATCCAAAGGCGCGAACTCAGACTTGCAATTTGCAAACAAGTTGCTGGAATTTTCTGCACTAGTATTGCCTTTGATCTTCTCCTCTATCTCACTTCCAAATCTGATTGGCTAAGATGGTGGGATCTTAATCTAGGAAATAAGAATTATTTTTCTCATGAAAAATCTCAGACCTTAAGCCTTCTTCAATCAAGAAGAGAAGCAACCAAGGGCTGGACGTGTGGGGCACTCTTAGGATACTTGCAAAGTGTTTCACAAAGTGTGTTGGACGTGTGCAACCTTTGTAATTCTCCTTGTTATGGTGTAGGACGTCCAAGGGAAGGCTCTCTCCCTTTTATAGAAACTTAGGAAACCTTTCCTAGAAGTTTATCTTTCCTAATTCTCATGGATGTCCAAGAAAGACTTACTTCCTTTAAGAAACACTCCAATTAGAAAAGGAAACTAAAAGGAACTTTCCATACAATTAGTAATACTAGTTGTAGAACACTTACTAATTTTAAGTTCCTAATCCAAAAAGGAAACAAACTCATAGGAATACTAATCCAAAGAGGAGTCCAACTTTCCAAGTATAGTCCTACTCAAAGTTGGAAACCTTACCCATGGAAATCCTATTATGGACGTCCCACATATCAATGCACACCATGGCCCACATACAATTTATCTAGAGTTAAATTCATGTATGCCATCAAAGGCCTATTTGAATTTAAACTCAAAATTATTTTTCCACTAAAATAATTCATCCTTATGTTATCTAAACATCTTAGGAAACCATGCCAATCTTGGTAAGTGACTAGAGAAGGGACCAAAAGACATATTTGCCATTGGCTCCCAAAATGACCAAAATGTCCATGCTAAACCCATAGCAACACAAAGACCATTTTAACCTTAACTCATTCCACTAAAGAGTTATGGTTGAACTCCAAGGATAAATATATATTATAATAAGCTCGTCATAAGATGACGGTTGTCTTCGACCTACTAAGTGTAATGACCTGAATGCCCCTCTATGTAACATCCATAATCGAGTCAGGTTATCACATGTACTATCAACCTTCCCGATTACATCTAAACCTTAGAACTTCATATCCTTAACATAATCATCATTCGAATATCATTCTCTTGATCCAGGGAGCGACCCACAAGTTCAATATCCATATGGAACATCCATATACTAAGATCTTAGATTTTGATGATTAATCGGATAATTCTAAGGGGACGATTATTCCATCATCAGATGGCATAGATTCTATATTGCATCTGCACGTCCCAACTGATCAAGTCCGAGTACCCAAAACACAGAGCTGTTGACCCATGAATAGAATCTCACCCATAGTGAATTAAAGCACAAGAACTTGACTTCGTCAGTTCATCCACAAATGCTCAAGATTAAGAGCACCGGTTACTTAGTAGCATGAGGTGACTTGATCTCTTTTCTGTGATAGTACTATTTTAGAGATCACACCTACAACGGTCCTGTTCAATGCATGACACATGCACTAATGAGATAGATCCGGGAAAGGCCTCCCATGACTTAGGTATGTCACCCTATATAGGAGAGTATCTTATTATAACATCTACCAAGATGAAGTGCCCAGCTCCATCTTTCAGTTATGAACAAATATGATGTTTCCAGTTGTCCATGAATTAGACCTATCTGTGTGTAGACACTACACACCTAATTCATTTACTAGAAACAATGGGCCTTACGCAACCATACATATATACATGTTTAAGCATAAAAGAGTCTTTTCATTAAATAACCAGTTAAATATCCAGTAACAAAAGATGAGAATGCAGCTAGTGGGCTTTAGGGCATACACCAATCCCAACAAACTCCCACTTGCACTAAAGATCACTGCTTCCTAACCTAACACCCATAGACTCAACATGAGAAGTGAAGACTTTCTCAGTAAGAGTCTTAGTGAATGGGTCAGCTAAGTTATTTGCTGAAGCAATATGCTCCACCACTATCTCTCCATCCTGAATGAATTCCCGGATCAAGTGGTACTTTATCCGAATGTGCTTGTCTTTCTTGTGATTCCTAGGCTCTTTGCACTGTGCTACAGCATCAGTGTTATGACAATCGGTTTTTGCACTGCAGGAACAACTCCTAATTCCAATAGGAATTTTCTGAGCTATACTGCTTCCTTCGCAGCTTCCGATGCCGCCACATACTCTGATTGAAAGGTTAGCATATAATCTTTCGTTCTCCGAAGATACTTGAATATATGTTTAACAGCTGTCCAATGCATAGGTCCAGGGTTTGACTGATATCTGCTAACCATGCCAACGGCAAAGCAAATATCTGGTCTATAACATAGCATACATGAGGCTTCCAACAGCGGATGCATATGGAACTCTCCTCATGGTCTCTATCTCTTCAGATGTCTTTGGACATTGATCTCGAGACAGTGGTACTCCATGTCTAGAAGGTAGGAGGCCCTTCTTGGAGTCATGCATGTTAAACTTGACCAATATCTTCTCAATATAAGAAGATTGGGATAGGGCTAACATCTTATTCTTGCGATCACGCAAAAGCTTGATCCCTAAGATATAGCTGGCCTCACCCAAATCCTTCATCTGAAATTGAGAGGATAACCAAACCTTTGTGGATGACAATAAACCTACATCATTTCCTATGAGTAATATGTCATCTACATATAGAACCAAAAATGCAACTGCTTTCCCATTTCCTTTCTTATACACACATGGTTCATCAATGTTTTGATCAAAGCCAAAGGATTTGACTGCCTGATTAAACTTGATGTTCCATGCTCTAGATGCTTGCTTAAGTCCATAGATGGACTTCTTAAGTTTACAAACCATGTTATCTTGGCCACTAGCAATGAAGCCCTCTAGTTGCATCATATAGATGCATTCGTCAAGACTTCCATTAAGAAAAGCTGTCTTGACATCCATCTGCCATATCTCATAGTCATAATGACATGCGATGGCCAAGAGAATCCTTATGGACTTAAGCATAGCCACTGGTGAAAAGGTTTCCTCATAATCGATACCTTCTTTCTGAGTATATCCTTTCGCCACCAGTCTTGCTTTGAAGGTTTCCACCTTCCCATCCACTCCTCTCTTTCTCTTGTAGATCCACTTGCACCCTATGGGTTTGATCCCTTCAGGTGCATCTACAAGTTCCCAGACTTGATTGGAATACAAAGAATCCATTTCGGATTTCATCGCTTGCTGCCACATGTCAGCATCTATATCCGTTACTGCTTCATCATAACTAGTAGGATCCTCAACCAGATCTCCAGAGTCTGTCTTAAAAGACACTCCTAGATATCTTTCTGGCTGTCTAGGAATTCTCCCACTACGACGAGGCTCCGGAGTGTTTAAAGGAATATCTTGTTCATCTACTGTTTCAGGATCTGGTACAGATGTTATAGGAGTTCCCGGAAGAATCTCCTCAAGGGTTTCTTTACAACTAAGCTCTTGGTGCATCATACAATCATCCTCCAAGTACCTAGCATGAGTGCTGATGAGCACTTTTTGCTCCTTTGGATGATAAAAGATGCCACCTCTCGTTCCCTTAGGATACCCAATGAAGTAGCACATTTCCGATCTGGGTTCTAGCTTGGTAGCTTTATCATTCAGTACATAGGCTGGACAACCCCAAATGTGGATATGATTTAAACTAGGTTTTCGACCTGTCCATATTTCTTGTGGTGTCCTAGGTACTGACTTAGATGGTACCAGATTTAAAATGTATGCTGCTGCTTCTAAGGCATATCCCCAAAAAGATATAGGTAGGGTTGCATGACTCATCATGGACCTTACCATATCAAGAAGGGTACGGTTTCTTCTCTCTGCTACACCATTTTGCTGGGGTGTACCCGGTGCAGACAACTGAGACACAATCCCATGTTGTGTGAGGTACTCCTTGAACTCACCCAGGAGGTACTCGCCACCTCGATCGGATCGAAGGGCTTTGATATGTTTTCCTAGTTGTAGCTCCGCCTCAGCCTTGAATTGTTTGAACTTATCAAACGCCTCAGACTTGCGTCACATTAGGTATACATATCCAAACCTAGAGTAATCATCAGTGAAGGTGATGTAATACTCATACCCTCCTCGAGCCGGTTTGTTCATAGGACCACACACATCAGTGTGAATCAATTCTAACAACTCCTTTGACCTAAGTCCCTTTCCAGAGAATGACCGTTTGGTCATCTTTCCCTTGAGACAAGATTCGCACTGAGGAAAAGGTTCGAAATCTAATGAGCTCAAGGGCCCATCTTCTACCAACCTCTGAATCCGTTTTGGGTTAATGTGACCCAAACGTAAGTGCCAAAGATATGTGTCATTGATTGAAGATACCTTCCTCTTAAGGGAAGTTGAGCTTTCTTGTTGTACATTATGCAGTGTAGGAGCAACAGGATATATATAAAATAAGTTGTCATGTATTCTACCGGAACATATAATATTTCCATCTCTACTGATATCAATACCAGAATGGAAAGAAACTGAATAATTAAATTCAATTAATCTGGAAACTGAAATTAAATTCTTCCTCATGTCCGGAACATAGAAAACATTATTTAAAACTAATATCCTATTACATGGAAAATGTAAGGTAACAACTCCTACTGCAACTGCCCAAACTTTAGCTCCAGTTCCGACTCTAAAGGCAAATTCTCCTTTCTCAATTCTCTGCATTATCTGAAACCCCTGCAATGAATTGCAGATATGATTAGTGGCTCCTGAGTCTGCTATCCATGAGTCAGTAGAATCAACCACTAGACAAGTTTCAATGTAGTATGAAAAAGATGTACCTTTCTTAACTGAGGCTAGGAACTTGGGACAATCTTTCTTCCAATGACCTTTCAGGCCACACTTGAAGCATTTCCCTTTGGGCTTTCCATCTGTACCCTTGTCCTTCTTATTACCAGCATTGTCCTTTTTCTGCCCTTTTCCCTTATTCTGCTTCTTCTTGGACTTCTTCCCTTTCGGGTTCAGTTTAGAGGAAGACTGGAAAAAATGAGCTTGGGCTTTGGGCTTCATGATAGCCTCTGCCGCCTGGAGTTCTTTCATTAACTCAGGTAGAGTCATGTCCATCTTGCTCATATTGAAATTGAGCTTGAACTGATTGAAAGATTCCGGCAGAGTTTCGAGAATCATGTCAGTCTGACTCCCTGCATCAATCTCAGCCCCTAGAATCTCAGCTTCATTGAAACAATCTATCATCTTGAGCATATGCTCTCTGACAGGTGTTCCCTCAGCCATCCTAGCATTCATGATGGTCCTCATAGCAGCTTGCCTAGCTGGCCTGCTCTTGTCTGCGAACATCTCAGACAAGGACATCATGATTTCATAGGCTGTGTCCATTTGCTCGTGCTGTGTTTGCAACACGTTGGACATGGAAGCGAGCATGTAGCATTTAGCCATGCTATTCGCTTTCTTCCATTTCTTCTCAGCCTCTCGCTGGTCATCAGTAGAATTAGCATCAATTTCGGGACAGTTTTCCAGCAAGACATACTTGTACTCCTCAGCTGTGAGTACTATGTCAAGATTTCTTTTCCAGTCTACGTAGTTAGGGCCAGTCAGTTTATTCTCACGAAGAATGCACATCAACGGACTAAAAGAGTCTTTTCCCATCTCTTTCTGGATATAAAACGGTTTATAATTAGACATGCAGTATATATGTAATATGCATATGGTGCTTGTTATAAAAGGAAAAACAAAGCACGAAAACTTTTTACATTATTCAACCCCAATTATAATGTATCAGTGTTTCAACCTCCTCATAGACCCTCCATCGAAGGGATGGCCGAGCCTACAGTCACGTTGAATTAAGGCAGACTTATTTGGATTATCACTATCTGGACACACATCCAGTGGTAGTCCAATCACTGATTGGTTTGGCCTCATATGACTAATAACCCTTAACTCCTAAGGAGAGGTCATCACCGTCTTATGTCAAGTGTATAACCATCTCTTATGAAATTCCCAGAATGTCTATGATTAAGTCTTCCGAAGGGAAGAGACTTTTATCCTTCCTAGAAGTGAACTTTAGTAAAGAGCTCCACCGAAGGGATGGCCGCTCCCACCAACACTTCATTGACATTCTATAGAAGTGATCTTTAGTAAAGAACTCCACCGAAGGGATGGCCGCTCCTACTAACACCTCATTATGAATATTCACATTAGTTCACCCATTAACCCATTAAAGCGGTCTTTAGTTAAAGAACTCCACCGAAGGGATGGCCGTTCCCACTAACACTTTAATGAGGTAACATGAACCGAAAATGGAAGGCCGTGGGGTCTTTCCTAAAACCCCTCTCCCACTTGATTATTTATCGTTAGGGTTTATACCTTTTGACCTTTACATTGTTTTACTCAAAAGCTCTTTTTAAATCTAGCAAACTTGGTTAATTAAATTCATGACTTAAGTCATCTTAAAATTAAATAACCTTTGCTTTAAAACATTTGAGCAAATCCCTTCAAAGAGTCAAAAACCTATCTTGGGTTATGAAAACCCATAGGTAGCATCTAATTAGATTTTAGTTTAGCCTCCTTTGGAAACCAAGGGTACCAAGATAAACTAAACCCTATCCAATTTTAAACCTTAGACAAATAGAAGGTGCTGGTCTAAGTTCCGTTTAAAACAATTTGCCAAACTAAAACAATCTAATACAATAAAGATGCCAATTTTAGAACCTAATGGTGGCCATGTTTCTAGGTGACAATTATAGCAATTATATAAAGCATTCAACCATGCATTCCATATATAAAAGCAAATAAAAGTATGCATTCCTTGATGGCTCCTTGCTCTTAGGATTTCAAATCCTAATCGAATTAGGACTCCTCATGCATCTAGAAGTCTTGACTCCTTCATCTCCAAGGACTCCAATTTCTTGCAACCTTCTTGTCTTGAAACAAAACCAAAATTACATTGGAGATTCCTATGCTTTCCAAGAAAGCTTACATCAAGACTAGTTGGAATAAAATTAAGGAAACTTTACAACTTCCTATGATTGCTAACCGCGCAATCGTACACTTTCCAACTAATTAAAAAACATCCAAATCCACACAACATACATGCGAACCATCAAGGATGCTAATTATGGCTGCAAACAAAGAGGTTAGTGCATGCAAACTCACTATGTGCATCATTAAACAAATCTGGAAAATAAATTCCAGCAATGTTAATGAAACTTGCACACAACATGCATCACAACATAACTTTAATAGGGTGCCACCATACCCATAATCAATCTAGGATTAATTACACACAACATGGGATCATGATTTCACATGGAGTGGCTCTGATACCACTGAAAGAAATCGCGATTCAGATCTGAAACTTCTCATAGAGAGACTACTATGGCTGATGCAAAGCATGACAGATTTTAAAAAATCTGATTTCTGCACTATGCAGCGGAAATCAGCCATAAAGAATCGCATAGAAACTCCATTAAATCATGACCAACATGTGTCTAATTAATAGAGATGATAGAAGACTATTACCTCGAAGATTTGTAGACTTCAAATCTCTGAAAAAATAGATCCAAAGGCGCGAACTCAGACTTGCAATTTGCAAACAAGTTGCTGGAATTTTCTGCACTAGTATTGCCTTTGATCTTCTCCTCTATCTCACTTCCAAATCTGATTGGCTAAGATGGTGGGATCTTAATCTAGGAAATAAGAATTATTTTTCTCATGAAAAATCTCAGACCTTAAGCCTTCTTCAATCAAGAAGAGAAGCAACCAAGGGCTGGACGTGTGGGGCACTCTTAGGATACTTGCAAAGTGTTTCACAAAGTGTGTTGGACGTGTGCAACCTTTGTAATTCTCCTTGTTATGGTGTAGGACGTCCAAGGGAAGGCTCTCTCCCTTTTATAGAAACTTAGGAAACCTTTCCTAGAAGTTTATCTTTCCTAATTCTCATGGATGTCCAAGAAAGACTTACTTCCTTTAAGAAACACTCCAATTAGAAAAGGAAACTAAAAGGAACTTTCCATACAATTAGTAATACTAGTTGTAGAACACTTACTAATTTTAAGTTCCTAATCCAAAAAGGAAACAAACTCATAGGAATACTAATCCAAAGAGGAGTCCAACTTTCCAAGTATAGTCCTACTCAAAGTTGGAAACCTTACCCATGGAAATCCTATTATGGACGTCCCACATATCAATGCACACCATGGCCCACATACAATTTATCTAGAGTTAAATTCATGTATGCCATCAAAGGCCTATTTGAATTTAAACTCAAAATTATTTTTCCACTAAAATAATTCATCCTTATGTTATCTAAACATCTTAGGAAACCATGCCAATCTTGGTAAGTGACTAGAGAAGGGACCAAAAGACATATTTGCCATTGGCTCCCAAAATGACCAAAATGTCCATGCTAAACCCATAGCAACACAAAGACCATTTTAACCTTAACTCATTCCACTAAAGAGTTATGGTTGAACTCCAAGGACAAATATATATTATAATAAGCTCGTCATAAGATGACGGTTGTCTTCGACCTACTAAGTGTAATGACCTGAATGCCCCTCTATGTAACATCCATAATCGAGTCAGGTTATCACATGTACTATCAACCTTCCCGATTACATCTAAACCTTAGAACTTCATATCCTTAACATAATCATCATTCGAATATCATTCTCTTGATCCAGGGAGCGACCCACAAGTTCAATATCCATATGGAACATCCATATACTAAGATCTTAGATTTTGATGATTAATCGGATAATTCTAAGGGGACGATTATTCCATCATCAGATGGCATAGATTCTATATTGCATCTGCACGTCCCAACTGATCAAGTCCGAGTACCCAAAACACAGAGCTGTTGACCCATGAATAGAATCTCACCCATAGTGAATTAAAGCACAAGAACTTGACTTCGTCAGTTCATCCACAAATGCTCAAGATTAAGAGCACCGGTTACTTAGTAGCATGAGGTGACTTGATCTCTTTTCTGTGATAGTACTATTTTAGAGATCACACCTACAACGGTCCTGTTCAATGCATGACACATGCACTAATGAGATAGATCCGGGAAAGGCCTCCCATGACTTAGGTATGTCACCCTATATAGGAGAGTATCTTATTATAACATCTACCAAGATGAAGTGCCCAGCTCCATCTTTCAGTTATGAACAAATATGATGTTTCCAGTTGTCCATGAATTAGACCTATCTGTGTGTAGACACTACACACCTAATTCATTTACTAGAAACAATGGGCCTTACGCAACCATACATATATACATGTTTAAGCATAAAAGAGTCTTTTCATTAAATAACCAGTTAAATATCCAGTAACAAAAGATGAGAATGCAGCTAGTGGGCTTTAGGGCATACACCAATCCCAACAGACTTGTATATGCAACGAGTGAATGAAGTCACGAATGACATTCGTGGACTAGGGGAGGAGATTAAAGAACCAGTCATCGTCAAAAAGGTTCTAAGATCTCTTCTTCCCCGGTTTGATTCAAAAGTCTTAGCCATAGAAGAAGCCAAGGATCTGAATGAATTTACCATGGATGAGTTGCATGGTTCACTCACTGCCTATGAGATGCGCATAGGTAAGACGTCTTCATCTGATAGAGAAGCGGCCTTCAAAGTTCAGAAAAGGGGAAAGAGACTGCTGGTCATGATGCTGATACTGATGGTGATGAGCTTGAGGCTCAATTAGTTAGAAAGCTGAAGAAAGGAAGCAATGGAAAGTACAAAGGAAAGCTACCCTTTAAATGCTTCAATTGTGGCGGTATTGGTCACTTTGCTGCGAAGTGTCCACTGAAAGAAAACAATGATGATGACTCTTATGTTGATAAGAGTAAATGGAAGAAAAATTTCAGAAAGAGGGGCAAAGCAAAAAGCTTCATCAGTCAATATAATGACAGCACATCTGAAACGTCAGACGATGATGAATCAGCCGAGGCAACTGAAGCTCTTTTCATGGTTACTGTTGAAGAAGAAGAGGAGCAAGAGACGGAAGAGGAAGAGGAGGCTGAGGTCAATCTTGAAGAAGAACTCATTGCCGCACTTGAGGAGCTTAGCATGGAACGAAAAACAAGTAAGAAAAATCTGAAACTTCTTCATGAATCTGAAAGTTCAGTTATTGCTTTGAAAACTCAAGTTGAAGAATATAAAAGAATGGTAGAAGTCCTAGAAATACAAATCAGTACCAAAACTGAGGAAGTGGTGAAACTTGAGAATGAAATCCTTGGAGCAAGGACTGAAAATATACAAATGAATCAAAAGCTCAAGGAATTCCAAGCAATCAATGGAACATTGAAGCTAAATGAAATACTGAAAGTTCAAAGGCCTCCTCACTTCAAATTTGGTCTAGGATTTGAGAATGGAGAATCCTCTAAGATTACACCTCCTGAAAAGACAAAACCTGTGAAGCCCACCCAGCCTAGAAAAGAGTCTATTCATGTGAGAAAGGAAATGAAGTCTAATCAGCCACAAAGAATATTCAAATTTTATGGTTACTGTTATCATTGCAATAGATATGGACATAAAAGGGCTGAATGCAAATTCTATGTTAGAAACAGCCCATTTGTGACTAGGAACCCTTTTTCAATCCTAAACAGCCACAAAATTGAGTGCTATAAGTGTCATAATTATGGACACTTGACTAGGGATTGTAGGTTGCCTATTGTTGAAAAGAAACCCAAGTTAGTTAAGGCATGGAGGGCAAAGAAAAGGGAAGATAATTCCAAGGAATCTCTCATTGTGCAAATGGCATTCAATGCACAAAAGAAGGCAGCACCATGGGTCCTTGATAGTGGCTGTTCAAGCCATATGACAGGTGGTAAGGAAAAATTTGTCAAATTACAGCACTATGAAGGCGGATCAGTGAAGTTTGGTAGCAATGATGGTGCCAAAATCTGCGGAAAAGGTGTTGTTCAGCTAAAGGCAAACAAGATCAGATCAGACGAGGTCTTATATGTGTCTGGACTGAGACACAACTTGCTTAGTGTGAGCCAAATCTGTGACAAAGGCCACGAAGTTGTCTTCACTAAGAATGGGTTTGCTATCAAGAAGTGTAGCAACGGCAAAACAGTGGCTACTGGATCTAGGACTGCTGGAAATCTCTATACATTGTCAGATGGAGCTGAAAAGACTTGCTTGATGAGTCGGACAGAGGAAAGTTGGTTGTGGCACAAACGCCTTGGGCATTTAAACTTTGATAACATGTCAAAGATTTGCAATTCAAAGGCTGTCAGAGGTATGTCTACAGTTGAAAAGCCTTCCAACCCCATTTGCGATTCTTGCCAAAAGGGAAAGCAAACGAGGGTAATGTTCAAGTCAAAGGAGCATCATTCAAAGAAACCTCTTGAGCTAGTGCACACTGATCTCTGTGGACCGATGCGAACTCAAAGCACCAATGGAGATAAGTATTTTATGTTATGCATTGATGATTATACTCGCATGACATGGGTATTGTTTCTTAAGCATAAACATCAAGCACTTGATCGTTTTAAAGTGTTTAAAGCACAGGTTGAAAATATACTTGGAAAACGTATCAAGATTTTAAGGTCTGATCGAGGAGGTGAATTCACATCTGAAGAGTTCACTAACTATTGTGAGCACCATGGCATTCAAAGACAATATTCAGCCCCTAGAACTCCACAGCAAAATGGAGTTGTGGAACGGAAAAATCGCACCGTGCAAGAGATGGCTCACACAATGCTAATTGAGAGCAAGCTAGCTGACAAATACTGGAAGGAGGCAATCCATACGGCTGTATACATTCAGAATCGATGCTTGATCAGGCCACATGAAGACAAAACTCCTTATGAGCTATGGTTTGGGAGAAAAGCAACAGTCAAGCACTTCAGAGTCTTCGGTAGCAAGTGTTACATCAAGCGTCTTGAACAAAATCCGGGCAAATTTGAAGAAAGAGCTGATGAAGGTATATTTCTGGGTTACTCCTCCTCTAGTAAGGCTTACAGATGTCTTAACAAAAGGACCAGAAAAATCATAAAAAGTGTCGATGTTAGAATTGATGAAAACCGTGAATCAAAGAATGTAACTCATAATGACAGTCCAGTTTATGAGGACTCGAGTGAGATTGATGATGAAGTGGCTGAACCTAATGATTCTGAGAAATCAAAGGATGACTCAGATGATGCTTCACCTAGAAAGAAAAGCACTTGGGTAGAGCAACACCCTAAGGATCAAATCATTGGAGATCCTGAGGCCGCTGTTAAAACAAGACAAAGTGTAGTTAGCAATTACTCACTTGTGTCCACCATTGAACCCAAGACTGTGGCTGAAGCCAGTCTCGATGAAAGTTGGTTGAAAGCTATGCATGAGGAGTTGGAGCAAATTGAGAAGAACTCCACATGGGAACTAGTTTCTAGACCTACCGATAAGAATGTTATTGGTACTAAATGGGTCTTTCGGAATAAGCTGAATGAAGATGGTCAGGTCATACGAAACAAAGCAAGGTTGGTTTGTAAAGGCTATGCTCAAGTTGAAGGCATAGATTTTGAAGAGACCTTTGCAACCGGTGGCTCGTCTGGAAGCCATTCGTATGTTTCTTGCATTGGCTGCATACAAAACCTTCAAGGTATTTCAGATGGATGTAAAGTCAGCCTTCTTGAATGGATTACTTGAAGAAGAGGTCTACATTAAGCAACCTGATGGTTTTCTCATTAGCAAAAATTCAGACCTAGTGTGCAAGTTGAAAAAGGCTCTTTATGGGCTGAAACAAGCGCCAAGGGCGTGGTATGCAAGGCTGGACCTCTATCTCCGCAAGATCGGCTTTGGAAAAGGACTGGTTGATAGCAATCTTTATGTCAAAACAAAGTTGAGCAAACAGCTGGTTGTCATTGTTTATGTCGATGACATAATATTTGGTGGCAATGATGAGGAAATGTGCAGGAATTTTGCTGAAGAGATGAAGAAAGAATTTGAGATGTCAATGCTTGGAGAACTAAAGTTCTTCCTTGGTTTACAAGTTCAGCAGCTGAAACATGGTATCTTCATATCACAGATGAAATACATCAAGGAAATGCTGAAGCGTTTTAACATGGAAGACAGCAAGCCAGTGAGCACACCAATGACAACGAACACAAAGCTAAGCAAAGATGATAAGAGTTCGTCCGTTGATCACACCACTTATCGTTCTATGATAGGAAGCTTGCTTTATTTGACTGCTACAAGACCGGATCTTCTGCAAGCAGTATGTATGGTGGCTCGATTTCAAGCATCACCAACTGAGACGCACCTTACAGCAGTAAAAAGGATATTTCGATATCTGAAAGGTACCATGGAGCTTGGCATTTGGTATCCTAAAGGCAAATCCTTCACTCTTGTTGCATACTCTGACGCCGATTGGGCTGGATGTATAGATGATCGCAAGAGTACAAGCGGTGGTGCATTCTATCTCGGTGAAAGGTTGGTGGCATGGCACAGTAAGAAACAAGATTCAGTATCCCTTTCTACAGCGGAAGCGGAATATATTGCAGCGGCAACTTGTTGTACGCAAGTGTTATGGATGCGGCAAATGCTCTCTGATCTAGGAGTTCCGACAACGGATCCTACGCCGATCCTCTGTGACAACACAAGTGCAATTCACATCTCTAAGAATCCTGTTCAGCATTCTAGAACGAAGCATGTTGCAATCCGCTATCACTTTCTCAAGGAAAAGGTTGCAGACGGTGAGGTAAAGTTGGAATATGTTCCAACTACTGAACAAGTTGCTGATATCTTCACAAAACCTCTGCCAAAGGAAGTCTTCGAGTATCTCCAGAAAAAATTAGGAGTTACTCACTCTCCTAATCCTTAGGAGTTGTGCTTGAAAGGGGGAGCAATGTATTCCTTGAATATCCTATTCGCTCCTTGGTTGGTCCCTTTAGACTTTTTGTCAAAGGGGGAGAAAGCTATGCAAGAAGAAGTTATGCTATGATAGCTTGGGAGATTGGTATCAAGAATGTGAATGTGAAGATCTTGATTCTGTTGGTTTTTTAAGACAGGGGGAGTCTATGGTTCTGAAGAAGCTTCATGAAGGTCAACTGGTTCAAAGTGTTCCAAGTGTTGAAGTTCCAAGTGTTGCCAACAATTCCAAAGGGGGAGATTGTTGGAATTTGAGATGCCTTGAGAAGTCTTATGAAGCATTGAAGTGTTTAGTATCTCAAGTATCATTTTGTGTTAGAATTATTGTCAACACAATGTCACAAGTGTGGTGTTGATAGTGTGGTGTTGATAGAGCTTCAAAGAGAAAACAGAGCTGAAACAGTACAGGAAATCAGAATTCCTGAAGCAGTGTGGCTGGTCGACCGAGGACCCCACGCGGTCGACCGGGCAAGACAGTTAGCTCCCAGTTATTTGTTGCCACAGTGTGTCGCCGGTCGACCGAGGACCCCACGCGGTCGACCGAGCACGGGAGACCAGAATTGCGCAGAAATAGAAGTTTTGCGCGAAAATTCAGGAAACTTATGTATTTCGTTTGGGACTCTTTCTAAACGAATTCTAGCCTAATTTGAACACTCTTTAGGGTTACCATAACCTATATAAAGGCTTGCTAAGTTCGTTTTCATGAGAAGAGAAGAGAAGAGAGAACAAAAGAGAGGGTTTTGGAGAGAATAGTGATTGGAGAAGAAGGTGCTGTTGTGTGTTGCTGTGTTGCACGTTTCTACAGCAAGTGTGGACGAGAATGTGCTCATGAAGATGGTGATTCGTCCATAGATAAGTGTCTCTCTTTTTATGCTTTAAATTTCAATTTGTAAGGGATTGAGAGAGAGAGATTGTAGAGGAGAAGGGCTGTAGAAAAGTTCTCTACTTTAATTCTGTAGAACATCAAGTTGGTGCTTGGTGTTAGGGGTTTGGTGATCCTATCTGTTGGTGCAGATAAATTGTAAAGGGGGTAGGTGCTTCCTAGATAGTTGGTGCTATCTGAAACTTAAGGGTTGGTGCTCTTTGTCGTTGGTGCGACTAAATAGATTCAGACCTGTTCCGGATCGGTGTTCGGACAGTCTTTGAACCGTGGACGTAGCCTTTTGGTGAACCACGTTAAATCTGGTGTCCTTGTGTGATTTGATTTGCTTTTGTTGTTAAATTGGACCTGTTTTTAAGGGATCACTGATTCACCCCCCCCCCCCTCTCAGTGATCGCGATATCTAACAGATACTTCTTCTGAACTTAGTCTCTTAATTCCCATGTTGCTTCCTCTGGCTCATGATTTTCCCAAAGTACCTTAACCCATTGAACAGTTCGGTTTCTCGATTCATGCTATTTGGTGTCGATGATTCTGATCGGTTTTTCCACATATGAAGCATCTTCTCGAATCTCTAAGGGTTCGTGTGAAATAATATGAGAAGGACTGTGAACATACTTCTTGAGCATGGAGATGTGAAAAATAGTGTGTACCCCGGAGAGCTCCGGCGGTAACGCAAGTCTATAGGCAACCTCTCCAATCTTGCTCAAAATCTCATACGGACCAATAAATCTTCTAGACAACTTTCCCTTCTTTCCGAACCTTAGAGTCCCTTTAATTGGTGAAACTTTCAAAAATACTTTGTCACCCACATCAAACTGTAGTTCTCTTCTACGGGTGTCAGCATAACTCTTCTGTCGGCTTCGAGTAATCTTCAATCTGTTCTGAATCTGCTTAACCTTGTCACTTGTCTCTCCACCTATGGTCGGTCCATGGAAGCTACGAATACCGACTTCTTCCCAACAAACCGGAGTTCTGCATCTTCTTCAATAAAGTGCCTCGAAAGGTGCCATCCCAATACTAGAATGGTAGCTATTGTTATATGCGAACTCACAAAGCGGTAGGTACTCATCCCATTGAACCTTGAAGTCTAACACACAAGCTCATATCATATCTTCAAGGGTCTGTATCGTCCGTTCTGACTGACTATCTGTCTGAGGATGATACGCTATACTGAATTGGAGTTTGGTACCCATGGACTCTAAAAGGGATTTCCAAAATCTCGAAACAAATCTGCTGTCTCTGTCTGAAGTGATGGAGACGGGTTGACCATGTTTACTGACGATCTCATTGATGAACAAACAAGCAAGTGGTGCCATATGCATCATATTCCCTGTCTTCATCGGAATGAAATGAGCAGACTTTGCAAGACGGTCTACGATTACCCAAATGACATTGTTTCCTCTCTTGGTGTTAGGCATACCGGAGACAAAATCCATAGTGATGTGCTCCCACTTCCACTGTGGAATCTCCAAATGCTGTAGCAAACCTAGAGGTTTCTGATGTTCTGCTTTAATCATCTGACAAGTCAAGCATCGAGATACAAATGCTGCTATCTCTCGCTTCAGATTATTCCACCAAAATCTGTTCTTCAGGTTATGGTACATCTTCGTACTACCCGGATGCATAGAGTACTTGGTGCTATGAGCTTCGGTCATTATTTCATTCTTCAAATCATCTACATTAGGCACACATAATCGGTCACGAAAATACAATACTCCATCTGAAATCCTGAAGTCTGGACGCTCTGTAATGTGTTCTACAATCTTGGCCAAGTCTGGATCTTATGACTGATTGTCTTTGATCCTCTGGATGAAAGTAGGCTCAGACACAGTTATACTTGCCAACCACACCTTTCCTTAAACGTTGCACTTCTACTCCAATTTCTTCAAACTGCTGGTAAACACTAACTCCTCTTAAACTAGCCATAACCGCTGATTTTCTGCTCAATGCGTCGGCTACAACATTAACCTTGCCTGGGTGATACTTGATTGGAAAGTCATAGTCTTTTATATACTCCATCCACCGTCTTTGCCTCATATTCATTTCTATTTGTGAGAACAAGTACTGTAAACTTCGGTGGTCTGAATGGACTTCGAATTTCTCCCCATAGAGATAGTGTCTCCACATCTTCAAAGCAAAAACTACTGCTGCCAACTCCAAGTCATGCGTTGCGTAGTTCTTCTCATGGTCCTTCAATTGTCTCGAGCCATACGCAATCACTTTGCCATCTTGCATCAATACACAACCTAATCCCACAATCGATGTGTAACATCCCGACCCTTCGCCTATATTAATTATAATTAATTGGTTAATTAGTTAGTAAGTGTGTTTAGAGACTTAGCGAGTCGGGTCTGACGTTTGAATCGTGTGGGTAAATCTCACGTGATTCGGAGCGCGTTTGGGTACAGTAGGGGGTGCTTTGCAATTTTGGGAAGTTTTCAGGGGTTTAATTGAGATTATGAGTTTTTGTGAGTTTGGGTGCATCGGATAGGTCTCGTCATTTCATGAACTTTAGTCTTCTATCGCGTTTCGATTCGACGCGAGGAAGAGGCCCAAATGATCAATTAAGCTAACCAAGGACTAAACCCATATTTCCATTCATTTCCAACCTAATATAACACCTCATCCGGATGACTCATTTCATTCTTCATCTCTATCTCCATTTCACTACTATTCATCTCCTCCTTCTCTTCACTGCCTCCTTGCCGTTGCCGACCGCCGGAGCTCCATCTTTGCCGGCCAAGCTTCACATCTTCTTCCTCAAGCTCCAAGGAACCCAACCATCTCATTTTCAAGACTTTCCATTAACAACCCATTGAAAGGTAGACTTCCAAAGCTTTTAACCATAGTTAATCCTCTTCCTTTTAGTTAGAAATGGATTAGGGAGACTCACTACCACCCATTGCATTCATTTTGTAGATTGATTTTGGGATTGAGAAGCTTTTACACACTTTTGAGCTCAAAAAGAGAGATTTCTCTTAATTCTCTTGATTTTGGTTTAGCTCATCGTTAAGGCAAGTTAATTTATATATTTATGCTTTGATATGTTGTTTCTTCCTTGAAATGATGATTGAATATGTCTAGATAACCCAATGCTCTAATCTTGACAAACTTAAATTGAAAACATGATCAATTGGGTTAATTGTCTAATGAATTAGATTGGAAATGAAATGGATAGATTGAGAGGTTTATAGGACCTGAAAGGATGTGCTTTTCATTCTTGAATGGCTGTGAAACAGGTTCAAGAATTATGGGAATGGAAAAAGGACCAAATACACATCAGTTACAGAACTGATGTTCTGTAACTGTGTGTACTCGGTCGACTGGCCAAGGGCTTCGGTCGACCGAAGACACTGCAGCACCTGACCATTTTACTGTTCACCATTTCTGCACATTAATGCAGGTCGACCCGGGCTGGACCAGGTCGACCGGGAGAACTGCTGGGGACCTTTTTAGGGACCCTTTTTACCTCTTTTTCTATTGGACTTACATGGAACCTTGGCTACCTTTTTGGACTCATTTGACTTGATACGAGGAATGTTTTGGGCATGCATTTCTCGTTGTTATTCCTATGAACGGTACGGGACAACGGGATACCCTCTTTTATATCTATGCACGAAGATTGTTTGTTCGGGTATCACGATCCTTATTCCTTTCGTTGACTGAATAGTGTTGAATGAGATTACGGTAATAACAATTGTACCTAGATTTGATTGTTTATCATTTCTAACTCCGAATGGTATCGTTTGATACTTTCTACATGAAATGTTCATGTTCTATAGATCGCTTTACTTGCTTTAATTGGGATTACATGTTGAACTTAGATGATGACCTAGGATCCCCTTGATGTCCTGTTTATCTTGTCTATTGATTGATGGAAGTGTTGAGACTAGGTAGCTTTGATTGTAAAGCTTGATGAGGACTACTTAAGGATTGATGAAGCTTGCTTGATTGTTCTTGATTTGATATATGGAAAAGTAGTCTCTCTGTTGATTGATGAATCTTGTTCACGCAAGAAAACCTATTCTCCTCACTCCTACTTGTCTAGGACTCTTGTGTCAGGCATCACTCAATTGTCAACGCCCAGCATATGGTGGGGCACCACCTGTGTGAGGACTTTGGTTTGAAAGTCTGCGCAGTACTACTTTTTCCATTTTGATGGATTGTACACCATCGGATACATCTTGCATTATTGATCTTGTTTGGCCCTTAGTATCCATCTTGCTTGCTTGCTTGCCGGGTTTCATCCCGTGCCACGCTACCACAGCTCTCATGTTGAGCATGGAGGGTCATATGAAACTATCCGTGGTGTATTAGCTTGTGTGATTTGCCTATTTACTAGATTGTTTATGATTCATATACTATGCACTTCTTATGTCTGAAATGCATATGTTTCCATTGATCTTGTCTCTTGTCCACTCTGATTTGATATGCATATCTTGTTATCATATATATATATATACATTGTTTGTCAACCGTCGTGTTGACGATGCTACTCTTGGTGCATAGGTACCAAGCCCTTCTATACCGAGGAAAAGACGACGGAAGAAGTATGTTGACACCAAAAATGTCACTTTGCCTCTTCAAGATCCAAAGAGCTACATGAAGTCGCAACCTGCCATAAATAGGCAATTCTACTTCCAAAAAATCAAATCCTGTCAGAATCAAACAAAACTGCAAGATCCTTCAAGACAGCCAAAAGAGGAGTACACAAGAAGTTTCGGGCCATTTCAAAATCATTTGGCCTAACTTCCTTCTCCGGCAGCTGAAAAGGAGCTCCCGGCGGTGAAAGCATCGGAGATACTAAATCTTCGATCAGAGCCGATGGATGGTCTCAAAATACATCCAAAAGGCTCCACGTCAAGTTCCGAGTCAAACCGACAACGTTTGACCCTACATCAACCCTCGAACAGCTAAATCAAGCCTCTCGGCGGCGAGAACCACCGAGGCCATCACTCATCAGATAAAGCACATGGACGGCTTCAAAATGCTTATAAAGGGCTACACGTCAAATTTCAGGTCATTTCGACAACATTTGACCATACTTTGACGCTCGGAAGCCAAATCAGGCCTCTCGGCGGCAAAGCTCCCCGGGACCATGGTTTCCAAGACAGAGCCTATGGATCATCTTAAAATGACTCCAATAGGTTCCCTGTCAAATTTCAAGTCAATCGGATATCGGTTGACCGCACATCAAACCGCGACATCTTCATCGCGACAAAAGCAAGTCTACTAGTCATAGGACCCCAAACGGCTTCAAAACTCAAACAAAAGCCTATGGTTGGTCTTATTTATTGCTCAGGAGGCTTCACCTCAAATTTCAGGTCATTCCGACATCGTTTGACCCAGTTTCAGCTTCTGACGGAAAATCGGCAGCTCTGCGCAACAAAGTCTTCGGCTTTCTCGCAAAATTGGAAACTTTGCAAGATAAAATGCAAGGATTCTCATCAGATTTTCTACAGGGAAATTAGGCCAATAAAAGATCAAAAATGTCAAGGAAAAATACAGAAGAAAAAAGAATAAAAAAACAGTAAAAACGGACACAAAACGGGCCAAAAGGGAAACCCCCCAGGGTCGCAGGCCCCGGCGACCCTGGGGCCCGGGATCGCTCGGTGGGCCCCGGAAACCCCGTTTTTTCGCCGTTTTTTCGCGATTCGAAGCGTCCGGCCTCTGGTATTTTCCAAAATTCATACTTTTGAGACACCAAATCCTCTGACATCCGTCAAAAACATGGGTTAATCATCAAGAGTATCGAAAACAACATTGATCGCCACCCGGTCAACCAAAAAAAAGTGTGTTTTCTACCCGACCGATCGAGAGATCGACAGGACAGATGGTGCCGACCCGCTGTTGGCAACCAACACCTGAAGTTACATGGTCATCCGATGTCGATCTACATGAAGATCCATCGATGATCATCGCCAGAAGAATCCCAGAAGACGCGGCACGGCCCGCGACTCTTCAACTGCTCGGCGACTACTTAATGCGATTAACTGACTAGCTTTATTACAGTCATTAATCCATTTCTTTGGACGGACCAATCAGAAGCAAGCATCCGGGAGTTACAAGTCAAGAGATTCATGGCATTTAACCCATGAAACTCCTCCCATCATGGCGATTAAAGGCGATTAAATGCCCTCAATCTCCTCCGGCCAATCAGAAGCCAAGAAAAAGGAGTTACAAAATAAAGAATTCAATCTTGTAACTCCTCCCTTTAAGTAGCTTTATGACAATTAAGGCTCATAAACCCTGCTAAATGGCTACCTAAAAGCCTATAAATAGGAGAGCATTCCAAAGAATTCCAGATCGGAAAAAGGAGACAGATCCCAGATCAGAAAAAAGCACAGAAATTCAGAGAAGGAAAAGAGAGAAAACTCTGCGGAAGTTCTACACCGACCACCGCTATAAGGTGACAAAAGTCCCTTGGGGGGTACCCCCCCCCCAAGGTCCTTGCCTTCTCCTTCTGCCTCCAAATGGCTTAGACGTGGCTTTTCAGCCCGTCTACTCGGCTTTTTATTGGACATAGGACCTCCTTTTGGTCTTTGTTCTCTAAAAACGTGAGGTTATAGCCAAGCCAAGCGAATCAATAGTATCCTCTGTTCTCATCTCCATGGATGATGGCGAAGTCCACATATGGCTTGCGACCGTCAATCTGAACGGGTCCCCCACAATCTCCTGAGAAGTTAGATCCTCCTTTTCTTGCTTTTCATTGTGGTTTGTATTTTTTTTAAAAGAGACAAAAATCACAACTCTTGTCTTTCATTATTGATAAGGATTGTAAATCGGCTATAAACGCCAAAATCGGCTATAAACGCCAAAAATCGGCTATAAACGCAAAAATCAGCTATAAATGCCAAAAAAATCGCCTTTCACGGCAAATCAAGAAAATGTCTCTTTTCTTAAATATATGTGCAATGGAAAACTTGAAAGAAGTTGATTTTCTTTTTACTTGCGAAAGTTGATCTCCGGATCAACACTTGCAATTCCAAGTAAAATAGAAAATCTGGCACACCCACACAAAAGAAATGTTGATGCACGCCCCTGCCCCCCGGTTACGAAAGGGTCAGACCCAACGGACTCCCACGTCCGCCGACCTCGGTAGGACCAAGCGCAGGAGCGCGGTCCATCAAGCTGGCACACCCGGTGGGACACGTTCATTTGAGAACACGATGCTAGAAATGAAATATTTGCATATCATATCTATTGCTCTATGCTTATACTTCTTTTCTTGATTCTTTGGCTACTTTTTGATTGGTGGCCATGTTGGATTCCGCATCTAAAAAAAATGAGATGAGATTTTTTGGAAATTTCTAATTCTTTGAATTTATTTCCACTTTTTCTCTTTTAAAAAAATCATATTTTTCATTTTGGATTCAAAATTGAGAAACCTTGATCCGTTCCTATCGTTCATCGCGCTTGCAGAAATGTTAAGCCTGTTCGACTAAGGTTTTGGGCCATCGTTTCTCTTCGATGAGTTCATTAAAGATCTAAAGAAAAAAAAAACAAAAAAATCAGATTTCTCATTTTGGATTCAAAATTGAGAAACCTTGATCCGTTCCTATCGTTCATCGCGCTTGCAGAAATGTTGAGCCTATTCGACTAAGGTTTTGGGCCATCGTTTCTCTTCGATGAGTTCATTAAAGCTCTAAAGAAAAAAAAAATCAGATTTCTCATTTTGGATTCAAAATTAAGAAACCTTGATCCGTTCCTATCGTTCATCGCGCTTGCAGAAATGTTGAGCCTGTTCGACTAAGGTTTTGAGCCATCGTTTCTCTTCGATGAATTCATTAAAGATCTAAAATATATATATATAAAAATAAAAAAAATAAAAAAATCAGATTTCTCATTTTGGATTCAAAATTGAGAAACCTTGATTCGTTTCTATCGTTCATCACGCTTGCAGAAATGTTGAGACTGTTCGACTAAGGTTTTGGGCCATCGTTTATCTTCGATGAGTTCATTAAAGATTAAAAATATATATATATATATATATATAAAAAATAAAAAAAAGACATAGACCACTAAGGTTAAAGCAACTGTGTTCTTTGATCATGGTTGATTCAAGAAAAGCCTTGTCCAGAGTGTGGAGACAGCTTGACTGTTCTAGGCAAGGGTCCTCCAAACGGGTTCATTAAGTAATCTTACCCTTACCTGGGGCAATTCTATCAATCAAGATTTCATAAGACCGGGTTAGGAGGCCTATGTGTACTCTCTCGTCTTTTAAATAAATTTTTTTTTAAAAATAAAATTTTTAAAAATAAAAATTTTAAAATAAAAAATAAAAAAAATTTTCAAAAAAAAATCTTAAAATAAAAAATAAAAAATATAAAAATATAAAAAAAAGATTTTTTTAAAAAAAAATCTTCAAAAAAAAAACCTTCTGTCATTTTGGGTTTAGATTGGAGAAATCTTGGTCTTCTCTTTTCTGAGCACTGGCGCTCGCGGAAATCGCTGAGCCCGTGTTCAGATTGGAGTACCTGATGGACCGCGCTCCTGCTCGAGTTCCTACCGAGGTCGGCGGACGTGGGAGTCCGTCGGGTCCGACCCTTTCGTAACCGGGGGGCAGGGGCGTGCATCAACATTTCTTTTTTTTGTGGGTGTGCCAGATTTTCTATTTTACTTGGAATTACAAGTGGTGATCCGGAGATCAACCTTCGCAAGTAAAAAGGAAATCAACTTCTTTCAAGTTTTCCATTGCACATATATTTAAGAAAAGAGACATTTTTCTTGATTTGCCGTGAAAGGCGATTTTTTGGCATTTATAGCCGATTTTGGCGTTTATAGCCGATTTTTGGCGTTTATAGCCGATTTTGGCGTTTATAGCCGATTTACAATCCTTATCAACAATGAAAGACAAGAATTGTGATTTTTGTCTCTTTTAAAAAAATACAAACTACAATGAAAAGCAAGAAAAGGAGGATCTAACTTCTCAGGAGATTGTGGGGGACTCGTTTAGATTGACGGTCGCAAGCCATATGTGGGCTTCGCCATCATCCATGCAGATGAGAACAGAGGATGCTATTGATTCGCTTGGCTTGGCTATAACCTCGGGTTTTTAGAAGACAAAGACCAAAGGAAGGTCCTATATCCAATAAAAAACCGAGTAGACGGGCTGAAAAGCCATATCTAAGCCATTGGAGGCAGGAGGAGAAGGCAAGGACCTTGGGGGGGGGTACCCCCCAAGGGACTTTTGTCACCTTGTTGCGGTGGCCGGTGTAGAACTTCCGCAGAGTTTTCTCTCTTTTTCTTTTCTCTGGATTTCTGACTGCTGTCTGATGTTTGTTGTGTGTTTTTCTGATCTCTGTCTGCTGTCCTTTCTTCTTGGAGAGCTCTCCTATTTATAGGCTTTTAGGTAGCCATTTAGGAGGGTTTATGGGCTTTTATTGTCATTAAGCCGCATAATGGGAGGAGTTACAAAATTGAATTGTTTATTTTGTAACTCCTTTTTCTTGGCTTCTGATTGGCCGGAGGAGATTGAGGGCATTTAATCGCCTTTAATCGCCATGATGGGAGGAGTTTCATGGGTTAAATGCCATGAATCTCTTGACTTGTAACTCCCGAATGCTTGCTTCTGATTGGGCCGTCCAAAGAAATGGATTAATGACTGTAATAAAGTTAGTCAATTAATCGCATTAAGTGGTCGCCGAGCAGCTGAAGAGTCGCGGGCCGTGCCACGTCTTTTGGGATTCTTCTGTCGATGATCATCGATGGATCTTCATGTAGATCGACATCAGATGACCATGTAATTTCAGGTGTTTGTTGCCAACAGCGGGTCGGTGCCATCTGTCCTGTCGATTTCTCGATCGGTCGGGTGGAAAGCACACTTTTTTTGGTTGACCGGGTGGCGATCAATACTGTCTTTGATACTCTTGATGATTTACCCGTGTTTTGGACGGATATCAGAGGACTTGGTGTCTCAAAAGCATGAATTTTGGAAAGTACCAGAGGCTGGACCCCATCGAATCGCGAAAAAAACGGCGAAAACCGGGGTTTCCGGGGCTTTCCCGGCGACCCCGGGGTCCATGGTCGCCGGCGACCCTGGCCCAGGGTCGCAGGGGCCTGCGACCTTGGGCCAGGGTCGCAGGGGCCTGCGACCCTGGCCCAGGGTCGCAGGGGTCTGCGACCCTGGGGGGGTTTTCCCCCTTTTTGGTCCCGTTTTGCGTCCGTTTTTGCTCTTTTTTGATTCTTTTTTCTTCTGTACTTTTCTTTGACATTTTGATCATTTATTGGCCTGATTTCTTTGTAGGAAACCTGATGAGAATCCTTGCATTTTATTTTGCAAAGTTTCCAATTTCCTGAGAAAGCCGAAGACTTTGTCGCGCAGAGTTGCCGATTTCCCGTCAGAAGCTGAAACTGGGTCAAACGATGTCGGAATGACCTGAAATTTGGTGTGAAGCCTGCTGAGCAATAAATAAGACCAACCATAGGCTTTTGTTTGAGTTTTGAAGCCGTTTGGGGTCCTATCACCTGTAGACTTGCTTTTTATCGCGATGAAGATGTCGCGGTTTGATGTGCGGTCAACCGACGTCCGATTGACTTGAAATTTGACAGGGAACCTATTGGAGTCATTTTAAGATGATCCATAGGTTCTGTCTTGGAAATCATGGTCCCGGAGAGCTTTACCGCCGAGAGGCTTGATTTGGCTGTCGGAGAAGCGAAGTTAGGCCAAATGATCTTGAAATGGCTTGAAACTTCTTGCGTACTCCTCTTTTGGCTGTCTGGAAGAATCTTGCAGTTTTTGTTTGATTCTGACAAGATTTTATTTTTGGAAGCAGCATTGCCTATTTATGGCAGGTTGCGACTTCATGTAGCTCTTTGGATCTTGAAAAGGCAAAGTGACATTTTTGGTGTCAACAAATGCCCCCCTCGAGGTACAGCGGCGAGTTGCTTAACTTTTGTAGTCGATGTGCCTCGAAGAGATTTTTTGAAGGAGAGCCTGTGACTTGACCAAGAGTCTTTGAGCAATCTTTCTTTTTGGTATTTGTAGCCTTTTGAGCTTCCAGGGGAATTTTATGGTGGTGAAAGGGATCACGTACCATCTCGAGGCAAAGTTTTGAAGATGACATCAGGGATGTGGATTTGGGTTTTGACCTTGTGACCTAACAGGCTATATATGGCAGGTTAGGGGGTCAGGTTTGGTTTTGATCGTGTGACCCAACAAGCTGTATGTGGAATGTTGGGGGATCAATTTTGGTTTTGATCTTGTGACCTAACAGGCTATATGTGGCAAGTTAGGGGATCAGGTTTTGGTTTTTGGTTTTGGTCTTGTGACCTAACAGGCTGTATGTGGCAGGTTAGGGGACCAGGTTTTGGTTTGATTTTTGTGAAATGTCAATTTCAAGATTTTGGCTCAATTTGGTAGATGAGGCTGGATGGTTTGATTTTTGGAAGCTCATGGGGCTTGGAATTTTCTTTTGTATGGTCTAATCAACTCAAAAGAGGCATGGAACCATTTTTGTATGCTCTTGGTAAGAGGGATTTCTCTTTGACTAAAAGCCCAAAATTTTTCTCTCTTTTTTTTTTTTTTTTTTTTTTTTTTTTTTTTTGTGCCTAGGTGGTCAAACCTGGCTCATATGGGCTAACCCATGGGACCTTAAGCTTTTGAAATGGCTTAGATCTCATATGGTGTCATTTTTGTAAAGAATATCCAAAAATATCTCATTTGGATAGAGAATATCTAAGAATATCTTTACTTGGAGAGAATCTCTCATGATCCCTTTATTTTTGGGATAGAATATCTCAAGATATCTTTCTTTTGGGAAAGAATCCGTCATAGATTGATTTTAGGAGAAAATCTCTCAATATCCCTTTATTTTGGGATAGGATATCTCAAGATATCTTTCTTTTGGGAAAGAATCCGTCATAGATTGATTTTAGGAGAAAATCTCTCAATATCCCTTTATTTTGGGATAGGATATCTCAAGATATCTTTCTTTTGGGAAAGAATCCGTCATAGATTGATTTTAGGAGAAAATCTCTCAATATCCCTTTAAGCTGGCACATCCGACATTTTTTTTTACAGAGGCTCGTGAAAGGGAGACTGTCCTGATTCACCATGTTGCAGATGCCGAACAGGTTCTCAAAAGGAAGTTTGATGAGGATAAACAATGGCAAGCTGCTCGAGGTAAGCTTCCTGGTGTGAGAGAAGGGGTACAGCCCACTCCAGCATCTCATGGCAAGTTCCTGAAGAAGCGTGCCTTGGAATCCTTGACAACTGAGGCTAAAAGTCTGCTTGGGGAGCTGAACTCTTGGCTGGAGACCATTTTTGATTGAGCTCCTGTATACAGAAACCATCTTCCTTTCTTTTTTTTTGGTACCACTTGTATATATTTTTTTTTGGTACTTATTCTTTTGCAGTGCTTGTGAACACTTTTTTTTTTGGTACCACTTGTATTTTTTTTGGTACTCTTTTTTTTTTGTAGTGCTTGTGAACACTTTTTTTTTTGTTATCCCTACGCTCACTTTAATCTTTTTGTGATAAAAGTAATTGCTAAATGGGATTGATTTTTTTTTTTGTTATCCCTACGCTCACTTGAATCTTTTTGTGATAAAAGTAATTGCTAAATGGGATTTGATCAAAAGGTTGTTATTTTGTGAAAATCTTTTGTCAAATGATTGTTTTGGCATGAAAGCCAGGTTTTTTTTTGTTTGTGGCATGGAAGCCAATTTTGGCATGAGAGCCAGCTTTTCTTGTGGCATTGATAGCCAAGTTTTTTTTGTTTGTGGCATCTATAGCCAATTTTGGTGGCATTGATAGCCGGTTTGTTTTGTGGCATCTATAGCCTGTTTTTGGTGGCATTGATAGCCATTTTTTTTTTTTTGAAATCCAAGTTTTTTTGTTTGTGTGGCATTGATAGCCGGTTTTGTTTTTGGTGGCATTGATAGCCGGTTTGTGGCATTTATAGCCGGTTTGTGGCATTTATAGCCTGTTTTGATGGCATTTATAGCCGGTTTGGTTTTCAAAAAATGCAAGTATCGACTAAAAGTCGCCTCCCTGCTGAATGTTCTTGCAAGTATCGATGGAATATCGCATCCTTGCTCATTCGGTTGCGAGTATCGATGGAATGTCGCATCCTCGCGGATTTGGGTGCAAGTATCGATGGAATGTCGCATCCTTGCTTTTCAAAAATTTTGGTTTTGCGGGTACTGACTTGATGTCGTTTCCCCACGATTTTTGAAATTTGTGGTTTTCTCGAACCTTTGGGTTATGGATATCAACTGAAATGTTGCGTCTCCACAGTTTTTTAGGTTTTTTTCGAACCTTTGAAATTTGGGTTGTGGATATCAACTGAAATGTTGCGTCTCCACAGTTTTGGATTTTGCAAGTATCGACGAAATGTCGCTTCCCTGCGATTTTGGAAGTGTCGAACGCGGTTCGTTTGCTTCCGATTTGTGCGAGTATCGACTAAGCGTCGCTTCCTCGCGGTTTTTGAAAAACCATTTTTTTTTGTTTAAAGACACGAGGGTCATAAGTTTTGACCTAAAACCATTTTGGCGGTAAAAGGCAGGGTGGACTAGGGTGGAAATCCCTGAATCCGGATTTTATTTCAAACCATGAATTTTGGGTTTCAAGGGTTGAAAATTTTGGTCAAGTTAGGGAAAGGTTCCTAAACTTGGATTTTTGTTGAACAATGAAACGATGAAAGTAAGCATTGTTTTAGATTTCTAGAAATTTCAACATTTGATATGAAAATTCTAAAAAGGGTGGGTTTAGCGAGCGTGTACCTGGAAACCGGTTTTGGCTGTACAGGCATTGCTCTTACCCAGTTGGGTAAGTCTTCAAGGGTAGTACCGCTTTAAGAACTTGCCATTGATGGGCAGCATACATCTGTCACCTTCCATGTTTAGGAGTGCGTATGCGCCATTGGAGAAAACTTTGTCGATGACGTAGGGTCCCTCCCATTTTGGCTCAAATTTGCCTTTGGACTTGTGAGCGAAGACCATTGGTCTTTTTACCGCAAGAACCAAGTCATTCTTTTTGTAGGCGCGTTGCCTGACCTTTTTATCGAAAGATCCTGCCATACGTGCTTGGTAAAGTTCAATGCTTTGTTGAGCTTCGAGCCGTCTCTCATCGAGATTGTCCAGCTCATGGAGTCGCAATTTGACATTGCTTTCTTGAGTCATGTCATTTTGCAAGGATACCCTCAAGGAAGGAATTTGTACTTCCAAGGGCACGACAGCTTCGCATCCATAGACCAAGGAGAATGGTGTGCTATGGGTTGGTCCTCGAACGGTGGTTCGATAGGCCCACAAAGCTTCAGACATTTTGTCGCTCCAGTCTCTTTTGTGATTAGAGACCATTTTTTTGAGGATTTTGCAGAGTGTCTTGTTGAAAGCTTCTGCTAAACCGTTTGCTGCCGGATTGTATGGAGTCGAAGGACAGCTTTGGATTTTGTATTTGTCGCAGAACCTGTAGAATCGATGATCCCGGAACTGTGGTCCGTTATCATGGACGAATCTTTTGGGTATGCCGAAACGACAAATGATGTTGGTGCGTAGGAACTGAAGGACTGATGAGGTCTTCATTTCGTTAAACGCAAATGCTTCTGACCACTTGGAGAAATAATCCGTAGCGGCGAAGATGAAGCGATGACCTTTGCTTGAAGGGGGAGAAATAGGACCTATGATGTCCATACCCCAGGCTTCGAAAGGCCATGAGATCGCTGTAGGATGCAGCCATTCTGGAGGCATGTGAATGTAATCTCCATGAACTTGGCATTGTTGGCAGCGCTTAGCAAATTGCATTGCGTCAGCTACCATGGTAGGCCAGTAATATCCTAACCTTTTTATCTGATCATAGAGCTTAGGTCCAGCCTGATGAGCTCCGCAAAGACCAGCATGAACTTCTTTGAGTGTTTCTTCAGCCTCTTGTTGTGATAAGCAGCGTAGAAGTACTCCGTTGAAGGATTTCCTGTAAAGGATTTTTGATGGAATATCCAAATGGAAGCTTGGGGTTCGCCTTTGGATGCTTACCCGTTCTTTTGGATCTTCAGGTAGGATTCCGAACATAATGTAATCAATGAACGGATCCCTCCAGTCGCCGATTGAAGTTTGAAGGATTGAAATCCGACTTCCGACCACTTGGTGGCATTCAGCAACTGCTTGGTGTGTGTTAAGAGGAGGATGTACCTGGTGGTTTTCAGGGACTTCAGGCTCTGGATTGCGAGGAGGCTCGTTGACGCGTTCTTGCTCTTGTTCTAGAGCGAGTCGCTGCAAGATCCTTGCATATTCTTCAAGATCAGGCATAGGAGCCGGATCTTCTTCTTCATCATCTCTTTGTGGCTCAACATTGTTGATTTCCACTGGAGTGATGAGAGGTGCTGGGTCAGCAGCATTTTTCTTGTACAGCCTCTTGGTCTTCTTCATCATCAGACCAGGATCCTTGTGGCTGTAGGGGGTTATACCAGATTACTGGTATAAGATGAGACTCAGGAACCCATTCTTCATCGGAGAGATATTCTCCTGTTTCAAGGGACTCCTCCCACTCATCTGTGTAGTTGGATTCGAATCCATCATCGGTGTCGCTGGATTCGTATCCATCAATGGAGAATCCAACTACCGAATTGCAAGAGTATGATGTCTCCTGCATGGCTTCTCTGAATTGAGGTGGCATGAAATCACTGAGAGTGAATTTCCTTACCCCCTTTGAAGTCTCTGGAAGGGATGTTTTTGTTACCTCCAGTGAAGCGGTAGAGGAAGCCTCTGCCTTTTCTTTGACCTCTAGTTTTGGCTGGGTCTTCTCTTGCCGTTTGAGCTTGAGGAGATGTTTCCTAGCCTGCCTTCGCTGTTGAGCTGTAGGCTTTATTTTCACGACCTCCCAATTTTCATCTTCCAGGAGATCGGGATGTACCCATATCGGTTGTCCGTCTGGTGTCGGGTAAGGAACCAGTTCCTCGGACGCTTCGATTGAGTTTATCACCTTGAAGGAAGTAGTAATCTTCTTCTTCGGTGATCTTGATGTTTGTCCACATGTCACCATGTTGACGGAGGCAGACCCATAGTTTTTGTCAAAGGTGATGACTCCGTTTTTCCACATCTCATTTATTTTCTCTCTCACAACAAAGCATTGATTGAGAGGATGCGAGATCATCTGGTGGTATGGACAGTACCGAGGATCGTTGGTTTTGCCAACATCACCCGGTCTTTTTGGTTCAGGCAAGGTGAGCTTGCCGTTTGCCACAAGAGCCCCGAAGATTTCATCAACATCTTCATCAAACGGGTATTTCTTCTCTACTCGTTCTTTGAAGGCATCAGAGAGTTCAGGTCTCTTACCAGCAGCTTTGTTTTCAGCTTTCTTTGGTGGCTGAGGAGCTGGCTTGGTCTGCACATTGAGGACCTCTTTCTTCCTTGGTTTAGAGGTTGCAATGGCGGTTGGCTCTTTCTTTGATGATTTCTGACTGTTGAGGTCTTTAATCACCGTTTCAGCTTCCATGGAAGCTTCTAGGAGTTCTCCCAGGTTTTTTGATTTGTTGCCGATGATCATGGAGCGGATTCTGGCTCTCATGTTGTTTCGGCAGATGTCGACTAGCGACGCTTGTGGCAATACATCAGAGCATTTGTATGCCATTGCTTTCCACTTGTGAATGAAGTCATATGTTGATTCATTCTCCCCCTGTTTTAGGCTGCACAGCTGAGCCATAGTAGCGGGATGATCTTCACCTTTGAAGTGAGTCAGGAAGCGTGTCTCTAGCATGGCCCAATTTTGGATTGAGTCCTCCGGCAGAGTGGAGTACCAATCGAAGGCCGTACCTTTTAGGGTACTTGCAAAGAGGCGGATCTTGAGTGCATCTTGATCTGCGATAGCTCCCGTCAAGATCTTGAAGTGGATGACGTGCTGTCTGGCTGATCCTTTCCCCGTATATGTTTGGAGAGTAGGATGCTTGAATTTGGTGGGGAACGGGACCGAGTCCATCCATAAAGGATATGGTGGCTTGATCCCATGCTCTTTGAGTATATCCTCTTCTTTTGCTTTGGCGAGGATACTGTCTACGTCCTTTTTGGTAAGGGCGCGTGACTCATTTTCTTCTCTATTTACCTCGTCGTCTTGATGATTCGGAGGAGGTTCATTGTTCGCCTGATTTTGGAAGGCGAGGAGAAGGTTTTCCATCAGAGTTTCAATCCTCTGCTGGCCCTGTTCCAACTGCTGGATGCGGGTGATCGCATCTTCTGGAGGTGGATTGTGGGGTGGTGGCTCAGAATTTGTAGCCAGGACATTCATCCTTCGTGATTCGAACGAAGAAACTGTCCTGGTGACTGAGCTGGGGCTCATTCTTTTCGAAGAGGAGCTTGAGGAAGGATCACTCTGCTGTCCTTTGCTTGAAGGAGCAGGGGATTCTTCTGAATGTCTTCTTGTCCTTGAGACGCTGCGGGTCATTGGACGTCGGACATGGATTTTTGTTGCTGATTTTTGGCGCCTTCTGGTTTTTCCAACCATATGGACGGCAGCAACTTGGTTGGGTCTTTCTTTTTCGACCCATTTAGGAGAGACTTGAAGTGTGGGAGGCTGAGTCCTTTGCTTCTGTAGTCTCTTTTGTCTATACGACGCGCGGCGGCGTATACGACGAGCAATTTGAGCTTCGGTCAGCTCTGACTGGGCTCTGACGATGAAGGATGTGCTCCCTCGGGCGCAGCAGCCGAGTCTGTCTTCTTTGTAGCTGGGCAAGGACAGGATGCGAACCCTATCCTTCGCCAGTTGCAGCGAAGCTTTGAATTTGTGAAGTTCGGCCCCTGTAAATATGAAGGGTCGAACTGCAGATTTGTAGGCCTTAGCAGATGCTTGTGGAGGCCCATGACTTGATTTTGGGCTTGTAGGAACAAGCCGGCTCATGCTGGGATGACTTTGAAGTCGGGTTGGAGATGGGTCTCTCCTCTTTCATGTAAGCAAGAGGATAGAACCGGTTCTCCTTGAGTGGGGCCAGGAATGCTGGCTTAGTGGATGCCTGGGACCTTCTTTGTTTTGGTGAAGGTCTTGGGGACCAAGTCTTGGGGTAGACCTGGTTGTTTGCAGGTTGAGGCTTCGTGGGGCTGCCACGGGCTTCAGGCCTTCTTGTACTCGCCTTTGGTGTCACGGTAGTGACACGTTGAGAGGCGAGTTTCTGCTTCTTGGAGGGAGCAGCTTGTTCCTCAGGAAGTGGGAATGGTCCCAGCGTCCCGAAGACAATAGTCCGGGGAGTCGAGGTCGACCCGGAGTTCACAGAGTTGCCGAAGGAGTTGACACTTCGGCAGCTGATGGGGCGCTTGTAGGTGCGCGTGGTTTGCTTCTGTTGAAGCATGAGTTGGTGCTTGCTTTCGTCGAAAGTAATGGTTAGTGAAGCTGCCATTGTTAGTTTTTTTCGAAAATTTCTGAAACAAGACCACATCCATTAGTAATCACAAGAATATAATGATCATAAATGGGAAGTTCTATGGTTTCGTCTTTTCAAATTGCTCGAGGTAGATGACCCAAACAATATGAGGAAGGCAAAATGCCATAGAGGGTACAATTGTTCTGATCGCAGGTGTGGTAAGCCCGGAATGGGCATCCCAGTTACTGCTAGAAGCAATTGTGAACTTAAATTCGACTTATCGAGAAGCAGAGCTTGCTCGAGGTAAGAAGAATATAAAGTTGGAGTTACAGATGTGCCGGTCGCAATACAGTAGACCCTGAAAGGGCGTACTAGTACCGCTAGACACAAATGTTTTGAGACCGCATCTATGAGATGAGATTCTCTGTTTTGAAAGGTCAAGATTGGATTCATCAAAGAGAGCAGATGGTATTCCAATCTGAACACGGGCTCAGCGATTTCCGCGAGCGCCAGTGCTCAGAAAGAAATGAACCATGATTTCTCGGATCTGAATCTAAAAATGACGAGTTTTTTTTTTTGAAAGGCCAATATCGGGTTCATCAAAGAGAGCAAAAGGCACTCTAATCTGAACACGGGCTCAGCGATTTCCGCGAGCGCCAGTGCTCAGAAAGGAGAAGACCAAGATTTCTCTAATCTAAACCCAAAATGACGGAAGTTTTTTTTTTTGAAGTTTTTTTTTTTTTTTTTTGAAGATTTTTTTTTTTTAAAAAAAATCTTTTTTTTTTTTATTTTTTATTTTTTTTTTTTTAAGATTTTTTTTTTTGAAAATTTTTTATTTTTTATTTTTTATTTTAAAATTTTTATATTTTTTTTTTATTTATATTTTTTTTTATTTAAAAGACGAGAGAGTACACATAGGCCTCCTAACCCGGTCTTATGAAATCTTGATTGATAGAATTGCCCCCAGGTAAGGGTAGGATTACTTAATGAACCCGTTTGGAGGACCCTTGCCTAGAACAGTCAAGCTGTCTCCACACTCTGGACAAGGCTTTTCTTTGAATCAACCATGATCAAAGAACACAGTTGGTTTAACCTTAGTGGTCTATGTCTTTTTTTTTATATATTTTTTTTATTTTATTTTTTATGAATTCATCGAAGAGAAACCATGGCCCAAAACCTTAGTCGAACAGGCTCAACATTTCTGCAAGCGCGATGAACGATAGGAACAGATCAAGGTTTCTCAATTTTGAATCCAAATTGAGAAATCCAAATTTTTTTATTTTTTTTTTTTTATATATATATATATATTTTTTTTTTATTTTTGATGAACTCATCGAAGAGAAACCATGGCCCAAAACCTTAGTCGAACAGGCTCAACATTTCTGCAAGCGCGATGAACGATAGGAACAGATCAAGGTTTCTCAATTTTGAATTCAAATTGAGAAATCTAAATTTTTTTTTATATATATATATATATTTTTTTTTTTATTTTTGATGAACTCATCGAAGAGAAACCATGGCCCAAAACCTTAGTCGAACAGGCTCAACATTTCTGCAAGCGCGATGAACGATAGGAACGGATCAAGGTTTCTCAATTTTGAATTCAAATTGAGAAAATAAATTTTTTGTTTTTTTTTTTTAAATTTTTTTTTTTTTGAAAAGAGAAAGAATGGAAATAAATTCAAAGAATTAGAAATTTCCAAACAAAAAATCTCATCTCATTTTTTTTTGCAGAATTCAACATAGGCCACCAATTATAAAGTAGCCAAGGAATCAAGAAAAGAAATATAAGCATAGAGCAAAATATATGATATGCAAATATTTCATTTCTAGCATCGTGTTCTCAAACAAACGAGTCCCACCGGGTGTGCCAGCTTGATGGACCGCGCTCCTGCTCGAGTTCCTACCGAGGTCGGCGGACGTGGGAGTCCGTCGGGTCCGACCCTTTCGTAACCGGGGGGCAGGGGCGTGCATCAACATTTCTTTTTTTTGTGGGTGTGCCAGATTTTCTATTTTACTTGGAATTACAAGTGGTGATCCGGAGATCAACCTTCGCAAGTAAAAAGGAAATCAACTTCTTTCAAGTTTTCCATTGCACATATATTTAAGAAAAGAGACATTTTTCTTGATTTGCCGTGAAAGGCGATTTTTTGGCATTTATAGCCGATTTTGGCGTTTATAGCCGATTTTTGGCGTTTATAGCCGATTTTGGCGTTTATAGCCGATTTACAATCCTTATCAACAATGAAAGACAAGAATTGTGATTTTTGTCTCTTTTAAAAAATACAAACTACAATGAAAAGCAAGAAAAGGAGGATCTAACTTCTCAGGAGATTGTGGGGGACTCGTTTAGATTGACGGTCGCAAGCCATATGTGGGCTTCGCCATCATCCATGCAGATGAGAACAGAGGATGCTATTGATTCGCTTGGCTTGGCTATAACCTCGGGTTTTTAGAAGACAAAGACCAAAGGAAGGTCCTATATCCAATAAAAAACCGAGTAGACGGGCTGAAAAGCCATATCTAAGCCATTGGAGGCAGGAGGAGAAGGCAAGGACCTTGGGGGGGGGTACCCCCCAAGGGACTTTTGTCACCTTGTTGCGGTGGCCGGTGTAGAACTTCCGCAGAGTTTTCTCTCTTTTTCTTTTCTCTGGATTTCTGACTGCTGTCTGATGTTTGTTGTGTGTTTTTCTGATCTCTGTCTGCTGTCCTTTCTTCTTGGAGAGCTCTCCTATTTATAGGCTTTTAGGTAGCCATTTAGGAGGGTTTATGGGCTTTTATTGTCATTAAGCCGCATAATGGGAGGAGTTACAAAATTGAATTGTTTATTTTGTAACTCCTTTTTCTTGGCTTCTGATTGGCCGGAGGAGATTGAGGGCATTTAATCGCCTTTAATCGCCATGATGGGAGGAGTTTCATGGGTTAAATGCCATGAATCTCTTGACTTGTAACTCCCGAATGCTTGCTTCTGATTGGGCCGTCCAAAGAAATGGATTAATGACTGTAATAAAGTTAGTCAATTAATCGCATTAAGTGGTCGCCGAGCAGCTGAAGAGTCGCGGGCCGTGCCACGTCTTTTGGGATTCTTCTGTCGATGATCATCGATGGATCTTCATGTAGATCGACATCAGATGACCATGTAATTTCAGGTGTTTGTTGCCAACAGCGGGTCGGTGCCATCTGTCCTGTCGATTTCTCGATCGGTCGGGTGGAAAGCACACTTTTTTTGGTTGACCGGGTGGCGATCAATACTGTCTTTGATACTCTTGATGATTTACCCGTGTTTTGGACGGATATCAGAGGACTTGGTGTCTCAAAAGCATGAATTTTGGAAAGTACCAGAGGCTGGACCCCTCGAATCGCGAAAAAAACGGCGAAAACCGGGGTTTCCGGGGCTTTCCCGGCGACCCCGGGGTCCATGGTCGCCGGCGACCCTGGCCCAGGGTCGCAGGGGCCTGCGACCTTGGGCCAGGGTCGCAGGGGCCTGCGACCCTGGCCCAGGGTCGCAGGGGTCTGCGACCCTGGGGGGGTTTTCCCCCTTTTTGGTCCCGTTTTGCGTCCGTTTTTGCTCTTTTTTTATTCTTTTTTCTTCTGTACTTTTCTTTGACATTTTGATCATTTATTGGCCTGATTTCTTTGTAGGAAACCTGATGAGAATCCTTGCATTTTATTTTGCAAAGTTTCCAATTTCCTGAGAAAGCCGAAGACTTTGTCGCGCAGAGTTGCCGATTTCCCGTCAGAAGCTGAAACTGGGTCAAACGATGTCGGAATGACCTGAAATTTGGTGTGAAGCCTGCTGAGCAATAAATAAGACCAACCATAGGCTTTTGTTTGAGTTTTGAAGCCGTTTGGGGTCCTATCACCTGTAGACTTGCTTTTTATCGCGATGAAGATGTCGCGGTTTGATGTGCGGTCAACCGACGTCCGATTGACTTGAAATTTGACAGGGAACCTATTGGAGTCATTTTAAGATGATCCATAGGTTCTGTCTTGGAAATCATGGTCCCGGAGAGCTTTACCGCCGAGAGGCTTGATTTGGCTGTCGGAGAAGCGAAGTTAGGCCAAATGATCTTGAAATGGCTTGAAACTTCTTGCGTACTCCTCTTTTGGCTGTCTGGAAGAATCTTGCAGTTTTTGTTTGATTCTGACAAGATTTTATTTTTGGAAGCAGCATTGCCTATTTATGGCAGGTTGCGACTTCATGTAGCTCTTTGGATCTTGAAAAGGCAAAGTGACATTTTTGGTGTCAACAGTACCTTTTGCTCTCTTTGATGAACCCGATATTGGCATTTCAAAAAAAAAAAAACTCGTCATTTTTGGATTTAGATCCGAGAAATTATGGTTCATTTATTTCTGAGCACTGGCGCTCGCGAAAATCGCTGAGCCCGTGTTCAAATCGGAATACCATCTGCTCTCTTTGATGAATCCAATCTTGACCTTTCAAAACAGAGAATCTCATCTCATGGATGCGGTCTCAAAATATTTGTGTCTAGCGGTACTAGTACGCCCTTTCAGGGTCTAATGTATTGCGACCGGCACATTTGTAACTCCAACTTTATATTCTTCTTACCTCGAGCAAGCTCTGCTTCTCGATAAGTCGAATTTAAGTTCACAATTGCTTCTAGCAGTCACTGGGACGCTCATTCTGGGCTTACCATACCTACGATCAGAATAATTGTACCCTCTATGGCGTTTTGCCTTCTTCATATTGCTTGGGTCATCTTCCTCGAGCAATTTGAAAAGACAAAACCATAGAACTTCCTATTTATGATCATTGTTCTTGTGATTACTAATGGATGTGGTCTTGTTTCATAAACTTTTCGAAAACTAACAAAGGCAGCTTCACTAACCATTACTTTCGATGAAAGCAAGCACCAAGTCATGCTTCAACAGAAGCAAACTACGCGCACCTACAAGCACCCCATCAGCTGCCGAAGTGTCAACTCCCTCGGCAACTCTCTGAACTTCGGGTCTACCTCGACTCCCCGGACTATCGTCTTTGGGACGCTGGGACCATTCCCACTTCCCGAGGAACAAACTGCTCCCTCCAAGAAGCAGAAACTCGCCTCTCAACGTGTCACTACCGTGACACCAAAGGCGAGCACCAAAAGGCCCGAAGCCCGTGGCAGCCCCACGAAGCCTCGACCAGCAAACGACCAGGTCTATCCCAAGACTTGGTCCCCAAGACCTTCACCAAAACAGAGAAGGTCCCAAACATCTACCAAGCCAGCATTCCTGGCCCCACTCAAGGAGAACCAGTTCTACCCTCTTGCCTACATAAAAGAGGAGAGACCCATCTCCAACCTGACTCCCAAGTCAAACCAGCATGAGCTGGCTTGTTCCTACAAGCCCAAAATCAGATCATGCATCACAAGGCCTCTGCAAGCACCTGCTAAGGCCTACAAACCCATAGTTCGACCCTTCATCTCTACAGGCGAAGGACAAGGTTCGCATCCTGTCCTTACCCAGCTGCAAAGAAGACAGGCTCGGCTGCTGCGCCCGAGGGAGCACATCCTTCATCGTCAAAGCCCAGCCAGAGCTGACCGAAGCTCAAATTGCTCGTCGCATACGCCGCCGCACGTCGTATAGACAAAAGAGACTAGAGAAGCAAAGGACTCAGCCTCTTACACTTCAAGTCTCTCCCAAATGGGTCGAAAAAGATAGACCCAACCAAGTTGTTGCCGTCCATATGGTTAGAAAAACCAGAAGACGCCAAAAGTCAGCAACAAAAAATCCATGTCCGACGTCCAATGACCCGCAGCGTCTCCAGGACAAGAAGACATTCAGAAGAATCCCCTGCACCTTCAAGCAAAGGACGGCAGAGTGATCCTTCCTCAAGCTCTTCTTCAAAAAGAATGAGCCCCAGCTCAGTCACCAGGACAGTTTCCTCGTTCGAATCACGAAGGATGAACGTCTTGGCTACAAATTCTGAGCCACCACCCCGCAATCCACCTCAAGATGATGCGATCACCCGCATCCAGCAGTTGGAACAAGGCCAACAGAGGATTGAAACTCTGATGGAAAACCTTCTCCTCGCCTTCCAAAATCAGGCGAACAATCAACCTCCTCTGAATCATCAAGACGATGAGGTAAATGGAGAAGAAAATGAGTCATGCGCCCTCACCAAAAAGGACGTAGACAGTATCCTCGCCAAAGCAAAAGAAGAGGATATACTCAAGGAGCATGGGATCAAGCCACCATATCCCTTATGGATGGACTCGGTCCCGTTCCCCACCAAATTCAAGCATCCTACTCTCCGAACATATACGGGGAAAGGATCAGCCAGACAGCACGCCATCCACTTCAAGATCCTGACGGGAGCTATCGCGGATCAAGATGCACTCAAGATCCGCCTCTTTGCAAGTACCCTAAAAGGTACGGCCTTCGATTGGTACTCCACTCTGCCGGAGGACTCGATCCAAAACTGGGCCATGCTAGAAACACTCTTCCTAACTCACTTCAAAGGTGAGGATCATCCCGCTACTATGGCTCAGCTGTGCAGCCTAAAACAGGGGGAGAATGAGTCAACATATGACTTCATTCACAAGTGGAAAGCAATGGCATACAAATGCTCTGATGTATTGCCACAAGCGTCGCTAGTCGACATCTGCCGAAACAACATGAGAGCCAGAATCCGCTCCATGATCATCGGCAACAAATCAAAAAACCTGGGAGAACTCCTAGAAGCTTCCATGGAAGCTGAAACGGTGATTAAAGACCTCAACAGTCAGAAATCATCAAGAAAAGAGCCAACCGCCATTGCAACCTCTAAACCAAAGAAGAAAGAGGTCCTCAATGTGCAGACCAAGTCAGCTCCTCAGCCACCAAAGAAAGCTGAAAACAAAGCTACTGGTAAGAGACATGAACTCTCAGATGCCTTCAAAGAACGAGTAGAGAAGAAATACCCGTTTGATGAAGATGTTGATGAAATCTTCGGGGCTCTTATGGCAAACGGCAAGCTCACCTTGCCTGAACCAAAAAGACTGGGTGATGTTGGCAAAACCAACGATCCTCGGTACTGTCCATACCACCAGATGATCTCGCATCCTCTCAATCAATGCTTTGTTGTGAGGGAAAAAATAAACGAGATGTGGAAAAACGGAGTCATCACCTTTGACAAAAACTATGGGCCTGCCTCTGTCAACATGGTGACATATGGACAAACATCAAAATCACCGAAGAAGAAGATCACTACTTCTTTCAAGGTGATAAACTCAATCCAAGCGTCCGAGGATCTGGTTCCTTACCCGACACCAGACGGACAACCCATATGGGTACATCCCGATCTCCTGGAAGATGAAAATTGGGAGGTCGTGAAAACAAAGCCTACAGCTCAGCAACGAAGGCAGGCTAGGAAACATCTCCTCAAGCTCAAACGGCAAGAGAAGACCCAGCCAAAATAAGAAGTCAAAGAAAAGGCAGAGGCTTCCTCTACCGCTTCACTGGAGGCAACAAAAAACATCCCTTCCAGAGACTTCAAAGGGGGTAAGAAAATTCACTCTCAGTGATTTCATGCCACCTCAATTCAAAGAAGCCATGCAGGAGGCATCATACTCTTGCAATTCGATAGTTGGATTCTCCATTGATGGATACGAGTCCAGCGACACCGATGATGGATTCGAATCCAACTACACAGATGAGTGGGAGGAGTCCCTTGAAATAGGAGAATATCTCTACGATGAAGAATGGGTTCCTGAGACTCATCTTATGCCAGTAATCTGGTATAACCCCCTACAGCCACAAGGATCCTGGTCTGATGAAGAAGAAGACCAAGAGGCTGTACAAGAAAATGCTGTTGAACCAGCACCCCTCATTGCTCCAGTGGAAATCAACAATGTTGAGCCACAAAGAGATGATGAAGAAGAAGATTTGGCTCCCATGCCTGATCTTGAAGAATATGCAAGGATCTTGCAGCGTCTCGCTCTAGAACAAGAGCAAGACCGCGTCAACGAGCCTCCTCGCAATCCACAACCTAAAGTCCCTGAAGACCATCAGGTACATCCTCCCTTAACTCCTGAAAATGGAGAAAATTGCTGGATAGACAATCCTCTTACATCCGAGGATGAGTCTGTCTCCGATCAGGCGACGTCTCCCGTCAGAGCTTCCTGCAAAGTGATAATTCGGGATTATTGCTCTTCCGAAGCGTCGTCTGATGAGAGCACTTACACTCCGGCGACGCCTAGCAATGTATCTTCTGGAGCCACCTCGTCTCACGTGACTTTCACTGAGATGACACCCTCTCAGGTTTCTTCTCCTGAGACTGTGACTTCAAAGTTCACACCATTCCTGACTGAAGAATTCCCAGCTATTGATGCTTGGGACGATGAATTGGTCAACGAAGAAGAAAGGTTGCTGGATGCTGTTCAGGACTTGTTCCCGGAAAATGCTCCGTGCAACACAATCACTAAGGATGGCGACTCCGCTGCTGATACATTCTCAGCAAATGAAAAATGACAGCCTCTTGATCCTGAAGACAATCTTCCAAACGAAGACCTTTCTCAAGAAGCTCTCGAAGTTGGTAGAGGCACCCGCTCTGGCTGGGACTACCACAAAAATTACAACCAATCTTCCTTTACTTATGTAAATCCTTCTAGAAAAGATGTTGTAAGCGCCCCTAGTGGCAACAATGATGAACATGCAGGCCCTAAGGAGGCTTTCAAGTATGACTTGATTGAACACTTCAAGCACATACCTGCACGTCTGCACATCTTGGATTTGTTGCGAATGTCTCCGCACACTCGTGATAATCTCATCTAAGAATTACAAAAGCCGAATGAGGATATCGACAAACATGCCCCGTAAGTCCTCCAAATGAAAATGGATTACCGGGTCAAAAACTCAGAAGCCTCCTCAAAGGGAGAAAAGAAGAAAACTGAAGGATCATGCATTGAATGCCTCTCGGTTAAAAAAGCAGCCAGTGCAACCATCGCCTTCACAAAGGACGACCTCCTACTTGGTGAAACCAGGCACAACGAACCCCTGTACTTCACAGGGTACATCAAGGAAATGCCTAGGCACAGAGTTCAGATCGACCCAGGTTCTGCACTCAACCTCATCTCCACATCGGCTCTCGAAGAGTTGGGCATCCCACCTAGCAAGCTGAGCCACACATCTGTATCTATCTTTGGATACGATGGGAGTACTCAAAGGCCTATCGGCAAAATCAGATTCAAGTTGCAAATCGGTGATCTTATTTCTGAGGTCACAGTGTATGCAATAAAAATCCCTTCATGCTACAACATCCTTCTCAGACGCCCTTGGATCCACGAGAATGGTGTTGTCCCTTCAACTCTACATCAATACATCAAGTTTGTTGGCGACGACGGCATGATACATCGAGTCTTTGCGGACAAAAAACCCTTCAAAGGTAAAGAAGTCCACTTTGCAGACTCACAGATGTATGAAGGTGAAAAAGAAGAAGAGGAGAAGCACATAGCACCCTTTGCCGAAAATCCCCAGAAAGATAAAGGCAAGGCTCCTCAACAATCGCCGGAAGAAAACAAATCATCCGGTAAATCCGAAGAGAGCATTCAAACTCCCTTCATCATCTCCCTCGAACCTTCAAAGCCTTTGGTCATCACAACTAAAGTGAAGAAGGTAAAGCAAAAGCCTGGGGGCAAATTTGTTGTCTCTTTCGTGTCTATCATGCAAGACACGGATTCGGATTCAGAGCCAGAAGACGACACATTGTCAAGCCAAGCTGACACTCAGCAAGTTCATCCTGCTCTCACTCCAATGGAGACAACTTCTGACATAGAAGATCCTACGTCAGCTTCCTTCGTTGTTCCAGCAACTTCAGCAAAGGAAAAGCCGATCTTCTTCCATAGATCGGATGCTTCTTCATCAAACTCTATGCTTGAACCTTTCCAAAATAAAGGTATGCCTCAACTATCCTTATATAGTTCTGTGGCACAAGCTATTATGAAGAAAATGAGCTATGACGCTCAAAACCCAGTCGGTTTGGGAGAAGGACGCGGTATTCTCACGCCATTGGGGCCCGTCTTGACCAAAAGCCAGCTGGAAGATTGGAGACTCTACGGCTATGTAGAAAAGTCTTCACACGGGTTAGGGTATGATCCCGGCACTCCCCTGTGACAGTTGACACAAAGGCTTAAAAATCAATATACTGACCAAGCCTTAACATCTCAAGTCCATGAAGACATCGATCTCCCTGGATATCTCTTTGATGAGTCACCTGACAAAGATCCAGGAAGCTCATCCAATTGGCACGATTTCTCCAAAAATGAAGAGGAGTTGTCCGATGGCACAGACGTGTGGTCTTCTGACCCAGAAGAACCCTCATCTCCAAAAGTAGTCTACTTCGACCCGGTTTCAACAGGCGATTGGGATCATCTCATAGCAAGCCTTGGGAAAATTACCGATCAAGAAGACCCGTGGAAAGGAACAAAACCTTGGTCTGGAAATGCCTTTGAAACCCCAGAAGGTTTCGTTGAGCTGGAAGCCTCTGAAAATATTGTGGAGGAACCACCTTCGAACCTTCCAACAGAAGATCCTATTCAAAAGATAGACTTGGGAACACCAGATAACCCACGTCCTGTATTCATAAGCAAGAATATAAAGGATGATGAGTTACCCGAGTATATCGCCTTTCTTCGTGAGTTCGTTGATTGCTTTGAATGGTCTTACGCTGAAATGCCTGGCTTATACCCCAAAATAGCGGTCCACAAACTCAATCTTCAAGAAGACATCAAGCCTGTCAAGCAAGGCCAAAGAAGATTCCGTCCAGATGTGATGGATAAAATTGAACAAGAAGTTCAAAAACTCAAAAGCGTCGGCTTCATCCGTGAGGAACAACATCCTGAATGGTTGGCCAACATTGTCCCCGTGACAAAGAGAAATAGGCAAATCAGGGTCTGTATTGACTATAGAGACCTAAATGGCGCATGCCCAAAAGATGAATTTCCGCTCCCCATACCAGAGGTAATGATTGATAATACCTGTTGATTCGAGCGAATGACATTCATGGATGGTTTCTCTGGCTACAATCAGATAAAGATGCATCCTGAAGATGAAAAACATACATCTTTTCGGACCCCATTTGGCGTGTATTGTTACACTGTCATGCCATTTGGTCTGAAAAATGCTGGTGCCACATATCAGAGAGCTATGATGAAAATATTCCAAGATATGCAGCACAAGACGGTTGAATGTTACGTTGATGACCTCGCCGTCAAAAGCAAAAGAAAAGAAGATCATCTTGAAAACCTTTGAGAAGTCTTCCTCCGGCTTCGCAAACACAAACTGCGGATGGATCCTTTGAAATGCTTCTTCGGTGTCTCGTCGGGTAAGTTCCTCGGATTCTTAGTTCGGAAAGCTGGAATAGAGCTTGACCCCATAAAAGTCAAAGCCATTCTAGAAATGCCCTCTCCAAGAACCTTGAGAGAACTCAAAGGGCTTCAAGGGAGATTGGCCTACATCAGACGGTTCATCTCCAATCTATCAGGGAAATGCCGTCCATTCTCCCGGTTGATGAAAAAAGGTGTAAACTTTGTCTGGGATGCTGACTGTGAAGCTGTTTTCCAAGACATCAAGTCATACCTGACAAAACCTCCAGTGTTAGCTGCTCCTACCACTGGAAAACCATTCATCTTGTACACAAGAGCCCTTGATCACTCTTTGGGAGCTCTGCTTGCGCAAGAAAATGATCAAAGAAAAGAAGCTGCTCTATATTACCTTAGCCGCATGCTAGTAGGTGCAGAGCATCGCTACTCTCCAGTCTAAAAAGAATGTCTTGCAGTGATGTTCGCCGTACAAAAGCTGCGTCACTACTTTCTTTCCAACACAGTATACCTGGTCTTGAGAACCTCTTGAATGTCCTTGTCACAAAGGCAGGTTCTCTCAATGCTCGACTGGCAAAATGGTCCATCCTTCTGTCACAATTTGATATTAGTTATGAACCATAAAAGGCAATCAAAGGGCAAGCTCTAGCGGACTTCCTCGCAGAGCATCCATTGCCTAAAGATTCTCCGCTCAGAGATGATCTCCAAGACGAACCAGTCTACAATGTGGAGACTTTCTCACAAAGTGCCTCCTGGGACATGTACTTTGACGGTGCAACCAGGACAAATGAAAAAAGACAGCTGATCTCGGGAGTTGGCATCCTCTTTGTTAGCCCCGACAAATATATGCTTCCACACGCTTTCTCGCTACTGGAACCATGCACAAACAATGCAGCTGAATATCAAGCTCTGGTCCTAGGATTGGAACTCGCCATCGAATCCGGTATCACCATGCTGGAAGTCTTTGGAGACTCTCAACTGATCGTCAACTAGATGAATCAGAAATTTAAAGTCAGGAAGCCAGATTTACTGCCTTACTACAACAAGGCACAATCACTTCAGCAAAAGTTTGACATCTATCACATCACCCACATTCGTAGAGGTGAAAACATACGTGCAGATGCCCTAGCTGGACTTGCCGCATCCATGGCAATCCAGGAAGGGGAAAACATGCAAGTCACAGTGTGCGAAAGAAGAATCCTTCCTCCTCTTAACACACACCAAGCTGTTGCTGAATGCCACCAAGTGGTTGGAAGTCGGATTCCAATCCTTCAAACTTCAATCGGCGACTGGAGGGATCCGTTCATTGATTACATTATGTTCAGAATCCAACCTGAAGATCCAAAAGAACGGGTAAGCATCCAAAGGCGAACCCCAAGCTTTCATTTGGATATTCCTTCAAAAATCCTTTACAGGAAATCCTTCAACGGAGTACTTCTACGCTGCTTGTCACAACAAGAGGCTGAAGAAACACTCAAAGAAGTTCATGCTGGTCTTTGCGGAGCTCATCAGACTGGTCCCAAGCTCTATGATCAGATAAAAAGGTTAGGATATTACTGGCCTACCATGGTAGCTGACGCAATGCAATTTGCTAAGCGCTGCCAACAATGCCAAGTTCATGGAGATTACATCACATGCCTCCAGAATGGCTGCATCCTACAGCGATCTCATGGCCTTTCGAAGCCTGGGGTATGGACGTCATAGGTCCTATTTCTCCCCCTTCGAGCAAAGGTCATCGCTTCATCTTCGCCGCTACGGATTATTTCTCCAAGTGGTCAGAAGCATTTGCGTTCAACGAAATGAAGACCTCATCAGTCCTTCAGTTCCTGCGCACCAACATCATTTGTCGTTTTGGCATACCTAAAAGATTCGTCCATGATAACGGACCACAATTCCGGGATCATCGATTCTACAGGTTCTGCGACAAATACAAAATCCAAAGCTGTCCTTCGACTCCATACAATCCGGCAGCAAACGGGTTAGCAGAAGCTTTCAACAAGACACTCTGTAAAATCCTCAAAAAAATGGTCTCTAGTCACAAAAGAGACTGGAGCGACAAAATGTCTGAAGCTTTGTGGGCCTATCGAACCACCGTTCGAGGACCAACCCATAGCACACCATTCTCCTTGGTCTATGGATGCGAAGCTGTCGTGCCCTTGGAAGTACAAATTCCTTCCTTGAGGGTATCCTTGCAAAATGACATGACTCAAGAAAGCAATGTCAAATTGCGACTCCATGAGCTGGACAATCTCGATGAGAGACGGCTCGAAGCTCAACAAAGCATTGAACTTTACCAAGAACGCATGGCAGGATCTTTCGACAAAAAGGTCAGGCAACGCGCCTATAAAAAGGGTGACTTGGTCCTTGCGGTAAAAAGACCAATGGTCTTCGCTCACAAGTCCAAAGGCAAATTTGAGCCAAAATGGGAGGGACCCTACGTCATTGACAAGGTTTTCTCCAACGGCGCATACGCACTCCTAAACATGGAAGGTGACAGATGTATGCTGCCCATCAACGGCAAGTTCTTAAAGCGGTACTACCCTTGAAGACTTACCCAACTGGGTAAGAGCAATGCCTGTACGGCAAAAACTGGTTTCCAGGTACACGCTCGCTAAACCCACCTCTTTTTAGAATTTTCATATCAAATGTTGAAATTTCTAGAAATTTAAACAATGCTTACTTTCATCGTTTCATTGTTCAAAAAAAAATCCAAGTTTAGGAACCTTTCCCTAACTTGACCAAAATTTTCAACCCTTGAACCCAAAATTCATTGTTTGAAACAAAATCCGGATTCAGGGATTTCCACCCTAGTCCACCCTGCCTTTTACCGCCAAAATGGTTTTAGGTCAAAACTTATGACCCTCGTGTCTTAAAAAAAAATAATAATATGGTTTTTCAAAAAAAAAACCGCGGGGAAGCGACGCTTAGTTGATACTTGCACAAATCGGAAGCATACGAACCATGTTCGACACTTCCAAAATTGTAGGGAAGCAACATTTTGTCGATACTTGCAAAATCCAAAACCGTGGAGATACAACATTTCAGTTGATATCCACAACCCAAATTTCAAAGGTTCGAAAAAACCTAAAAAAAAAAAAACCATGGAGACGCAACATTTCAGTTGATATCCATAACCCAAAGGTTCGAGAAAACCACAAATTTCAAAAATCGTGGGGAAACGACATCAAGTCAGTACCCGCAAAACCAAAATTTTTGAAAAGCAAGGATGCGACATTCCATCGATACTTGCACCCAAATCCGTGAGGATGCGACATTCCATCGATACTCGCAACCGAATGAGCAAGGATGTGACATTCCATCGATACTTGCAAGAACATTCAGCGGGGAGGCGACTTTTAGTCTATACTTGCATTTTTTGAAAACCAAACAGGCTATAAATGCCACCAAAACAGGCTATAAATGCCACAAACCGGCTATCAATGCCACAAAATAAAACCGGCTATCAATGCCACAAACACAAAATTGGCTTTCAAAAAACCCGGCTATCAATGCCACAAACTCGGCTATCAATGCCACCAAAAACCGGCTATAGATGCCACAAAAAAAAAAAAAACTCGGCTATCAATGCCACAAAAAAGCTGGCTCTCATGCCAAAATCGGGTTCCATGCCACAAACATAAATCTGGCTTCCATGCCAAAACAATCATTTGAAAAAAGATTTTCACAAAATGAGAAGCTTTTGATCAAATCCCATTTAGCAATTACTTTTATCACAAAAAGATTTAAGTAAGCGTAGGGACAACAAAAAAAAAAGAGGCATCCCATTTAGCAATTACTTTCATCACAAAAAGATTTAAGTGAGCGTAGGGAAAATAAAAAAAAAAGAGTACCAAAAAAATACATGTGGTACCAAAAAAAAGAAAGTGTTCACAAGCACTACAAAAAAAAAGTACCAAAAAAATACAAGTGGTACTAAAAAAAAAGAGAATGATGGTTTCTGTTAAAAAAAATAGGAGCTCAATCAAAAATGGTCTCCAGCCAAGAGTTCAGCTCCTTAAGCAAACTTTTGGCCTCAGCCGTCAGGGATTCCAAGGCACGCTTCTTCAGGAATTTGCCATGAGATGCTGGAGTGGGCTGTAACCCTTCTTTTGCACCGGGAAGCTTCCCCCGAGCAGTTTGCCATTATTTGTTCTCTTCAGACTTCCTTTTAAGAACTCGATTGGCATCTGCAACCCGGCGAATCAGAGCACTCTCCCTGTCACGAGCCTCTGTTATTGCAGTCCACTTGGCAGCAACTTGTGCCTGCAGATGCTCAAGACGTTTCCTGGCCTCATTGACCTCCCTATCAAGGATGTTAAGGTCATGTGTCAGCCCAATGATGTTTAGCTCTTCTAAGTTCTTCTCTCGGACTACCTGCTTCCTGCTTTCTGTAGCCTCATCCAGGTTAGACTGAGCCTTATCCGCAGGGTCTAGGAACATCTCCTTGAAGAAGTGGTCGTCAGGAAAACCCATGGTCTCAAACCACCTGTCACCCAGCTCAATGATCCTATCAACGATCGCCCTGGCACTTGTGACATCCAGACCAGCCTCTTCGGCATCACCAAGAATCTCACGCACATGCTGGATCATCCCAAATCCGGCATCTAAGTGCCTAGAAAGCAGAGTCTCAATCCAAGAGCTCAGAACTCGCACCACCACCTTCTTCACAAAAAGAAGAGATGGCCCAGCTGAAGATTCGCCCAACTCCGTTGGTCTGCTGCTCATGTCATCACCTATTGGAAGAGTAACAAAAGAACTCTTTCCAGTTGAAGCTGCTCCTGCTCGGGAAGGAATCTCAATACGAGGTATCTCCTCAACATTGTCAGAACTGGTCCCAGGAATCTCTACCTCTGGATCAACCTCTGGCATCCCTTGCTCTGGAAGCGACGGATCCTCCTCTGTCACTTCAAAACCTGCCAAAGAAACACAAAAAGGTATGAATATGATCTTGTTTGAAAATCATTATCAGGGTTATTACTACAAAATACCTTCTTCGACGACTGGCGGAACACTCTCTTCCTCCATGAACTCATCGGAAGCATCATCAACATTTGCGTCCATCGATGGTTCAAGGTCATCGGAATCCTGTGGCAAGTCAACTGGCAAGAAAAATGTTAGCAAACCAAGTCACAGACACAAAAAAAAAAAGAAAGCAAAAGAAGTCATACCAATTGGAGATTCTGGATTCACTCCAGAGTCCCTCGGTTCTTCTTCAGGTGCCCCGACAGGATCCGTCACCACCTCATCGATTGGAACCTCAGGCATCACCAAATCGTCCTCTGCTAAAAAAAAAAAGAAAAGCAGAAACAAGAAACAAATCAAGACATGGAAAAATCCCATGAAAAGAAATGGAAAGAGAAAAAGGAAGAATCATACCTTCACCGACGGTCTCTTCTTCTCGGCTTCTCTTCTCTGGAGGCTCGTCAGCATCCACTGGCACATCCTCATTGATAGTAAGAGGAATTTCCAAGTCAGGAGAGTCCTCATGCTGCCCCTTGCTGCGATGATGACTCCTCCTCCTCTTACTCCTGCGGGCTCGCTTCTTAGAGGAACTTGCCCCGCTGTCAGAGTCAGGTTTCCCACTTGACTCCTCACTGGATGGTCTACTCTTGTCAGTAGACTCCACGGAAGCTTGCCTCTGTGCCGCTTGCATCCAAGCACCAAGTTCGGCTTCCTCCTGTTCTAGCTGCTCTAAAGCCTCATCAGGTATTTCTCGAACAGCTTCAGAACCAATGACGCCCTGGTCACCGAGAAAGCCTATCTTGTGCTTCTCTCCAGAAAGGAAGGCCCAAACTTCCTCTCGCCAGACGCCATCCGACTTTCCAAGGCCCTTTCCAGATGCCAGCTTCACATCAAGCTCCTTCTTAGAAAGCCCCCGATATGCCGAAAAGCTCTCCGTGAACCACTTCGCAAAGCCGGCAGTCCGGGAAGTCAACAACACAAGATAAGAGATCATGGCTGTAGTGTCTTCAGCACTATAGAAAGCCCATGCATTTCTCCCGTCCTGTAAACCTCCAAAGCGCTTCACCATGCTTGAAAGGCGCTCCAACAACGCCTTGAGAAAAGCTCAGCTGCAAAGCAAAGCGAGAGGGTACATACGGCTGGATGTCAATGAAAAGATGTCTGCGGTACACCATCGTGCCGACACGTATGCTAAAAAGCCACTCTCTCTCTGATTCGTCAAGGAGTAATGCCTTCCCGACCCCGCCCTGGTAGAGTCTCGAGAGGCACCAAAATCAAAAGCCTTCTTCCGCAACTCCGGAGAAAGCTTCATTGCAGACTGCCCCATCTCGACGTCCCTGAACCGTCGGATCCTCATGCGGGCAAACAAAAGTGATTCGGACACGGCTTTGCCCTTAGCCAGTTGAATCATCAGAGGATCATCATCCTGTGCAACACCCAGCCGGTGGAAGCCAGGACAGTGGTACACGTACCACGAATAAAAGATGTGGGCTGAAAATACCCTATTCATGGGAAGCCCAAGCCGAACCAAAAAACCAGTAGCCTGCAGTTCGGTACACAGGTAGGAGTAAAGAGCTGGCACCAAAGCAAGCTGCTCTCCAAACGCCATCTGACAAGCCGGAAAAATACAATGCGGCCTGATGTACGTTCCATCTCCTCCAGCAAAAATAGCCTCACTAAGCCAATAAGTGAGGTAAACAACGAGATCTCTCCGCAGTGCAATGTCAGGACATATGGCGTTTTTACTCGCACAGAAATCTCCCAACTCTTCTTGCATGGCTAAGATCTTCTTCGAACTTGGATCCTGGGCCCTGGCTTCTTGGGTCACACTATCAGAAGACTCCCTGCTGTCAAAAAAGTTGGGGAACGAAGACCTAGAACTCTTCCAACTGCTGGATCGAACTTTCAAACCCTCCTTCTCCTTCAAAAAATCATAGAAGGCGACGAGCTGAAAGTACAGAAGCCTGAACTCCTCAGACTGCCCCTCAAGGACGCTGTCAATCGGCATAAACTCCTCATAGAGTTTGCCAAGGATGGGCAATCCAGTAATGGCGCTCAGCTCCTTCAAAGAGAAACCAATCTCACCATTCGTCACAACGAAGGTATTGGTTTGTGGGAGGAATGACTCCAGCATAACCATGAAGGCCTCATCGGAAAAGATCACGGTCTCCCTAAAGGCACGGGCCGCATCAAAAATCCCGGCTTCCTTCAAAACGGTGCCGCCAATCAGCAGGACGCGATCAGACCACGACTTCCACTCGGAGTCAGCATTGAAACGGCCACGAAGTCGAAAAGGCTTCATCCAATTGATGCCGTCACCGCTGAAAATACCAAGGCCCACCGATCTCAAATCGACCGACGGATAATTAGAACCCTGGTAGCCGCTGGATGGCATCAACAGGTCCATGTCAATAGGCGACCTCTCCGTATATCCAGGAGAACCGCCAACAAAAACCCCGGTCTTGATTACATTTGTCCTTCTCACCCAGCTTGGAGGATCTTCCCTCTTAGAGCACGTGGGGGCAAGGCTCATGATCGAGACGGTGCGATCAAACGTCGATCGGGTAACAACAGTCTTCTTCTCACCATCTGCTGTGAAAGAGAACTGAAAACATCTCCTCTGGTTTGTCATGTCATCAGGGACGGCATCACCAAAGAAGAAGGTAGGCTTGGGCAAAACACTCTGATCTTCCATCACCCATGGACGACTGCTTACCATGATCTTATAAAATTCCTCTCCCTTGAGAGCGATCAGTCGCTGCCTCATCTCATCTCTGTTGAGGGAGTCGCATTCTTCCAAATTTCTCTCAACATACTGGACCTTCTCAAAGGCCTGCTGAACGGCTGGATTAGAAGATCTAGCAGATCGACGAGGTATGCTTGTAGCAGGCTCTTTACCCTTGTTCGTTCTGGAGGAACCACCTGAAAAGGATGGAAAAGAAAAAGATCAAACATCAAAATGACAGAATCTCGCTAAAAAAATCTGGCGAAATTTTGACATGATGACGGGGCAATTCCGAAGAAAATGAATTATCCCGAAAGAAATAGAAAGCTTGAAGATGGGCTCAACATTGCTGTGAGCTCCGAAACTCCAAAATTTTGAAACCTCAAAGTCTCCGCAAAATCAGGAAGGGTTCAACATCGCTGCGAGCTCCAAATTCCCAAATTTGCGAAAACTTTCAGGTATGCTATCACATCATGCTACAATTCAATTTACAAAAATATACATGCATGAACATCTTGGTAAAAAAAATGCATTATCAATGATGAGCAAAAAAAAAGAAGAAAAAGAAAACTTTCTCAAAAAAAAAAGAAGGGGGAAAGAAAAAAAAAAAGATGGCCCACAGGCCATGTGGCCGTACGGCCCCAAAAAAAATGAAGAAGTGCAAAAAAAAAAAAGAGAAAGCACGAATAAAAAAAGAGGAAAATCACGTGTAAAAAAAAAGAAAAAAAAACACATGGAGAGAAAAAAAGAAGAAAAAGAAAGAAACAAAAAAAAGAACTTTTTATTTTTCCTACAATGGAGTTTTCTTGAAAAAGGGAACTTACTTGAAGCCATTGATGGAGAAGAATAAGAAAAGTCTTGAAGATCTTGAAGAAGAAGAACTCTTGGTCTTGAAGTTCTCTTGGGATTGTTGCAAAAGAAAGCAATAAGAGCAAGAGATCCAACATCCTCCTTGCTTTTATAGAAGAGAGCAAACCAAAGAAGGAAAGAAGAAAGAGGTAAGTGTTACTAATTAGTAACCTTACCAAAAGAAAGAGATTAGAAGGATTCTTTCCCAAAAGAAAGATATCTTGAGGGATTCTCTCCCAAAAAGAAATCAATGAGAGATTTTCTCCCAAAAGATAGGATCAATGAAGGATTCTTTCCCAAAAGAAAGATATCTTAAGATATTCCCTCCCAAAATAAAGGGAACATGAGAGATTCTCTCCAAGTAAAGATATTCTTAGATATTCTCTATCCAAATGAGATATTTTTGGATATTCTTTACAAAAATGACACCATAGGAGATCTAAGCCATTTCAAAAGCTTAAGGTCCCATCGGTTAGCCCATATGAGCCAGGTTTGATCACCTAGGCACACAAAAAAAAAAATTTGGGCTTTAAGTCAAAAAGAAATCCCTCTTACCAAGAGTATACAAAAATGGTTCCATGCCTCTTTTGAGTTGATTCGACCATACAAAAAAGAATTCGAAGCCCCATGAGCTTCCAAAAATCAAACCATCCAACCTCATATACCAAATTGAGCCAAAATCTTGAAATTGACATTCCACAAAAATCAAACCAAATCCTGGTCCCCTAACTTACCACATACAGCCTGTTAGGTCACAATATCAAAACAAAAATTGATCCCCCAACATTCCACATACAGCTTGTTGGGTCACACGGTCAAAACCAAACCCGACCCCCTAACCTGCCACATACAGCCTGTTAGGTCACAAGGTCAAAACCCAAATCCACATCCCTGATGTCATCTTCAAAACTTTACCTCGAGATGGTACATGATCCCTTTCACTACCATAAAATTCCCCTGGAAGCTCAAAAGGCTACAAATACCAAAAAGAAAGGCTACTCAAAGACTCTTGGTCCAGTCACAGGCTCTCCTTCAAAAATCTCTTCGAGGCACATCGACTACAAACGATAAGCAACTCGTCGCTGTACCTCGAGGGGGCATTTGTTGACACCAAAAACGTCACTTTGCCTCTTCAAGATCCAAAGAGCTACATGAAGTCGCAACCTGCCATAAATAGGCAATGCTACTTCCAAAAAATCAAATCTTGTCAGAATCAAACAAAAAATGCAAGATCCTTCAAGACAGCCAAAGAGGAGTACACAAGAAGTTTCGGGCCATTTCAAAATCATTTGGCCTAACTTCGCTTCTCCGGCAGCTGAAAAGGAGCTCCCGGCGGCGAAAGCATCAGAGACACTAAATCTTCGATCAGAGCCGATGGATGGTCTCAAAATACATCCAAAAGGCTCCACGTCAAGTTTCGAGTCAAACCGACAACGTTTGACCCTACATCAACCCTCGAACAACTAAATCAAGCCTCTCGGCGGCGAGAACCACCGAGGCCATCACTCATCAGATAGAGCACATGGACGGCTTCAAAATGCTTACAAAGGGCTACACGTCAAATTTCAAGTCATCTCGACAACATTTGACCATACTTTGACGCTCGGAAGCCAAATCAGGCCTCTCGGCGGCAAAGCTCCCCGGGACCATGGTTTCCAAGACAAAGCCTATGGATCATCTTAAAATGACTCCAATAGGTTCCCTGTCAAATTTCAAGTCAATCGGACATCGGTTGACCGCACATCAAACCGCGACATCTTTATCGCGACAAAAGCAAGTCTACTGGTGATAGGAACCCAAATGGCTTCAAAACTCAAACAAAATCCTATGGTTGGTCTTATTTATTGCTCAGGAGGCTTCACCTCAAATTTCAGGTCATTCCGACATCGTTTGACCCAGTTTCAGTTTCTGACGGAAAATCGGCAGCTCTGCGCAACAAAGTCATCGGCTTTCTCGCAAAATTGGAAAATTTGAAAAATAAAATGAAAGGATTCTCATCAGATTTTCTATAGGAAAATCAGGCCAATAAATGATCAAAAATGTCAAGGAAAAATACAGAATAAAAAAGAATAAAAAAACAGCAAAAACGGACACAAAAGGGGACAAAAGGGGGAAAAACCCCCCCAGGGTAGCAGGCCCCGGCGACCCTGGGGCCCGAGATCGCCCGGTGGGCCCCGGAAACCCCATTTTTCGCCATTTTTTCGCGATTCGAAGCGTCCGGCCTCTGGTATTTTTCAAAATTCATACTTTTGACACACCAAATCCTCTGACATCCGTCAAAAACATGGGTTAATCATCAAGAGTATCGAAAACAACATTAATCGCCACCCGGTCAACCAAAAAAAAGTGTGCTTTCTACCCGACCGATCGAGAAATCGACAGGACAGATGGTACCGACCCGCTGTTGGCAACCAACACCTGAAGTTACATGGTCATCCGATGTCGATCTACATGAAGATCCATCGATGATCATCGCCAGAAGAATCCCAGAAGACGCGGCACGGCCCGCGACTCTTCAACTGCTCGGCGACTACTTAATGCGATTAATTGACTAGCTTTATTACAGTCATTAATCCATTTCTTTGGACGGACCAATCAGAAGCAAGCATCCGGGAGTTACAAGTCAAGAGATTCATGGCATTTAACCCAGAAACTCCGCCCATCATGGCGATTAAAGGCGATTAAATGCCCTCAATCTCCTCCGGACAATCAGAAGCCAAGAAAAAGGAGTTACAAAATAAAGAATTCAATCTTGTAACTCCTCCCTTTATGTAGCTTTATGACAATTAAGGCTCATAAACCCTCCTAAATGGCTACCTAAAAGCCTATAAATAGGAGAGCATTCCAAAGAATTCCAGATCGGAAAAAGGAGACAGATCCCAGATCAGAAAAAAGCACAGAAATTCAGAGAAGGAAAAGAGAGAAAACTCTGCGGAAGTTCTACACCGACCACCGCTATAAGGTGACAAAAGTCCCTTGGGGGGTACCCCCCCCCCCCCCAAGGTCCTTGCCTTCTCCTTCTGCCTCCAAATGGCTTAGACGTGGCTTTTCAGCCCGTCTACTCGGCTTTTTATTGGACATAGGACCTCCTTTTGGTCTTTGTTCTCTAAAAACGTGAGGTTATAGCCAAGCCAAGCGAATCAATAGTATCCTCTGTTCTCATCTCCATGGATGATGGCGAAGTCCACATATGGCTTGCGACCGTCAATCTGAACGGGTCCCCCACAATCTCCTGAGAAGTTAGATCCTCCTTTTCTTGCTTTTCATTGTGGTTTGTATTTTTTTTTAAAAGAGACAAAAATCACAACTCTTGTCTTTCATTATTGATAAGGATTGTAAATCGGCTATAAACGCCAAAATCGGCTATAAACGCCAAAAATCGGCTATAAACGCCAAAATCGCCTATAAATGCCAAAAAAATCGCCTTTCACGCAAATCAAGAAAATGCCTCTTTTCTTAAATATATGTGCAATGGAAAACTTAAAAGTAGTTGATTTCCTTACTTGCGAAAGTTGATCTCCGGATCAACACTTGCAATTCCAAGTAAAATAGAAAATCTGGCACACTTACACAAAAGAAATGTTGATGCACGCCCCTGCCCCCTGGTTACGAAAGGGTCGGACCCAACGGACTCCCACGTCCGCCGACCTCGGTAGGACCAGGCACAGGAGCGCGGTCCATCAAAGTACAGGCGGATCAGCCTGATGACTTCTTAGATTATAGTACAGACGGCGTTGTATAGCCGTACTGACCCCGTACTCGAGAGCCTTCATGCTTATCTTGATAGATTCATCTTTTGTACTTTTGTTTATCTTTTGATTAGGCCTAAGTTTTGTAAATAATACTTTTGGTTAAAGTGTTTAAACTCTGAACTTTAATGATGATATTCAGTATTGTTCCAAACTATGCATCTTTAAGATACCATTTGTAATTATAAAGCTTCCGCTATTGATTGTTTATATTTGAGGAAATGTTTATACCTCACAGCGGTCTTCGATCCAATTGGGACACGATTGGGGCTAAGTTATATTTGACTTATGTTGGAAAAAGTTTTAATTAGCCCTAATCTCATGTATAACCCCAGTTTAAATTTTGGGGATGTGACACGATGCATCCGTAAAAATAACAAATCCACCGCTGCCCGATGGTAATGTGAGGATCGGAGCTATGGTCAATCTTCCTTTCAACTCTTGAAAACTGCTTTCACACTTATCAGTCCAAAACAAATGGTACACACTTCCGGGTTAACTTCGTCAATGGTGCTGCAATGGACGAAAAACCTTGGACAGATCTTCGGTAGTAGCCTGCTAACCCCAAAAAGCTTCTGATTTCTGTCACATTGCTGGGTCTCTTCCATTTGACAACTGCCTCAATCTTGGTTGGATCAACCGCTAACCCTTCTCTTGAGATAATATGGCCTAGAAAAGTCACATGTTCTACCCAGGTTTCACACTTGTTCAACTTAGCATAGAGCTGGTTGTCTCTCAAAAGCTGTAATGATGTCCTCAAGTGCTCCTCATGCTCATCCTTACTCTTAGAATATACAAGAACATCATCAATAAACACTACTGTATAGTGATCCAAATACTCTACAAAGATTTTATTCATGAAGGCCATGAACACTGCGGGTGCATTTGTCAAGCCAAAGGGCATCACTAAGAACTCGTAATGCCCATATCTTGTTCGAAATGCTGTTTTCGACACATCAGATTCTCTAACCCGCAACTGGTGGTACCCTGACCTCAAGTCTATCTTAGAAAAGTATGCTGCTCCTTGCAATTGGTCAAATAGTTCATCTATCCTTGGCAAAGGGTACTTGTTCTTGACAATCACATGGTTCAATTTTCTGTAGTCAATGCACATTCTGAGGCTTCCATCCTTCTTCTTCACAAATAACAATGGTGCTCCCCAAGGTAAAACACTTGGCCTAACAAAACCCTTGCTCAACAAATCTTGCAACTGAAGTTTCAATTCACCTAACTCTGCAGGAGCCATCCTATAAGGTGCAATAGAGATTGGTGCTGTCACTGGAAGGAGTTCAATAGTAAACTCAACTTCTCTAATTGGTGGTAAACCTGGGATTTCTTCTGGAAAAATATTCGTAAATTCACACCCTACGGGGATATCCTCCACCCGTTGGGACTGTTTATCCTCCGTGATAAACGCTAAAAATGCTTCACAACCACTGCTTACCAATCTATTAGCTTTCAAAGCTGAAATAAAACCACTACAAGGTTTTTTCCTGTTGCCACGCAACATGAATTCTGCGTGAGGTTCTTGCAATCTGAATGTGATGGTCTTGTTAAAACAGTCCATGGTAGCATGATAGGTTTCTAACCAATCCATGCCTAAGATAATATCAAAATCATGCATGTCTAGAAGAATAAGGTTGGCTAGTAAACTGATATCTCCTAGCAAAACTGAACAACTAGGATAATAGGTTCTACAAACGACCTGTTAACCTACTGGTGTTGTTACAGTCAAAACATAATCCAATTCTGTAAGTGGTGTATCAATCTTCTTTGCAAATAAGGGAGATAAAAACGAGTGTGTGGATCCTGGATCAAATAAAATTTGTGCTTCTACTCCACAAACAAGAAGTTTACCTTCAATGACATCACCTGCAGCCTCTGCATCAGCATGATTGATATTGTAGAAGCGTCCCTGCTGGTTTGGCCTATTCTGTTGCTAATTCTGCCTGCCTTAATTATTTCTGTTAGCTTGAGTGTGGAGGTGTGGACAGTCCTTGATGGCATGGTCCATAGCCCCACACCTGAAACAAGCTCCTATGGCTTTACGACAATCTTGAGTAGGGTGATTCTTGCCACAATGATTGCAACCACCTTGTCTAACCTGATTCTGATCTTGTCTTGTTTTCTTACTACTCTGTTGCTTTTGGTTCTGTTGCTGGTATTGCTGTTCTCTGTCTCGAATGATCTCATTATTAATTTCTTCAAATTTGTATGCTCGTTTAACAGCTTCATCAAAAGTGGCTGGTGGAACTACTCCCATAGCATCCCTCTTAATAATAAGATTAAGTCCCTCCAAGAACTTATCAATTTTCTTCTGCTCAGTATCAATAAGCTCAGAAGCATATCTTGCAAGCCTTTCAAATTTAGTAACATATTCTTGGACAGTCATGTTTCCTTGTTTGAGTTGTTGAAACTCTTCAGCTTTCTGTCTCTTGACATGTGCAAGAACATACTTGTCAGTGAATTGTGTTTTAAAAGCTGTCCAAGCTCCCTCATCATCCACAGTCTAATATGGTGTTTTAACCGCCTGCCACCAAGAGTCTGCAAGTCCATAGAATAAAGAGGCTGTGAGGTTCACCTTTTGTCTGCCCGTACAAGTAAATACATCAAATATCTTTTTTGTGTTAATTAACCAATCATTAGCAGTTAACGGGTCCTCTTGACCGGAGAATTCCTTGGGTCCTCTTTTCCTGAATCTTTCAAAGAGAATATTAGGGTCATCAACCCTAATGTTGACTACTATAGGCTGTGCAGGTTGAACTTGTCAAAAGGATTAGTGCTAAATGGGTCAGTGGGTCACAGCCCATGACAAATAAAGCCCAAACTTGTGGGACAAATCATCTCACGTGTACAGCTATGTAACTTTTATTTTTGCCTTATTAGGAGATATGATTAGATTATAATTAGATTAGAATGGCTGTAATCTAGTTGATTGCTACAATCACTGTATCATGTATAGCAACTATATTTCTATATAAAGGAGCATCGTGACCCTCAAAGGGATCATCGAGTTCACAAAGTTATTTCTCTCTTCTTCCCTTGCTTCCTTTGACAGTGTTAGTGCTAAATGGGTCAGTGGGTCACAGTCCATGACAAATAAAGCCCAAACTTGTGGGATAAATCATCTCACGTGTACAGGTATGTAACTTTTATTTTTGCCTTATTAGGAGATATGATTAGATTATAATTAGATTAGAATGGTTGTAATCTAGTTGATTGCTACAATCACTGTATCATGTATAGCAACTATATTTCTATATAAAGGAGTATCGTGACTCTCAAAGGGATCATCGAATTCACAAAGTTATTTCTCTCTTCTTCCCACTACACCATTTCAGGGCTTTTACAGCGTGCAATGCGCGCCGTAAATGTAAGTTTACGGCTCACGGGGGTCGTGCCATAAAAGGTTCGATGTAATTACAGCGTGCATATACAGGCCATAAGTAGGATCAATGCACGCCGAAAATGATGCTCTTAGGACTTTTTGGACCAGATTTATAGCCTACTAAGCAGGCCGTAAATACTAAACTTTTACGACGCAAACTTAGTGTCGTGAAAGCATTGGTGTGCTTAAGTTCATGGCACACGTAGTAAGCCATGAATACTTAAAATGAAAAATGTTTTACATAGCTTGCATTTATGGGCTGTAAATGGGTTGTGTACAATCTGATTAACGGCTCCAAATGCAAGCCGTAATTAAGTATATGTTTTTACAACTTGCAAATGCAGGCCATTAAAGAATTGGCGAGTTTTAATTTACGGCTCGCAAGACGCGCCTTAATTGTTTTTTTATAAAAAAAATTAATTGTTTTTTAATTAAAAAAATTAAATCCACATTTTTTTTATTGCTACAAATACAAATTAATAAACTAAAATAAAAAATGTAAATAGAACCTGCAAATAAACACTGGACCTGCAATTAAAAACAAAAACACTGGACTTGCAGTCTATACAAGCTATAGATTGGCCATGGGAAAAAAATACATGAAAAAGATCATCCATTCAAATCAATACCAAAACAATGAGGGAATTCTTGTTTGTTCATTTACAAGATTCACACACTTTTCGTTTTCTTCCATTAGGATTTATTCGCGAAGGTACCTACCATTACATGAAAGTAAACTCCATCGTTGTCGTGTCGTCATTGAATCATAAGGAAAAAAAATACATGAAAAGGATCAACCATTCAAATCTTCCACACTACAAACATAGCATCGTCAACGTTGCTTACTAGAATCTGGGGAAGCAGAGATTGAAAAAAGCTATATGCCCAAATCATCTCAAAAACTCCATATCTTAAATCATGACGAAACGAACACGTCCGGCATATATACACATCCATTGCAGTTTATGTACACGTTCGGCAGTGATTTTGGAACTCCACATTTTGGGTTTGATCTACAGAAAATGTGCAAAAATCAATCTCCCTGGTAAAGAAAATGTTAAATGTATAAAATTATTCAACTCTATAGAAACATTTTATGTCCAGTGATTTAGAAACTCCACATTTTGGGTTAGATCTACAGAAAATGTGCAAAAAAATCAATCTCCCTTGGAAACAAACATTTTACAAGACACTTCTAAACACATTCTAAGGCAACAATCAACCCAACAACAAAATATACCCACAAAATCCGAAAAAAAAACAAAATCAAGAAACATAAAAAAATAAAAAATTACAGCATATATATATTAAAGAGAGTACATCATAAGGTTCTGTTTATTCATTCAGAAGTCTCTACCGTTCACATTCAAATGCTTTGTCAACTATGAACATTATATGGAAGTCACAAAAATTGTACAAAACATTCTCAAATCCAACATTTAATATTGAAAAAAATAATATTATAACCATCACATTGAACATTACAGAACCTTCAAATATCCCCATTCAATGGCTTATCCTGCATAGGAAAAAAATTCTGAAGAGAGAGCGCTTTAAAACAAACACCATTCAGGAAAAAGATAAGGTCAGATAAAGAGAGAGAGGGAGAGCCTCAAACCCCCTTGATGACTCACCACTTCTCCACCATTTCAACCCAAACCCTTAGAAATCCCCAACCCTTTTCCCTTCATTTCCAATCAAATGCAAAAATCCCCAAACATCATAAAAAAAAAAGCCCATCAGCAACTGAAAAAGGCTCTTAGAAAGGTTTAAGCCCTATCAGTCTTGTCAAATAGAAAGAACATTATATTTAAGGGTGTTAATATTTCAGAAACTACCCAAAGCCCAACTTGTTTTCCCTAAACAGCAAGCATTCAAGCCAAAAGCCCAACTCATGATTTGATGGGAAAATAATTATACAGCAGCAGAAGAACAAACATGTAAAGCCCAAATTTTAAAATAGGTAAAACAAGGACTGTTACAGTTGTAAAGCATAATCATGCCAATCAAATATATTGTACTTGACTCAGATTTTTCAAAAACTTGAAGCTCCAAGTTAGAAACCCCTCTAAGGGCAAGAGATCCTCCATATATATTGAGTTGGTCATAGTTGGGCCCACATATTCTTAACTTTTAAACTTGCAAGACCTCTATCTCCATAATTCACTCTCAAAGAGAGGAGAGCACGTCCTGACCTGCAAGACCACTATCTGCAAAAGTCAAAAACCTTGTTAAATGTAGATGCGAGCAAGATCACTTTCTTCCCATTATTAACGTTAATCTATAGCACAAAGGTTTCTTATTCTTTTCTCAGCACAGAAATATAAATTTCAATCCCCTAGCCTCAAAGTTCTCCATTGAAGGACATTAAAGCAAGGTCAAACACGCAGACTATGAGATAGTTGCAACTTTGTAACAAAAATAATTTTTCTTTAGAGGTAAGTATCACAGAAAAAAGTTTGTAACAGATTTAGGAAAACTCCAATGGCAAGATTACATAATAGTCACATAATTATAGCTAATTAATTTACAACATCTAACACCAATGACCTACTGGCACTTAAAATAGAAGGAATGACCAGGATATAGATATAGATCAATAACAAAACTGAAATAAATCGTTGGCAATGTAAGCAAAGAGTAAAATAGACCACCTAATTTGATTAAATAATAAGATCATCAGTACATATATATTGAAACAAATGTAGAAAAGATGAGGCATTTCTTGAATATGCTTGCTGCATATTTTCCCATCCAAATCTCAGTTTGCAAACTGCATGGTCAAGCACGAATGTCTCTTATACAGTCCATGCAGTCATTTCAAGTGCATCACTTGGAAAACTATCATTTTCAATTACAAGACTGTGATATCTACCAGAAGTAAAAGGGCTGCAACAATAAGAATAGAATTGTCATATGACCGGTTTTGCAAGTGAAAGTGTGGTCAACATGTTTGTAATCAGCTCCGACGTGCAAAGATGAGAACAAAATCATCGCATTAATGTAAGAAAAGGTGTTTAAGGATCTAAGGTGCTTAAGCAAAAAGTGTGCTCCACTAGCTACTTGATCCTGCAGAAATCCAGCATACCAATCATGTTCTCCAACCAAGTGTAATGCATAAATGACCGACAGGAAACATAAATGACCAACATGAAATTTTTATATGCATAATTTATCTTTAATTTCAGATGTCATGGCTAATACATAAGAAAGAGAAAAGAGTCAGGTGGTTTTTATGGAGATCAGATTCATAGTAGGCTATAACATGTACTAAAACATCCAACTTATCAACCACAAACAAACCAAGAGCAACAATGATAGAAGTACATTATGATTCTTAAAAGCAAGGATCTATGACAATTAGAAAAAAATAATATTTGAGGCTTTCAAACCAGCAGCAAAAGAAGAGAAATCTGTGTCCACCACTGTGGCAACATACCAAAGAAGAAAAAGCCATGACATTGAACGATTTCTATAAGGGGTTAAAAAAGGGATTTCTGCTACACAGAACAAGCAGGAAAAAATGGATTTCTGCTACACGGAATCAAGGGCTGGGATCACCAACCTCACAGTTACCAAAGTGCAAATGCAAGGTGTGCACCTTCTCCTGCCCTAGCCTGTTATAATCTAGACCATTCATTGGCTTTTTTCCACCATTCTAGGCCATTGATATTAGTGATTCTAAATACAGAAAAGTGTACTAAATCTGAACCAGTCATCATTTTCTTGACTCATCCTTGTGAATGGAATATATATTGATTTAAGGGATCAACTTGTCAAGCTGCCCACATTATCATGTATTGCCAGAAGAAGGCAAAAGGTTCGAGCAATGTAGCAGAAAAGCAAAAGGAGCCACATTGCATGATGATGATGATTAAACCATCTTTTTCTATGGACCACAAGTCTAATTGGCAACCAAGAAAAGATTGGCCTGTTGAAATCCTCCATCTTTTACCAATTATAGCCCACAGGTTATGTGGCAAGGACCCATTTTTATCATTGGGCTTATTTTATTAAAGTAATGTGCAAGGTCTTGACAGAAAGGGTGTTAAGCAAGAGGCAGGAAGAAGTGCATTTGGTCACACCATTTTCAGCATCCCGTTGCAACTCATAATTAATAATAAAACCTGTAAGCATGAAAAAAGGAGTTCCTTATGACTTGATTAAATAATGACTTGGGCACCCTTTTTTTTTCTTTCTTACTTTACCTTTTTTCTTAGAAAAACATTTTTTGTTTGTAATAAAAATGCTGCTCACATGGTTAGTCACAGCTTTACCAAAACTAACAGGGAAATTGGTCTTCAGGAACCATTGATTGTGGGGTCCAACAGGATGCGTGACAAATACATTTGGGAGGGGAGTTGGAAGGTTTCAATGGATTAGAAATGAGCCCAACATTACTATGATCAAATTTTCATAACCACACATATGTGCCCTTCCCTCCGGCACATCAGCAAACTAGGGATGGTTTTGATGTATCCCATCCCAGCAATTGAAAATTTACTCCATTGAGAAACTCAGGACAGCCCAGTGGTAAGGGCGAGAGCATCTCATCTCAAACATAAAACGCCCAAACCTCATTCTGCAGCCATGTTTCAAACACACAAAAAAAAATGCATTTGAATTTGTCACATTGGTAGGCATCAAATGCAGAGGGAAACTCAAACTTGCAACAGTATGGTTTAAATTTTTTATGGGAAGTTTACAAAGGTGGAAAACAAACAAGGCAGAGGTTAATTTGCACCAACGTTTCCTATTAATTTTATAGCAAGAATTCAAACCATATCATGGTGAGAGACACTAATATAATGCATATGCATCGATAAACAATATTTATTCCCTTGATTCCTCAATATACAAACAGCAAAATAAAAAAAAAAAGAACACTAACCATTCCAACCACCAGGTCTTGCATAGTCAGCAAACACATCATTCATATCAGCTCTAGATACCATGTTGTAAAATCAAAATCACATTATGAGAAGATGCATATGGTTTTATGACTAATTGAAGAACTTAGGCAGGGACTCTACTCATCCTTGCCTTTTCCAATCATCAGTTATATCACCTGTAGTTCTCCAACTGTTTCCAACATGAGCACCCTATGTAGCTGGGTGCATGTCTCCCCTAATAAATCAGAAAGAAAATGATAAATGCATCCATAACAAAACAATTAAGATAAAAATCATCTTTACAGGAACAAAAACGTTACAACTTACCACTCGCATAGAGAGAAAAAGATTGGGCGTCCTGCCTTCATTATAGCTCGGGTCATTACAGGATATCTATGAAAGAAAGAGTGCATATTTCAAGTTAAAAATTAGTTCGCATCAACTTACAAATGAAATAGTAGAGATGGTTGGAAAAATATTATTTAGACAAGAAGATTACCTAACCATTGGTTTAGACCCATCATTGTAACAGTTGTCATACTTCAAATAGTCAATACCCTGCAATTCCCATAGACCATGAAATTGTTTGATAATCAACAATTAGATATACATGAAGAATAGATAAATTCAAAAGTAGATATTGCAATAGTTTTTGAACTACATAGAAAAAATGATAATGAACCATGGATAAATAAAGCAGCTAATATTCATACCCATTCAGCAAATGTCTTGGCATCTATTTATCATGATGAAGTGATCCAGGCATTCTTCAATTTAGGGTTGTCACACTAAACCACTGCAATATGGAGAAGGAGACCTATGGAATTAGGGGTGCCATCTTCAACCCTAAGTCCCTAATTCGAGCTTGTGCCACTGCGTATGGAGAAGATGACGCAGAGTCGGGCTCGGGCATTGAGGAGATGAGGGATGGGGGAAGAGAGAGGAAAAAGAGATGTGGTGAAGGAGAAGGGAGATGGATTGCAGGTGGGGAAGAAGGAGAAAGAGGGAGGAAGGGGTTACAATGGTGCACGATAAGGGAGAAGGACAGAAGCAGCGAGGAGAAAGAGAAGGGGCCGTTGCTGTGAAACAGTGTGGCTGTGGCTATGCGCAGGTGCAGTGACCGTGCTGGGTGTTGCAGGGAGCAGCGACGGGAGCAGAGGCAGTGGGCATTGGCGTAGATGACAGGGAGAGAAGGGGTAGTTCCTTACCAGTGGTGCGGTTTGGCGTGGAGGGGGAAACGGGAGTGTCTGGGGGTGAACGAGCATCGCCTCAGGCCAGCAGTGCAGTCGGTGAGGAGGGACCAGGGGCAGGGAGGTTGGGAATGATTTGAAAAGGATTGTAGAGAGGGAAGGATGCTGGTGGGGGAGAAACCTGAGCACTTGCTCGATGTAGGGTTAGAAGGCCAGCTAGATGATTATACAAAATCTCTAACTGGGCATGGTCCCAAATAGGTGATTGGACAGAGGATTGGTTGGCGGAAGGGGAATGGGGGGCGGATGTTACCAGATCCGACACAGCCTCAGGGCGCAGCTCCGGAGGTTGTCGCTGAGCCGAGGTAGCCAGGGTTCCACCATTACTCCGAGGAAGGGATTGCCTGCAAAGAGGAGGGAAATCACTGAGCTGGAGAGAGGTTGGGGCAGGGGGAGTGGGGGTGAGAGTGAGGGCAACAGGATCTTGAGGTTGGGGCGAAAGGGAGAGAGCAGCAGATGCGGGCGCTGGGATTTGGGGGGAACTAGGGATTGGAGCAGGAGTCAAGAGCGAGCTCTGGGATTTGGGGGGCGCTAGGGATTGAAGCAAGGGACGACAACGGGCACTGGGATTTGGGGGGCGCTGGGATTTGGGGGCTAGGGATTGGAGCTGTCATCCTCGCTGAGGTCGCGAGGGAGAAGGAAATGGAGGGATGGCACTATGGCAGGCGAGAGAAAGTCAAAGAGATGAGGGATTGCTAGGCGAGAGAGGGTCAGAGAGATGAGGGAAAGAAGAGGGATTGAGAAGAGGCAGAGGGGGAGCTGGAAAAGGTTTTTACTTTAGCGGGCGCGGGAAATGAAAAATGGCGCGGGCAACACTGGAATGTTATTTTTAGGGCTGAAGTGATTTTGAAGCCCCGATTAACTTTTATTCCTCCAAAACAAAAATATTGAAAATTTAATTTTTCCCGGCGCAGTAGTTAAATAAATGGTCAAAATTTGGTAAATTGACATTTGCCGGCGATATAGGTATTTCACTGGCAAAAAATATATCATTTGCCAGCGACACAAATATTTTATCGGTAAAACATAACATTTGCAGGCGAAAAAATGAGTTCGTGGTGCAAAGCTGAACCTTTACCGACGAAATTATTTCGCCGGTAAAAGTATAACTTTTCCCGGCAAAATAAGTTTTTTCGCCGAAAAAAGTTACACTTTTCCCGGCGTTTGAGAGAGATGGACGAGGTCTCGTTCGAGGATGTGATGTTATTTCATTTCGTCGCCCAATGGTTCTAAAAAATGAACCGCAAAGAAAGTTCACGCACCCAAATTTTATGCATTATTTCGTTATGGATTTTTTTCACCAAAACGAAGGGTGGGAAAGAATAAAAGGGCCGCGCGAACATGTTTTTTTTTTCAAAAATTAAATATTAGATCTTATTGCCGCAATCGAAGCAAAATATGTACTTGAAGCCGCGACCAACATGATCGTGGCAAAAGGAACAACTTAAAGCAACGGCCTGAAATGGTGTAGTGAGAGGAGGTGATGGTGCTGCGCCTTGGTTCCGTTGTGAGAGAGATGGACAAGGTCTGCGTGCGAGGGAGATGGAGGAGCGCAGGTCGCTTGGAGAGATGGAGGAGCGCAGGTCTCCTGGGAGATGGAGGAGAGGGCTGAGGTCGTGAGGGAGAAGGAAATGGAGGGATGGCTGACAAAGAGATGAGGGATTGAGGATTGTTGGGCGAGAGAGGGTCAGAGAGATGAGGGATTGAGAAGAGGCGAGGGACCTGGAAATGATATGCACTTGAGTGGGCGCAGGAAATGGAAAATGGGGCGGGCACAGTGGAATGTTATTTTTGGGGCTGAATTAATTTTGAAGGCCCGAGTTAACTTTTATTCTTCCAAAACAAAAATAATGAACATATAATTTTTCAAGTTAAATAAATTATCAAAATTTGGAAAATTGACATTTGCCGGCGATATAGGTATTTTGCCGGCAAAAAATATATCCTTTGCCGGCGACACAAATATTTTGTCAGTAAAAAATAACCTTTGCCGGAGAGAGAGAGAAGAGTGTGCAAGAGAGAGAGTGAAAAGAGGGGTTCCGGTGGCGGGAGAGGGAAAAAAATTGGGAAATTTACCGACAATTATTTTTCATCGCAAAAAATAGAAATTTTCATCGGTAAAACTTAATTTATTTTTCTTTTTGAAAAAAAGTAAAAAAGTCTACCAACCTTTACCGATGTTTTATATTAAACGCCGGTGATAAATTTTCCGACGCTAATTTTCGTCGGTAAAAAAAAATTTTCGACACGTTTTGTCACGGGCAGACACGGGCGAGGCAAAATGGGATTTGTTGCCACTAACTCTATTGGTGGTGGCAACAAGTAAGAAATAGCCACAAAAACATTGGCGGCGGCAAAAAGTTCGACACTAAAAGTCATTTTTTTGGTAGTGGGAGCAATGGGTTCTCGGTGGGTATCGTGAGAAGAAGAAGGTGTGCGAAAATTTTTTGGTGTCAAGATTTGGGTTCTCAGTGGGTATCATCTATCCCTAATTTGGAGTTAAATTTTGGGTGTCAAAAAAAGGGTTCAAAATATTTTTGGAATATTAATTTGGCGGGTTTCTTTTTTTACGGCATACGAAATGTGGGCTGTGAAAGCTGATTAATTTTACAGCTTCTCAAAGCAGGCCGTGAACTTAATTTGAATGGCTTGGCCTTTTACAGCGTGCAACATGTGGGCTGTGATACCCTAATATTTTTACGGCTTGCGAATGTGGGCCGCAAATGCTCAATAATTTACGGCGTCCTAAATGCACGCTGTAATTGATAAGATCTCACGGCGCGCAAAATGCATGCCTTAATAAAGAGAAGAAAAAGCCCTTTTGCGGCTCGCATTCCATGCGCGCCGTACTATTATATCATTTACGGCTTGCATTCAATGCACGCCATAAATGACGCGCTGTAAAAGCCCTGAAATGGTGTAGTGTCCCTTGCTTGCTTTGACATGGTATCAGAGCCCTGAAGAAACTAAACTCTATACAGAGTTTTTTTCTGTCATCAAAAATTAGTGTTTCAGCTAATTTTATTCTTCAAGATCCAAGGTATTGTGGATTCTCAAGATCTGGAAGCCTTTCAAAGATCATATCTCCAGCCTAATTGTCTTTCATCATCCCTGATCGTCTCAGATCAAACGTGGCCCACCTGAGATCATCATCAACAGTTCAGCGGAATCAGCCCATCTTGGTCGACTGGATATATACATGTTTATGAAGATTTTCTGGAGATTTATAGATCATCAGAGGTAGGCCATCTACCATTATTTGTGGAAAATCTATTTTGTCCATTTCTTTTCATCACAGCCGTCCAAAATCTTGGATTTGGATTCGTTTTGCCTGAGACCACTTCCAGTAGGTGCAGAATTCTGCTGCTCACCCATCTTCATCCTCAGATCTGTATACAGATCACTTGGTGGGCCCCACGTGCAAAACTACACACTGACGACAGGGTCGTCTGGGTTATGTTTGCACTATATTTGTGCACTTTTCATTCTCTGTCTTCTGGGAACAGTTCTGGACACTTGATCTGATTGGTTGTGATCTGATCCATCATATTGTTTGTGATCTGATTGGTTTGTGATCAGATCCATCATTGGTTGCTGTCTACTACAACACCTGATCTGCTTGTGATCTGATCCATCATACTTTTTGTGATCTGCTCCATCATATTATTCTTCTTTGACAGTATCTTCCAAAATTAGAAGTCCTCTCACATCTGGTTAGCATTCCTTATCAGTTTGATTTAAGAACAGTGAGAGTTTTTTTGCACAGTTTAATAGATCTACTGTTTTACTGAAATAAAAAAAGTAAGAAATTAAATTGATCAAATTTAATGGAAAGAATTATACTTCCTGGTCCTATCAATTTCAAGTCTATCTTGAAGGAAAGAAAATGTGGGGACTTCTTTCAGGATAGGATTCACGACCTAAGGAAGATGACAAAAAAAAATACTCTCTTGGAATACTAAGGATGCCAAGATAAAAACCTGGATTCTTGGTTCCGTTGAACCACAATATATCCTGAACCTCAAACCTTACAAGACCTCCAAGGAGATGTGGCAATATCTGAAACAAGTGTATCACCAAGGGAATTCTGCCCGTCAATACCAACTTGAACTAGAGATTGCTCATTATTTCCAAGGCACCTCTTCTATCCAGGACTATTATACGGGTTTTCTCAATTTATGGGCAGAATATGATGAAATCAAATACCTCAATGTATCCGAGGCAGCTCTTTCTGAGATTCAAAAATTACAGGCAACTTCTCATAGAGACCAGTTCCTCATGAAATTGAGATCTGAATATGAGATCATTCGTTCCAATCTGATAAGCAGGATTCCATCTCCATCCCTGAATGAGTGTCTTAATGAACTCTTGCGAGAGGAACAAAGTCAGCTCACTCAGCATGTTCTGAAGCAACAGTCCTCAGGAAACTCTCCTGATGTCGCATATGCTGCCACTGCTAGTTACACTCCTGGTGTCTCTCACGGTCCAGGAGGGATCATTCGTCTTACTACTTATGTTGCTAAAAGACAACTCCCTGTAAGAGATCTCAGCAAAATCTAATGCTTTGGCTGTAAGAGTTATGGACACTATGCCTCACAGTGTAAGACCAAGTTTTGTAATTACTGCAAATCCAATGGTCATGTTATCAATGACTGCAAAAGGCGGCCACAAAATCGCACTCCACGAGCATATCATGTCAACACTGCTGATGCTACTACTTCCAGTGATAGTCCTTCCGCACCGGTCATGCCTTCGCCACCTCCTGCCTCCACTACTGCTCCTCAGATCACCCCTGAGCTTATTCAACAAATGATCATAAATGCCTTTTCTGCACTTGGCATTTCAGGTAACCACCAATCCTCTTCTTCCATATGGTTTATTGATTCTGGAGCTTCCAATCACGTGACCTCCTCCACCACTCATCTCTCTAACCTGTAACCATACAATGGAAATTTGCAAGTCCATACTGCTGATGGTCAAAAGCTTCCTATTATAGCTACTGGTGATATCATTCATTCTTTACCTCTCACAAATGTCTTTCTATCTCCTCATCTTACTACAAATCTTCTGTCTGTTGGACAACTGATTGATGATAATTGTAATGTTTCCTTTTCTCGCTTTGGTTGTGTTGTGTAGGATCAAGTGTCGGGGACGGTGATCGCGAAGGGGCCTAAGGTGGATGCCTGTTTCCTATTGTGATGCCTTCCTCTCAGAATAAACAAATCTCTGCTTTTTCTTGTTTTTCTCCTCAAGATGTTTGGAGGCTCTGGCACAATAGATTAGGCCATCCTCATTCAAAATTGTTATCTTTGATGTTGAACACTGGTAGTATTAATGAAAATAAAACATCTTTTAGTCACATTTCTGATGAGTGTTCTATTTGCAAACTTGGAAAAAGGAAAGTTCTTCCATTTTCTTCCAAATTTACTATGGCTTCAAATTGCTTTGACACTATTCATTGTGACGTCTGGGGGATTACTCCTGTAATTTCCATTTTCAACCCATGTTCTCCGATCTGATTCACATGGGTTTATTTCTTACACTTTAAATCTGAAGTCTTTGATACTTTCCAAAAATTTATGGCGTATGTTGAAAATCAATTTTCTACTCGCATAAAAGTTCTCCGATCTGATTCCGGGGGGAATATATGTCCCATCAGTTTCAAACTTATTTGCAAAAACACGGGATTTTATCACAGCGATCGTACCCTTACACTCCTCAACAAAACGGAGTTGCAGAACGCAAAAACAGACATCTCCTCGATACTGTTCGTTCTCTTCTCTTAGAATCATCAGTTCCCGCAAGATTTTGGCCGAAGCTTTAGCCACCGCGGTTCACTTAATCAATCGCTTACCATCCTATCGCATCACCAATCAAACACCATACTTTCGTCTCTTTTGTAAAGATCCTTCTTATACCCACCTGCGCATTTTTGGATGTGTGTGTTTTGTTCATCTTCCTCCGACTGAACGTACCAAATTAACTACTCAGTCCACCCAATGTGCATTCCTTGGCTATGCATCTCACCGAAAGGGGTATATCTGCTATGATCCTGTGATCAACCGTCTTTGCATCTCTCGAAATGTCACATTTTTCGAAAAATCAACTTTTTTTTCTAACCATTCCTCGGATTTACCGTCATTTTCTCATCTACCAGATTTTTCTGACCCAATCTCTTCTCCACTCATTGTCTATGAACGGCGTCGTTATAAGGATGTTCCACTACTGCCTCCCCCTCCGGATCCCTCACCGGCACATGATCTTGTCCCCGCTTCATCACATGATGCTTCATCTCCACTTCAGCTTCGACGCTCTACCCGCCTCTCTAAGCCTCCAGAAAAATATGGGTTCACTCACACATCCTTGCTTGCTACCCTCTCCTCCATTGCAATTCCTACTTCTTATTTAGAGGCAGTGAAGCATGACTGTTGGCAAAAGGCTATGCACGAAGAATTAGCTGCACTGCAGGAAAATCATACCTAGGATATTGTTCCATGTCCCTCATCTGCAAAACCTATCGGCTGCAAATGGGTTTTTTCAGTCAAACTTAAGGCTGATGGCTCGTTGGATCGTTATAAAGCACGGTTAGTCGCACTGAGCAACCGATAGGAATATGGCATCGATTATGAAGAAACATTTGCTCCAGTTGCAAAGATGACAACAATCCGTACTGTTCTTGCCATTGCTGCTTCTCGCTCCTGGCCTCTTTACCAATTTGATGTCAAGAATGCCTTGCTTCATGGTGATCTCAAGGAAGAAGTCTATATGCGCCTTCCCCAAGGAATTACAGGTGACTCGGCAGGAGACTGTGCGCGCTTCCGACGCTCTATTTATGGTCTTAAGCAAGCTCCGCGCGCTTGGTTTGAAAATTTTAGGGATGCTCTCCTTTATCTACAGTTCACTCAGAGTGCCTCTGATCCTTCGATGTTCCTTCATCGCTCCTCAAATAGGATTACTGTCCTCTTGGTGTACGTAGATGATATCATCATATATGGGACAGATTCTGGCATGATCACCCATCTACAAGCATCCTTACATGAATCTTTTCATATGAAAGATTTAGGGCCACTCACATACTTTTTAGGCCTTGAGGTTCATCAGTTAGAGAAAGGTCTCATCCTTGATCAACACAAATATGCTATGGATCTCATTGAGACGGCTGGTCTTAAACACTCAACTCCTGTAGATACACCTGTTGAGGCTAGTCTTCAGCTCGCGCACGATACGGGGTGATCTTCTTCCTGATGCCACAATGTATCACCGTTTAGTCGGCAGCTTGATCTACATGACTATCACTCGGCCCGATATCTCATATGCAGTGAATCTGGTTAGTCAGTTCATGACACAACCACGTCATCTCCACCTCGTTGATGTTCCGCGCATTCTTCGATATGTTCTTCATACACCATCTCGTGGTCTTTTCTTTCCTGTGGGCAATTCGACTTCTCTCATTGCTTACTCAGATTCTGACTGGGCTGGTTGCCCTGATAGTCGACGATCTACCATGGGTTGGTGCATGTTCCTAGGGGACTCGTTGATCTCCTGGAAGTGTAAGAAACAAGATAAAGTCTCCAAATCATCCACATAAGCAGAATATCGTGCTATGCCGGCTGCCACCTCTGAAATTGTCTGGCTACGGGGTCTCCTTTCTGAGCTTGGATTTCCACAATTTGGCCCTACACCTCTTTATGCCAACAATACCAGTGCCATACGGATTACTGAAAATCATGTCTTTCATGAACGCACAAAGCATATTGAAGTGGCTTGTCATTACATATGTGATGAATTTGTGCGTGAAGCAATTACTCTCCCCCATGTTCCTACCAGACTTCAAATTGCAGATATATTTACCAAGGGACTTCCTCGGCCACGACACCAATTCTTAGTTGGCAAATTGATGCTCGTGGATTCACCCACATCAATTTGAGGGGGGTGTCAAATGGGTTAGTGCTAAATGGGTCAGTGGGTCACAGCCCATGACAAATAAAGCCCAAACTTGTGGGACAAATCATCTCACGTGTACAGCTATGTAACTTTTATTTTTGCCTTATTAGGAGATATGATTAGATTGTAATTAGATTAGAATGGCTGTAATCTAGTTGATTGCTACAATCACTGTATCATGTATAGCAACTATATTTCTGTATAAAGGAGCATCGTGACCCTCAAAGGGATCATCGAATTCACAAAGTTATTTCTCTCTTCTTCCCTTGCTTGCTTTGACAGAACTTGGGGTCTATTTTGTAAGACATCTAACAATTGTCTCTGTACTTGGGCCATCTCTTCATCTTTCTTGGCCATCTGTTCTTGGAATCTGGCTTGATTTTCATTGGCCTGCCTCTGTTGGTCCAGCATAGCTTGCATCAGTGCTTGAAACTGTGTAGCTGTAGGTGCCTCCGTATGATTTGTTTCATTTTGATTGCTAGCTAAAGGAAATTATTTGCTGGTTGTTTTCTCGGAGCCATGATGCTGCAAAATAAATTGTTAGTACATAAATAAACATGGTATTTGGTTGGTCATCTAGGTCCGAACTAATCGAAGTAACAAACTCACGGATCCTCGCCACGTCCTTAGGATTTCTAGTTTCTTTTAAGTGCCTGAAATGAGTCCTGCTCTGATACCAGTCATGTCGCGACCCCGGACCGAGATCCAAGGATTAAGACCCGGGCCCGCGACGGAAATGCGTGTCGGTTACGATTTCCCACAAGTTTCCGCGGTGAGGATCCCTAAATAAGGGAACTAACTCACAAGACTAGATATGTGGAAGCATGTAGCAAAGCGTGTCACACAAGTCATAACCAATAAGATGCAAGAGAAATAACAACATTGAGACTTGGTACCAAAAGTAGGAATGTAAACAAAGCGTTCCCATCATAATTAAAATTCCAAGTTATACAAAATTATTTATAATTCTAATTACATTACCATAAGAGGCCAATAAAGGCTAATACATATCCAAAGGTCTGAGATTAAAATCCCAAAATATCATAAACAAACTCATGAACCCGCCCGACGACTAGTTGACATTGTCGGGCTGCCACTCACGAGCTAAGGGCGGCTCAACAGCCTCCTCCTAACGCTCCTCCTCAAAGGCAGCGCCTCCTGCACCTGGGCACCAAAATACAAGGGTCAAACACGACGGTTTGGCAGGTAATCAATTTATGCATGAGCATGGAATAAATATAATTTTGAAGAACAATATTAAAAGATATATTTATTTCAAAACATTTCATGACTGAATGTTCTTTTCAAAAATACAAACTAACAAGAGTACTTATAATATCATGACTCGTAAATCCACAAAGAGCTCATCCTTTCTCTATCATTCATGATGACAAGAGTAAGCAAAGACAAAGCAAAGCTGAACTCAACAAAGCAAAGGCCCAAGCCACACAAGGTGGGAGGGAAAACCAGCCGCAGAACCGGGACAAAGCAAAGATGTGTATAAATTACACAACTAATCTGTAGATAGTCCTTATGTTTAAAGACCCCCCAACTAGTGGATCAGACTGGAGGGGGGCAGTCCAAGCTCAGTGGTATTCACATAAGTTCATGAATGCACAAAACAAAGCGAGACATATATCAGACGAATCGAGAATTGGGGGAAATCACTTATCAAAGCGAACAAAACAAAACTAAACGGAATAGCATAAGCTATAACTTATCAAGGCATACGAAGTGATCCCTTTTTATACAAAAATCAAATCTTCAAACATGCTTATACTTGAAATCCAAAATGAGTACACGGAGATATTTCTTGTATCGAAACTAAAATTCGAAAACGAAGTCCTTCAATCATAGGCTAAGACCATTTATTGACTCTTGTGGAGTTGAAACCCAAATGTCGGATATTTAAAAGAATTGGTGCCCCGATGTTAATAGACATTTGAACTTTCAATTGCACAATGTTCAATTAGGAATTTCTCACATTATTCTAATTGTTTAATTCTCAAGAAATCCACAAAATAATGAAATTTGGTCCAAGAATCATTTCAGGTCTTTAACACTAAGGAGGATCACAAAACAGGCCCAAGAAACATATAAAAGGGCATTAAACAGGCCCAGTTGGGCTGGAAGACAGGGACTGGGCCCGCTCGAGCGGGCTTGGGTCCGCTCCTCCCAGAAAGGGGCCTCGCTATAACGACCCCAGAGCAGAGCCTGCATTCTGGTTGGTCCGAGTGTGCACTGTTTTAAGCCTCCTTTGCATTTCTTTTGAATTCTTTCTTCTTTCCTTCATCAACAAACTTCCTAAAGCATCCAAGACTGAACTGATCCTTGTCTAAACATTATTCAAGCATCACTAAACCAATATCATTACATTGCATTTACAAAAATTAGTATGGAAAATATAAATTTAACACATGAAAGATATACAATTTCTGAGCTGAACTCTTTTCATAAAAAAATCACTAATAAGAGGAAAGAACTTCCCATATCAAGCTAATAAAATCAAATCCAAGCTGAGCATAAATTTAAAGATCATGAACATAACATAAATTAAAAGTTTAAAAGCAACAAAATCATGCATTGCAAGGTGAAAAACAGTCCAAGATTTCACATGCACATAGAACCTATATAGATTACTTGCCTCTTAGCCCAAATCTAAACAAACTTCACTCAAAGATCCTATCTGTAAGTGCCTAAATATTACGGACTTTGTAATGAAGATTATCTTGAGTCTGATGCTCCTTGGAAGATGGTGGATGGCCTGAGAACCTGAAAGGGAAAAAGATGAGGACGTCAAAGGACCCTGGCTGTGGGCAGCACAAGGCTCTCCGATGCCTAAGTCAGTAAGGGGTCTGAGCAGTAGGACAGAGATAAGGGAGAAGAGAGACAGAGTAACGGCTCTATGATTGTGTTGTGCATACCTGTAATGGAGATCGCTCCTCCATTTATAGAGGAGGAGGTCTACGTTGCATGGTGAGGCTCATGATGACGTCCTAGCATTCCCAGGGATATCGTCATGTCAACTCATTACTCATTAAATGGCAGTCCGATCAGCCCATTGCGCATTAAATGCTGGTCTAATCGGGCCTTACCACATCTGACTTTTGGGCCTAATCCCATCGGGCCTGGCTTGGGGCCATACTTTGATGGGACGCAGCTGCTGGGTGCCACGCTGTCAGGGGTTAGAGATGGCCATGATGGCTTTGTCAGTTCCAGTTGGGCACTCTTGAAAGGACAGCCATTACCGCCCATCTCGGCTAAGGGTCTGGCTCCGGTGCCGAATTGGGTGGTCGAAGTGTAGGCTTCGCATTGAGGTCGGGGGTGCCCGGGACCAGAGACAGTCTTGAGTTCGGGAAATAGATGAATAATGTTTGCCGAGGTCAGAGCGCTATTAATGGGCATAAGCGCCGAAGTTAGCATAACCTCGGCACTTCGGGAGACATCCCCACACACTATCCAAAGAGAGCCACGAAATCTACAAAGGAATCCCAAAAACCATTCAAAAATCACCATTTTGAACAAACAAAACCCCCATTTCGAAAATGGGTTTGCATATTAGTAGAAAAGCTTCCTAAGGAGCTCAAAAGACTCCATTAAAAAGATCAAGGTGAGTTCTAACGTGTAGCTAGTTGAACAAGAAGGAAAGGAGAGGAAATGGTAGTTGCCCAGCTGAAAATCCCAAGAAAATTACAGCAAAGGGAAGCTTGGAGTGAGAGGAAGAAGATGGTAGTCTTAGTTTTTCAAATGGGGACCTCTAGCTTAGGCATGCAAGAGGAGAGAGTTCCATTCTCAGTTCTGTTGCAGGAAAACACAATGTGTTCTGAACGAAGGGGATGACTTAATAAGTGGAGAGTGGGGCCCAATACAGCTAAGACTTGAAATGGCTAAATCATGATCTTGCGGGCCCCGGATGAGATCCACAAAACAGGATAAAATGATCCTTGAAAAGTCTATTTTCCAACGAGTATAAATTTGACATAGTTTTGAATTTTTTGAAATTTGTGCCAGGTTTAGTGTGAAAAGTCGATTTTACCATTCTTGGGCCAAAACTTGGGTTTTTGGGCCTCAAACACAGATGGGTTGAAAACGAAAGTTGTAACAAATAGTAAAATCATTCAAATGGAATAAAAATCGCGCTTAAAATCAAAGAATCGGAATTTCCTCCAAAACTTACCCGTACACTCAAGGCGTCCCTGATTGTGTCTGACTAAAAATAATCGCTCTCAAAATTCCCCAAAGCTATGTTCAAGGCTAAAACAAATCAATTTCTAAGCCAACGATAACTAGACCCATTTAAGACTAAGCACTCGCTAAACTAACACTAATCAAGTTGGTTTGGGTCGGGGTCTAACAGTATATGACTTTAAGATATCTCAATGTAAAACCCGATTACGGAAGGCCAAATTTATAGTCTACTCAAATGTTGGATTTGCAACAACATAGATGTAATGACTCCAAGATTTGGAGAAATCCCTGTCTGTCAATAGAGCTCTTGTGGGACAAGTGAGACTCATATAGAGATCACACATGGTAGGCCCATGTGGACCTTAATTAGGGCGAGCACAATGCCAAAATAAGGACCTTAGGATGATCATGAACATGACAAAAAAATCAGGAGGATCTGTACTAGCCCTTGTATTGGCCTTTAGATAGCATCCTACTGTGGTTAGGAGAATAGAGTTTGACCGCTAAATGGGAAAATCATGGAAAACACATGCATGTAGGACTGTCAATTGTGTCGTGTTAACGAATTCGGGTTACGAGTTAACGAATTCGTGTTAAAATCACCTCAACTCGTACACGACCCGTTAACTTAACGGGTCAGAAATTCCAAACTCAAACACGACCCGTTAATTTAACGGGTTACACGACCCAACCCGTTAACCCGTTAAGTAATTAAGTTATTTCAAAAATTAAAAGAAAATCCATAAAAAAATATATATAAGGAGAAAAATATATAAGCCATACGAAACTTTAAATGAGGATCTCGAGTGGATCCCACCTAAAGCCCCACTATAAAATAATAAATTTCAATTTATTTTTTTATGAATATAAATTAATTCTAGCTACACTTAGGGACTAAAAAAATTTAACAGGTTAAGTGGGTTGTTAACGGGTTACTGGTTTAATTCATACACGACCCGTTAACTTAACGTGTTAATGGATTTGACCCGTTAATGACCCGAACCCATTAAGAGCCCACCCGAACCCGTTAATATCATGTGGATTCGTGTCGTGTTAACGGGTCGTGTGGCATTTTGACAGCCCTACATACATGCCAAGTGACTTAAAGAAAACTTTAACGTGAAAACAGACTGGATATTGTGCTTATGTTGTCCAGCTCATGGGTACACTTGGACGCATCCATATAATTGGGTGTAGGCAGGGTGGAAAGAATCCTTTATGGATTAGGGATATATAAAATGGGGCATTCGGCGACGGGTCCCTGAATATTTCACTTTATTGTCTTAGATCCACAATCTTTTTTCATAGTGTTATAGGTCTTTTTTTCAAATTTGAAGACCTAAAATGTCTATTTACCCTTTCTTCAAAATCATATCCCACGATTAGTGGGATATCCCATTAATAATAGCCAACTAACATTTAATTGCCCACGATTAATGAAATCCCCAGATGTTCAAATAAATTCTAAAAACACACATATAAATTTCAAAATAACGAAAATAAATTTCAAAAAATGAAATAAATTCAAAAAATGCAATAAGTTAAAAAAAGCAATATATAATCAAATAACGCAAATAAATTTAAAAAGATGCAAATAAGTTTCAAAATATCCAAATAAATTCCAGAAAATATAAATAAATTGCAAAAGAGTCAAATAAATCTCAAAAGATCCAAAGAAAATTTCAAAAAATGCAAATAAATTTAAAATAACAAAAATAAATTTTAAAAAATGCAATAATTTCAAAAAAAAGCAATAAATTTGAAAAGATAAAAATAAATTTTAAAAGACGCAAATAAATTTAAAAAATACATATAGATTTCAAAAAACGTAAATAAATTTGCTAAAAAACTCAGATAAATTTTGAAAAAAAACTCAGATAAATTTACCAAAAACACAAAGAAATATGATAAAAAACAGATAAATTTGACAAAAAATCAGATAAATTCAAACAAAACTCAGATAAATTTTGAAAAAAACTCAGATAAATTTACCAAAAACACAAAGAAATATGATAAAACTCAGATAAATTTACTCAAAACTCAGATAAATTTTATAAAAAAAACTCAGAACTCAGATAAATTTACGCAAAACTCAAATAAATTTGACAAAACTCAAAACTCAGAGAAATTTGTTTAAGGACTCAGATAAATTTACACAAAACTCAAATAAATTTGACAAAACTCAGATAAATTTTATAAAAAAACTCAGAACTCAGATAAATTTACACAAAACTCAGATAAATTTCATACAAACTCATATTTACGTTCTTTCTACCTTGTAGATTTCGTTAATACGAACCCAACAAAAAAAATGGAGTGCGAATCTGAGTCCGGAAGGTTCCGGAAATCCAAAATCAATTATGGCCGTTCAAACGGTCAAACCTACTTCTGACTTGCAACTGTGCTGGGCTTCTGGAGCAGGTGGGCTGGACCTGACCTGGAACTGACCCAAGACCTGGGAGTCGCCCAAGGAGTCATCTTCTTCGTTTTCTCTGTTCCTGGAACAGAACAGAGATTGTAGCGCGGTCTCCTTCTTACGGTCATCTTCTCCGACGACGCTGGGCGAGCGGTCGGACTGGCGAGACGACGGTGGCAGAGACAACAGTCTCCGGTGAATGCTGCGGCGACTATGATAGGCGTAACGGCTGCAGCGGTTTCAACTGCTACAGGGATTAGCAGAGGCGAAGGGCGACGGGCAGCGGAAGGCTGGAGCAGTAGAACCTCTCCCTTTCTCCAACGCAGGCGATGAATCCGGTCATCCCTGTCGGCTCCAATGAGATCAAAAATTCGATTGCGATTCAGACCATACCAGGATTCGAAAATCATGTTTGTCTTCAAGCGTGGCCCACCTACGATGAATTTGTTTCAGTGTACGACTTCTTCCAGCCCTGATCAGAATTTCGATCTACCGCGTCGCAAAATCAAGAGATCACGATGGTCTCTTCTCCGGATTAAACCCAGTAGAGATCAACGATTTCCTTCTCTGCAAACTCGAAAATGGAGCTGCTCCACGCAGCTTCCCTGCAGAAGGTGGGCCACGCAGAACGGAAGAGGACCTGATCCTAACCGCAATCGATGTCAATTGAGGTCTAGAAGAAGAGGGCTAATATAAGATTTAAAATTTGAAATTTCAAAATTTATGCCTAAAACGGTTAAAAGGGTAAATCAATCATAAAAAATGTATCCAGGGACCTCTCGCCACAATATGTCCAGCTGCATGGACCATAGGCCTTAAAAAGTTTTTCCTTCGACTGGAGGTTGGATACATTCACTTATAGGGACCTTTTGCTAATTTTGCCCATATAAAAACTCAGCCATAGCAGATCATCCAGAAGATTATCACCGACAAGCATAATGCATATGCACATTATATGGTCTGGCTCGTGGAGCCCACTTGGATGCTTTGGATTGAAAGATCTCTTTATGAATAAGAGAGTCAAATAAAAAATAGAGCATCAGATTATCTTAGTCCTTGATTTAATAGTCTCATAGTGTAATGGTCCTTTAACCATAGGTTTTTTTTTTTTTTTTTTAGATTCAAAGCAACAGTGAGTAAAGGTTTAATGAGCACAAAATTGGCCCAGATCATGGGGGACGAGTGAGAGGAGCCGCACTGATTAAAGGTAGGTCTAAGCAAGCCCCATAGAGCTGGATTGTACATGAAATCGAAGAGAAAATTTTCCATGATGAAATGTTCGTTCAAAACTAAAAACAGGTGTCCTATATGTGAGACCCCAACCCCTAATTCCTGGGTTTTATGTTGATTAAGTTGTAGATTAGTTCTCTAAGTGGGATTAGTGGTTATTTGGTTGAGTTTGTGAGTTAGAATGACTTTTCATCAGTTTTAGGAAGTTTTGAGAGCCAGTGAACATAGTCAGTGATCGTAGGCCCTATTTATTTTGTGTGCTCAGCGTGGAGAGATTCTTAGTGATTCCTAAAAATTCTCATTTTAGCTTCGTTTGACTAATCTCGTCATTCCCTACAACTTTCGTGCTCACTCTGTACCCATTTGAAGCTCTGAAAATAAGTTTTTCCAGCCCTGGGGGCAAATCGGTCTTTTCACATTGATTCTTGACCCAAATTTCGAGATCTCAGAACCATGCCAAAATTATACTTTTTGTAAACTAGATTTTATGAAGAACAACTTTCTCTTCTTTGTCAAGCTCATTTGAGGCCCGAAAAATCATGTTTTTGGCCCAACAAGTCTAGTCAGTAGTGGGACCCATCCCCATCCTCTATATAAGCTAAACCCTTCTTCACTCTTCCCTATTTCCAGCTCAAAGACGTGGGGGAGGTTGTGGCTTGCTCTAGGGTTTTTTTCCCCTTTTTCTTCTTGCTCTTCCATCTCCAATCCGCTACCAATCTTGCACCAAATCAAAAATGGGTTTCATCTTCTTTTTCCTCACCTTGCAAGCTTTCCATGGATGTCATTAGAGGAGAGATCTAGCTATCCTAGGGTCTTCTTTGAGCAATCTCTTGTCATTTGAGGAACCTACAAGTAAGTTATCTTCTCCATCTTCTAGATTTGGATTTTCCTAGCCGTAAAGAGGCACTATCTTTATTTTTTTTAGGAGCTCTCTCCTCATTGTTCCTTGTGTTGACTTATAGGGTTCTAAATGGTTGGTTTTGGGGGTTTTTATGATTTTCTTGTAGATTGGCTTGGAGAGTGTGTTTAGAGCTTGCTTAGCTAGTTGGAGACCCAAGGCAAGCAGATGAATGGATTGTTTTGATTTATGAACATGTTTTGTGAGAAAACTTGATTTTCATTGATGGTTTTTATGATTTCTTACTTGCTTCTTGCTATGGTTTCCATTAATTTCAAAATGTGCATATTGATGAGTCTATCTCTCTTGTTTAATCTCTTGGAAAGTGTATGCATTTGATTATGTTAAAGCTTGCCTTATATGTTATCATGGATTCCATAGGTGATGGGTTTCTCTCATGATGAATGTGGATGAGAAAGGAGATGATTTGTTATTTTTGGTGGAATGTTTTAATGAATGAATGTGGTTTTTGGAGGTGGTTATAAGCCCTCATTTATGTGGGAGAATGGTGGTTCAAAGGGGTTACAAAAGGGAGGAAGAAACCACATCAAAAGATGGAAAAGGGGGCCAAAAATCGCATTTGAGCAGCCCAGGTAGAAGACTGGCTGGCTCATGTGAGCCTAGGCCCGGTTGAGCGAGACTGATTTCTGGGCAGGCTCGCTCAAGCAAGGGATTGCTCGGCTGAGCAAGCCTAGGTTTTGCCCAGGCCAATAAAGGGAGGCTAGAATCTGGTTTTCTTGGTCCGGGAGAGGTCTGTTGGAGCCCTAATGTAATGAGGAGGCTTAGGAAGGATTGTTGGAGTCAGGTGGAGAAAGAAACCCCATCTCGGAGATTCATTGAGGATTTTTTTAGGGCTTGTCAAGTTGTGTAGGGAGCTTGGACTGTCCTTAATTTTATTGAGTACCAAGTTAGTGACAAAAACCGACATATAGGACCCTTGTACACCTTGACATAAATCTTGAACCCTCAATGTATGGTTCGAAATCTTGCGGAAATCCTTTTATGTTTTCTTTTACTTGGATTTCATATGTACTCTACTGTTTTCATGAGATTTTACTAGTTCTAGTTCAAAAATACTGATTTGTGCACTTTAAAGTGTCTTGCATGCCCGTATTATGCATGACCAGATACAAATGTGTTATTTGTGCCTATGGGCACCCCGTCCCGTTTATATATGTACTTGTCTTGATTTCTTGCATATGACCTATATGTCGGCGCCACTAAGCTTAGACGGCCATGTCAGCTTGATCCACCAACTTGGAGATCCCCCTCCCGTTCCCGCCAACTGCAGTTGGATCCCGTTCCGTCTCGATACCCGGTTCGCTACCGCAGTCCCGCCATGATGTGCTCTCATCACGTTAGTGATAGAGGACTTAGCTTGATGTGGTTGCCTCCCGTCCTTACAATTGTGGCTCCCCTGAAGAAGGGTAATTTGCAGGGTCCGCTTATGGGTTGGGTTTGCAATGTGAGGAATACCCGATTTGTCAAATATTCATGCTTTATACATGCTTTAAAGGAATACATGTTTTGTCAACTATTCATGTTTTACACTCGTTTTATATGAATACAGGATTTTGTCAGATATCCATGATTTTCCACACATTTTAATTATGTACAGCTTTTGATCAAATAACTTGATTTATCATATGTTTTATTCTTCAGTATATTGTTTATATCATTTCACCTACTTGCCAGGTCATCGTGTCTAACCCACTATTTTGGTACTCATGTCCAGACTTCTTCGCCCCGAGCTAAGTGCATTTGTTGGTTGTGGAGCCATGAGTTTGCAGGTTGTTTTGTTGGCTATGTCATATAGACATTGAACTTGACATCGGAGCTACGTCACATGTGGGGTAGTGGTTATTAGCTTGTTATTGTATAACTTCTATTAGCCTTTTCTTGGGATTTTAATTAATTCACTTTGATATTTGTAACTTGAACATATATAAGGGAATGTAACTGTCAGATATGTATTTTATTGTGATGGTTTATTCCAGTCTGATATGGTTCTTAATATGATAGCTTTATGCTAGCGGTTGAGTGCGATGCGAAATCCGACGGCCACGAACTCCGGGTCGCAACGCCACGAAAGCTTCTGCAAAATATTCAGAGTGCGCTGGAAATTTTCATCCTCACACACGCAGATCTTGGGAGAAAAATAATTATTACTTAATCCCAAATTCACACTCCCCGAGGTCGGACCGCTGCAAGGTCCAGGTTTGGGGGCGTGACACTATACATTGGTAATGACAAAGAAAAAAATACTGAAACAACAAATTTCAAAATCGAACTAGTAAGGAACTAAGATTATTGATACGAGCGAGATTGTAGTAAAGAAAATTTTAAATGGAGGTTTCAAGTTTGGTATGCCGAACATAAAAATTTGACTAATCAAGCTCTCGAGTATACCTTCAAATATCATTTGCAAAAAGTGAGAAAGAAGTTTATTTCCCTTAAAACATGAACAATGTAAGTATGCAACATGATTGTGAGTTCAGGGTTCCAAAAATCAATGGTTACAAGTATGTGGCATTTCTTTTTTCCTTTTTCTCTCCTCCAAAGAGCTGTATTGTTGGCTCGAGTCATGGTCAAATAAGAGGAAAGGAGAAAAAAAATATATAGTGCTACATATGAGATATGGATCTTGGGTCGATGCCCACTTTAGATGAATTAGGGTTATAATTAGGGTTCCTCAATTATGAGGGTACTTTACCTATAAATAGGCTCTCTCTTTGTATTTACACACATATAATGAGATAATAAAAAACTCTCTCTCTTCTCCCTTTAATCTTCTTTCTCTTGGTCTCTCTTTTATAACACGTTATTAGCATAGATCGTAGGTGCAAAGAAATCGTCCGGTATTCTTGTGGTGCATACAAAACCAGACACAAAGAAGGAAACAGAACTACTGTTTCCCTTACAAACAAGCCATCACTCTGCCTCAAGAACCGTGCAACAATAAGTCCATAACAAGTTTTGTTTTTACTTTAGGGAGTACGTGCATGATTTTTTTACTTCCAGCCTCCGGTCACGCGCCATAACAAGTTTTTTTTTTTTTTTTTTAACTTTCCTTGTCTACAAGTGCCGTCAAGTATTGGAATGCGCGCCTTATGTCCATCTTGTTTTCGGGTCAGCCCATAACTTCTTCGTTCGATCTCCGATCGACAAACAGTTTGGTTATGTGGATTCGAGATAACGAGCACTATCTAGTAGACGCAACGGATTAGCATTTCAACTATCATAATTTTTTCTGAACCTCGATTAAGTAATATCTAAACCATAGTTAAACCCAATTTATTAGAATGCATGAAATCAATTTATAATGATTGCTTTTTACAGTATTCATAGTGTTTGGTTACTGTTCATCCTCTTTCATGATTTATTTATTTAATTTAAATTTATCAATGCTATGAATGGATCACAAAATAGAATCAAAAGTTCTAAATTTGAAACCGAAGTTCACCAATCTATAGACCAGCAGTCCTAAAAGTTGGAATACTGATATGAATATGTAAATTCATATCCATAAATTAAAACCTAGAGTTTTTGGTTCAAATCCAAATAAATTATAAGGCCATGAAATCAAATGTGAAGATTTGACAAAACCAAAAGTTCTAATTAATTGTTAAAATCAGAAGTTCTACTTCAAGCCTGAAGATTTGACAGAACCAGAAGTTCTAATCAACTGTTAGAAACAGAAGTTCTACTTCAAACCTGAAGATTTGACAGAATCTGCAGTTCTAATTTCATGTATTATGAAATTGAAGTTCTACAAATTTGGGGTGTTAGTCAGTGGTTATCTTTCTCTTATTTAATTAGGTTGTGGGACCCATTGGGTGGCCTGATCAAGGATCAAGTCCGATCTTGTGGCCGTGTAAGGCTGGGCGATATTAACGAGTGAGGTTGATCTTGGGTTTTGATCGGTGGGGCCTACTCTCCAAACAACCCAGACGATTTGGCATGAAGCCCATCGTTTTTTTAAGATGGGTTCTGTGTGTTTGTTGACCTGCACGTATGTGTGGGTTCTATACATGAATTGGAAATATTAAAAAAGAAAAAAAAAAAAAAAAGGGGGACGGTTTGACCAGAGCTTGGATGGGAAGGAGTAAGACCTCATGTGCCAAGGCCCTGCCAGTTTCTAATGAATCTAAATTAGGCCCTTAGGTCTGATTTCGTGGAAATACACTAAGGTTGGTTTTGGGTATGAATTTCCAATTTTTTTATAAATATCATAAAATTTGCAAGGAGGCCCGGATAGTCTTTGATAATTATGGCTAGACCCTTTGGTTAATTTATAAAGCTTTGAATATGGAAAAGTGGGCATTGGTCATGCACTTGCCTTGCACCAAAGGAAGTGGTGAAACAATACAAGGCCTTTGTTCATTTAGCAGAGACAAATGATCTAGAAGGCTGGAATTGGAATACAATGACACCAGAGAAGCCTCCAATTGACATTACAAACTTGGAGACGTCTTTGAGGATGAGGACAACCAACTTCTAGATAATGAGGCATTTGACACTCACTTGGGAGCACCCCTTGGCATGGTCTAGAAGACCAATAATTCTTTAAACTTTTACAAACTTAATTTTTTAATTCATTTGAGATGCATGTTTCTTAGACTTTTCCTTTATGATGGGGATCTTTATTTTTCATTAATGTCCTAATTTATGGTGAATGATTTAATTATTTTAGTTTTATCATATGATTGCATATTTATATTGATTTATTATTTAAGGTATGAATCATGGAACTGATAACAATCTATGTTTGGTAGATAGTGCCACAACACACCATTCTGAAAAATTAGAAATTTTTCTCAGAATTGTTGTTCATTTCACGAAAGGTATCCAACATAGCTGGACCTGTGCAAATAATTGAAGGCTCTTGAAGAGCCCATATGATGAGACAATATTCCCACCGTTACGGGGAGATAAGTTAGTTCCTGAAGAACGTATTTTTAGAAGCTTGATGATTCTAATAGGGCTGTGGATCCAGCCCTTTGATGAGGGGCCCGGCCTGGCTTAGCCCGTAAAAGCCCGTAAAAGCCCTCAATGAGGGCTTTTCCTTTTGTCTTAAAGCCTGAGGGTAGGATGCGACCCCCATTTTGAAAAGCCCGCAACCTTGAGGGCCGAGGTATGGGTTGCCTTAGCCGGCCCGAGGGGGCCCAACTCAGCCCAACTCCTTGTCTATATATATATATAAAATAAATAGACGATTTAAAGGGAAAAAACCCTTAGATATCTGGTGAACAAAAAAAGGCCCCAATAGATATATGTGAACGAAAGTGGCCCTATGGGTAGGTTTTGTGTTTTTTTTAACTGTGGAAGCCAAGTATCGATATCGACGCTCCTTTTATTATTTTTAACCGGAACGTCGACCTCGGCAAGATCTCCTTCAACGGGGGCATCTCCACCACGTTCAAGTACTGCAAGAGCTTCTCCTGCAACACTGTTTTTCTCAATAGGTGATGCAAATGGGCAGGCCGCTCTCGATAGGAGTCGAGACAACAGTGGAAGAAGGTGAAGCTTAGGTTAGAGAAGATGATGGCATGTTTGCAAAAGGAGAATATGCAGCGATTGTGTGAAGGTGCAATTGAAGATGATAGGCTTGTGTTTTGTGATGGAGCCTGGGTTTGATGGGGCTCTTTAGATCATGAGAAGAAAGATGGAATGACAAGAGAGATGGTGAAAATGGATTATGGTGTTGGAGGAAGAAGATGTAGGTTGTGAGTGGAAACAAAATATGGAAAGATACAAGAGAGATGAAGATTGGTGTTTAGCGGTGTTGAGGATGCTGGGTTGAGCAAGAAATGGAATGGAAAATGGAGAAAGAGGAAGAAAGAAGACGGAGAAGATGACACGAGCGTCGATATCAACCATCAACTAAGTTGCAAACCTCGATGCTCAAGGTGAAGAAAAAAAAATAGGGGAAAGGGAAGACCTTCCTGTCGGTGGAGATCTTTTGGGGTTTTTTCCGTGCACGGGACATCTAAGTGGGGTTTATGCGTAAAATCCTCAAATAAATAATATGTATAATATAATGGGGACAGCTCTCCTAAGCTCAAACTTAGGATAAGGTAAGCTCAAGTCTGTGGTGAGGCCCACCTGAGGACCCACATGGGGATGGAGATGGGGGGATTTCAAGGACTCCCGAGGATCCTTGCTTATGCAAAAAATCAGCCTCAACCGTGATTTTTATCATCTCCATATGGGCCCAAAAGTTTAATGGTCAACAGTCCATTCGGTTCGATACATATTCAATCGAACGGTCTAGTAAATTCAGATCTGACCGAAAGTTGGTGGACATATGCAATTTAGGGGGGTCATGTGTTTGGACCATTTGGATGGACCAAATATGGGCCCCACAAGCATGATCTTACGAGGCTTTATCCTAAGCTTGAGCTTAGGAGAGCCTTGCTCTAATATAATAAATATATATAGATTTTTAAATATATATATATATAAAGAACTCCTCTAATTAGAAATTAATTATAGAGACTTAATATTTTGTAATTATTTTTACAAAAAATTATTCAAGTGGACCTTGCATATGGAGTTAAAGTTTGTGATTCATACATCAAATCATCATGGACATTCATCTTCGGTAGTCAAAGTTTAATTGTTTTGTTATAAAATCCAACGGTGATGTTTTAAATAACTACAAATTAGGATTAATGCTAATTCAAGAATGATCTAATATTTATTTGAACCATGCGTCCTAAATAATCTATTTGGAAAACTTCAACTACAACAATCTTACTAATAGCCTGACGATAAACAAAATAAGGCATATTACTTAAACTATGTAACTACGGCTAGTGTGCTAAGGTATTTAATAATGTCTTTCTATATCCTAATTTCATGTCACAATACTATCAAATTAGCTTAGTTCATTTAATCCTAAATAATATTTTCATAAAACGATAAAGTAACTTGTTTCGTGCATCCTTTTAGAAGTGGTAGAAAAAGATTGACTTTTACAGTGTATCTCGAATAAAGGAGGGCTAGCATCAAGCTATAGAAAAATTATTATATATAATAATAATATTAAAAAAATAATTTCTTTTAGCCCTAGCCGTTAAGGGGAGAGTAAGGGCTTCGATATGGTAGGCTCACCATGAGCTTCGAGGGCTTGGGCTCAACCTAGGCCCATCCCACATATATGATGGTAGGGTAAGGGCTTACCCCGGCCCGACCCTTTGACAACCATAATCCTAATGCTTAAGGGGGATATTTGTAAACCATCAAAACATATTTGGGTATCAGAGGCATTGCTTAGTTAGAGATTGAAGTTTCCCTTGAGCCAATAGAATGATTGGAGGCTTTACATGTGCCCACAAGTTTAGTTTTGGATTGTTCAGAATTGAATGTCCCTCGCACTCAAGGCCAAAAGGCTCATGGGCTAGGCAGGGCAAGAAATACCCTGAATGGTAAAATAAAAGGAAGGATTGGAATGGAGGTTTGCTAGGCTTGTAGTCAAAATGGGTACACTGCAAAAGGCTCCATGGGAAACCTCTACCAGATGCAGGTCCAAGAACTCATACTTCAAAGTATTGAGAGTAAAATATTTCAGAAGAGTGAAGAAAATCTCAAATTCCAAAATGTGAAACTTGAGTATGCACTGTATCTAAATAAATATAACAGAACAAACAGATTTGATACATAAAGAAAATAAAAGGTGATTGATTCCCTGATTGCAGGGCAGGCATTACATACAAAATAGGAAATGTACGCACAATATACTTAACCAAGCTTTCAATGATAAGCATTAGCTGAGTCAGCCTTCTATAAATAAATTCAAGACATCCCACTGGTTAGCTATGACGATTTATGTTAAGGTATGCTATTGCATCCCCGCAAAATTGGGATATTTTAAATCGGTGGTCCCCATAATAGAATTTCATTTACCTCTCACACTTACCTTGTGAGTAATAACCAGTGGGGCCCACCCAATCACCAACCCAAATGGACCATTCAAGCCTTTGTAACATGTTTGATTTTTATTTAACAGTAACTAGGGGTGCACAAAAAAACCACTAAACCGATCTGGCCTGAACCGAACCGGGCGATTGGGGTCGATTTTGTAGTAGATTGGTTCGGCCACGGTTTGGATTTCCTTCAAACCGTTCTATTCAGTTTGATTTTCGGTTTGAAGGTGCGGTTAAATTGCTCAAACCAAACCGAACCGAACCAATTATATAAATATAATTTTTTTATAAAATATATAAAGGAATATGAAAAATTACTTGAAGAAAGACTCGAACCCTCCCTCCGTTACCTGAAGTCCAACATCTCTCATCAATTGAATTGCCATTTTTTTGTGAAAAAAAAAATAAATAAATAAACAAAAAAATCGTAATCTAATCTAATCGAACCGAACCGGTTCCTTTCAGTTCGGTTCGGTTTAGTGGTTTAGTTTGAGCAATGGGCGGTTCAATTTGATTTGAAAAAATAGAAAACCGATGGATACGATTTAGTTGATGTTTTCCCTCTAAACCGATCTGAACCGCCCATGCGCACCCCTAATCGTTACCCTTGTGGAGTCACATATCAAGGGTTAAATTTAATTGGGTTCATTTGAAATTTCACATCTAGGGCGGTACTGCCTGGATCTTTCAAATCCACATCGACTATGATTGGTGTTGTCTTACATGGTGCTCCTGTGCAAGACATGTGTCACGTCCCGAATTCCCGGGCCCTATCGAATTTCAGGCCGTGACGTAGATGTATCTAATAATCACACGTTCCAAGAAAAATGAACCAAATAAACTTTCCAAAAAAGATATACCGGAGCGAAGGATGTTATATTAAAGTTGCCAATAGTATAATTTACATGTAATAAAAACATTAACTAAAACAACATTGGCCACGTAGGGCCAAATACAAAATATAAGAAAATAAACTAATCCGTGAAATGTATCCACTCTTTGCACAGTAACAAGCTATCAACAGCAGTGCATCGCTCAAACTAAACCCACGATTCCAAGCTAACCGCTTAAGAAATATCTACTGCCTACAAGCACCAAGAGGGCTATTAGGTTTACGAACCTAGAAAGCATCAATATGAATTACATAACATGTAACATTAACGTAAGTACTGAATGTAAACGTACAAGGCAACTTGAAGATAAATGTATACCAATGCATAAAGGAAATAACGATAAACAAAATCATTACGAGAAATAAATTGGCACGTGCACGAGTTGCAAAAAGCATAAAAACAATAATAACCTATAACATGAACAACATGATATGTGGCCAAGGGTGTGCAATTGCAAACATCGTGGATGCTAGGCAAGCAAATTAACAAATAAACATGAATAAACGCAAGGCATAATCAGGTAACAAGTAACAATAGCTACAAGTAATATCATGCATAAACAAGCTCGGTGTATGCCACCTACATCTCAGCATCCGGCTATGTCTATTATGATGAGAAGTAAACTCGGCACTAACACACCTACTTCTCTGTATTCTAGATACCTACATGATAACATGATATGCAAGACTCGGCACAAATACACCAACATCTCGGTATCACTAGGGATACCTACAAGATAAGACTCCAGTCCATGCAAGTGAACATGATGTAGCAGTCAAGTGTAATATGCAACCAAGCATGATATACAAGCGAATACGATATACGAGCGGGAGTAAGGTGCAAGCTGCGAGCATATGATGTGCCAGTGCAAGCGAGTGTAACTTGCAAGTGAGCATGATGTAAAAGTAAGTGAGATATACAATGACGTGTATGATTAGCCTAAAACAAGTTATCATGGTAAAGGGGTCAAGACAGGCGAACTAACGGGTCAGGGCAAGTGAACTAGCGGGTCATGATGTAACTAACCAAGTTAGGGGAAAGTCAATTTTAGTAGTTGTCTAGGTTTCGGTCCATTGTAACTTCACTCATGATTAGGATTAATTAGGGGACTGGTTTATACTTATGGCGGTGCGGTTGTACATCGGGTCCCTCTTAAGGTCCCCAACGTGGGTGAAGTGACAATCTCCCGTCAAGACTAGGGTTTTCTACCTCAAGTCTGCGTTCTAGCACAAAGGTTGAGCTAATGGCACAATGGACAACGCGAAACAAGTCCAAATAGACAGGACTAGGCAAAATAGTTCTAAACTAGGAGTGGACCCAAAAAATGGGTCCAAAATTGAGCAACGAATGGGTCAAGAAAAAGGGGTTCAAACAGGCCCCAAACAATGAATGGTCGAGTGGCCAAATCCAAACCGCCGAGTGATAAAATGGCAGACTGCTGAGAGGCTTTATCGGCTAACTGTAACAGTGCTCACAGCTAGCCTTGCAATGCACAGACACCACTCGCCAATTTGTGTTCTAGGTGCGATTTTGAGTCTTTTTATCCACTCCTTCGGGGATTTTTGAGGCTGTGGAGTTTACCAACATGTTTAAAAGTTAAAATACAATTATTCTAATATGTTTAACACAATGCTGAGCTTAAAAACAAGGATTCTATACCATAGTTGAATATTAAGGCATGAAACAAGGAAACTAACACGCATGACTATGAAATTCAAAATTAACACTTGCCTTGGCTTCCTTAAGCTCCCAAATCACTCAAAATCACTCTCAACATTTGTTGCAACTCTCTCCCACGGAATCTTCAAAATCTACAACAAAAATACACCAAAATACTCCCAAAATCACAAAGGATATGAGGAAACACTACGCATGTTAGGATCCGCAGGTCCTTTGAGCTCCCAACCATGAATCAATGAAAAGGAGAGGAAAAGCCCACCTCCAAGTGGTCTGACCATGAAAAGCACACAAGTTGGAGGCTGCCATTAGTTAGATCCAACGATCAAGATGGTTGGTGCGAAGGAGAACAATAGGAAGGAGTTGAGGAAGACAAGAGATGAAGATTGGCAGTGGTCTGATGCAAAATGGCAGAGAAAGAGGGAGTTCCACGAACTGCCGAGAGGTGCTGCTGAATTAGGCTTGCGCAGGAAGACGGAGGAGAGAGAGAAGAAAGAGAAAGGGAATGGGGTGTCTTGGCCTTATATAGGCATGGGTTGTGGGCCCAACCACTCAAGGTACTTCGATTTGCGAAAACGGAGGCCTTTTGGACCTTGAATGACTTCGGGCCAAGAAAAAAAATTTCTTGAAATCAAATTATCTTTCCAGCAAAAGCCGAAGCGGGAGACGATTTGAGGTCTCGGAAGAAAACTCAACTTTTACAAAAATGACAGATTGTCCCTAGAATTAGCGAATTTGAGAAAGGAGGGGTTTCGGGACATCAAATGAACACAAGTTGAACAAAAAGTTGGGCCCCACCACTCAAGGTATTTGGGTTTGCAAAAACAGAGGCTTTCTGGACCTCGGATGACTTTTGGCCATTGAAAAAAATTTCTTGAAATTAAATTATCTTTCCCATGAGCCGATGCACGAAATGACTCAAGGTCTCGGGAGAAAACTCAACTTTTACAAAAATGACGACGAGATCCCTAGTATTAGCGGATTTGAGAAACGAGGTGTTTCAGGACATTGAATGGATACAAGTTGAACATAAAGTTGTTCAGAGTAATTTTGGCTACTCACTGAACCTAAAGTGGTATTTTTCTGAAATTCTTTAAATACACTTCATCTTTTCTAAAATTCTAACTAAGCCCTCCCAAGTACGGAACTTGGTCCGAAAGCTCACGAAACTCCCCCAAAACTCTACTAAACACTATTCTAACCTTCTAACTTAGTTAAACACCATCAGAATGAGCTCTTCAACTGTAAGGTCCCCAACCTTAATAGGGTGTTTAATTTCTTAATATTGGCGATTCTAGCTAATTAGGCGGGTTTAGTAGCTAAGCGAGTCTCTTTTATCATTAGAAAGTAATTTGCGAAGTTTCGTTTGATTCCGAGTGCGATTAGTCTTAATATGGGATTAGGTGTGATTAATAGGATAATTAGTCATTTTTCCGGAAAATTCCATTTTTACCGAATTTGGGTTTGTTGGAAAGATCTCGTCGCGCTCATCATTTTTCGTTCTTGACCTGTCACGATTCGACGCCTTGAAGTCCCTCAAATAATCAGATTTCTCTAATTTCACTCAAAAGGGACATTTTGGACTCTTCTCCCTCCATTCCTCATTTTAAACCCAAATCCAGCAACCGCACCTTCCTTTCTTCTTCACTCCATCTTAAGTGCAACTGCTGCAGTAGCTTCTTCTTCTTCCTCCTTCACTCTCTCTCTTCTTGCATGTGGAGCTTAGGAGCCCTTTCAAGTGAAACAAATTTCACCATTGTCTTCCGCTCTTCTTCCTCTACATCTTGATCCAAAAATTGTAAGTTTTCATCAAGTTCTTCTCCTCTAATTTCCTTCCTCCTTGCTGTTAATGTCTTGCATGTTAGTAAATCTCTCTTCCTCTTCTTCCTTGGTGTTCTGAGTGTAGGAGAGGGACTTTGGAAGGTTGGTTTGGCTAGGGTGTGAGTGGAGAGCTCTCCTCCTCGATTTCTCTCTCAATTTCCATCTCTTTCACTCTCTTTGGTGAAGGCAAGTAGATCAGCTATATGTGTTGTCCATGCATGTGTTCACTTTCATTCTTGATGATGCAATTGTCTAGAAAATCTTAAATTCCAAGCTTGTTTATGTTTATGTTGGATTTCACATATTAACTAGGTAATTTGGTTAATGGACTTGAAATGGGTGGGTTGGAAAATGAATGGATTGTGGTTTGGAGGAGAGCATGGTGGCTCAGTTTTGTTTGAAAAGGCTTGACCTTAGTGGGAAATGGTTTGGAAGGAATGGGATCAGAAATCCAGCAAAACAAGGGAATCCCAGGAGGTTTCTGCCTCAGGGAGTCCGGACGCTAGGGTTCTGGCGTCCGGATGCCAGAAGGCAGAAGCTAAGGGCGCCCACACTACTTTCGAGCGTCCGGATGCCGGGATCCTGCAAGGGGAATTAAATTGGCCATCTTCCGGAAGCCATAACTTTTGACCCGTTCGTCGGAATTTGGAGTCCTACATATTGTCGGAAACCCTCGAGACGTAGAATCCAAGGGTATACTTATCTTGATGATCAGAAATTGGACAAGGAAGTGGGTATTGGATCAATGAACCAAGCCATTATCTCTTTTGGAAAGGGATTGTAAACCTAGTTTGGACCCTAGGTTGGAACCTATTGACCCTACCCTTGCATGACCAATTGGGTGAAATGAAAACGGAGCATGTTTGGCTTGGTGTGCTTCGTCGGTTGTCCGGGATTTTCCATATATTGACGTAACTTGGCCGAATGCGTGTGGAATTGAGTTAATTGGTGCCCAATAACTTCCGTACACCATGGGCCCGCCAAACTAGGACACCATTGACTCATTCTCCATACGTACTCCATTGGGAATACGTTCGGTACACGGTGGACAACTCTTGACCTAGGATTGGCTTGTTCTTCACTCTTGACTCGCAAATCATGTATCCGTAGCTTGTCGTACCTTGTACACTCTAATCTTGTATATTTGTATAACTTGTAACTTAACTTGTAGAGTTGGGATTTTACCGGACTTAGAGTGTACCCCTAGGTACCTTTGTCTTGTATTGATGAACACGTGCGGATAGACTTGAAAGAGGACTACTAATGGAACTTGGAACTTGACTTGTATCTTAGCTTGACTTGGAGTAGCCCTTAACTTGTTTTCTTATACTTGGGAACCTATCCACGTGTATTTGTCTTGGAACTTGTGTCGTGTACAAACCATCATCATCATCTTGCATTCATGACCAGCTGCAGACTGATGATTTTAAAGTGGGACGGATACCGGACACTAGGGTGGGCAATCGGCTTTGGATGGCGTCAATGGCGTGAATAGCTGGGAGCGGGCTAGGACCGTGCTGCTATTCCTAGGACCGAGAGCTAGGATCCCCCTAGAGCCGGACTTTGGGTATTCGTAGTCGGTTGGGACGTCACTTATACCCCCATGAGATGGATAGGATATCGACGGAGTCTCCTCTTGCTTGACATTGCATTTCATGGATAGTTATTCTTGTTTATCTTGCTATGATTTACATTGTTACTTGATTCTCGTATTACTCATGCTTTTATGCTTAGCGTGTACCTTGCTATCTTATAATCATGTACTTATCTTTATTCTCGTTTGAAACATGTTATGAATAATGTATATTGCTTATCTCCTTGCCAACATGTTGTTGATCCTTTATTTCATGGTGTGTAGAGGACACCTACTACTATTACGCCGACCCAGATGCCGAGGCAATCCCAGAGGATCCTCAACCGGGGGAGAGGACGAGGTACAAGAGTGGGGTGCCGCTGACGTAGCTTAGCGCCATCACTCCCGGCAGCAGTGCGCGTTACACGGGGATATCTTTCATCGTACCACCTCTTTTCATCTGTTGGATTTTTAGATCTTGTGGACTTGTCTATCGTATGACTGTATGTCTTTTGTGCCAAGGCCTAGGATTGGGATGGTCCTGATGTTATAAACTTTATATGTTTTATCTTTTGGAACTTGAATATTTAATGGGATGGAATCCATAATTGCTTTGATATTTCTGCCAATTTAATGTTGGGTTTACCGGACAAGTCCCGTGATTAATTTGTTAATGAGGCTCAACTACAAAATCCTCACAGCGGACTTCGATCCTTGAGCATTAAGGGCAAAAAAATTTAATTAGCCCTAAATTTGACACCCCGGATTCGGTTTATTCTCTAATCGGGTTCAGGGCCGTGACATCAACTTTCCTAGAATTTACGAATAGGTCCTAGTTAACTCCAAACTTGGTCAATCCGTGACCAAACCACTAAAAACACTACTAAAACCTCTAAATCTGCCAAACTAGCAAGTAAACACACTTAGTTAGCTAAAACAAACCATTAATCATCAGTAATCATAACTAATTAAGTAATAATCATAATTATTCAGGGTTGGGATCTTACAATATGCACAGGAGCACCGCCCACAATATCAGCCCAGTTCCAACAGAGTAGTAGTACAAAAGCAACACGCAATAATGCTAACTTGTAAAAATCATTCAAACAAAATTTCATGTTGAAGGTTCAGTTTCTACCCTCTTAATAATGCATACCTGGTCGTTAGGCAGCTCAGATCAGAATACACACTCGAAATAGTGCCAGTGTGAAGGATTCTAACACACACTTACAGCTGAACTACTATTGAGCAGGGCTGTCAGCTTGAACAACCAAGATTTTCAGGGAACATTTATTGAGATAGTGATGTAAAATATGATGATGATCTGCCAGCAGATTTACTAGTGTGAACACTTTCACTTTAAATGTGAGAAGTGCAATGTAGGATGGAAACTAACCAGGGTCTTAGTGAGACCGCAGATCTTGAAGGAAATGACCAACTTGCTGAGCCCCAATAAACAAGCCATCTGCAAGGAGGAAAAGTCCTACCTGTCCCACCAAAGTCAAAAATATGGATTTATTTTTTGTTATGAATATTTGCAAGATTCAGTGAGTTATTAATATAATGCATACCAAACGGGCAGAAAAGACTAATCGGTAGCCCCAGCCTTCCTTGACAGCAGCTGCTCGTTGTTGATCACTCCAACTACCAAAAGTATGGGATATACGCAAAACAAAATAGTCAGTCGGATGGTTCACTCAGAATTGTATGAAAACTGGATTTCAGACCTGTGAATCAACTGAGTCAACAAAAAACTCAGCCAAATGGGATCAGGCCTGTGGGCTAATCTTAAATTGCCCTTTCAAATAAAATAGAGCACAAAACTACTGATAGTTTATTATTTTGGAAGAAAGGGTAAGCAGTCTGAATAAAAAAAGATGCTCTCAGAAGAAACCACAATTTATGCTGCAAGTGATTGTTTCAAAGGAAAAGGAAACAGTCTCAAGATATACCCAAGGAACTCAGAAACTCCACCAATTCCAGCAAATTTGAAAGGTTGAGGACCGTCCCTTTCAAAATCCTAGTTCCAGCAAGAAACAATACTATTAATATTGTAACCAACTCAGTAAGGCCTATTTGTTTCATCTAAGTGAATTCCTAGGAATTCTAAGGCGTATTTTTAAAACTGGTTGAAAATGAAGGAACAGGCTGTTTCTTTTGCAGATTTCTATTGATTAATACAAGTTACTGAAAAAAGAAAAGGAAAAAGAAACAAAGGTGATTATCCAAAAAATGACCATCAAATAATGTCCCCAGAAAATAAATCAAAGGCAGATGGGAAATGAATACCCAGCCATCACCTTGGTAATTCAAAGCTTAGGAAAGTCAAGGTCCCATCTACACATCCAGCTTGTAACCTTCTCCCCTCACCTTTTTAACAATCCTTTGTTGGAGACCATTTGACCATAAATTTCGAATTGAGTTCCATGCAAACAAAGGGGCCCAAATGCTGTTCTAAGTTATATTAAAGGTAAAGAAACTTCTGTTGAAGCACAGTTTTACCTCCTCTTCAGCTGCCTCGAGACCCCCTTGAACCCAAAAGAGATTTTCATACCCTGCATTATACAATTGCTCACAAGCAGCAAGAGACCTGTGGGAAGCAACATGTCTTAACTATAGTGTTCAATTCGAAGCATAACAAGAAGAGAGAAAAAAATTAAGAATAGCATCAGATTACATATGAAGTTACTTCTGCAAAACCATTGAAATGAAAAATAATTCATCAGTATTACAAGTCTTTAGGGAGATGAATCACTTACATCTTTGTTCGCTTCACCTCAAAAACAATAATATCATAGTAATTGAAATTTTGAATGTTCTTCCTAATTTCCCTCAATGTGTTTGGCAGGAATTTTAACTAGATGGTCCACCTGATGCAAATGGACTGGACTTGTGGGCCCTAGATGATAGGGTTAGGATGATTGGATGGGGCTGATTCTTTGTAGATAGGAGGGCCCCACCTAGATCTTCAAATCCCCCATCGAAACCACCATGCGCGCCGCATGCATAGGATTACAATTGTGTGTATAAAGTTATGCTGTACTAAGAGGTAAATTTTTATCTCCACATGGGAAAGAAGATTATATATGTGTATGTATATAGGCAGTCTCTCCTATGCATACGTCTCGCGTGCTCTTAGCGTGCGAGGCACCTAGTCGGGCCCATCATATGATCAATCCAAATGGACCATCTAACCACCCCCTACTCCACCCCCTAACACCAGTATGTCAAGAATCCCACGGCGTTTGCACCGATCCGAATGGACACCATTGGATTCGATGTAATTAATTTTTTTTAATTCCTTAAACTTGTGGGCCACAGATCAATGGATTAGGATCATTGGATTGGCTTGATATTTCATATCTGGGGTGTTCTCACCTAACAAACATAGGTTTGTTATAAAATTATTGTACCCTCTTAGAGGAAGAGCCTTGTATTTATATTAATGCGTAAAAAGTACAATTACATGAATACCCTTTTGTAAGGGTTTAAAGAGAATATATATAGGTAAACTAGGAACAATTTAGTAGTTATTACAGGGCTCTGATGGTGTACTGGAATCAGTATACTCTTCTAATGTACGCCCTAGGGTTAGGGCTGCAATGGAAGATCAGTAGACTCTTCTGATGCAGGCCTTAGGGTTAGGGCTCGTGTGGAAAGTGCCAAAGCACAATAAAGGTGCCCGCAAACACTATCAACGTCATCTACATAGACTATCAATGAGGACACATCTCAAAAGTGATTAAAACCCAATTTTATTAATCATCAACTATGATATCTAATCACTTACAATGCCATATAAATAAGAAAAGCAAACTTGGGGGCTAAGTCACCTAATCAAACTAGGAAACTAAAGAAATTGGAAAGCATCCTAATTACAACCCATAAAACCAAATTAGAGGTACAAATAATTAGAGAAATAAAAATAAGTATAAACTATGTTGGCCCCATGAGTGGGCTTGCAAGTCCATCCTAAATCATTCTCCCCGGCTTGGAGAGAACTCGACCTTGAGTTCGATAAATGTCCTCTTGGGTGAAAAATCAATCGGACAAACTTTTGATCCATCGGGTGATATTCAACTTCTGTGTATGACTTGGAAACTTTATTTGAGAAACTTTATTTGATCTCTTTTTCTAATTTGAAGTAGGCTTGACGCATTGCTTCTTTTGACGTCCAGATTTTATTTGGATGCGCATTCTTACCTTTAGATACTTCATGTGTAGAATTTGCATCATAAAATTGCAATCTTTGGGTGTCCATCGTAGATCTCCTTAGACAAAATCAATATGGGGAACTTCAACAATTGGTTCTTCTTTCCTTGTTGCTTGTATCTTTTGGTCACCATTGCCTATAAAAGGAAATTAGGCCCCCTTTTCTTCTACTTTTGCAGAAGTTCATTTAGTTGATGAGTGCAATATGTTGTATCATCTGTATTTGCAGTGACATCCTTCCTTGATCTTGTGTTGCTCAATGTCACTTTTGATTTCTCCTTTCATGGTTTGTAGCTCTGTCGGTGCATATATGACTCTTGTTTCTTCTTTTTTGCTCACTCTTTGGTTCTACAAAGGATGGTGATGATGTAGATAGAGATGCAGTTGTCTGTTGCGATGGAAATAATGGTAACCCGTCATCCTTTCCACCAGAAGGAATATGTTTTCTTGTCTTTGACATGGTGCACTTCCCAATCAAAAAGCCATGGCCATCCCAAAAGAATATAAGTGATACTCATAGGGATCACATCACACCAAATCTTGTCATCATAATTGCCAATCTAAAAATATACTAAACATCTATGAGTCACAAGAATGAAAGAATCATTAGCCCATGTGACTTTGTACGGCTTCGGGAGATTATCGATTGACCAACGAAGTTTGTTGATAACCTTTTGAGCGACAAAATAGCTACCTTGTCTTCAACTTTACCCGTGTTTGGAACATCTTAGTTTGTCTCCACTCTTCTTTTTCTTTCCTTCTCATTTGAAGCAAGAAGCCGGCATATGGCAACCGTGAAGTTATTCTCCTTAGCAAATCCACATGCTTCTTGAGTGCCCATGTTGATTTGGATGCGAGGACATAAAAATACAGAAGAATGGATCGATATGATGTGTAGGTCTCGTCATGACGAGTGTGGAGGAAACAGGGAACCTGAAATCCAAGTTAGAATCGCTTTAAAATCACAAGAACAAATTTGGCACTTCATCGTGGTCACATTTGTTGTGACCAGATACTCTATTGCCATCAGCGATGATGTTGACAATTTGCGTGGGCCGATATAGCCATTGTTCGTTAGGCTTTCTCTGCTGCTTCGGATTGGGTCGGGTCCACTTGACCCGAACTTGACCTAGACTTGAACTCAATTCGATCTCGGGGCCATAATCAAGACTACTCCTCTATGTTCCGTCTCAGTAGTCGTGTTGACAAAAGGAGGGGATAAAACCCATTTTTCGGTTTTGTGTTGCAACGAAAGGGAGGAAAGAGAGCCCCTTTTCAGCTCTCTTGCTTCATCGGCGACGATAGAAGAATATGGGAGCTTGACTGCTAGTTGGATTAGAGGTGGAGATGGCTGGTATTGTTCGAGGGACACGGTATGCCTCTATAACTTTTCTCTTTCTCCTTTTCTCGAATTCTCCTTTTTTCACTCGAATGGGGCTTGAAAAGGTTTTGGTTTGGGCGGGGCTTATGAGCTTTGGTGTCGAATCTGGTGGGGCTTTCAGTTTGAAGTGGATTTGGGTACGGTGGCATGGTTTTAGTGGATTAGGGTTTGTCAATGGCTGGGACTGGGGTTCTGGCTAGGATTCTTTGGGGATTTCTAGGATTCAAGTGATCTAAGAAAGTTGATTTGAAGGTTAGAAAGGGTTCGGAGTTATATGGATTTGGGTTTTAGGAAGCAGGGATGGGCTTGGGTTTCGATGGATTTGAAATCAATAGAGATGGGCTTGGCCTCTATGACGGTAGCAGGGTTCAGGATGCTGGAAATTTGTGTTGGTATCAAAAAGGGTTTTGAGATTTAGAAGATGGTTTGATGTTTGACTCTCGGTGGAGACTAATAGCAGGGAACGGTTGGCAAGATGGGTTTGGCGAGTTGGGGATTGAGATGAGGCTAAGGAAAATTGGGGCTTTAGGGTTGTGGGCTTTGGGAATAGTTGGGTTCAAGAATGGTGTGGTTGGGTATCGATTAGGTCGAGATGGGAGGGTGATCACGTACAGAGAAAGTAACACGAGGGAGATGTTGGATGGCCTTGATCAGCAATCAAAGGCGATCGGATCTTCGCTCTAATACTAATGGATAGTAGAGATATATTATTGGGACGACCATGGATGTACGGCAAGAAAAAAACTCATGGCAGGCATAACAATACATACACGTTTGTTCACGATGGAAAGCAAGATATATCCTAAAAAGCAAGAACCGAAGAAGAGATCAAGAGCAAGTGCCACAAAAGAAGCCATTCAAGTACACTATGTCTACAGGGGCAATGTCAAGAAAAACCGAGTTCAAGGTTGAACTCTTTTTCAACCTAGGGGGACATGATGCCCCCCCCCCCCCCCAACCCCAATAAGCCAGTGGAAGAATACTCATGATCCACATATGGGACATGATCCACATATGGGACCCAAGAGGGTTTAGAGATTTTCTAATTTTATTTCTTCGATTTAATTGTTAAAGTTTCTAATTCCATTTAATAAGTTGTAATTAGGATACGCTTCTAATTTTCTTAGTTTCCAAGTTTGAGTAGGTTTATTAGCCCCTAAAGTTTCTTTTCCTATGAATATGCATTGTAAGAGACTTAGATCTCGAACTTTTAATTTTGGAATAATATTATCATGAGATTTTGGTTACTCGGAGGAACGCCCTCTGGTATGCACCAAACAACCTAGAAATAAGCTACTTAATATGCACACAACTTAAAACTCGCAAGCGCACAAGATCACTATGTAGTGTAGTGAATTGTAAGTACGAGGTCGATCCCACGAAGACTTGTGATAAAATAATGTCAAAATTAACTAAAAAACAGAATATTAAAATAAACAATTGAAGATGAAAAGTGGAATTAAACTATAAAAAAAAAACAGTAATTCAAAGTATCAAAAGCTAATTGGAAAGTAACCTGAAAACAACTAGTATGAGAATTGAAAAACAGTAATAATGAATGAATGAACTAGGGTTTCATCTACTCCCCTAACCAATCCTATGCATGTCCCTTATTATCTTTTAATCAAAAATCAGATTTTATTAGTGACATCTATCAACCTAGACCATGGCATATGCGTCTAGATTATTATTCCCCTAAACCTAATTCTTGAGTGGCATACTACATGAATTGCTCATTATGACGTAAAAACTAAGCATGGCATGTGTCCTAGTCAAAACAAACATAATGCATAAAAACAATGGGAAAGATAAATGCATGAGTCTAAGCATGGCATATACTTAGATTATTCATGATTCTAAACCCTAGATGCATAACATCAAGATCAATCAAAATTAAGTTAGACACTCTTAAAATTAATTGAACATCACATGGTTAGCATGGCATATACACAACTCATCAATTAATAACATGGTTTAGAATCTCAACCAATAAAACTGAAATCTGAATTAAAAGACGCCAAAAGAGACTACATAGAACTAGGCTGGGGTTTCAATTACACCCTAGCCCTAAAAAAATTAGCTACTCATGTTTTTAATGAAAAATAAACTAGAAAGTAGAGTCATAAGAAGAAAACTAGAAGATGATGGTGAAGTAGTGGATGGCCAGCAGCTTTTCCCCTTTATTCCTCCTCCAAAAGCTCTCCAAAATGCTCCAAGGATGGCTATACAGCAGCTAGGGTTTTTGGGATGAAGATGGCTGATTTTTGTGATGATAGGGTGGTGTTATGGTGGCTGGAATTATTTTGGACGTGGCTGCTGTAATGGATAGATAATGGGTTGCTTTTTGTGCTGGAATTAGGGATGAATGGTGGCTGGAATTATGGATTGATGGGGCTGGAATTACTGTTCACGTCCTTCCCTTGTATGCTATTTATAAGTCTTGAAAACAACCCCTTTTAGCAAGTAGTTCCTTTGTAGAAATAGATCTTCAACCTTCCTTATAATTAGGAAACCTAATTAGATTGAATAAGGAGTCTTCTTTCTTGTTTTAGCAAGCTTTCTACATCTGGTCCCACTTGTATCTTCTAGAAACTTATTCACATGGACCCACAAATCTGAGATTAATTGCAAGGAATTAAATCTAAACTTTTGACATAAAAGTGGGCCCTATTTGGTGCGTGTAACCCTAGATTGGGTTTCTTCTTTCTTTCTTTTGCTTTTCTTCTTTGACTAGAATTTCTTTCTCTAATTCTTTCCTTCTTTGATTTGAATTGTAATTTGTCCAAATAATTAGAAAGTCTTCTTGAAATCTGGAATATCTTGAATGGGACCCACCAAGGTCTTTCTTTGGGATTCACGCCCATCATCCTCTTCATTAATTCCTCTCTTTTTGCTCCTTTTGACCTTAGCATAAAAATTAACAAAACTATGTAAAATCAAATAAAATAACTATGACTAGCACAAGATGAATCAAATATTATGGCTTAGATTGCAAACAATTAAGCACTTATCACCCTCGTGTAATCATCACTACGAAGACCTCTCATCATGCTTCGGCACTTTTTCTACACAACCCCTAACCCTAGGGCTTGCATCATCTTCACTCTTTGCCTCGGATTGATACTGTAAGACCCCTCGTCTTTAATTGTGTGTTTATTAGTTAATTAATCTTGTTAATAGTTAATTAATTAGTTTTGTGTGTCAGATTTGTAGTTGGATAGTTTTGGAGGGTTTTGGACCTAGTTGGAGACCTAGAGGAACTTATTTGCAATTTTGGGTGATGTTAGGGGGTTTTTTGTAAATATTAGAATTTAACAGTTTTGAGCTCGTCGGATAGTGGGCGTCATTTTAGAAACTTATGTCCTTTTGAGTTTGTCAATTTGATGACTCATTTGACTTGAGTTTCCCCATTTATAATATCCAGGGACTATATTGTAATTTTCAAAAAGTCACTCAAAATACAAGTTTTTCACGACCTCTTCTTTCATCTCCATTTCTTTCCCTCCCTCTGAACTGCTCCTAGCTTTTCTCTCCCTCTTGCTCTTCTCTCCCTCTCAATCAATCCATCTTGTTCAAATTAACTTTCATCATCTTCTTCATCTTCTTGGTTTGAAGCTCTTGGGGGTCTGGAATTTTAGCTTGGGAAGTGAGTTCTTGGTGGAATTTCTGAGAGAGGAGGTTGGAATCATATTAAGGAAAGTGATGCAAGCCTTAAGGTTAGGGCTTGTGTGGAAGTGCACAAGCACGTGTCTGCAGAAACAATAAAAAGTTTCCGCAGAGACAATAACACGAGGACACACCTTAAGGGATAAAAACCCACACAATAATATTAATCAGCTCTGATAATTCCATCTTTACAATGTTATATAAATAGGAAAAAAGAAACTTAAAGGGCTAAGATTTCTACTCAAACTAGGAAACTAACTAATCAACTTGAAATAAAATAAGAAATCCTAATAAAATTGGAAAGTTAATCCTAACTTCAACTCAATAATAAAATTAGAAACTAAGTACAGTCCCACACATGATGCCATGCACCAGCAAGTAAACCAGTATAATTACATTACATGTATGTTAAAGTTTTTTAAATCCTATGATAATCATGTTGGATACCTTGTTTTCAAGCTCAACTTGCATATTTATTCAATTTTATGCCATGTAATGGATTGTTTTAAAGTATATTATAAATAGTGGTTTGAAGGGCTTAGATACGGACTTATAATGCCTAAAACATGACCTTCAGAATTCTAGTATAAAGATGCGAAAGCAGCCCCTGAAACGGATTTGAACCAGCTTCCGTTTCAGGAATTCTGATACTTACAGTTACGGCTAGCCGTAAGTCATCTACGGCTAACTGTAGGTCCTCAGAAAGCTGACCATAATCCTTTTAACAAGTTACAATTCCGGAAGGGAAAAATTGAAAATTTTGAACTATGGCTAACCGTAGGGAAATAAACAGCCAACCGTAAGCTAACCATTGAAGAGTATCACAACTAACCATTCAGAGAAAATTATAGGGGAACTAAGAGTTGAATTCCCAGGTTTGTAACCTTACATCTAACAGTAGCAGGAATACGGCTAACCGCAAAACCCTAGATTTTGTAAAAGGACTTTCTAACTTAGATTTTTGGATATGGTTTGGAAACCCATAGATTATACCCAGCCCTAATTAAATGTGGGACTTTAGTAGGTGATGTATTGAGCTGACATTCACCTACAGATTGCTTTGGATCCATGTAACTCAATGCTAGGTCAAGAACATGTTATTTTAGGATCCTCATAGCTAATTAACCTAAGTAACGCCAACAATAGTGATCCAAAATCTACACAATGATGAACAATATTGCTTTTGGGTAATCCAGACCCTAGGATTGTTGTCCGTCATTATCATTTGATTGGCATTGATCATACATTGGTTATACTTGTACATGTATTCGCATGTCTTGTGCATCATTGTTTGGTACTTAGAAGGGACTAGTTAGAATTTTGGGAAATATGAAGGGTATTTTGGGAATTTCAAAAAAAATGCCACTAGCTTTTTAGTAGATAGTCCAAATTATTCCAAGTAACTTTCATGTTCAAACCATATCCTTTCGATGCCCAGAAACCCCTCATTCCTTCATATTCCTCAAGTAGGGACATAGTCGTAATTTCCTCAAAAATTAAGTTTTCGTCCAAAATCTCGAAATACGTCATTCTTGGGCTCGTTGGAGAGTAGAAATTTTTTCGTAAAGATTTCCCTATTGGACCGAATGCATCCGAGGCCCAAGAATCTAGTTATTTCCAAGATCCCCTCTTTAAGTTGTGGGCCCCAAACTTATCTTCTTTATAAAAGCCACCCTCTCTCTCCTTCCCTTCATTTCACTCCAATTCCAACAACAACAAGCTGAGCCCTTTTCCCTCTTTCTTGCCCATTTTTTCTCCAAATCAAGCAGATTCGTTGTCGTCTCCAAATAAAGCACCGCCAACGCATCCACCACCATGAGCTTTCTCCATTGGTACTATTTTCATTCATTTCCAAGCTTTGCCACCTCCACCATCACTGAAATCATCTCAGTTGGACCACTTTCAGATTAGATCTCTCTTCCATCTTTTATAGCATACTAGGGCAGGTTCTAGAGTCCTTCAATCCAGACATGCAATCTTGATTCCATCTCTTTCATAGTTTTTGAAATTTCGGGTTCTAAGGTAGCAATTTTAGGGGATTTTGCTCATAGGTGTTTTCAGTGGAATTGGAGGTTTGGGAAAAAGTCCTTGGAAGCTTAGGAGACCAAGAAAAGTGGTTAATATGAATTTCACAACATGCATGCAAGGATTTGTTTGTTTTAAGTTCTATTCCTCGCTTTTGCTAGAAATCTAATAAACTAATGTTTGTCTTAATTCGTAACCGAACTTGATGCTAGATTAATGTAGTTAATTAGTGCTAAAAAACCCCAAACAAGTGCCAAAAATCCCTCAAGAGATTGCCCAAAGAAGTGTAAAAAATCAGAGAGAAAGGGGCCCAAGACACATGTAGTCGGACATGGGCCTCGGGATTCCATGTCCAACTAGCCGTGGGACAGCCCCTTTCGGGGCTGTTTTCTGGCAGTTCAATCCCACTCCCTTCCCAATCTTTCTTGGGCGATTTAGGGACTTATGCAAGCGTACAAGGGCCATTAAGTTCCCGTCTCAAGTGACCAAACTGGTGGACCTAAAACCCGATTCTTTGAGCTAGAATCATGGACTCTAGGACTTGGTTAGTAACTGCGAACCCAAACTCATGTAATACTTGGACTTGGACCATGTAGGGTTGATGTTTGAGCATACATTCACCTCGGGAACTGCCCAAAGACATGTATGGAGCTATCCTAAGTCTAGTGTATGTGTATCAAGGGTTTTGGAAAGCCGAACACCTTCCGAAGCACCCAGAACTTGTAATTCCGATATGTGGACCTTAAATGCACATAAAGGCAAATTGTGCTGCTTTAGCATGTTAATGGCAATACTTGACATAGGTTAATACATAGAAACGATTCCCGACCTAATTAGCCAACCTGATACTTGTTTGCACCGTAGCACTCATCCATTCGCGTGCATGGCGCGGCATCCATTGTATGCCTAGTAGTAGTCACCCATCATACCCGGTGACCTGCCCCGCCCTTAGTTAGACCTTTGGGCTTTGCAAGTCATGCTCTAGGGTATAGCATGCATTGAATTGTCGCTTCCTCCCTTAAGATGATAGGATCTTAGGTTAAGGTGTTCGTGGTTGCCAGGCGTGCACTAAGGCATGGCGACCTTCTTCGTTCACCGGATCCGACTGGACTCCTTTTATCCCCTTCGGGTCGAACCATTTCATGCCGAAATGCTGCTCGACTGACCTTGATTGCTTAGGCCTAATTTAGGGCTGTCTTGCCATGTGTTTCCTTGATAGACTCAACCAGTGTTGCCCAATTCATCGCCTAGCTCAATCCCTTGCACTATAACCTAGAGTCGGCGTAGTAAATCCCAGTCTGGACGGGGGATTGACAATCCACCCATGATTTAGCGACCCTAAGGGGGACGGGAGGGGGATTGACATTCCACCCATGATTTAGCAACCCTAAGGGGGACAGGATGAATAAATGTGATATCACAAGTATAAGCTCATCCCCTAACTGGCCTTAGTCGTAAGTGGAGTAACAGTGAACCCAAATTTAGATGATTACTAGACTTGACATGACTCGTCTTGTATAGTCTTATTGTGACCTACCCATCTTGCAAGGCATGGTTGCTTCTCTTGACCTACCTGGACTGGTAGTTAGCCTTGGTCCAGTTGCTTGCATCTTCTTGCATCAAATGCCCACTCACAATGCTCATTGTATATTTAGCCTGCCAGCCCATTACACTTGCACTTCATGCATGTTGCACGTTACACCTGACTTGCACATCGTGATTACTTGAATGGTACATTGGCACAGACTGGAGTTCTATCTTGGTACGTATCCACAGTGATACCGAGATGTGGGCATATTTGTGCCAAGCCTCGCATACCATATTATCTAGGCAAGTATCCAAAATACCGAGAAGTAGGTGTACTTGTGCCGAGCTTGCTCGTCATCTACGGGAATATGTCATATGATTAGATGCCCCGAAATCAAGAAACCAAGTAGAAGATGGAGGCAAGGTACCTGAGAGACCAAAAGCAGAAAGGGCATTGACAATCATTTGCCAAACCAATTTAGGAGTCAAAGAAGACGAGGGCCCAGGCTGTGAGGATGCAGATGTAGGAGCAGGCATATCAGAAGAAGCAACATAAGCATGCGGAGTCTGAGACTGTGGAGGCTGATACTGCAGAGCCGGATACTGTGGAGCGTGATGCTATGGAGTCTGGTACTGTGGAGCCTGACGTTGTGGACGGCGGCGACATTCAGAGATGATATGTCCCGACTTTTTACAGTAACTACAGACTTTCTGTTTGCATTGAGATGCAAGATGCCCAAATTTTGGACAACTGTAACATTGGGTTTTGCTCAAGTCTCGAGGCGGAGGCTGAGAAGCCTTATTAGCCGAAAACGCGATTGAATAGGTCTCAGTCTTTTGTTGAGCTATATGGGCTGAGGTCGAAATGCGTTGTTCCTCGCGTAAGAGTTCATTTAGGCAGACATTCAACGAGGGCAAAGGCGTCTGATTCATAAGGGCAAATCGGACACTTTCATATTCATTCCGTAATTTCATCAAAAATTGATCCCGCTGACTCGAGGCCTGAAGATCGCGAATTACGATCAGAACGTCGACAGCCACATCTGCATACTTGATACTATCATATTCCGACCATAGGGTTCGGAATCCGGAATAGTAGTCTTGGATTGACAAGGTCCCTTGTGCATATTCAGCAATCGCACATTCAAGATGAAATTGACGTGCTGAGTTATCTTGATGGTACACTTGCTTCAGATACCCCCACATATCTTTAGAAGTGGGGTAAGGTTTGAGATTCATTATCAGATGCAGTTCGACTGAACCCAGTATCCATGTTTTTATTTTTGCATCTTTAGTATGCCAAGCGGATATCTTCTTCTCATTTTCCGTGGGTTTAGGTTCAGATCCAGAAATATAGCCCCACAATTCCTTAGCTTCAAGATATATTTGGAACTGAAACAACCAAGCGGGGTAATTTTTTCCCGTGAATCGGATCAAGGTAACCTCAGATTTTTCCATCTTCAATCGAGATTGGCCAAAACAGTGAACAGGCAGTAAAAAAATCCAGCAACAGTGAAGAGATGAAGTCTAAATGTGGATAACAAACTATGCTGTATGTAGTAGCCAAGATCCGATCAAGTAGTAAAGAAAAATCAACACAGAACATAACAGAATTTAATACAGAAAAGGAAAAATCCCAAAAAATCACCCCAGGCGACCAGGATTTTGGCTGCTGATCTTCTACGTGGGCCCACTGATGGATCTGGACAATGATCAGATCACTTATCTGAGGAAGTACAGTATTCTGGCTTCTACTGAAAAAAAGAATGAACTAATTCCCCCACAGATCCAAGATTTTGGACGGTCTAGATGGAAACAGTTTAAGAAAACTGGAAAAACTCGAGAATGGGCAAAACACCAACCTAAAAGTGCTGAAAAATCCGAAAAAATCTCCAATATTCTTAGGAAGGCCAGGCGACCATGTCTGTAAAGATTGCTGAAGATGATGTGATGATCAGAGGTGGGCCACCATGAAGATGTCACTGCCGCAGTGTCTGGATTCTGTGAAACAGATCTCCGATCTGTCGTTCTTCAATAGAGAGTGATTTCTCTATATCCTGATTGCCTTGATGATATGCAAGATCAAAGAACAAGATTTTCTTGAACATAGCTCTGATACCATGTCATTCTCATAATTGCAAACCACAAGAATGAAACAAGAGATATAGAAATTTTACTGTATTAATTTTGTGTGTCTTCTCTTGGAGATCGACCACCAATATATAGGAATATACATGCCTTAATCAAGGCTCTTACAAAGGAAACTAGCTAATTACATTAATTACTGATCTAAGTTAGGAAAGCAATCAATTACTGAATTCTATATAGCTGTTTCAATATTGACCAAATCAAATCCACGCGAAATGTATATTGCTGGACTGGATTAACTCATGGGCCTTGGACCCCTTAATGGGTCATGGGCCAACTTAACAGTAGGTGACGTACACCGAGCATTATTCACTCATGTTATCACTCATGGCTGCAGTTCCTTGTCTTTTAATTATGTCTCGCATTTTATTTATATTTGTTAGTGGTTATCTCACATCCCACAAGATTGGACCGGTATGATTTTTGTTATCTTTATTTCTTGCCGTTAATTCTATTTCCGATTATTTTCTCTATGCATTGGTATAGCATCCATCTATATGCTGCATTGCACGTTTCAATCTAGCAACTCAGTCGACTGTTTCGTATTATGTAATTTATATTGATTGCGTGCTAGACTTCTCGAGTCGTACTATACTTGGTGCTTGCAGGTAGCGGGTACCATCTCTGCTAGCGCGAAGGAAAAGCAGCTGCTCTGGGGACCGTGGAATATTTGGGGCAGTGCACCTAGAAATATTGCCAATGGTAGTTGTTGCGGTCCAACGAGAGTAGATATACACCTTTAGCTTAGTTTCTTTATTTGTATTTTGTATTAGGCCTATGTTTTGGACAAGATTGTATTAGTTAATGCTTTAAACATGTTGTAATTTTGGCAACTTTAAATATAATTATGATTTGCTCTGTTATCTCTTTTGGAAATTTTTAAATTGGCCAGTTTACATGACTTATGAAATTACAGGTTGATTTATGAACATAGTAAGACGCATCTCAGTCACGGCCCAGAATTTGATAGGGCCCCAGAATCCAGGATGTGACATGATGCATGTTTAGGTATATTATACTTGGTTGCTTTTGGTTACTTGCTCAGTTATCTAATAATGCTACATGTGGCATTACAGGTGACACTACCCTTACCCTTATCCTTACCTAGGAGACTGAGGCGGTCAAGGAGACTCCTCAAAGACTAACAAAGTGGACTCTTGATGATGTCGTGTAGACATCTGGCTACGCGAGCGTCCTCATGCTTTTAGGATGGTTATCTTTTGAGTTGTTGTATTGACTTTTTTGGTCATTGGAGATGTAAATAGAATTACTTTTCTTTTATGTTGTAATCTTTTAACACTTCCGTATTTTACATATGGGACTGTATATGCTCTGTTTACTTTATCTGATGATGATCATAGCTTATGTGGATTTATTGCTTAAACCGCAGGAAAAAATTTTAAATGTGATGGAAAATGCACGTATCCTCAAACTCAAAATCCTATGGGAAAACTATAGTGTGGGGAAAACATTATTGAAGTTAGGTTGACTCGAATACACTAGTTGCGTCTCAAAATTTGGTACCATTAGGGAAATCTGATTCGGGGGCATACCAAATACAGGTCATCAAGAAGCATCAATTTGGACTTCGGTAAATTATGACCATCGTCAGTCATGAGTTCAGTAAACAGATCAACAATTTGCAGCTGAGATGAGATGTGGGATGTGATGGTTTCAACTTTATAGAGTTCATGAATGAAATGATGTCAATAGCGATATGTTTTGTTCGTTTGTAAAATTCAGGATTTCCCGCGAGCCTTATAGCACTTTTGTTGTCAACATAAAGAAGAGTAGGTGCTGAGATAGAAACATTAAGTTACTGGAATAAACGTCAAAGGCAGATGATTTCAGAGCACACAAGATATAGATCGATGTTCAGCTTCTATAGATAACTTGGACATGCTATCCTATTTCTTACATTTCCAGGAAATTAGGGAATTTTTAAGAAAGAAACACCCGTGAGTTCTCAATCGATGAGTATTACGACATCCTGCCCAATCTGTGTTGGTATAGGCAGTGAGCTGTAAAGAAGTTTTTTATGAGAAGAGCCCACGTCTTAAAGATCCATGTAGAAAACAAATGATGTGAAAAACAACACTACAGTGAAGACGCCGCAGGTCGGACATAAATTCGCTGACAACTTGAACTGCATAGGAGATATTCATTTGAGTCGTGATAAGATAAATAAGACGGGCAACAAATGTCCTATAGAGAGCAACATCAAAAATAGGATCCTTGCTCTTCTTGCTATATTTGACATTCAGCTCAATGAGAGTATCTAAAGGCCTTGCTATATTTGACATTCAGCTCAATGAGAGTATCTAAAGGCCTTGCAATTGTCATACAAGCAAGTCAATGAGATCCTTCATGTATTTATGTTGAGAAAGAAAGAAAGCCATAGCAGTGGGACTGTGGGAGTAACTGCCAATTCATGGAAATAAGTAAGATGTCCCAAATCTTTCATATGTGAAAAGATAAATGCAATGTTTATTTTAGAGAAACAATGCTAGACTTATCATTCCCAGAAATAAAAAATCATCAACATATACCAGAAGTATAGTGATGTGGGTTAAAAAAACCGGACTCGGGACCCGACTCGGCCGAGTTGGGTTCAGCTCCATGTTAAGCCCAGAAAAATATTAAAAAATAAGGAAAAATAGACTAATAAGTGAAGAAGAAGTGAGATGTTCTCTGCGGTGGAAGAGAGAGCGAGGTGGGTTGGCTGGGCAAAGGAAAGAAAAGAAAAGAAAATGGAAGGAGGAGGAGAGCAAACCTGGCACCCAGCAGCAGCCATCAGCAATGACAATTCGCAGTAGGCAGCAACAACGGCACTGTTGCTACAACAGGCAGTAGGTAGTAGGCCTGCAGGAATAGGCAATAGGCTGCACAGCAACAGCAGTGGGCAGCAGTAGGCCAGGCAGTAGGCAGTACAGCAACAGCAGTGGGCAGCAGTAGGCCAGGCAGTAGGTAGTACAGCAACAGCAGTAGGCAGCACTGTAGAGAACAGACCCAGGTATGCTTGTTATTTTCAAATTTCAAGGCCTTCTCTCTCTCTTCAGTGCTGGCCAAGCCAGCTGTCTTGCACTTTACTTTTTATTTATTTTATTTTTTTTGTTTGGTCCTCCTGTACTCCTGCCAAGTACAAGTCGACTCGTGGGACTCGGGCGAGTCCCAACCATTTGAGTCCAAGTCCAAAAGACTCGGACTTCACTCATGTGCCTTTGGAGAGAGAGAGAGAGAGCGAACTGGAGAAAACAAAGAATACAATGGTGGTCCTTAGGGTCGTAAGACACCATGTATATATAGTTTATTATATTTTATGATTACAAAAACCTCCTGTAATGCCCCACCCTACACGCATGCATGATATTGTCCGCTTTGGCCCACTGGCCTCACGGTTTTATTTCAGATGGGCCTCAACCCATCCAAAGGCCTCATGCAAGGTAAGGGTGCAAGCTCTACATATAATCCCAATCACTTTCCTCTCTATAGTCGATGTGGGACTCCGGGGCGTCACATTCCACCCCCTTAGGGCTGCACGTCCCTATGCAGTAGCCTGCCAGCCCTCTTGGCCCGCCCACATGGAAACCCGCCCACTTACACCAGACCACGGCAGGGGACCCACACTCGAACTAGTCAAGAGTCGGCTTTGATACCATTTGTAACACCCCACCCTACACGCATGCATAATATTGTCCGCTTTTGCCCACTGGCCTCACGGTTTTGTTTCTGATGGGCCTCAACCCATCAAAATGCCTCATGCAAGGTAAGGGTGTAAGATATATATATAATCTCAATCACTTTCCTCTCTATAGTCGATGTGGGACTTCGGGGCGTCACATTCCACCCCCCTTAGGGCTGCACGTCCATGTACAGTAGCCTGCCAGCCCTCTTGGCCCGCCCACATGGAAACCCACCCACTTGCACCAGACCACGGCAGGGGACCCAAACTCGAACTAGTCGAGAGTCGGCTCTGATACCATTTGTAACGCCCCACCCTACACGCATGAATGATATTGTCCGCTTTGGCCCACTGGCCTCACAGTTTTGTTTCTGATGGGCCTCAACCCATCAAAAGGCCTCATGCAAGATAAGGGTGTAAGCTCTACATATAATCCCAATCACTTTCCTCTCTATAGTCGATGTGGGACTCCGGGGTGTCACACCTCCCATGAATTTCTATATTTACATCAATCCATATGTCTCACAAATAGGTCCACCATTATTTCTGACTAGTAGCACCCTTAGGAGAGGGGAGATGAGGGCAATAAAGGCCTACAAGGTCCGTAACAATGAGTTTTCGTTCTTTTGTTGTAGAAACTTCTAGAAGGATTTGAGAATAGAATCCTACTTAGACATGCACTTGGAAGTCCACAATAAAAAAAAAAACACATCCATTTGCATTTTTTTATTATTTTGATTTCCTTGCATTGAGAGAGTGCAACATTGCCACTTCAACTTTGGATTGCAAAGAACCCATTTGATGCAGCAGCAATACCATATCATTACAACAAGACTCGTGGGCCACATGTGGGACCCATGAAATTCTAATTTTAATTAGTTTTATTTTAGTAAGAGTATAATTAGGATTAGTTTCTAATTATTATTTGGTTTCCTAGTTTGGTTTAGATTGTTTTCTTAGCCCTTAAGTTTCTTTTCTTATAAATATGACATTGTAGAGATTGGTAATCTCAGAGAGAATTGAGTTAATAGAAGAATTAGGGTTGAAGACTGTTTCTTCCTCGTGTGATTATTCCCAGCGAACCCTAATTGCGCCCAAGCACTTGCATCCTAACCCTAGGACTGCATCAATTGGTATCAGAGCCCAACGATCCCCGATCGATCGGCGTTGGTTACCCCTATCCATCGTCCATCAACACCGTTCCATCTCCACTGTCCCACCCCCATCCCATAATCCAAACTAAGACCCCTGCGACCATTAACCCATATGCCGAAGCCCCAAATCCACTGCTTGCCATCATCCTTCACAACCCGAACCCCAGACCACCGAAATCAAAACCCTAAACCCATCTCACCAAACCATCACCGAACCAGCCCTTCGTCAGTCCCCTGCGACAAACCTCTACATATGCTCTTCCAGAACCCTGCACACTCACCGAACACCTCTCCCAGACAGCCGAAGCCCATTCACAGCACCCCATCGCCCAGCAAACCCCTCCCTCTTCTTCGACCAGATCCAGAACCGTAAAAAAAAAAAACAAAAAAAAAGGACAGAAAGAACGAAGAAGAACAGAGAAGAGAGAATAGGGGAAGAAGTGTGTACCGTGCACCAAGATCGTCCAACAGCAAGCGCATCCTCGTCGCGGGTCGCTGGTCATCACCTCATCTTCCATCTTCACCCAGAGCTGTCGCCGCCAGACATCGCCAACGCCAACATCTTCATCGCCCTCGTCTCCCGTCGAGGACGGGCTCACCCATCTCTCTTCCCCATCCTCTCTATCAACAAGTGACACATAAAGGGTTTCGAAATCCTTTTTCTCCTTCTCTGAGAGCACGAAGACCGAGGCACATACTCTACACGTGTGCCTGCCTTACAGTTCGAATGGGCCTGAGTTCCGGATAAGATCAGGTCTAATTTGACCCATCACAGTTGAAGATCCAACCCAGCACCACTTCTAATATCAGCAGAGAATTACAGGCCCAAGTTTGACCAAGATCAACGGTCGGATCTTCTTTTCGCGATACCAGACTAATCCATCGTCAGATTTTCAATCCGTTTTCACCAACGTGATCGTGGAAGTCAGATCTACACATCAGGTCAGTCAGAAATTTTCAATTTGCATTAAACAAAAATGCCTCCCAAGAAGCTAATTGACGCAGAGTCTTCCTCTCACAATGGTGATGATTTGAGGGGAACTGTTACACAATTGTCTGAAACTGTTCATCAAATATCTACCACGATGGCTCAGATGCAAGTTCAAATGCAAGCGACTCTTGAACGGATTGAAACCCGATTAACCAATTTGGAAACTAATCGTGATGATAATCATCGCGATGATGGAGGACCTCATCGAAATCAACGAGATCCACATGTAGTCAACGTTGATCGTGATTTGGGTATTAAACTTGTGATTCCCGAATATGATGGGAAATTGAACCCAGATATATTCTTGGATTGGTTAGTGTGTGTTGAAAATATTTTTGCACATAAACCAATGACGGATGCTCATAAGATTACACTGGTGGCAACTCGATTTCGCAATTATGCTACGATATGGTGGGCCGAGTTGCAAAAGAATAGAAGATACCAACAAATTGACCCTGTTGACATGTGGGCCGAGATGAAAATTTTGTTAAAGCAAAAATTATTGCCTGTCAATTACTCCAGAGTTCTGCGTTCACGTTTTCAATACTTGAAACAAGGATCTAAGATAGTTGTTGAGTATTCTGAGGAGTTTATGACCATGCAAGCTCGTTGTGGTTTGAATGAAAATGAGGATGTATTAGTTGACAGATACTTTAATGGGCTGACACTTGACATACAAGATATCCTCACATTCAAGCATTTTAAGAATGTTGATGAGATTGTGCAGCATGCTATCAAAGCTGGGGGAATTGCACATCATCAAGCCAGAAAACTTAATGCCTCTAAATGGGTTATGCAGAAGAATTCTTCATTTGCAGGTTCTAAACCGAGTGATTCATCGGAGAAAGAATTCACCAAGCCCGAAGGTCAAAATAGGATCACATGCTTTAATTGTCACCAACAAGGGCATCGTGCAAGGGAATGTCCCAAACGCATCCACTTCATTGAGAATGAAAGTGATAAGAATGATGTCCTAGATGATCCGAAAGAAAAATAAGTTGCAGCTGAGACAGAAGAATTAGAGATTTACAATGCAGTTGAAGGTGAATCTCTCATGATCATCACTGATGCTCCAACTACTGCGACGAAGTGGTTAAGAGAAAATATTTTCCGCTCCAAAAGAACAGTCAATAGTCAGGAATGCACGGTAGTCATTGATGGAGGCAGTTGTCAGAATATTATATCCCAAGCTTTTGTGGATCGCTTACAGCTGAAAGTTCGGAAGCATCATCGTCCTTATTTTGCTAGATGGTTAATGACTGGTGATGAAGTGCAAGTCCGCTACGCATGTCCTGTTACCTTTTCCATTGGTGCAGATTATACAGATACAGTTTGGTGTAATGTGGTACCCATGGATAGTTGTGATATCTTATTGGGTCGTCCGTGGATGTATGACAAGAATGGAACTAATGGCATGCGCGACAACACATACACATTCATGCATGGTACCAAGAAAGTCACACTCCGTCCTATGAAGCCGACATCACCGAAGCAAGGGTCAAGTTCTCGTCTCACCAAGGATGCGCTTCACGTGCACACTATCTACAGAAGTAACATCAAGAAGAAGAGCCGAGTTCGAGGTCGAACTCTTTTCCAACCTGGGGAGAATGATGCAGCAGCAATACCATATCATTACAACAAGACTCGTGGGCCACATGTGGGACCCATGAAACTCTAATTTTAATTAGTTTTATTTTAGTAAGAGTATAATTAGGATTAGTTTCTAATTATTATTTGGTTTCCTAGTTTGGTTTAGATTGTTTTCTTAGCCCTTAAGTTTCTTTTCTTATAAATATGACATTGTAGAGATTGGTAATCTCAGAGAGAATTGAGTTAATAGAAGAATTATTGTTGAAGACTGTTTCTTCCTCGTGTGATTATTCCCTGTGAACCCTAATTGTGCCCAAGCACTTGCATCCTAACCCTAAGACTGCATCACCATTCCATTGCTTTTCTCAGTTCTGTGTTGTATTTTCTCTCCAACATCTCCGATTCACCTTTGTAGATGTGCCCCATATAGTTTTTCTAGGATGTAAATATAAACATATTACGTAACAATTTACAGTTTTTAATGTAGTGCCTCACTATCACTATAATATTCCAAGGATTCCAACTCTGGCAAATATTACAATGTTAAAACATTCGATGATATGAGAGAGAGAGAGAGCCAACGAAATATATATTAGTGAACTAGGTGCAAAATAGTTTACCTCAATCCCTTTTGGCATGCAACAATAAGATCAACATGTTTAGGAAGCTTCTCCTCCACCTTTGATATGAATTGGCTGTGGCAATATGGCGAAAGTCAAACAATCGACAACATTAATATAACATGAAAGTAACAAAAAATAGATCAAGAATAGCTAGTTGCATACTTATCATATCTGAACACAGGAATACCACTCCACCAACCTCCTGCGCAAACACAAACCAATTACAGGGGTTAGCTTTCTTTTCATCCCCAACCCAACCCATCCCACAATAAAAGGGAAAAAAAAAAAGAACAGACATATACATCAAATCCTGAAAAAGAATACCAAACAAAACACAAAATAAATAAATAAAATAAAAAATTACAATATTGTTTCACAAAAACTTGGGTCATTTCCATCAAAATGCAAATTAGTTTATCATCATTATCTGACACAGCGTAGGGAAGAGAAAGAATAGCCAAAGGGCTAATCTCCAAGCCAAACGGCTTAGGGTAGGAAGTCTAGGTCTCACACCACAAACTAGAAGCAACAATGGTAGAGAAAAACTCAATCTTCTATTCAAATTCAATGTGTCGATTGAGAAGCATTACAATCCTTATAAAGACTCCAAACCAATTAATTGAGGAAACAACTCTAAGATAGACTTTCTAACAACATTTTTCATCATCAAAGCCTTGTCCCAACTATGTTGATAGACTTTCTAACAATCATCCCTAATTATTAGCTAATATTAAAATTAAGGAATCTAAGAAAATCAAATCTAGGAAAATCATGAAGGAAGATGTCGTTGAAGATCTCACACTTTATTGGGCCTTATGGACTTGGACTTCCTAGTGCACACTTTGAAGCGGGGCCCAGTAGTCTGGCCTGCATCATTATCATGCACACCACCTTCAGCATCTTAGCCTTATTCCATTGATCCGGGGTCATCTTAAATTTGTTCTACTCAAGAGAAGCGAAGAATAACCAAAACCTTTTTGATAAAGTTGTCCAAGAGCTCTCTCGGAGTGCATGCAAATGATATAATGATTTTGAGTGTGACTAACCCTAATTATCCAGTGCTGCAACTGTTATTTTTGCTTTCCACTTGACCATATTCAAGGCCAGGATCACAATATAACTGAATGAAATGTAATACGAATCGATGCATTTCCCTTTGGGATTTATCAATGTAACTAATACAAGGCTTACCATAATAATGGTTACAATCAAGCAATATACAATTTGTCAATAACATTGATAAGAGACATTGAGGAAGGGAGTCGAGAACAAAATGATTTGGGGACGGAATTATAGGAAACAGCATGTGAAAACGAGGACAACATTGATCGAGAGATAGTATAAACAAATGAAAGACAAGTGGAATTTGAAGAGTTAGATTTGGTTTATGATGAGATGGACCACTCAATGGTCCTTATCACAATCCTAATTCTTCTTTTTTTTTTTATAACGGAGGGTGTCCCAGCCCATTGGGCTGGACTAATCCCTATGGACCCAGGGGAGCAGGGAAAATCCCCTGTGGCCCCAGTGTGGTATCGCAATGCCACTTAAAACTGCCCATTTGTTCGTCGGAAAACAAATCAATTGTTCCACTGCTTTCACGAGAAGATCTACTCATCTTTGGGATGAACGACGGATAGTCAAAGTTTGCAGTATGGTAGTCCAAATTCCACAATTGAAACATCAATTCTCTCAATTGCACATCCAGTCAAAATTCGGCCATCAAAGGATGCAATGCCTAAAGCAAACTTGGAGAAAAATATTGTGTCAAGCTTTAAGGCCCTACACCCCATAGTTTTGAAAATCGGAATCGTATCACAAATCGTTCATACCTATGTATCAAACTGAATCCTACATCGTATCGCGAATCATAGGATTTTTATTTTTTATCTAAATTAAAAATAAATAAAAATTAAGAGGAAAAAGAAAAAAGTAGTTATTCAAAACCATCCATTTTCCCATTTATAACAATTTAAAGACAATTATAAATAAGTCTATCATACAATTATATCAAGAATATCATAATATATATATTAATATATCATAAATGATATGTGTAAATAGTTAAATAAGTTTAAGGTATCAATATATATATTTATTTTTTATCTTTAAATCAAAATATTAAAATGAAAAAATTAAATCCAAATCATGAATCTTACGCAGTAGGATATCTCTTAAAGTCAAGGTGTTTATAACAAAAAAATATTATCAAAAAAGAAGATAGAGACAACCATCATACGTACAGTCGAATGCTTCAATTAAATGCATGTTTTTTTATTCATCTCTAAAACCTCCCCAAAGCCGCAAAAATTCTTAAGAGGTTTCCTTAACTATTAAATAGCATTCTAAAAGTAAAAACGCTAAAAGAAAGAAAGAAAAATGTAAATGATTTTTAATATTCTCGCTCAGCCGAATCGCTTGAAGCGTAAGATTCAATTAAATGAGTATCAAATCGTAAGATTCACACATGAAAGAATCCTAAGATTCATTTACGAATGGGATTCATTGCATGCATATGAATCGTTTTCCTTAGGATTCGGGACATGAATCGGGATTCAGGATACGAATTGTAGGATTCTGATAACTATGCTACACCCTACACAAAGAATGATGATTAACAAGGAAATTAGAAGTTCAAAAGATAGATTTTCAACCTAGGAGGACACTAGCAGAACTCAAGGTCCAATTCTTCTCAAGGTGAGACTAATGCATATCGAGTCGGTCATCTGACTGCATGGACCTGGCCGAGTATTGGGTCTTTGCTTCTTTTGATTTTCATCTTTGTAAGGTCCCGGTCTTGATTAATTGTGAATTGTGATTATGTCAAATAATGGTGTTTAGTGATAATCAGACGATGATTAATTGATAATTAACTAGGTTTAGGTGTTAGATTTACTATTTAAGTGTTTTAGTAGTTTTTGGACCTAGCTGGGTAGATAAAAGGATCTATTGGTAATTTTGGGATATTGTGAGGGGCTCCCCGCAATTTTTGAAATATAGCAATACAGGGTCCGTTGGGTACAAGTTATTGTCATGGGAGACTTTGTTGAAGGGAAGAGACCCTTTTGAAACCCAAGAATATCCCTACTGAGTCCTACTTGAACCATCAAGTGAGAAGGGCATTGTGGTCATTTGTAACATTCCGTCTTTAGAAACAAAACGAACAAGCAACCCTCATTTCCCATCATTCTTTCCTAATTCTCTCATTCTCCTTTCTTCTTCTCCATTTCTCTCTCTCCCTAACCTTCTCCCTCAGTTTAAGCAACAAGCTATTCCTTCTTCCCCGCTGCCGCCACCACCCTCGATCATCACCACTGACGAGATCCCTATCTTCTCCTTCCTCATCTCCCCTTGGATATCTTTTCCTAATCTATAATTAAGATGAAATTCTCACTAGCTTCCTTACAGGCTCTTCTTATGAGATTTGATGTGGAATTCAATCCCTAACCCTCTCTCCCTTGGATTTGCTTGTAGGATATTTAGATTTGGGCGGTTCGTGAGATTGGACTGCTAGGAGGGGTTTTGGCTTGAGGATTTGGTATTTGGAGTGGTTTTTCCCAAATTGAAGACTAAGGCAAGTAACAATATAAGGATTTCATAGCATGCATGTTAGATCTCTTGATTCTTGCAATGAAATACTCTAGATCTCCAAATTCTAAGCTCATTTTGTCGTAATTAGACCTAATGCATGTAATTGGAAACCCTTTTGAGATGGAAGACCTTAGATCTTGTTGATTAAAGGGCGGTAAAAGGTATGGAATGCCTAATTGATGTGTTTTTCAAATTTGAGTGAAAGGGGGGACCATTTCCCCTGAAATCGAACCAATTTCGCACTCAACTGAAGTTTCTAGGAAGCTACGGCGAGTAGTGCTACATCCACAGCTAATTGTAGGCTCCTGGGCAGCTCACCATGAGTGTTTGGCGGTTACCTTTTTCAGAGAGCCGAAAATGCAGGATTAACTCTACAACTACCTCAGGGCTAGCTGTAGGGGTTATCCACTGCTAATCCTAAGGCAAACTTTAGTACAATCACAGCTAACCCTAACCATTTTAAAGCTAATCATAGGCCAGGTTTTACCATGGTGGAGAATCTTGACCCTAGGACTCTTCGATTATGATTGGAACCCTTACCCTAATCTAATGGCTTTGGTATGTGTGACTTTCAGCAGGTTGATGTCCTAGCTTAACAATCAGAATTTTAAAGAGCCTTCTGAATTCAGAATATGCAGTAAAGAAAAACAGAAATTCAGAATTTTAATGGTGAAAGAACAAAGTTGAAAAATCACCAAACTCACCTTTAAAGAGCCTTTTCAATCTCCTAGCATCCACATGATACAAGAGAGGAAAAAACAAAGCAAAACTATGCTTTCTGAAACTTTTTATTTTCGAGTACTGGAGCATGAATAGTACTGATGAAAATAACACCTCTATATAAGACTTCGAATCACCTCAAAACCCTAAGAAACCTACTATAGTTGAATCCTACCACAAATAGAAGTCTCAAACAAACTTTCTAATTGGAATAAATCCAGAAATTAACAAGAAAAATAAAGGAAACCAGAAAACTCCATAATCTGGGTCGTCTCAGGCACTTTAGAGGAGATCCGTTGCAGGCCCCAGATGGCCCATGTGATGATGGGAGGGACCCAACAACCTTGTAGAGCACTCATGGGCGAACCCATTACTACTGGTCTCACGTGAATTGGGTCAGTTTTGACCAACCTAACCTGCTGCTAAAAAACCCTGCACGTGAGTGACCTGTTTCTTGTTAGGGAAATTCTAATTGCACCCACCTCTTTTGCTGAGCCCACCCACATTTTCAAAAATACCCAAAATACCCCCCTCTTCTCTCCTCTCCTTCCCTGTTCCCTGCCGGTCCCTCTTTCTCTCCCGCTCTCTACCTCTCACCTGCCACCCATCGTCGCAGGCCTCTCCTCTCCTCTCCTTATCTCTCCCTCTCCCCCTCCCTCTCCATCTCCCTCTCCCATCTTCCATCGTCCACCACCCAACCCTCTTCCATCTTCCATCTTCTACCGCCCAACACCACCGCTGTTGATCTTGCCCATTGAATCCCCACAAAGAGCTCCCCACTCCTGTGCATAATAAACAGCACCGAATCACCAGAACAAAGCTTATTCTGATAATGATTGACGAAGTTGCTCCACCCGTGCACAGAAAAAAGGGTGCACGGAGTTTCAGAGCCGTGTACAAAAGAGGTGCACGGTTGGAGAAAACCGTGCATATATCATGTGCACGGCGTTTCATACCGTGCACATGAGATGCACGGAATATGCACGAAATTTATAGGTATTTTCGTCATGTGTAAATTTTTTTTAAAAAGGTGGGTGTGCTCAGAAAGAGCGGAGGTGTGTTCAGAATCACTCTTCTTGTTATTAGTTTCTGGAAAATTGTATAACAGACCCTATACTTCTGCTTATTGCCAAAACAGCCCCTGAATTCATATCTGAGCACAACTCTTGGCTGTTTGGGCCCAAGTTTTCATTCAAAACTTGACGGGACCCTTGCAGGCCATCTTAGGATGCTCCAATTGTGCCATATAGGATCCAGCTAGTGCAATGATATCTTCATCATCAAATTCTACATCACTTTTATATACCTTTCTTTGTGCCCATGTTCTGGCCAGATTGTAACTAAGCTACTTTTATTTTCTTTGCAACTTGAACACTATCAGACTTGTTACTTGCTTAGATCCTTATAACCATGGCGTTGGTAAACTATATTGAGATAAACGTTTATAGCTTCCACATATTGTTATTTGATGAGTGATGAAAAAGTGTGACATATCCTCACAATGCAGACTTCAATCCAAATGGGGAAGTTTTTAAATAATCCCGCTTGGAACTCAGACTTTCTTGTTTATAAGGAAATCTAGTTTCGGGGTGTGACAATCTTCAACTAAATTATGTTGCCCATTTGTTGTTCAGTTTAAACTTTTTCTGTCTTTTTTGTCAATGGCCGACATTAGTCTCCACTCTCCACTCTTATCGCAATGGTTGAGATGAGATTTAGGGACGTCTTATGGGACCTATTTAAGCAATGAAAAGAGGATGAAGAAGGGAGATTTTGAAATTTGAATAAAATAACACTACTAAATCTGTGAATAGGTTCAGTTTGTTGCAAACTATGCTACAGGCAATATGGTTTGCACCAAACGACCCAGCCCGAGAAAATATATTTAAATAATATAATTAATATCAGCAATTTTTATTAATTAATAATATGTAAATAATATGGAAAATTTGGCCATTGGGATTAGGGAGTGATTTGGACATAGTTAATGAATAATTACAAAAATTATTCAATTAGTAAAATTCCGCCATCTAGGAAATTAGTTAGAAAAATAAATCAAGATGGGGCCCACTTGGGCAGTGCTAGGCGATCAAAAGTATTAGTCGGTTGAGGGGCATTAGTTGTTTTAGCACTATCTGTCTGGTGGCATGCCATCTGTGGTGAATCGGGTGAAGAGTGCTATTAAAATTGTAGATTGATGCCAAGACTGGTAAAGGAATTAGAAAACTAGAAGTCCTAATTAAAATAGAAGCCAACAACCATTAACCAGTTAGAATAGGCATCTAAAGACCCAATTCAAATAGGACACAAGTAGTAGACTTCTTAAATAATTAGAACTCCTAGTCAGACACAGAGATAGCCCCAAATCCATAAATAGGGTTGTGCATCCATTCCTCTCTCAATCACTCACCCAACACTCTCATTCTCTATCCCTCTCACACCACTTTTTCTCTCTACACACCCACACTCTCTCTCCTTTTTTGAGAACATCATCAAATTAGAAACCTTAGCAACTTGAGATATTTGGGGAAACAAGGGAGGAGAAGAAGAAAACGACCTATGGATTCGAGCTATTGATGCAAAACAACCAAAATAAGGAGATCCCGCAACTCTGACATGTCACAAGCAAGTAAACAAACCCGATTTATTGAATATGCAAGATTTCTCTTTTGTTTTCAATTCAATTTTAAATCTAGAATGCTCTAATGTAAGTCTAAACATGAAATTGATTTAATGTACATGTGGGAATGATCTTAAAAAACCCAAAGGATATGGACTCGAATGCATCAAATACACTAGGAATAAGAGATCCCCACTTGGCCATGAGCCATAGATGGGAGATACGCCGTGACTGAACCACATTGGGCCATTTTCATGGGTCGTGGGGCCCATATATTCTAGGGTTGGATGGTTTTGGGATTGTTCTTCACACATACAATTAGGGCTCTAGATGTTTTCGATGTTAGATGTCATTTCCATATTATTTGTTGCCAGATACTTATGGTTTCATAACTATTCCAGCAGTTGAAAATCGTTTTAGGTTTGATTCATCCTTGTATGTATGTTTACATGTGAGATATGCTCGAAAATCAACCACGCATAATGTGAGGAACCCTACATATTCAAAATATGCAAGATTTGATGAACTAGGGCTTTGGCCACGGACCTCTATGGGGAGTCCATGTTGGCCGGCCCCTCTTGTGTTTAGCAGTTAATTAACCTTAATTAGGTGTTACTTAAGTTGGTTATGTGTTAGTTAAGTGGCTTGGTGGTTTCGAGGGGTTTTGGACCAAGTTAGGTAGCTAGAAAGACTTTTTTGTAATTTTGGGGGAAAGTAAGGGGTCATTTGTAATTATAGAAATAAGACGATTTTGGGTCCGTTGAGTAGAGAATTTCATACTGGGCAACTTTCGTGTTTTGTCCGAGTCCATTTGAGGCCTTGAAGACCCTTTTCCAGCCCAATCTCTAAAATTCCATAAATAAAGAGAGAAAAGGACCAATTTGTAAATAGCAATAAGATGCTCACCTCATAACCCAGCTCCAGCTCTTATTTTTCCCTCTTCTCAAACAACATCTCAGCTGGAAATCTTCTCCTTCCCTTCCTTCTTGCTTCCAATCAGCTAAGGAGACCTTTGCATGTGGGATTTCTCAAGCCCCAACTCATCTTCTTCTACTTCTCCATCAAGTTTCCTCTCTTCCAAGCTCAAGGTTTCCTTCCCATTGCTTCCATTGGTGAGTTTCTCTTCTCTAAACTTCTACCTTTGAGTTAGACATGGCTAATGGACTGTAGTGTTGATGCATGCAAGACCTTTCATCTCCATTCTCTTCATCTTGTTGTGTAGGAGCTTTTGGAAGGGTAACAAAATTGGGGGTTTTAGCTTAGAGCTTGATTTCTTGGTGGAATGGTTTGATCTTTGAGAGAAATTTCTTGATTTCATCCCAAGTCAAGTGAAGATTTATAATTTCTATACATGCACACTAACTTTCAGTTGATTTCATGAGTATTCTACTCTAGATACCCCATTCAAGCTCATTTGGTGATTTTTGGTTCAATTGCATGTTTTGGAAGAAGAATGGTTTGAATGCCCTATTAGTTAAGTGTTTATGTGACCTGAATAGGGCTTTGCATGCCCTCATTTTTGTAGTTTTAAGCCTAGGTGTTGATGGGAGAAAATTCCCCATTGAATCAACTAGGTTTGAGGTTTAACTGCACCAAACTAGAATTCTTCGGTGGCCCGAAGAGTTCCCTCGAGCACCCAACCAAGAATGTCCTTTTTTGGACCTAAACCCAAATTGTTGTGCTGAGTCGTAGGGGGGCCGAAGGAAAACCTTCAAGGGCCCAAAGGGGACCGAAGGAAAAACCTTTGGGGTCCGAAGGGGTCCTTGGGGGGACTGAAGATTGCAATCGGTTAAAAAACCAGAGAACGCGCATTTTTCTGATACCCAGTTAGGACCATCTCGGTTGACTAAACTTGAACCTCGGTTGCCCGATGAAACCAGGCTCTATAAAGGGCTTTTTACCTAGAATTGGATATAGTTTTGGTACCCATGAACTTTCCCAACCTTAATGAGTTGTGAGAACTTAGTTGGTGGTGTTTTGAGCAAACACTCACCTACGGGTTGCCAGGAATTCGAATACAAGGCAATAATAAGACAAAGGTGTTGACTTAAGACCTTTGATGCACATTAACTTAAGTAACACCAAGATTATGATAGCATGGGGCATCAGAGAGACTATGGTATTTTATTTGAGATATGAGACTACTCTTTATGCATGTGATCTGTTAGGCCTAGTTATGTAATATCCTGAGCCATCTGGGCCCCAGTTTTAACCTAATTGTATGGCCCAGGTGGGACCCTCGAATATTGATAGAAGAGTCCCACGTGGGATGGTATCAAAGTAAATTAGGAGTTGTATCCTAACTCCAATAGAGAGACCCACATGTCTTGTAGGACTAGGACTATATGTCCAATTGGCAGATGACTCTAGGAGTAGTTTGAATAGAGTTATAACTCTAGTGTTTATATAACAAACCAACGACCCTTATGTGGTATCCTATTCTCCTTTTTGAGAAAAAGAAATCTGAGAGAGAGTTTGGTGGCTGGAAATCCAGGGAAGAAGAAGAAGGCAATCAGTGAGCAGTGGATGTCCTACTCGCACCCGCACATCGCTAAGGCAACGATCGCTTATCAAAGGTGAGTGGATCTTCCTAAATATCTAGATGGTTTAACTAAGATGAATCTTAATGGAGTATGATTCAATTATCATGTACGGTGATTGTCTGTAACCATGGAATAGATTTGAAATCTGTTTTGAGCCAAGGAATCGTGTTGGAATGGCTGTTTGTATGATACAATTAATCTGGAGTGAAAATCCCTGAGCATCCATCGAATAGGCTTGCAAATTGATGGGAAACAGAGGCTGGCGTCAATGTGCAAATTGACAGTGGAGAGTTGTGGGACACCCTGGCCCACAGTATGGATGATCTGGACCAGGGAGTAGGAGGCCTACCCCTAGTCGACCATGGAGGATATGGACCCAAGGGAGGTGGGCCCCGTTTGGGCCACCATCCACTTGATTTTAATGTTACAAGCATGAGTTTGATGAAAACTGGGCTGAAGGTCGACAACTGTTGTGGGACCCATCAGTGGACCTGATCGGAGATCAGGACCACACATCCTTTAGGGGACCCTTGGGCGACCCGTAGTACAGTGGACCCAAGAGAGGTGGGTCCCACTGTAACGCCCCACCCCACATGCATGGTATTGTCCGCTTTGGCCCACTGGCCTCACGGTTTTATTTCTGATGGGCCTCAACCCATCAAAAGGCCTCATGCAAGGTAAGGGTTTAAGTTCTACATATAATCCCAATCACTTTCCTCTCTATAGTCGATGTGGGACTCCGGGGCATCACATTCCACCCCCCTTAAGGCTGCACGTCCCTGTGCAGTAGCCTGCCAGCCCCTGTAGCTTGCCAGCCCTCTTGGCCCGCACACATGGAAACCCGCCCACTTGCACCAGACCACGGCAGGGGACCCACACTCAAACTAGTCGAAAGTCGGCTATGATACCATTTGTAACGCCCCACCCCAAATGCATGATATTGTCCGCTTTGGCCCACTGGCCTCACGGTTTTATTTCTGATGGACCTCAACCCATCAAAAGGCCTCATGCAAGGTAAGGGTGTAAGTTCTACATATAATCCCAATCACTTTCCTCTCTATAGTCGATGTGGGACTCCGGGGCGTCACACCCACCATAGTACTAATCTAATTGTTTTGGTAATCAGGGGGTGTCAACTCCAGAAATTTGGGCTCTCTGTTGACAGACCCTAAGGGACCCTCTAGCCACTTGATTAGAGATCAGGTCCAGTCAAGGGACAGAGCATTGTTGGGTGACAGTGTTGGGCTGGTTCATCTGAGATTTGGACCAGTGGGACCCACTGTCCAATATAATCAAATAATCCCAGATGAGACTTAATGTAGAAAGTAGCAGAAGTCAGTCTTGACTTGTGGGCCCCAGAATATGATGTGATGATGGATCAGAACCAATGAGTTGAGGGTAGACCCTAGGGCGACCTTGAACTTGAGGTCTGAGCTTGGATTAGCCAAGTGGGACCCACTAGATTTTCATTTAAGGAATCTCGGGCATGAACCAGTGTTTGTTTTTAGGTCTCTGTATGTGGGGGTGGACGGATGGAGTCCATAAATTGGGGACAGACCTGATCTTGATATGTAAGGACCATAGGACCTTACATCCAGATTATTTAAGGTTTTTAAGTGATTTATTATATGGATTGTGATTAATTAACTATGATTAACTGTATGGACTGTGGTTAATTAATGTTGCGTAATGTTGTGTTTATGATATAGTGTGGGCCACCCCTATACCAAACAATACCAATTATGATTAGATGTGGGGCAGCAACCAGGAAATTGTGTAGGAGTGAGATCCACACTACTGATTATGTAGATTATTAATAATGTTGAGTTCTGGTTGATGTGTGATTGTGAGATATTGTGCACTAGATCCCAGATTTGGGATGCTGGACTTGGTGTCCGGATGATTGATGGCTTCTGGCCATGGTGGCCGTTGTATTGGCTGGTCCTTGGTGGACGTGAATGGTGAGACAGGGCCATGGTGGCCAATATACATGTATACAATAAGCCTTGGTAGCGTTGAAATGTGCAAGGGGCACGAATATGTAAATGGGTGTACTTTAATTGTCCTTGTTAATTTAGACTTGTACGTATTATGTCATGTTCTATGATGTTTGTGTAATTAGGAAAATTATTCACCAGTAATACTGATGTTGTGTTGCCCCCTTCAGGTAATTTTGTTACGGGTGGGCCAGAGCAGAATGACGTTCGGCACATAGATTTCGGCATGTGTGGCTAAAGGGAGAGAATGAGAAACATTCTAATAATTGTTAGAGAGAGTAGATCTTGTTTTAGGAAATTTATTCAATGTTTTAGTACACTATTGATTTGAGTCAGAACATAGGAATTTTGATTATTCAGAGATTATTGATGTTATTGACTTTTTATAAAGTAAATGGAATTATAGTTTGATTTAAATGCCTAACTCCCTGTGAGAATTATTTGATGAATGTATGGTAAATATTGCCGAGTTATCATGATCCGGAAATCCGATAGGGCCCCGGAATTTGGGTCGTGACAATTTGTGAGCAGCCCCTATGCTCTTAAGTACGATCCAGGCTTTAGTAGACCTGATTTTATATATCTTGACTCAGCACCACTTGGCTTCGATCCTATCACAGTCTAACCCGGCTGAGTGTGGGTTTTGTATCTGTTACACTATCTGCAGTATAGTATCTATCAGGGGGTGTATTATCTGTGCTCTGGTGCCAAATTGGATATGTCTGCTGGCCAACATGGTATTGGATAATCACGTCGTGTTTAGGGTTTTATGATATCATCGGTTTTGTGTTTGCGTTGATCCTTGCATATGAATGATAATTTTAAACTTAGGGTTTTGTATGTTGCATCTTATATGTGATTCATAATTCAATTTAATATTGCCATCCACATCGTCCTCAACCTACCCCTTCCCCTTGGTGGGCCATTAACCTGTATAGCAAAACTTTTCCTTATCAACATCGTTGCTAGCCTTCATTGGACATTTTCAAACCATCTCAAACAAGTTTCTCTTATTTTATCACCTCTTGATGTTACCCCTAAATGCTCTTGAAAATGCTCGTTTCTAATTTTATCCTTCCCAATTTTACCACACATCCATCTCACCATTCTCATTTCTGCTACACCTATTTTGTGCATGTGTTGGTTCTTAATTGGTCAGCATTATGCTCCATAGTTCATAGACAGTCTAATTTTTGTCATGTAAAATTTTCCCTTCTATCTTGCCGGCATGTGCCAATCACAAAAAACACCAGAAGCAAGTCTCTACTGCAGTCATCCCACCTTTATCCTATGTGCAACATCTTCATCAATCTCTCCATCCTTACTAATAATCGAGCCAAGGTATTGGAATAAATCTCTGTGGTATCTCATGAGATTCAATTCTCGCAATATTTTTAGCTCACTGAAGTTGCAATCCATATATTTTGTCTTTTTGTACAACTTATTTTCAATCCTTCAGATTCTAAAGCGTCCCGCCATCTCTTTAGTATTTGCATTCACACCTCTTGATCCATCCAACGATACTTTTTTTTATAACAGTAAATTTTCTTGCTCAAAAAAAGAAATGGACTGAAAAAGCCCAGACCAGCTCTAAAACAAACCACCAAGACCGGAAACAAAAAAATCAAACAACATTAAACATCAAAAGAAAGAATCAAGAGACACTCCCTCCTTAGCGAGACCATCAGCCATTTCGTTAGCCTCTCGGAAAATATGGTGAAAATAAACTTCGAGCTAAGAAGAAATATCCTGCACCTCCTCCACCCAATCTGCCAATCTCCAAGGATATGAAGTCTTCCTTGAACCCCACTGAACCGCTAAGAAAGAATCTCCTTCAATGATTGCCGCAAGACCACCCAACTTAAGTAATTCCCGACAGCCTCCATCCACCAATAACTAATCATCTACAAACAACATACACCAAAGTACCTCCTCTTGATTATGAGCAATTAACTCATCCATAATCAATGTAAAAAGATAAGGACTTAAAGCTGACCCCTGATGCAAACCTACTAGTCACTGGAAACTCGTTCTCTTTATTACAATTCTTTCATTTAAAACCTACCAACTTAAATCTCCAAGTACCCTGTCATAAGCTTTTTCTAGATCGATGGAGACCATATGCAGATTTTTCCTCTTGGCTCAATATTTTTTCATGAAGTACCTAAGTGAGAAGATAGCTTCAATAGTTGAGTTCCCTGGCATGAATCCAAACTTATTTTCAAATATTTTGGTCATTTGTCAAAGTCGTTGCTCTTTTACTCTCTTCCATAGCTTCATAGTGTGACTCATAGTACAATATTGTATATCTCCCTTATTCATGTATATAGGTACTATAACACTTCTTCTCAATCCATCTGCCTCTTAATTGTCATTAATATTTTATTAAAGAGCCCAGGTAACCAAATCCCAACCAATTTCTCCTAAGCATTTCCGAGCCTCGTCAGAATGTCATCTGGCCCGTAGCCTTTCTTATCTTCATCTATGTCAATGCTTTCTTCACTTCTACCACCCTAATTCTGAGGGGTATGCTCTACTAAAGAAGTATACTATTTTTTTTATGCCTCATATAGAATCTTCATTTAAAAGTTTGCTAGAATATTCCCTCACACCTTTCATTAATATCAATGTTCTTCAATAAAATCTTTTGGCTGTCGCTCTTTATACATATAACATGATCTATGTCCCTAATTTTCCTTTCCCTTATTTTTGAAAGCTTAAAAGTATCCTTCTCTTGTTCCCAACTTATTATACAGGCCATCATATGTGTAATGCCAAGGGGCCAATCCAACCAAAAGAATGTTCTAATAGTAGACGCTAACCTATGGGTACTTAATCCTGAGCTCTTGACTTGGATGTTTACGATGTGAGACTTGTGCAGTCCAAGGTATCCCCCCTTTTCTTTGGTGGGTGACGGGCTCACCGGATTTTAACTAGATCTACCACCTTCACAAGGGCCACCGGATCTCACACTATGCTTTGAACTTTACACCACTTTCAATATTATCAAATCAGAAAACTATTTCAATGATTAGATGAAGAAGTACCAAGGAAGCATAGCTGTCAATTTTGTTCCAATTGCCATTCAGGTTTGGCCTTGTAGTGAAATGTTCCGGCGGTGCAGCCAATTCCAATTCCGTTTCAGAAAAGACAAGATTGAAAAATAAAAATAATAAAATTAAATAGAAGAACCTAAAAGACAAAAAATAGGGTTTAAAACTCTACATAATTTTTAAGGGATTTAACGGCATAAACCCTCCTATACAGCCTATTATTGCAATTAGCCCCAATAAAAAACATCACACAGATTGGGCCCTGAATCCCCGCTATAGTCGATATCGACTATCCCTGCTACTAAAGACCGAAAACCTTCTCTCAAGAGGAATAGTCTTCGGGTTCCTCTCTCAAGAACTTGGTGGCGCATTCGACGGCGTAGGAGGGGTAGGCCCTTCTCATGGAATCGTGGGTTTCGGTCCCGGACATGCAGTGGATCTCTTCCATGATTTCTAGGGTTTTGGGGATGGATTCGGAGATGGTGTCTTGGAGAGGAGGAAGGAGATTCTTCGGAGGAGGATTGTTTTCTTGAGGAGGAGATCGGAGTTTGATTGAGGGACGAATGAGATGAAAGTGCATGGAAAACAGTCGTCGATTGATTGGCGGAGAAGGAATTCGAGGATCCATGAGGAGATGTTGATATCGATTTGGATTAAGAAGAAGAAGAAGAAGAAGGGGTTTGCAGCAGAGCTAACTTGGGATTCGATTCCGCCGTCGTCGTCTCTTCTGTAATTGATGATAAGGCATTGGTGGAGGCGATGGGGGTTGTTGGATTGAGAACCCAAGAAGGGGTGGGTCTGGGAGAATGGGTTGCAAGGGGAAATGGGGTTTTGGGGAAGAAGAGATTGGAATTGGAGAAATGGGATTTGGTGTGGAAGAAAGAGGAAGGTGGGCAAGGGTTTTGCATTTGAAAGTGAGGGTGCATCTTCATCTCCCTCACGCTCATCACCATCTCATGGGGATGATGCAGACGCAGTGGGTGTATGCTGGGAGGAAGGAAGGAGGAGAAAAGATAACGGAAAGAAAAAACATGGAGAAGAAGAAGGTGATGGTGCAATGCGAGGAAGAGGTGGAATGTACCATTGTCTAGTTTGGGTGTTTTGAGAATGACTCATATCCTTCAGATCTCTTATTGTTTGTCAGAATTTGATCTTTTTCTTTGATAGCTTTCTTGGTTTTTTTTCTTCTTCTCTTGTCTGTATGAATTCAATCAAGTACATATGCAGTTATTACAGCTTGTTTGAAAGAAGAGATGGGTTTCATTGATACTATCTTGTGTGGGTGAATTCATATATTTGTATGTGCAAATTCTCTGTTTACTTGTTTGGATTGGATATTCTTCTTTCACAGGAAAACATGGGTTTCATTAATATTATCTTGTTTGGGTGAATTCAATTATATGTATGTGCAAAATTGTTGTTTACTTGTTTGGATTGGATCTTCTTCTTTCACAATAAAACTTGGGTTTCATTGATTTTCTTTTTGAAGGGGTTGACTTCAGTAAGTACATGTGCAATTATTTCTATTTAGTTGTTTGAATTCGATCTCATAAGAAAAGATAGGTTCTTTTGGATTTTCTTGTTTTGGTAAATTCTATCAAATTCATATGCAATTGTTCAGGTTACTTGTTTGATTTTGGTCTTCTTCTTTTAGAGGAAAAGATAGGTCTCATTGGTTTTTCTTGGGGTAAATCTATTTAATTAGATATGCAATTTTTCTGTTTACTTATTTGAGTTCGGTCTTTTTCTTTCATGGATTTCTATGGTTCTTTCTTGTTAGGGTGAATTCTATCAAATAAAATGCATTTAACTAAAATAAAATAGGAAATCATGTTATTAAGAAGTCAAAACAGTGAAAATAATGTTCTTTCATATTTAAAGAGCCATAAGTAACCTGAAAATGGTGTGGGTTTTCACTTTCAAAAGGATTGTTGACTCTTTTTTTTTTTTTTTTTTTGTGATTTGCAGATTTTGGAGAGAACCAAGCAAAGATTCAAGCTTGGGTTACATTCAAGGCTAATGGGTTTTATCCTATGTAAGTATGTAAAAAAGGAAAGAGAGGGAGAAGGAAGAAAGAAAGAAAGAAAGGACATGTGCATTGGCGTGGAGTGCAGTGGCTGGCAAACCGCAGTGCAGGGAGAAAGGAGAAGAAAAGGGGAAAAGGGGGAAGGAAGAAAGAAAGAAAGTAAAAGGAGGAGAGCCATCAAGACAATTGTAATTGAATGCTAATAAGTTGAATCTTCCTGAGTTGTTGAACCTACCGGTTTGATGTAATTTTCTTAGCTGGTTAGTAGAAGTTTTTGGAAGATTTTTTGGGCAGTAGACGGAGAGGCCAAACATAGATACTTACTTTCTTTACTTCGTAATTGAAATTATAAAACATGTGGGCAGTGGTTGTGGAACTTCTATGTTTTGGGCACTTGGATTTATGTTGTGGAACTTCATGTACCATTATTTGAAATTGAATGGTTTGTTAATGTACGGTTGTTAATTGAATGTGTGAATGGAATGTACCAATATATTCAGAACAATGTTTAGTACAATGGAATGTGTTTGAAATGTGTTTGAGAACAATATAATCCAATTGCAATAATATGCTGATTAGGAGGGTTTATGCCGTTAAATCCCCTATTTTTAATATAGGGTGGGTGGGTTTACTTTGCACTTGGCATATCATCTCTATTTTCCATTTTGTATAGGTCCCATGACTCCCACCCCATGTTGTATATCTGTATTTACTGTTGATAGTAGATGGAGGGAGAGAATCATGGGATGATGATGGGGGAGTTAGAAAGGGATTTTAGATTGGTCAGTTAGTTAAAATTGGCTATGTGTGATATTGGTAATGCTTGAATTTCAAACCAATTGAGGAGATGTATGTGTTCTAATGGATTGGGAAGATAAAAGGGTTGATCATGTTCTAATGGATTGGTTAGAAAAAGGTTGAGCCTCTCGCACATGTAGGGCCTACTGTTGGCTCATCTAAGTTGACTACAAAATAGGGACCCGCTATAGTCACGGGTCCCATCTGTACAATGTAATCTCCACATAGAAGAGATTTTTTTCTAGAGCTACACTTAGTAAGTTATAGTATTATAACATTCGACTATGACTATGTTTTTTATGTTTCAGCTAAATAGGCGATATCGACCATGAAAATAGTCGATATCGACTATGACTGTTTTTTATGTTTCAGCTAAATAGTCGATATCGACCATGACAATAGTCGATATCGACTATGACTGTGTTTTTTAGATTTCAGCTAAATAGTCGATATCGACTATGACTGTGTTTTTTAGGCTTCAATTACATAGCCGATATCGACTGTTGGTCATGTTAAACAAACTAGACAATGGTACATTCCATTGTACTAAAACATTGTTCTATATATGAGTATGCTAGTTTTATGGCCTATTTTTATTGCAATTCATGTAAACAAAGAATCCAAAAGAATTGTCTCTAGCATGTCCAAAAGAATCCATTCAACCCCATTATGGACTCTTAAGGTTTTAAGAGCATTCCGAACCATTCCATTGTACTAAACATTGTTCTAAATATATTGGTACACTCCATTCACACAATCAATTCAAAACCATTTTGACAAACCATTCAATTTCAAATAATGGTACACGAAGTTCCACAACATAAATCCAACTGCCCAAAACCATAGAAGCTCCACAACCACTGCCCACAAGTTCCACAATTTCAATTACGAAGTAAAGAAAGTAGGCATCTATGTTTGGCCTCTCCGTCTAACCAGCTAAGAAAATTACATCAAATTAGGATTCACTTGCCAACTTCTCTTGAATAATTCAATGACAATTCTGCTACAGAATAATTCAATTATCATTTCTCATACATTTCTTCTCACAACAAAGAAACTACTTACAACAAGAGATATGCACATTTACAACACTGCTTACACAAAGCACAGACAACAAATGATACCTCATTCATTTACAGTGAATCAAAACAAATAGAGAAACAGAAGAAAATTCTGGTGTCAAGTAATACAATGCAATCAACTACACTTTCCTATACCCAAAGGATCTCTGCCACACCTCAATAGATGTGAAGTAATACAATACAATCAACTAAGAATCCTCCCCTGCCTAATTCAGATTCTAACAGAACTCTGCCACACCTCAACAGACTGCTGATCCTTCCTGGCCAAGACCATCTTATTTCCACCAAAGGCCATCTGGGTTACCCTACAACCTCCAATATCCTTCAACCTCCCCATCAGATTCCTTCTAAAAACCCTCTCCCAACCCATCTTCACCATTTCTATAGGAACCCATTTCCACCTCAGACCACAGTTCTAAATCCCCACCTTTGCTGCAAAGAACCCGCCTCCCATGGCTCTGAATCTTGGAATTAGAACCCTCCTTCTTCCCATTGCTACCCTTTCTACCATCCCCTAAACAAACCCATGGGTTCACTCTATCAAGCTTCCTCAAATCAGGCATGAACACCTCACCTGGGTTCACCCCAACCTTGAAAATTGCAAAGAGGCTATTGGATACAGTAACATTAGAGAAGCAATAGAGGACTAGTTCGGCCACCGTGAATGGAGAAGACCATTCCTCGGTCTTGGATTGCGGCGCAGAAGACGAACCATAGAAATCTGATTTGATCGAAGAAGAGGAGAAACTCAGAGGATCTGGGCTTGCAAATCTGATATGGTCTTCGCCTGTTCCTTTCTTTCTTTCTTCATTCCCCTCTCCCTCTTCTTCTCCTTTCTCCCTACACTGCCCTTTGCCACCCACTGCACTCCACGCCAATGCATAGTCCTTTCTTTCTTTCTTCCTTCTCCCTCTCTTTCCTTTCTTTCCTCTTTCTTTCCTCATCTTCTTTTCTCTTTTCCCCCTCCTTCACTGCTGCACTCCGCCCTCACAGCCCCTGCGCACACCTCCATCTCCATGCATCTCATCTTCACACACCCACCAGCTTTCTCTTTCATTCTTCCTCCTTCTCAAAGATTGTGATTTGAGATTGTGATTTGAGATCAGTTGCAGAGAGCAAGAGAGAACAAGAGAGAGAGGAAGAGATGAAAGGGGAAAAGGGGGAAAAGGGGAAGAAGACGAACAGGAAAGAAATGGGTTTTGGTCTTTATTATACACAGGGATAGTCGATATCGACTATAGCGCTAAAAGAAAAAAAAAAGGTGGATTCAGGGCCCAATCTGTTTGATGTTTTTTACTGGGGCCAATTGCAATAATACCCTGTTTAGGAGGGTTTTTCCCGTTAAATCCCCTAATTTTTAAATGGAAAATGATTTAAAAATTCTAAACACATGAATTATATGCAGCATGAGAAAGAAAAATAAGAACATCTGCAGATGGGCTCTTGACAAGAGAGAAAAAAAAGTATGAACATCTGCAGATGGGCTCTTTGACAAGAGAGATAAGCGTAATAAAACCAAAAAATGAAAAAGTTGTTGGGCTCTCGTTCTGGAGGGAGGGAGAGGGAGAGCAACAGCTGCAACATAAGAAAAACAAAAACCAAAAAAAAAAAAAAGTTACTGACAAGTGGAGCACTTGGCATTGAGAGAGAGAGAGAGAGCATTATAAAACCCTTTTCTAAAGTTGTGGTCATCGGTTCAAGCAAATAAATAAATAAAGTTGTCGGCAGTAGATGAAACAGAGAACAATATAAAAAAAACAAAAAAGTGGGGAGAGAGAGAGAGAGAGAGAGAGAGAGAGAGAGAGAGAGAGAGAAATGAAAAAAAAAAGGAAAAGGGAACCTGCTTTAGGGGCTCTCGACTGTCGTCAGAGTGAGAGAAGAGAAAGGGAGAAAGGGCTCGAGGTCAATGGTCAAAGCCAGGTGATTCTTCTTCTTCTTCGTCTTCATCTTCTGCTTCAAGGGGTCCGCTAGCTGTGGAGTGGGAGAAAAAAAACAAATAGGATAGATTCATTTCTGGTAAAACAGACCCACTTCAGTCTTTCCAGCCAAAATAAATTAATTCCGGCCAGAACCAGCAGGATTTTTTTTTTCAGGGTATTTCGTGCCTCTCCTGAGCCAAATGCCACGTTCGGGCAGGATTGGCTGAAACAGAACCAAATTGACAACTATGCAAGTAAGACTATAGGAGGAGAAGAGGAAGAAAATAAGAAGAAAGTCGCATGTCTATTCCAACATCAACTATGCTAGATCAATTGGTTTTTATCTAAGAATTGCCCCATGCGGATTCTACCAAACAGTCACTCAGTATGAGCAAGGTTCAGTCAACTCAGTTAAGTTCCAACATCAATATGCTAGATTGACTGATTTTTGCCACAAGATGCCCCTAGTGTGTTTTACCAAACTAGACAGTCAGTAGGTAATAGGTACAAAGGTTAACTCGGTTTAGATCCTCATCACCTAATAAGGTGGGAACTATGGATCAAACTTTTTTTTTTTTTTTGCTGCGCATTAGTCACTAGGGATCAAAGAACTGTTCAGTAAAAATGTCTTATTGTGGTTAATTAAAAAAAGAAATGCAAAATTTAACTCGAGAAAAGAAGATAGTATACTTAATGTTCATACCCATCACAAAATTCATGATCTTCGTGGAAAAAGTTCCAGCATCAAATCTACTGTCGACATCGAAGATTGGAATCCAAAAAGAGCCTTTGACGCAGGCCTGCCAAAATAAGAATAGCTATTGATCTTGTCTTTTTCTTTTTCTTTTTTTTTTTTGAATGGTAACTCTCATTGAAAGAACTGAAAAGCAAACCCAAAAAAACAGAGAAGCCCAAAGGCAGACAGACAACCCACAAAACAGAAGCTACACCCCTGACAACAAAACAACAAACAAAAGAGAAAGCACAAAGGGACGGAGGAAATGACGGACATCCTTGATTAAATTACAGTTGAGATAATAAAATAAAAATAAAAACGTACTTTGTTAGTCTTGAAAAGGATTTACATGCAAAAAAATATAGAAGAAAGAGAACATATTGACTTCATAAATGCTGCAACTTCATCAGCAGTAAATTTCAAACAACAAAATTCAACAAGATATTAATCAACAACATTTCTAAACCTTTAATAATTTAAACAATGAGGAAAGGTCTGAACCTAAAGAAATACATAGAATGAAGGTGACATACTGACACAATCGAAAAGTGTGGTTCTCATAGGTCAGTGACCATTTTTATGATCAAGGAACCACAATCAGATATGGCATGGGCTGTGGATTCAAAACGGACATGGATTTTAGACAAAATAGAGTGCTGAATACAAAATGACTGTAATATCCCACACCCTTTTTAAGGGCCCTAATGTTTTGATTTATTTAATTTGTGATTTGCATGTCATATTTCCAAAATTTAATTATTTGGCGATGGTTAGTGGGCCCTACCTTAGTTGGAAATTCTGTGGACCAGGGGTATGGCCCTCTAGATTAAGTTATTATGTGCTATTTAAAATACTAGAGTGGGACCCTTTTGTGAAAGAATTAGAAATAGAATTATATTAGAATGAGGAGAGGGACCTAATCCTCACTTAAACTTGTGCACCACTTGCCCCAACTCCTAGAAGGACTTCCGCTCGAATCTCAAGGATTCTGTCGTGCACGCAAGTCCCTAGGAGAACTCCAAACCCTAGTCAATCAATATAAATCCTCTCTCCCTCTTATGTGCTCTCTTATCTCTTTTTTGTCTTATTATACACTTTGAGAGAGACCCTAATTGAGAGCTTTGCTTGGAATCTAGAGGAGAACAAGGAGATTCGTGAAGAAGAAGAGGACCAGTAGCGTGGTCTCTAGCAGATGATATATTCTCTTCCATCAAACGCGCAATACTAGCCTACACTAGGTGAGTAGGATTTCTAGTCTATCTGCATGCAAGATGTTTTCTCTGCTAGTTCTAGAGTTTATAAACTCTAAAACGGATGGCATTGTGATTGATTTCTTACTTTAATGGTGAATGTCTAAATCAATAAATTGAATGAAGATGAGGGATGAAACCAAATGGCAGACTGTTAATTTGGAAACCAAACGTCCAAACCACATGACAGACTACAGTTTTCATCACAACCGGAAACCAGGTTTTGTGAAGAAGTCTGCATTTCAAGTCGCAATCATTAAAAACAGAGCTGCTATTGCCACATCTCTAATTGCTCATTCCACATCCAATTTTTTTAACACCAGCATACCCATTCGTGAAATGACCAAATTGGACATCAATAATTATTTCATTGGTCATGCAATTTCTCTTGTACACTACCCCCCCTCTCTCGTTCTCTTCCAATACACCCTACTTCTCTTTCCATTTCTCCTTTCTCTTCTATTCTACATTCATCTCCCAAAGGATGACTTATGTGATTTTTGGGGCCAAAGGGACGCAATCGGTTTTTATTATTTTTTTTTTTTTGCTTTTTATTCTAGTGTGTCTTTGCGAATTGTTTGGTCGTTCAGAGCCGAACAAATTGATTATGTTCAACCCTGATTGGCCGAACAAATTAGCTTTGTTCCTGTGAGTGGCCGAACAAATTTATATTGTTCGGCCACCTATGATACCCGGATACAGAAAGTTACCCATGGTACCGGTGCAAGCACAGTACGTACCACAAGATACGATAGGGATACGGAGCAAAAAAATTGCAAAACGGCTATCTCATATTTTATATAAAAAAAAACAAAAAATTGAGGAAATCCCCCCCCCCCCCCCCCCCCCCCCCCCCAATCAACCAGACCTAGAGAAGGAAAAAAAGAACCAGAGAGGAGGAGAAACAGGGGAAAAAAATAAAGAAAAGAAAACAAAGGCGCACCTGCACCGACGTCACCACAGCCAACCGCCATCTCCATCGTCTACCACCATCAGCCGCCAAGATCTCGTCGCCTCCACCATCGTCGTCACCTGCGCTCTCCTCATCTCTCTTCTCATCAAGGGCAAAGAGAAAGGTGCCCTTTTTCATTTTTTCTGTCATGTGGGTCTGTTCCCCTCTCCAATTTCAAGTGAGGCAAGCATCACGTGTCTCCCACTCTTATTTCAAAGTGAGGCAAGGCCCACGTGTCCCAAACTATTTTAAGTGAGGCAAGGCCCATCTTGTGGGCTTGAGATTGAGTCAAGCTCGGCCCAGGTACAATAAAAAAAAAAAAAAAAAAAAAAACAGCAGCAAAATACTTTAAAGATCTTTTCTCTAGTTTGATAGCTCCAGAAAGAAAAAATATTCCATTTAAAATAAACTCCCAATTAAATATTTGTATTTATATATTTTTGGAATGTTGTACCCGTATCCATGTCCTAAATTTTTTAAGTTGACATATCAAACGCTCATTCCCATGTCCTGTATCCGTACCCGTGTCTGTATTCAGACATCATAGTCGGCCACTCAGGGCTGAACATAATCAATTAGTTCAGCCATGAACAGCCGAATAGTTCGCGATGTTGAGCATATGTATCCAGCCACATTTATATCCAATCCATCCAACACATATATGTATCCAGTCAAATTCAAATCCATCCAACACATACGTATCCAACCACATTCCCATGGAATTCAATATAACCAAATAAGTGATCAATACATCCAACAAATCATATTTTATGCAACAACACTGTCACTTTTGATAATGCAATTACAGTTACTCTCGCTAAGCTATTAATATTTTACTAGATCGTTTCATATTTTATGCGATACACACGTACCCAACCAATAAAAATCCATATAAGACACATGTATCCAACCAATAGAAGCCTATCAAACACGTCTATATGAAATTAAAAAATAATACAGCCAACAAATGCATCTAACATAGCCAACTAATATGAATCCTTCATAAAAGTGACAAAAAGGTCAAGGACCAGTACATCAATGGTATCAAACGAACCCGACTTCGCCCTACATTTTAATCAAAATCAAACATGAACACATCATGTCTCCCTCCTGCGGCTGAGGGTGTCCGTCCTCGTCAAGGTAGGAGGCATTGGCTACTAGACATCATCTAGAGAAGCTCCAAGCAACACTCTACGGGCCTGCTCAATAGCCTCATATAGTTCACTCGGGGTGCTCGGTTCATCTCCCCTCCTAACAATCGGTAGGAGTATGCTTCGAGTGTTCGCAATGCACTACATTTGTAAAGCATAATTGTCTGGATCGTCTAGTTCAGTATGGACATCTACAGCTTCCTCAACATTCTCAGCCGACTGAATGTCCGTTGGGTCGATCTGGGGAGCTCCAGTGAGTCATATTCTATTCAATGATGTAGCCCTAATTCTTGAATTACCGTCCGCGTCCAGGTCTGAGTCAAGGAAATTTAGAAGGAATTAGCCATGCAAAAGAATACACAGGATCTGTTCGGCCTTGACATGCCGAACAATAATGAAACCGTTCAGCTGTATCCAGCCAAACAGTTTCATTACTATTCGGGCCTGAAAATCCGAACAGACACGAACCAAAAAAAAAAAACTTCGAAGCCGAAGGATGGAACGAGGGAGGAGTGATTCGTTCTCTGCCTGGCCCGTTTAGACAGTGTGGGGCCAACATTCCTCTCTAATATGCATCGAAACCAAAATGAAATCAGATGGAGAGATAAAAAGAGAGATAAAACGTGCCTTGTCACTAACTGTGAGAAGAGAGGAGGAAAAACTGGAAGCGAAGAAGACGATCGATGATTGGAGTTTGAAGGATGGAGAACACGATGGTAAGGAGAAGCCAGAGAGTTCAAATCATGTTGAGGGAAGGAAGGAGGGCTGTGCACGAAGAAGGAATATATTTGAATCGTGTGCTCCTTGAGCAGATTAGGAAGAAGAGGATGTGCCTGGAGAAAATCCAGTATGTGTACAGAGAAGGGTTGTGGTGTTAGATTATATGATCTCAATCTCGTGGATGATGTAATAAATTGATGAATTTCTTTATTTATCAATATAATCATGCTTTAATTTCATGAGGTGAATGGTTTTATTACTTGCTTGCACATAACCAATACGAATGACATGATGGTTCATGAGATGAACCGGAGCCCACAAGTATATTAGATGTGATACATGTGTATGGATGAGATCCACATGCGGGAGACATATGTCACAAATCCTTTACTTAAAATTGTCTCGCAACCGATGATGAGATTGGGCATCTCATCTTAAAAGGTTGCAAGATTATGATCACTATGAGACAGTGTGATTTGTCTCAATCATCAGAGTGTAAGACTCTGGATCATCATGCTGGTACATTAGATGTATTGAAAGACCATGAGAAGCACCTTATGGAATACTGTCTTTAATTTAAGGTCTGTTCTCATAATTCCCTGGCAATAGGCTCTTAATCCTGAGAAATTAATGAACTCATGTTTCTATCTATTCATTTGCTTTGAGTCACCAATGAGTGAGGCCAATTGTAGGTCAACACCTCGGTGTCTTGGGTACGTGGTAGTAGGACTGTGGGAACATCTATATAATATGGCAGCTCAGGTTTTGAATCCTGAGACATTTTAAGCCCTTGGATCTATGTACATAAATCCAAAGGATATTTTGAACCCTTGGATTTAAGAGGGGAATGCAAAAGGGGGCAGCAAGTTAGAATTATTTACAGATATTGCCATCCCTTTTTCATTTAAAAGAAACAGGGCTAAAAGTTGGATAAATTTACAAGTTCTTGCCATCCCCATCAAAAGCAAAAAGGTCAGCAAATTTGAGTTATTTACATGTATTGCCATCCCTTCTTCATTTTTTTTTTTTAAAAAAGCACTACTTCATTGATGATGAGATGGGACCAAGATAAAAAGATGAGATGAGCAAATTGGGTTAAAGATTTCATGAATGAATGAAATTATATCATTTGGCAATCAATTGGATTTTTTTTTTTTGGTGGAATCCATTTTATGGTTGGACTTGCTTTCGAGACACATGGAACCTAGGTTCAGTCGGTCTGACGCATATCCAGGTCCGGTGGTGCGTCGTGCCTTCAGGCACGAGAAATTTCTAGTATAATTATCAAGATGGAATCTATCCTCATTATCACCTTATGCCAATTAATGGATTTATCATTGATAAGTGCGCACCCATCACAATTAAGAGTTAATTGGATGGTACTGATGATCACTGTGATTGATCAGGTCTCAAGGATAATAAGATGTGGATCTAAATTGGTTGGACAGGTTTAATCCAATTGATCCATGGATATAGATAGAGGGGCCTACTTGTGGTCATAGGGAAGTTTAGGGTCTTTTTGTAATTTATTCCTAAGACTGGAGTTCAGTTGCATTTATATAGTGGAGTTATTTGCAATTAACTGTGGGCCCGGATTGCACATGAGATATGGGGTCAGGGTGTCCCAGTTGGAGCCAACTATCTATGGAATCCCTAGTGGTCCCCACAATAGCCCAATTATTAGGTCATTACTAATTCTACTTTAACTCAAGAAGGAAAGGAATAGAAAGTTACTAATTGTATTGGAAGTAGGACTTCTAATAATTACTAAGAAGAGGAGGTTGCTAAAGCTATAAATAAGGGAGGCCTTGGACATCCATGACACCTATTCCCTTAAGTGCTGCACGCCCAGAGCAAGTGTTGCTCAAGTCCCTCCCTCCTCTCTCTTCTGGTTTCTCTTCTAGTTTGCTTTTGAGGTTCTAGTTGATTTCTTTTGGAGATCCCACCATTCTCCTTGAGAAAGGAGATCTGGAGTGGGTCATACGTGGAAGACAGCCAGGTCTTGGAGATCCTAATTTGCTTCAAAGAAAGAGTTCTTCATCAAGCAAGTTGTCTACTTCTCCATTAGAGCACACACGCTCCCTAGGTAAGATCTACTACTTGTATGTTGTAGATGATTGTGGATGTGTGTTGCTGCTATTCTCTATCTTAGAGATAGTGTTCTTGCTGATCTTGATGATGAGTTTGAGGTTTCGGATCCTGGATTTGGTTTGAAGCCTTATGGATACTTGATCCCTGCGTCAAGTGGGTCAAAAGTTTTGAAAACCTATCCACGAGGCCCACCTATTTCCAACAATTGGTATCAGAGTCATACCTCATCTCTAATCCTGTTAGATCAGTAGATCTAATCTTTGCATGAGATGCAAAGAGGATAGACTTAGGGCTATGTAAGGATCAATTTTGATGTTTTTATGCATGTTGTATCTTTTATATATGCATGAGAAGGGACTAGTTCGGGCATAAAAACCAGTTTTTTCTGCAGGAATTCTGGGCCGAGCGCTCGAGCGGGCCTCCATCCGCTCGAGCGGACCCATGTTCTGGAAGAGGACACTCAAGCGGTGTGCAGAATTTTCTTGTTTGGTTGTCTTGGTTCTTTTCATCATGAGATGATGAATGGTAGCTTTCTAAAACTAGTTCCTACCAAGTTCTTGATACTAACCTTGCAGGTTATTGTCCTCTCCGTATGGCCCACAAGTCTTTTACTTTCCTTTTTGGTTAATGGTTTATTTTGGGCAACTTGTAAAGGGCATCATGGTTTCCTTGGTTTCCCGTGAATGGGCAACGGATCGATGGCGGATTACATTCTCAATCCGCAGATTCAATCCGATCCGATCCGTTGACATTAAATATAAATTAAAAAAAATTAAGGGGTCTAGATATAAATTAAGATGTCTAAATATAAAATAAGAGAAAATTTTAAGGGGTCCAAATGTAAACAAATCTTTATCCCCCAAAAGGCCAAAAGGCCCAAAACCCTTTCCCTCTCCCATCGGTCATTCATCTCCCAAGAACCCTAGCCGCCAACGGAAACCCTTCCCTCTCCCACCTCTTCAACCTCTCTCTCTCTCTCTCTCTCTCTCTCTCTCTCTCTCTCTCTCTCTCTCTCTCATGTTTTCTTCATCTCCCAAGAACAAGAAGAACCCCAGCGGCGACAACAAGAAGAAGAAGGAACCCCAGCCGTGTTTTCGTCATCTCTTTTGAGGTAATATCGATTCAAGCTCTCTTTTTTTTTCCGATGCTATTTTCATCTGTTTCGTTTTTCTGCATTTTTCAACATCATATTCTCTGCATCTTTTTGCGTTTTCTTCATGTTTACTGGATTAATGTCGCATTTGTGTAGTTTTCACTGTTAGTAATCTTTTCTCTGTTTTGTTTTAGGTTTGTATTGGTGTCTCATTCATTTTGATGTTTTATATGTAGATAGATATTTGTTTATGTAGTGGATCTTCACTCGGCTTTGGTTTGATAGTAAAATCACTGAAATCTGCTGCTGCTTCATTTCCTTTTTATGTTGTGTATTTCCTCATCATAATCTTTGCATCTTGTTAAAGTTTTGTTCGGGTTTTCTAGATTAATGTGGCATTTATCTGTGTTCATGAGGTTGATGTCGGTCGTATTATCCTTTATCTTGACATGGACTAATGTTATTTTTTTTTCTTTGGATCTTCTAATTTATCATGGCAACCCACTGGGATTGCAATTCCTTTGCTTTTATTTTTTGCAACTTCGATTTTTGCATTTTTTTTCTGATTTTTGTTTTTTTTCAACTAATTCACGCTGTAGCCGAATTCATTTCAATTCTCTTACTCTATTTTTCATTTAAGATTCACATCATTAAAATAGCAAGAAACAGCTTCAAATAGGGTCTGGTGTTTTGATGTAGCTTTGACTTGTTCTAGTATTTCCCCTTCTTGCATTTTTAGATTCTCTCTATCTGTGTTCTCTTTTTTTCAGAGTTCATTTAAAAGTCTTGTATCTCTCATTCTGAATCTTTTTAGTTACAATGAATCTGAATTTTGTGTCTTTTTTCTCAGATGTCTAGCACTGGTGAGCACTTTACTCCTAATTTTTCCAATAGTATAACAGTGACACAACCCCAGCTGGAGTCAGTTGAACCGCAAACATCAAAACCTCCAGCCACTGCTCTTCCTCCTACTGGGGCTTCTAGTACTGTATATAGTGAGGTAAAGCCTTCCAAAAACACGGGTAGAGTATCTGAGGTCTGGGCACATTTTAAAAGGCCTAAAGATTATGACCCTAAGCTTCCGATTACTGTTAACTGTTTGTATTGTGATGCTGCTTATACTTGGATTAGTTCTAATGGGACTACTACTTTGAATAATCATTTGAAAATATGTATCAAGAATCCTTTAAATGAAGCAGCAACCAAAAAAAAAAAGCGGATATCATCATAGCAATCAGTAAAAGACGGTGAGACTGTTAGTAACATGGCTGTTTGGAAATCTAGTCAGCCTGCATGTAGATTGGCACTTGCTACAATGATAATTTCTGATGAGTTGCCTTTTACCTTTGTGGAGCGTGAAGGGTTCCGTAATTTTTGTAGCATCATGCAACCAAGTTTCAAACATGTGTCACGTGTTACAATTGCCAGAGATTGTTTGGAGTTGTATGATGAACAAAAAAAAAAAAATTGAGGGACATGTTGACAAACAAAGGGTTTGTCTCACTACAGGTTGTCGGACCTCAGTCCAAAACCTTTCTTATATGTACCTTACTGTTCAATTTATTGATAAAGATTGGAAATTGCACAAAAGAATCCTAAACTTTTGTGTCATTTCTAGTCATAAAGGTGAGTCCATTGGTCGAGCTGTGGAGGAATGCTTGGTTGACTGGGGTATTAAGAGAATTTGTACTCTTACTGTTGATAATGCGTCTTCCAATGATACTGCTATTGCATTTTTAAAGAGAAAGTTTGCTAAAAAATGTGATAGTTTTATTTTAGGTATAAAACATTTTCACATGAGGTGTGTTGCACATGTTCTTAATTTGATTGTGAGAGATGGGTTAAATGAATTGAAAGGTGCTATAACAAAAGTTCGTGCTGCGGTTAAGTATGTGAGGAGTTCTCCACAAAGACAAAAACTCTTTAAAGCATGTGCGGAAAAAGAGGGAATACCATTTCAAAAAAAAAAAAGTGATAGTTTGTTGTCTTTAGATGTTCCAACTAGGTGGAACTCTACATTCCTCATACTAGAAACAGCAATTAAGTTTCAAAAAGCTTTTGACAGATTGGATGAAGAAGATGATAAATTCAGCAAGGAATTTGATGAATTGGAATTAGATGGACCTCCTTCTCCTATGGATTGGGATGATTGTAAGCTAATAACAAAGATTTCTGAAGAAATTTTATGATGCTACTAATTGATTGTTTGCTTATTTGCATGTGAGTTCAAATTTGTACTTTACTGAAGTTTGTGACATTGTTGGATCTTTATATGAATTGTCTATGATGGGGGATTCTTCTTTGAGGAATATATCTGTTAAAATGAGATTGAAATTTGATAAGTATTGGGAACCCATTGATAAAATGAATATGATGTTATTGGTTGCGATTGTGTTGGATCCCCGATATAAGTTGAAATATGTGAAGTTTTGTTATGGCAAATATTTCAAGCTTGAAGTATCTCATGTGATTGAGCTAACCCAAAAGTTGAGAAATGCATTAAATGGTGTTTATGAGGAGTATGAACAAAATGGGTCAGCTAGTGCATCATCTTCAAGTCTGACATGTGAAATGGAGGGTGGCCAATCAAGTTTGCAAGCAAGTGACCCTTCATCATTGTTTGAGAAACATTTGGAAGAAGAAGAATGTGAAGGAGATAAGTCAGAAGTGGACACGTATTTGGAGGAAGCTCGTGAAAAGATACAAGGAAATACAAAGTTTGAAATTTTGAGTTGGTGGAAAACAAATTCAGCTAGGTATCCTGTTCTTTCTCAAGTTGCACGGGATATTTTAGCCATTCCTGTATCTACTGTTGCTTCTGAGGCGCGGCCTTTAGTACCGGAGGTCGTCCTAGATCGATTTCGCAGTTCTCTTTCCCCTAAACTTTTGGAGTGCCTAATTTGTGCACCAGATTGGTTGAGAGTTTATGATACATCAATTCCTGATGTGGAAGAACTTATGGAGGAGTTTGCTGATCTAGAGACTCTGGACTCAGGTATTTTAATTTTTATAAAATTATGTTTAAGTTATCTTCAATGTTTAATTAAATTATTCTAATATAGTACTTGATGTTCGTAGGTTTCACAAGTTGATATCAAGTGTGAAGTTGAAGCTAGCGATGACTGATGGATACTGATGGACTGCTGTTTGTTTTTGTGTGTATGTAATAATTAGATCTCTTTGTATTAACAATTCAATGACCATTGTGTTTTTAGTGTGAAGGCTTTCCTTGCCAGTTTGATGTACTTCATTGGTTCACCCCCCTATTTGGATTTTTGTTCTCTGAGTTGAATGATGAGTACTTTGAAACCTGGTTTACATTTTTGCCAGGTCCTGTGCACCTGATTTAGTGTGTATGGATGCCATCCTGCAGATGACAGTTCAATTGCACCCTTATATTTTGCAGGCTTATATAGTTGAATAGTTGAAAAGATTGGAACATGACAGTTCAACACCCTACTCATTTTCACAGCTTGGGATGACCTCGGGCATTGTTTTCCAGCTGTTTTATGGCTTGATGGGTAGTTGGACTGTATGAGTATTCTATATGTTAAGTATAGAACCAGGAAAGAGAGGGAGAAAGTAGATTTCAGAAATCATGTGATCCAGGTTGATCTCTGCATCAATTGCTTTGAATAGCAAATTTCATTTTTTTTTCTTTTCCTCTAATGTTTTTATTCATATCCAGGTTCTATCTTTTATCCTTTTTTTTTTTGTCTGCTTAAAAGTGGTTTGAGGTTCTTGATGGCCTTCTTGGAAAGCATTGGAGAAATGTTGGTTTGGCCTTCAACTGCACTTTCCTTCTGTTTGGATCAGTAATTCAGCTCATAGCTTGTTCCAAGTGGAGCTAACGGATTGAACGGATTAATCCGATCCGATCCGATCCTCCAGGTGGGATTGGATTTTAACCCCCACAGATTGGTGACGGATTCCAAATCCGTCAATCCGTAGGCAACGGATTGGTGACGGATTTGGCCCAATCCGCACCAATCCGATCCGTGTACACCCCTACATGACACCGAGATAATCAATAGGACAAATAGACCATCATTAAAGAGAAAATCACCTTAATCTAATCCAACAAAACTTTGGCACCTGAGGCTAGGTCATATTAACCTAAATAGGATTGACTGGCTAGTGAAAGATGGTATCTTGCCTTCATTGGTGGTAGAACCAATGCCTGTCTGCGAATCCTGTCTAGAAGGCAAAATGACCAAAAGACCCTTTTTATCTAAGGGCAATAGGGCCAAAGATTTATGGGAATTAGTGCATACTGATTTGTGTGGACCCATAAATGTTAAGAACGAGAGAAGGATATGAGTACTTCATCACTTTCACAAATGATTACTCAAGATATAAATACATATACCTTATGCACCGCAAGTCCGAGGCTTTTGAAAAGTTCAAAGAGTTTCGAGCGGAAGCGGAAAAGCAATTAGGTAAAAGTATCAAGACTCTTTGATTAGATCAAGGAGGAGAATATCTATCCGCTGATTTTATGGGATAGTTATTAGAGAATGGGATTCTATCCCAGTTGTCTGCTCCTGGTATGCCTCAACAGAATGGAGTAGCAGAAAGAAAGAATCATACTCTTTTAGATATGATCAGGTCTACGTTGAGTTTCCCAAGACTACCTATATCCTTTTGGGGATATGCCTTGGATACAACCATGTACATACTAAACCTCGTACCATCTAAGTCTGTACCTAAGACTCCCCGAGAGTTGTGGTCTGGGCGAAAGCCTAGTCTACAACATTCACATATTTGGAGTTGTACGGCACACGTGCTGAAGGTAGAGACGGATAAGTTGGAATCGAAGTCGGACGTATGCACTTTTATAGGATATCCTAAAGGAACTAAAGGTTGGTTATATTATAAATCTCAGAGAGCAGAAAGTGCTTGTCAGCACCAATACAGTTTTTCTAGAGGAAGATTATATGATTGACCGGAAATCTTTAGAAAATGTTATCTTAGAAGAAATTCAAAAGAAATTAATTCCAAACCCAAGAATGACCGAACTTGAAGAGAATCCGCCCATACTTGACCCAGTAGTTACACTAGTGCCTCGTCGCAGTGGGAGGATTGTTAGGCCACCTGACAGGTTTTCGTTTCTAGGAGAGTCCTACGAGGCAATCCCGGAAGACCTGGAACAAGATCCCTGTAACTATGATGAAGTAATTAATGACATAGATTCGGGACGTTGGCAAGAAACTATGAAAGCTGAGATGGAGTCCATGTACACCAATCAGGTCTCTGGACACTTGTAGACTTGCCTGCCAATATTAAACCTATTGGGTGCAAGTGGGTCTACAAGAGAAAAAGATGATCAGATGGAAAAGTTGAGACCATTAAGGCCAGGCTTGTTGCAAAAGGGTATACTCAGAAAGAGGGTATCGATTATGAGGAGACCTTCTCGCCGGTAGCCATGCTCAAGTCTATCCGGATTCTCTTATCCATTATGGCTCATCTCGATTACGAGATTTGGCAAATGGATGTCAAGACGGCGTTTCTCAGTGGCCATCTTGAGGAAGACATCTATATGATGCAGCCAGACGGTTTTGTGGCTAAGAACCAAGAGCAAAGAGTTTGCAAGCTGCAGAAGTCCATTTTTGGACTGAAGCAGGCGTCCCGGAGCTGCAACATCGGTTTTGACCAGGCAATCAAGTCTTTGGGTTTTTGTCAAAATCCGAATGAGTAATGTGCGTACATCAAAAGTGAAGGAGGCATGATAGTTTTTCTGGTATTATATGTCGATGACATCCTTCTCCTTGGGAGTGACGTAGGAATGTTGTCAACAGTAAAAGTTCGGTTGGCCAAGACTTTTGATATGAAGGACTTGGGAGCATCTAGTTACATCCTAGGGACCAAACTCCATCGAGACTGGAAAATAGGATGATTGGCTTATCCCAAGCTGCGTACATAGATAAGGTACTAGTACGGTTCGCAATACAAGATTCCAAGAAGGGCATCACACCTTTCAGGCATGGATTGCACCTTTCCAAGGATCAGTGTCCCAAGACACCTGAAGAAAATTAGCAGATGAGAGCGGTACCATACGCTTCGGCTGTTGGTAGCCTCATGTATGCTATGCTTTGTAATAGACCGGATATTTGTCACGCAATGGGCCTAGTCAGCAGATATCAGTCAAATCCAGGTCCTAACCATTGGACTGCTGTAAAGTGTATCCTCAAATACTTGAGAAGGACTAGAGATTACATGTTGATTTACGGCAGTGATGAGCTGATTCCAGTCGGTTACACAGATTCTGACTTCATGTCAGATAAGAATTCCAGAAAATCAACCTCAGGATATGTGTTTACGCTTGGCGTCGAAGCTATCAGCTTGAGGAGTATTAAACAGGAATGTACCGCTGATTACACCTCGGAGGCTGAATATGTAGCAGCTTGTGAAGCAGTTTGGCTCAAAAGATTCCTTATGGAACTTGGAGTGGTACCTTTGGTGCAACAGCCACTCACAGTTTACCGTGACAGCAGCGGGGCAGTCGCCTAATCAAAGGAACCCAGGAGCCATAAAAGCCAAAAGCATGTACAGAGGAAGTATCATCTGGTCAGAGAGACTGTGCAGAGAAGTGACATAGCCATCACCAAGATAGCATCTGAAGACAATCTCACAGATCCCTTTACTAAGCCTTTGACCACCAAAGTCTTTGAGCAACATGTAGATGGGATGGGCATGAGATGTAACCCTGACTGGCATTGAGCCCAAGTGGGAGATTGTTAGATTATATGGTCTCAATCCAGTAGATGATGTAATAAATTGATTAATTTCTTTATTTATCAATATAATCATGCTTTTATTTCATGAGATGAATGGTTTTATTCTCTCCTTGCACATAACCAATAAGAATGACATGATGGTTCATGAGATGAACCGGAGCCCACAAGTATATTAGATGTGATACATGTGTGTGGATGAGATCCACATGCGGGAGACATATGTCACAAATCCTTTACTTAAAATTGTCTCGCAACCGATGATGAGATTGGGCATCTCATCTTAAAAAGTTGCAGGATTATGATCACTATGAGATAGTGTGATTTGTCTCAATCATCAGAGTGTAAGACTCTAGATCATCATGCTGGTACATTAGATGTATTGAAGGACCATGACAAGCACCTTATGGAACACTGTCTTTAATTTAAGGTCTGCTCTCATGATTCCCTGGCAATAGGCTTTTATCCTGAGAAATTAATGAACTCAAGTTTCTATCTATTCATTTGCTTTGAGTCACCAATGAGTGAGGCCAATTGTAGGTCAACACCACGGTGTCTTGGGTATGTAGCAGTAGGACTGTGGGAACATATAATTATCAAGATGGAATCTATCATCATTATCCCCTTGTGCCAATTAATGGATTTATCATTGATAAGTGCGCACCCATCACAATTAAGAGTTAATTGGATGGTACTGATGATCACTGTGATTGATTGGGTCTCAAGGATAATAAGATATGGATCTAAATTGGTTGGACAGGTTTAATCCAATTGATTCATGGATATAGATAGAGGGGCCTACTTGTCGTCATAGGGAAGTTTAGGGTCTTTTTGTAATTTATTCCTAAGACTGGAGTTCGGTTGCATTTATATAGTGGAGTTATTTGGAATTAACTGTGGGCCCGGATTGCACATGAGATATGGGGTCAGGGTGTCCCAGTTGGAGCCAACTATCTATGAAATCCCTAGTGGTCCCCACAATAGCCCAATTATTAGATCATTACTAATTCTACTTGAACTCAAAAAGGAAAGGAATAGAAAGTTACTAATTGTATTGGAAGTAGGACTTCTAATAATTACTAAGAAGAGGAGGTTGCTAAAGCTATAAATAAGGGAGGCCTTGGACGTCCATGACACCTATTCCCTTAAGTGCTGCACGCCCAGAGCAAGTGTTGCTCAAGTCCCTCCCTCCTCTCTCTTCCGGTTTCTCTTCTAGTTTGCTTTTGAGGTTCTAGTTGATTTCTTTTGGAGATCCCACCATTCTCCTTGAGAAAAGAGATCTGGAGCAGGTCAAAGCGTGGAAGACAACCAGGTCTTGGAGATCCTAATTTGCTTCAAAGAAAGAGTTCTTCATCAAGCAAGTTGTCTACTTCTCCATTAGAGCACACACAAGCTCCCTAGGTAAGATCTACTACTTGTATGTTGTAGATGATTGTGGATGTGTGTTGCTGCTATTCTCTATCTTAGAGATAGTGTTCTTGCTGATCCTGATGATGAGTTTGAAGTTTCGGATCCTGGATTTGGTTTGAAGCCTTATGGATACTTGATCCCTGCGTCAAGTGGGTCAAAAGTTTTGAAAACCTATCCATGAGGCCCACCTATTTCCACCATGTGGAACGAGCAAGTAGGGTTGTGGCAATAGAGCTTTCTAAAAATAATAGAATCTGAAATGAATACCTTAGAAACATTTGCAGCGGAAACATAATAACATCATTCAATCATAGGCATCATCGCAAGGCAATGTATAAGTACTATCTTCAATTAATTTCAATATTGTCAATTACTAATAAAAATGTCAAGAGTAAGAAAAAAATTCAACTAATCAAATTCCTAAAAAAAAATCCTGGCCAACCAAAGGCCTTATCACTTTGTTATAACAAAATGTCATAAAGAATGAAACTAACCAGCTACATTTTTCGAAACCTTTGGTGCAAGCACGATATCCCCGCGATTCTACCTCGACTGTCGTTCCCTCTAGGTTTTCTATAACGGTTTTGTCACCTACAAGCGCCAAAAGCAGTAGGTTTGTGAAAAACCCAACAAGTAAACATACCACAATCACATAATTTATACAAATTCAAAATCGAATTAATGACATGAAAAAGGATGTAAAAAGCGGCCGATACATAGCATATCGGCCGCTAAATCGTCGGGCATAGCGGTGTCCAATTGCTAATTATTACCGTTCACAACCCCCCCCCCCCCCCCCTTTTCTCATTTTCATTGTTTCCCCTTTTCTGACACATTCTTAGGACTTTCCCAGTTAACAACGGCCTCAATCTTGGCTGGATCCACCGATAAATCGTCCTTGGAGATGATGTGTCCTAGAAAAGCGACTTTTTCCAACCAAACTTCACACTTGTTGAGCTTTGCATAAAGTTGATTCTCTCTCAAAAGCCGAAGAGATGTCCTTAGATGTTGCTCATGCTCTTCCCTTAACTTTTTTTTTTTTTTGAAAGATAAGTTGGTCTTTCATTTTCTTTAGAGATCAAAATTTACACAATGATAGCTTTCAAGTCGAAAGTATCGAATGGGCATACCCCATTCAAACAAGATTACAAAAAATAGCCCACATCCCGGGCACAGGAAATCAAAATATGAGTAGCCCACATCTCAGGCCTCGACTCTATTGATCACCAATCATATTCAGTTCTGTTGAGGTGAAGTGAGCTGGGATCAAAGTGACACTTTTGATTTGCTTACTGAGAGTTATAGCATGTGGAGAAATAGGGTCATAGAATACCCTAGAAAAATGCAGTAAAACTGCCTCCACTTTCCTTACATCAAATCGATGTTTCCAATTAGACAGATGGATTTCTTATATTTTTTATAAGGAAACTTTCCATCTCTAAATGGATCACATCGATATCAGTTGGAATCAGTTGAATCAACGATTTCACCCCTTGGTATATTTTATGATCGGGAACAATGTGAGCGGATTCTGCATGGCCCTCTGGGTCCCAAAGAATACCAATGAGTGCTGATTGAATATGAAAAATTGAAAATCTCCAACCCTCATAAATTTGATTAGAAGGTTTGTGAGTTTTCAAAGAAGTGTGGGGTAGATTCCATAGGCTAGCAAGTGGGTCTGGAAATTTTACATCAAGGAAAACAATCCGACTGTGCTCCTCTGAACTTCAAAGAGACCAAAATGTTATCAATAAATACTACAATAAATTGGTCCAAGTGAGGTGTGAAGATTTGGTTCATCAATGCCATGAAGATTGTCGGTGCATTTGTTAATCCAAAGGGCATAACTAGGAACTCATAGTGGCTGTACACGGGCCGGGTCCCAGGTTATCGGTCCGGGTTTGACCCAACCCGGTAATTTTATAGACTTCAAAGACCCGCCCGAATGCCCGGTAATCTATATTCGGGTTTACCGGGTTCGGGTTACCGGGTTTATAGGGTCGGGTTCCCGATTACCCATGTTTGAGGTTTTTTTTTTTTTTTTTTTTTTTTTGAGTTGACTAGACAAATGTCAAATTTGTTATACATATTACATATATACATATTCAAATTTTTTGGAACTTCCTTCCGTGGATTCTTGAAGTCACATTATCTACAACATTTCATCTGTTTGTAAGAATTCCTCAAGAGATATCTTCCTGTTGGGAATTCTGACTAGTCCCTTTTTATTTCTGAGTTTTCAAAAACCCAATCTTTTGGATTTGTATTTTTGGCAGGGAGAACTCTCCAACTCCTCATATATCTAGGTTTCAAAATGTTCATGTGCTAGAGCATTTGTGAATCCAGATTGAGAGATAACATTTGGGGTTTTTGCATATTCTCCATACTGGAATTCTCAAAAGTTCAACAACCAAACATAACCTGAATCAGATTTTAATCAAGACCTTGATTTTTTGTTAAATCTTATAACAGGCTGGCTTGCCTAATATTGGCCCCTTGGGCTTTAGCCCAGTTCAAAGCAAGTCTGGAATGCTTCTACAGAACTATGCTTGGGACATGTTACGGCATTTAGTAGAATTATTTAGAAAGGGAATGCTAAAAGGTGACCCATTTGAGCTAGTATTGTATAAGGGCCATTGGCTGAGTTTGGCCTATGTTTTCCATCAGTCAGGTTGGACTCGATTAACCAGTCTGGGCTCAGGCCTAGTACTATGAAGGTTGAAGACCAAGCCTAAACTGACCCTTTATAATACCTTACATAAAATGTAGACATTATTACCTTGAGCCTAGGCGGTACATATGCATATTGTGATTTGAGATGCCTATGCCCATCATGGCCTGGTCCATGTACAACCCAGATCTGATCCTGGAGAAGACTTGGGCCGGCTAGTAAAAAAATTGGGTCTTTTTTCGATATGTTTTCTATTTCAAGATGTTACATGGATGATTTATGCTCTAAAGTCACTGAAAAATGCTATTATAATAGTCCAAGGTTTTATTTGTTACTGGGTTATCGGGTGACCCGATAACCCGAATAGCCCAAAATTTGTAACCCGGAACCCAGACCGGTAAAATAAATACCGGGTCGGGTTAAGACCCAACCCGATAAATGACAAGTGTAACCCGCCCGATTATCTCCGGGCCGGGCCGGGTTGCCGGGTCGGACCGGGTTTAGGAACCCGGTGTACACCCCTAATAGTGGCTATATCTACTCCTAAAAGCTAGTTTCGACACGTCTTGACCTTTGACTCTCAGTTGATAATAAACAGACCTCAAGTCAATCTTCGAAAAGTGTGTTGCACCTTGTAATTGATCGAATAATTCATCTATTCTTGGCAGAGGTTACTTGTCAAGAGGATACTTGTCCTTAACAAGTAAAACCCGGTTCAACTGCCAGTAATCTATGCACATTTTCATCGATGCATCTTTCTTTTTCATAAAAAGGACGGGTGCTCCCCATGGCAAGAGGCTTGGTCTGACAAAACCCTTGTCCAAAAGCTCTTGTAATTGTACTTTCAGTTCTTTAAGTTCTGTCGGAGCCATTCTGTAAGGTGCTTTCAAGCTCGGAGTTGTCCCTGACATCAACTCAATTGTGAAATCAATCTCTGTTACAAGTGGCAATCCTGGGATTTCTTCCAAACAAACATCCAGGAACTCACAAACAATCGGGATATCCTCCACCCTTTAGGAATGTTTATCCTCCATCTATGACACCCGAATACGGCTGTTGACCTATGGTACCCATACCGACACGGTCTGATACGAATACGGGTACGGGATGCGGCAACATACGGTTTTGGATACGGTGCCCAATTTCAGGATACAGCAGAGTTAGGTCATTCCAATCAAAACAACAGAAATTGGTTGATTACAGTGAAATGGACAATATCAACCACACTCGAGGGGGGTAAAAGGGAAAAAAAAAAGTGAAGAAGAGGAGGAAACAAACAAGGGAGCATACTGATGCAGGCCAGATCCTCGGTTTGGTTGCCCATTGGGCCCAAGCCCATAAAAAGATCTTTAAATCATGCAATAGTTTTATTTTTAGTATTAGCTGAATTTTAGGAATACTTATGAGATTAATTAGAAAGTTTCTCTTATTTGATTTAGTGCTTATTTTAATTAGAGTTGTTTCCAAGAATAGGTTAGAGTATAAATCTATATAAAGGATTGTAATCCCTCTTTAGGGACAATGCATTGATTTAATAAAGTTTTCTATTGAGTTTTCTCTTGATTGTGTGTCTGTGGTGTGAGACCAAGACAAGTTTGATCCTATGGATCCCTATCCCTAAGGCTTTTGGCTTGGAGTTTAGCCTGTTGGCTATCCTCCCTTCCCCGCGCTGCTTCAATTGGTATCAGAGCAAAGATCCATTCTCAGATCGCCGTTTCGATTGCCGATCGAGGTAACCCATCCACTCATCTCCTATTATCATCTTCACCATCCATTATTATCATCATCATCATCATCCCCACCATCCATTATTATCATCATCATCATCATCCCCACATCATTCTCGTCACAGCACCATACCCTCCATTCCCAAAACCACCCGTACGTCTTCCTCGACTCATCCACCAACCTACACCGCAAACCCTTTTCCAGCAGCCCCAAACCAGCCCTATCAGACCTTCCAGCAGCCCCAAACCAGCCCTATCAGACCTTCCCTCACCCATCCTCTCTACCCAAACTCTTCACCGATACCCATCTCTCCAAACCAAACCCCCGACACACCAAACAGTCCACCCCCATCTTCGACCTCCCAGAACCCCCTCTCCACACCTGCTTCACACAACCCACCACCGAAAACCCTCATCTGAACCTAATCCAGTAAAAAAACCAAAACCCATCTTCACCATCGTTAATCCATCCTCATCAATTCATCCACCCAGTGACTAGCCGAAACCCAGAAAACCCACATTCTACCATTCCGGCCACAGAGCCCATCACCGAAGCCATTCACATAGCCACACCCGAGCCGAATTGAACCCCACACCTACTGTCAGCCCTCCAATCCAACAACCCAGATTAAAAAAAAAAAAAGAAAAAACCTCCCTGCCGACCAAACCTCTTCCCCATCTCAACAACTCTGAATCCAACCACTAAAAACCATCCATTCTAAACAAATAAAATAAAACCAAATCACCCAAACTCCCTGATTCAAAAATCCCCAAAATCTAAAACCCTACGTTCCCAGATTTGCCAAAGCTTGTCCTCTCACTTCCCCAAATTCCCCTAATCCCAAAACCCAATCGAACCCCACCAACAATCCCCAAATCCCTTCATCCTCACCCCACTGCAAATCCCTAAATCCAAACCCCATTCCCCAAACCCAAAACTGCTCTCCTCAAAATCTCAGAACCCATTCCCAAATAAAATAAAAAACAGAGAGAGAGAGAAAGAAAGAGGATAGACTAGTGAATAAGAAATAAAAAAGAAAAAGGATAGAAGGAAGACAACAGAGAACACAGAGAAGCATACCTGTCACCTGAGACTTCACCATCACCCACCAGCGGCCAAACCTCTCATCTTCATCGTCGTCGGCATCATCGTGTCCACACCCGCCATCCCCAGCACCTCTCTTCTCCATATTCTTCTTCGCTGAAGTCCAACAAAAACGAAAACAGGAGCGGGGAACACTTCAGACATAAGTGTTTGGGCCCATCTTCTGGGCTTGAGTTCTGGTTAGTCTGACCCATTAGTAATCAGCTACAGAAAAAGAAAATAAAGGTGGGCCCATCCAACAGTCAGGTCAAGCCCGACCCAAAAAAAAACAAAAAAACAAAAAAACAAAAAAAAACAAAAAAAAAAGAGTTGGGCCCAACCAACTGGATGTCAACCCCATCCAGAGGACAATCCAGTCTTTCAGCTTGCTCAGTCTCAACTGTTGATTCTCAAAAGCCAATATGCAAATCTTTGGGTGCTCCAATGAAGTTCAAAGAATGTTGTATGAGCGTAACTATGGAGATTGGTATTATGCAAATGAGGTATACTTTGAGCAGTTCCTTAATTTGAAACAAAGAGATTGGACAGTCGATGAATATTCTGATCGGTTTTCAAGGCTACAACAAGTATGTGAACTGGAATAGAGTGAGCTTCATGATTTGAATCGCTTTATCAGAGGCTTGAGACCAAACATATTACAAAATATGAATTATTGTGAAACCATTCATGATGCCTATTGGGAAGCAATTCGTGTTGAGCGCATACTTAAATGGTCTCGCGTCCGAAAAGCTAAGATGCAAGAAGAAAAGTCTCAGCACACCACTGAAGTCCATATGGTGGAACCAGTCTTGGAGATTATCAAAACTGAAGTTGAGGAACAAAATCAAGACACTAATGATTTCTCAACAAATTCAGATGAAGAAGTGCAAGCACCGAAGGAAGAATATGCGGACTTTGAAGAATTGAATGTAATCAGCCAAGAGCCTGATCAACTGGTAGATTTCCTCGTATGTTCAATTCCTAAAGAGCCAATTAAAGCATCAAAAGAACAGGATATTGTTTCAAAGGTTGAAAAAGAAGAGCAAATCATTGAGGTTCCCCACATTGATTTCATCTTCGGGAATCGATTGTTGATATCAGAAGTTTGTGAGCAGATGGTACAAATTCAGAAATCGAAGCATCAATTTGTTCGAGCACGAGTCCATACAAGCTCCAACCATCAAAAGAGGCAATATCTAAGACTTCCGTGGAGTACATGCTTCCGTGAAGCTTACACACGATATGAAGATCCACAAGAGAATCGGAAGTTTGTGCGTTTGATCTTCGACCCAGGCGGTCACCTACTGAACTCGAGGACGAGTTCCCTCCAAGAGGGGGGGAGCTGATGCAGGCCAGATCCTCGGTTTGGTTGCCCATTGGGCCCAAGCCCATAAAAAGATCTTTAAATCATGCAATAGTTTTATTTTTAGTATTAGCTGAATTTTAGGAATACTTATGAGATTAATTAGAAAGTTTCTCTTATTTGATTTAGTGCTTATTTTAATTAGAGTTGTTTCCAAGAATAGGTTAGAGTATAAATCTATATAAAGGATTGTAATCCCTCTTTAGGGACAATGCATTGATTTAATAAAGTTTTCTATTGAGTTTTCTCTTGATTGTGTGTCTGTGGTGTGAGACCAAGACAAGTTTGATCCTATGGATCCCTATCCCTAAGGCTTTTGGCTTGGAGTTTAGCCTGTTGGCTATCCTCCCTTCCCCGCGCTGCTTCACATACCTACTGCCGGGCTCGCTATAGCGTCTTGACACTGCTCACTGCTGCGTCTCCATTGCTCACTGCTGTTGTATCTCTCTCTCTCCCCCTTCCTCCTCTTCTCCGGGTTCTCCGTTTGCTCAATTAATAGGGGCGATATGCATTGGGGTTTTTTTAACGCAAAGGTAAGGGCATCGGGTTGAAAGCTTTTGCCCCTTTCGCCCTTTTAATAGATCTAAAACTAACGAAAGTGTGGTGGACCGTGGACCAACAATGGGCCCATGCCATTAAAAATCTAAACCATATAAAATTTGCACTGAGGCCCATTAATTAAAAACCTAAACACTTAAACTAAATCCTACTCAGACATGGGCCTTAACTAAATTTCACTCAAATATAAAATGGGCCCTAGCTAAATATTCAGATTTCACTCAAATAAAAATAGTGCCTAGCCAAATCTCACTTTCAACAAAAAAATAGGATTCCGGCAAAGATATAAATGGGCCCTGGCTTTATCATGATGCCGTACCCGTATCCGTGTCCTAATTTTTTTAAGATGGCTGTCGAATCCCCGTTCCCCGTATCTGTTTCCGTACCCGTGTCCGTATCTCGGCATCATAGTTATGGACCCTTAATGGGCGTTCGGAAATAGAAGCCAAATGATGGTACCATATCTTCTGATTTGGACCTTCTAGGGCAAAGACAATGTTGACCTGTGCCACAATGCGGATAGGTGGTAATCCATGGGACAAGATAAAAACAATCTCCATAAGCTACACTAATCAGATTTGATACGCCCATGTGATTTTGATATGTTGTTCATTTTATAAATGTTATTCTTGTTCATTTTATTAATGTTATTCTTGTTCGTTATATGTTGAATGTTTATCATGTGCTTACTAGGCTAGAAAATCTACTCACTAGTGCATACTGATGTGTGGTTTGCCCCACTTCAGGTACCCATAACGTAGAGCATGAAGAGGACTACAACAATCAACCAATAGGCTTCGACATATGCGGCTGCAAGAGGACACGACTGATTAGTTCTCTAAGGAATAGCCAGAGTAGATATAGTTTGGTTTATTTCAGCATATTTTTAGACGTTATTTGGTTATGTTAATATAAAAACTTCTTTTAATAATTGCTAGACAAATGTCAATTATTGTTTGGATTTGGACTTATTAATGAAGGTTTGAATAATTAGGTAAATGCCCAAATATTTCTGTGATTATTAATTTGATTTATGTATGCTTTATGACACTCATTGGTCATGACGCGGGATACCAGGGCCCCAGATTGACAATGACCTGGTTTTGTTGCCTATTTTATAGTATCTAGCCATGCTGGATTAGAAAAGCTTATAATTTCAGGCATTGGCTTCTAGAGACATCGTTGTGTCATTCACTAACAGCTCGAGCTTTTGGTGTTTCCGGTTATTAATAGTAACAAGCCTCTTCGGGGTTTTTTTTTGTTGTTGTTGTTGTTGTTGCTTTACTAGAGACTCAAAACTACCCCGACACACTAAATGATGTCCCTAACCAGCAAAGCTAACAGACAAGACACTCTTTTCAGGTTGCACCCCCATTTATTAAAGGTCTATATCATCATACTGTGGGCTCCTAAACGAAAAACACATTTGTCAATATGCAAGACCCAATTTTTCCAACTAAATAAAAGCATAGCAAGCACCACAAATAACAGCGGCAAGGCATTAAAAAAGATGTTAGTGTATAGTAGATAGTTAATTTCAAAAAAGTTCTGCCACTTTTACATTAAGTTACTCAATGAGTAAGGATTCCATATGTCAGCATTTGGATAAAATAAATTAAGGTTTTGACTTTGAACGGCCTCCCGTTCGAGGGGGGTGTTGATATATATCGTTGTGTCATTCACTAACAGCTCGAGCTTTTGGTGTTTCCGGTTATTAATAGTAACAAGCCTCTTCGGGGTTTTTTTTTTTTGTTGTTGTTGTTGTTGCTTTACTAGAGACTCAAAACTACCCCGACACACTAAATGATGTCCCTAACCAGCAAAGCTAACAGACAAGACACTCTTTTCAGGTTGCACCCCCATTTATTAAAGGTCTATATCATCATACTGTGGGCTCCTAAACGAAAAACACATTTGTCAATATGCAAGACCCAATTTTTCCAACTAAATAAAAGCATAGCAAGCACCACAAATAACAGCGGCAAGGCATTAAAAAAGATGTTAGTGTATAGTAGATAGTTAATTTCAAAAAAGTTCTGCCACTTTTACATTAAGTTACTCAATGAGTAAGGATTCCATATGTCAGCATTTGGATAAAATAAATTAAGAATGGATATATCACCTTCTTATGTTCTGTAGAGGGACGAACATCGAGAAGTGTCTTGTTTGAGAGTTGAATAGCATATCCAGCTTCCTTTGGTGTTAGGACCTTAACTTTTCCTTCTCTGATCTAGAAGCATAAACTAAATACATTAAACAGAGGGGGAAAAAGGATGGAAAGCCTTAAACACAAAATTCAAGAAGTCCAAGTGCTTTTCATGAGTAAAATTGAACGTGCCAAATTATAGATGCATCATAAAACCAAAATGCTTTGCTTTAGATATTCTATTGGAGTCAAAATTTGAAGCAATCATGCTAGAGAGAGAGAGAGAGAGAGTAAAGATCGTGTTCGCTCATATTAGAGACACTTTGATTAAAGAGATTTTAATAAGATGGCAATTAGACCAAAATTTTCCAAACAACTATTAGATAAAGTACATGTCACTGAGATAACTCGGCCAATTTGTTATAACTGCTGCTCCCAAGCCTAAATAAAGGAGGGTTGTGTCAAATAGGTTGACAGCCAGCGTAAGACTTTTGTCACAGCTCCAACATGAAATTTGGGTGGCTGCTGCTCCCAAGCCTAAATAAAGGAGGGTTGCGTCAAATAGGTTGACAGCCAGTGTAAGACTTTTGTCACAGCTCCAACATGAAATTTGGGTGGGTATAGAAGGTCTATACTAAGAGTGTACATAACTACATATAAGAACCACCATTCCCAAAGACCGAAAAGGATGAAAAAATATAAGAGTATCCAGCCCAACATGGAAATTTAATCAATTTTACTAGTTATAAAGTAGTTGTGTTACTTATCCTTATGTCAAGGTAAAGATGCTATCTTTTATCTTTCTTGTGGGTTTTCTTGTAATTTCATTTTCTTACTTATGTTTATTTACTGGTCATGTGAAACCATGGTTTAAAAAATCGGCCGAGTCCGAGTCGGGTCGCATGGGACTCGAACTCGAGTCATGTGACTCGGTCGAGTCTCATGGGACTCAGCCAAGTCCTAATACGACTCGGTTGAGTCCCATGGGACTCGGTCATGAGACTCGGCCGAGTCCCATGCGTATCATGGGACTCACTGTTAAACCCCGACCCAGAACAACTCGATTAGTGCTAATTAAGTGAGTGTTTAGTCTTAAGTGGGTTTAGTGATCGTTGGGTTAGAATATGATTGGATTTAGTCTCGGCTGTAACTTAAGAGAATTTTGAGGCCGTTTAGTTTTAGTCAAACACGCTCAGGGACGCCCTGAGTGCACGTGTAAGAATGGGAGGTTCATTCTAGTTTTCCGATTTTAATCGTGATTTTGATTTTATTTGAACGGTTTTATTATATTCTACAACTATCGTTTTCAGCCCATCTGTGTTTGAAGCCCAGGAACCCAAGTTTAGGCCCAAAAGGGTAAAAATTGATTTTTCACACCAAATCTAGACACGAATTTCGAAATCTCAAAACCATGTCAAATTTATACTTTTAGGAAACTAGATTTTTCCAAGGATCATTTCATCCTTATTTGTCGATTCCACCCGGGGCCCGCAAGATCGTGTTTTAGTCAACACAAGTTTTAAACCTGTTGGGCCCCACTTACAAGCCACTTAACCCAGCTCCTTCCCTCCCTTTCGTTTCAATCTTCATTTTCCTGCAACTTTCAGACCTGAGAGCTGGGAGGAGAAAACTCTTCTTCCCAATCTTCTTCCTTTTGCATGCCACTGCTCGAGAGCTCCAATTGGAAATCTAAGACCATCATCTTCCTCCTCTCATCTCAAGCTACAGCTGGACCCTTTTGTCCAAAATTCCTACAACATTTCCATCTTCTTCTAGCTGATTTCTTCTTGTTTGGCTAGCTACAGGTAAGAGCTTGAACCCATCCCCTCCATGGAATTCTTTTAGCTCATGAAGAGCTCATTTCTCTAACATGCAAACCCATTTTCGAAATGGGGGTTTTGATTGGCAAGAAAAGTGATTTTTGAATTGTTTTCTTGGGGTTTTTGTAGCTCCTTGGCTCAGCTCTTGGGTAGGATCTTTGAGAGAGAGATTTGCTTGGCAATTTGGGCAAAGGCAAGTAAACAATCTAGGGGTGATGTTGCATGTGTGTTTGGATTGCATTGTTTTACTCTAAAAATGCATTATTGTACTAAGAAGCTTGCAATTTATGTTTTCCTTAGACTCTCCTTATTTGGTTTCATTTCATTCACATGTGTTAGTGTCAATGGTTTTCCAAACTTCTGAAATTTTGTCTTGGAATTGTATGCATATGCCTTGGTTAGCAAGTGGAATTGTTTTGATGAATGGAATGGAGATTGAATGGTTTAATTATGATGTGCATGGTTTAAATGTTCAAAATTGATCCCTTGGAGAGCATGGAGGCTCAGGGAATTGCAAGTGGTTCATAAATGAGAAGAAGGGAAGAAGAAAGCAAAAAAATGTGAAAGAGGCAGTGCAATCTCTGCACTCACGAGCCTAGGCAGCAGCCTTGGCCGCGCGCAGGGCAGGCCAGAAGTCATGCCCGCTCGAGCTGGCCTCTGTTTGGCGAAGACTTCAGGCAGTGAGACTGCCCGCTCGAACGGACCTGTACTGATTTCCAGGATTGATTTTTTTATGCCTTCGTGGGTGTTTTTGGGGAATGGAAAACTAGACTATGTTGAGGGCTTTAGCTTGACATTGTGCAATTGGAGATCTGGAATATATTCTAACTTTGGAGGCACCAATTCGTTCTATTTTCTGATATTTCGGTCCCAATTACACCAAGGTCAAGGATCGATCTTAGCATATGCTTGATGGACTTTGTGCTTGAACTTCGGTTTTGATACAAGAAATATTGTCGTTCTCTCGTTCGAAATTTCAAGTATAAGCTTGTTTGAAGATTTGTTTCTGGAATAAAAAGGGGAAGGCTTCTTAAGTTCGTTATGCATATATCTTATGCTATTTTGCTAGCCGTGTCTTGTTTCGTTTTGACAAGTGAATTCCCCTTAATTTTCGATAAGTTTGATTAGTATATCGTCGTGTTTGTGCATTCATGGATTCAAGTGAACACCACTGAGCCTGGACTGCCCCTTCAATCTAATCCACTGTCAGGGGGTCCTTAAACATGTGGACTATCTGCAGATTAGTCGTGTATTATATTACACATCGTGCGTGTTCCGGTTCCGTGGTCGGCCTCCCCGTCTACCTCGTGCGGCGTGGGATCGTGTTTGTAGTGTGTGCTTGCTCTTATCATCATGAATGATGGAGAAAGGATGGGCTCCTTGTGGATTTACTATTCATGATATTATACGTACTCATGCTAGTTTATACATTTGAAATAAATATTCAGTCATGAAATGCTTTGAACTCAATAAACCGTTTTAGCATCGTTCTTTCAAACTATAATTGTTCCATGCTCATGCCTAAATTGATTACCTGCCAAGCCGTTGTGTTTGATACTTGTGTTTTGGTGCCCAGGTGCAAGAGACGCTGCCTTTGAGGAGGAGCGTCAGGAGGAGGCTGTTGAGCCACCCCCAGCTCGAGAGTGGCAGCCCGACGACGTCGTTTAGACGTCGGGCGGGATCCTGAGATTCACTTCATTTTGTCAGGGGTCTTTATTTTGAGCTTTTGGGATTGTATTGGCCTTTGTTGGCCTCTTATATGGGTTGTAACTTGATTAACTTAACTTAGTTTTGGTTAACTTTGGAACTTTAATCATGTTGGGAATGCCATGTTTACATTCCTTCTTCTGATATTAAGTCTCAATATTATTTCATTCATGCACCTTGCTTGAAATGGTTAAGTTATGTTTGGATACGTTTTGCTACACGCTTCCGCAAACTTGATCGTGTGAGCTAGTCCCCGTGTCTTGGGATCCTCACTGCAGGAACCTGTGGGAAACCGTAAATATACAAAATGCCGTGGGCCCGAGTCTCGGCCCGGGGTCGCTGACACTCAGCCATCCAACTGAAGTTGGGACTCGGCCCGACTCAGCCGAGTCCCATACGGCTCGGCCGAGTCCATGAACGTGTTGGATCCCGAATCCGGTTTTTTAAACCTTGTGTGAAACACACTACCAAGTTATGAGACCTGGATACTTGTGCGAGCCTAATGTATTTGTGTCAAACCGATACAACACCAATACTTCTATGCATAAATTTAGCATATCCTACAAATCAATCCGTCATTTCATTTAGTTCTTTTAATTTTCCTACTTCTCAACATATAATAAGGTGGATTCGTGTAGATTTTTTGTAGTGTCTAGAATTTTCTTGTCCATTGGATGAATTGATGTGGATTAATTTGTCACGTAGTGCTTCTCCATGCGGCTATTCTTTAGGGATTCCATTTTAAAGAGAGAGAGGGAAAAAGAGTGACTATGATAAGGTATGGAAGAGAGAGAGAGAGAGAGAGAGAGAGAGAGAGAGAGAGAGAGAGAGAAAGGATTTCACATTTTTTTTATAATGGGGTATGCCGGTGGTTGATGACCTATTAGGTCCTCACCAACAACCTAGACTCAACTACACTATTGAACTGGCCAGGTTTCTTAACTCATGACTGGCCCATATATGATATGGGATAAGTTTGGGTAGGGTTAGATGGGTTGGCTCTGGGTTTGGTAAAAACACATTTGCCATTTTGCCCATCTATTTAGCCCTATATTTTAAAACTTGAAGCATGTCATCTACAGAAGTCTAAAAAAAGGAAAAGTTTCTTTATCATGGAATCTCATGTACACACAAATAATGATACTTCGAAGAGATTTTTGGGCATGATATTCACAGCTATCCTAATTAATCATGATGATTTTTCCATCTGTTCCACATTAAGTTACTGTGCAAGTAGTTTTGTGGGGCCTACTTCAGACAAAAGCTAGTTAAGGAACGAAGAGGGATCGGAAGGTCATATGATGGATAAGGGAGATGGCCTAGAAACCATCTTGACAAGATTGTTGATGTAGGACAGACCCATGGCGACCACTTTGTGGGCCTAGCCCATCTATCTAGAGGCCTAGCCCAACTATCTAGAGGCCCAACCCATCTATCTCGACCCAGTCTTTTGGGCCCAGCCCACCTACCACCCCATTTATTTTATAATATTCGGTATTAATTATGTTTAAAGTTGTTTTTAGTCAGATGTTTTAATCTTGGCCATCAATTTGTTGGGATGGTCCAGTTTAGTTCTAGGTTTTTCCTGTTTCTTATTTAAAGCATTGTAATGCCTCTTTTGAGGTTTAGACAAGATTATTGATGATAATAAAAAATGGAGTGCTTTTGGGTTCCCCAAGTTCTCTCTTCCCCTCGCCTGTGACAAGGAGTTAGGCATGAGGCTAAAATCTTCAAGAGAAAGCCTGACCTACCCTCTACATCTTCCATCTTCATCTTGCCCGCCCCGCATCTCAATCCGCCATCTGCATCTATTATGTTAACTGTGGAATTCATGGCTCAGAATATTATCTGTGATAAAATAGGTTGTTCAATCCAATAGTTAAGTGTATCTCTAATCCATATAAGATGGGCACATGAGAATATGGGGGTAGCAGAGGGAAGGCAAAAGATGAGGTTGGAATAAGATGGGTAAGAAAGGTAAGTTTAGGAGATCTTTATCATTCAAAAAAAAAAAAAAGTTTAGGAGATCTTTCAAAAGACTCTGAGATTGTTTGGCTAAAGGGGGGTCACTTGATGAACTTGGCTTTCCATAGTATGCTGCTGCTACTCTTCATGCAGACAATATTAGCATCATTCAAATTGCAGCCAACCTTATTTTTTATGAGAGGACAAAACATATTGAAGTCTATTGTCATTATATCCGAGCAGCCTTTGATGATAACATCAGTAAACTTTTTCATGTCACTATTGATCTCCAGGTTGTTGATATTTTCGTTCACAAATTGCTGCCGGTTGATTCACCAGCATCGACTTGAAAGGGGAAAGGCCACCTTATTCATACCCAAACTCTTCCACACTATTTTAGAAAACATAAAGAGAAAATCCGCGCCCTTCTAGAACATTATACGTGACTCCACACCAATCTACTGTAAAGATAGCAATTCAAGTTCATACATGTGTTCACATGTATGAGGATCTTATACAAAATCACACAGCTTATCTAGAAGCAGGCACAAAGTCAACTTGCAAGATATAGGGGATTTTCCAGATACGCTACAATAGTTGTAAGCATATTTCGTAACTATTTCTGTAAAACAGATTGTTGTAATCTGCATATTATCATTTATTGGGTTCCAAAGGAATCCCTAGATTGCTATTTCTAATACGGTATCAGAGCAACAAATTAATCTCTAATTTGTGGCTATTCAATCTTCATAAAAAGAATATCTAGATCTTTTCATGCCGACAACATCATTTGGGAAGTACGTCACAGTCAGATAAGGATTTATGAATCCTCCATTACAGTGCTTCCTCTATCTTCATCTTCCTTCAATTCAAAGATCCAGTCATCTGATTGGATCCAGAGACATCTTTTCAAACTGTTCGTTCAGCAAAAACAGTATTCAAACCTTTCTGGTAGCAGATCAATCAGTGGGCTCCACCATCATATATCGCACCTCCAGAACGAAAACATCTCCTTGGTCGCCTAATTTTATTGAGGATATCTGGTATTTTTTCAGAATTTTTGGAGCTCTGAAAGGTCAGTTTTTACCCATTTTTCTCATTTGATAGTTTTGAGAAACTGTTTTCATCAGCACTGTCAATTTTTGTGATCGATGGTCAGATCTGGATCAGATTTTGCAACAAGGTGTCTAAATACAATACTTACATAACCTGGAAGTAGGATTTTAAATCTGGAGTTTCAATAGTGCACAAACAGCAATGCAGTGTTGTTTTTGTGGGTCGCCCAGCCTATTTTCATGCAGAAAATTTTTTTTTATTGTTAATTTCTTCTGCCGGTTCTTGATCTGCAGACTTGGTTAAGAATTTTTGTTCGAATTTTTTTCACCTATTAGTTCTCATGGACAAGAATGATGCCATTCCTATTAAGCTCAATGGGAATAACTATTGTGGATGGTCATTTGATTTAAAATACTACGTCTCTGGATAAGGTCTTAGAGGTTATCCCCAGATGGTACTATGGAGGAGAATGATAAAAATAAGGACAATTGGGAACAAAACAATACGAAGGTGGTAACATGGATTCTCAATTCCATAGACACACCTATCAGTTTATCCCTACACTGACATGTGGTCACACTTAAGTAACATTCATCAATAAGTTAAAAAAGCTCTAAAATTTAATCTATACTGAATTGGCCACATACCGTCAAGGAGATAAGTCCGTATAGCAATACTACAATGGATTTCTGGTCCTCTGGAATGAGAAAGACTCTGACATTAGATACTGTCCGGAAAGAAGCTAAATCGGATTTCATCAAGATACTAGAAGAATCTCATATTAGTGAGTTCTTGTGAATCTTCGTTTTGAGTTTGTTCGATATGCATTAATGAAAGAGAGGTATCACCTGATTTGGATGCCTTTGTTCAAGAGGTCCTCGGAGAAGAAACTCAGTTTCAGTCACAACATGTTATCTCTGATGAACCCGAAGCCTTTGTTGCTGAAAAATCTGAAGAGGCTACTTTTCTTACACCGAAGGTACAATGTTTAGAGTGAAGGGTCATGAGCATGTTACTCGTAACTGTAAAAAGAAAATTGTCTACAACTATTGTAAGAAAAATGGTCTTATTAACTTGAATTTCTATCTTTACATCTACCCCATTCAATTCCACTCTAGATTAGGCTAGACTCTTCCAGACTTCTCTATAAGCCTCTCTCCTTCCATGTCAAGTGTTGTCCATCCATGCCATGCAATGTCTTCATGCTTGTAGACACACTTGGTTGCACCACTTGCCATGCCATTGTTTGTGCGCCTTGCTGCCCCACGTGTCCTATGAGCTGTGAGTGCCTACAATGGACTCATACTTCAAAGTAGGCAACGCATCATGCCGTATCATATCCGATACTTCACTTTTTGTGTGTAAGATCCGTCTCCGTCATACCCATGAGGTGTCCTTAAGGTATCCATCCCATATCTGGGCATAGGCATAGGTGAGCCTATCTCCCAACCCTAGGTATGCATCTCTCTCTCTCTCTCTCTCTCTCTCTCTCTCTCTCTCTCTCTCTCTCTCTCTCTCTCTCTCTCTCTCTCTCTCTCTCTCTCTCTCTCTCTCTCTCTCTCCAGTGTTTGTAGTCAGGGAAAACATTTTTTTACTACAAATTTGATTAAGGTTTCATTTAGATTTTGTTTTGGAGTTTTGAACAAGCTTTTCTCTCTTTTTAAGGGGTTTGATCAGGGCAATGGTTGGGTTGAATTGGACTATGATACAGGGATTTGATTGAAGTTCTTGTTAGGAATTTCTAGGGTGTTCTGGTGAGCATTTTGTGAAGGCTACTATGATGATGATTGGTATTTGGGGTTTTAAACAATGGTTTTTTACTAAGCTAGGCTTTAATTAGGGCATATTAGTTTTATCTAATTATACAGTACATTTAAACAACCCTAATATTGCAATACTTAACCATAAAAAAATTTTAAATAAAAAAAATTCAACCCTGGCTTTTAGTGGCTGTCTAAACTCAGGCAGAATCATTTCTACTGATTATTTAAATATTTCAATCTTCTGCTCCAATCATTTCACTTGGAACTTTTTACCAAAAAAAAAAAAAACATTTCGCCTGGACCTACACATTCTAATATAGCTATCTTTAGCAGAAGGTGTAGAACTTGCTATGTACAGCATTCACTTAAACGAAGCCTTATGCATAAAGAAATGAGGAATATCTGAGCCTTCAGGAATATCTATTTTTCTATGCTTCCATCCATGTGAGGCCATTGTAGGTGATCTTTGACTCAAAAATGATGTATACACCATGAATGAGGATTCTATAAAATATCCCACATTGGATGATGGTTCTTCTTCTATAATGGAAGAAAAGGGGGAAAAAATAAAAAAGAAAAAAGAAAAAATTGATAAGTTCTTAGTTATGATCTTCATCTACCCCACCAAAAGAAGGGGCAATCACACCAGCCATCTGATCACTTAAGCATGGACCCCCCAAGTATAGAATTGGGAACGTGAAACCCTAATTCCTAAACAGAAATGGAACAGAACTATTGCAATCAAAGTCCAAATATATAAAAAATATATATATAAGGAAAAAGAACAACCAAGTTCCCATCAAACTAAGGAAAATCTACCATAAACAATCACATACCAGAGCCTCCCATCTCTTCCTGGCCGCAGCCATTTCTTTTATCTGCTCCACCGAGTAATCGCCTTGTGAGTCCGTTTGCATTCGAACCTTGAACCTCTAAGGCCAAAAACCATAACCCCATAGACCCCATATCAATAAAAATAAGCCAAGGTAGAAACTTAAACAGCATTAAGAAAAAAAAAAAGGGTTGGGAGGGTGGGGGTTTTCTGGAGGGTATTGGTAATTACATGGCAATGGATTTTGTAAGATGGTTTAAGCTTCGGAGAAAATGGTACGCAGATGCCGTGGTTGTAGCTATTGCTTCTGCTGGAATTCAGCCTCCTTGCTGCTCTTTTTGGAAGGTTGACAGAGTTGATAAAAGGGAGTCCCAGAGCTGCCATTTCTAGATTTTTGAGGGATAGAAGAGACGTGTTTCGTTTCCCTTGTTGCGTTATCTTCTTTTTGGAACCGCAGCAGCTGCAGAGAGGTGGAGGCGTTCTTCAAAAGTTATCTTCTTTTTATGTTTTGTTTTTTTATCGCGAGGATTTAACCGGAAAAATCTCCTAGAATGGTTAAAAGCTAAAAATGCCATCAACGTCTTATAGACCAGTTTGGTACTCCTTCAAGTATATATTTTTTTTTAACGCTAAACGGGAATATTGTAGTTCATTCCAAGTAAATGAGCAGGGATATCCCTACTCATTGTTTATTATAAATAAAAAATGTTGAACTCCCTTTTCTCATTTACCTTTTTTAGGATCCAGACAAGGGAAAGGATTCAAGTGCATCAATCCCTCACCATTTTTTGTGAGAGACACCCTCCATTGGAAAGTGTCAAGTGCATAGGATTTCCCTTTTTGTACTTGACACTTTCTAAGGGGGTGTCCCTCACCAAAAATGGTGAGGGATGGATGTACTTGAATATTTTCCCAGACGAGTATCTCTGCAACCCTTCTTCCACTTAACTGTATTTTTTGAGAAAATCATATTCTTTACTCTTTTAAGTCAAAAGGTTTGGACTCCATTAAAGATGTTGGTATTTTAGATTTACCTTTTTTTACATTTGATTAAACCTGCAAGCACAATCACCACGTATTTCTGTTTTACCCAAAATGTTGATGTTTGAAACTACTTATTAAAGCTTCTATCTCCTTGATAGATAATTAATATTTACTCCATTAAAGGGGTTGGTAGTCCACATTAACTTTCATATTATAAAAAAAATCAGTAATACAAATGGGCATTGGCTTTGGCCGTAATAGAAGATGATAGAATTGGGCATCGGCATTTGCTCACATAGAAATGGAAGTGAATGTGATAATTATGTGTGAATGTGGATTGTCTAATGTGTCCGCTATAGCACTATCCCCGCCCAGGTGGCTAGCTGGTTGTATCCATACTTATAAAACTCTATTTGGCCTCGGATGGGAGGGGATATCCCCGCTCATAGCACTAACACAGGCGGGGATGGGCGGGGATATCCCTGCATATCCCCGCTCCCCGCCCACAGCACTAATACAGGCGAGAGAGAACTAGCTATCGAGAAGACGAGTCTCTCCTACTCTACTTTTCTCTTTGAGATACAAAAAAAGAAGATATATTAAAAGTAATGAAGAAAAGTTAAATGAAAAATACTAGAATGGGTGCGTGTTACATATGTTGTATGGAGTAGATATGGGGGTTTTGGATTTGGACTTGGATATAAATATTTGGTTATGAGAATAGTAAAGAAAAAGGAAGCGTCGGTAAAGCACCTTTCTTCTCATCGGTTTGCCCTTTTCGATCAGGGGATTTGCAAAGTCATACTACTTCTTCTCTTTTTCAATGAGTCTTTGCTCAGATAAAATGGGCAAAAGAACAAAAATGGGAAAAGGGGTATTGGGTTTGGGACCTTTTAAGGTAAAAGGAGCAGGGATATCCCTACTCAGAGAAAAAATAAAAAAAATATATCAAACAGGGCCTTTGGGACTACTATGGTCTATATAACATGTTGATGGCGCTTTTCGCCTTTAACAAGGGATTTTTTCCATTAAATCCTCATAATTATATCCACCATAAACATGCCAATGTGATTAAAATTAGAAAAAAATGATACAAATCACGTGCTTTTGGATGTTATAGACTTGACGATGGGAATTGAAGAGCGTTTTTTAATAATAAAATTAGTTAGCATGGCATTTTAATTGCCCTGTGATTGGAGGGAAACAACTGGAAAGGGCTTTATTGAAAGAAATATGGAAATCTTTTATCCTATTTTGAAATATCCAATTTTCCTTGTTTTTTAAATGACCAAAACTTTATACTTTTTTTTTTTTAATTCTAAGAGACAAGACCCTTTTTCTATGCTTTGATAGGGGCATTTCTTATATTTTCAAAGAAGGGAAATTCTCTTTGCACCCACATGCTTTGTTGAACACACCCATTTTCCCAATAATGCCCAAAACGTCATCCTCTCCTCTCCTCTCCTCTCCTCTTATTTTCTTCTCTTCCCCTCCCACTCTCCCTTTGGTGGCAGCCCCATCACCTGCAACCATCTCTCTCTTTGGTGAGCTCTCCTTTCTGCCCCACCATCACTGGCGAGCTCCCCTCTCTTCTCCCTCCGATGAGCTAAGCGGTTTCTTCTCCTCTTCTCTTCCCTTCCCACCTGCTGTGACCGAACCATGATGGCCGCCCCATCACCAGTAAGCTCCCCTTTCTGCCCCACCATCACCGGCGACCATCTTTTCCTCTTTCTTCGCATGTATCACTCACTGGTGGGGTGCACGGAGCTTTCAGGGCCGTACACATAAAGAGGTGCACGATTGTGAAACCCCATGCATATATCATGCGCACGGCGTTTTACACCCGTGCACATGAGATATGCACTGGTTCCACAACCGTGCACTTGCAAAGAAGATGAAACTTATGGGTATTTTGGTAATAAGTTTTTTTTAGAAAAGTGGGTGTGCTCAGTTATTTTTGCGGTGAAAATAGACTTTCGAACACACCGAGAAAGACTTAGGGACCATTTGGATGTTTACAGAATACAATATTTACATAGTTAAATATTATAAGAATAAAATAATATAGAATACAATAGCATAATATTTTTGTTGTTTGGCAATTTTTGAAGAATATTTCAGATTTTAAATTAAGTTGTTTGGAAGGTATTATGATATTTAATATATATTTAGAGAATCCAAAATAACAATAAGTCAATGTTAATCAATGTATTTAAGTTCATTTTTATTAAATACCTAATGGGAGCTTCTATTGGCACCGCACTTTCCTCTTTCCCCATCACACAAAAAAATTTTCCTAAACCACCCTTCCCTCCCTCCACCTTTTTCCCTCATCTCGCCCCCCCCCCCCCCCCACCCTCCAAGTCTCCGGCGGGGGGGGGGGAACTGTCGGCCTCCCTCCCTCTCCCTCCTAGTCCCGAGCAAAAACTATAAAGAAAAACTAAACTATATGCAAGAAAACATGGTAAAGATCCTAACTCACTTTCGTAGGAATCGCGGCTGCACTTAGCTCGTGCAACAAGCCTTTAAACCCCTAGGTTTCCCCTAGTGGACGAGTTTTGTCTTGTGAGGGTTTTCAGCGAATAAATCCCACAAAATTCTTTTTATTTTGGAAAGAAAATATTTTTGATGTCCAACAATCTCTAGCAAGCTAATAAGAATGAGTACTGAGTTAGAAATACTAGCCAACTCCTGAAGATATGTCAATAAATACCTAAGTCCCACTGTGTATGTGTGTGTATTTAGCCAATAATCATGCAATCTTCAAGTCGAAGCTCACACAACCTTAATCCCCTTCGAAATACATTTCGCCTTGACTACAGCCTTACAGGTCATACTCTCAACAATGGAAGCACACAGATTTTGCTGACTAACTCTCAGTATGTGAGTATGAACAAGGCTAAGAACTCACATAATTGATGAAGAACGGAGCTTATGTATAGAATGATTGATCTCAAAAAATAAGATATAACCAATAGAAGGTGAAAATGCTCACTAAACTTCTCACTCATTCAGCACCTAACCTTTCCTAGGATCCAATAGGTCTTTCATAGGTTGTAATGGGGTTAGGGTTAATAGGTAGGATAAGGGTTAAATGTAGCTAAGTGTTCTTGAGAAGGTAAGGTTCTTCAAGTCTTCATAGGAAGGTCTTCCACTATCTTCACTTCTTCATTTTGCTTTGTGTTCTTTATTCCACTCTATATCTTTTGGTGCTTGCTTTTCTTTGGTTTCTCATATCTTTTTTTTCTTTTTTTTTTGTTTTCCTTTGGTTCTCATTTCTTTCTTTTTTTTTTTTCAACCTTCAAATTCCTTTATTCCTTTGTCATCCCTTGTAGAACATCTATATTTTGGTAGCCCATGTGAAGTCTTCATCACTAATGCTCAAATCCTTCATTTCTTCATATATATATATCCCTGCCCTTCTAAAAAATAATAGGTCAAAAAGGATTATATATATGTGGGTGATGAGGCTTGGGACAACGAAAGAAGGTTTCTTGTAAAATAGGCTCAAAAGGGCTACTAAGGGTATAAAATGTAATAGGTGAGTTCGAAATTTGCCCATTGATTATTTTTTTTGGATAACCTATCATCTTCCCCTGAGTTCGGAAAAATGCATCATAAGTTACAAGTCAAGGTTTCTTCGCATTTTGATATCACCTATATGGTTAGAACAAGGAATAGCACTTATGAGATCGGAAGTGCTGGACTAAGAAGCTCAAGGAGTAGCTCTTCATTCTACTCAGGAATAGCGCAGAAGAGTCCTCACCCAAACGGATATAGATAGGCTCAATCGCTCAATGGGTTCTAGTCTCTACTAATGATTCTTCCGGGTCTTTCAGAAGTGATTTGCTCTTCTCTTAGACTACACTCATGTGGCTAAATGTGTAAAAAATCTCTAGGACTTGTACAAATGACAACTCTTCAAGCAAAATCCATGGACAATTTTTGAAATCTTTTTTAGATTTTTAGTGATTTTGGAAAAATTTTAAATTTTTAGGGTTTTTGGTATAAATGGAAAACAAAATAACTTATGTACATGCAAAATGCAATGCATGAAATGCAGTGCCTCACCCACAAACCTATCCTAAACATTGTACCGAATGTTTATGCATAACAGAAATAAAATAGTACAAGGAAGGTAAATTGAAATTTCTCACCATGGGGTACCGACACACGGGTATATTGGGTTGCCTCCCAACAAGCGCTAAGTTTAACGTCTTCAGCCAGACACAACTAACATGGTATGAGGCCAATCTATCCTGGGTCCACAAGAAGGACCTTCTCAGCAATATTCTCAGGATCCACAAACTCAAGATACTCTTTTAATCTGTGCCCATTCACTTGAAAGGTGCTACCATCTCTAGGATTAAAAAGTTCAACTACACCATAGGAATGGACAGAAGGTTCATGAGATGGTTTGGCACCTTTTTCCAGTTGAATCTCGTGCATAACTATAGAGGGACTGATTCCTTTAGTGTCCGAGATTGTCTAACGTAGGGCACTCTGATGGTCTTTCAGCACATCCAGTAATTTCTTTTCCTGCTCTTCCTCAAGGTCTGAGGCAATAATTACTGGGTTGCTAGCAGAGGGCCCCAGGTAGGCATACTTTAAATTCTCGGGTAATGGTTTCAGTTCTAACTTGGGTGGTTCAACAATAATTGATTCTTCTTCAACCTTAGATTCAGAGGTGGATGTAAAGATAGACTCAATTTTCTGCTTCCATTGGCCAACATCCATCGGCTGGGCCGAATCCAATAATGCATTAACTATGCATATGGACCCGTTGATCTCTATGTCGGCATTGAAGTGAGCCCGACATTCCTCCAGCAGATCTGTGTAACATGATGATTGAACCGTTTGATCAACTAATGTGTCAATCATGTTCACTTCCTCATCATCATCTAGGCCCGATGTTTGGAGTCCATTACGAAAAACATTCAACTCCAACTTCATGTTCCCGAAACTAAGTGTCACAACCCCATTCCTGCATCTAATCACTGCATCTGATGTTGCAAGGAACGGTCGACCAAGAATGACTGGAATATGTCGGTCGGGGGCTGCCACTGGTTCGGTATCCAAAACCACAAAATCAGCTGGAAAATAAAAATCCTTAACTTTTATGATCACATCTTCAACCACACCTTTTGGATACTTAACTGACCTATCAGCAAGATAAAGGATAATATCAGTCTTCTTCAGTCCTCCCAGGCCCAACTGCGTGTACACGGAGGATGGCAGTAAATTCACACTTGCCCCAAGATCAAGGAGACACCTCTCTATGACAGAATCTCCTATCTGAATGGTAATGGTAGGGCAGTCAGGGTCTTTGTATTTGGGTGCAATGGTCTGCTGGATCAACCCTGATGCTTGGGCTGCCATCATAGCGATTCTGGGTACTGAGATTTTCCGCTTGACAGTGGTAGGTCTTTCAAAAACTTGGAGTAGGAAGGGATTTGCTTTATGGCATCAGGGAGGGGTATGTTTATCTTGACATTTTTGAAAACTTCTAAGATTCCCTCAAAGTGATCATTCTTCCTAGTCTCCTTCAATCGGTGTGGGAATGGTGCTCTAGGTACCACTTCTAAAGATGATGGTTCAACTACAATGGGCTTCTGAATCTTCTCTCTCTGTGGTTCTCCTCTTGGTATGGGTTCTTCTCTCTCTTTCTCCTTTCCTCTTTTTGCCTTCTCTTTCAAATCTTTCTTCAAATTCTCTATCTCCGGTTCAACAACTTACCTCGACCTCTCTGGTTTTCCTAAAAAAATCTTCTCTCTTTGATCCTCTTCAGGCATCTCAACTCTATTGTCAACATTCTTTCCTGATCTCAGAGTATGGATTGCATGCACATGCTCATTACTCTCTACCGAACACTGGCCTCTAGGCTGATTGGGCTGTCCTTTCGGATTAGGAATGGTTTGGCTCGGGAAATGGCCATTTTCTCTCTCTCAGACAACTGTAAGGTGAGCTGACCTAATTGGGCCTCTAGTTTTGCAATGGACTGGTTCTGGGCTTGGTTAGTCTGCTCTTGGATTTGAATGAATTTGGATAACAGGTTCTCCAGATGAGAGGATTGCTGAGGGGCTTGTGCTTGTGTAGAGTAATTAGGCATCTGATCTGGGACTAGTGCCCTACATTGGTTCTGTGGTTGGAACTGATTCTGCTGTATGGGTTGCTGAGGATGAGGAACCATAGGATGATTGGTTTGAGCAGGTTGCTGGAATTGCTGCCTAGGATATTGCGGCTGGAATCTTGGTTGACCTTTGTGGGACTGAATAGGATCGGATTGAAGATACGAAAAATTGGGGTGGAACCTATTGTTTGGGTGGTAGGTCTGACTGAAAGTGTTAATAGTTGGTTTCCAAAAGTTTCCATAGGAATTCAACGCATTGGCTTGCTCGGCTTTAACAAATGGCAGACTAGGGCAACTCTCAACCGCGTGCTCACAACTATCGCATAACACAAACATGATGCGGTTCACTCATACTTCTCAAGGTGGGCTCATGTTGCTGAGGGGTGGGTTGGCATGACATTACCGACATAGATCCTATCTTTTTACTCAAATTTTCCACTCCCTGAACTAAACTGGTCATCACATTTTTCAACTCAGGGTCCTGTTTGATGTTATACATTCCAGGTTTCTGGATCCCTAGCTCATCTCTCTCCAAATCTTTCCTATTACTGCTCCAATTTTGTGAATTTTCTGCAAGCTTGACAAGGAATTCATATGTTTGATCAGCAGTCTGATTCATGAATTCTCCTTTGTGCATTGATTCAATCAAGATACGCTGGGGGTTCGTAAGACCTCTATAAAAGAAATGTATCAACTCTCCTTTGTCAATCCCGTGATGTGGGCATTTGATCAGTAGGTCATGGAATCACTCCCAGGTTTCGGCAAACTCTTCCTCGAGTCATCCCCTAAAGTTCCTGATGGCACTCCTAAACTGCTCAGTTTTGCTCACTGGAAAAAAATTTGGACATAAACTTTTTGACAAGCTTATCCCAGGTGGTAATAGAGTTTGGAGTCAAGGAATTCTGCCAGGCGGCTGCATGATCTTCTAGTGAGAGGGGAAACAACCTAAGCTTCACGGCTTCACTATTCAGATTTTTATTTCTAAACATGTGGCAGATGGTCAGGAATTTGTTCAAATGGATATAGGGCTGCTCACACTCAGATCCATGAAATTTTAGTAATATGTTGATGGTGGCGGGCCGGATTTCAAATTGGTCCGCATTATTTTCTGGCAAAACTATAGAACTAGGTGAAGTGGATGAAAATGGTGCAAATAGTTCATTGAGGGTCCTTTGCTGAGGGTTTTGGGCAGCCATTGTGGGTATTATGGGTGGGGCAGGTAAAGCAAGGTAATCAATCCTCACTAATCGCCCTTGATCACGTATCCACACTCGCATATAACTGTGACTAACCTAGCAATGCAATGGTCTACTCAATGAAATGAATGCAACATAACAAAAATTTTGAAAACTAAATGAAAAGCTAATCTAAACTAAGGTTACCTAAAAGAATTCTAGACAGCTCCTAACTGTGAAGAGGACACTCTGGCCTCCAACCTGGACCTATGAAACAGAAATTCTAGCCAGTTAACCCCCAGGTAGATGGTGGGATCTCGTTGCGCTAGGCGAAGGCTCCTCTTAAAAACCAACTCCTCGAACAACAAAGTTGTCTCCCTATTTGGCAAGATGGTAGCCAAGGGACAAGGTTTGCTTAGGCACCAGAAAATCTGCCAAGGCACACAATTGGCACAACCGCGGTGGTCTTCCCTAGTGAGCTCGTAACCTAAGGTCACGTTTCTACTCAATTTTATTATGGTTTATTGGTTCTAAACTAAGTGAGAATTAAGATGAAATCTTAAGGGCAAGGAAACGGTGATGAAATCCGAATCCTTATCTTATTGGGGTAATTTGCCCTTTACTAGTAGTGCACCAAATTACAAATGTATTTCAAAAAATTACACTATAAAGCAAGGAACAACCAACAAAGTAAACCCGCTTGCAAGGGATTTGCGGGGGTTAGGAAATGCAAACCTCTCGATTGATTTCGGGGGATGAATTGGTTGTCGTCAACTCACACCACGGACACCAATTTCCGTGTACAAATATGAGGGGCTGCGACGTTATAGTCCAACCATCCTCCTTCCCTACAAGCAATTTATTACAATTCTACTAAACAACTAACTACTTAAAGTAAGTAAAGTGGATAAAGTAAAGTAAATGGGTCACGGGCCGACCCGCAACCAAAATTATTACAACTTTGATGATAAAGACCTAATATAACCAACTAAGAAAGAAAAAAAAAAGTCTAAACTAATCCTAAACTAGGAAAGCAAGTAAAATCTTCAAGTCCTCCAATGCACTTTTCCACTTTCCTTAACTCCAAGTGATGAATTCTCTACAAAACAAACACAAACAATGTGTAGAATCCACAAGGAAAATATAGGAAAGATAAAAAGTGCACCAAGCTAAAAATGAGTTCAACTCTATGGAATTCAAAGCTTTCCAATGCCTCTCCCCGGCAACGGCGCCAAGAACTTGATCGACACTTAAATGTGCAACTTTTAACCGCAAGACTACGGTGTCGTCAAGTAGTAAAGGACTAAAGAGTCCGGATTATCGATCCCACGAAGAGAGGATGGAATAAGCAATGAATCTAATTAAACGAGAATTGAACTAAGTCATAGCTAATATGGACAATTGAAGTAAACAATTAAAACTATTAAACTATACAATGTAAATAATTAATTAACAATCTAAGAATATGAAGTTAATTATATCTAAGTTAATCTAACAAGCTACACTAAACTAGTGTGTGAATGGTAGTGGAAATGGAAAATTTAAGGTGAATATGTGGTGCGAAATGTGTAGGATTTTAAAACAAGTTATGTGAGAGTAGATCTAACAATCTAGAATTGAAAATAACAAATCAAACAAAGATTAAAATTAACAACAATCAAGATAAGAGATTAGGCAATCCAAAATCCACTAAGTATGTAATTAATTCAAACAATGCATGTTCTAATTCAACTCCTAAGTCTACAATCCAATTAGCAATCTCTTGCCTAATTGGATTGGTGATATAACAATGAAGATCAAAGTAAAAGAAAACCAAAGGCCAAGATCCTAGATCATCATCTAGCTACCCTAACAATAAATCATCAAAATCAAGCTACAAAAGATCAAAGATAAGGGCTCTAGAGTATGCTATATGAGAGAACTTAATCAAACTACAAAGCATCAATTGAGATTATCCAAGCATCAAATGTAGAGATAGAGCATGAGAAATGAGAGAGATTAGCACAACTAGATCTAAAATCTACTAATCAATTAAGGCACAAGTAGGGAATTTAAACTAAAACATGCATGTAATTGAACTAATCATATTACTTACCTTCAAAAGGAGAGCCTAATCCAAGAGGTTTAGCCACTAAATATAAAAAAAGAGCTCAAAATCTTCATTAATGATCTTCAATCACACTCCCTCTAGATTAGTTACAAAAAAGCTCCTAATTACAATCTAAACGTATAGAGAAGGTAAAATAAAATTGCTAAAAGACTAACTTGCCAAAAGATCTCTTCTTCTCTACAAAAACATTCCAATTTATAGAAACTTTGAAGACATTTGATTGGCTCATTTTCATTCACAAGGATTGCTTCCATTTGATTGATTGCAACTTGAAGGCTTTTGATTGGATCTTTTGCTTTCACAAGGATTGCTTCAATTTAATTGGTTGCAACAAACTTTCCTTCCAAAACCATATGTGCTTTTTGTGGTCCTTCATTTTGGAGTTTGTGCCAAGCTTTGATTGGTGGAGATGTTAGAGTTGGATGAAATATCTTCTATGTTAATTGGTTGCAACAAACTTTCCTTCCAAAACCATATGTGCTTTTTGCTTTTTGTGGTCCTTCATTTTGGAGTTTGTGCCAAGCTTTAATTGGTGGAGAGGTTAGAGTTGGATGAAATATCTTCTATGTAAAAAAAAAATGTAATTATTGGGATTTGAACCCATAACCTATTTCATACCAACCAAAGCTCTAACCAATACACAAACCACTCCTTTGTGCTGGAAAATAACTTCTTCTCATCTTATTTTGGAATTCTTCAACACTACTGATGCCTTGGGACATTAGCCGGAAGGTTGGAATAGTCGCGGGGTCCACCTACACAAGAGAAGTTACATAAAAATGCACTATAAATAATCGAGTTTATGGATGATAATCCAATAATCCGTTTAATGTGATAGAATGATAAAATCTCTGTATAAAGCAAATGATATGCTGGTAAAATCCGTACTAATGAGGGGTAAAATATACAATATTTAACACTCATCAATACCTAATAGGAGCTTCTATTGGCACCGCACTTTCCTCTTTCCCCATCACACAAAAAAATTTCCTAAACCACCCTTCCCTCCCTCTCCCTCTTTCCTCCTCTATTTTCTCTCCCTCTCCCTCTCTCCCTTCCTCCTCCCCCCCCCCCCCCTTCCTCTATTCCTCCCTTTCCCTCCCCGCCGGCGACTGGGACGGGAAGGGAGAGTGAGGAAGGGGGGGGGGGGGGCGGGGGGGAGAAAAGAAGAGGAAGGAGGAGAGGGAGAGGGAGAGAAAATAGAAAGGGGGAGAGGGGGGAAGGAAGCTGGTTATGGGCAGCAGGCCGTTCTCCCTCCCTGTTTGAGACTGGGGGGGTGGGGAAGGGGGTGGAGGGTGGAGGGAGGGAGAGAGGAGGAGGGGGCGGGGTAGTTTTGGAATATTTTTTTTATCTTGTAGTGAGGTGGGTAAAGAAAAAAACCCCGGTGCCAACAGAAGCTCCCATACCTAATTTATAAGGAATTTACCATGTCTAGATGAAAACGTAGTATGGTAAAGTAACGTTCAGTTGACACTTTCTTTTATCATAAGCCACTTTTCTGTATCACATAAAACTACGTGAAGTATAAAAAAGTAAAGTTAATACAAATGGCAACTACTCTACAACTCTCTCTCTCTCTCTCCTACTTTATTGAACCACATACATTCTTGCCTTTACCTCATCTTTTACCATGATATCAATATTTATTTTACTTTAATATATATATATATATATAAACAAACATGCATTGACATAGATGTGACAAATTATCCATTCACCATGTTTAGATGAAAAGAATAACATGGTAAGTAAAGTCTAGCCGCCACTTTTTTACCATCAACTTTATCACAAGTCACTTTTTCTTTACCGTATAAACCATGGTAAAATTTGATAAAGTAAAATTAAACAAAAAGAAGCTACTTTACCACTCTCTCCCACTTTTGCTTCACCAAATATTTTATCTCACCTTTACTTTACCTCTCCTTTACCATGATATGACATTTATTTTTACTTTAATTTATCAAACATATAAACAAGCACATCATGATAGATTTGGTGAAGTTCTTTACTTTACTACTTTGTAAACCTCGATTTGAAAGACTTTCGTATTGTAGAAAGTTTTCTACTGGGGAAGGTGTAGCCATGTAGGAAAAAATATTGAGCTTTTTGAAAGAAAATGATATTTTCTTTATATTTTTCTTGGGTTACCAAACGCACAACTTTAGAAAATGAAAGATTATATTCTGTAAAATATTACTTTCTTGTATTTTCTTGTGCATCCAAAGAGCCCTTAATTGAAAAAAAAAGTTTATAAAATCTGTATGTGGTTTTAGTATTTGCATATACTCCCCTACCTTTTCATTTTAGTACATTCGATGTCAACGAGAATAGGTGACCACCAAAAGATTTGTGTTAATTTCTATAAAAATGACAACTTTCTCCTTAAATTCATTAGACAAAGATAAGTATGTCATTAGTTATAAAGATACCATTATTTTATCCCACATCCCAATCTGTCTCTCTCAAATTCTCTAATGCAGATAAAGCCTAATCATGTATTTAAAACCCTCATCAATCTAATAGGGGGTTGCATGGATTGGGTCAATTATAAGAACGAGTGTCGTTGTCATTGTGATCCATTTAGATTTAATGAAATAGGCCCCGTATTGATAAGAATTGATATATGTAGGGTTACTCTCTCCCACTAAATGTACTTTAGTAATTGGGATGGCAATGGATCCGGTTTAAACAGGGAGACGAACTGCCCCACCCCACTCCTTTTAGGGTGGGTTTGGTATTGATTTTCATAGAATGGGTCAGGTTTGGGCTTTATTGATGCAACCTGCCCCGCCTTGTATATATAATATATATTTATTTATTACTAAAAGTATAAATAAAATCCATATGATACAAGTGGTGGTGGGGCATTGACTTAAAGCATTTACAACCACCATAAGAAAATTTAGAAAACCAATTTGGAGAAATAAAAAAACTTCAATATGAAATTAGTAATCTAAAGAAGTTGGCTCTATTGCCTCTAAGGACTTAAAATACTTTTGGCTTAGATATTCACTCTCCCATAAGGGTGAGCCAAGATGTGACTCAAAAATTATTTGTAATGTGAGATGTCATCCTTATCCAGGCTCCAACACTACTTATTGTTAGAGGGTGAACAATTAAGACTACTAAACTATGTGTGAAAAATAGAATTAAATTAATTGGAATGTGAAATAAAACTAAAATAGGAACTAAACTACCCTAACTAACAATATAAAATATGAAAGTAATAAGATCAAACAAACTACACTAAACTAGTGGATGAATGGTGGTAGAAATGAAAGATTTAATGTGAAGATGTGGTATGAAATGTGTAGGATTTTAAAACAAGTTATTTGAAATATAGATCTAATAATCTAGAAGTGAAAATAACAAATCAAATAAAGATTAAAATTAACAACAATAAAAATAAGAGATTAGGCAATCCAAAATCCACTATGTATGTAATTAATCCAATCAATGCATGTTCTAATTCAACTCCCGAATCTACAATTTAATTAGCAATCTCTTGCCCAATTGGATTGGGTGCTATAGCAATGAAGACTAAAGTAAAGAAAATCAAAAGCCAAGATCCTAGGTCATCATCTAGCTACCCTAACAATAATTCATTAAAATCAAGCTACAAAAGATCAAAGATAAGGGCTCTAGAGCATGCTATGTGAGAGAACTTAATCCAACTACAGAGCATCAATTAAAATTATCCAAGTATAAAGTGTAGAGATAGAGCATGAGAAATGATAAAGATTAGCGTAATTAGATCTAAAATCTACTAATCAATCAAGACACAAGTAGGGAATTTAAACTAAAACATAAATGTAATTGAACTAATCACATTACTTATCTTCAAAAGGAGAGCCTAATTCAAGAGCTTTAGCCACTACACATAAAAAAAAAGCTTAAAATCTTCATTAATGATCTTCAATTACACACTCTCTCTGGATTAGATACACTTAAGCTCCTAATTACAACATAAAAGTATAGAGAATGTAAAATAAAATTGTTAAAAGATTAATCTGCCAAACGATCTTTCTTTCTCTACAAATACATTCCAATTTATAAAAATATTGATGACATTTGATTGACTCATTTCCTTTTACAATGATTGCTTCCATTTGATTGGTTGCAACTTGAAGGCTTTTGATTGTCTCATTTGCTTTCACATGGATTGCTTCAAATTGATTTGTTGCAACTTAGAGGCTTTGGATTGGCTCAATTGTGGGGGTTTGAACCCATAACATGTATCATACCCACCCAAGCTCTAGCCAATACACCAACCACTCCTTTGTGTTAGAAAATGACTTCTTTTATTCTAAAAGTCTTTTCCTCTTATTTTGGATTTCTTAAACTCTTCCTAATATAACTTCTTTTATTGAAATCCATTCTGGATGCCATGAGATACTAGCAGGAAGGTTGGTGTAGTCGCGAGGTCCACCTACACAAGAGAAATTACATAAAAATGCACTATAAACAATCGGATTTATGCATGATAATCCGATAATCCGTTAATGTGATAGAATGATAAAATCTCCGTGTAAAGCAAATGATATGCATATGAGATGCTGATAAAATTTGGACTAATGAGGGGTAAAATATGCAATATTTAAAACTCATCAACCCACCATGGTTGCCCCTCCCTCCTTCGATTCACACCCAAGGATGGTGGGTCCCATGGTGATTTTTTTCTTGAATTCTAATCTCTTCAATTTCTTCCTCAGTTGTACTTTAATGCGCGCAGGCCCGGCCCTGAAGTAGGGCAGCAAGTGCGCCCACCCCGACCTCCATTTTTCAGGAGGCCCAAAAGCATTTCCTCTCCTCAATAATAAAACGTTTCCACTCCTCCAAATCCACCGACCTCTTTCTCAAACCCCTTAACCCTTCATCAATCGAACTCCTTTGAACCCCATCTCAACCAAACAACAAGCCCCCCCAACCCCCCCCCCCCCAACAAAATAATAAGAAGAAGAAGAAGAAGAAGAAGCATCAGAGAACTGGACCGCCATAACCGGTTAGGCCCAAATCGGCTGCACCACCATCGCCAGAACCGGCTGGCCCATTATCTTCGTGTTAGCGCCTAGCAGTCAAGCACCATCAGTCCATCATCACTTCGGACGAAGCACCCAGGCTACCCCGCAGTCAAACCCCTCAACCCTTCATCAATCGAACTCCTTTGAACCCCATCTCAACCAAACAGCAAGCCCAAAAACAAAAAAAAAAAAAAAACAAAAAATAAGAAGAAGAAGAAGAAGAAGCACCCAGCAGGCCATCACCACTAGTTGATTGCTACAGTAGCAGTCAAGCACCATCAGTCCATCACCACTTCGGATGAAGCACCCAGGCTACTCAGCAGTCAAACTGTCAAACCCATCAACCCTTCATCAATCGAACTCCTTTGAACCCCAATACCCCATCTCAACCAAACAGCAAGCCCAAAAATAAAAATAAAAAAAACAAGAAGAAGAAGAAGAAGCACCCAGCAGGCCAGCACCACTGGTTGATTGCTACTGCTGCTCCACGCCTCCACCGTCCACCCACCCGCCACGCCACATCTCCCTGTTCTGTACACTTCAGTGCTTTCTTTTGTTTTTCCTCCAACACGAAGACCGAGGCAACCCAGTCTTCTTAGTTCAGGTAGAGTTCGGGTCGGGTTGGACCTGATCCAGTGATCCATTCCGCTGACCAGACATTTCCTTTGGGAACAAGTCAATACAGGTCAGGTGGACCCATCTGCAACTTGCCTGAGTTTGAGTTAGGCCCAAATCCAAAGCAATAGTCAACAACAGCTTACAAAAAAAGCCACTTGCATCAGATTTGTAGACATCAACACATGGGCCCATAGCCTATAGATCTTCTTCAATCTTCATAACAGCCATATCATCGCTGTCTTGGTAGATTGGGGAGATTCCAAAATCCAAAGTGTGGCTTTTTTTAGTGCAAAATTGGTCGTTGCAGAAATCAATTGAAGGTAATTTTTTCATGATTAGAAAATCTTGAATTTGAAAGCATAATTGAGGATTTTGCTTCTCAAAATGCAAGAAGAAAATCATTTCAATAATACTTTTTTAATTGTGATTTTGTTTTTCACCTTATCTTGTAGATGGTGATGCTGGTATAAGAAATTATTTAGCCTACGATCTGGTACTCTTACCGAGATGCTGGTATAAGAAATTTATTTATTTATGTATTAAATATATTTTATTTTTGTATTAAATGTATTTATCATATGATATTATTTGATTTTTAATGAAATTATTATTTTTGGGCTAAATATATGAAAATATGTTATATATATATGTGCATATATTAAGAAATTATAAAAATGAATAAAGGGCCCATTTTAGTGATTCGCACCGGGCCTTTGAAAAGTCAGGACCGGCCCTGAATGCGCGCGGGCGCAAAATTCTGAATCTTCCTACATGAAATCAAAGAATAATCAAAAGAATAATTTTTCATGCAGAAAAAGAATAATGCAATGCTTGTGACCAAATTCAACATGTATGAATGCATATGAATAAATCACGTTGCTCAGAATTTCATGAAGAATGCAATGGTACAAAGAAATCATGCATTTACATGTGAATTGAAGGTTATTCAATGCAATAGTAAGATAATCGAAAAGAATAATTTTGATAAATTCATTTAATTTAATGAATCTTATTTTCAACAAAAACCAACTTTGAATGCCACGATGCATGGATTTTTGAAATTCAATGAGTTACATAAATTCATAAATCTACCTAAAATGTTGCAAATGAAGTACAATTTTATGGACTTATCAACATCACCCAAACAGCATTTTGCTAGTCCTCGAGCAAAAGATGCAGAAAAAGGTGAAACTAAACTAACCTACGAAAAATAAATGCAAAAATAAAAGCAAAAATGCCACTTTCACCGACACTCTCAACTTCATTTAGCATATGCAACAAGCCTTTAAACCCATAGCTACCCTAGTGGACGAGTTGTGCCCCGTGAGGGTTTGTAGTGAATATACCCACAAACTTTTCTTTTTAAATTTTGTTTTGAAAGGTAAAAACCTAAAGAAATCAAAAGAAAGTCTTCAAAACAAAATTTATAATCATTGGATAATCTCGGTTCTAGGAATAATCAAAGCAAAAGAAAAATTCGAAAGCAGTTCATTTATCCAATCTTTTAGAAAAATATTTAAAAAGATGCTAAATATGATCATGCACGATGAGAAGTACGCATACATAAAAAAAATAAGTGTTATATGTTCCACTAAGACCACAATCAAGGCAACTCTCTAACAAATAATCTGGTATACCTAGACTTAGCAAAGAAAAATAGATTTCCTCTCAAAGTAACCATGACGGCTTTCGCACTACTGTTTTCAAAAGGCTATAAAAAAATTTAATAGGAGGCCTTCTCTTTCTTTTTATAGGAATGGACTTCGAAGTAACGGACATGGAGAGAAAACCCACCTCTCCAATGACCCTATCCATTTCTGTATGGGCATATTTGGGTTAGTTACTCTAAAATAGGCATTGATATACAAGACATGTGGTGTAGACCCACGCCTTATATAATTTTACCAACTCTCAAATTAATGCATCCCATTGCTTCTCCTCTTTTTGTTCAATGGTCGCCAATAATAGGTAGCCCTCTTTTAATGTACCCAAATTAATTCACTAGTTTCTGGCCAATAGAACCAGATGAACCGGGAAACTGTGAAACTCAGGTTCGATTTTTCATCATATTTTCAATGGAATCATCAAAAACAGAAATCATAGTTTCACATTTAAAACTTTGAAAAAATGTATACGAACCCTGTTTTGTGAAAGGGTCAAAATTTCGCAATTCTCCAAAAAACTTTTCCGCCAAAGGGGAAATGGGATCATATTACCATGGATTTTATTTCAACATTGTCAAAGACCCAGAAGGGAAACGATGTAATTTGGGTCATTGTGGACAGATTGACAAAGATTACTCATTTTCTTCCATTCAAATGGGGGTAAGAGGAAGGATTACATGGCTGAACTTTATGTCTCTCAAATAGTAAAATTGCATGGAACCCCACTCTCCATTGTTTCCGACAAAGACAGTCGATTCGTTTTTAGATTTTGAGTACTTTGTAGGAAGCCATGGAGACAAAATCTCATTTTAGTCTTGCTTATCATCCACAGACGGATAGACAAATAGAAAAAACAAATCAAACATTGGAGGATATGTTGAGAGCATATGTGTTGGATTTCAAGACTCAATGGGATTAAGATTTGCATTTATGCGAATTTGAATACAATATAATAGTTATCATTCCAGCATTAATATGGCTCCATATGAAGCTTTGCATGGCAGAAGATGCATGACACCTTTATGTTGGGAAGAAATTGGTTTTCGGAGTTTCCATTGTCCTTCATTGGTGAGTGGTACCATTGAGATAGTCAAACAAGTGCAAGAAAGATTGAAAATAGCCAAGAGCAGACAGAAAAGCTATGCTGACAATCGTATATTAGAATTGCAACTTGAAGTTGGAGATATGGTATTTTTGAAGGTTTCACCTATGAGAGGCACATTGAGATTTGTAAAGAATGGAAAACTGGCACCATGATTCATTGGTCCGTTTAGAATCAAGTCTAAGATCAATGATGTGGCATATAAATTGGAGTTTCCATTAGAATTAGCTGGTAATCATAATGTTTTTCATGTTTCAATGTTGAGAAAATATGTGCTAGACCCTTCTCATGTTATTCAATATGAGCCTCAACATATTGGGAAGAAGCAACATATGTGGAAAGACCATTGCGAATGATAGATACTAAGGACCAAGTGTTGCGCACCACGTCCATACATTGGGTGAAATTGCTTTGGGATAATCATGGACCGAAAGGAGCTATGTGGGAGTTGCGAGATCAGGTCCAAAGACTGTATTCATATCTATTTTTTGAGTTTTGGTTACATTTGGAGGACCAAATGCTTTAAGGTAGGGATGAGGTGAGATTCCTGATTTTCTAACTGATTTATTATTTAAATAAGTGTAATTAAGAGTTAATAACTTAGTTATGTGTGTTGGAATACTAATAGGTTAGTTTTACTAAGATTTGATCATAGCAAGGACCTATTTGTAATTTAAGACAAGGGTAGGGTTTATATGTAAATATTAGATTTTTTATTTTCATAATTTAGTTGGTTCAGGTACATTAATTTGAGCACCTTCTATTCTTGATTCTTGAAACCCACTGTTTCGGTGTGTCATTTGACTAGAAATAATGTGCCTTTACGTTTAAGGACTTATTTGTGAATTTGAATTTTGTGAGGGTGTGTATGAAGGTAATATATGCAGCGGCAGCACGGATCTATAAGAGTTGGCTACTACAAACGCGATAAGGACAGCATCGGCTTAAATCAAGCACTGGTGTGGAGATCTATGACTGTCTACGAGAGAGCAGTCACGTATGATTCACTCTTCAAGAACCAAGGGCAAGGATGGACATCGTGGATGTAGAAGATGATGATGGAGAATTGTAAATCTAGTGGAAGGAAGATGAATTGTTGAAAGTAGTGCCAACTGATATCTCTCATGTCTATATATAGCCCTTAGGCTAATGAATGGTAAGATCTCTATTCAAATTCGAATTGAGAGATGATTAGGATAAATAATTAGATCAATCTCTCTCAATTTGAATTTGAATGTAGATATGATAAAGAGATAATAAAGAGTTTGATTAAACCCAGGCTATTCTTATCCATATCACCATGAAACTCCTTGTGAGGGGTGTATCTTTGTGAGTGGGTCCACCCACATGTAAACACAAGTGGCCCCATCACAAATGCCAACAGTGTAATGATGTAATAATTTGGTGACTTTGGGTGAAAGAAACAAGTCAAATTCTGAGAAACTTTTGTTCTTGGTCCAACTCGGTTTGATGTCATTTGAACCCCTTTCTAGCTGATTTTGATACCTTTAAAGTATGGTTTTTTTTTTACATTTTCGAAAACCCTATCGAGTCTTCAATTCCATAGAATTCCAGGTTTTTCTCAAATTTTCTCATTTACCCCCCCACCCATCTCTCTCTCCCTTTCTCTCCTGATCGTCTTTCTCTTCCTCCTTCTCATCCTTTCTCATTCTCAATTTTCATCAATGACTCTATCTTCTTCTTTCTTCTTTTTCTCCTTATTGTTATTCTTCTTTTCCTCCTCCTTTTGTTTTATTTTCTTCTGAGTGTTGCTTATATAATGGAACTTATTAGAGCCCAAATCCGATCTAGTTGAAGAGTGGTAGCGAGGAATCAAACCCGGGCAAGTAAATGAGACAATACACACCACCTATCAAATTAAATACATTGAAATTTAATTATTTCGGTTGTGCTCTAATTTTGATTAATGATGGTTTCATTGAATTTATGCAAATTTTATTATTGTTTAAAGATGGATTTTGATGATGCCAAAATAGGGTTTCGGACACCACCGGTCAAGTAATAAATATAGTCAATGCAATAATTAGAGAAAAGAGAGAAGGGATTATAGTGGTTCGGTCAAGATGACCTACGTCCACTTCATAAAGGCAGAGATTGCCTGTGGTGTTTTACTTCCTCAATGATTATTACAAACTAGAGGAATACAAGTGTCGAAGTGAATAGAGAGAGAGAGATCCCTCCTCCTCCAAGTGCTGGTGGGGCTCCTTGATTTATAGTCCTCCCCTAACAGATGGGGACGACTCTTCAGCAACGTTCGTCCTTGGAGCCCTCGAACTACCCTCGCGCTGGAGGAGGCAGGTGAGGAACTGCCATCGCGCTGTACGAGGCAGGTGATGAACTGCCATCTCGCTGTCCGCAGGACCTGGTAGGAGCGGGATACGTGGCTGCCTTGACTTGGTCTCTTCGTGGGTTTGGACCTGAGCTTCATCCTCATGGATTGGGTCATTTGGGCCTGACTCATCATTTGCCCCTCAATGCCCCGTGCCCAAATAATTTTTTGAAAGGGGGCATTGGTAGATTCAGTTCTCTTCTCCCTCCAAAATCTTTTTCCTCTTTTCCGGTTTTAATCCTGATATGGGCGAGCTTTGGAACCGACCAGGGGGAGAAGGCCTGGGCGCCCGGGGGACAAGTTCCTGGGCGTAGGCGCGAGTGGCTCCATCCTGGACACTCGCCAGTCGGCGGTCGGACGTGATCTGCGCTGGGCGTCCGTCAGGCCGCGGGCGCCCCTGCGGCGACGCTGGCGCCTCCGGCAATCCCGCAATGGGCGAGGACGAGGCGGGCGCCCCTGCGCTGCTGGGCGAGGAGTTGTAGGGGATTCGTTCATGTCAGTGGGAAGGGTGCGACCTTCGACCACTGTAGCCCTCCCACCACAGTGGAGCCATTTGTTTATTTGGCTCCGGAGAGTAGCCTTCCCAGGAGTCGATCCCGCAACCTCTTGAATAAGAGACTTAACGGACTTACCCTGGTACCACTTGAACTACGAGGGTAGTTCGAGGGCTCCAAGGACGAACGTTGCTGAAGAGTCGTCCCCATCTGTTAGGGGAGGACTATAAATCAAGGAGCCCCACCAGCACTTGGAGGAGGAGGGATCTCTCTCTCTCTATTCACTTCGACACTTGTATTCCTCTAGTTTGTAATAATCATTGAGGAAGTAAAACACCACAGGCAATCTCTGCCTTTATGAAGTGGACGTAGGTCATCTTGACCGAACCACTATAATCCCTTCTCTCTTTTCTCTAATTATTGCATTGACTATATTTATTACTTGACCGGTGGTGTCCGAAACCCTATTTTGGCATCATCAGTTTGGCGCCGTCTGTGGGAACGTATTAAAGTTCTCATCCGTCTTCTCAAGTTATGGTGATCACGACGAGATCAACTAGGCGAGCAGAGGGCGAGGATGATCTCCACCGACTAATCCTCCCCCAAATGCTCCCACTCCTCAACAAATGTTGGAGACCATTCAACAGCCTACAACTCCTGCTCGCAGGGCAATGAGGAACACAGCTCGGAGGAGTACTGCCTGAAGTACCGCATCTAGGATATCCAACTGCTCCACGTCGGGAGCACCTCACCTAAGCGCCCAACCCTATGGCGCAGAAACCCCGGGCGCCCAGAAGAGATCCAAGCACCCGCCATCTGTCCTCTTTGCAGACAGGAAAGTGAGCCTACCAAGTTGCCCTTCGCAGAGGGGGTTCGGGGGGGACCCCCGGCGGGGGTCGAGCTGCCCGGTCAGCTCGCGGGGGCTTGGGGGCAGCGCCCCCGGGAAAAAAAAAAAAAAAACAACAGGCTCGCCCACAGGCCTGGGGTCGCCCGCGGCCAGCACCTCCTCGCCCGGACTGGTTTTCTCCGGCCTGGCCTTGCGCAGGATCCCCTCGCCCAGCGAGGATCCCTCCTTCTTGCCGCTGTCGCCCGGGACGAGCCCGTGCCTGCCCTCGCCCTCGCCTGGGAGCAGGCTGTCCTCGCCTGGGAGCAGCCTGCCTTCGTCCTCGCCTTGGGAGCAGCCTGCCCTCGCCTGGGAGCAGGCTGTCCTCGCCGGCGCCCTCAGCAGCCACGCGACCTGCGCCCTCATCAGCGAGGCGACCCTCTCGCCCGACGCCCGGGCGACCAGCCCCCTCGCCACTGCTGCTCGCCCAAGGGGGGCCTCCGCCACTGCTGCTCGCCTGAAGGGGGGGAGCGCCATGTGAAGCCTCGGGCTGGGCGCCCAAAGCCCAGCCCTCGCCACTGCTGCTCGCCCGAGGGGGGCCCACGCATGGAGAAGCCTCGGGCTGGGCGCCCGAGGCCCAGCCCTCGCCACTGCTGCTCGCCCGAGGGGGGGCCCACGCATGGAGAAGCCTCTGGCTGGGCGCCCGAGGCCCAGCCCTCGCCACTGCTGCTCGCCCGAGGGGGGCCCAGGCATGGAGAAGCCTCGGGCTGGGCGCCCGAGGCCCAGCCCTCGCCGAAGCTGCTTGCCCGAGGGGAGGGCACGCCCAACCTTGCCTCGGGTTGGGCGCCCGCAGCGGGATTCAATTCATGTTTGCCTGATGCCGCATCCTCGATGTCCGTCGACGTCCGGCCAACCACTCTGGTCTTCGTTTGTTTTTTCTCTACTGCACCCATCATTACAGCTACTTGCACACTCTTCTCATTCTCTTGGGATGATTTTCTCTCTCTTGGATGTTCCATTTGGATGAATCATCTCGCGGATCGCCCTACGTGGTGACCTGCCTCTGTACTGTTCTCAAACAGGCAGCCTATACATCCGGCTTAGCGGCTCTCTCACGGGTCGCCAAAAAAGCTTGGCCTCTGCACTGTTTTTAAACAGGCAGCCTATCTCCAGCTTAGCGGCTCTCTCGCGGGTCGCCAAAAAAGCTTGGCCTCTGCACTGTTTTTAAACAGGCAGCCTATCTCCAGCTTAGCGGCTCTCTCGCGGGTCGCCAAAAAAGCTTGGCCTCTGCACTGTTGTTAAACAGGCAGCCTATCTTCAACTTAGCGGCTCTCTCGCGGGTCGCCCAAAAAGCTTGGCCTCTGCACTGTTCTTAAACAGGCAGTCTATATATCCAGCTTAGCGGCCCTCTCGCGGGTTGCAAAAAAACGCTTCGTCTCTGCACTGCTCTCAAGCAGGCAAGAAGTCTGCCTCTCTTTCCAGATTGAATGTCAACAATCGGGCCTCAACCGCTCCTGGATACTAAAGATCCTCCTGGCACCCCAGCTCCCTGCTGGCGCCCAGCACCCTAGCACCTTGGCGCCCAGCACTCTAGCACCCTGGCGCCCAGCTCCCTGGCACCTTTGCTCCTGGCGCCCAGACTGCCTGTCGACCGCCCAGGCCTCTTCCGGGCGCCCAGCCTCCTGCTACCTGCTTCGTCTGTTGGCGCAACCACCTCCTCTCCGCCTGCACAGCAAACTGCAGATCGGCCGCTTGGTACCTCATCCTCTGCTCCAACTTTGGGTCTGGGGCATTCTTTTTAGCAAGTTTTAGGCTCATCTCCTTCTTCTCAAAATGCCCCCCTTTCAAAGCTTCTTTGTGCGCAGGGCATTGGGGGCAAATGATGAGTCAGGCCCAAGTGGCCTAGAATATGATGAGCCAGATCCAAATCCACCAGGGAAGCCCAGGTCCAGATCCACGGAGTGACCAAGTCAAGGCAGGCATCTACGTCGCTTTGGAAGCAGTCCCGCTTCTACCAATTCCTGCGGAGAATATCTCACCTGCCTCCACCTGGCCCGTCCCTCGAGGACAGCTCTGAGGCTCCAAAGAGAAGTCGTCCCCATCTGTTAGGGGAGGACTATAAATAGAGGAGCCCTCTTATCACTGAAAGGATGGATCTCTCTCTATTCACTTCGACGCTTGTATTCCTCTAGTTTGTAATAATCATTGAGGAAGTAAAACACCACAGGCAATCTCTGCCTTTATGAAGTGGACGTAGGTCATCTTGACCGAACCACTATAAATCTCTCATCTCTCTTCATTTACTGCATTTATTACTTGACCGATGGTGTCCGAAACCCTATTTTGGCATCATCAGATTTAAACATGTGTACGCAAGTTATATGTGTTAGACAGATGAAAAATGTAATATAGAATGGAAGGAAGTGAATTCAAAAGCTGAAATAGAGAGAACTCAATTTTGAGTTTCTTTTTTGTGAGTCCGCGATTAACCGTGAGAAGTTTGATGGTCGATCGTGGACACTACAAAGTACACTGTCGGTCAATTGAAATTTACAAACTTAAGACTTGGTATTTCAGAACCTGTGTTCACGGTCGACCATTGAGTCAATCGTGACTCTACCACGGTTAATGGTGGGCTAACCATAATCGTGAAGCTGTATTTTTTACTGATTAATATTCAAATCAAGGTTTATAGTTTGGAAAGGTGTTTTGCAACATTCCAATGATCTCGAAACTCTTGCAAACCATTTTATATGATGTTTTGTTTTACACATTGATTTCCAAAGTACCCTAATTTTGTAAAAGTATCATTAATCAATAATGTGTAAGGCTGACGGTATTGCTACTGAATTTATTTTGTAACATCAATATTAACAACCTTGCTAATACACTTTTTGCTTAATGGTAATTTATGAATATCTCATATTATTTAGATATTCTTGATTTCTAGAATATTTATATTCAGCATGGTGTTTCTGAAGTTCAGATAACCTGTAATATTCATGCTCAGCTTTGTTTTCAAAAACTAACATATCTTTTTATGAAAATGTTATTAGTTACCTTTATATATTGTGAATTGGCACCACTTAGCTTCGGTCCTACTGTAACTGGATGTGGTGAAAGTTGGACTATATCTGTTTTCGTTATACAAGCTGCAGCTTAGTCATGTTATCAGTTGGAATATTTATACTCTTGGTACATTTGTTCTCTGTTCTAATCAGTGGCCACACTCGGATATCTAATGGTATAGTTTGTTATTTGGTTTACTATGAACATGCTCTTTGATGGAGAGAATATAGCTAATGTGGATACGCCCCTCATGTTAATAAAATTCTATAACACTTATTATCGTGATTTCATATTTTTATTATTTTGTTTAATAATTTTATTTTTTATTTATAATTATCAGTTTCTAATATGACAATTTTGTTTATTATATTAGTTTACTTGCTCAGTTTTCCTGAAGTAACATTTGACGTTGCAAGAGACTCCACCTTTATCAATACCTAGAAGACTGAGGCGGTTGAAGAGACTGTCCAGGGAGAAGGTGAGTGGTCTATAGATGGGATCGTATAATCGTATGGGAAAGAAAGCTCATCACAGAAGAAGTGTTCCATGGTGGAAGTTTCTGGAAAACTTATGATGGTGGAAGTTTCTGGAAAACTTATGATGGTGGAATGATGAGTTTATGAAAGAACTGTGTTAATAAAACTCTTCTTCATAAAATTTAAAGACTATTGAGTTGTAAATATTGTAAGACTGCCTATGCTCTATTATATTATGCTATGTATATATAAAAGTTCTGTTACTGTTTTATATGTGTGTGGGGAGATTTCCAGAACCACAGGATTAAGCTAATCACAGCCATCAGATGAGGCTAAGCACTCTCACGTGCCATCCTCGTGCCATCCACGTGGCACCAAGCTCACCCCGGCTACCAGGACAGGAGGTCCGGCCGAAGTCAGGCAGCTACGGGCCCGTAGCGCCGAACTGGCCCGCCTCGGGCGTTATCTCGGCAAGGAGCTCCACCTCGACTGGGCCACCCCGGATGCCATTTCGGCAGAAAGCTCTACCTCGGCTGAAGAAGCCGGGATGGAAGCCGAAACCAGAAAGAGTCTCTACTTACGCCCCTCATCCTCCACGTCACCAGGCACGTGGAGGGATAAAGGCACGAGCTAGTGGGACAGACACGACATCCAGCGGCTGAGGCCACATCAGGGCAAGGCCCGAGGGCAGATCCCACGATCCCCTATCGCCAAAGGCGTCCACCACGATCTGGCACATTAAATGTGACGTGGGCTGAACCGACGCGTATTAAATGCGACGGGCTGATCCGACGCGCATTTATGACAACGTGGGCTGATCATGGCATCCCAATCGATTCATGAGATCCCACCACGATATCTCCCAAAGATACGTCCCAAACTCTATAAATAGAGACTCAAACCACCATTAAAGGTACGCACAATTTCATCCACAGAGCCGTTACTCTGTCTCTTCTCCCTCTCCTTCCATTGTTCCAGTTCCCACACTGAGTAATGGCCAGGCAGAAATCTCTAACAAAGTGATCCTGGACGGCCTGAAGAAGCGACTGGACAAGGCAAAGGGCAGATGGACAGAAGAACTTCCGAGCGTGCTGTGGGCATACAGAACAACTCCAAGGAGGTCCACCTCGGCAACACCTTTCTCTCTGGCCTACGGGATGGAGGCAGTCATTCCTTTGGAAATCGGCCTTCCTACCCTGAGGACAAAGCTGGTCGATCAAGGCCGAAATGAGACGAACCTGGCGATGGAGCTGGAACTGGCAGACGAGCGACGAGAAGCAGCAGCCCTGCGACTGACCGACTATCAGCAACGGTTAGCCAGGGCATACAATCAAAATGTCAGAGAAAGAAAGTTCTCCGCGGGAGAGCTGGTGCTAAAGAAAACCCTGCCAGCCGACAGAGAGCCAAACGAAGGGAAACTAGCCCCGAACTGGCATGGCCCGTTCAGAATAGTCTCACTGGCAGGAAAGTCAGCCTACAAGCTCGAAGACTTAGAAGGCAAGCCACTGCCGAGACCTTGGAATGCATCCCACTTGAAGAAATTTTATTTCTAAAAGATGTAATGAATCTCAATCAATAAAAGCAGCTTTTGCCTTGTCATCGATCTGTCGTCTCTCTCTGGTCGACTCCGGCAGATAGGCTCTACGCCCTGGAAATGGCCTGGAGTTCTTACACTCAGCCTTTCCTAAAGCCCCGTGTCTTGGACACAATCAAGGCTCTACGCCCTGGAAATGGCCTGGAGTTCTTACACTCAGCCTTTCCTAAAGCCCCGTGTCTTGGACACAATCAAGGCTCTACGCCCTGGAAATGGCCTGGAGTTCTTACACTCAGCCTTTCCTAAAGCCCCGTGTCTTGGACACAATCAAGGCTCTACGCCCTGGAAATGGCCTGGAGTTCTTACACTCAGCCTTTCCTAAAGCCCCGTGTCTTGGACACAATCGAGGCTCTATGCCTTGGAAATGGTCTGGAGTTCCTACACTCAGCCTTTCCTAAAGCCCCCGTGTCTTGGACACACTTCGGGTACATGCGCCCTGGAAATGGCCTGGAGTTTCTACACTCAGCCGTTTCCTAAAGTCCCGGTTCATAAAACCCTCACACCTCGGCCTCAGAAGGCCATTGCCGAACTCACTCTCGCCTAGCCGAGGCCAGCGGAACGATGGTGCCATCACGGCGCAAGTCAATTCGGCCACGGCATGGATCCACCCCGGCGCAAGTCAATTCGGCCACGGCATGGATCCACTCCGGCGCAAGTCAATTTGGCCACGGCATGGATCCACCTCGGCCGAGGTCAGAGCCAGCACTCAACACAAACAGCACAGAAACACTGTTCCAGAGCAGTGCAAGAAAAACAGAAGACGATGCAAGAGCATTGTACACAGTAAAGGCATTCAATACCATTCAATGCACATCCAGAAATGAAAGAGAGACAAATGCAGAGTGAAGAAGCTCGACTTTCATTGAATAGACAAAGTGTTACAAGGCTGAGAAGCAAAAACGTTACAAAAGAAAGACAAGAGAAGGGACAGAGCTACTCCGGTCTCGGCGATTCGACCAGATCAATCACCATGTCCAAGGGGCCAGAGGCTTCGGCCGAGACAGGAACCTCACTTGGAGCGTCGCTGGCAGAAGGAGCTTCAGCTGGTACCTCAGCCGAACCAGGAGCAGAAGAGGTCTCACCCTGAGGCACGGCCAAATCCTCGCTGGTGACCGGGGCATCGCGCAAGACCGGGGCAGTTGGAGCGCTTTCAGCTGCAGGAGCTTCGACCGGAGCACTCTCGGCTGCAGGTGCGGAGCTCGGCTCGGGATCCAGGTCCGAATACTTCGGCAGGTCCTGATAGACAGGATGGTCTTCAGGGACCCCCGCACGTCTCAGTGCGGCCAGGCATCCTTCCTCGAACAGGATGGCGGTGATCTCCTCCACCTGCTTCTCGTACAGCTCAGTGGCTCGATCCACCCCATCCTGGAAGGCGGACTGGGCCTCGGCCTGAAGAGAGGCCTTTTCCTTCTCCAGCTCGGCGTTCGCCGCCTTCAACCTTGCCATTTCGGCGCGCAGCCTCGTCCCCTCAGCAGTAGATTCAGCCTTCAATCTGTCCAGCTCAGACTCCAGTTCGGCGGTTTTCTTGTTCCTCGCCCAGACCTCGCCTTTCAAATGATTGGCCTTCGACGTAAGTTCGGCAACATCAGCCAGAGCCGATGCCAGCCGAGCAGCCTCTTCAGCGCTGGCCTTCTTCATCCCCTCCATTCCTTTCCGCGACTCTTCCAGCTCCTTCTTCAGCTTCTCCCGCTCGGACTCCAGGCGGGTCACTCTCGAAGCGTTCCTATCCCTCCTTCCTAGAATGGCTAGGAGCCTCTGCACGTTCTGCAAATGGAAACAGAGGGTCAGGTTCAACCAAGACACTTGAAGAATGAAGAAAAGCGTTGCAAACACTTACCCGAAGACTATCCTGGATCGCCGAGACCATCAGGCTCTCATCCTCGAACCCATCGTGCGTCTCCATGTCTCTTGGCAGAGCACAGGCCTTGGCGAGAGCCCCGATCACCTCGGCATTTCCCAGCAATTGGTCTTCAACGTTCAGGGGTTTGCCGGGTTGAGTTTCCATTCTCGGCTTCCACGGTGCTGGGGCAGTTCGGGGCCCGGAGGCCGATCCGGACCCTTGCCCCGCCGAGATGAGAGGGCTCGCGCGCTGGACCAACAGCCGACCTGCTGACTGGCGCAGTCTTTTCGGCCGGCGCACTCTTTTCCTTCGGCGCGCTCTTCTCGCCCCCCTTTTCGGATGGAGCTTTAGCCCCAGGGGCTCGTTCAGGAGTTTTGCCCTCCGACTGCAGATCAGCTTTCGAGCTCCTTTCCCCCGCCTTGGACTTCTTCTTGGGCGGGGACCCCTCCTTCGAGCGGTCCGGCGAGCGTCGCCGGGCTCCCCGCTCGGGGCAGGGGCAGGAGCAGAGGGAGCACCGGCGCCCACCGGACCCGAAGCAGCACGAGTACCAGCGGGCGGCGGAGCCCCAGAAGACGATGACCTCTGCCTAAACTTAGCAGCTAGGTCCCTGACAGCAAGCTCCCTCGAGCTTCCCTCCATGTCCTCTCCTCGATCAGAGAGATAAGCGTCCACTATCTGCGTCAAGTCCGGCAGCTCCGGATCAGAAAGTAGACGCCTCGGCACCAGACGCAGTTCGGTCGGCAACGGGATCGGTCAAGGGGACCCCGCTAAACACCGCAACTGATACGGTTGGACGGTCAGGATGTGTCTCGTCCACCTCAGGTACTCCAGTCCTGTGGTAGTGGCCGCGATACCTCGGCGTGTACCCAAGCAGCTTCCACGCTGACCTGGTTTCGTGCCCCTTGTACCGTTCGACCTTGTTGATGTCGTCGGTATTCCTCCTCCAACCTTCGCTAACAGCTCGGCGTCGCCTTGCACCCGCCTCTGCTCAACAGGCAAAAAAGAGTATCAGTTCGGCATCAATGAGGTAAGCAAAGCAAAAAGGAGAAAAGCAATGATGATTACTTGGGACTTCCCCAGGGCGACGTGGGACCGACAGCATCCTGCTTTCACCTGGGCCGAACTCCCAGTCCCCCGAGACACAGAAGAAATCTTCCTCGGCGTTCTTACTTGAATCCTCCAAGGCTAGGACGAAGCCCCTTCGCTGCGGCTTCACACGGAGATAATATCTTCCCTCCCCAGCCTTGCAGATATCATATGTATCCTCGATGTCATGAGGGCCTAGGTTGGTCCCCAAGATCTCGTTCAGCTTCGCTGTGCCCATGATGACCTTGTAGCCATTGGGCATCAGCTGGCCCGGGGCGAGGGACTAAAGGCTAAGGCAGGACCTAAGCAGGGGGTGCAGTGGAAACCTGACCCCACCCTCGATCACGGAGATCAGAGGGAACGGCATCCAGCCGCCGTAGCAGCGATACAGGGCAGCGTCGGCAAGGTCTGCCGGTTTTAGGAGGACCCCCTCCGGAATCTTGAAGGCAGCCCTAAACTCGGCTAAGCCCTCATCGGAATCTACCCTGAATCTAGGGGTGCCCATGTCTAGAAGGGGTGACGACGAAGAAAAACCCTAGGAATCGAAAAACCCCAAGAAAAACCAGACAGAAGAACAAAGCGACTTACAGGGACGAGGAGGCAGATCAAGAGCAGATCCAGACGCGTTCTACAGTCGTCCTCCTCGAACAGATCTCAGGAACCAGGGGAGAAATCGAAAGTAAAGGCGAAGGCGAAAGAAATCGGGAGCGAGAACAAGAAGGGGACGACCCTATTTGTAGAAGGGGAACCCTCATTTGGGTACCGCCTCCGAATTCGAAGAGACACTTCAAAGCCCGTGCCCGTCAATCAATGAGACAACGCAATCGGCGCAGAAGCTACGCGTGTAGCCGTCAGCTCGGTTCCCAAGACGAACAGGGCAGAGCATTTATTGCTTTAAAGAGTTGAAGCGACACCAGGCAATGATCACAGTATCCCCAGACGGATTCTTCTAGCTTTCAACCCCTAAAGGCTAGCACACTTCAGAGGTCAAAAGCTAGGGGGCAATTGTGTGGGGAGATTTCCAGAACCACAGGATTAAGCTAATCACAGCCATCAGATGAGGCTAAGCACTCTCACGTGCCATCCTCGTGCCATCCACGTGGCACCAAGCTCACCCCGGCTACCAGGACAGGAGGTCCGGCCGAAGTCAGGCAGCTACGGGCCCGTAGCGCCGAACTGGCCCGCCTCGGGCGTTATCTCGGCAAGGAGCTCCACCTCGACTGGGCCACCCCGGATGCCATTTCGGCAGAAAGCTCTACCTCGGCTGAAGAAGCCGGGATGGAAGCCGAAACCAGAAAGAGTCTCTACTTACGCCCCTCATCCTCCACGTCACCAGGCACGTGGAGGGATAAAGGCACGAGCTAGTGGGACAAACACGACATCCAGCGGCTGAGGCCACATCAGGGCAAGGCCCGAGGGCAGATCCCACGATCCCCTATCGCCAAAGGCGTCCACCACGATCTGGCACATTAAATGTGACGTGGGCTGAACCGACGCGTATTAAATGCGACGGGCTGATCCGACGCGCATTTATGACAACGTGGGCTGATCATGGCATCCCAATCGATTCATGAGATCCCACCACGATATCTCCCAAAGATACGTCCCAAACTCTATAAATAGAGACTCAAACCACCATTAAAGGTACGCACAATTTCATCCACAGAGCCGTTACTCTGTCTCTTCTCCCTCTCCTTCCATTGTTCCAGTTCCCACACTGACTTTGGCATCGGAGAGCCTTGCGCCGCCCAGGCCAGGGTCCTTTGATCGTTTTCTCTTCTCTTTCAGGCTTTTGGACGGCACCCAGTCATTCCCAGTCATCATCATCATCGGATAAGTCCTCTAAGGCACCTCCTCATTGTGGGTCATTATTTTCTGCACCTACAATTGGCGCCGTCTGTGGGAAAGTAATATCCCAACCTTCCCAACCTTCAAAACCTCAAATCTCTCAGAAGCCATGCCACCAAAAGCTAAGAAGGGCGGAGAATCCTCGAGGGCAATCCTCGAGCGGCTAGCACCGTCGACGGACGTCCCTCCTCAGGGACGGTCCCGAACGGCCCAAGGCACATCCGCAGGCGAGGGTCGCCTGGGCTCCCAACTCTTTGTCGAGATCCCCTTCCAAGAGGGAGTCGAGGCCTCGCTCTAAGCGGACGAAACCGTGCCACCCCGACGCGACGAGCACCGGCGCGGGCGTCCCCACAAAGATAAAGCTGTTGCCGTAGAGGAAACGCGACGCGATCAACCTCCAGCCGCTGGAGTAGACGTCGCAGCCCAAGACGCTCTTCTCCAGAAGCAGGAGCGGTTAGTCCGAGAGCTCCAGCAGCTCCAACAGCAGCTGAGGGCAGCGCAAACCCCCTCCTTGAGACAGGTCTCTGAGCCTCAGGGGAAGAAGAGGGACGCCCCCAGCAGGGCAGCCCAGCCTCCCCGCGAGGACCTCAGAAATCATCTGGATCGTAAGCGGAGCCAGATCCATGACGAAGGCTCGAGCAACAGCCGAAGTCATCATAGCCGCGATGGCCGAACTCATAGCCATCGCAGCCCAAACCATTCCAAGCGAAAATCGAGAGCCTGGACTCCAGAAGAGGACGACGAGCAGGAACAGTTTGACAGGCGCGTCAGGTTGGCTCTTCAGCGCAACCTGGACGTGCGGGACCAGAAGCAGATCTGTGGCCAAACTGATCTTGGGGGCTCACCCTTCACAAAAGAGATCGAGCGCACCCCCTTGCCCAGAAAGTTCTCCGTCCCGCGGTTCGTCCCCTACGACGGACTGTCCGACCCATCCGCTCACCTCCGACACTTCTCCCAGAAGATGTCCATCTGGGGGAATGGGGGTCACCTAAACTGCAAAATCTTCTCCTCCAGTTTGGGTGACCTCCCCCTGAAATGGTTTTGTTCTCTCTCAGAGAGGTCCATTTCGAGTTGGAAGGAGCTCCAGCTCTCCTTCCTGAAAAAGTTCCAAGCCTACAGCGCCGTCCCCAAGAAGGAAGGGGACCTCCTCGCCCTGAGAATGAGGGAGGGTGAGACCCTCGCCAAGTTCGCCCAACGATTCTGGGCGGTCTACAGCCAGATCGAGGGCACCAGGGAGGAGATGGCAATCTATGCCTTCCAGCATGCCCTGATCCCCGGCAACGACTTGCGAAAAGACTTGGCCGGGAACCCTCCAGAATCTATGCCGGAGTTGATGTCCCGGGTCAAGCGCTTCATCGCCCAGGAAGAAGACGAGATCCGAGCCCGGGATCAAGACAGGCACCGGGAGCCCGAGCAGAAGAATAGCCAGCCTCGGCAGAGATGCGGGAGGCCCTCCCAGAAGCAGGAGCCCAAGCAGGCCTGGGTATCCAGTTCGGCAAAGCCTTCGTCGTCCAGGTCTGGGGGCACCTGGAAGCCCAGACCTCCCTCCAGCGCCAGTCAGGGCGTCAACGTCGTCTTCAAGGAGCCGATCTACCGCATCCTGCCCAAGATCAGGACCAAGCCGTTCTTCAAGTACCCTCCGCCCATGCTGAATGAGCCCACCTCCGGTGGCCGAAGCCAGCTCTACTGCTCCTTCCATAGGGGTAACGGGCACAAGACCGAGGACTGCCATACTTTGCAGCGGTACCTGGAGAAGCTGGCCGAAGAGGGCCACATTCCAGAATTCGTCAAGGCAGGTGATGCCGGCGATAGCGAGGGCCGAATTCACCAGAGCACAGCCCAGGCTCCAGACAGCGAGGATTCAGAGAAGATCATTAATGTGATCCATCTGGCATCCTCAGTTCCCGCTTCCTCGTCCCGGGACAGCTCCCAGGCCCGTGCCGAAGCCAGGCGGGCTTCGCACGGGAAAGAAGTATTGAAAGCCGAGCTCGCCCCGGCATCCAAGAAAGCCCGCCGCGACCGACCCGCCATCTCGTTCTCGGACAGAGACCTAGAGGGAATCCAGCTCCCTCACAACGACCCTCTACTCCTCACCATGAAGCTGAGAGACTTCACAGTGAAGAGGATCCTCGTCGACTCCGGCAGCTCCTCCGAGGTCCTCTATTACGACTGCTTCAAAAGGATGAAACTCTCCGAAGCAGACCTCACGGAGGTCCGTGCACCCCTGCTAGGGTTGTCCGCCACGCCAGTCTACCCCAAGGGCAGGATCACCTTGGAGACCCGAGTTGGCGGAGCCTCCGTGTCGGCCGACTTCCTGGTCGTGGATGCCCCTTCTCCCTACAACGTCATTTTGGGCAGAGCGTGGCTCCACAAGTTAGAAGCAGTCCCTTCTTCCCTCCACCAGAAGCTGAAGTTCGTCCATGAGAACGAGGGGGGCAAGATGGAAGTAATCACAGTGGAGGGGGATCAGCAGCAAGCCAGGCAGTGCATGCTGGCCGCAGTCCCGGCAGCAAAGGAGCCAGAGCGTGTCAACCTCGCGGAGTTCGAGAAAGGCCTCGACGAAATCGGCCGAGATCCTGAGAAGAAAAGCATCGAGGACCTGGCCGAGGTCAGGCTAAACCCGGCAGATCCAGACAGGTTCTTCTTGATTGGCACCCATCTGCCAGACGAGGAAAGGGCCGAACTCTCTCGGTTCCTGATGCAGAACGTCGACGTCTTCGCTTGGAGCCCAAGCGAGATGCCTGGGGTCGACCCTGAGGTCATATGCCACAAGCTAAATGTGGACCCCGACCACAAGCCGGTAGTGCAGAGGGCCCGCAGGACAGGGCTGCAGCAGACAGATGCGGTTGTCGAAGAGATCGACAGCCTGCTGAAGGCAGGAGCCATCCAGGAAGTCCAGTACCCGGTATGGCTGGCCAACACGGTGGTGGTCAAGAAAAAAACTGGAAAGTGGAGGGTGTGCGTGGACTTCACCGACTTGAACAGGGCTTGCCCTAAAGACAGTTTTCCCATCCCAAAGATTGACCAACTGATCGACGCCACCGCTGGTCACGACCGAATGAGCTTCCTTGACGCCTACCGAGGCTATCATCAGATCCCGCTCTACGAGCCTGATGAGGAGAAAACATCATTCATCACCCCCCGCGGCACTTACTGCTATAAGGTGATGCCCTTCGGGCTGAAGAACGCGGGGGCAACCTATCAGCGCCTCGTCACAAAAATGTTCAAGGCCCAGCTCGGCCGATCGGTAGAGGTATATATCGACGACATGGTCGTCAAATCTGTGCGCTCCAGCGACCATCTGGCGGATCTCGGACAAGTCTTCAGCATCCTTCGCGGGTACAAGCTCAAACTAAACGCTTCCAAGTGCGCCTTCGGCGTAGCCTCTGGCAAGTTCCTCGGCAGCTTGGTAACGCGGAGGGGGATAGAGGCCAATCCGGACCAGATCACTGCCATCCAGGGCATCCAGAGCCCCTCTACCACGAAAGAAGTTCAGAAGCTCACAGGAATGGCTGCAGCACTCAACCGCTTCATCAGCCGGTCATCAGATAAGTGCAGGCCTTTCTTTCAGCTTTTAAAGAAAAATCTGAAGTTCCAGTGGACCCCTGAGTGCAACCAGGCATTGGCCGCACTCAAAACCTATTTAATGTCACCACCATTACTCTCCACCCCAACTTTGGGGGAGATTCTGTATTTGTACCTTGCGGTCTCGGATAACGCAGTGAGCTCCGTCCTCATCAGGGAGGACGCGGGAGTTCAAAAGCCAATCTATTACACGAGCAAGACTCTGCTCGATGCCGAGACCAGGTACCTTCTATTGGAGAAGCTTGCGTTGGCTCTCGTCAGTGCCTCCCGCAAGCTCTCCCATTATTTCCAATCCCACACCATTGTGGTGATCACGGAGCATCCACTCCGCTCAGTGTTCAAGAAAGCTGATTTTTCAGGGCGAATATCAAAGTGGGCAGTTGAACTGGGGCAGTATGATATACAGTACCGTCCCCGAACTGCGATCAAAGCCCAGATCCTGGCAGACTTCATTGTCGAATTCGTCTCCCCCAACCCGGCTCCGACCCAGCTCGGCACGGCACTGGGGGGCACAGGGCACGAGCCAACAGAGAATGAAGTCGAAGAGGCTCCCACCTCGGCATGGAAGATCTTTGTCGACGGGTCGTCCACCTCCAAGAGAGCTGGCGCCGGCATAGTTCTCCAATCGCCAGAGGGACTAGTCATAGAGCAGGCTTTCACCCTCGACTTCAATGCAACAAACAATGAGGCAGAGTACGAAGCACTGATTGCAGGGTTGAACAGCGCCCAAATCCTCGGAGCCCAGCACCTGGAGATCTTCAGCGACTCTCAACTGGTGACTAGCCAGCTCGCTGGAGACTTCCAGGCCAGGGACGACAGGATGGCGGCCTACTTGGCCCTTGCGAAAAAACTACTCTCTCATTTCCAGAAAGCCGAGGTCAGGCAAATATCCCGAGATACTAACACGCACGCAGATGCGCTTGCAAACCTGGCCTCCGCTGTCGAAGCAGGCAAGAAAAGGACCATCGAGGTTGGGTCAGTATCAAGGTCAAGCTTAGAACTCCATTCATCTCGGCTTGTCCTCTGTGCTGACCTCGGCCCGAGCTGGATGGATCCAATTGTCGCCTACTTAAAGGACAACCAGCTCCCCGAGGACAAGGCTGAAGCCCACAGGATCAGACTCAAGGCAGCGCGATTCTGGCTCTCTCCCGAAGGCAAACTCTACAGGAAGTCCTTCACAGGTCCATACCTCCAATGCGTCCATCCAAGCAAGGTGGACGACTTCCTGTATGAGATCCACGAAGGAATCTGCGGCAGTCACATAGGAGGTCGATCCCTGGCTTACAGAGCAATAAGCCAGGGCTACTGGTGGCCCTACATGCAGAAAGACGCGCAGGTCTACGCGAGGAAATGCGAGAAGTGCCAGAAGTTCTCCCACTCCCTCCATCAGCCAGCACAAGATTTGAGTCCCCTCTCTAGCCCATGGCCCTTCGCTCAATGGGGCCTGGACATTGTGGGGCCTCTTCACCGAGCTCCAGGAAACAAGAGATGGCTGATAGTGGCTACGGACTACTTCACGAAATGGATAGAGGCTGAACCGATGTCTTCAATCACAGACAGGGACTCCAGGAACTTCGTTTGGAAAAACATCCTTACGAGGTTCGGCATCCCCCGGATTCTGATTTCGGATAACGGGACTCAGTTCGACTCCAAGTCCTTCAAAGGATTCTGCCAAGAGCACGGCATCAGAAACCATTACTCCACCCCGGCATATCCACAGAGTAATGGCCAGGCAGAAATCTCTAACAAAGTGATCCTGGACGGCCTGAAGAAGCGACTGGACAAGGCAAAGGGCAGATGGACAGAAGAACTTCCGAGCGTGCTGTGGGCATACAGAACAACTCCAAGGAGGTCCACCTCGGCAACACCTTTCTCTCTGGCCTACGGGATGGAGGCAGTCATTCCTTTGGAAATCGGCCTTCCTACCCTGAGGACAAAGCTGGTCGATCAAGGCCGAAATGAGACGAACCTGGCGATGGAGCTGGAACTGGCAGACGAGCGACGAGAAGCAGCAGCCCTGCGACTGACCGACTATCAGCAACGGTTAGCCAGGGCATACAATCAAAATGTCAGAGAAAGAAAGTTCTCCGCGGGAGAGCTGGTGCTAAAGAAAACCCTGCCAGCCGACAGAGAGCCAAACGAAGGGAAACTAGCCCCGAACTGGCATGGCCCGTTCAGAATAGTCTCACTGGCAGGAAAGTCAGCCTACAAGCTCGAAGACTTAGAAGGCAAGCCACTGCCGAGACCTTGGAATGCATCCCACTTGAAGAAATTTTATTTCTAAAAGATGTAATGAATCTCAATCAATAAAAGCAGCTTTTGCCTTGTCATCGATCTGTCGTCTCTCTCTGGTCGACTCCGGCAGATAGGCTCTACGCCCTGGAAATGGCCTGGAGTTCTTACACTCAGCCTTTCCTAAAGCCCCGTGTCTTGGACACAATCAAGGCTCTACGCCCTGGAAATGGCCTGGAGTTCTTACACTCAGCCTTTCCTAAAGCCCCGTGTCTTGGACACAATCAAGGCTCTACGCCCTGGAAATGGCCTGGAGTTCTTACACTCAGCCTTTCCTAAAGCCCCGTGTCTTGGACACAATCAAGGCTCTACGCCCTGGAAATGGCCTGGAGTTCTTACACTCAGCCTTTCCTAAAGCCCCGTGTCTTGGACACAATCGAGGCTCTACGCCTTGGAAATGGTCTGGAGTTCCTACACTCAGCCTTTCCTAAAGCCCCCGTGTCTTGGACACACTTCGGGTACATGCGCCCTGGAAATGGCCTGGAGTTTCTACACTCAGCCGTTTCCTAAAGTCCCGGTTCATAAAACCCTCACACCTCGGCCTCAGAAGGCCATTGCCGAACTCACTCTCGCCTAGCCGAGGCCAGCGGAACGATGGTGCCATCACGGCGCAAGTCAATTCGGCCACGGCATGGATCCACCCCGGCGCAAGTCAATTCGGCCACGGCATGGATCCACTCCGGCGCAAGTCAATTTGGCCACGGCATGGATCCACCTCGGCCGAGGTCAGAGCCAGCACTCAACACAAACAACACAGAAACACTGTTCCAGAGCAGTGCAAGAAAAACAGAAGACGATGCAAGAGCATTGTACACAGTAAAGGCATTCAATACCATTCAATGCACATCCAGAAATGAAAGAGAGACAAATGCAGAGTGAAGAAGCTCGACTTTCATTGAATAGACAAAGTGTTACAAGGCTGAGAAGCAAAAACGTTACAAAAGAAAGACAAGAGAAGGGACAGAGCTACTCCGGTCTCGGCGATTCGACCAGATCAATCACCATGTCCAAGGGGCCAGAGGCTTCGGCCGAGACAGGAACCTCACTTGGAGCGTCGCTGGCAGAAGGAGCTTCAGCTGGTACCTCAGCCGAACCAGGAGCAGAAGAGGTCTCACCCCTGAGGCACGGCCAAATCCTCGCTGGTGACCGGGGCATCGCGCAAGACCGGGGCAGTTGGAGCGCTTTCAGCTGCAGGAGCTTCGACCGGAGCACTCTCGGCTGCAGGTGCGGAGCTCGGCTCGGGATCCAGGTCCGAATACTTCGGCAGGTCCTGATAGACAGGATGGTCTTCAGGGACCCCCGCACGTCTCAGTGCGGCCAGGCATCCTTCCTCGAACAGGATGGCGGTGATCTCCTCCACCTGCTTCTCGTACAGCTCAGTGGCTCGATCCACCCCATCCTGGAAGGCGGACTGGGCCTCGGCCTGAAGAGAGGCCTTTTCCTTCTCCAGCTCGGCGTTCGCCGCCTTCAACCTTGCCATTTCGGCGCGCAGCCTCGTCCCCTCAGCAGTAGATTCAGCCTTCAATCTGGCCAGCTCAGACTCCAGTTCGGCGGTTTTCTTGTTTCTCGCCCAGACCTCGCCTTTCAAATGATTGGCCTTCGACGTAAGTTCGGCAACATCAGCCAGAGCCGATGCCAGCCGAGCAGCCTCTTCAGCGCTGGCCTTCTTCATCCCCTCCATTCCTTTCCGCGACTCTTCCAGCTCCTTCTTCAGCTTCTCCCGCTCGGACTCCAGGCGGGTCACTCTCGAAGCGTTCCTATCCCTCCTTCCTAGAATGGCTAGGAGCCTCTGCACGTTCTGCAAATGGAAACAGAGGGTCAGGTTCAACCAAGACACTTGAAGAATGAAGAAAAGCGTTGCAAACACTTACCCGAAGACTATCCTGGATCGCCGAGACCATCAGGCTCTCATCCTCGAACCCATCGTGCGTCTCCATGTCTCTTGGCAGAGCACAGGCCTTGGCGAGAGCCCCGATCACCTCGGCATTTCCCAGCAATTGGTCTTCAACGTTCAGGGGTTTGCCGGGTTGAGTTTCCATTCTCGGCTTCCACGGTGCTGGGGCAGTTCGGGGCCCGGAGGCCGATCCGGACCCTTGCCCCGCCGAGATGAGAGGCTCGCGCGCTGGACCAACAGCCGACCTGCTGACTGGCGCAGTCTTTTCGGCCGGCGCACTCTTTTCCTTCGGCGCGCTCTTCTCGCCCCCCTTTTCGGATGGAGCTTTAGCCCCAGGGGCTCGTTCAGGAGTTTTGCCCTCCGACTGCAGATCAGCTTTCGAGCTCCTTTCCCCCGCCTTGGACTTCTTCTTGGGCGGGGACCCCTCCTTCGAGCGGTCCGGCGAGCGTCGCCGGGCTCCCCCGCTCGGGGCAGGGGCAGGAGCAGAGGGAGCACCGGCGCCCACCGGACCCGAAGCAGCACGAGTACCAGCGGGCGGCGGAGCCCCAGAAGACGATGACCTCTGCCTAAACTTAGCAGCTAGGTCCCTGACAGCAAGCTCCCTCGAGCTTCCCTCCATGTCCTCTCCTCGATCAGAGAGATAAGCGTCCACTATCTGCGTCAAGTCCGGCAGCTCCGGATCAGAAGTAGACGCCTCGGCACCAGACGCAGTTCGGTCGGCAACGGGATCGGTCAAGGGGACCCCGCTAAACACCGCAACTGATACGGTTGGACGGTCAGGATGTGTCTCGTCCACCTCAGGTACTCCAGTCCTGTGGTAGTGGCCGCGATACCTCGGCGTGTACCCAAGCAGCTTCCACGCTGACCTGGTTTCGTGCCCCTTGTACCGTTCGACCTTGTTGATGTCGTCGGTATTCCTCCTCCAACCTTCGCTAACAGCTCGGCGTCGCCTTGCACCCGCCTCTGCTCAACAGGCAAAAAAGAGTATCAGTTCGGCATCAATGAGGTAAGCAAAGCAAAAAGGAGAAAAGCAATGATGATTACTTGGGACTTCCCCAGGGCGACGTGGGACCGACAGCCTCCTGCTTTCACCTGGGCCGAACTCCCAGTCCCCCGAGACACAGAAGAAATCTTCCTCGGCGTTCTTACTTGAATCCTCCAAGGCTAGGACGAAGCCCCTTCGCTGCGGCTTCACACGGAGATAATATCTTCCCTCCCCAGCCTTGCAGATATCATATGTATCCTCGATGTCATGAGGGCCTAGGTTGGTCCCCAAGATCTCGTTCAGCTTCGCTGTGCCCATGATGACCTTGTAGCCATTGGGCATCAGCTGGCCCGGGGCGAGGGACCAAAGGCTAAGGCAGGACCTAAGCAGGGGGTGCAGTGGAAACCTGACCCCACCCTCGATCACGGAGATCAGAGGGAACGGCATCCAGCCGCCGTAGCAGCGATACAGGGCAGCGTCGGCAAGGTCCGCCGGTTTTAGGAGGACCCCCTCCGGAATCTTGAAGGCAGCCCTAAACTCGGCTAAGCCCTCATCGGAATCTACCCTGAATCTAGGGGTGCCCATGTCTAGAAGGGGTGACGACGAAGAAAAAACCCTAGAAATCGAAAAACCCCAAGAAAAACCAGACAGAAGAACAAAGCGACTTACAGGGACGAGGAGGCAGATCAAGAGCAGATCCAGACGCGTTCTACGGTCGTCCTCCTCGAACAGATCTCAGGAACCAGGGGAGAAATCGAAAGTAAAGGCGAAGGCGAAAGAAATCGGGAGCGAGAACAAGAAGGGGACGACCCTATTTGTAGAAGGGGAACCCTCATTTGGGTACCGCCTCCGAATTCGAAGAGACACTTCAAAGCCCGTGCCCGTCAATCAATGAGACAACGCAATCGGCGCAGAAGCTACGCGTGTAGCCGTCAGCTCGGTTCCCAAGACGAACAGGGCAGAGCATTTATTGCTTTAAAGAGTTGAAGCGACACCAGGCAATGATCACAGTATCCCCAGACGGATTCTTCTAGCTTTCAACCCCTAAAGGCTAGCACACTTCAGAGGTCAAAAGCTAGGGGGCAATTGTGTGGGGAGATTTCCAGAACCACAGGATTAAGCTAATCACAGCCATCAGATGAGGCTAAGCACTCTCACGTGCCATCCTCGTGCCATCCACGTGGCACCAAGCTCACCCCGGCTACCAGGACAGGAGGTCCGGCCGAAGTCAGGCAGCTACGGGCCAGTAGCGCCGAACTGGCCCGCCTCGGGCGTTATCTCGGCAAGGAGATCCACCTCGGCTGGGCCACCCCGGATGTCATTTCGGCAGAAAGCTCTACCTCGGCTGAAGAAGCCGGGATGGAAGCCGAAACCAGAAAGAGTCTCTACTTACGCCCCTCATCCTCCACGTCACCAGGCACGTGGAGGGATAAAGGCACGAGCTAGTGGGACAAACACGACATCCAGCGGCTGATGCCACATCAGGGCAAGGCCCGAGGGCAGATCCCACGATCCCCTATCGCCAAAGGCGTCCACCACGATCTGGCACATTAAATGTGACGTGGGCTGAACCGACGCGTATTAAATGCGACGGGCTGATCCGACGCGCATTTATGACAACGTGGGCTGATCATGGCATCCCAATCGATTCATGAGATCCCACCACGATATCTCCCAAAGATACGTCCCAAACTCTATAAATAGAGACTCAAACCACCATTAAAGGTACGCACAATTTCATCCACAGAGCCGTTACTCTGTCTCTTCTCCCTCTCCTTCCATTGTTCCAGTTCCCACACTGACTTTGGCATCGGAGAGCCTTGCGCCGCCCAGGCCAGGGTCCTTTGATCGTTTTCTCTTCTCTTTCAGGCTTTTGGACGGCACCCAGTCATTCCCAGTCATCATCATCATCGGATAAGTCCTCTAAGGCACCTCCTCATTGTGGGTCATTATTTTCTGCACCTACAATATGCTACCGCAGGGAATACTTGAAAATCTCGGATTAAGCTCACCTGTGATATGTTGTGGGTATAGTGTAGGGTTAAACATATACTAAGTCAAAATGACTTCAATCCCTACTGTTAGTTTAATGGTCTCAATACCAGCATATGATGTAATAAATTGATTCATTTCTTTATTAATCAATATATTCATGCTTTCCATTTCATGAGATGAATGGTGTTTAATTATATACTTGCACATAACCAATACGAATGACATAATGGTTCATGAGATGAACCGGAGTCCATAAGTATACTAGATATAATACATGTGTATGGATGAGATCCACATACGGGAGACATGTATAATAAATCTTATACTTGAATATCTTCACAACCAGTGATGAGACTGGACATCTCATACTGACAAGGTTGCAGCATTTTGATTACTATGCGATAGTGTGATTTGTCTCGATCATCAGAATGAAAGATTCTGGATCATAGTGCTGGTACATTGGATGTATTGAAGGACCATGAGAAGCACCTTATAAACACTGTCTTTATATTAAGGTCTGCTCTCATAATTCCCTATCAGTAAGCTCTCAATCCTGAGACATTAATGAACTCAAGTTTCTATCTATTCATTTGCTTTGAGTCACCAATGAGTGAGGCCAACTATAAGTCAACACCTCGGTGATTTGGGTATATGGTAGTAGATCTGTGGGAACATTTAATGGTCAAGATGGAATCTATCTCTAATGTCCCCTCGTGCCAATTAATGGATTTATCATTGGTAAGTGTACACCCATTCTGATTAAGAGTTAATTGGAAAGGTACCATTGATCATTATAATTAATTGGGACTCAAGGATAATAAGATATGGATCTAGTTTGGAAGACAGGTCCAATTGATCCATGGATATTGATGGAGGGGCCTACTTGTGGTAATAGGGAAGTTTAGGGTCTTCTATGTAATTTATTCCTAAGACTGGAGTGCAATTGCATTTATATAGTGGAGTTATTTGCAATTAACTGTGGGCCCGGATTGCACATGAGATGTGGGGTCGCGTATCCCAGTTGGAGCCAGCTTTCTAAGGAATCCCTAGTGGTCCCCACGCTAGCCCAAGTTACTAATTCTACTTAAACTCTAAAAGGAAGGAATTAGAAAGATACTATTTCTATTTGAAGTGAGACTTCTAATAGTGGTAATAGTAAAAGAAGATAGTTACTAATTATAATGGAAGTATAACTTCTAATTAATAATTAGTAGGAGAGGGTGTTATGGCTTATAAAAGGGAAGGCTTATGGGCTGGACGTCCATACTCATCTCTCTCATTGGAATTCACGCCCATCTCTCCTTGTGCAAGTGTTGCACAACAATCTCTTCTAGTTCTAGTTCTCCTTCTAGTTGCTTAGAGTTTTCTAGTAGTTTTCTTTAGGAGATCCCACCCATCTCCTTGAGAAGATAATTTGATAACGGGATATAGCGTGGAAGATCACAAGGTGTTGGAGATCTTACTTTGATTAAGTGAAAGCGTTTCATCTTCAAAGAAAGTAGCAACTTCTCCATTAGAGCCCAACCGAGCTCCAAAGGTATAATCTACTTCCTTGTATGTTGTAGATTTATTTGTTGCATGTGTGTTACTGATTTTCTATCTCCTAGATAGATTGAATTACTGATCATGATAGATGAGATAGAGGGTTTACATCTTGGACACATTGGTAGCCTTCTGGATAGTTGATCTCTGTATCAAGTTGATCAAAAGTTTTTGAAACCTATCCTAGAGGCCCACCTAATTTCCAACACCTACACCAGTTGCATCATGAAATTGGAACCATTAAGGATATCCGGTTTTGAGATGTGATAAATCGATGTATTGTAGGGTCTCTATTTACATGGATTAGTAACGGACTTCATATCACTGCACTATTTGCCTAGTTTCCTTGACATTGTTACCATATTTGATGCATTTATCCTATGTTTTGTATATATTGTCTTGTAAAGTTTTTTTTATTTGACCTTTATTAACCTTGATAGTGTTGGTGAGTTCCCTTCAGATGCCCCAGGGGGTGAGATGTTCCTTGAGACGCCAGAGGCAACAAACTTTAAGTGGGGAGCCAGTGATGTAGCTGATCACTTGGCGGCTTGAGTGCAACACTTCTTCAGTGTTCTTCAGTGCATTCGATGGTTTTCCCGAGCAGGTAAACCGACGAATGCATTGCCTTGTGCATTCGGCGGTTTGCAACCACCAAGTGCATTGCCACACTTAGCTAGGGCAAGTTTGAGGTTTGCTTGGAGGTTTTTCCTTAGCCATTTTCCAAGGTAATTCAGAGGCAGTTCTAACGTGTAATTAGGGCCTCAAATTTACATCAAATCCCATCTAATTACCACCATTGATCTATATAGAAGAGTAATCTATCATAGAGTTGAATTTAGACAATTTATCACCGTTTCAAGCGAATTAAAATTTTGGTTCTTTCTGTAAGATCCCAGCCCGTCAATCGTGCCATTAATGCTAATTAATTATGTTGTGAGCTTGCTAAGTGGGTTTATAAATGAATTAACTTACCTTGTGGTTTAGTAATAGCATTGGGAAGTTTTGAGAGCCTTTCAATCTAGTTTGAGGCCTATAAGGTCATATTTATAAATTCTCATAAGATTAGAGGGTTATTTGTAAATTCTATAAAATTTCATACTAGAGCTCATTTGGAAGAGGACATTGTACCCGACAACTTTCGTATTCACTCCCTGCTCAATTGAAGCCCCAAGACCCTTCATTTCATGATTCTAGTATGTATAGGGGTAGAATGGTCATTTTTGAAAAATTGTGATTTTCTGGGAATCTCAAATCATGTTATACTTGTACTTGTTGGAAATTATATTTAATTTTCAACAACTTTTTTCTTTGACCTTTTTCGATCTGAGGCCCTAAAGCCCTCAAATTAGCAACACAAGAACTTTAAGCTGATAAAGCACACAACCCGTTTCTCCCTCATTTCATCTAATTTGTCTCAATCCCAACTCGTCCCAGCTCTGCAACAGCCAGGAAGATCCATGGACAAGGTTCACAAGGAATTTGCCGCTCTGTAGATCTAAGGGATTATACATGTTTTCCACCTTGAGGGCAAGGTTCATTTCAAAAGGGGTGGATTGTAACGATCCTCATCTAATTGCCCCTATCTTTATTTTAAATCTCAACTTCTCTTTATTTATTTTTTAAAATTTTAAGCTCATCTCATCTAATCCCACATCTCTTATTTTAATTCATATCTACTATACTAGCATAGCAAAAGTCAAGTAAAGCCTCTATTTTTAGACAAGATGCCACATCAAAAACACTTTAATTCAAAACTGAAAACTGCCTTCATCTTTTAAAAAAAAAGTAAAACAGATTTCACTAAAATACAAAAAAGCTTCACTTTCTCGTATAAAAAGTCAGAAAGATTTCATAACAAACAACTAAAAGTAAAATATCATCATAACTCACTTATATTTTATTCTTTCTTCAAAATTAACTTTACTTCACTTGACTCTATTAATAGAGTTGCCAAACTAGCCCAAAATTGTTGCAAGACATGAGTTCTCAATTAGTTAGATGATAAAATAGGAGGTTTTAGGTTCTCTCAAACGGTCCACTAGGATGTTTCGGTTAATCGGTTCCCTTGAGCAATCCAAATCTCATTTTCTTTTATTTATTTATTTTATTTATAGAAAGTGAACCGTTGCATTATCTAATTGAGTATGACTGAAGTTCAAAACACTAGGAAAAGGGAAAGAAAAAGAAAGAAAATTGGATAAATATTCCGAACAGATATGCAGGACATGGGATAAGTATTCAATGATGACCAGGTCTCAAATATCCACGAGGGCTGTATAAGGGCCATTTGGCATGCGGACCAGACCCAGGCCTAATATCATGCTAAAAAACAAATTGGCCTTAATGCAACGAAGCCTCACTTCACCTTGTTAAGTCTTGCAAGTTTTGCATGTTCGCTGATCCAAACTAGCCCCTTTAGGATCTACATGAGAAGTGATAAGATTCATGATCAGTCCAAATAAGCGCAAACTGTTCCGGGCCTAGAAAAAACCAGAAGAGATCCAGCCAAACCATGGAAGGACCAGCTGAGACGAGCCACAGTTGCAGTGCACGGTTAAATTGAACCACGCCTGTACTCGAGCCCAGTTCAAGCCCAGGGTAGAAGGGACCGCCAGCTGAATGTATTTATTTCTAGATGGGGACAGTGTTTTATAGAATTTGATGCTTTTAAGTGCTTATAGAGTGCCATCTTCAATGTAGAGCTGATTATTTCCCAGAATTCAATACAATTTTTCAGAGATCCCCTGTAGTGTTACAATAAAAGCATGGGAGGGAATAAATGCACCCACTCTAGTTGGTATATACACCCACTCTACTTCATAGGTCAGAAACAGTCCCTGCCTTGACAAGTGATGATCCCAAGTACAATTATAATTTGAGTAAAATCCCATCAAAATGTACGGACGACCGTAGACAATCAATTGATTGATGCACATCTTTTCCAATTCCATTGATGAACTCGGCTATGATCTTCAAAAAAAAATATTCTTCAAAAAAAAAAATACACACTTGAATACTTGACAACAGAATGCGTCCCGTTCTGACCAAATTGCCCCTTGCTCACCTGCCAAAGCCTCCCAATTAGTGATCTCGCTGGACACACAGATGTGGGTCCCATGTGAAATTAATACTATAAGCATTTGTATTCTTATATTATATTTATGCCCAAACAGAGTAATATGATGAAAAGTCAAGATAGAATGATTTTGTGTTTTAAATGACAAAAAAAAAAAAAAAAGTCTTGGATATTTAAAATAAATTTATTCAAACATATTAACACAGATTTGTGGTTGGCGACAAATGCATGGGAACCATTTTCTCTGTCACATACTCTTTTGTTAGTTGCATCGTATTTTTGAAGGTTTTTCATTTAACGGTCAAGATTATCCGATCTTATTCATCCGATCCACAAAATCTTTGGGGTATCCATTGTGATAGATAGTGGCCCACCTCATCAACGGTTTGACTTGATTAATTTTAAATCTTCAATCAACCACTTTATTTTTTTCTTTGCGACATGAAATACATTAAGAGATATAGCAACTACATATTGCGACATCAAAATGACAATTTGACTACCTTTTAAAGGCACTAAATGACAAAAAAAAAAAAAGGTCTTGGATATTTAAAACAAATTTATTCAAACATATTAACACATGTTACATTCCTAATCTTCCAACACAATGGTTTCAGAAGGAAACCTAGACCGCATATACAGACTGAACACATTCATTCGCTCCGGATACAAGGTAGCCCATGCAGCTGCACGATCATGCCTGAAGTGAACCCATTGAGGCATAATGGGAGGCATAGGGTAACCATCTGTCAATGCAACCTGGACGTAGTGATTATTATTTACATACCCGATAGCGATAGCAATATGTTGATACGATGGTGGTGGAGTAGATCAAAGTGGCAAATACGTAAAGCTCTGAGCAGCACTTAAAACGTGTAATATCACATTAAACTTCGAAGCAATTAAGAGACCCATGTCTGGCATGGTCATCCAATGCTCAATTGGTGCTCCTCTATCTAATGCAAAAAAGTTCAGTGAGTTATAAACACGAATCCACTGGTCATCACTACCAAATATTGCAACATACTGTGTCCTGAATGTGTGCAACTCTTCTATTAAGCTATACCGGATAGTTGCCCATGCATCTTCGTGAAGACCAAGATAGACAGCTATCGCCCGTAATCCGCAATTTCCATCAGGTTTTACATCTTGTACATGCATAATGTAAGGATGCAGTATAGGTGGAAACTAAACATAGGCATGTACAGAGTAGTTATAAATAGATGAGCAACTGTGTCTCGCTGGTTCTTGAAACTGAAAAATATCTAGCTAAACAAACTCAAATGTATCCGTATTAGCACGAGTTGATATGTCTTCCCTGTCCTTCGAGTTGGGGCCTCCAAACGAATAACTATTTCTGCTTGGTTCCCGAGAATGAAGGGAATCAGACTCAACGAACACTAATGCAGACGGATTAACACGAGTATTTGTTGTAACTTTTTTTTTCGATGATGGGCGTCCACGAGTGTTCGTATTAACAGCAGGTTCACGAATTGAAGTTGTTGATGGTTTGATTATCTCCCTCAATTTCCTTAAAAGACTGAATTTACCATGCCTTTTTTGCTGCTTAAACTGTTCCGTGAACACTTGTAGCTCGACGTCACAATCGATGTCATCGTCTTGAAGAGACACACACGGTGATAAATCAAGTTTTCTCCAAAATTTATCTATGGAATCAATTGGTATGGGACGACCATCGTTCAAATATATTGCTTGCTCGTGCGCACATGGCAGTCCATAGCTCGTACGAAGTCGACATCCGCATTTGTAAGAAACTTCTTCGACCTCCTTAGACCGCTCAAATTCCTTCAAAATCAGATGCAATGCGTGGCTTGAAACGAAACCACATAATTCCTGGAAGTGCGGTATATTGAATCGATGTTGGACGATAGTTTTGCTTTGCTTAATACTCGCTTTGATAGCTATGTTCTGTGATTGGATGACTTGGTGAATAAACAACAGCGATGTCTCCAAATCTGACTGTGATGACTCCAAGTATTTTTTCAATTTCGCATGCTGGCTCTCGACTCTATTAGTTGTCTGGTTTCCAAAATGCAGATATCTGTCGGTCCAGGCGGATACAAACGTCTCCTTATAAGGTGTCAACCATACATCCTTGAGATAATTAATCGTACCTGGAAAGTTTTGTAACACTACCTCAAGGTCCGCCAATTTGCACACATACGCATTCTCAGTTTCAGATTCCAGTAACATATTCCACATTTTGTAGAATGCATTCCAAGATTTGCTGTTTGTTATTGATGGCCCGCACTTGCTCTAAATACTCCTATAAATGTGCCACCTACAGAGTAATTTCTTAGCATCGGGAAATACCTGGGCAGACGCATTCATCAAAGCCAACTCTCTGTCTGTGACAATAACTCATGGACCGGTGCATCCATCCATTGTTGACTGCAGACACCTTAAAGCCCAAGTATAATTGAACACTTTTACTGAGTGCATGAACACAAATGCTATGCAAAATGTCATATTAGTTGCAGTCACGCCGACAATCTCAAGGAGAGGCATTCTATACCGTTTGTTTAATACACAGATATGTTAAAACTTACAGATTTTTTAATTTTGCTAAATCAATATAGGACACAGATATCTAGAGTGGCACATCATGTACCTATTTGTTTTATATGTTGCATCCATCAATAACACATGTGGGAATGCACGCCATCACTCTAATGATCCTGGATGTGCGAAGAATAAATCTTCAAGCTCATTGGTTACAACATTTGTTCGACTATCGAAAATGTATCCTTCACGTTGTAGGAATGACATGACGACTTGCATCTGGGTTTTACCGGCTTTCTCTGCAGTCCAGAATTTCTTGCGTGCATTGTATATGGTCTGAATGGTAGACATGTTGTCCGGATCCTACTTCTTCAACGATGTCAAGATATCTCGTGGCTTCACATTTTTCGTAGACAGATGTTCCATCAACTGGATTTCGGGTTCAGAGAGCCGACCAGGGTATGGATGTCCCTCCATATATGATGCAGGGGCATGGTTATGTGTTCCACATACCACCCTTGCCATCCAGTCATCACCTATTTGCATTTTCACTCATTTCACTCTGAAAGGACGTTCAATTTTTTTGGTGCCTGTAATCGTTGTGGAAGTTTTCTTGCTTCTGTATGTGCCATCGCGATCACATTGGAACAACAGTCTAGGACTCTTCCCGATTATGCTGGTCTTTGACCTTTTAATGACAATGATATATCCTAAATTGCGTCCAGTATCTTAAATCCAATCAATTAGAGATTGGCGCGAATTGAATACCTGAAAATATATTAATTATGTTAGAGATTAACAACTTTTTATTAGAAATTGGCAAAATAAAATATAATTGGAATTGAGTTAATATCATACCATGTCTGTGGAAAATTTGTTTGTGACATTTTCATCCACATTTTCGTCTTCTTGTATTATTTCGTTTCTGAGAATATCATCCTGACAACAATATACATTCACTTGGGCATCTGCAATTAATAAGAAATTATTAAAGAATTGTATATTTACCTGATCACTTGAACCACTTGACAATCGCAGATCATTGGCCCAAATCCTTAGTTGATCCAAATTCGTATCTTCTGTTGGTATGTACACACAGGTCTGATGGAACTAAAGAGACGCACTTCCTTGACCTCTTGTCATGCAAGAGCTTGGAACTAGGGAAGACGAAGACTAATGGAAGTTGGAACAAACGGAAGGAATTGATTTGCTCTCAACGTCCTACATTTCCTAGGCGATTTTCCTAGAGGCTTTAATGCAAGTTGTTCTTTACAATTTTCAATATATGATCATTTAGTTCAGGGAATATATTCCCTGTTCAGTGAATATATTCTCTGAACTAGATGATTCAGGGAATATATTCCCTGAACTAGATGATTCAGGGAATATAATTCAGAGAATATATTTGGTCAAAAGTCATACATCCAATGGGAGTGGTAATGGCGTGCATTTCTGTATACGGAAGAGAATAAAAATCAATGGGAGTGGCTATGGCGTGCATCTCTGTGTACGGAAGGAAATAAAAAACTGCTGGCGATCAGATTTTCTGTAGCCGGAGGTTAGGCCAGCCTTACGCCAGTTTCTGTAATGAATATAGGCTGAAGTTATTTGATCCATTTTAGAAAATGGGTTGAATAATCCAATGAACCAATCCTTCACATTTTCAACAGAGTCAACTCGTTTGCCATGAACCCTCACTTTATATTTTTATTCCTTTGGTAGTCATACAATTTTTGTCATTCAATTCCCATAATAGAAAAATTAACAAAAATCTCGGTCCTTTTTTACAATTAATTTGTCCCCTCTACATACTCTTAAATCCCTGTGCAGCACAATTCATTCAGCCATCTCTCATTCAATTCATGTCCCATCAGCCATCATCCATCATCCAAAAGCTTTTTAACTTGTGACGTGATGTCCCCATCAAGCGCATGTGAGCTGCTTTTTTTTGGCTAAATTATACATAGAGGAACCCTAGGCCGTACACCCACTCTTTATAGAGTGGGTGCATAACCCACCACCCTAAAAGCATCTGGGAGTGAGTTCTAGTTAAGAATGTCAGGACTTCAAGCTCATAATTCTGGTGTTCCATCAAGATTGCTGCGAACAAGAGGTATTAAGGAATTCCCAAAATTGATATCTTCCTGTTTAATTTTCTGATAGCCTGGGTAACTACAGACATGTCAGTGTTTGATCTGTTTGAAGATTAGTTCCATAAACCAAGCTTTAACTGAAAATTAAACAAAGTCGGATCAGGTTAAGTTGTCCACTGTAGGTTCTGGAGTGAGCATCAATTGGTTTTATTTTCCTGTCATTAATTTTCTTACATCTCTTGCTTTGTTCAAGAAACCCAACTCTAGAGTTGCCAAAAAATAGCACTGGATTTTAAATCCTAAATTGTTTCCAATAAGCCATGCTTTTGAGGGTTTTTAACAAAACCACCAAATCCCTCATTTTAAATGTCTCCATTGGGTTACTCCCATATTGCACCAGTTAAAAGGTTGAATTTAGATTTGATTTAGACCTTGAATCTTCTCACAATCTAAAATTATAGTTTTAGAGAAACAGGCCCCACATCTCTTCATTTATTGATTATTCTGAATTAGGGGTTTCTTTACTGCATTTGATAAATTTAAACCCTAATATTGTCTAATCTTCAAACTTCATTTATAATTTACTGGTTCTTACCTTACATTGGATCATTTTCTTATGTTCAGGGTCAACTCTTTCAGGTATCTGATCCAGGTCTACATGAGTAGAGACAAACCATAAGTCTTTAAATTGATTCATTAGTGCTACAGAAGTTAAAGAACAGCAGCAATAAAAAAAAATTTCTCCCTTTCTTTGTTTTCATTATTTGTTGATCTGTAACAGCAATAGATAAGTTGCCAATGCACCAATTATCAAGAAGCAAATATCATGTCTATAAAGAGAACAAAATAAAACATTATATACAGAATGGCCTTTCAAATGCACAGCGAAAAACACCCAATACACCAAACATGAAAACTTTAGATGCCTCTGGCTTATAACAATGCTTGAAACCAACTCGTTGGTTAATTGAGCATCCTTGTCTGCCTACCTGTTCTCCCCTCCTTGAGTACGGTCAATTAAATCAGATGGAAAAGCAGGCATCCATAGTTCTATATGTGTCCCACCTGCTCCGAGGGCAGCATCAAATGAGTGAGGCGACACAACTCGAACCACACAACCATAAGTCTCCAAGATCTCACGTGCAATTGTGAGTCCAGCAATGAAGTTCCATGTCATGTTGTCTTCAACCATACCATCTGCTAAAAGATCTGCTCCGAATGGTGTGAGGTAATGCATCTGCGTCTACAACAACAAGACCAAGAAATACAAAATCTTTGAGACATCCAAAGAAATATAGGGGCACTATGAATGGACAAAAGGATCCTAGTGCAAGCTAATTTCTCAAATTACTTATTTAAATGCAGGAAGAATCACGTCCTCAAGATCGATCTCATAGTTTTGGGGAGTTGGCTGATGCTAAAAGTTAAATGTATAGCTCTGATTAGTTGGCCGATGCCAAAATGTATCTTGGCAGATACAAAAAGGCATATTGTCAATTATGTACGAGGCAAGCTAATTTCTGGATTGGAAGGATCAGAGTCTATGTGCACAATGCGAATATGTATGGACTATTATTTGGTGTAGTATAAAGGATATTGTATAGATAATTATCTTGAGTAATTATGTCATTAATTGCAATTAGTATCAAAAGGATTGTACAAGAAAAATCTACTGATTGTATTTTATAATGAATCAATTATATGTAGTGGTAACGGTAAGTAATCACAGTTCATTCACTTCTTTCTTGTTCAACGTGGCATCAGAGCAGGGATAATGACCTCTCTCTCTCTCTCTCTCTACCATTCAACCAATTACGGGACCAGGCAATAGCATCTAGCAAGGCAAACCCAGTCAGGCTGGTAACACCAGCTAGGCCTCAGCCAAGTCAGGAACACCAGATAGGGGATCCAACTATGCCAACATCAGCCAGGTTTCTAACTTAGCCCTGCAACACACACCCCAGCAAAGCAGGGGAAGGCCTATTTTGGGACTCATGTAAATAAATTTTTCTTATTCTTTCTTTTTTCTTTGGTGGGTGTTGTTTCTGCAAGGTTGTTGTGGTTGGTGTTTTGGGGGTTTGTTGGTTTTGTTTGGTTTGAAAAGGGATCATCAGAAGGGTTGTTGGTTTGGTTTGGTTTGGAAATGGATAATCAGAAATCTACAATAAATTTATGGCACTCGAATCTGCTAGCAGCATGAAAGTATGATCATTTTCATTTGACAGTAACTATTTCTATCTCTTCGTTTAGTGGGACTACTCCAAATAATTCCTCCACTCTGGTAAACAAGAACTCAACAACCACATGGATAAAACATCCAGACCATGAGCATTACCAATTCATCAGTGTCATTAAATGGAGGAAACTACCTTTTTTTAGTGGCCTCTTCTGACATTCCGAGAGAACATGACCTGCCTTCTTACAGCAATTGCAAATTTCTTGCTTAGACTGATTTACAATTTGACCATACTCGCACCTATAAAAATGAATTTCGCTCTTTCTTTGATCTTAGTTTGAACATAGGCAACATCAACAAGTTAGAAGCAAGGCCTTTCTGTGCAATTGTTGCTTGAGTTAAGCAATGCTGCTCTTCTCAGAGCCACTCACAAGACATTCATACAATGATGGAGAAGGAACTCGACTCATCAAGTTTGAACAAACTAATTCAGATTCTTGATGCAGTTTCATATGCAATTGATTCCATTGGCCAACTTCCTCCTTTTGAAGGGCTGATCTGGCTTCATCAGGAACTGTGGTATAAACTATAAAAACTAATTCCGTGAATTTAGTCAACAGGTTTATAAATCCAAAATATTATTCCTGGATCCACTTATTCCTTTCGGAGTACTCTAATATTTCAAGCTCTAACTGGAATCTTCTTGTTGCATTGTCTAGATTATAGACTCTCCTAAATGGTGGTTTGCCTTTTATGCATAGGATAGGAAAAAGGGTTTTCCATATGTAAATATTACATATGCAATAATGGATATTAGGAGAATGGAGAGGTTAGGGGAATGCAGAATGTACCAGAGCAAGATGGCAAGAAGAATAATTCCAGTCGGCTGGGAGGATGTCATCACGATTTTTGTGGACAATATGCCGGAGTTCACCTCGGTATATTGGTTTCGAAAGACGTGCTCTAAGCATGGGAAGGTTGTTGATGCTTTCATCCTAGATTCAAGGAGAAGGGGAGTTGCTTTGGTTTTGTGAGGTTCAGAGAAATGAGGATAGCTATGAAATGCATTGACGGTTTGAATGGTAGCAAGTAAGCCCAGATATTTAATTGTGTGTTTATTAGTTAATTAATCTTGCTCCAACTCTAACAATCAACCCTTCTTGCTTAAATCCTTTCCATCAATCAAGTTCACCATCATCTTCTTTATCTTCATCAATTTTCCTTAGCTCCAACTCTCTTCTTTGCTCTTGTTGTTTGAAATTGTAGATCTAGGAATCCTTAGCTCCAACTCTCTTCTTTGCTCTTGTTGTTTGAAATTGCAGATCTAGGAATACTTAGCTCCAACTCTCTTCTTTGCTCTTGAATTGGTAAGTTCTTCTTCAAACTCCTCTCGTTTAGATTCAGTTACTAAGTTGTTTTCAAGTTATTCCAGCTTCAATTTTTGTGGATTTTGGTGTAGGAGTGTTATTTGGGGTGTAGATCAAGGATGAAAATAGCGGTAGCGGCGGGCGTAGCGGCCCACCGGCAGACCGCTACGATGCGGGCGATACGTAGCGTAGCGGGGATACGTAGCGGCGTAGCGGTGCGATTTGAAAAAATCGCCCAAAAAATCTGAAAAAATTCCAGAAAATCCAGAAAATTGTAAAATGAAAGAATATGTGATTCTTTTGCAAAAGTAAATAAGAAAAGGGGGCGTAGCGGTCCCCTCATTGTATGAGGTCCTGTATCGCTGTATAAATAGAAAATAAAAGTAATGATCATTTTTTTCACATGTGTTCATGTTGTTTAGTTATGCTAACTTAGAAACTAATGAAAGGCTCATAAAAGAAAAAACTATGTCATGAAGTCAAGACTTAAGAGTAACTAGAGAAAAAAATACATCTACCAAAGGGGGTGTCTAATAGGATGTACTTAAAGAATAACTCTCTGTATCAACTGTAATTTGGCGAGATCATGTGCTTTTTAGTGTTCTTTTAAACATAAAAGGGTAGAAGAATTGTGTAGAAATGTTATTTGGAAAGAAGAATAAAAGAAATAAGTATTATTATGCATTTTTAAAAAATTTGAAAAAAATTTTTTTTTTCTCACCCCGTAGCGGCCCCATAGCGGTCGTAGCGGCCGTAGCGGCCCCGTAGCGGACGTAGCGGCCGCTACGGGTGCGACAGCCGATAAATCGGCCGTAGCGTGGCGGTGGCCACCGCTACGGCCGATATATCGGCCGCTACGCTACGTAGCGGCCGATATTTTCATCCATGGTGTAGATCCAAGATTTTGGCTTGGGAGTGAGATCCAAGTGTAGGGAGCAGTGATTTTTGAAAAAAGTAGTTAGGACTCAAACCATGGTTTGAAAAGCCGGTCGAGTCAGAGTCGACTCGGACTCAGTTGAGGCTCTTTATATTTTTGTTTCTTTTTTTTTTGCCCCCTTTTATAGATACACCATTAAAGTGGTTCTTTGGCCATATTAAAAATCCCTTTCACTTCCCTATATTTGCATTTAAAACCCATTTCCACTTTCCTATCTCTGTATTTAAGATCACTTTCCACCTTCCAACCTCCATATTTAAAAAGCCTTTCACTTCCCAACATTTCCCACTTTCCAAGGGACACCATTATTTTCAAGTTTTACTATTAAAGACATCTTAAATTTTTTTGGGTAAAAAAAAAAAACCTCCACGTCCCAACCTCTATATCAAACACCTTTCCACAACCCAAGCCCCATATTTAAAAGCCATGTCACTTCCCAAATCTTAAGTCTCATCCTCTTCCACTTTCCAGGGACACCATTATTTTCATTTTTACTATTAAAGATTTAATTGGGAATGTTGTGTAGAAAAAATAAGATTTCCATATTTCTTTACCAAAAACCAATTCCGTCTTAAAAAATGGGCCCAACCCGACTTGCCCTTGTCGGGCAAGTCAACTCAGACTCGGCCTTGGCCGAGTCAGGTCCCGATTCCAGGTTCTTAATCCTTGACTCAAACCAAGGCAAGCAAACATGTATAATTCCATTACATGTATGCTATATTTGTGAATTCTATATAATCCTTCTTAGATTCCCAATTTTAAGCTCAAGTTCTAATTCTATTTCATTATATATATGGAATGGATTAGTATTCATTGCTTAAAAAGATGTTTTTGGATGATGGAACTAGGGCTGGAAATGGTTAAGCTCTTTGAATTATGTAAGAAACAACCCCGAAAAAGATTCAGCCAGCTTCAGATTCAGGAGTTCTGAAATCTTACGGTAACGCCAAAGGAGATTATATCTAAGGACATCATGGATCCTAGGGCTGCACAGGATTGAATGGTGTGTCTTTGGGCAATCCAAACATTAGGATCGTTTTCTAAATATTCCTTGACTTGTTATTACTCATATATTAATGTACTTTTTCTTAAATAGCAAGTGGCTTGGACATGCGTCTCTGTACCTTGTTATTTGTTATATGTATCATATTTGTTTACTTGATCTGTTGGTTTGGTTATAAGTTTGGAAGACTACTTATTATGTTATTAATTTGTTAAGTTAAGATTGTTTAGAGTAATCTTCTTTTAATTACAGTTTCCGAGATAAAATTATATTTTGATGACTGAGTCTGCACCACTAAGCTTCAATTCAACCTCAGTCGGACTCAGCTAGGTGTGTATTGTATATCTGTTGTACTAGCTGCAGCCTAGTCCCTGCGTGGGAGTGACTACAGTCCTCCAGTACCATCCTGATAATTGTCTGATGGCCATATCATGATTAAATTCCCTTATGGAATCCTCTCTATTATATCTGTGTCGGCTCTCTCCACTCTCTCCACAGTCACACTGCTTGCAACTGTGCAGTTGGGATAATATAGCATATGTGGATTGCCATTTTGCTAGGATTATACTATTAGGCATGTCAAAATCTGATTATTTCATGTTACATATATTATGGTGTAGACATCATTGCCATCTTATGATGACCCATCTTTACGCATTATTGATGCATCATGTTTATGTTTATTATGCTTGCTTACTTGCTCAGTTACCTGATGATGCTACATTTGGCGTCCCTTGCCCAGGAAACTGTGGCAGTCGAGGAGATTCCTCAGGGACTGACACAGTGGACTCCTGATGATGTCATTTAGACATTGGCTATGCGAATGTCATCATGCTTTTGGGGATAGTTTTATTTTGATTTGTTGCATTAGCATGTGTTGGTTTTAGGGAATGTAATTAAAAATACTTTACTTCGGTGTTGTAAACTTTAACACCTCTGCACTGTGTATATATTTGGGAATAAATATGCTTTGTTAACCTTATTTGATGATGGTTATGGCTTATGTATGTGGATTTATTGCTTACACAAGCTTCTGCAGGAAAAGTTTTACAATGTAATGGAAAATGTATGTATCCTCACTGTAAAGAAATAGGCCAACAGGTTGGGTCAGCAAAACAGGCCAACAGGTTGGGTCAGCAACCCATATAAAGAAATAGGCCAACAGGTTGGGTCAGCAACCCATGTATTGGGTCAGCCCATGTATGAGTTGTCATTAGATTAGATAGATATTAGTTTACTTAATTGTGCCTGTAATCATGTAATCAGATCCCTAATCAGATCCACTAATCTAGGCTACAGTATTGTAAATGTATCTTTCGTCAATACAATGAATATGAATTCTCTTGCAACTTCTCTCTCTCATCTGTATGTACCTGCCATCTCTTGCAAGCTTATGGCTTGGTTCGATAACATCTAACATGGTATCAGAGCCTGATCGTTTGTCCATTCAAGCATAAGAGAATCCCTGCAACAGTCCCATTCATCTGTGAGAAGCACTGTGTCTGCTGTGATCAAAGGTGGCCCACCTGTTGATCAAACCTTTGCTCAGTGAAATCTTCCTATCCTGGTCGCCCATCAATCCTGGGATTTCTACACATTTTTCCCAGATTTTATGATCATCTGAGGTAGGCCATTTGATCTGATTTGCACCTGTCATCTTTGTGCAAATAGTTTTCATCAAGGCCATTAAAATTTCTTGTTTCTTAAGCTTTCACCTTAATTCCAATTAGAGGTGTTTCAAACTTTTGAGGCAGAGATCACTGTGTGATATGATCATCCTTTTGATCATCCAGTGGGGCCCACAGATCAGATCTGTGCCCAGATTCAAGGTCACTTGGACCCATTTATTGGATTTTTAAGATCAGTTTGCACACTGTAACTGTGATCCTTCATCTGATTACTCAGTGGGGACCACAGCACTCATTTGTGCTCAATTTCAAGTGACCTGGACCTATTTATTGGAAATTTTCAAGATCTGTTTAGTTATTGTGGGTTGTGGCTGGATTTCAATTCTGACTTGGCTTTGGGGCTGGATTTCCCATATATATTCAGTCTGTGAGCACTTTGTTTTGCTCCAATGTCTTCTGATAGAACTGTTTCGGGTATTACTATCAAACTTGATGGCACAAATTATCCCTATTGGTCCCATCTCATGCAAAATTTCCTCAAAGGTCAAAAACTGTGGAAAAATGTTGCTCAACAGATCCCTACACCAGATAGTAAGGATGCTACTTTTGAGGAATGGGAAGCTTCCGTCGGGAAAATAAATTCTTGGATTGCCAATTCGGTCAACCCATCTATTGGGAACCAATTAGCTAAATTCAAGTATCCTAAGGCTGCTTGGGATTATTTAGCCAAATTGTATACTCAGTCTAATGCTGCTCGCCGGTATCAATTAGAATGGGAAATAAAAAATGTAGATCAAAGAAATGACTCCATTCATGATTTTTTCATCAAAATGACTGCCTTATGGGATCAACTGGCTCTAACGGAACCCACCTTTAAAACAATTGATGATGCTCATACCTTTGAAGTCTATAGACAACAGACTTGCCTGGTTCAGTTTCTTATGGCCCTCCGCCCTGATTTTGAACATGTTCGTGGTCAATTACAACGGTCACCACTGCCTTTCGTGGATACGGCACTCTCGGAACTTATGGCAGAATAACAAACTCAGCTTTCTCTTACAAGGAAGAAATATGTGGAACCCACACATGTACTGTCAGCAAATGTTAGTATCCCACAGAATGATCGCTCTTCTCCATCTGGTACCAATGACTTTTGCAATTATTGTAAGAAGAAAGTACACTGGAAACGGGACTGCCCAACCAGACCTCAAAGGCCAAACAATAAGAACAAACATTCTGGTCAATAGCCCAATCGTGGGCCCAAGCAATCTTATCCACAGCGACCCTATGCGGCCAATGTTACTGAAGATGATAGTTTTGTGCCTCCGCAAATGGATCTTGCATCTCAGATTCAAGCTATGGTTGATGAGCGCATGCAACAGTTGTTTCTGACCTCCTCCACTAGTTCTGTTTCTTAGATGGCCACTACACCCTCATCCTCTGGTTCTGCCATGACCATTTCTGGTCCGTTAGGTACTCTTGATATTACATGGATTTTTTATTCTAGTGCATCCTATCATCTGACAAATGATGTTTCCAAATTTCATAATTGTTATACCCCTGCTGGCTCTCTCACCATCCATACAGCTGATGCCACTCCTCTACCAGTCTCCCTTATTGGCTCCGTTTCAAATAAGTTGATCTCTCTCACTAATGTTTTGTGTGTTCCTCACCTTTCTATCGACTTAATCTCTGTTAGTCAATTAACTTCTTCTGGATTTCTTGTCTCATTTTCTTCTATTGGTTGTTCTGTGCAGGATCCACGCACCGGGAGACAGATTGGAACCGACCTTAGGTCAGGAGGACTTTACTATCTCCACTCGTTGCATCTTCCATCATCCAGCATATCCCCTGCCGCACTCGTTTCATCTACATCACCCTTTGCCCTTTGGCAATCTCGTTTAGGCCATTTATCTTTAAATAAAATGAATTTTTATTTACTAGTGGTGTTTTTGGAAACATTTCTATATCAGACATTTCTACTTGTTTTGGTTGGCAATTTGGTAAACAACATGCATTCCCTTATAATAAAAGCACTTCTTTTACTAATGCTCCTTTCGCTTTGGTGCATTCTGATGTCTGGGGACCTGCCTCTCAGCCAATGAAAGGAGGTTCCATTTATTATGTGTTGTTTATTGATGATTTCACTAGATATACATGGTTGTATTTAATGAAAAAACATTCTGAGTTATACACTATCTACACTGCTTTCTCCAACATGGTTTCCACTCAATTTGACACAAGGATTAAAATATTCAGGTCTATGACTCCGGAGGAGAATACATATCCCACAAATTTCGTTCTTACCTGACCGGTCAAGGGACTCTAGCTCAATTATCATGTCCTGCCACACCACAGCAGAATGGTGTAACAGAACGAAAACACAAACATATCCTAGAGACTGCTAGATCCTTGATTTATTCCTCACATGTTCCTCTGCAATTCTGGGGGGGAAGCAGTCCTGACTGCAATCTATCTTATTAACAGAACACATCCTCTGTTTTATCTGGCACATCTCCCTATGAAAAATTGTTCTCCTGTAAACCTGACTTGTCCTATCTCAAAGTTTTTGGCTGCACCTGTTTTGTTCTATTGCATGATAATGAGAGAACCAAACTTTCCCAAAAATCCACAGTCTGTCTTTTTAGGGTATGGCATAAAACAAAAAGGCTATCGAAGCTATGATCCTAAAACCAATAGGTTACAGGTCTCTCATAATGTCACCTTCTTGGAACATATACCTTTCTATACATTACCTACACAATCCCCTTCTCCTGAGCAACCTACGATCTATCCTCTTGATCCCTTTCCAGACCTGTTTTCCTCTGATACCCCTTCTCCTCCACCCCTGCAGGTATATCATCGTCGGCCCAAACCTCTGTCTGCTCCTTCGGAATCTGCAGCCCCACCTCCTACTTCTGACCATGGGCCTATCTCCTCTGCTCCAGATGTGGATGATCCTCCTCAAACTCAAAGGTACCCCTTGCGCACCAGAATTCCTCCATCCCGTTTTGGCTTTGTTTGTACTGATCATTTTTCTCCATCGTATAAGTCCTTCCTTACAGCAATTCATACTTTGACAGAACCACAATCCTATAAGGAGGCCATTACTCATCCGAACTGGAGATCTGCCATTGCCGAAGAACTTGTAGCTCTACAGAAAACTCACACATGGGACCTTGTTCCTCTTCCCTCTGGGAAACGGTCTATCAGCTGCAAATGGATTTTTAAGATCAAAATCAAATCTAATGGTTCTGTTGATCGTTACAAGGCTCGCTTGGTTACAAAAGGCTACACAAAAGAATATGGGGTAGATTATGAGGAGACTTTTGCTCCAGTTGCTAAGATGACAACTATCTGTGCCTTTATCTCTGTTGCTGCTGTTAGACATTGGCCCCTTTATCAGCTTGATGTCAAGAATGCATTTTTGAATGGATTCCTTCAAGAAGAAATCTATATGCATCATCCTCTAGGTGTTGTGAGACCTCATTCTGTGTGTAGTCTCAAACGCGCTTTATATGGACTCAAACAAGCCCCCTGTGCTTGGTTTGAACGGTTTAGCACCAGCATTATCAGCATTGGTTTTTCTCAGAGTGCTCATGCCTCTGCTCTCTTCACTCGTTATTCGCGATCTGGATGTGTTTTCCTGTTACTCTATGTCGATGATATGATTAGTACTGGCAATGATGCTCCTGGTATTCTATCCTTGAAGCGTTTTCTTCTTCTCCAGTTTGAGATGAAAGACTTGGGTAATCTGCGGTACTTTATGGGCATTGAGGTTGCCTACTCTCCCAAATGTTATCTTTTATTCCAAACGAAATACTGCAATGAAGTTCTTCGACGAGCTGGACTCACAGACCTTAAGCATCCACTCCAATTGAACATAATCTGAATCTCCGAACTACTAATGGAGATCTACTTTCTAATCCAACTCGTTATCGTGAGGTGGTTGGCAACTTGGTTTATCTTACGATTACCAAACCAGATATTGCCTTTGCGGTACATGTGGTAAGCCAATTTGTTGCGCAACCAATTCATACTCACTGAGCTGCTGTACTGCGCATACTGAGATACTTACAAGGAAGTTCCAACCGTGCTCTCATTCTCTCCTCCAGTCAAAATCTTACTCTGCATGGCTATTCTGATTCCGACTGGGCAGGAGATGTCAATGATTGACACTCTACAACAGGCTTCTACATTTTTCTTAGCTCCTCTCTCATATCTTGGAAGAGTAAGAAACATGAAGTTGTCTCACGATCTTCCACTGAAGCTGAATATCGTGTTGTATCTCACATCACTACTGAAATTATTTGGCTTCGCTGGTTACTTCAAGATTTAAGAGTTCTAGCCTAAATCCACCCCTCTTTACGGACAGTGAAAGTGCACGGAAACTGGCAACAAATGATGTCTTCCATGAATGATCCAAACATCTTGAAGTTGACTGTCATTTCATTCGTCAACAAGTTCGGAGTGGTACTATAAAGCTCTTACAAATTTCATCAGCTGCTTAGATAGCAATGATTTTCACAAAGAGCCACTCCACCTCTCGTTTTTTAGAACTAGTTTCCAAGCTCTCGATGGTCAGTGTAAAGAAATAGGCCAACAGGTTGGGTCAGCCCATGTATGAGTTGTCACTGTAGAACGGATAAGGACCAGCCCAAACTTGGCCCATGAACATAAGTATCTCACGTGTGGGATTTTGTTAGATTGGGTCAATACTGTATAATAACTTTTCCTTTCTTAGTTAGATGATATTTTCCTTATGTAGCTAGATTGATTTCATTACACTTGTAATGGCCTTAATTAGGCCCTGACTGTAGCCATTCATATGGCAAGCTAAGTGTATACATACTGTAGTCGATCTCTTCAATGGATAACAATTGTGTGGAAAATACTTCTCTTTCATATGATCTGAATCTCCCTCTGAACACCTTAACATGGTATCAGAGCCAAGCAAATCAGTTCCTGCCCCTGGCGTCAACTTTGTCTCTGCTTGAGATCAACATCATCTCTGATGTTCAAAGGAGCAAAGCCTCCTTATCTATTGTGATAGACAGCCTGCCGATCAGCCCATTTCAGAGGTGGCCCACCTACGATGATCAAGATACTCTCAGCAATCATATCAATGATGGTCGACTGCTTATTCTAGGAATTCATACTCTCAGCAATCATATCAATGATGGTCGACTGCTTATTCTAGGAATTCTGGTGATTTTTCAGGAATTTTTCGCTGCCTGGAGTCACATATCAGCCATCATTCTCATCAACGCCGAGATCTCTGTTTCGTCAGAGCTATTGTGGGTCCCCATTATCTTGATCGAAGTTCCTGGAAGAAGTTGCTGCCAGTGTCGCCCATATTTTCTGAGAATTATTCACATTTTTCTAAGACTTTTGGAGCAAGAAAGGTTAGTCGTTTGATCTAATCTCTGGTTCGACAGTTTTCTTTTAAACTGTTTCACAAGATTGTCTCTTTCTCATCATCCAACCATTGGATATGCATCAAAATTCACTGTAGTTACAAAAACAGCGTCTCTATCTCACCTAGAAGTTGGATTGTTCAAAACACATCAGACTGGTGAACACAAGTTGAAACAGTGCACCTTTTCTGGGTCGTCCAGGCTCTTCTTTTCTCTGCTATCTTAATTCAGTGGTTTCTTGCCTCTATAAATCTTACCTGAGTCAAAATGGACAAGAATGATATAATTCATGTTAAGATGAATGGGACGAACTACATGACTTGGTCCTTCCACCTGAAAAATTTTGTAGAAGGAAAAGGAATGTTGGGATACCTGGACGAGACTGTCCCCAAACCAGCAGTAGACAGTACCTCTAGGACTGCTGATGAGAAGGCAGTGGCAACATGGAATCAAAATAATGCTAAGGTTGTAACTTGGATCCTCTACTCAGTTGATTCATCCCTTTCTATGTCCCTACAGGCCTTTACGAAGGCCTCTGATATGTGGATCCATATGAAGAAGTTGTACCACCAGACAAACAAAACCAGGAAATTCCATCTGGACACAGAACTGGCAAAATATTGCCAAGGAGATAAAACAGTACAACAATACTACAGTGGATTTCTGGCTTTATGGACAGAAAGGGACCAAATGCTTCTACACTCTGTATCATCAGAATTCTTACCACAAGCTCTTAAGCTTCAAGAAGAATTACACATCAGCCAATTTCTCATGAATCTACGTCCAGAATTTGAACCAGTCCGCGCTGCTCTTATGAATCGGGAAAACTCCCCGGATTGAGATACTTGTGTGCAGGAGGTCCTTCGAGAAGAGATCCGACTGTTAAACAGGCCCAAGGCCCATGAATATTCCTGTCCAGACTATCATATCTCACGTGGATGTTGATTGGGTCAACTTGTAACAGTTGTACATATTATCTTAATTAGATTTTCTCTCTCTTGTAATTAGTTAGCTTCCTAAAGTTAGAATAGCAATTGATGTAATTAGCTAAGTTTCCTGAAGCCTTGATTGAGGCATGTAATACTCTATATATTGGGGCTAGATCTCCAAAGGTAAGGACAGACAATAATACATTCAGTTTCCAAGAACTCACGTTCTATTCTTACATTATGCAATTGTGAGAATGACATGGTATCAGAGCCAAGGTTATGAAAATCTTGTTCTTTGATCTTACATAGCATTTAGGCATTAAGGATAGAGAGAAATCAATCTAAATCTTGTTCTTTGATCTTACATAGCATTTAGGCATTAAGGATAGAGAGAAATCAATCTCTCTTGTGAAGATCGACAGATCAAGGATCTGTTTCAAGGAGTCTAGACGCTGCAACAGTCTCATCTTCATGGTGGCCCACCTCTGATCATCACACCATCAGAGATCTCTCCAGACATGGTCGTCTGGATTTTCTAAGAATATTGGAGATTTTTTCACCATTTTTCAGCACTCCCAGGTTGGTGATTTACACATTCTCGACATTGTCCAGATTTGTAATACTGTTTTCATCTGGCCTGTCCAGGAATCTTGGATTTGTGGTGGAATTAGATCATTCTTTTTCCAGTAGAAAGCAAATTACTGCAATTCTTCAGATCAATGATCTGATCATTGACCAGACCTATCAGTGGCCCACATAGCAGATCGGCAAGAAAAATTCAGGTCGCCTAGAGTGTTTTTTGCCCCTTTTTAGGTTCTGTGTTGATTTTTCTCCTCCCTGATTGATCGGATCTTAGTATCTATACACAGCACAGTTTGTTATTAGCATTTAGATTTCATCTCTTCACTGTTGTTGGAATTTCTTTGCAATCAAGATTGAAGATGGAAAAATCTGAGGTTACCTTGATCCGATTCACGGGAAAAAATTATCCCGCCTGGTCGTTTCAGTTCCAGATTTACCTTGAGGCTAAGGAATTGTGGGGTTATATATCTGGATCTGACCCTAAACCCAAGGAAGATGAGAAGAAGATATCCGCCTGGCTCACTAAAGATGCAAAAATAAAATCATGGCTACTGGGTTCCGTCGAACCACATCTGATAATGAACCTCAAACCTTATCCCACCGCTAAAGACATATGGGGATATCTGAAGCAAGTGTACCATCAAGATAACTCAGCACGTCAATTTCATCTGGAATGTGCGATTGCTGAATATGCACAAGGGACTTTGTCAATCCAAGACTACTATTCAGGATTCCGAACCCTATGGTCGGAATACGATAGTATTAAGTATGCAGATGTGGCTCCCGACGTTCTGATCGTGATTTGCGATCTTCAGGCCTCTAGTCAAAGGGATCAATTTTTGATGAAACTGTGGCATGAATATGAAAGTGTTCGGTCTGCCCTGATGAATCGGACGCCATTACCTTCCTTGGATGTATGCTTCAATGAACTTTTACGCGAAGAACAGCGCATTGCGACGTCGGCACATATCGCGCAACAAACGACTGAGACCTATTCAGTTGCGTTCTCGGCTAATAAAACTTCTCAGCCTCCGCCGCGCGACTTGAGCAAAACGCAATGTTACAGTTGTCAAAAATTTGGGCACATTGCAACTCAATGCAAACAGAAGGTCTGCAATTACTGTAAAAAGTCGGGACATATCATCTCTGAATGTCGCCGCCGACCCCAACGTCCATCACCACAGCCTCAGACTCCACAGTATCAGCCTCCGCATGCGTATGCTGCTTCTTCGGTTATGCCTGCTCCTACATCTGCGCCCTCACAGCCTGGTCCCTCATCCTCTCTCACTCCTGAAGTGGTTCAACAGATGATTGTCAATGCCCTCTCTGCTTTTGGTCTCTCAGGTACATCCCCTCCATCTTCTACTTGGTTTCTTGATTCCGGGGCATCTAATCATATGACGTCTTCCTGTGCACCACTCTCCAATGTGCAAAGCTACAATGGCCCTCTTCAAATCCAAACTGCTAACGGGGGCCATGTTCCCATTACTGCTGTCGGTGACATCTCTGGTCCCATTCCATTGAAAAATGTTTATCTGTGCCCAAATTTAACTTCCAACCTTTTGTCAGTCGGGCAGCTTGTTGAAAATAATTGTAATATCTCTTTTTCTTCTTCTGGTTGTGTTGTGCACGACCAGATGTCCGGAAAGGAGATCGCGAGGGGGCCTAAGTGTGGACGCTTGTTTCCGCTGGATTTTTCAAACATCTTTAGGAATAAATTTGACAATGATGTGTTTTGTTTTTCCATTAGAGATAACTGCCAACTGTGGCATAAAAGACTTGGACACCCTAATTCAAAAGCTTTGTCCCTGTTGTTCAATTCTAGTTTAATAAATAAAACTGTTGGTTTATCGTCTTGTGTGCCTTTTGATTGTGCTACTTGCAAATTGGGGAAAAACAAAACCCTTCCTTTTCCTATTTCCACTTCACACAGCACTCAGTGTTTTGATTTGGTTCATAGCGATGTATGGGGAATTGCTCCAGCTCTTTCTCATGGTCGCTATAAATACTTTGACTTTTATTGATGATTTCAGTCGGTTCACATGGGTTTACTTTCTGCATTCCAAATCTGATGTTTTTCATGTTTTTAAAATTTTTCTGGCTTATGTTGAAAATCAATTTTCCACCTGCATTAAAATCTTGCGATCTGACTCAGGCGGGGAATATATGTCCTCCGATTTTCAACAGTTTTTGCAAACCAAAGGTATTATTTCTCAAAGAACTTGTCCTTATACTCCACAGCAGAATGGAGTCGCTGAAAGGAAAAATAGACATCTCATTGATGTCACTCGTTCCCTTCTCCTTGAATCATCCGTTCCTACCCGGATTTGGGTTGAGGCTTTGGCTACTGCAGCTCATCTCATTAACCGTATGCCATCCTCTTCGATTGACAATCAGAGCCCATATTATCGTCTCTACAAGACATTTCCATCTTATGATGATCTTCATGTTTTTTGTTCTGTTTGCTTTGTGCATTTGCCTCCGTCTGAACGGACCAAACTTACAGCTCAATCCGCTCAGTGTGTTTTTTTAGGATATGCACCCTTCCAAAAAGGGTTTCTTTGCTATGATCCACACATTCGTCGCATCCGTACCTCTAGGAATGTCGTGTTTTTTGAAAACGAGTATTTCTTTCAAAAACACCTTGATCCTCCGCACGACTCCTCATTAGTTTCCTTACCTGGTTTTTCTGATGACACGTCTATTGTTCGATTTAATCCTAATTTTGTGTATCACAGACGGAACATAGACGCGCCTCCCAGGGATTTCCCTCCAGATCTTCCTCCTGCATCCGGTCCCCCTTCGGAAATTGATCCATCTGGACTTCCTACATTGCGTCGCTCCACTCGCATTTCATTACCACCCGACCGCTATGGGTTCTCCCATACCTCCTTAATGGCCACATTGTCCTCTTCTTCCATTCCCCAATCCTATTCTTAAGCTGTGCAGGACAAATGTTGGAATCAGGCTATGCACGATGAATTGGTTGCTTTAGAGAAAAATCATACGTGGGATATTGTCCCCTCTCCTGTGGGTGTCAAACCTATTGGCTACAAGTGGATCTTTTCTCTCAAGTTAAAATCAGATGGCACTCTAAATCGATATAAGGCGCGCCTTGTTGCTCTCGGAAATCGGCAGGAATATGGTATTGATTATGATGAAACTTTTGCTCCCGTCGCCAAGATGACCACCATACGCATAATCCTTGCAGTTGCTGCATCTCAATCCTGGCCTCTCCATCAAATGGATGTCAAAAATGCGTTTCTTCATGGTGATCTCAAAGAAGATGTTTACATGCGTCTGCCACCGGGCTCCTCTTCTGGGAAGGGTATGGTTGCTAAGCTCCGTCGCTCTCTCTATGGTCTGAAGCAAGCCCCCCGTGCATGGTTTGAGAAATTTCAGGATGCTCTTCTCCGCTTGGATTTTCATCCCAGCCAGTATGATCCTTCTATGTTCTTACATCATGCTCCTTCCGGGATTACTGTGCTACTGGTCTATGTTGATGACATTGTCATTACTGGTCCCAATGCACACATGCTTCATGAACTCCAAGCTTCTCTTCATCAGTCATTTCAAATGAAGGATCTCGGGCCCTTACACTATTTCCTCGGTCTTGAAGTTCATCAATCGCCTGCCGGTATAGTTCTCAATCAGCACAAATACACAGTTGACCTCATTGATTTGGCTGGCCTTACTGCTTCCGCTCCCGTCGATACGCCGATTGAACTAAATGTCAAGCTCAGTAAAGAGGAAGGTGACCTTCTTCCAGATCCTACCACATATCGCCAGTTAGTGGGTAGCTTGATCTACCTCACGATCACCCATCCTGATATCTCCTTCGCGGTCAACCTAATGAGTCAGTTCATGACTGCTCCTCGTCATCTTCATATGGTTGCTGTTCGCCGCATCATTCGGTACCTTATTCGCACACCGACTCGCGGGTTGTTTTTTCCCTCCAACAATCCTCTATCTCTCAAAGCTTATTCCGATGCTGATTGGGCTGGTTGTCCCGATACTCGCCGATCGACGACAGGATGGTGCATGTTTTTGGGTGATGCTCTGATTTCCTGGAAATGCAAGAAACATGACAAAGTTTCCAAATCTTCTACCGAGGCTGAGTACCGCGCTATGTCTGCTGCATGCTCCGAAATTCTTTGGCTCCGCGGTCTGCTCTCTGACATTGGATTTCCTGCAGAAAGAGCTACTCCTCTCTATGCTGATAATACCAGTGCCATTCGGATTACTGAAAATCCAATTTTTCATGAACGCACTAAACACATCGAGGTTGATTGTCACTTCATACGAGATGAGCTTAAACGTAATGTCATCAGCCTTCCGCATGTCTCCACTGAGCTTCGGCTTGCTGATATTCTTACGAAGGGTCTTCCCCGACCACGCCATCAATTCTTGGTTGGCAAATTGATGCTCGTTGATTCTCCCGCATCAATTTGAGGGGGGGTGTTAAACAGGCCCAAGGCCCATGAACACTCCTGTCCAGACTATCATATCTCACGTGGATGTTGATTGGGTCAACTTGTAACAGTTGTACATATTATCTTAATTAGATTTTCTCTTTCTTGTAATTAGTTAGCTTCCTAAAGTTAGAATAGCAATTGATGTAATTAGCTAAGTTTCCTAACTGAGAAACCTTGATTGAGGCATGTAATACTCTATATATTGGGGCTAGATCTCCAAAGGTAAGGACAGACAATAATACATTCAGTTTCCAAGAACTCACGTTCTATTCTTACATTATGCAATTGTGAGAATGACACCGACTTATTTCACAACACTCTCTCGTTGTGGAACCGAAGGCTCTTCTTACAAACCCTGCACCTCCAGCAGAAGAGATGGCTCTTCTCACTCCTCGTGGTCAGAAATCACAGTGTTTTGAACGTAAGGGCTATGGACATATAGCGCGAAATTGCAAGAAGAAACTGTTTTATAACTATTGCAAGCGGACTGGTCATATCATTTCTGAATGCACAAGGAGACCCCCAAAAAGAAATGAACGGCCCCCAAGGCAAGGTCAGAGAGCATTTCAAGCCCAAGCCCAGCTCCCACAAGATGTGCAACCAAATCGTGCTGAGACAATGTCTCTCACTCCCACTCAGATACGAGAGATGATAAACTCTTCTGTAGCATCTGCTTTCACCTCCATGGGTATTAATGGTTTATCTCTTCCCCTCATTGCATCTCCAGCATTTCATTCTTCCTCTGCCCTTAATTCATCCATCACACCCACTGCATGGTTCTTAGATTCGGGAGCCTCAAACCATATGAATACTGTGGAACAAAATTTACAAGATCCTCAAACATATGTTGGAAATGAAACCATAACCACAGCAAATGGGCAACACATGTCCATCTCTGGCATAGGCTCTTTAGCGCTTCCCACCTCTGATAAAGAATCCCTCACTCTTTCCAATGTTTATTTTGTTCCAAAATTATCTACAAACTTGATTTCTGTTGGTCAATTAGTTGATTGTGGATCTTGTTAATTTCTCTCCCTCTGGTTTTGTTATACAGGAACGGCAAACTGGGAAGTTGATAGAGACGGGGAGTAAGCATGGCAGGCTTTTCCTTCTAGATATGAGACCTAGTTCTTTCTTTGCTACTTCTATGAGTGTTTTAAATAAATTATGGACTATTTGGCATCGACGTCTTGGCCACTTAAATAATGCTAGTTTAATTCAGTTGTTTAAACTTGGTTGTTTGGAACATTTAGTTGATGATAAACTTATTTCTACCTTTGTTAAATCTAAGTGTGAGTCTTGTTGTTCGAGCAAAAGTCATATGTTATCTTTTCCAGTTCATTACTCACGTGCCACTGACGCTTTTGATGTTATTCACACTGATGTTTGGGGAATTTCTCCTCACCTGAGTAGGATGGATTATAAGTATTATGTTACCTTTATAGATGATCATTGTAGATATACATGGATATACTTCTTGCGGTTTAAATCTGAAGTTTTCTCAACCTTCCAAAAATTTTATACTATGATATGCACTCAATTTCAAAAATCCATCAAAATTAAACGTTCCGACTCAGGGGGAGAATACATGTCCTCAGAATTTTCATCTTTCTTATCTAGTAAAGGCATCATTCATCAGAAATCTTGTCCTCACACACCCCAACAAAATGGGATTGCTGAAAGAAAGAACCGACATATTCTTGAGACTGTTCGTTCTCTTCTAGTTGAAGCACTTGTCCCACCAAAATTTTGGTGCGAGGCTGCTCATACGGCTATTCATATCATTAACCGATTACCTAGCTCGGTTTTACAGAAGGTCTCCCCGCATGAGTGCCTATTTGGTCATCCACCTACCTACTCTCATTTGAGAGTCTTCGGCTGTCTATGCTTTGTCCATCTTCCATCTCTTGAGCGTACAAAATTATCACCTCAGGCTGTTAAATGTTTATTTATTGGGTACAGTGATGAACACAAAGGATTTCTTTGTTATGATCCGAAAGATAGTCGACTCCGTATTTCACGGAATGTTGTCTTTTTAGAACATGTTCCTTTCTACTCCATTCGTCCCGAAAATCATCCTCTTCAAGTCTCATATCTACCTCAGTTTCCAGCATCTAGAACTACTCCACCCATCACTCAAGTCTATGTCCGCCATCCAAAGCATATCTGCTCCCGATCAACTTCTCTTGCCGGCTCCAACCCCTTCAGGTAATGACCCTCCAGATCCTTCTCCATTACGATGATCAAGTCGTATTTCAGTTCCACCTGACAGATATGGTTTTTCTGTGTTGTTCACTCCTTTAGATCCTATTTCTATTCCCACCTCCTATTCACAGGCCTCAAAAATACCATGTTGGCAAGATGCGATGACAGAAGAACTGCTCGCTCTCGAAGCTAATTCTACTTGGGATTTGGTTCCACTTCCTGCACATGCTTCTATTATCGGAAGTAAATGGGTTTATTCCATTAAAGTCAAATCCGATGGGAGTCTTGATAGATACAAGGCTAGATTGGTTGCTCGAGGCTTTAAACAAGAATACGGCATTGATTATGAAGAGACCTTCGCACCAGTTGCAAAAATGACCACAGTTCGTTGCCTGCCGAGTGTTGCCGCTGCTCGAAATTGGCCTCTCTTGCATATGGATGTGAAGAATGCGTTTCTTCACGGTGATCTTCGGGAGACTGTTTACATGCGCCCACCGCCAGGGTATGCTTGTCCACCAAAACATGTCTACAAATTGAAAAGGTCGTTATATGGCCTTAAACAGGCTCCTCGCGCATGGTTTGACAAATTTCGCACATCCATTTTACAAGCAAATTTTCATCAAAGTCCAAGTGACAGCTCTCTCTTCATTCGTCGTACAACACGTGGCTGTACAATTCTATTAATATATGTTGATGATATGATAATCAGTGGCAACGATACTGTAGGCATTGCAGATCTCAAGATTCATCTTATGCATGCATTTCGAATGAAAGATCTTGGATGCTTGACATATTTTCTTGGATTGGAATCTCAAGGAGCAAGGAAGGTATTCGTGTTAACCAAACCAAGTATGCAGATGATTTAATCAAGTCAGCTCGTCTCAGTGATGCAAAAACATTTGATACACCTCTTGAGCTCAATGTTAAAATCAGCAAGGATGATGGATGTCCGCTTGAGGATCCGACAATTTTTCGACGTTTAGTGGGGAGTCTTCTCTATCTGACTATGACTCAACCCGATATCTCTCATGTAGTGCAGACCGTCAGTCAATTCGTCAGCAATCCACACAAACCACATCTTGTTGCAGTCTATCGTATTCTACGATATCTTAAAGGTACTCGTGATCGTGGGTTGTTTTTACCCTTCTATGGCATCCTTACAGCTCCAAGCATATGCAGACGCAGACTGGGCAGGTTGCCCCGATACTCGTCGATCCACTACAGGATGGTGTATGTTTCTTGGAAAGTCCATCATTTCATGGAAATGCAAAAAGCAACCTACAGTATCCAAATCTTCAGCCGACGCTAAATATCGTTCTATGTCATCAGCTAGCAGTGAAATTGTTTGGCTTCGTCGGTTACTTCGTGAATTTGGGGTCTTTCTCAACATCCCTACTCCACTCTATGCTGACAACACGAGTGCCATCCGGATTGCTAAAAATACGGTGTACCATGAACGCACCAAACACATCGAGATTGATTGTCACTTTATCCGTCAACATGTAGTTTCAAACACCATCCACCTGCCATATGTCTCCTCTCATGATCAGTTGGCTGATATTTTTACTAAGGCACTTCCTCGGGATCGTCATGATTATCTTGTTTCCAAATTGTTGCTCGGTCATACCCAGCATCAATTTGAGGGGGAGTGTAGAACGGATAAGGACCAGCCCAAACTTGGCCCATGAACATAAGTATCTCACGTGGGGGATTTTGTTAGATTGGGTCAATACTGTATAATAACTTTTCCTTTCTTAGCTAGATGATATGTTCCTTGTGTAGCTAGATTGATTTCATTACATTTGTAATGGCCTTAATTAGGCCCTGACTGTAGCCATTCATATGGCAAGCTAAGTGTATACATACTGTAGTCGATCTCTTCAATGGATAACAATTGTGTGGAAAATACTTCTCTTTCATATGATCTTAATCTCCCTCTGAACACCTTAACAGTCATTAGATTAGATAGATATTAGTTTACTTAATTGTGCCTGTAATCATGTAATCAGATCCACTAATCTAGGCTACAGTATTATAAATGTATCTTTTGTCAATACAATGAATATGAATTCTCTTGCAACTTCTCTCTCTCGTCCGTATGTACCTGCCATCTCTTGTATGCTTCTGGCTTGGTTCGATAACATCTAACACTCACATGTGAAATCCTGTGGAAAACTATAGTACGGGGGAAAATATTATTGAAGCCAGTTTGACTCGAATCCCCACACTAGTTGTGTCTCAGAATTTGGTTCCATTAGGGTAATCCAATTTGGGGGCATGACTAGCAGTGTGATTGGAAGGATATTAGTTGCTAAGATAGCTTCCTTTGGATGGCCCCAAAAAAGGAATACAGGTTTTCAGAATTTCCAGAAAATGACAACAAATGCAAAGGCTATTTAGAAAGGCTATTTGTTAATGAGGAGTCTGAACTTGATAGATTCGGAAGGCTTTATACTGTGGCAGTTAGGGAAGAGTTTGCCTTAGAGAGTGCCAAAAGAACAGGGGAAGCTTTGGAGGGGAAGAAAGGATGTTTGCAGGAAGGGGTATCAAGGTTGGAAAAAAAAAAGGGATTAGAGTTTTGCACAAGAGTCAGGCCATTTGGCCACTCGGATTAAAGGCCAGGATTAGATCGGAGAAGCCAATCGGTGCTGGAGAAGACGATAGAGGTGGCGGCAACACAACACGTCTTGCAAGGCGTATAGATGAGGTACATAGGTCGCTGTTGAGTTGTGCTGATGTGGAAAAAACTCATTCGTCATGCTCTGAGAAGAGAAAATGTTCGAAATCTATGGATTGTAGGGTGGGATCTTTGATGGAGGGAGTATCAACCACCTCTTCTGCACAACCAATGAGGAAGGAGAAGACACAACTCTCAAAATTGGTCTACATTCATGGAAGGAGTAAGCAAGGAGAGAAAATCAAGAAGGGCGGGGAGTAGTTTCAGAGATAAAGCGGGTGATAACCGAAAGCTATATCCCGGTACACATCTCGAGGCATGGATGAGCTGATTCAAATCAGGCCCTAGGCAAGTCCTTATCCTAATAAAACTACTGCTGCATTTACATCTGGGTTGGTCCAGCCCAGTATAGCTGGACTCTGGAGGGATTTAAATCACGGGTTGACTCAACCCACCCTGAGAGGGCCTTTGGAGATGGACTCTTTCTAAGGGAGGTAGCCCAATAATAAAATGGATATGCTGTGTAATGAGAAGAGGCACAGGATAAGCTTAGTAGCACAGGCCAGAATAATCATAGAGATTACGAAGGCTCTATGGGAGAGGAGGAAATCATCGTAGGACAGTGTAATGATTGTAAATCCTCACAGGAAGGCTCAAATGAAGAAGACGAGGATTCGTCCTTTGTATCCTGTTCGATTATAGTAGAAAGGAATAGGGTTGCCAAGGATAAAAAGCTCAATTGCTCATGATAATAGTAGTTCGGAGGAGGACCAAATCAAGGGAGATGAGGCACGGTCTTTACACATAGAGAGGGAGAAAATGGATAGAGGTCAGAGAAAACTGAAAGACAGTTCCTTTCTTTTAATGACAGCCAAGTGGAAGTCTCTATACAGAAAACACTTGAGTAAGATGCGCTCTACACATTTTAGGAGAAGAGTTATTATATCCGCTAGGAGAAGCTAGCAGCAAGGTTGGTCCTGCCAACATATACTCATTTAGAATGAGTTCAAAGAAGGAAAAAGAGTGGGCAAAATTAGTACCATGAAGTGCATATCAGGCCCATCATCGTCAATCACAATGAGAGCACCACCTGCAGGTGCTCCACTGGAAAAAATTTGAACCTTGCCACCAACATGCGTACGCAGCAGAGCACCCTCAATCAGATTGCTTAGAGCCTGGCGCAGAGCAGATTCTTCAACAGCAACTTCAGATGGCTTTGATAATTCACTAAGTCCAAGTGAACGTTGTTGCCTATGAGCTAGAGGTCCAGCAGCCGCAACCAAATCTGCCAATACATCAGATACATTGCATGGTCTGCCTGACAGAAACAAAAAGCATGAGCAAAAGGATGTTTCAGACAAATAATTTAAAAAACAATAAAAATCCTTCAGGTCCCTGAAACATTATGTAGTATTGGAGCAATGAAATTAGAGAATTTATAACCAACTAGCAGCAACATAACAATACCATTCTATATTTTCAGAGCATGATATTTAAGAAACCAAATGCTTAGTAGCCAACAACCAAAAAGGAAAGCAAGTCTCAAATAAGGATAAAGGAATTGGAAGAATGTACTATACATTCTAGACCTAATTTCAGTTGATGCTCAATCTAGGTGGGTGAAAAGTTGCATGAAATTTTGCAACTTCTTTTATTAAAAAAATTAATGTAAAAAATATTTTTGCAATAGGGTCATGCACAAAACTAATGAGGTCTACAACCAAAAGCTTCTTGTTTGAGTGAAAATAAAACAACCCACAGATTGTACAGTGGACTAGTAGTGTAAATGAGCCGATCTTGGCCAAGCTCAAGCAGCTCAACTGCCTCATCAACAGCCAAAGTGTGTTTCGAGTGGAAGTTGAGCTTGAAGAACCACGCTTAACCCCAGCGTGTTCTCACTCTACCAAGCTCAATCTCGGTTATAACTTATAAATGAGCCAAACCTAAGCTTGAGCTTGAGCTCGCGAGTTGGCTAGTCTCCCTCATACATATGTTTTATGCATATTGAAGAGCTGAGCTTGAATTCCAACTTGAACTTGAGAGCTCATATACAATATGAAATTAATCGAGTGGTGTTTGAGCACACTAGCCAATCCCTTAATAAAGTCGATCTCAAGCAGAGTTGAGATGGACTGGACCTAGCTCATGGTCAGCTCATGAGCTACTCAAGCCAGCTTGTTTAGTTCACAAGCCGAGCTTGAGCCTGAGCTCAAAGGAGCTGATTTGAGCTAGCTTGTGGTTTGGTCAACTGACTACATGACAAACAAATCCTCTCAAAAGTTTCTCATTCTCTTGCATATTAACATGTATTGATATCTGACACCATATCTGAACCAGAAAACAAAGACATATCGGCTATGTCCATCAATCATATTCATGTTTTTAATAGGAAAATTTTGAGAGGTTTGTACTGGCACATATTGGCCATATTGATAATATGTATCAGTTGCAACAATGATACCGGGTGGATTGGGTATCACATTGATTCTCTGTATCAGTTTTTTATTTCAAAACAAATAATTATCAGCTGCAGAGCCAGAGGTACGTATTATATTATATTTAAAACCATGATATGTTTAGAATGACGTGAAGAGTTACAAGTAATAATGGAATTATAAATGAGTATATTAGAAGAATTCTACAAATAACTACAATTCAAGGTAAAACCAAAGACTATTGCTTGAAATGGTTTGGCACATTTACAGCAAGTCAAAGCAGCTACTGTGAGACAAATTGAAGGGTTATTAGTGGAAGGTTCCAGGACAAGAGAGGTCAAACAAGACCATGGCTGAATTAATGAGGAAAGGCATGTTTATATGTGGAGCAACTGAGAGCATGCCTTTGAAAAGATCGAGCAGAACAATACTCACAAAGGTGACCCTAAGTAGATGGGTCTTACCATGATGAAGATAAGTAGGTGCATCCTTATCTAGGTTAAGGGTGACGTTCTACAGCACATATCATGTACTAAATAAAGACAGTTACCATTCTCCCACACACAATGAGAACAAGTGAGAGACCTTGCTTTCTTGTGCACAGCAGATAGGTAAGTTTTGTTGTCCTGGCTTAATTGGAGCTTATTTGTGAGGAATTTGATGATGATGATATGGTTGGCTGACCATGTAGGAATCTTACAATTAAAGACAACAGCACTCAATGAACATTATTTGAAACTATGGAGGGAAATACCACCTAAAATTAAGTTGTTGTGGTGCTGCAAGAGTAAGAGGCGGCATAGGCATCTGCAAATCCTTTGTTCCAGATCCTAGAGAAAGAACTGGGTCCATTTCTCTTCCACTATTAAATTGAGCATTCCTTGGAATGTTGCCCGAAAACTGAGCTCCTGCTGATTTTTTATGGTTATAAGTTGAATCTTGCATTTTCTTCAATGTTTCTTCATTATACCTCACTATATTAGCCTGAAAAAAGTCCAATAGTACCATTTAAAAAATAAAAAAATAAAAACATCACAAGAACAATGGGATTGATTATCTTTGTTTGATGAAAGATAATGAGGAAATATTTAAATTTCTTTAGTGGAAAACATAGAAAATAAGGGAGGAAAGAGGAAAAATAACTGGCTATTAAACAGTAAATGACAGGAAAGTGCTAACCATGTTATAAGCAAACTATCATCATCAACAGAGCATTATCTCATCCATATGGACGGCTACATTATAAGCAAATCAGTATAATACTATAGAGAATTGCCCAAGAAACAAAACAGAATCCAAGCCTGAAATCCTGAAATCTTCAATATATTTGTTCTTTATCCACCACATTTATGGAAATATATGAGCACAAATAATCATTGAGTGCAATATGGTAGAATGACTACTAATGTTGTACATAAGCCATAATACCATAAATTCTCATTTTTTTTATTATAACACTCAGATGCTTATATTTTAGAAACTAAAAACAAGAAGTTTACCATATATAGTCGGTGCGCTAAAACACAAAAGCATCGACAAAATACAAATGGATGGATGAAAACATGTTAGATTTATAGGGATATTCAAGCGGAGGCACTATCAATAGAAAGGCATATATGGGACATCATATCAGATAAAGATATACTTAATTTGAATGGATACCTCAGTTTAAATAGTCTTGTATCATATCTAGGATAATCTTAGTAATCGCATATCATATTTGGGGTAATCTTTGTCATTTTTTTCAATTCAAGAAGATACAAAATATCACTGAAGAAATATGTGAGAGGAACTATGGCCCGTTTGTTTACAAGAATCTCTAGAATTCGAGTCTGTTAGATGTGTGGGAGGAATTCTGAATGGTGAGTTTTGAAATGCTTTATATTCTTTCATTCCTAAATTTCTTGTTTCATTCATGCTTGAAATTCTTTTTTTTTTTTTTTGATGACTGAATTCGCTTCATTTCACTAAGGAACTTCACAGTATAAGAGTAATATACTAATAACCAAAAAGCACCAAAAAACCCAAGGGCAAAATCCAAAAACCCATGCTTGGAATTCTTGCCTGTGAATTTCATGCATCATGAATTCCATGAACTCGCTGTTTCATAGCTACTAGAATTCTTGACTGGATTACATCTTTTATGCATTGTGGTACATGGAACCTACCTTTTGTGATTGTGAAAATGAGACTCTTAAAATGAGACCCACCTTTAGGAATTACGTGGACACATCTTTAGGAATTACAAAGTGAGCTCACCTTAGGAATTGTTGCACATTGGGCCCACCTCTAGAAATTATGACATGGAACACGCCTTTAGGAATTAGAACATGGGCCCACCTTTTGTGACTGTGAATATGGGGCCAACCTTTTGTGATTGTGAATAACAACATGGCCCCACCTTCAGGGGATTGTTTTACATGGGCCCGCCTTCCGAAATTACATGAGATCCAGCTTAGTGGTCGTTTGTTTGCACCATATTTGATATTTGAGCCAATTGAAAAATTCGATAGAGGCTCATTTAGTTCATTTTTCAATTTGCCTAATTCAAAATTCGAGTTCAACAAATTTGATGCACCAATTCAAATATGCAATCCATTGCAGTTAGTGATGATCCATAGGTCTAACAATTTTTATATGTAGTCCACCCTATTATGTGGTTCACCTTGCCCACATATGACCACATTATCACCTTCACACACACTGTTCCTTTGAATTGGTACAAAGCCCAAATCTGACACTCATCCAACCGTTGCTCATTATGTTGGACTAAATTATAAAAGAAACGACAGGTTTTAAAACTGAGAGCCCTAGATAAAGGGTTATGATAATCTAGTGGGGTTGATATCTTGCACAACACTGTCTCATTGAGATCTTTCCATCCCCACCTTCCCATGATTAAATTGGCCCACAGGTAAATTTCCATGGTACTATGTGAGGACAATTCTCTGCCTAAATATAGGACAATTATTTAATAGAGGGGCACTAGTCAGAGGTGGCTTAGCATCGCCACCATAAAAAAAAATAAAAAAAGACTTATCTTTTGTTAGATTTCATTTAGCATAACAACCCCCCCCCCCCCCCCCCCCCCACAAACCAAAAAAAAAAAAAAAAAGGCCGCCCCCTTCTCTTTAAAGCCATATCTTTATAATTAGCTAAATACTATCGTGATGAGCTTATATTTGTAAATTGTCTAACCCTTCCTTTGAGCTCCTCTATCTCACCATTTTCCCTTTTGTTCTTTAGTCAAACCTTTGTCAAAATTCATGACAAAGGGGGCAATAGAATTGGGGAATGAGGGGGAGTGACTAAATCAAACAAAGCACTAGACTCAATTAAACATAATATTTTTTACTAATGATTAAGAGGGAGAACAAATCCCACCAAAGAATGTGTGTTCAATGTCTTATGCAGGAATATCATTCAATTCAAGCACATTCTGGGGGGGGGGGGGGAGTAGTTAGTGTTTGAGTCATGAGTCTTTTAGAGTTGTAATTTTTGTATCAAGTGTTGTAAAGATCATGTACTCTATGTATTCTTGGTTGTAAATTGAATCCAATGTTGTATTATGTCTAGAATAGGTGTTTTGCCACGAAATTGACAATATGCTTGCCCTTTGATTGTCAATTGGTCCAAGACTTTGCCTGTAAGTCTCACTTCAAGGAAGATCAAGTTTGAGGGCAATTCTACAAAGTCTTGGAAGGTCGGATCTCATCAAGGAAGAACTTCATGTTTGCGCCAACCTATTCAGGTATTGTGGGCCAAAACCAACCAAGAAATGGCCCCTAGGACCCTTAGACTAATTGGCTAAATCATAGGGTCTAAGCCGGCAAAAATGAGCCTTGAATTAGCTCTTAAACAGAGCAGGGGGTCGGCTAACCGCGGGGGTTTACGGTCAGCTCACGGTCACTTTTCACGGGCCGTGCAGCCGGCTGTAGAACAAAAGGCCCTGTTTGACTGAGGGTCAAACTAGCAGTAGAGGCCTGGCGGCTAACCACGAAAAAGTTGTAGGCTAGCCGTCAACTAGACTTGGAGAGCTTTTTATATATACTTGAGCCCATTCCAATGGCACAACTTTTGGATTTTTGAGACCTCTATCCAACATATTGTGCCCTCATTAGTAAAACCATCTAAGAGCTCCCATAATCCAATTCCACACACACTTAAGCTCTAATTAGGCATACTTAAGAGCATTCAAAGCTCTAATTGAGTATGTTTAGTGGAATCACCTTCTAGTGAACCTTGAGCCAACAAAGTTAAACTTCTTCCCTAGACCTAGACTCCCAAGCTCTCATGGTTGTACACTCATTGGAGCATCATCAACACCAAGGAAGCAAAGCAAGGAGCCAAGCTTGGAGCTTCGGGTTCAAGCATCAAGAGCACCCTCAAGACTTTGGTTTTCGTCTAAAGGCAAGTGTTCTTTGGTTATTTCATTGCAACATCATTGTAAAGTGAATTAGACCATTGTGATCGAACCACTAAAAAAAATAGAGTTAGTGGATTAAATCTGTATGATTGAACCACCGTATCAAAAAATACGTTGTGTCTGAGATTAGAGGTGTACCTATGTTATTGCCTCAAAATAGTGGAACCAAGAGTGGAAACTCTTAAGAAGTGAATGTAGTTCTGGGACCAAAAATCCTCGTGTCTCTATATCTCATTGTTTCATTTGCATATTCAATTGTGAAATACTTGTGATATTTCACACATTGACATACATTTCACATGTGCTAAATTTAGTTTGAACATATTGATATGTACTTGACTCATTAGCACACACCCTCTCACTTCACTTGAATTTTGAGAGGGCATAGTTATACACATTTTGTTATGTGATCCAAGTGAGCTGGGTTGTTTTATTGGAATGTTTAGTTAGAATTTTTATAGTCCTATCTCCTCTAGGACTCTAGCTTGCACTTTCAAGCTCTCTTCCTCTTCCTTTCTTGCTCTCTTTCAATTAATCAAGTTTCATCAACAGGTTTCCAGCATCTCCTTCCTTCATCTTCTTCCTCTTGCTTTTTCTTGGTTGGTAGCAGCGGACTTTGGTATTTTGTGGGAACTTGGAGAGAGACTGGCTAGAACTCAACCAAAGGCAAGTAATCTAGTATAATTTGCATTTCACGTTTGTTAAAACTGTTGAATCATATGACAATCATGCTAAATACCATATTTTAAGCTTAAATTTGTATATATTGTTTAATCTTCATGTTATTGAATGAGTTGTCATTTATGGTTAAAGAAGAGTTGTAGTGTATTCTTCTTTGAGGACAAGAAGATCTGCCCTAGAAGGCTAGAACTAGCTAAAGCTATGGAGTCCTCGTAAAACCAGCCATGAGGGCAGGAAGGAGCAGGTGAGGAAGGGGGGACTGCGGGGGGACTCTACACTGCAATGAGAATGATCAGATGGTGAAGGCTAGGAGAGGCAAAGAAACAGGACCTAGGCATGGGGAGGGTCGTAGGGAATGAACAAGAAAGGTGGGCTAGGGAATGAAAGGGATGGTCAAGGACACATTTACCTTGTCATCCAAGAAGTGCAATTGGTTGGGATTGTGTAGCTTCTACCTCTCCCACATTGTCATTTACCAATGTGCCAAAATCTTCTCGACAACCTTAGACTCAAACAAACAGAAGGTGTCTTGTAATAGAAAAGGGCATCGTGTACCAAATAGAAGGTGTTAGTAACTGAAATTGGTCAGACTACTCACTGTGGTTATCCTCATTATGTAAACGTAATTAGATAAACTTATGCAATTATAGCTGAGAATAAAATAATCACAATTCCAACTAGAGAATTGGTGCAAAGCTGATTTTTTATCAAATGTTTGAATTGATTGAATCCTTCATGGTTCAAAATTCAAAGGATGCCTTGACCTGCCTTACCAAAAAAATCTTGGGTTGGGACAACAGTCCATTGGGTTCAAAATATATGGACCGCAGTCCATTGGGTTCAACCCAACTGAACCAGGCCCAGACAGGACCTAAAAGGTTTGGTCAGACTTGGCAACCCATTCCACGCTTTCAATTGGTCCCATTTGGCCCTCTACTGGTCCCTACATATTATTGTGAGCAGATTTTTCCAGCTTGCCTGCTTTGTGGAGTCTCCCATTTATTAGGCAGTTTTCTCATTTAGTACTTGTCTAATTGGGTTGGAAGAGGAATTTACTGCATGGTAAAACTGTACACTCACTACAATCATGGGCTCTATTGACCACGACATGCAGTCCTTATTCACTCTTGATTAGATTGGATTTTGAGACTCTTCATTCCTATTTAAGTGCAATCAAGTCTCCTTTATTGGCAAGGCTTTATGCTTAAGAAAAAATTAAGGGTTTTAGCCTTATCAGTTACTATATACGATAAAAATTAATGAAGTAAAAATACACCAAAAAATGGAAGGCTTTCTATATGTGGTTGATTCTTGGAAGATTTGCTACCTTAATGATTCGGTGGACAAGAGGGGACTCTTTAAGGAAGAATCTACTGTGATCTAGATTGTGCAAGTGATTGGCAACTACAAGGAAGCAAGTGGGGTCCACAACCCTTAGGAATCTCTAACGCACAATTTTCCTCTTTTATCTTTTCTTAATTTCTTTCCACGCTTGAACGTAATTAGGATCTTCTTTAATAAGTTTCTATTATCATTAGGATTATGATTAGTTGTTGTGATTTAATAATAGGTCCAGGGCTTCTTTGTTGGCATAGCATATATACAAGTCCATTGTATGGAACGAAAGTAGTCTTGGAATATTTTATGAAATTAATTAAATTTGCATGTGTGCACTTTATCTATTTTCCTTCCCCTTGGTTTGAATATCTCCCATTGGATCGAAGGCATTGACAATGGATTTTCACGATTAACGGTAAGTGAATCTCTATATTTCTCCTTGTGTGTGGATTTTTTATTTGATTGAAGATCGGGGTACTGTGGGTTCACGATCAATCGGGGTTTCTGCTTCCCTGACTGCATCAAGAATACAAGGCATTGTCTAACTCTCCCAAAATTCTTCTTTTACCGAGGTGTAGATCAAACGGAGGATGAAATAACAAAAATACTTAGCAAGCAACCATCTTATGTGATACATCGAAGCTGGGCCTCCAATAAGGAAAACTAGGTAGCAAGGATCACAGTATGATTAAATTCAACCACTTAATGGAAAAAATGCTCAAATTATTACACTTGGTCTGCCATTATGAGTGATATTTCATCTCAACAATGGCACGCAAAGAGTGTCCCGCAATGTTACATGTATTCTTTATTTAATTATTTATTTATTTGAATGATAGCAGTGTTACATGTATACTGCATATAGAGGAACCATTACATGTTAAGCAAAACTGAGAGAACACATGCACTCGCACGTGTGGAGAGAGAGAGAGAGAGAGAGAGAGAGAGAGAGAGAGAGAGAGCTTGCCTTTGTCAGGTAGACAGCATCCTGAAGCTCTTGTAAGGCATCTCTCATACGATCACCTTGAACTAGTATATCCTTGATGATATCCAAAGAGACCTATAAGAACATATTAATATGGTCATCTACCTGATTTTAGAACTGGGATTCAGAAAGAGTTAACTTTATATATTAACTCTGACCAACCTCATTTTTTTTCATATGAACAGATAACATTTCACCCAGTGTTCTGATGCTAGAAAGGGAACCTCGTATCTGTCAATAGTTGTTAAAGTGAATAAGGATGGTCTATAATATCCTACTCCTACCATGTAAATTTCACTTATAATTCATGATAAAAAAAAAATCTTACTTGATCAACCAGATTACTCATTCTGACATTATTTTGCCAAGAAGATTGTTGAAGCAAAATTGCTTTCTGTTAAGGCATGTGAGCAAGTTAGCTGGAATCCTACATTCAATAGCCCATTGAGGGGAAAAAAGAGACCCCAATATAATAGTAATATCCATTCTCAAAGCACTTAAGAAACAATATCCTAATTTCCAATAATAGAAATACAGAAGTTACTTAGGACATACACTGCAACAAAGATTCATTAGAAAGAAGTTTTCAAAAGGCAATTCAAGGGTACTGTAAGGCCCCGGCCCTTAATCACTGCGATTGATTTTAATTAATTATGTTTAGAAGTAATTAAGTGTGTTTAGATGCTAATTAATTAATTGTGTGTGTTAGAATAGTGTTTGGTAAGTTTCAGAAAGTTTCTAGTGTTTGGACCTAGTTTAGTGTCTCGGAGAACCTAGTCGTAATTTCAGGAAAAGTTAGGGGGCTGACCGCAAATTCCAGAATTTTGACCTTTTGGCCTCGTTAAAAAATACATATAATTTCGTGAAATTGTGTCTGTTGGACCATCTCAATCCGAGGTCTAGAAACCCTCCGTTTTTGCAAGCCTTAGTGCCTTAAGTTGTTGGACCCACTTCACTTGCCTATATAAGCCCCAAACACCTTCCTCTTTTCCCTCACTCATCTCTCTCTGTACACCGAACGACCAAACATAGTAGGCGGATCAGCTGATGGCTTGCTTTCTCCATGTCCCCCTCATTTCTTCTTTGATTTGCTTCAAACCACTTCCATTTTTCCTCTCCTTTCTCTTTCTCCCTCAAGCACTCTGACTTATTCCAGCCACTTTGTTTGCAGAATCCAACACGTGGCCGCCATCCCTCTCTTCAATTTTCCTTGGTTTGGGCACTTAGAGGTAAGAGCCCTCCTCTATCTTCTAGATTCTCGAATTGGAGCCCATTTTATCCACAAATCTCCGCATGCAAGTTCCATCTCCTTCCCTTCTTTGATTTTGAGTTTCATGGGTTTTGGTGTGGGATTTTGAGCATTATGGTGATTAGAGTGGGACGACTTTTGTTAGAGCAATTTAGTGTGATTAGTGAGCTTGGAAACCAAGGACAAGTATTTGAATTAAAATTCATAACATGCAAACTTGATTTCATTGTTTTCACTTTCTAAGGTAGAGAACTCACAGTTAAAGTTCATATTTTGTAATTTGGAATTGGAAATAAGTGCTAGGTTAGACCCCTAAGTATGTGTTACAAACCACTTGGAATTGGCCTTGGAAAGCAGTGAGAAAAACCCCAAAAGGTACCCCATTTCCATCCCTTTCAGCTGAGTGGCCCAGAGCCCTTCGGCTGGTGGCCTGAACGAACAAAGGTTGGTCACTCGGCTGGTGGCCAGTTGGTCATTGGGCAGGCCACCAGCCCAATGACCAACTGGCCATTCGGCTACTGGGCCTTGTCAAGGTCCGGAAGGCCGGGATCCTTCCCCTTTCTTTCTTGCTGACTTGGGCCACATGCCTAGCTATTTGTGGACCACCGCTTGCCCCACCCATTGACCATTGAGTGACCCTAAACTCGGTTTTCTTCCGAGGAGAACTTAGACCCTAAGAATCAGAATTGGACTTGGAACTTGGACTCGTCTAGATGTTTTGACTTGAGAATTGAGACAATGTGAAGTGATGTATGAGCTGACATACACTTCTGGGATTGTCCAGAGACCCGTGTGGAACGATGTTAAGTCAAGAGTATGTTCACCTAGGGGTTTGAATGTCGATCACCATCGGAGCACCAAAAAACTTGTAAACTTGGACATTTGGGGTCCTAGGCGAAGCATAGGGTTGAATGACATTGCACCGCCTGATTAATGGTGATCTGAGACTTAGTATTGGATGTTTGTAATTGCTCCTTGATGATGCAATTAAGTATGCAACTATCATGCTAGTCCTGTGTCCATTTCACTTCATGCATTGCTAGTGTGTTCTTATTTAATAGTATCCGTCAAACATTGCACTCAGCAACTAGCCCTGTATGCTTAACCCACATTTGACTAAGAATGGACTTACACTATAGTTTCGTTAAGATGAGGTGCATCCCTTTTGACTTATGTAGGTCAACCTCTAGAAGTTAGCGCACATTGAGTTGCCCACTCCTTTCTCTAGACCAACAAGATCCTTGGTATCGCATCTTCAGACGGTGTGTGCGCATTCTCTACACTGCCGCCTCCCGAGTAGTCCGGGTCCGACTTACCCTTTTTATCCATTAGGGGGCTAATCATTTCATGCCGAAATGCTGCCCTTTGGTAAGCCCACACATAGTTTTGCGGTATCATGTCTAGTCTCATCCATGTCATCTGGTCTTGCTCATTTATTATTTTAGCTCATCTAGTCTTGCTCGGTTCTCATCTAGCTGGTTACTTAAGATTATTAAAACTATTCATGAAGGTCATGATTGTAGTCAAGTACACTTGGTACTTGGGGTATTTCATACTTGGGATATTTCTTGACAATGAATTCCACATGCATTCTCGAGTCAAACCACCCAACTGCAGTGTAGTCTCGATAAGTGACAAGGGTGCTGCTTTAGTACCTACCTTGCCTAAGAAACGCAGTCGCACCTGTGGGAAGGCCAAACATTCTCGATGGCCATATATGTATTATACTCCGGGGGAGTTATCACGGTACTGGTATTGTTCTCGCTCGTTCTCGGCAATGGGAACTGCGGCCGCACTCAAGCCAAGAGAATTTAGCAATGTGGTTGCCAAAGGATCAATATTATTAGTTTGTCTTGCATTTATCATCATTTGTATAGTTTCGCATGACGTAGCATTGTTTATCTTAATTTATTCAGTATATTCATGCATGACCTGCCTAGTTTTCCTGCATTGATACTCTGATGGATCTTTTTTTTATTTTTTGAAATGGATACACTATGGATCTACTTGTCATTATTCTAATTTGTGCAACATGATATGATATTTATATTGAATACTAGTCAGGCTTTTGTCTAACACTACACTTAGTGTTATAGGTGACGACCCTTTACCCTTGCCTCAGAGGAGGCAGCGATTGAGGAAAAACCGTAGGATCTGAATGAATGGAGTGCGAACAATCTCATCTAGTGCATCGGCCGGCGCTCAAGAGTGATACATTTTGGGAGATTACATATAGTTTGGAAGTTGTAAATGGCCATTGTTTCCAGGTCTTTTTCCTTTTGGGTTGTAGTTAATACTGTCACGGCTCTGCCCAACTCAGCATAAAATTGTCTGATTTCGCCTACGTGCCCGCGCGGGGACTTCCCACGAGGTCACCCATACTAGTACTACTCCCGCCCGAGCACGCTTAACTCCATAGTTCTTACGGTTTCCGAGGCCGCACAGTTTTAAAAGGCCTCATGTTGAGTTAATACGGGGTTTGACTTATAAGCCCAAGGTCGGGACTTGGATATTTCCGACGGAGCAAGTTCTCACATTCTCCCCCATCAGAAATAGAGCCGTCCTCGGCTCTGATACCAACTGTCAGAGCCCTGCCCAACTCAGCATAAAATTGTCCGCTTTGGCCCACGTGCGCGGGCTGGGACTTCCCAAGAGGTCACCCATCCTAGTACTGCTCCCGCCCGAGCACGCTTAACTCCATAGTTCTTCCCGTTTTCGGGGCTGCACGGTTTTTAAAGGCCTCATGTTGAGTTAATACAAGGTTTGACTTATAAGCCCAAGGTCAGGAGTTGGATATTTCTGATGCGGGGTAGCGGAGACTCCATTTGAAGCCCGAGGTTGACACGCTACGCCTCATGGTTAAGGGTGCGGCCGGGACCAAGTACTCACAAATACCTTGTTGTAAATGCCAACTTGAATATAAATGGAGTTTAAAAATTTTGTGCAACTCTGATATCTTGTCATGTTAATTATGCATATTTTTACGTCTATGAAGTATGAAGTGTTCACACAAGCTTCCGCACGAAAGTCCTCTTATGGATAATGAGAAATTTAACTTAGCACCTCACACGCAGAATCCTGTGGAAACACATGCAGATAAATTTTCTAATAAGTACCATCATTATTCCCCTGCACGCGTCGCAACCTCGGATTACTGCACTAATCCGGTCCGGGGTCATGACAGGTACTAATGTGAAAGGATAAACAGGTGCCATTTGGCTGTTGATAAATGAAATGATCAAGAGTCAGTTTGACCAGATCAGAGCTATAGAGTTTTCAGGTTGATAATAGACTGGAAAATGGGCCAACAGGTTTCAGACTTGATCAGTAAATCCTATGAAGCAAGCCTTCTGCATCATTGACTACTTCCATTCTAAGGTTTCTTATCAAATGAAAATGCTTATATCAGAGCCATCAGTCTACAACTAAGAACGGACTTTATTTTTGACCATTGTTTCGTTACTTCATTATAAAAGGGTCCTCCTCCTACATCCATCAAATTGGTGAAGGAAAATGACATTTTGATCTACCTGATCCATGACATATGCCATTGCCAGCGAATGAGAGATCTTAACAGCTCTCGACCTCTGATCAACAGTAAGATGGTAGTACTTTTGCATCAAATCCTCCATTAAAGGGTTAATCTCCCACACTCTTCCATCAGAACTTGAAGGGAGTCCATAAGATTCATCCTGTGATGGGCAAACCGCTATGCTCTGTCCATCTATATGTGTGTTGATGCATTTCTCTGACTCCATTGTTGGAAGCTCCGCAACTAGAAACCCCACAACAAAAGGATGTTTTACCATAGGGAAAACCACAGATCTGCACTCAGGTATAACTTGCACCTACAAATCGAAAAGTACTCAAATATCCATTAAGAAAAAGACAAACGAACAACAAAGTATTAAAGGTTCTATTGGCAAAACAACATTAACTGAACATCATACTAGATGATTTGAAAGGGTAGCTTCAGCTGCACGCAAGCCCGTTGGCATAGCAAAATTACCAATTAAAATCACAATATCTTCTGCTTCAGCCACATTCATTCCTGGATAAAAGGTAACTCGACGTAGTTCTAAGCGGTCCATAACATAACTTCCAGCAGGCCGCACATACACCTACAGATTAAACATTTGTAAATTATTGGCACCAAAGTTAGTAAAAAGATTTTATTCTATTAAGACATCTATCCTAATTCCTACCAAATGAAGCATTGTAGTGTGCACTACTAATAATTATCTGTTGTAAAGGTTGGATGTTCTTCAGAAAATCTAAAATTCATAATTGAATTAATAATTTATCAATATTTATCTATAGAAAATCTATCAAGAAAAAGTCAATGTTTGTAACGAAAGCCAATACTACCCAGCAGTTTTAAAAGAAATGAGAAAAGTGAATTAAAGTCAATAAGGCCATTTAAAGATTAATGGGAAAAAAAAAAGGATGGTAATGATCAATTTAAAAATGGAGATTCCAGAATGAGGCCTGTAAAAGAACTCCCAACACTTCTTAAGAGATGTGTTAAGAGCTCCTGAGTCCTATCCATCACCTAAAATAAAAGTAGCAGAAATAATCATACGACATTAGCGAACATTGCCTAAGTGTGTGCCTCATGTCATATGTTAACCAGAGCAATTAAACAACTAAAATTGTAGTAGTCAAATAACAAGTGGATACCTCCACATGGCTTGTTATGGTTTTATGGACTTTTTTTGTTCCAAGCTGGAAACTTCGCAGAAAGTAGATTAGAATGAATCAAAACATTAGTCAATTACTTCCATTTAGCAGAATCAAAGAAATAGGAAGTCTTTAAAGAATGGTGACTGAGTAACCGAATAAGGGAAAATCAATCATTGTTCTAGGTAACTGCTTTTCATTAATGCCAAAATGTGCAAAATACAAAATTTGGGCAGTATAGAAGGCTTCTACTAACAGTGTACATATAAACACCCTCCCCAACAGCCAAACAGATGCCCTAAAGATGAGTAAAGATAAGAGCATCCATCCCAAAAGAGAAATTTAATCACAATATATATATATGGAGACAGGTTAAGTTGCTATTCTACTCCATCTTGTGGGTTTTCTTGATTTCATATTTTTCACTTGGATTATATACCAGACATCTGGAACAGGATACACTACCAACTACTAAGTATGAACTCTGTTCCTTCTTCAGTTTTATAGACTTCTTGTACTAAACTTTTGACGCTCTTAATGGAGGCTGGGTGCAGCGCAAGGTGGAAAATTGCCTTTAATTTGTTTTTATGGTTGGGATGGCCACGACCAAAGACAAATATCTTGCTACTACAAGGGACGTCGTCTTTCATTGGGTTTTGAAAGTTTTGTGCAGAGATCTACCTATCCAAACTGCCACCGAAGATTTGCATAATTTGGCTAGTTTTTCATTGGCTGTTGTGTGGTTCCTCTTTCATCAAGCTAAGGTTTTGTGTAACTCTTAGAGTGCAGATTGAAGGGTGGCTGTTTTCAAGTTTTCTTCAAGGTATAGTTGTTAGGTTGGGTTCCTTTGGTCCTTCAATAAAAGCAAAGGAAAATTTAAGTTTGGGGTTTTCGAAGGTTTGCGATCAACTGGGAGTGGTTTGGTCTGGTCAAGTGCTTCAAAGTTCAAACAGCAGCTTCAAAATTCTGACAATGTGGCCAAACAGGTTTTGCTGATTCCTGAGCAGTGGAATCATCAATTTCTTTTATTATGTGGATGCCCAGAAATTTTTTTGACCTGATTTTATTAATCTTTTTGGTTTTTACTCATTCAGGGACAGATGATATATGCTTTTCGGCTTTATGGAAGTGGAGTTGTTGTTTGGAAATTTTGGTCTGTGATTTCAATAAATCAATTGAGTGTCAAGTGTCAACTATTGAGAAGTTTACAGGGTTTTTTTTTTTTTTTTTCTTTTTTGTCATTTTGCAGATTTTAGAGACTTATTTGTAAATACTAAACAGAGTCGAAATTAAAGGAGTAAAGGCAAAAATCCACTACGCTCCACCAAACACTGCCCCTTTGAGATAAAATTATTACTTAGCCATCACCCTAGTAAATTAAATCCTACAAAAATGAGGGTCCACCTCCATCTCCAACGTATACTCCAACCTCTTCCATACTCTTCCCTTAGCACCCAGTTCACTATAATAGAAATCCCATTTGTTGGAATTTCTTAAAACAATGACAGTTTACAATGCACTTGGAAGTCCTGCTTGATTTCTAGAATTCTAGAAACCTAGTGATTTGAAATGTCACTTTTGGGCATTCAGATTCTCCAAATTCCAGCATTCAGAATGCTAGGATCCCTAACAGTAGTTCTCTGAATTCCAGCAAACAAACAGTCCCTAAATTCCTAGATATTCAATACAAAGTAAGCAAACTCACCCTAACAGTTAGGACCCCTGCCGTTTACATAGGAATTGAATTCCTAGGAATTGTAAAAAAAAAAAAAAAGTATTCCTAAAGGAGACTAAAATTGAGGAGACCGAAGGTTGAGTTTCCAAACTAGATAATTGTGTGGGGATATTCCCGAACTCATCAGAGTCCCGGCCAGATGCTCCATCTCGGGCCCCCGCACCAGCAAGTCCATCCCGGCAGGCTCGGTCTCGTGCTCCCGCCTTGGTCTCGGATGAGAGCTCCACGCATCCTGTGCACAACTCATCCACTTCGGCAGTGCACGACCAGCAGTGCCAGACTGCTCCACTTCGGCCAAAGCATCCCACTTCGGCCAAGTGCTCCACCTCGGCACCTTTGCCAGATCTCTCTCTAGCCAAGTCAAGGTCGTTCTCGACCTCGGCTTCCCAACCTCGGCAACACACCCTAACCTCCGTCACAATGCCAGAGCTAGCTAAGGCAGGGGTTGACAGCTGTCCTCCCATGGACGCTCATGCACGCTACAGCACGTGCGACAAGACAAGGGCACCACCCTTAGTCCCTGACAGATCGCCGTCCACAGCTCCCAAAACGCCATGACAAGGCTTGATGGGACTGCAATTAAAGAAAAGCAAGGCTACGATGGGACTGCGCCTCCCTAGTACCTGACAGAGTGGGCTATGACAAGACAGTCAACCACCTCCTTGCCTCCTCTCTTCTTCTATATAAGCACAGCTACAGCTCCAGAGCAAGGGAGGCCAACAACTACACCACACTGCTGGTATCGTCTTCTTCCCCAAAAATCTCCATCCTACTGTTCAGTTCTTAACCTGACTTAGGCATCGGAGAGCCCTGCGCTGCCCAAGCCAGGGTCCTCTGACCTACGCTTCTTCTTCCTTTTCTCAGGTTTCAGGCACAGGCATCGGTGTTCCTAATCTCTTTGGATAAGTCCGTGCAGGCACCCCCCTCTTCTTGTGAGTTACATTTTTTGCACTTACAATTGGCGCCGTCTGTGGGAAACGAGCAAAAAGTCATCTTCCCTACACACCATGCCTCGAAGAACCAGAAAGGGAAAGGAACCATTGACACTGTCGACACAGCTGCCGACGGTCCCCCGCCGGGAAAGGTCGGGAGCAAGATCTGGTCCAGCAAGCGCCCAACAGCAGGGTACTCGATCGGGTTCATCCTCTAAGGATTCGACCTCGACTCCACCTTCCAAAAGGCGCACCCTGAAGGATAACAAAAGCAACCGAGCTCATGGCGAAAGCTCGGGTAACAACCACGACTTCAGAGAGTGGCTTGATCGACACATCGAGCAAGCGGTACGACAGAACATGGAGGTAGCCGGTTTCGCTCGAGTTCGGCTGAACTCTGACGATTTCGGCCCATCCCCCTTCTCTCCAGAGATCAGAAACTTCCCCCTTCCTGAAGATTTCAGCGTCCCGAGGTTCGTCGTTTACGATGGGACCTCGGACCCAGCAGCACACCTCCGGCACTTCACTCAGAGGATGTCGGTGTGGGGCGATGCAGGCCACCTGAACTGCAGAGTCTTCTCTTCCAGCCTCGGGGACCTCCCCCTAAAGTGGTTCTGCGCACTCCCCCAAGGATCGATCAAAAGTTGGCAGCAGCTCCGGAGTTCCTTCATGACGAAGTTCCAAGCTCACAGGGTCATCCCCAGGTCAGCCGCCGACCTGATGACTCTCAGAATGAAGCAGACCGAGAACGTCACGCAGTCCAAAAGGTTCTGGACTGTCTACAGCCAGATCGAGAATGCCTCAGATACAATAGCAGTCATGTCTTTCCAACAAGCCCTCCTACCAGGCAACGAGCTTCGGAGGGACTTGGTCATGCATCCCGTGGTCACTATGGCAGCACTGATGACCAGGATAAACCGGTTCGTCAGGTAAGAAGCAGACGAAGCCCGAGCCCAGGAGCATACAACCTCTACGAAAACGACCAGATAGCTTCCAGCTCGGCGGATGTCTCCAACTCGGCAGCAGCCTCCATCGCGGCGGATGTCTCCAACTCGGCAGAAGCCTCCAGCTCGCTAGCAGCCCCCAGCTCGGCAGAAGTTTCCTCCAGCTCGGGAGTCAGCTAGATGTCTCCTATCATCACTTAGCTTCGACCGCCCGTCAGCTTCGATCGCACGACCCTCTACCGTCATTTCGATGGCACGGTCCTCTACTGTCAGCTTCGATGGCGCCGTCAGCTTCGATGACACCGGCACGACCCTCTACTGTCGGCTTCGATCGTACGACCCTCTACCGTCATTTCAACGGCACGGTCCTCTGCTGTCAGCCTTGATCGCACATCCAGAGCCACCGAGCTCACCCTGGAGTCGTTCCATACACCCAGGCTTCTTGGCCTCCAAACGACCTCATGCTGGTCCGTCCACGTGCTGGTTTCCGCCTCACGCTGGTTTCGGCCTCATGCTGGTCTCGACCGCATTTAACGACCTCATGCTGGTCCGTCCACGTGCTGGTTTCCGCCTCACGCTGGTTTCGGCCTCATGCTGGTCTCGACCGCATTTAACGACCTCATGCTGGTCCGTCCACGTGCTGGTTTCGGCCTCATGCTGGTCTCAACCGCATTTCACGACCTCATGTTGGTGTCGACCTCATGCTGGTCCGTCCACGTGCTGGTTTCGGCCTCATGCTGGTCTCAACCGCATTTCACGACCTCATGTTGGTGTCGCCCTCATGTTAGCTACGCGCTTCACGCAGGTTCGGCCTCATGTTGGTCTCGGCCAGCGCCAAAGAGACTGCTCTGGCGTACCGTCCAGACTTCTCCATCTCGGCCAGCGCCAAAGAGACTGCTCTGGCGTACCGTCCAGACTTCTCCATCTCGGCCAGCGCCAAAGGGACTGACTTAGGGTTCATACACTCAGTCGCTCCTAAAACTCTGGGTTCATACACCCTGGGACTGACCTCGGGTTCATACACCCAGTCTTCCCTAAATTTTGGGTTCACGCACCCATGGACTGACTTAGGGTTCATACACCCGGTCGCTCCTAAAACTCTGGGTTCATACACCCTAGGACTGACCTCGGGTTCATACAACCAGTCTTCCCTAAATTTTGGGTTCACGCACCCATGGACTGACTTAGGGTTCATACACCCGGTCGCTCCTAAAACTCTGGGTTCATACACCCTGGGACTGACCTCGGGTTCATACACCCAGTCTTCCCTAAATTTTGGGTTCACGCACCCATGGACTGACTTAGGGTTCATACACCCGGTCGCTCCTAAAACTCTGGGTTCATACACCATGGGACTGACCTCGAGTTCATACACCCAGTCTTCCCTAAACTTTGGGTTCACGCACCCAGGGACTGACTTAGGGTTCATACACCCAGTCGTTCCCAAAACTCTGGGTTCATACACCCCCCGAGATCGATCCCGGACCAGGCTCGCACAGCCGAGATCCTCGAAATTTTGGGTTCACCTCGACCAAAAAGACTGCTCCACGTCCCCACCTTGGCCAATGGCAACTCAACGAGAATACCGAAGAGACTGTTCCATATCACCTCCTTGGCCTCATGTTGATCTTGGCCACACTCATTCTCGGTGACAGTACCAGATCGCCGGCCAACGAGACTGCGCCTCTGGTGACGAGCCAGTTGGTCACGTCTCGTTTCTCAGCTACACTCAACTCGGCAGCAGTGCCAATCCTCAGCTTGGCAGCAGTGTCAGTCTCCAGCTAGGCAGCAATGCTAGCCTCCTCGGCAGCATCACTAGAATACTTCCAACGAGACTACACCTCTGGCGACGAACCAGCTGGTCACGTCTCGGTCTCTCAGTTGGTGGCAAACCAGACACTGAAGACTACCAAGCTCAACAACTCCTCCTTCTTATTAGCTTCCGACCTCAAAGAGTACTCTCAGAGCTCAAAAGCTGGGGGGCTATTGTGTGGGGATATTCCCGAACTCATCAGAGTCCCGGCCAAATGCTCCATCTCGGGCCCCCGCACCAGCAAGTCCATCCCGGCAGGCTCGGTCTCGTGCTCCCGCCTTGGTCTCGGATGAGAGCTCCACGCATCCTGTGCACAACTCATCCACTTCGGCAGTGCACGACAAGCAGTGCCAGACTGCTCCACTTCGGCCAAAGCATCCCACTTCGGCCAAGTGCTCCACCTCGGCACCTTTGCCAGATCTCTCTCTAGCCAAGTCAAGGTCGTTCTCGACCTCGGCTTCCCAACCTCGGCAACACACCCTAACCTCCGTCACAATGCCAGAGCTAGCTAAGGCAGGGGTTGACAGTTGTCCTCCCATGGACGCTCATGCACGCTACAGCACGTGCGACAAGACAAGGGCACCACCCATAGTCCCTGACAGATCGCCGTCCACAGCTCCCAAAACGCCATGACAAGGCTTGATGGGACTGCAATTAAAGAAAAGCAAGGCTACGATGGGACTGCGCCTCCCTAGTACCTGGCAGAGTGGGCTATGACAAGACAGTCAACCACCTCCTTGCCTCCTCTCTTCTTCTATATAAGCACAGCTACAGCTCCAGAGCAAGGGAGGCCAACAACTACACCACACTGCTGGTATCGTCTTCTTCCCCAAAAATCTCCATCCTACTGTTCAGTTTTTAACTTGACTTAAGGCATCGGAGAGCCCTGCGCTGCCCAAGCCAGGGTCCTCTAACCTACGCTTCTTCTTCATTTTCTCAAATTTCAGGCACAGGCATCGGTGTTCGTAATCTCTTTGGATAAGTCCGTGCAGGCACCCCCCTCTTCTTGTGAGTTACATTTTTTGCACTTACAATAATCTTCCTTCGATGAAAAATAAATTAAGGGAGATGAGAAATGAATACCCAGCCATCACTCTAGTAAATCATTTTCCATCACCCTAGTAAATGAATATACCCGGGAGATGAGAAATCTGAATTCTCCCCAACAGGAAATCTCTGAGCTCCAACAAACAAACAGGCCCTAAATCCAAATTCCTAGAAATTATATACAAAGTATACTCTAATAGTTAGGGACATAAGCACAGAGAGAGACAGAAAGAGACTGACCGACAGAATCGCGTCCCGGTCAACGATTGCTCGGAACAGATCCAGCTGCTCCAAGCAGAGGCGCTGGAAGTCTGGACTGGGCAAGACGAGCCTGCCCTTGCCGGCCCTCTCAATCAGCTGCCCGATTTCGACAGGGGAAGTGGACGATCTGCGAATGGCAGCAGCTACAGCCGAAGCGGACGGAACCAACTCCTCCTGGTCCGAATTCACACCTCCAGACACGTGAAGGAGAGGGTCTCTGTTCTGAATGCTATTAAGTGAAGAAGAGGAGGAGGCATTCGTTTGGATGCTTGGTCTGAGAATCAAGTTGTTGCTGCTGCAATGGAGGAGAGCAGGCTTGATATGGCTGCGAGTGTTGATAATGCTGCTGTTGTATGTAGGAAGGAAGTTGAACAAGGAAGCAGAAGAGAGAAGCAGCATCTTTCTTGAGAGGTTTTGGAGGAAAGGCGGGCCGGGGCTCGATGACGGATAAAATTCTCTTTTCCAAGCAGCTATTTACTCTCGCACGGTGCACAGGCACCGCACGGCATTAGCCCATGTACGTAGAAGATGTAAACGGCCCGGCCCGGCCCGGCACGGCAGTCCATGACACAGCCCGTGCCATGGGCCGAGGGAATTGGCACGGCCGGCCCGTTTTTACACAAAACACTACGATCTGACCCATCCGTAACGGTCGGCCCGCCAAGCCCATCACAAAAAAAATAAGTATTAAAAAAGAAAAAGAAACCATGGGCTCCACTTCTGATGGGTGGGCCTAATATAAGGAAGGTAGTTAATGTCGAGGGGAGTTGCTCGTGTCTGGTAGGAGCAATGCTAGTGTTGCTCTACATGATTTTTTTTAAATATAGAACTCTTTGTTTCTTCTCCCACCTATTTCTCTATCTCCCCTACTACATTTTCCCCCAATCATCTTCGGAAAATAGTATCACGTGCATTATAAAAAGATTACTCTGTTTCTTTCTTTCTTCTTTTCATATTCTTAAGATTTATCTTGGAAAGTGAAAAAGACGGGGAAAGAAAAAAAAATGGTAGACATAAGATGGAAGATTCCGATACAATCTCATGCTCGTATATTATCATATAGAGCTTACCCTCAACCCATGAACCCATCCATGAGAAAACGAGAAAGAAACGTCATTGCAGTTTTGGAAAATCTGTATTCGTAGCTTTTCCATCAGTATGGACAGTGGAAAACCTATATTGACAGCTTTTCCACCAGTCGGGGTAGTGGAAAACTTGTAATCGCAGCTTTTCTACTTCCACCAGTATGAACGACTGAAAACATGTATTTGCAACTTTTCCATCAGTATGAACGGTGGAAAACTTGTATTCACAGCTTTTCCACCAATATGAATAGGGAAAACTCACAGCTTTTCCATCCATATGAACCGTGGAAAATTGTATTCACAGCTTTATCCATCGATCTGTACATAACCCAAATATGTTACCCAAAAGATTCTGAGATATTTGGACAGAAAGGTGAGAGGTGATAATCATCATCTCCCTACACTTGAGGATGATGGAAGTATTGTGGGTAGTGGGTTGGGTGAGAAATGGAGCGGGGGATATGGAGAAATAGGAAGGAGAGGGGGAAGAAGAAGACGTGAGGAGTGATGCTAGCGTCGCCTAGATTTTTTTGGGCAACGCTATCGCCGCTCAAAAAAAGTATAAAAAATAATAAAAAAGTGATGGGAACACTGAATTTGTGCTGCACGATTTGCGGGGACCCTACGCGAGGAATTGCCAAGTTTCAGGATTTTTCCCGTACTCATTAATTTATCACCTTAATTGATTCATAATTCCATGCTTTATTCATGTGCTTAATTGATTCAAAACTCCATACTTTATTTATGTGATGAATGGTATTCTATTATATGATTTCACATAACCAATACATAATAGGATAAATTAGCGAAAGGTTCTTGAACTGTATCAATTAAAGGCTTTGGTCCACAAAAATTTCGTTTAAGGCCTGTAGTCTACACAGCTAGACATGTTTCAACCAGAGGTCTCTAAATACGCCACATCACACATTTCATTACTGATTTGCCCCTGTAACTGTCCCAAAATATACGTCACACTTAACAATCTAAACATGTTATACAAATTAAACCCTTAATTTAAGTTCATAAGTGATCATTTATCACTGATTTGCCTCTGTAATTCATTGTAAATCAGGTTTTGAATTTCAAATTGTAATGGCTATCGACAGTGATTCTCTTAGAGAATATACTTTCTAAAAGAAATCATTTCCAATCGCTTTATGCATGAAGGACAGATTTTGTGAGCTTCTAGTTTTCAGATCAACCTTTTACGAAGCAGATTTGCGAGGTAAGCAACTATCTTCTGATGGACCGCGTATCTACGCACAGTTCTACTGAGGTCGGCGGACGTGAGAGTCCGTGGGGTCCAACACTTTCGTGACTGGTGGCAAAGCGGGTATCAACATTTTTTTATGAGGGTGTGCCGGATTTTCTATGTTACTTGGAATTGCAGGTAATGATCTGGAGATCGACATTTTCAAGTAAAAAGGAAATCAACTTTTTTCAAGTTTTCCATTGTACATATATTTAAGAAAAGAGACATTTTTTTTATTTGCCGTGAGAGGCAATGTTTTGGCATTTATAGCCGATTTTTGGCATTTATACCCGATTTTGGCGTTTATAGCCGTTTTTTTTTGCGTTTATAGCCGATTTACAATTCTTATCAATAATGAAAGACAATAATTGTGATTTTTATCTCTTTTAGAAAAATACAAAATATAATGAAAAGCAAGAAAATGAGGATCTAACTTCTCAGGAGATTGTGGGGGACTCGTTCAGATTGACGGTCGCAAGCCATGTGTAGACTTCGCTATCATCCATGCAGATGAGAACAGAAGATGCTCTTGATTCGCTTGGCTTGGCTATAACCTCAGGTTTTTAGAGGACAAAGACCAAGAGAAGGTCCTATGTCCAATAAAAAGCTAAGTAGACGGACTGACAAGCCACGTCTAAGCCATTGGAGGCAGAATGAGAAAGCAAGGACCTTGGGGGGTGCCTCCCAAGGGACTTTTGTCACCTTGTAGCGGTGGTCGGTGCAGAACTTCACCGAGTTTTCTCTCTTTCTTTCTCTCAGATTTTCTGTCTGTATTCTTCTGGATTTCCAATCTCTTTCTTCCAATCTGGAATTCTTTGGAATACTCTCCTATTTATAGGCTTTTAGGTAGCCATTTAGGAGAAATTATGAGCCTTAATTGTCATAAAGCTACATAAAGGGAGGAGTTACAAGATTTATTTCTTTATTTTGTAACTCCTTTTTCTTGGTTTCTGATTGGCCGGTGGAGATTGAAGGCATTTAGTTGCCTTTAATCACCATGATGGTAGGAGTTTCATGGGTTAAATGCCATGAATCAATTGACTTGTAACTCCTGGATGCTTGCTTCTGATTGGGCCGTCCAAAAAAATGAATTAATGACAGCAATAAAGCTTACCAATTAATTACATTAAGTGGTCGCTGAGCAGTTGAAGAGTCGCGGGCCGTGTCGCATCTTTTGAGATTCATCTGGCGATGATCATCGATGGATCTTCATGTAGATCGACATCGGATGACCATGTAACTTCAGGCACTGATTGCCAACAGCGGGTCGGTGCCATCTGTCCTGTCGATTTTTTGATCGGTCGGGTAGAAAGCACACTTTTTTGGTTGACCGGTTGGCGATCAATGTTGATTTTGATACTCTTGAAGACGGACCCGTGATTTTGACGGATGCCAAAAGATTTGGTACCTTAAAAGTATGAATTTTGGAAAATCACAGGAGTTGGAAACTTCGAAATGCGAAAAAAGACGAAACACGGGCCTCTCCGGGGAAAATCCGGATACCCGGAGCTCCATGGTTGCCGGATGCGACCTAGGGGGAATTATCCCCTTTTGGTCCTGTGTCGCAACCGTTTTGATGTCTTTTCCAATTCTTTTTTCTTATGTATTTTTCTTGACAGTTTTGCACATTTGTTGGCTTGATTTTCCTGTAGAAACCTTGACGAGAATCCTTGCATTTTGGAGTGCAAAGTTTCCAATTTTCCGGAAAAGTCGAAGACTTTGTAGCGTAGAGCTGCCGATTTTTCGTCAGAAGCTAAAATTGGGTCAAACGATGTCGGAATGACCTGAAATTTTATGGTAGTGAAAGGGATCACGTACCATCTCGAGGCAAAGTTTTAAAGATGACATCAGGGATGTGGATTTGGGTTTTTATTTTTGACCTTCTGACCTAACAAGCTGTATATGGCAGGTTAGGGGGTCGGGTTTGATTTTGATCGTGTGACCCAATAAGCTATATGTGGAATGTTGGGGGGTCGATATTGGTTTTGATCTTGTGACCTAACAGGCTAATTTGGTTTGGATTTTTTGTGGAATGTCAATTTAAAGATTTTGACTCAATTTGGTATATGAGGCTGGATGGTTTGAATCTGGAAGCTCATGGAGCTTGGAATTCTTTTTTGTATGGTCCAATCAACTCAAAAGAGGCATGTAACCATTTTTGTATGCTCTTAGTAAGAGGGATTTCTCTTTGACTAAAAGCCCCCTTTTTTTTTGGTGCTTAGGTGGTCAAACCTGGCTCATATGGGCTAACCCATGGGACCTTAAGCTTTTGAAATTGGCTTAGATCTCATATGGTTTCACTTTTGTAAAGAATATCTAAGAATATCTCGTTTGGATAGAGAATATCTAATAATATCCTTACTTGGAGATAATCTCTCAGCTCCTTTTATTTTGGGAGAGAATATCTCAAATTATCTTTCTTTGGGAGAGAATATCTCAAATCTCCTATCTTTTAGGAGAAAATCTCTCATTGCTTGCTTTTGGGGAGAGAATCCCTTAAGATATCTAATTAGTAACACTCACCTCTTTCTTCTTTCCTTCCTTGGTTTACTCTCTTCTATAAAAGCAAGGGGAGGTTGGGTCTCTTGCTCTTATTGATTTCTTTTGCAAAAATCTCAAGAGGGCTTCAAGACCAAGAGTTCTTCAAGAATCTTCAAGCTTTTTTTCTTCTTCTCCATCAATGGCTTCAAGTAAGTTCTCTTTCTCAAGAAAACTCCGTGTAGAAAATAGGATGGTAAAAAAGAAAGTTTTTTTTTCTCTTTCTTTTCTTTTCCACGTGTTTTCTTTTTCCTTTTTTTCTTCTTTTACACGTGTCTTTTTTTTTGGGGCCGTACGGCCAAATCCGTACACGTGGCCTGTGGGCCAACCCTTTTCTTTTCTTTTTTTTTTTCATTTCTCTCTCCCTTTTTTTTTTGAAAAATTTTATCTTTTTTATTTTTTGCTCATCATGATAATGCTTTTTTTTTTTGCAAAACCAAGATGTTCATGCATGCATTTTTTGTAAATTGAATTGGTAGCATGATGTGATAGCATACCTGAAAGTTTTTACAAACCTGAGAATTTGGAGCTCGCAGTGATGTTGAGCCCTTCCTGATTTTGCGGAGACTTTGAGGTTTCAAAAGTTTAGAGTTTCGAAGCTCGCAGCGATGTTGAGCCCATCTTCAAACTTTCTATTTCTTTCGGGGTATTTCCTTTTTCTTCGAAATTGCCCCGGAGTCATGTCAAAATCTCGCCAGAATGAATAAGGGTAAAGAGCTTGCTATAAGCGTACATCGTCGATCTGCTAGATCTTCCAATTCTGCCGTTCAGCAGGCCTGGGAGATGGTCCAGTATGTTGAGAGAAACCTTAAAGAGTGCGACTCCCTCAATAGAGATGAAATGAGGTCAGCGACTGGTCGCTCTCAAGAATGAAGAATTCTATAAGATCATGGTAAGCAACCGTCCTTTGGTGATGGACGATCAGAGGATTTTGCACAAGCCTACCTTCTTCTTTGGTGATGCAGTCCCTGACGACGTGACATACCAGAGGAGATGTTTTCAGTTCTCTTACACAGCTGATGGTGAGGAGAGAACTATTGTTACCCGGTCGAAGTTTGATCGCACTATCTCGATTATAAGCCTTGCTCCCACGTGCTCTAAAAGGGAAGATCCTCCAAGCTGGGTAAAAAGGACAAATGTAATCAAGACCGGGGTTTTTGTTGGCGGTCCTCCTGGATATGCGAAGAAGTCGCTGCCCGACATGGACATGTGGATGTCGGCGAGCGGCTACCAGGGCTCTGATTATCCGTCGGTCAATTTGGGACCGGCAGGCCTTTGTATTTTCAGCGGTGGTGGCAACAATTAGGTGAAGCCTCTTCAACTTCGTGGCCATTTCAGTGCTGACTCCGAGTGGAAGTCATTGACTGATCGTGTCCTGCTGATTGGTGGCGCCATTTTGAAGGAAGTCGAGATCTTTGATGAGGTCCGCGCCTTTAGGGAGACCGTGATCCTTTCCGACGAGGCCTTCATGGCTATGTTGGAGTCATTCCTCCCACAAACCAATACCTTCGTTGTCACGAACGGTGAGAGTGGTATTTCTTTGAAGGAGTTGAGCGCCATTACTGGATTGCCCATCCTTAGCAAACTCTACGAGGAGTTCATGCCAATCAACAGCGTCCTTAAGGAGCAGTCGGAGGAGTTCAGGCTCCTGTACTTTCAGCTTGTCGCCTTCTACGATTTTTTGAAGGAAAAGGAGGGCTCGAAAGTAAGGTCCAGTAGTTGGAAGAGTTCTGGCTCTTCGTTCTCCAACTTTTTTGACAGTAGGGAATCTTCTGATAGCATGACCCTGGAAGCCAACGCTAAGGATCCAGGTTCGAAGAAGACCTCGGCTATGCAAGAAGAGTTGAGGGGTTTATTTGCGAGTACAGATGCCATTTGCTCTGACATTGCACTGCGGAGAGATCTTGCTATTTACCTCACTTATTGGCTAGGTGAGGCTATTTTTGCTGGAGGAGATGGAACGCACATCAGGCCGCATTGTATTTTTCAGGCTTGTCAGATGGCGTTTGGAGAGCGGCTTGCTTTGGTGCCAGCTCTTTACTCCTACTTGTGTACCGAACTACAAGCTGCTGCTTTCTTAGTTCGGCTTGAGCTTCCCATGAACAGGGTATTTTCGGCCCACATTTTCTATTCGTGGTATGTATACCACTGTCCTAGCTTCCATCGGCTGGGTGCTGCACAAGATGATGATCCTCTGATGATTCGACTGGCTAAGGGGAAAGCCGTATCCGAATCATTTTTGTTTGCCCGCATGGGATCCGACGGTTCAGAGATGTCGAGATGGGGCAGTCTTCATTGAAGCTTTCTCAAGAGTTGCGGAAGAAGGTTTTTGACTTTGGTGCCTCCCGAGACTCTACCAGGGTAGGGTCGGGAACACATTACTCCTTGACGAATGAAGAGAATGAGTGGATTTTCAGCATATGTCTCGGCACGATGGTGTACCGCAGACATCTTTTTATCGACATCTAGCCGTATGTACCTTCTCGCTTTGCGCTGCAGTTGGGCTTTTCTCAAGGCGTTGTTGGAGCGCCTTGAAGCATGGTAAAGCGCTTTGAAGGTTTGCAGGATGGGCGAAACGCATGGGCTTTTTATAGTACTGAAGACTCTACTACCATGATTTCTTATCCTGTGCTGTCGACTTTCCGGACTGCCGGCTTTGCGAAGTGTTCGTCAAAAGCTTTTTGGCATATCGGGGGCTTTCCAAGAAAGAGCTTGATGTGAAGCTGTCGTCTGGAAAAAGCTTTGGAAAGTCGGATGGCGTCCGGGGAGAAGAAGTTTGGGCCTTCCTTTCTGGAGAGAAGCACAAGATAGGCTTTCTTAGTGACCAGGGCGTCATTGGTTCTGAAGCTATTCGAGAAATACCTGATGAGGCTTTAGAGCAACTAGAACAGGAGGAAGCTGAGCTTGATGCTTGGATGCAAGCGACACAGAAGCGAGCTTCCATGGAGTTTACTGATAAGGGTAGACCATTGAGCGAGGAGTCAAGTGAGAGACCTAACTCTGACAGTGGGGCAGGTTCTTCCAAGAAGCGAGCCCGTAGAGGTAAGAGGAAGAGGAGTCAGCATCGCAGCAAGGAGCAACACGAAGACTCTCCTGATATGGAAGACCCTCTTACTATTAATGAGGAGGTGCCAGAGAATGTTGACGAGCCTCCAGAAAAGAGGAGCCGAGAAGAAGAGACCATCGGTGAAGGTATGATTCTTCCTCTTTCTCTTTCCATTTCTTTTAATGGAATTTTCCATGTTCTGAATTGCTTCCTACTTCTGTTTTTCTCTTCTTCTTTTTTTTTTTAGTAGAAGAAGAAGACTTGGCGATGCCTGAGGTTCCGACCGATGAGGCGGTGACGGATCCTGTGGGGGCACCTAAAGAAGAACTGAGGGACTCTGGAGTGAATCCAGAATCTCTAATTGGTATAACTTCTTTTGCTTTCTTTTTTTGTCTGTGACTTGATTTGCTAACATATTTTCTTTTGTCAGCTGACTTGCCACAGGATTCTGATGACTTTGAACCATTGATGGACGCAAATGTTGATGATGCTTCTGATGAGTTCATGGACGAAGAGAGTGTTCCGCCAGTCGTCGAAGAAGGTACTTGATAGTATAACCCTTATAATGATTTTTTTTAAAACAAGATCATATTCATACCTTTTTGTGTTTCATTGGCAGGTCTTGAAGTGACAGAAGAGAGTCCATCGCTTCCTTCAGAACCAGAGCAAGGGATGCTAGAGGTTGATCCGGATGTAGAGACTCCTAAAACCAATTCTGACACGGTTGAGGAGATATCTCGTGCTGAGATTCCTTCCCCAGCGGCTCCAACTAGAAAGAGTTCTTTTGTTACTCTTCCAACGGGTCATAACATGAGCAGCCGACCAACGGAGCGGGGCGAATCTTCGTCTGGGCCATCTCTTCTATTTGTAAAGAAGGTGTTGGCAGGGTTTTGAGCTCTTGGATCGAGACTCACCTTTTTGGACACTTGGATGCCGAATTTTGTATGATCCAGCATGTGCAGGAGATTTTCACTGATGCCGAAGAAGTTGGTCTGGACGTCACAGCTGCCAGGGTGATCATTGATAAGATCATTGCACTGGGTGATAAGTGGTTTGAGACCATGGACTTCCCTGATGACAAGTTCTTCAAGGAGATGTTCTTGGATCCTACTAACAAAGCTAAGTCTGACCTGAATGAGGTCACACAGAGCAGGAAGCAGGTAGTCCGAGAGAAGAACTTAGAAGAGCTAGCCATCATCGGGCTGAGGCATGACCTTAACATCCTTGATAGGGAGGTCGATGAGGCTAGGAAACGTCTTAAGCATCTGAAGGCACAAGTCGCTGCCAAGTGGGCTGCTATAACAGAGGCTCATGACAGGGAGAGTGCTCTGATTCGCAGGGTTGCAGATGCCGATCGAGTTCTAAAAAAGGAAGATTCAAGAAGACGGACAATGGCAAACTGCTTGGGATAAGCTTCCCGGTATAAAAGAAGGGTTACAGCCTTCTCCGGCATCTAATGGCAAGTTCCTGAAGAAGCGTGCCTTGAAAACTATGACAGCTGGGGCCAAGAGTTTGCTTGAGGAGCTGAAACTTTGGCTAGAGGCCATTTTTGGCTGAGCTCCTGATTTTTTGTAGCAGAAACTATCCTTTTTTTGGTACCACATGTATATTTTTGGTACTCTTTTTTTTTGTGTAGTGCTTGTAAACACTTTCTTTTTTTTTTCTTTTGGTACCACATGTATTTTTTGGTACTCTTTTTTTTTAATTTTCCCTACGCTCACTTAAATCTTTTGTGATGAAAGCAATTGCTAAATGGGATTTGATCAAAAGTTTGTCATTTTGTGAAAATTATTTGTCAAATGATTGTTTTGGCATGGGAGCCAAATTTTGTTTGTGGCTTGAGCCGATTTTGGCATGAGAGCCATTTTTTTTATGGCATTTATAGCCGAGTTTGTGGCATTGATTGCCGATTTTATTTTGTGGCATTGATAGCCGGTTTGCTAGCATTTATAGCCGGTTTTGTGGCATTGATAGCCGGGTTTTTTTTTTTTTTTCTTTTGTGAAAGCCAAGTTTTGGTTAGTGGCATTGATAGCCAATTTTGTTTTGTAGCATTTATAGCCAATTTTGGTGGCATTTATAGCCGGTTTAGTTTTTCAAAAATGTAAGTATCGACTAAAAGTTGTCTCCCTACTGAATGGTATTGCAAGTATCGATGGAATGTCACATCCTTACTCATTCGGTTGCGAGTATCGATAGAATGTCTCTTCATCGCGGATTTGGGTGCAAGTATCAATGGAATGTCGAATCCTTGCTTTTTAAAATTTTTGATTTTGTGGGTACTGACTTGATGTCGTTTCCCCACGATTTTTTAAATTTGCGGTTTTCTCGAACCTTTGGGTTGTGGATATCAACTAAAATGTTGCATCTCTACGATTTCTTTGTTTTTTCGAACCTTTGAAATTTGGGTTGTAGATATCAACTGAAATGTTAGGTCTCCATGTTTTTTTTTTTTTTTGGATTTTGCAAGTATCGACGAAATGTCGCTTCCCTGCGATTTTGGAAGTGTCGAACATGGTTCGCATGCTTCCGATTTGTGCGAGTATCGACTAAGTGTCACTTTCTTGCGGTTTTGAAAAACCATTTTTTTGTTTTAAACACAAGAGGGTCGTAAATTTTGACCTAAAATCATTTTGGCGGTAAAAGGTAGGGTGGACTAGGGTAGAAATCCCTGAATCCAAATTTTGTTTCAAACCATGAATTTTGGGTTCAAGGATCGAAAATTTTTGGTCAAGTCAGGGAGAGGCTCCTAAACTTGGAATTTTTTGAACAATGAAACGATGAAAGTAAACAGTGTTTGAATTTTTAAATTTTTTAACATTTGATATGAAAATTCTAAAAAGAGTGGGTTTGACGAGTGAGTACCTGGAAATAAGTTTTGGCCGTACAGGCATTGCTCTTACCCAGTTGGATAAGTCATCAAGGGTAGTACCGCTTTAAGTACTTGCCATTGATGGGCAACATACATCTGTCACCCTCCATGTTTAGGAGTGCGTATGTGCCGTTGGAGAAAACCTTGTCGATGACATAGGGCCCCTCCCATTTTGGCTCAAACTTGCCTTTGGACTTATGAGCGAAGACCATTGGTCTTTTTACCGTAAAACCAAGTCATCCTTTTTGTAGGCGTTGCCTGACCTTCTTGTTGAAAGATCCTGCCATGTGTGCTTGGTAAAGGTCAATGCTTTATCGAGCTTCGAGCCGTCTCTCATCGAGATTGTCCAGCTCATGGAGTCGCAATTTGACATTATTTTCTTGAGTCATGTCATTTTGCAAAGATACCCTCAAGGAAGGAATTTGTACTTCCAAGAGTACGACAACCTCGCATCCATAGACCAAAAAGAATGGTGTGCTATGGGTTGGTCCTCGAACGGTAGTTCGATAGGCCCACAAAGCTTCAGACAGTTTGTCGCTCCAGTCTCTTTTGTGACTAGAGACCATTTTTTTAGGATTTTGTAGAGTGTATTGTTGAAAGCTTCTGCTAATCCATTAGCTACCGGATTGTATGGAGTCGAATGACAGCTTTGGATTTTGTATTTGTCGCAGAACCTGTAGAATCGATGATCCCGGAATTATGGTCCATTATCATGGACGACTCTTTTGGGTATGCCGAAATGACAAATGATGTTGGTACGCAGGAACTGAATGACTGATGAGGTCTTCATTTCGTTGAGCGCAAATGCTTCTAACCACTTGGAGAAATAATCCGTAGCAGCGAAGATGAAGCGATGACCTTTACTTGAAGGGGGAGAAATAGGACCAATGATATCAATACCCCAGGCTTCGAAAGGCAATGAGATCGCTGTAGGATGTACCCATTCTGGAGGCATGTGAATGTAATCTCCGTGAACTTGGCATTGTTGGCAGCGCTTAGCAAATTACATTGCATCAGCTACCATGATAGGCCAGTAATAACCTAACCTTTTTATCTAATCGTAGAGCTTGGGACCAACTTGATGGGCTCCACAAAGACCAGCATGAACTTCTTTGAGTGTTTCTTCGGCCTCTTGATGTGACAAGCAGCGTAAAAGTACTCCGTTGAAAGATTTCCTGTAAAGGATTTTTTGAAGGAATATCCAAATGAAATCTCGGGGCTCGCCTTTTGATGATTACCCGTTCTTTTGGATCTTTAGGTAGGATTCCGAACATAGTGTAATCAATGAATGGATCACTCCAGTCGCCGATTGAAAGTTGAAGGATAGAGATCCGACTTCCAACCACTCAGTGGCATTCATCAACTGCTTGGTGTGTGTTAAGAGGAGGGATGATTCTTCTCTCGCACACTGTGATTTGCATGTTTTCCCGTTCTTGGATTGCCATAGATGCGGCAAGTCCAGCCAAGGCATCTGCACGTATGTGTTCACCTCTACGAATGTGGGTGATGTGACAGATGTTAAACTTTTGCAGAAGCGATTGTGCCTTGTTGTAGTAAGGCAGTAGATCAGGCTTCCTGACTTCAAATTTCTGATTCATCTAGTTGACGATCAGTTGAGAGTCTCCAAAGACTTCCAGCACGGTGATGCCAGATTCGATGGCGAGTTCCAATCCTAGGATTAGAGCTTGATATTCAACTGCATTGTTTGTGCACGATTCCAGTAGCGAGAAAGCGTGTGGAATCATGTATTTGTCGGGGCTAATAAAAAGGATGCCAAGTCCCGAGATCAGTTGTCTTTTTTCATTTGTCCTGATTGCACCGTCAAAGTACATGTCCAGGAGGCATTTTATGAGAAAGTCTCCACATTGTAGGCTGGTTCATCTGGGAGATCATCTCTGAGTGGAGAATCTTTAGACAATGGATGCTCTGCGAGAAAGTCCGCTAGAGCTTGGTCTTTAATTGCATTTTGCGGTACATACCTAATATCAAATTGTGACAGAAGGATGGACCATTTTGCCAGTCGGGCATTGAGAGAACCTGTTTTTGTGACAAGGACCTTCAAGAGGTTGATCCTCGAGACTAGGTAGACTGTGTTGGAAAGCAAGTAGTGACGTAGCTTTTGTACGGCGAACATCACTGCAAAGCACTCTTTTTCGACTGGAGAGTAGCAATGCTCTGCACCTACTAGCATGCGGCTGAGGTAGTATAGAGCAGCTTCTTTTCTTTTATCATTTTCTTGTGCAAGTAGAGAGCCTAGTGAGTGATCAAGGGCTCTTGTGTACAAGATGAATGGTTTTCCAGAGTTAGGAGCAGCTAACACTGGAGGTTAGGTCAGGTATGACTTGATATCTTGGAATGCAGCTTCACAGTCAGCATCCCAGACAAAGTTTACACCTTTTTTCATCAACCGGGAGAATGGATGGCATTTCCCCAAAAGATTGGAGATGAACCGTCTAATGTAGGCTAATCTCCCTTGAAGTCCTTTGAGTTCTCTAAAGGTTCTTGGAGAGGGCATTTCTAGGATAGCCTTGACTTTTATGGGGTCAAGCTCTATTCCAGCTTTTCGAACTAGGAATCCGAGGAACTTACCCGACGAGATGCCGAAGAAGCACTTCAGAGGATTCATTCACAGTTTGTGTTTGCGAAGCCGGAGGAAGACTTCTCGAAGATCTTTGAGATGGTCTTCTTTTCTTTTGCTTTTGACAGCGAGGTCATCAACGTAACATTCGACCGTCTTGTGCTTATTATCTTGGAATTTTTTCATCATAGCCCTCTGATATATGGCACCAGCATTTTTCAGATCAAATAGCATGACAGTGTAGCAATACACGTCAAATGGGGTCTGAAAGGATGTGTGTTTTTCATCTTCAGGATGCATCTTTATCTGATTGTAGCAAGAGAAGCCATCCATGAATGTCATTCGTTCAAATCCGCAGGTATTGTCAATCATTACCTCTGGTATGGGGAGCGGGAATTCATCTTTAGGGCATGCGCCATTCAGGTCTCTATAGTTAATACAGACCATGATCTGCCCGTTTTTCTTTATCACGGGGACAATGTTGGCCAACTATTCAGGATGTTGTTCCTCACGGATGAAGCCGACGCTTTTGAGCTTTTGAACTTCTTGTTCAATTTTATCCGTCACGTCTGGACAAAATCTTCTTTGGCCCTGCTTGACAGGCTTGATGTCTTCTTGAAGATTGAGTTTGTGGACTGCTACTTTGGGATTTAAGCCAGGCATTTCAGCGTAAAACCATGCGAAGCAATCGATAAACTCATGAAGAAAAGCGATATACTTAGGTAACTCATCATCCTTTATATTCTTGCTTATGAATACAGGACGTGGGTTATTTGGTGTTCCCAAGTCTATCTTTTGAATAGGATCTTTGTTGGAAGGTTCGAAGGTGGTTCATCCACAATATTTTCGGAGGCTTCCAGCTTAACGAAACCTTCTAGGGTTTCAAGGGCATTTCCAGACCAACGTTTTGTTCCTTTCCATGGGTCTTCTCGATCGGTGATCTTCTCAAGGCTTGCTATGAGATGGTCCCAATCGCCTGTTGAAACCGGGTCGAAGTAAGGTACTTCTTTTCGAGATGAGGGTTCTTCTGGGTAAGAATACCATACGTCTGTGTTATCGAACAATTCATGTTCATCATCAGAGAATTCGTACCAATTAGATGAGCTTCCTGGATCTTTGTCAGGTGACTCATCGTAGAGATATCTAGGGAGATCGATGTCTTCATGGACTTGAGATGTTGAGGATTGGTCAGCAAATTGACTTTTTAGCCTTTGTGTCAACTGTCTCAGGGGGTTGTCAGGATCATACCCGAACCAATGTGAAGACTTTTCTCCATAACTATAGAGTCTCCAATCTTCCAGCTGGTCTTTGGTCAAGCCAGGCCCCAATGGTGTGAGAATACCGCGGCCTTCTCCCAAACCGACTGGGTTTTGAGCGTCATTGCCCATTTTCTTCATAATAGCTTGTGCCACATGACTATATAAGGATAGTTGAGGCATACCTTCATTTTGGAAAGGTTCAAGCATGGAGTTTGATAAAGAAGCATCTAATCTATGGAAGAAGATCGGCTTTTCCTTTGCTGAAGTTGCTGGAACAACAAAGGAAGCTGACGTAGGATGTTTCTTAGCCTGCCTTCGCTGTTGAGCTATAGGCTTTGTTTTCACGACCTCCCAAATTTCATCTTCCAGGAGATCGGGATGTACCCATATGGGTTGTCCGTCTGGCGTCGGGTAAGGAACCAGTTCTTCGGACGCTTGGATTGTGTTTATCACCTTGAAGGAAGTAGTGATCTTCTTCTTTAGAGATTTTGGTGTTTATCCACATGACACCATGTTGACGGAGGCAGACCCATAGTTTTTGTCAAAGGTGATTACTCCGTTTTTCGACAACTCGTTTATTTTCTCCATCACAACGAAGCATTGATTGAGAGGATGCGAGATTATCTGGCGGTATGGACCGTACCGAGGATCGTTGGTTTTGCCAACATCTCCCGGTCTTTTGGGTTCAGGCAAGGTGAGCTTGCCGTTTACCACGAGAAACCCGAAGATTTCATCAACATCTTCATCGAATGGGTATTTCTTTTCTTCTCGCTCTTTGAAGGCATCTGAGAGTTCAGGTCTCTTACCAGCAGCGTTGTTTTCAACTTTCTTTAGTGGCTGAGGAGCTGACTTGGTCTCCACATTGATGACCTCTTTTTTCTTTGGTTTAGAAGTTGCAATGGCGGTTGGCTCTTTTCTTGATGATTTCTGACTGTTGAGGTCTTTGATCACCGTTTTAGCTTCCATGGAAGCTTCTAGGAGTTCTTCTAGGTTCTTTGATTTGTTGTCGATGATCATGGACCAGATTCTAGCTCTCATGTTGTTTCGGCAGATGTTGACTGGCGACGCTTGTGGCAGTACATCAGACCATTTTATGCCATTGCTTTCCACTTGTGAATGAAGTCATATGTCACAAGCGTGTCTCTAGCATAGCCCAGTTTTGGATTAAGTCCTCTGGAAGAGTGGAGTACCAATCAAATGCCGTACCTTTTAGGGTACTTGCAAAGAGGCGGATCTTGAGTGCATCTTGATCCACGATACCTCCCGTCAAGATCTTGAAGTGGATGACGTGCTATCTGGCTGATCGTTTCCCCGTATATCTTTGGAGAGTAGAATGCTAGAATTTTGTTGGGAATGGGACCGAGTCAATCCATAAGGGATATGGTGGTTTGACCCCATGCTCCTTGAGTATATCCTTTTCTTTAGCTTTTGCGATGATACTGTCTACGTCCTTTTTGGTAAGGGTACGTGTGTTGACACTAAAAATGTTACTTTGCTTCTTCAAGATCCAGAAAACTGCATGAAGTCACAACCTGCCATAAATAGACAATGCTACTTCCAAAAAATCAAATCTTGTCAAAATTAAACAAAAACTGCAAGATCCTTCAAGACAGCCAAAAGAGGAGTACACAAGAAGTTTCGGGCCATTTCAAGATCATTTGGCCAAACTTCGCTTCTCCGGTAGCTGAAAAGGAGCTCTCGGTGGCGAAAGCATCGGAGACACCAAATCTTCGATCAGAGCCGATGGATGGTCTCAAAATGCTTCCAAAAGGCTCCACGTTAAGTTTCGAGTCAAATCGACAACATTTAACCCTACATCAACCCTCGAACAGCTAAATCAAGCCTCTCGGTGGCGAGAACCTCCGAGGTCATCACTCATCAGATAGAGCACATGGACGGCTTCAAAATGCTTATAAAGGGCTACACGTCAAATTTCAGGTCATTTCGACAACATTTGACCATACTTTGCGCTCGGAAGCCAAATTAGGCCTCACGGCAGCGAAGCTCCCCGGGACCATGGTTTCCAAGATAGAGCCTGTGGATCATCTTAAAATGACTCTAATAGGTTCCCTGTCAAATCTCAAGTCAATCAGACATCGGTTGACCCAAATCAAGCCGCGACATCTTCATCGCGACAAAAGCAAGTCTAGTAGTAATAGGACCCCAAACGGCTTTAAAAATCAAACAAAAGCCTATGGTTGGTCTTATTTCTTGCTCAGCAGGCTTTACCCCAAATTTCAGGTCATTCCGACATCGTTTGACCCAGTTTCAGCTTCTGACGGAAAATCGATAGGTCTGCGCGACAAAGTCTTCGACTTTCTCTAAAAATTGGAAACTTTGCAAAACAAAATGCAAGGATTCTCATCAGGTTTTCTATAGGGAAATCAGGCCAATAAATGATAAAAAAAATGTCAAGGAAATATACAGAAGAAAAAAGAATAAAAAAACAGTAAAAACGGACACAAAACGGGACAAAAGGGGGGAAACCCCCCAGGGTCGCAGGCCCCTACGACCCTGGCCCAGGTGGCCCGGGGTCGCCAGCGACCTTGGGGCCTGGGAACGTCGGGAGGGCCCCGAAAACCCCATTTTTCGCCGTTTTTTCGCGATTCGAAGCGTCCATCCTCTGGTATTTTCTAAAATTTATACTTTTGAGACACCAAATCCTCTGACATTCGTCAAAACACGGGTCAATCATCAAGAGTATCGAAATCAACATTGATCGCCAACCGGTCAACTAAAAAAGTGTGCTTTCTACCCGACCGATCGAGAAATCGACAGGACAGATGGCACCGACCCGCTATTGGCAACCAATACCTGAAGTTACGTGGTCATCTGATGCCGATCTACATGAAGATCCATCATTGATCATCGCCAGAAGAATCCTAAAAGACGCGGCACGGCCCGCGACTCTTCAACTGCTCGGCGACCACTTAATGCGATTAATTGACTAGCTTTATTACAGTCATTAATCCATTTCTTTGGATGGCCCTATCAGAATCAAGCATCCGGGAGTTACAAGTCAAGCGATTCATGGCATTTAACCCATGAAACTCCTCCCATCATGGCGATTAAAGGCGATTAAATGCCCTCAATCTCCTTCGGCCAATCAGAAGCCAAGAAAAAGGAGTAACAAAATAAATGAATTAAATCCTGTAACTCCTCCCATTATGCGGCATAATGACAATAAAAGCCCATAAACCCTCCTAAATGGCTACCAAAAAGCCTATAAATAGGAGAGCACTCCAAGAAGAAAGGACACAACACAGAAAACACACAACAGACTGCAGAAAATCCGAAAACTCAGACAGAAAAAGGCATCAGAAATCTAAGAGAAAGAAAGAGAGAAAAATCTACGGAAGTTCTACACCGACCACCGCTACAAGGTGACAAAAGTCTCTTGGGGGGTACCCCCCCTCCCAAGGTCCTTGCCTTCTTCTTCTGCCTCCAATGGCTTAGACGTGGCTTTTCAGCCCTTCTACTTGGCTTTTTATTGGACATAGGACTTCCTCTTGGTCTTTGTCCTCTAAAAACCTGAGGTTATACAAAGCCAAGCGAATCAATAGCATCCTCTGTTCTCATCTGCATGGATGATGGTGAAGGCCACATATGGCTTGCGACCGTCAATATGAACGGGTCCCCCACAGTCTCCTGAGAAGTTAGATCCTCCTTTTCTTGCTTTTCATTGTAGTTTGTATTTTTTCAAAAGAGACAAAAATCACAACTCTTGTCTTTTATTATTGACAAGGACTGTAAATCGGCTATATACGCCAAAATCGGCTATAAACACCAAAAATCGGCTATAAATGCCAAAAAAACCGCCTTTCACGGCAAACCAAGAAAATTTATCTTTTCTTAAATATATGTGCAATGGAAAACTTAAAAGAAGTTGATTTCTTTTTTACTTGCGAAGGTCGATCTCTGGATCACCACTTACAATTCCAAGTAAAAATAGAAAATCTGGCACACCCACACAAAAAAAATGTTGATGCAAGCCTTTGCCCCCCGGTTACGAAAGGGTCGGATCCAACGGACTCCCACGTCCGTCGACCTCGGTAGAACCGAGCAAAAGCGCTGTCCATCAAGCTGGAACACCCGGTGGGACCCGTTCATTTAAGAACACGATGTGAGAAATGAAACATTTGCATATCATATCTATTGCTCTATGCTCATACTTCTTTTCTTGATTCCTTGGCAACTTTCTAATTGGTGGCCTATGTTGGATTCCGCATCTAAAAAAAATGAGATGAGATTTTTTGAAAATTTCTAATTCTTTGAATTTATTTCCACTCTTTCTCTTTTCAACAAAAAAAAAATCAGATTTTTCATTTTGGATTCAAAATTGAGAAACCTTGATCCTTTCCTATCGTTCATCGTGCTTGCAGAAATGTTGAGCCTGTTCGACTAAGGTTTTGGGCCATCGTTTCTCTTCGATGAGTTCATTAAATATCTAAAAAAAAAACAAAAAAAATCAGATTTTTCATTTTGGATTCAAAATTGAGAAACCTTGATCCTTTCCTATCGTTCATCGTGCTTGCAGAAATGTTGAGCCTGTTCGACTAAGGTTTTGGGCCATCGTTTCTCTTCGATGAGTTCATTAAAAATCTAAAAAAAAAACAAAAAATCAGATTTTCAGTTTGGATTCAAAATTGAGAAACCTTGATCATTTCCTATCGTTCATCGTGCTTGCCGAAATGTTGAGCCTGTTCGACTAAGGTTTGTGCTATCATTTCTCTTCGATGAATTCATTAAAAATCTAAAAAAAAAAATCTAAAAATCAGATTTTTCAGTTTGGATTCAAAATTGAGAATCCTTGATCCTTTCCTATCGTTCATCGTGCTTGCAGAAATGTTGAGCCTGTTCGACTAAGATTTTGGGCCATCGTTTCTCTTCGATGAGTTCATTAAAGATCTTTAAAAAAAACAAAAAATCAGATTTTTCAGTTTGAATTCAAAATTGAGAAACCTTGATCCTTTCCTATCGTTCATCGTGCTTGCAGAAATGTTGAGCCTGTTCGACTAAGGTTTTGGGCCATCGTTTCTCTTCAATGAGTTCATTAAAGATCTAAAAAAAAAGGAAATAAAAAAAAAAACATAAAAAAAAGAGACATAGACCACTATGGTTAAACCAACTGCATTCTTTGACCATGGTTGATTCAAGAAAAGCCTTGTCCAGAGTGTGGAAACAGCTTTACTGTTCTAGGCAAGGGTCCTCCAAACGGGTTCATTAAGTAATCCTACCCTTACCTGGGGGCAACTCTATCAATTGAGATTTCATAAGACCGGGTTAGGAGGCCTATGTGTACTCTCTCGTCTTTTAAATAAAATTTTTTCAATATAAAAATTTTAAAAAAATAAAAATTTTAAAATAAAAAATAAAAAATAAAAATTTTAACATAAAAAATCTTAAAAAAAATAAATAATAAATAAATAAAAAGATTTAAAAAAAATCTTCAAAAAAAAAACTTCCGTCATTTTGGGTTTCGATTGGAGAAATCTTGGTCTTCTCCTTTTTTGGCACTGGCGCTCGCGGAAATCGCTGAGCCCGTGTTCAAATTGGAGTGCCTTTTGCTCTCTTTGATGAACCCGATATTGGCCTTTCAAAAAAAAAAACTCGTCATTTTTGGATTCAGATCCGAGAAAATATGATTCATTTCCTTCTGAATACTGGCTCTCGCGAAAATCGCTGAGACCGTATTTGGATCGAAATACCAGCTGCTCTCTTTGATGAATCCAATCTTGACCTTTCAAAATAGGAAATCTCATCTCATGGATGCGGTCTTCAAACATTTGTGTCTAGCGGTACTAGTACGCCCTTTCAGGGTCTACTGTATTCGCGACCGGCACATTTGTAACTCTAACTTTATATTCTTCTTACCTCGAGCAAGCTCTGCTTCTCGATAAGTCGAATTTAAGTTCACAATTGCTTCTAGCAGTCACTGGGACGCTCATTCTGGGCTTACCATACCTGTGATCAGAACAATTGTACCCTCTATGGCTTTCTGCCTTCTTCATGTTGCTTGGGTCATCTCCCTCGAGCAATTTGAAAAGACAAAACCATAGAACTTCCCATTTATGATCATTATATTCTTGTGATTACTAATGGATGTGGTCTTGTTTCAGAAACTTTTCGAAAACTAACAATGGCAGCTTCACTAACCATTAGCTTCGACGAGAACAAGCACCAACTTATGCTTCAATAGAAGCAAACTACGCGCACCTACAAGCGCCCCATCAGCTGCCGAAGCGTCAACTCCCTCGGCAACTCTCTGAACTCCGGGTCGACCTCGACTCCCCGGACTATCGTCTTTGGGATGCTGGGACCATTCCCACTTCCCGAAGAACAAACTGCTCCTTCCAAGAAGCAGAAACTCGCCTCTCAACGTGTCACTACCGTGACACCAAAGGCGAGCACTAGAAGCCCCGAAGCCCGTGGCAGCCCCACGAAGCCTCGACCAGCAAACGACCAGGTCTATCCCAAGACTTGGTCCCCAAGACCTTCACTAAAACAAAGAAGGTCCCAAACATCCACCAAGTCAGCATTCCTGGCCCCACTCAAGGAGAACCAGTTCTACCCTCTTGTTTACATGAAAGAGGAGACACCCATCTCCAACATGACTCCCAAGTCAACCCAGCATGAACCTGTTTGTTCCTACAAGCCCAAAATCAAGTCATGCATCACAAGGCCTCTGCAATGACCTGCTAAGGCCAACAAACCTGCAGTTCGACCCTTCATCTCTACAGGGGCCGAACTCCAAAAATTCAAAGCTTCGCTGCAACAGGCGAAGGACCGGGTTCGCATCCTGTCCTTGCCCAGCTACAAAGAAGACAGGCTCGGCTGCTGTGCCCGAGGGAGCACATCCTTCATCGTCAAAGCCGAGCCAGAGCTGACCGAAGCTCAAATTGCTCATCGTATACGCCGCAGCGCGTCATATCAGCAAAAGAGACTAGAGAAGCAAAGGACCCAGCCTCCTACGCTTCAAGTCTCTCCCAAATGGGTCGAAAAAGAAAGACCCAGCCAAGTTGCTGCCGTCCATATGGTTGGAAAAACCAGAAGGCGCCAAAAGTCAGTAACAAAAATCCATGTTCGACGTCCGATGACCTGCAACGTCTCCAGGACAAGAAGACATTCGGAAGAATCCCCTGCTCCTTCAAGCAAAGGACGGTAGAGTGATCCTTCCTCAAGCTGTTCTTCAAAAAGAATGAGCCCCGGCTCAGTCACTAGGACAGTTTCTTCGTTTGAATCCCGAAGGATGAACGTCTTGGCTACAAATTCTGAGCCACCACCCCGCAATCCACCTCAAGATGATGCGATCACACGCATCCAGCAGTTGGAACAAGACCAGCAGAGGATTGAAACTCTGATGGAAAACCTTCTCCTCGCCTTCCAAAATCAGGCGAACAATGAACCTCCTCCGAATCATTAAGACAATGAGGTAAATGGAGAAGAAAATGAGTCACGCGCCCTTACCAAAAAGGACGTAAACCGTATCCTCGCCAAAGCAAAAGAAGAGGATATACTCAAGGAGCATGGGATCAAGCCACTATATCCCTTATGGATGGACTCGGTCCCGTTCCCCACAAAATTCAAGCATCCTACTCTCCAAACATATACGGGGAAAGGATCAGCCAGACAGCACGTCATCCACTTCAAGATCCTGATGGGAGCTATCGCGAATCAAGATGCACTCAAGATCCGCCTCTTTGCAAGTACCCTAAAAGGTACGGCGTTCGATTGGTACTCCCCTCTGCCGGAGGACTCCATCCATAACTGGGCCATGCTAGAGACACGCTTCCTGACTTACTTCAAAGGTGAGGATCATCCTGCTACTATGGCTCAGTTGTGCAGCCTAAAACAGGGGGAGAATGAGTCAACATATGACTTCATTCATAAGTGGAAAGCAATGGCATACAAATGCTCTGATGTATTACCACAAGCGTCGCTAGTCGACATCTGCCGAAACAACATGAGAGCTAGAATCCACTCCATGATCATCGGCAACAAATCAAAAAACCTGGGAGAACTCCTAGAAGCTTCCATGGAAGCTGAAACGGTGATTAACGACCTTAACAGTCAGAAATCATCAAGAAAAGAGCCAACCGCCATTGCAACCTCTAAACCAAAGAAGAAAGAGGTCCTCAATATGCAGACCAAGTCAGTTCCTCAGCCACCAAAGAAAGCTGAAAACAAAGCTGCTGGTAAGAGACCTGAACTCTCAGATGCCTTCTAAGAACGAGTAGAGATGAAATACCCGTTTGATGAAGATGTTGATGAAATCTTCGGGGCTCTTGTGGCGAACGGAAAGCTCACTTTGCCTGAACCCAAAAGACCGAGTGATGTTGGCAAAACCAATGATCCTCGGTACTGTCCATACCACTAGATGATCTCGCATCCTCTCAATCAATGCTTCGTTGTGAGGGAGAAAATAAACGAGATGTGGAAAAACGGAGTCATCACCTTTGACAAAAACTATGGGTCTGCCTCCGTCAACATGGTGACATGTGGACAAACATCAAAATCACCGAAGAATAAGATCACTACTTCCTTCAAGGTGATAAACACAATCCAAGCGTCCGAGGAACTGGTTCCTTACCCGACACCAGACGAACAACCCATATGGGTACATCTCGATCTCCTGGAAGATGAAAATTGGGAGGTCGTGAAAACAAAGCCTACAACTCAATAGCGAAGGCATGCTTAGAAATATCTCCTCAAGCTTAAACGGCAAGAGAAGACCCAGCCAAAACAAGAAGTCCAGGCTTCCTCTACGGTTTCACTGGAGGCAACAAAAACGTCCCTTCAAGAGACTTCAAAGGGGGTAAGAAAATTCACTCTCAGTGATTTCATGCCACCTCAATTAAAAGAAGCCACGCAGGAGGCATCATACTCTTGCAATTCGGTAGTTGGATTCTCCATTGATGGATACGAGTCCAGCGACACTGATGATGGATTCGAGTCCAACTACACAAACGAATGGGAGGAGTTCCTTGAAACAGGAGAATATCTCTCCGATGAAGAATGGGTTCCACTACGTCAAAAACGCTAAAAAACCATAGCCAATGGCCGTGGTCTTTCCCTTTTAGCCACAGATATGACCATGGCAATTGCCGTGGCGAAGAATGGTGTAGTATTTCAAAAGCCACAGCTCGAACCTGTGGAAAATTTAAAAATTACCACAGCCATTACATGTGGATAACAATAAAATAAAACCACACACAAAACTGTGGTTGTTTTACTTTTTAAAAAAAAAAAAAACCACAACTCGAACCTGTGGCAAATTTAAAAATGACCACAGCCATTACATGTGGATAACAATAAAATAAAACCACATACAAAACCGTGGTTGTTCTGAATTTAAAAAAAAAAAAAAACCACTGCCAATGCCGAGGTTTTTTTATTTTTATTTTAAAAAAATATTTTAAAAATAAAAAATGCACCTGTTTTATACCAATAAGAATAAACTAAATCAATCTTCCATAACAATAATTAAATGGTTCTTCCAAAACATCCAACCCAAACTGGTATATAATAATAAAACATCCAACATTATTTCAAACAAACATACAATAATCAATCATCTATCAACTAAAAGATTAACATAATTAACAATGTATCCATCCATCACTAAATTTAATGTCTCAAAATATTAAATTGAAAATGTTAAATGGAGATGATCCTAAATTCAGGCCAATCTATGGCATCGCCTGGTGTGAGGTCTTCCATCTTGCCTTGTCCGTTTATCAAGTTAAGATTCCCATCAACGATCTCATCTAAAATGATCCTTTTCCAACTTGATTCTTCAGCAGACTCATTTGAGTGTCTTCCATATGCGACACATGTATTTTTTGTCAAATGCAACAATTTTAGCAAAGGTGAACTTGATTGATCAGTGGTTGCTTGGTCAGATTGTGCCTCCTGACATGAGGAATCTTGCCTTACCTACATATATTATATATTAAGAAAAGTGAGTAATTCATCAATAGGATATTTAATTATGTTAGGGGATATATTATTAATGTAAAATAAATAAAGTACCTGAGATGAACTCCCATGATTACTCGAAAATCGAGTCTGTCCCCCACCACGAGATGCAAGAATTTGTTGCATTTCCCTCATATGCTCTTTCAGCTGTTCCACCTCAGTATGAAGGGTGACATTCGACTTCTTCTCCCGCTCTAATGCTCTCTTATAAGGAGCTGAACGCGAAATGGTATACTTAGAAATTCCTGAACCCATGCCCTTCACGTGTCCACGAGTATCACGACCACATACCCGTACCACCGGGTCTTGGTCCAATGTCCTTGTGCAAAGGAAGGGTTATTCTCATGTATTACGCGAACTCTTTCCTGTAAAATGAAAAACATAATAAGGTTTTAAACTCTGAACAATAATAAAGTTTTAAACTATGAACAAGTATGCTTTGTAAGAAAATGGTGCATGAACAAAAAAAATAAATGAAAATGGTGCATGAACAAGTCTGAAACTGAGTTTTAAAACCATGGCACCATTTTAGTTGGGACTGACATTATTTGGTTAAAGGTGGTCAATGCCTTCACCCATGTGGGATTATCGCTACGATTTTCTTTGAAAGATGGATGAGGAAGATATAACTTTAGAAAAATAGAAGTCATAACTTTAGAAAATTTTTGACAGAGTCTCCCCTGTATTTCGGGCCCCAAAAAATATCTTGGGTGCACAAATGTATTACCTGTTAATAGAACACTTCATATATATAACTCCAATGCCCCTCAAAACTCCAATATCAACAATCCATATCACCACATCACATAGTACTTAAAACACTTCATATATATAACTCCAATGCCCCTCAAAACTCCAATATCAACAATCCATATCATCACATCACATAGTACTTACATAATGAATTTAAGAATGAGAATTCTTATATAACTTAAAAACAAATAAAAAATTGATGACTTGTAAATGTGATAATCCCGTAACTAAACTTAGTGCCAATGCAGTAAATTGGAATTATGTCTGAAAGATGGATGGGGAAGATATAACTTAGAAAAATAGAAGTCGTAACTTTAGAAAATTTTTGACAGAGTCTCCCCTGTATTTTGGGCTCCAAAAAATATCTTGGGTGCACAAATGTATTACATATTAATAGAACACTTCATATATATAACTCCAATGCCCCTCAAAACTCCAATATCAACAATCCATATCACCACATCACATAGTACTTAAAACACTTCATATATATAACTCCAATGCCCCTCAAAACTCCAATATCAACAATCCATATCATCACATCACATAGTACTTACATAATGAATTTAAGAATGAGAATTCTTATATAACTTAAAAACAAATAAAAAATTGGTGACTTGTAAATGTGATAATCCCGTAACTAAACTTAGTGCCAATGCAGTAAATTGGAATTATGTCTGAAAGATGGATGAGGAAGATATAACTTTAGAAAAATAGAAGGCATAACTTTAGAAAAATTCCGACAGTCTCCCCTGTATTTCGGACCCTGAAAAATATCTTGGGTGCACAAATGTATTACCTGTTAATAAAACACTTCATATATATAACTCCAATGCCCCTCAAACCTCCAATATCAACAATCCATATCACCACATCACATAGTACTTAAAACACTTCATCTATATAACTCCAATGCCCCTCAAAACTCCAATATCAACAATCCATATCATCACATCACATAGTACTTACATAATGAATTTAAGAATGAGAATTCTTATATATCTTAAAAACAAATCAAATTGGTGACATGTAAATGTGATAATTCCCTAACTAAACTTAGTGCCAATGCAGTAAATTGGAATTATATTTTTCTTACTGTTTCTTCGCAGGAAGCAGAACCATCCTGATGGACCGCGCTCCCGGATGCCCGGGTTCCTACCGAGGTCGGCGGACGTGGGAGTCCGTTTGGTTCCGACCCTTTCGTAACCGTGGGGCAAAGGGGGGCGTGCATCAACATTTCTTTTTTTGTGGGTGTGCCAGATTTTCTATTTTTACTTGGAATTGCAAGTGGTGATCCGGAGATCAACCTTCGCAAGTAAAAAGGAAATCAACTTCTTTCAAGTTTTCCATTGCACATATATTTAAGAAAAGAGACATTTTCTTAATTTGCCGTGAAAGGCGATTTTTTTGGCATTTATAGCCGATTTTTGGCGTTTATAGCCGATTTTTGGCGTTTATAGCCGATTTTGGCATTTATAGCCGATTTACAATCCTTATCAACAATGAAAGACAAGAATTGTGATTTTTGTCTCTTTTAAAAAAATACAAACTACAATGAAAAGCAAGAAAAGGAGGATCTAACTTCTCAGGAGATTGTGGGGGACTCGTTTAGATTGACGGTCGCAAGCCATATGTGGGCTTCGCCATCATCCATGCAGATGAGAACAGTGGATGCTATTGATTCGCTTGGCTTGGCTATAACCTCGGGTTTTTAGAGGACAAAGACCAAAGGAAGGTCCTATGTCCAATAAAAAGCCGAGTAGACGGGCTGAAAAGCCATATCTAAGCCATTGGAGGCAGGAGGAGAAGGCAAGGACCTTGGGGGGGGTACCCCCCAAGGGACTTTTGTCACCTTGTTGCGGTGGCCGGTGTAGAATTTCCGCAGAGTTTTCTCTCTTTTTCCTTTCTCTGGATTTCTGTCTGCTGTCTGTTGATGTTGTGTCTTTTTCTTCTTGGAGAGCCCTCCTATTTATAGGCTTTTAGGTAGCCTTTTAGGTGGGTTTATGGGCTTTTATTGTCATTAAGCCGCATAATGGGAGGAGTTACAAAATTGAATTGTTTATTTTGTAACTCCTTTTTCTTGGCTTCTGATTGGCCGGAGGAGATTGAGGGCATTTAATCGCCTTTAATCGCCTTGATGGGAGGAGTTTCATGGGTTAAATGCCATGAATCTCTTGACTTGTAACTCCCGAATGCTTGCTTCTGATTGGGCCGTCCAAAGAAATGGATTAATGACCTGTAATAAAGCTAGTCAATTAATCGCATTAAGTGGTCGCCGAGCAGCTGAAGAGTCGCGGGCCGTGCCACGTCTTTTGGGATTCTTCTGTTGATGATCATCGATGGATCTTCATGTAGATCGACATCAGATGATCATGTAATTTCAGGTGTTTGTTGCCAACAGCGGGTCGGTGCCATCTGTCCTGTCGATTTCTCGATCGGTCGGGTAGAAAGCACACTTTTTTTGGTTGACCGGGTGGCGATCAATGTTGTTTTCGATACTCTTGATGATTGACCCGTGTTTTGGACGGATGTCAGAGGACTTGGTGTCTCAAAAGCATGAATTTTGGAAAGTACCAGAGGCTGGGCTCCTCGAATCGCGAAAAAACGGCAAAAACCGGGGTTTCCGGGGCTTTCCCGGCGACCCCGGGTTCCAAGGTCGCCGGCGACCCTGGCCCAGGGTCGCAGGGGTCTGCGACCCTGGGGGGGTTTTCCCCCTTTCGTGTCCCGTTTTGCGTCCGTTTTTGCTGTTTTTTCGATTCTTTTTTCTTCTGTACTTTTCCTTGACATTTTGACCATTTATTGGCCTAATTTCTTTGTAGGAAACCTGATGAGAATCCTTGCATTTTATTTTGCAAAGTTTCCAATTTCCTGAGAAAGCCGAAGACTTTGTCGCGCAGAGCTGCCGATTTTCCGTCGGAAGCTGAAACTGGGCCAAACGATGTCGGAATGACCTGAAATTTGGTGTGAAGCCTCCTGAGTAATAAATAAGACCAACCATAGGCTTTTGTTTGAGTTTTGAAGCCGTTTGGGGTCCTATCACCTGTAGACTTGCTTTTTATCGCGATGAAGATGTCGCGGTTTGATGTGCGGTCAATCGATGTCCGATTGACTTGAAATTTGACAGGGAACCTATTGGAGTCATTTTAAGATGATCCATAGGCTCTGTCTTGGAAACCATGGTCCCGGAGAGCTTTTGTCGCCGAGAGCTCCTTTTCGGCTGTCGGAGAAGCGAAGTTAGGCCAAATGATTTTGAAATGGCCCGAAACTTCTTGTGTACTCCTCTTTTGGCTGTCTGGAAGAATCTTGCAGTTTTTGTTTGATTCTGACAAGATTTGATTTTTGGAAGCAGCGTTGCCTATTTATGGCAGGTTGCGACTTCATGTAGCTCTTTGGATCTTGAAGAGGCAAAGTGACATTTTTGGTGTCAACAAATGCCCCCTCGAGGTACAGCGGCGAGTTGCTTAACTTTTGTAGTCGATGTGCCTCAAAGAGATTTTTGAAGGAGAGCCTGTGACTTGACCAAGAGTCTCTGAGCAGTCTTTCTTTTTGGTATTTGTAGCCTTTTGAGCTTCCAGGGGAATTTTATGGTAGTGAAAGGGATCACGTACCATCTCGAGGCAAAGTTTTGAAGATGACATCAGGGATGTGGATTTGGGTTTTGACCTTGTGACCTAACAGGCTATATGTGGCAGGTTAGGGGGTCGGGTTTGGTTTTGATCGTGTGACCCAACAAGCTGTATGTGGAATGTTGGGGGATCAATTTTGGTTTTGATCTTGTGACCTAACAGGCTGTATGTGGCAAGTTAGGGGATCAGGTTTTGGTTTTTGGTTTTTGGTCTTGTGACCTAACAGGCTGTATGTGGCAAGTTAGGGGACCAGGATTTGGTTTGATGGAATGTCAATTTCAAGATTTTGGCTCAATTTGGTAGATGAGGCTGGATGGTTTGATTTTTGGAAGCTCATGGGGCTTGGAATTTTCTTTTGTATGGTCCAATCAACTCAAAAGAGGCATGGAATCATTTTTGTATGCTCTTGGTAAGAGGGATTTCTCTTTGACTAAAAGCCCAAAATTTATTTATTTATTTATTTATTTTTTTTTGTGCCTAGGTGGTCAAACCTGGCTCATATGGGCTAACCCATGGGACCTTAAGCTTTTGAAATGGCTTAGATCTCATATGGTGTCATTTTTGTAAAGAATATCCAAAAATATCTCATTTGGATAGAGAATATCTAAGAATATCTTTACTTGGAGAGAATCTCTCATGATCCCTTTATTTTTGGGATAGAATATCTCAAGATATCTTTCTTTTGGGAAAGAATCCGTCATAGATTTCTTTTTGGGAGAAAATCCTTCAAGATATCTTTCTTTTGGGAAAGAATCTTTCATAGATCTCTTTTTGGGAGAAAATCCTTCAAGATATCTTTCTTTTGGGAAAGAATCTTTCTAATCTCTTTCTTTTGGTAAGGTTACTAATTAGTAACACTTACCTCTTTCTTCTTTCCTTCTTTGGTTTGCTCTCCTCTATAAAAGCAAGGAGAAGGTTGGATCTCTTGCTCTTATTACTTTCTTTTGCAATAATCTCAAGAGGGCTTCAAGACCAAGAGTTCTTCTTCTTCAAGATCTTCAAGACTTTTCTTCTTCTTCTCCATCAATGGCTTCAAGTAAGTTCTCCCTTTTTTTTTTCAAGAAAACTCCATTGTAGGAAAAATAAAGTTCTTTCTTTTTTTTTGTTTATTTCTTTTCTTTTCTTCTCTTTTTTTTTCTTTTCCACGTGTTTGCCTCCCTTTTTTTTTTCACACGGTTTTTTTTTTTGCTTTCTTTTCTTTTTTTTTTTCATGTTTTTTTTTTGTGTGGGGCGTACGGACAGATCCGTACGGATCTGGCCGTACGGCCACGTGGCCTGTGGGCAAGCCCTCATTTTTTTTTCTCTTTTTTTTTCCTCCCCTTTTTTTTTTGAGAGAGTTTTTTTTTCTTTCTTTTTTTGTTTTCTTTCCCCTTTTTTTTTTTTTAGAGAAAGTTTCTTTTCTTCTTCTTTTTTTTTTTTGCTCATCATGATAATGCATTTTTTTTTTCGCAAACCAAGATGTTCATGCATGCCTTTAATTTGTAAATTAAATTTGTAGCATGATGTGATAGCATACCTGAAAGTTTTCGCAAATTTGGGAATTTGGAGCTCGCAGTGATGTTGAGCCCTTCCTGATTTTGCGGAGACTTTGAGGTTTCGAAAGTTTGGAGTTTCGGAGCTCGCAGCGATGTTGAGCCCATCTTCAAGCTTTCTATTTCTTTCGGGATAGTTCCTTTTCTTCGGAATTGCCCCGTCATCATGTCAAAATTTTGCCAGATTTTTTTTAGCGAGATTCTGTCATTTTGATGTTTGATGTTTTTCTTTTCCATCCTTTTCAGGTGGTTCCTCCAGAGCGAACAAGGGCAAAGAGCCTGCTACAAGCGTACCTCGTCGATCTTCTAGATCTTCTAATCCGGCCGTTCAGCAGGCTTTTGAGAAGGTCCAGTATATTGAGAGAAATCTGGAAGAGTGCGACTCCCTCAACAGAGATGAGATGAGGCAGCGACTGATCACTCTCAAGGGAGAGGAATTCTATAAGATCATGGTAAGCAGTCGTCCATGGGTGATGGAAGATCAGAGCATTTTGCCCAAGCCTACCTTCTTCTTTGGTGATGCAGTCCCTGATGACATGACATACCAGAGGAGATGTTTTCAGTTTTCCTTCACAGCAGATGGTGAGAAGAAGACTGTTACTACCCGGTCGATGTTTGATCGCACCGTCTCGATTCTGAGCCTTGCCCCTACGTGCCCTAAGAGGGAAGATCCTCCAAGTTGGGTGAGAAGGACAAATGTAATCAAGACCGGGGTTTTTGTTGGCGGTTCTCCTGGATATACGGAGAGGTCGCCTGTTGATATGGACCTGTTGATGCCATCCAGCGGCTACCAGGGCTCTGATTATCCGTCGGTCGATTTGAGACCGGTGGGCCTTGGTATTTTCAGCGGTGACGGCAGCAATTGGATCAAGCCTTTCCGACTTCGTGGCCGCTTCAATGCTGACTCCGAGTGGAAGTCGTGGACTGATCGCGTCCTGCTGATTGGTGGCGCCGTTTTGAAGGAAGCCGGGAATTTTGATGCGGTCTGCGCCTTTAGGGAGACCGTGATCTTTTCCGACGAGGCCTTCATGGCCATGCTGGAGTCATTCCTCCCACAAACCAATACCTTCGTTGTGACGAATGGTGAGATTGGTTTTTCTTTGAAGGAGCTGAGCGCCATTACCGGATTGCCCATCCTCGGCAAACTCTATGAGGAGTTTATGCCGATTGACAGTGTCCTCGAGGGGCAGTCTGAGGAGTTCAGGCTTTTATACTTTCAGCTCGTCGCCTTCTATGATTTTTTGAAGGAGAAGGGGAGTTCGAAAGTTAGATCCAGCAGTTGGAAGAGTTTTTGCTCTTCATTCCCCAACTTTTTTGATAGCAGGGAGTCTTCTGATAGCGTGACCCAGGAAGCCGGAGCTCAGGATCCAAAGAAGATCTTGGCCATGCAAGAAGAGTTGAGAGATTTCTGTGCAAGTACAAACGCCATATGTCCTTACATTGCGCTGCGGAGAGATCTCGCTGTTTACCTCACTTATTGGCTTGGTGAGGCTGTTTTTGCTGGAGGAGATGGAACGCACATCAGGCCGCATTGTATTTTCCCGGCTTGTCAGATGGCGTTTGGAGAGCAGCTTGCTTTGGTGCCAGCTCTTTACTCCTACCTGTGTACCGAACTGCAGGCTGCTGCTTTTCTGGTTCGGCTTGGGCTTCCCATGAATAGGGTATTTTCAGCCCATATCTTTTATTCATGGTATGTATACCACTGTCCTGGCTTCCATCGGCTGGGTGCTGCATAGGATGATGATCCTCTGATGATTCGACTGGCTAAGGGCAAAGCCGTTTCCGAATCACTTTTGTTTGCCCGTATGAGGATCCGACGGTTCAGGGACGTCGAGATGGGGCAATCTTTAGTAAAGCTTTCTCCGGAGTTGCGGAAGAAGGCTTTTGATTTTGGTGCCTCCCGAGACTCTACCAGGGCGGGGTCGGGAAGGCATTATTCCTTGACAAATGCAGAGAGAGAGTGGCTTTTTAGCATACGTGTCGGCACGATGGTGTACCGCAGACATCTTTTCGTCGACATCCAGCCGTATGTACCCTCTCGCTTTGCTTTGCAGCTTGGCTTTTCTCAAGGCGTTGTTGGAGCGCCTTCAAGTATGGTGAAGCGCTTTGGAGGCTTACAGGACGGGAGAAATGCATGGGCTTTCTATAGTGCTGAAGACACTACAGCCATGATTTCTTATCCTGTGTTGCTGACTTCCCGGACTGCCGGCTTTGCGAAGTGGTTCGCGGAGAGCTTTTCGGCATATCGGGGGCTTTCCAAGAAGGAGCTTGATGTGAAGCTGGCATCTGGAAAGGGCCTTGGAAAGTCGGATGGCATCCGGCGAGAGGAAGTTTGGGCCTTCCTTTCTAGAGAGAAGCACAAGATAGGCTTTCTCGGTGACCAGGGCGTCATCGGTTCTGAAGCTGTTCGAGAGATACCTGATGAGGCTTTGGAGCAGCTAGAACAGGAGGAAGCCGAACTTGGCGCTTGGATGCAAGCGGCACAGAGGCAAGCTTCCGTGGAGTCTACTGGCAAGAGCAGACCATCTAGTGAGGAGTCGAGTGGCAAACCTGACTCTGACAGCGGGGCAGGTTCCTCTAAGAAGCGAGCCCGCAGAGGTAAGAGGAGGAGGAGTCATCATCGCAGCAAGGGGCAGCATGAGGATTCTCCTGACTTGGAAGTTCCTCTTACTATCAATGAGGATGTGCCAGTGGATGCTGACAAGCCTCCAGAGAAGAGAAGCCGAGAAGAAGAGACCGTCGGTGAAGGTATGATTCTTCCTTTTTCTCTTTCCATTTCTTTTCATGGGATTTTTTCCATGTTATAATTTGCTTCTTGTTTTCTGCTTTTCTTTTTTTTTTTTAGCAGAGGAAGACTTGGTGATGCCTGAGGTCCCAACCGATGAGGTGGTGATGGATCCTGTCAAGGCACCTGAAGAAGAGCCGAGGGACTCTGGAGTAAATCCAGAATCTCCAATTGGTACGACTTCTTTTGCTCTTTTTTTTTTTTTTTTGAGTTTGTGACTTGGCTTGCTAACACATTTTTTTTGTTGTCAGCTGACTTGCCACAGGGTTCTGATGACTTTGAACCATCGATCGACGCAAACGTTGATGATGCTTTCGATGAGTTCATGGAGGAAGAAAGTGTTCCGCCAGTCGTCGAAGAAGGTATTTTGTAGTTATAACTCTGATAATGATTTTCAAACAGGGTCATATTCATACCTTTTTGTGTTTCCTTTGCAGGTTTTGAAGTGGCAGAGGAGGATCCGTCGCTTCCAGAGCAAGAGATGCCAGAGGTTGATCCAGAGGTAGAGATTCCTGGGACCAGCTCTGACAATATTGAGGAGATTCCTCGCGCTGAGATCCCTTCCCGAGCAGGAGTAGATTCAGCTGGAAAGAGTTCTTTTGTTACTCTTTCAACAGATGATGATATGAGTAGCCGACCAACGGAGTTGGGCGAATCTTCATCTGGGCCATCTCTTCTTTTTGCGAAGAAGGTGGTGATGCGAGTTCTGAGCTCTTGGATTGAGACTCTCTTTTCTGGGCACTTGGAAGCCGGATTTGGCATGATCCAGCATGTGCAGGAGATTCTCAGTGATGCTGAAGAGGCTGGTCTGGATGTCACAGGTGCCAGGGCGATCGTTGATAGGATCATTGCACTGGGTGACAAGTGGTTTGAGACCGTGAGTTTGGCTGATGACCAGTTCTTCAAGGAGATGTTCCTGGACCCTGCTGATAAGGCTAAGTCTGACCTGGATGAGGCTACAGAAAGCAAGAAGCAGGCAGTCCGAAAGAGGAACTTAGAAGAGATAGCCATCATCAGGCTGACTCATGACCTTAACATCCTTGACAGGGAGGTCGATGAGGCCAGGAAACGTCTTGAGCATTTGCAGGCACAAGTCGCTGCCAAGTGGACTGCCATAATAGAGGCTCGCGACAGGGAGAGTGCTCTGATTCACCAGGTTGCAGATGCCGAACGGGTTCTCAAAAGGAAGTCTGATGAGGAGGAACAATGGCAAACTGCTCGAGGTAAGCTTCCTGGTGTGAGAGAAGGGGTACAGCCCACTCCAGCATCTCATGGCAGGTTCCTGAAGAAGCGTGCCTTGGAATCCTTGACGGCTGAGGCTAAAAGTTTGCTTGGGGAGCTGAACTCTTGGTTGGAGACCATTTTTGGTTGAGCTCCTGTATATATTTTTTTCTACAGAAACCATCCTTCTCTCTTTTCTTTTTTTGGTACCACTTGTATTTTTTTTTGGTACTTATTTTTTTGTAGTGCTTGTGAACACTTTCTTTTTTTTGGTACCATATGTATTTTTTGGTACTCTTTTCTCTTTTTTTTTTTTTTTGTTATCCCTACGCTCACTTGAATCTTTTTGTGATAAAAGTAATTGCTAAATGGGATACTTCTTCTCTTTTTTTTGTTATCCCTACGCTCACTTGAATCTTTTTGTGATAAAAGTAATTGGTAAATGGGATTTGATCAAAAGGTTGTCATTTTGTGAAAAATCTTTTGTCAAGTGATTGTTTTGGCATGAAAGCCAGGTTTTTTGTTTGTGGCATGGAAGCCAATTTTGGCATGAGAGCCAGCTTTTCTTGTGGCATTGATAGCCGAGTTTTTTTTTTTGTGTGGCATCTATAGCCAATTTTGGTGGCATTGATAGCCGGTTTGTTTTGTGGCATCTATAGCCGGTTTTTGGTGGCATTGATAGCCTGTTTTGTTTTGGTGGCATTGATAGCCGTTTTTTTTTTTGAAATCCAAGTTTTTTTGTTTGTGGCATTGATAGCCGGTTTTGTTTTGGTGGCATTGATAGCCGGTTTGTGGCATTTATAGCCTGTTTTGATGGCATTTATAGCCGGTTTGTGGCATTTATAGCCTGTTTGTGGCATTTATAGCCGGTTTGGTTTTCAAAAAAAATGCAAGTATCGACTAAAAGTCGCCTCCCTGCTGAATGTTCTTGCAAGTATCGATGGAATGTCGCATCCTTGCTCATTCGGTTGCGAGTATCGATGGAATGTCGCATCCTCGCGGATTTAGGTGCAAGTATCGATGGAATGTCGCATCCTTGCTTTTTCAAAAATTTTGGTTTTGCGGGTACTGACTTGATGTCGTTTCCCCACGATTTTTGAAATTTGTGGTTTTCTCGAACCTTAGGGTTATGGATATCAACTGAAATGTTGCGTCTCCACAGTTTTTTTTTTTTTTAGGTTTTTTTTTTTCGAACCTTTGAAATTTGGGTTGTGGATATCAACTGAAATGTTGCGTTTCCACGGTTTTGAATTTTGCAAGTATCGACGAAATGTCGCTTCCCTGCGATTTTGGAAGTGTCGAACGTGGTTCGTTTACTCCCGATTTGTGCGAGTATCGACTAAGCGTCGCTTCCTCGCGGTTTTTGAAAAACCATTTTTTTTTTTAAAGACACGAGGGTCATAAATTTTGACCTAAAACCATTTTGGCGGTAAAAGGCAGGGTGGACTAGGGTGGAAATCCCTGAATCCGGATTTTGTTTCAAACCATGAATTTTGGGTTCAAAGGTTGAAAATTTTGGTCAAGTTAGGGAAAGATTCCTAAACTTGGATATTTTTTTTTTGAACAATGAAACGATGAAAGTAAGCATTGTTTTAGATTTCTAGAAATTTCAACATTTGATATGAAAATTCTAAAAAAAGGTGGGTTTAGCGAGCGTGTACCTGGAAACCGGTTTTGGCCATACAGGCATTGCTCTTACCCAGTTGGGTAAGTCTTCAAGGGTAGTACCGCTTTAAGAACTTGCCGTTGATGGGCAGCATACATCTGTCACCTTCCATGTTTAGGAGTGCGTATGCGCCATTGGAGAAAACTTTGTCGATGACGTAGGGTCCCTCCCATTTTGGCTCAAATTTGCCTTTGGACTTGTGAGCGAAGACCATTGGTCTTTTTACCTCAAGAACCAAGTCATTCTTTTTGTAGGCGCGTTGCCTGACCTTTTTATCGAAAGATCCTGCCATACGTGCTTGGTAAAGTTCAATGCTTTGTTGAGCTTCGAGCCGTCTCTCATCGAGATTGTCCAGCTCATGGAGCCGCAATTTGACATTGCTTTCTTGAGTCATGTCATTTTGCAAGGATACCCTCAAGGAAGGAATTTGTACTTCCAAGGGCACGACAGCTTCGCATCCATAGACCAAGGAGAATGGTGTGCTATGGGTTGGTCCTCGAACGGTGGTTCGATAGGCCCACAAAGCTTCAGACATTTTGTCGCTCCAGTCTCTTTTGTGACTAGAGACCTTTTTTTTGAGGATTTTGCAGAGTGTCTTGTTGAAAGCTTCTACTAACCCGTTTGCTGCCGGATTGTATGGAGTCGAAGGACAGCTTTGGATTTTGTATTTGTCGCAGAACCTGTAGAATCGATGATCCCGGAACTGTGGTCCGTTATCATGGACGAATCTTTTGGGTATGCCGAAACGACAAATGATGTTGGTGCGTAGGAACTGAAGGACTGATGAGGTCTTCATTTCGTTAAACGCAAATGCTTCTGACCACTTGGAGAAGTAATCCGTAGCGGCGAAGATGAAGCGATGACCTTTGCTTGAAGGGGGAGAAATAGGACCTATGATGTCCATACCCCAGGCTTCGAAAGGCCATGAGATCGCTGTAGGATGCAGCCATTCTGGAGGCATGTGAATGTAATCTCCATGAACTTGGCATTGTTGGCAGCGCTTAGCAAATTGCATTGCGTCAGCTACCATGGTAGGCCAGTAATATCCTAACCTTTTTATCTGATCATAGAGCTTAGGTCCAGCCTGATGAGCTCCGCAAAGACCAGCATGAACTTCTTTGAGTGTTTCTTCAGCCTCTTGTTGTGACAAGCAGCGTAGAAGTACTCCGTTGAAGGATTTCCTGTAAAGGATTTTTGAAGGAATATCCAAATGGAAGCTTGGGGTTCGCCTTTGGATGCTTACCCGTTCTTTTGGATCTTCAGGTAGGATTCCGAACATAATGTAATCAATGAACGGATCCCTCCAGTCGCCAATTGAAGTTTGAAGGATTGAAATCCGACTTCTGACCACTTGGTGGCATTCAGCGACTGCTTGGTGTGTGTTAAGAGGAGGAAGGATTCTTCTTTCGCACACTGTGATTTGCATGTTTTCCCCTTCCTGGATTGCCATGGATGCGGCAAGTCCAGCTAGGGCATCCGTACGTATGTTTTCACCTCTACGAATGTGGGTGATGTGACAGATGTCAAACTTTTGCAGAAGTGACTGTGCCTTGTTGTAGTAGGGCAACAAATCTGGCTTCCTGACTTCAAATTTCTGGTTCATCTGGTTGACGATCAGTTGAGAGTCTCCAAAGACTTCCAGCATAGTGATACCGGATTCGATGGCGAGTTCCAATCCTAAGATCAGAGCTTGATATTCAGCTGCATTGTTTGTGCATGGTTCCAGTAGCGAGAAAGCGTGTGGAATCATGTATTTGTCGGGGCTAACAAAGAGGATGCCAACTCCCGAGATCAGCTGTCTTTTTTCATTTGTCCTGGTTGCACCGTCAAAGTACATGTCCCAGGAGGCACTTTGTGAGAAAGTCTCCACATTGTAGACTGGTTCGTCTGGGAGATCATCTCTGAGTGGAGAATCTTTAGGCAATGGATGCTCTGCGAGGAAGTCCGCTAGAGCTTGCCCTTTGATTGCTTTTTGTGGTACATACCTAATATCAAATTGTGACAGAAGGATGGACCATTTTGCCAGTCGAGCATTGAGAGAACCTACCTTTGTGACAAGGACCTTCAAGAGGTTGACCCTCGAGACTAGGTAGACTGTGTTGGAAAGCAAGTAGTGACGCAGCTTTTGTACGGCGAACATCACTGCAAGGCATTCTTTTTCGACTGGAGAGTAGCGATGCTCTGCACCTACTAGCATGCGGCTGAGGTAATATAGAGCAGTTTCTTTTCTTTGATCATTTTCTTGCGCAAGCAGAGCTCCCAGAGAGTGATCAAGGGCTCTTGTGTACAAGATGAATGGTTTTCCAGTGGTAGGAGCAGCTAACACTGGAGGTTTTGTCAGGTATGACTTGATGTCATGGAAAGCAGCTTCACAGTCAGCATCCCAGACAAAGTTTACACCTTTTTTCATCAACCGGGAGAATGGACGGCATTTCCCCGAAAGATTGGAGATGAACCGTCTGATGTAGGCCAATCTCCCTTGAAGCCCTTTGAGTTCTCTCAAGGTTTTTTGATTTGTTGCCGATGATCATGGAGCGGATTCTGGCTCTCATGTTGTTTCGGCAGATGTCGACTAGCGACGCTTGTGGCAATACATCAGAGCATTTGTATGCCATTGCTTTCCACTTGTGAATGAAGTCATATGTTGATTCATTCTCCCCCTGTTTTAGGCTACACAGCTGAGCCATAGTAGCGGGATGATCTTCACCTTTGAAGTGAGTCAGGAAGCGTGTCTCTAGCATGGCCCAATTTTGGATTGAGTCCTCCGGCAGAGTGGAGTACCAATCGAAGGTCGTACCTTTTAGGGTACTTGCAAAGAGGCGGATCTTGAGTGCATCTTGATCCGCGATAGCTCCCGTCAGGATCTTGAAGTGGATGACGTGCTGTCTGGCTGATCCTTTCCCCGTATATGTTTGGAGAGTAGGATGCTTGAATTTGGTGGGGAACGGGACCGAGTCCATCCATAAGGGATATGGTGGCTTGATCCATGCTCTTTGAGTAAATCCTCTTCTTTTGCTTTGGCGAGGATACCGTCTACGTCCTTTTTGGTAAGGGCGCGTGACTCATTTTCTTCTCTATTTACCTCGTCGTCTTGATGATTCGGAGGAGGTTCATTGTTCGCCTGATTTTGGAAGGCGAGGAGAAGGTTTTCCATCAGAGTTTCAATCCTCTGCTGGCCCTGTTCCAACTGCTGGATGCGGGTGATCGCATCTTCTGGAGGTGGATTGTGGGGTGGTGGCTCAGGATTTGTAGCCAAGACATTCATCCTTCGTGATTCGAACGAAGAAACTGTCCTGGTGACTGAGCTGGGGCTCATTCTTTTTGAAGAAGAGCTTGAGGAAGGATCACTCTGCTGTCCTTTGCTTGAAGGAGCAGGGGATTCTTCTGAATGTCTTCTTATCCTGGAGACGCTGCGGGTCATCGGACGTCGGACATGGATTTTTGTTGCTGATTTTTGGCGCCTTCTGGTTTTTCCAACCATATGGACGGCAGCAACTTGGTTGGGTCTTTCTTTTCGACCCATTTGGGAGAGACTTGAAGTGTGGGAGGCTGGGTCCTTTGCTTCTCTAGTCTCTTCTGTCGGTATGACGCGCGGCGGCGTATACGACGAGCAATTTGAGCTTCGGTCAGCTCTGACTGGGCTTTGACGATGAAGGATGTGCTCCCTCGGGCGCAGCAGCCGAGCCTGTCTTCTTTGTAACTGGGCAAGGATAGGATGCGAACTCTATCCTTCGCCAGTTGCAGCGAAGCTTTGAATTTTTGAAGTTCGGCCCCTGTAGAGATGAAGGGTCGAACTGCAGGTTTGTAGGCCTTAGCAGGTGCTTGTAGAGGCCTTGTGATGCATGACTTGATTTTGGGCTTGTAGGAACAAGCCGGCTCATGCTGGGATGACTTGGAAGTCGAGTTGGAGATGGGTCTCTCCTCTTTCATGTAGGCAAGAGGATAGAACTGGTTCTCCTTGAGTGGGGCCAGGAATGCTGGCTTAGTGGATGTATGTGACCTTCTCTATTTTGGTGAAGGTTTTGGGGACCAAGTCTTAGAGTAGACCTGGTTGTTTGCAGGTTGAGGCTTCGTGGGGCTGCCACGGGCTTCAGGCCTTCTGGTGCTCGCCTTTGGTGTCATGGTAGTGACACGTTGAGAGGCGAGTTTCTGCTTCTTGGAGGGAGCAGTTTGTTCCTCAGGAAGTGGGAATGGTCCCAGTGTCCCAAAGACGATAGTCCGGGGAGTCGAGGTCGACCCGGAGTTCAGAGAGTTGCCGAGGGAGTTGACACTTCGGCAGCTGATGGGGCGCTTGTAGGTGCGCGTGGTTTGCTTCTGTTGAAGCATGAGTTGGTGCTTGTTTTCGTCGAAAGTAATGGTTAGTGAAGCTGCCATTGTTAGTTTTTTTCGAAAATTTCTGAAACAAGACCACATCCATTAGTAATCACAAGAATATAATGATCATAAATGGGAAGTTCTATGGTTTCGTCTTTTCAAATTGCTCGAGGTAGATGACCCAAGCAATATGAGGAAGGCAAAATGCCATAGAGGGTACAATTGTTCTGATCGCAGGTATGGTAAGCCCAGAATGGGCATCCCAGTGACTGCTAGAAGCAATTGTGAACTTAAATTCGACTTATCGAGAAGCAGAGCTTGCTCGAGGTAAGAAGAATATAAAGTTGGAGTTACAGATGTGCCGGTCGCAATACAGTAGACCCTGAAAGGGCGTACTAGTACCGCTAGACACAAATGTTTTGAGACCGCATCTATGAGATGAGATTCTCTGTTTTGAAAGGTCAAGATTAGATTCATCAAAGAGAGCAGATGGTATTACAATCTGAACACGGGCTCAGCGATTTCCGCGAGCGCCAGTGCTCAGAAAGAAATGAACCATGATTTCTCGGATCTGAATCTAAAAATGACGAGTTTTTTTTTTGAAAGGCCAATATCGGGTTCATCAAAGAGAGCAAAAGGCACTCCAATCTGAACACGGGCTCAGCGATTTCCGCGAGCGCCAGTGCTCAGAAAGGAGAAGACCAAGATTTCTCTAATCTAAACCCAAAATGACGGAAGTTTTTTTTTTTTGAAGATTTTTGAAGATTTTTTTTTTTTTTTTAAAAAATCTTTTTTTTTATTTTATTTTTTTATTTTTTTATTATTTTTTTTTTAAGATTTTTTTTTTGAAAAATTTTTATTTTTTATTTTTTATTTTAAATTTTTATTTTTAAAAATTTCATTTTTTGAAAAAAAATTTATTTAAAAGACGAGAGAGTACACATAGGCCTCCTAACCCGGTCTTATGAAATCTTGATTGATAGAATTGCCCCCAGGTAAGGGTAGGATTACTTAATGAACCCGTTTGGAGGACCCTTGCCTAGAACAGTCAAGCTGTCTCCATACTCTGGACAAGGCTTTTCTTTGAATCAACCATGATCAAAGAACACAGTTGGTTTAACCTTAGTGGTCTATGTCTTTTTTTTTTTTATATATATATATTTTTTTATGTTTATGAATTCATCGAAGAGAAACAATGGCCCAAAACCTTAGTCGAACAGGCTCAACATTTCTACAAGCGCGATGAACGATGGGAACGGATCAAGGTTTCTCAATTTTGAATCCAAATTGAGAAATCTAAAATTTTTTATACTTTTATATATATATATATATTTTTTAGATTTTTTTTAATGAACTCATCGAAGAGAAACAATGACCCAACCCCCGATCCGAACACGGTCTCGGCGATTTCCGCGAGCGCCAGTGCCCAGAAGGGAAAGGATCAAGGTTTCTCAATTTTGAATCCAAATTGAGAAATCTAAAATTTTTTATACTTTTTTATATATATATATATATTTTTTTTAGATTTTTAATGAACTCATCGAAGAGAAACAATGGCCCAACCCCCGATCCGAACACGGTCTCGGCGATTTCCGCGAGCGCCAGTGCCCAGAAGGGAAAGGATCAAAGTTTCTCAATTTTGAATCCAAAAATGAAAAATCTGATTTTTTTTTTTGAAAAGAGAAAGAGTGGAAATAAATTCAAAGAATTAGAAATTTCCAAACAAAAAATCTCATCTCATTTTTTTTTAGATGCGGAATTCAACATAGGCCACCAATTATAAAGTAGCCAAGGAATCGAGAAAAGAAATATAAGCATAGAGCAAAATATATGATATGCAAATATTTCATTTCTAGCATCGTGTTCTCAAATAAACGAGTCCCACTGGGTGATGCCAGCTTGATGGACCGCGCTCCCGGATGCCCGGGTTCCTACCGAGGTCGGCGGACGTGGGAGTCCGTTTGGTTCCGACCCTTTCGTAACCGGGGGGCAAAGGGGGGCGTGCATCAACATTTCTTTTTTTGTGGGTGTGCCAGATTTTCTATTTTTACTTGGAATTGCAAGTGGTGATCCGGAGATCAACCTTCGCAAGTAAAAAGGAAATCAACTTCTTTCAAGTTTTCCATTGCACATATATTTAAGAAAAGAGACATTTTCTTAATTTGCCGTGAAAGGCGATTTTTTTGGCATTTATAGCCGATTTACAATCCTTATCAACAATGAAAGACAAGAATTGTGATTTTTGTCTCTTTTAAAAAAATACAAACTACAATGAAAAGCAAGAAAAGGAGGATCTAACTTCTCAGGAGATTGTGGGGGACTCGTTTAGATTGACGGTCGCAAGCCATATGTGGGCTTCGCCATCATCCATGCAGATGAGAACAGTGGATGCTATTGGTTCGCTTGGCTTGGCTATAACCTCGGGTTTTTAGAGGACGAAGACCAAAGGAAGGTCCTATGTCCAATAAAAAGCCGAGTAGACGGGCTGAAAAGCCATATCTAAGCCATTGGAGGCAGGAGGAGAAGGCAAGGACCTTGGGGGGGTACCCCCCAAGGGACTTTTGTCACCTTGTTGCGGTGGCCGGTGTAGAATTTCCGCAGAGTTTTCTCTCTTTTTCCTTTCTCTGGATTTCTGTCTGCTGTCTGTTGATGTTGTGTCTTTTTCTTCTTGGAGAGCCCTCCTATTTATAGGCTTTTAGGTAGCCTTTTAGGTGGGTTTATGGGCTTTTATTGTCATTAAGCTGCATAATGGGAGGAGTTACAAAATTGAATTGTTTATTTTGTAACTCCTTTTTCTTGGCTTCTGATTGGCCGGAGGAGATTGAGGGCATTTAATCGCCTTTAATCGCCATGATGGGAGGAGTTTCATGGGTTAAATGCCATGAATCTCTTGACTTGTAACTCCCGAATGCTTGCTTCTGATTGGGCCGTCCAAAGAAATGGATTAATGACTGTAATAAAGCTAGTCAATTAATCGCATTAAGTGGTCGCCGAGCAGCTGAAGAGTCGCGGGCCGTGCCACGTCTTTTGGGATTCTTCTGTTGATGATCATCGATGGATCTTCATGTAGATCGACATCAGATGATCATGTAATTTCAGGTGTTTGTTGCCAACAGCGGGTCGGTGCCATCTGTCCTGTCGATTTCTCGATCGGTCGGGTAGAAAGCACACTTTTTTTGGTTGACCGGGTGGCGATCAATGTTGTTTTCGATACTCTTGATGATTGACCCGTGTTTTGGACGGATGTCAGAGGACTTGGTGTCTCAAAAGCATGAATTTTGGAAAGTACCAGAGGCTGGGCTCCTCGAATCGCGAAAAAAACGGCGAAAAACCGGGGTTTCCGGGGCTTTCCCGGCGACCCCGGGTTCCAAGGTCGCCGGCGACCCTGGCCCAGGGTCGCAGGGGCCTGCGACCTTGGGCCAGGGTCGCAGGGGCCTGCGACCCTGGGGGGGTTTTCCCCCTTTCGTGTCCCGTTTTGCGTCCGTTTTTTGCTGTTTTTTTATTCTTTTTTCTTCTGTACTTTTCCTTGACATTTTGACCATTTATTGGCCTAATTTCTTTGTAGGAAACCTGATGAGAACCCTTGCATTTTATTTTGTAAAGTTTCCAATTTCCAGAGAAAGCCGAAGACTTTGTCGCGCAGAGCTGCCGATTTTCCGTCAGAAGCTGAAACTGGGCCAAACGACGTCGGAATGACCTGAAATTTGGTGTGAAGCCTCCTGAGCAATAAATAAGACCAACCATAGGCTTTTGTTTGAGTTTTGAAGCCGTTTGGGGTCCTATCACCTGTAGACTTGCTTTTTATCGCGATGAAGATGTCGCGGTTTGATGTGCGGTCAATCAATGTCCGATTGACTTGAAATTTGACAGGGAACCTATTGGAGTCATTTTAAGATGATCCATAGGCTCTGTCTTGGAAACCATGGTCCCGGAGAGCTTTTGTCGCCGAGAGCTCCTTTTCGGCTGTCGGAGAAGCGAAGTTAGGCCAAATGATTTTGAAATGGCCCGAAACTTCTTGTGTACTCCTCTTTTGGCTGTCTGGAAGAATCTTGCAGTTTTTGTTTGATTCTGACAAGATTTGATTTTTGGAAGCAGCGTTGCCTATTTATGGCAGGTTGCGACTTCATGTAGCTCTTTGGATCTTGAAGAGGCAAAGTGACATTTTTGGTGTCAACACATCCTTCTTTGTATGAGTTTCAAGCCAGACATCCGTACGCGTGATCTCCTTGTCAGGATTTTTTTGCCGCTGAAAAATGTTAGAAGCGAACATCCCGATTACATAAAAGAATTAGATAAATATTAAAAAATAGGGAAATTCATAAATTGTGATTACCGGTTCATCAGCAACCCTCGCTTGCCCCTTCCTACCGGAGGTGTGTGGGCACCTCATAGCTTGCCTAGCAGCCTTCCCCAACTTACTCTTTTCTTGTGCCGCATATGTCGAGCACATGTCGATAAAACTCTCCCAATCCTCCTTCTTAACAAATTTAGGTACATTCTTTTTTCTATCTGCGTCTGTGTGATATTTAGAATATATGTAACGCTTTAGTTTTGACTTCCGATTCCTCCAACACTCATTTACCTTCATAAGTACCCACTCTTTATTATCGATTGGGATTTCATATTTACTCTGCAAAGTAGATTATTTAGCGAGATAAATCAACCAAAAAACATAAATAATATATGAAAACTGCTTAAACCAAATGCACAATTACTCACAGTTACTGTGTCCCACACTTTCTCCTTCATTACATCAGGCACGTTTAACCATTTATCGAATGAGGGCGGTATATTACTCTTCACAGACCGCCCTATCATTGTGGACAAACTAGCTGCATTATCACTGATGGGTTGCCCGTCAATGTTAAATGTCACCAGGGAGACATGACTTGTTACAAATGACATATTAACTTATGAAAATTAAAAAAGTTAATATCTCAAATTAACATGAATTGGGATATCCATTTCATACTATCACGAGAACCACATCCTTGTACTATAGACGCAGTTGCTGACGATGGGTGATCATATGACATAATGCCTGCAACCAAATATGTTAAATTTTAAATAGATGTTATTAAAATAAAATCAAGTAAAATCTTATATAAAAGATATCAAATGTTTACATTTATGATTATGTTACATTTAAAAATAATATCAACGTGCAAAAGGATACTAAAAATGCAATAAAGAAAACGTCTTACATGGATTTATAGTTCGATCTCCACATTATCAATGATATCATCTAGCAATGCTGCTGTTAAGTCATTTTCATTATTCTTCCCTCAAAGACTAGGGGATCTTCAAAAGAGTCCATATCCTGGTTCAGATTTCTTGGAACATCCAATACAACGTGCCATTCTTCCACAGGCCTACTATGATCTTTACAGTAGAAGACTTGAGTTGCTTGATTAGCAAAAATAAATGGCTCATCATCTTCTTTTGTGTTTCTTTGCAACCTCCCTAAATTAATGTAGACCAAGTTCACTTCTGGATCAACTCTACATCCATGACTGTCTAGACGCACCTAATCACAATAGAATACTACCCGTTTAAAGTCATAAAATCCAGCTCTCGAATTTGTTTAACTATACCGTAGTAAGCAGATTCTTCATGCACAAGATTCATGTCCTTCGCACTTGCCCTGAAAGGGGTCAAGGCCATCAATGAGACTCCACTGTTCTGCGTCATTTTGTTCATTTCTGCCTCCGCTGTATAGAAAGCATATCCATTGACCATGTAGGATGTATACGAAATGGCTTGAAAACTTGGTCCATCTATAAGCCTTTTGAGGGTACAATCTTCTTCATTCTCTAATTGCTTTCTAAGCCAAGGTATGTAATCTAATACCTTTTCAATTTGAGTACTGCCTCTTCGATATTGATTACTAGATCTTATGCTTTCGACGTATTCAGCATAAATCCTGCATTTATTTATGTAGTGTGAATGCTTTATATATTAAAATAATAAACTTGTTCACATGATCATTAAAATTTACTTACTGCTCCATCTCGACATTCTCAGTAGAATGCGTTAGTACCCATTTGCATGCTTGCTGATATTGCACATTTTCAAGAATGTAGGCCTTCCCATTTTTATCGATAGGATAGGTAACTTCACCTTCCTTGTCCATCCACTCCAACCTTCATTGCTTATGGCTTTTTTTTGTGCCATCGGGCATGTAATTCATGGCGTACAACATTGCTTCATTTATGAGGTAACACTCAGAAATAGAACCCTCTAGATATGTTTGATTCACAACATATCGTTTGTATGTTTTCAACTTCCTGGTAAAAAAATTGGTAAATTAGATCACTGTGCTAACTTGTGTTAATATGAACAATCTGAAGCAATCAAGCATTTTATTTACCTTTCAAAAGGATACATCCATCGATATCTAACGGGCCCGCAAACTTGCGCCTCTTCCGCCAAGTGCACAATAAGGTGTGTCATGGAAACGAAAAAATGGAGGAGGAAAATACTTTTAAAAAACACACAGTGTTTCCATAACTTTTTCTTTCATCTTTCGCAGTTCTGTACGATTGATTACTTTTGAACAGAAGACATTAAAGAATATTGACAGTTGCCGAATAGCAACACGTAATGGCTTATGGGATTGAAATGCGTGCATCAGCAACACTAGTAAAAATTGTTGAAGTAGTATGTGATAATCATGTGACTTAATATTCTTGAGCTCTCTATCCTCCAAGCTTACTTTGTGTCTCCAATTTGCACTATACCCAATAGGAATCTTTAGATGATACAAGGTTTTACAAATTAAATCTTTCTCCTGTCGGGATAGAGTGTAAGGTGCTTTTGGACATGTCAACTTCCCGTTATTTTCCATTGGCCATAAATTTTTTTTAATTTTCATAGCCTTACAGTCTTGGCGGGCTTCAAGGCCATCCTTAGTCTTATCCTTAGTGTTCATGATTGTTGCAAATAAAATTTCAGCCACATTTTTTTCCAAGTGCATCACATCCAGATTGTGGCGAATAGGCAGATCCTATAAAAAATAATAAATTTATATTAGTATAGCATTTTATTTGATGCATTATTTTAACATAAGGAGTTAAAGTTAAGCGCACGTTCCAATATGGCAAGTCAAAAAATATGGATCTCTTCGACCATGCAATCATCTCATTCTCCTCTTGACGTCTCTTCCTCTTCTTATACTCTGCCTTCCCGAAATTGCTATGAATGGTTTCCATTTTTAATAAGACTTCGGAGCCAGTCAAACGCCTAGGATGTTTCGCATTTTCTTCTTTCCCATTAAATTGGGATTTTTGGCTTATGAAAGGGTGGTTAGTTGGTCGGAATTTTCTATGTCCCATGTAGGCAAACTTCCTTCCATATTTTAGCCAAATCGAATCAGTTCCTTCACTACATACAGGACAACCATTCTTACCTGCAGTCCTACAACCCGACAAATGACCATATGCTGGAAAATCATGTATAGCCCATAACAAAATTGCTTTCATTGAAAATATACTCTTAGTGTGAGAATCATATGTTATGGCTCCGGTGGACCACAATTCTTCTAGCTCAGTGATCAATGGTTGCAAATAAACATCAATGTCATGTCCTGGACCTTTCTTTCGGGGGATCAAAAATGCTAACATGGTGAACTCTTTCCTCATGCATAGAGATGGTGGAAGATTGAACGGAACAATCATAACGGGCCAACAACTGTAGGAGTTGCTATTGTTCCCAAAAGGATTGAATCCGTCCGTTGCCAGTCCCAAGCGAACATTCCTTGGTTCAGTAGCAAAGTTGCCCATTTACGTTTAACCTGTGACCAACAAGAAGAATCCATTGGATGACGCATTATTGCTTGATTTTGAACTAAACTAGCATTTGCGTGCCATGTCATACTCTCTGCAATCCACGATACACTATACATTCTCTGCAACTGTTGTGTTAATGGAAAGTATCTTAGCTTCTTCCATGGCAAGCGTTTGCATCTTGGCTTCAAAATGTTCCTCGGTTGCCACCTGCATACACCACACGTAGCACAATTGTTTCTATTTTCATTCTCTCTCCAATAAAGTATGCAGTCATTTTTACACGCATGGATAATCTTGCACTCCATACGTAAAGAATTGATCCTCTTCTTGGCAGTGTATGTTTTCTCAGGCAATGTGTTCTCGCTTGGTAGAATATCTTTGATCAGTTCCAACAACTCTGTGAAACTCTTAGTAGACTATTGATGTCTAGCCTTCATGCATAACAAATCAACCGTCACCGAAAACTTCGTATGTTCAACTCGGCATGAAGGATATAATGGTTTTACTGCATCCTCCATCAGCTTCTTATACCGAATATTCTCTGGTGAATCCTCTTGTCCTTCAACAAAACTTTGATCATTAGCTTCATCGGGGCATATAGACGTACTACCCCCTACATTAGATTTAGGATCATCCTCATTACGAACACGTCCAAATACGTCATTCACCATATCAACCATTCTTGAGAACAAATCTTCATTATTGGTACCTGCTCCTACGTTTACATGACTTCGGGGATGGAGTTCTCCATGGTGGATCCATGTTGTGTAAGTCTTATCCATACCATCACAAATTAAATGCGTATGAATTTCTCCTAAGGTCTTTTTCTCTCTTATCAAATTGCGACATTTGACACAGGGGCAACAATACCAATCATCATCCCCTAATTCATCTTTATTAGCTCTTATGAACTCAATGAATGATTCAACCCCTTCTAAGTATTCAAAAGAATTTCTTGGCGCTTTCATCCATTCCTTGTTTAGGGACATGTTCTGAAATATTAAAATCATAGAGTGTAAGGTGCATTAAAAAGGTAGAACACAAGTACAACTAATTTAGGTGCTAGATGTACTTTGTTAAGTCTTAATCTGCAAAGTAGACGTACTTTGTAGTTTCTAACTAGTGTTTATACTTTTGGCTTGATTCTGAAAACATTTGTTGACACCAAAAATGTCACTTTGCCTCTTCAAGATCCAAAGAGCTACATGAAGTCGCAACCTGCCATAAATAGGCAATGCTGCTTCCAAAAATCAAATCTTGTCAGAATCAAACAAAAACTGCAAGATTCTTCAAGACAGCCAAAAGAGGAGTACATAAGAAGTTTCGGGCCATTTCAAAATCATTTGGCCTAACTTCGCTTCTCAGACAGCCGAAAAGGAGCTCTCGGCGGCAAAAGCATCGGAGACACCAAATCTTCGATCAGGGCCGATGGATAGCCTCAAAATACTTCCAAAAGGCTCCACGTCAAGTTCCGAGTCAAACCGACAACGTTTGACCCTACATCAACCCTCGAACAGCTAAATCAAGCCTCTCGGCGGTGAGAACCACCGAGGCCATTACTCATCAGATAGAGCACATGGACGGCTTCAAAATGCTTATAAAGGGCTACACGTCAAATTTCAGGTCATTTCCACAACATTTGACCATAGTTTGACGCTCGGAAGCCAAATCAGGCCTCTCGGCGGCAAAGCTCTCCGGGACCATGGTTTCCAAGACAGAGCCTATGGATCATCTTAAAATGACTCCAATAGGTTCCCTGTCAAATTTCAAGTCAATCGGACATCGGTTGACCGCACATCAAACCGCGACATCTTCATCGCGACAAAAAGCAAGTCTACTGGTGATAGGACCCCAAACGGCTTCAAAACTCAAACAAAAGCCTATGGTTGGTCTTATTTATTGCTCAGGAGGCTTCACACCAAATTTCAGGTCATTCCGACATCGTTTGACCCAGGTTCAGCTTCTGACGGAAAATCGGCAGCTCTGCGCGACAAAGTCTTCGGCTTTCTCAGGAAATTGGAAACTTTGCAAAATAAAATGCAAGGATTCTCATCAGGTTTCCTACAAAGAAATTAGGCCAATAAATGGTCAAAATGTCAAGGAAAAGTACAGGAGAAAAAAGAATCGAAAAACAGCAAAAACGGACACAAAACGGGACACAAAAGGGGGAAAACCCCCCAGGGTCGCCGGCGACCTTGGAACCCGGGGTCGCCGGGAAGGCCCCGGAAACCCCGGTTTTCGCCGTTTTTTTCACGATTCGAAGAGCCCAGCCTCTGGTACTTTCCAAAATTCATGCTTTTGAGACACCAAGTCCTCTGACATCCGTCCAAAACACGGGTCAATCATCAAGAGTATCGAAAATAATATTGATCGCCACCCGGTCAACCAAAAAAAAGTGTGCTTTCTACCCGACCGATCGAGAAATCGACAGGACAGATGGCACCGACCCGCTGTTGGCAACAAACACCTGAAATTACATGATCATCTGATGTCGATCTACATGAAGATCCATCGATGATCATCAACAGAAGAATCCCAAAAGACGTGGCACGGCCCGCGACTCTTCAGCTGCTCGGCGACCACTTAATGCGATTAATTGACTAGCTTTATTACAGTCATTAATCCATTTCTTTGGACGGCCCAATCAGAAGCAAGCATTCGGGAGTTACAAGTCAAGAGATTCATGGCATTTAACCCATGAAACTCCTCCCATCATGGCGATTAAAGGCGATTAAATGCCCTCAATCTCCTCCGGCCAATCAGAAGCCAAGAAAAAGGAGTTACAAAATAAACAATTCAATTTTGTAACTCCTCCCATTATGCAGCTTTATGACAATCAAGGCTCATAAACCCTCCTAAATGGCTACCTAAAAGCCTATAAATAGGAGAGCTCTCCAAGAAGAACAGGGCATCAGAAAAAAAGCACAAACACACAGACAGACAGAAGCACAGAAATCCAGAGAAAGGAAAAAGAGAGAAAACTCTGCGGAAGTTCTACACCGGCCACCGCAACAAGGTGACAAAAGTCCCTTGGGGGGTACCCCCCCCAAGGTCCTTGCCTTCTCCTCCTGCCTCCAATGGCTTAGATGTGGCTTTTCAGCCCGTCTACTCGGCTTTTTATTGGACATAGGACCTCCTTTTGGTCTTTGTCCTCTAAAAACCCGAGGTTATAGCCAAGCCAAGCGAATCAATAGCATCCTCTGTTCTCATCTGCATGGATGACGACGAAGCCCACATATGGCTTGCGACCGTCAATCTAAACGAGTCCCCCACAATCTCCTGAGAAGTTAGATCCTCCTTTTCTTGCTTTTCATTGTAGTTTGTATTTTTTCAAAAGAGACAAAAATCACAATTCTTGTCTTTCATTATTGATAAGGATTGTAAATCGGCTATAAATGCCAAATCGGCTATAAACGCCAAAAATCGGCTATAAACGCCAAAATCGGCTATAAATGCCAAAAAAATCGCCTTTCACGGCAAACCAAGAAAAATGTCTCTTTTCTTAAATATATGTGCAATGGAAAACTTGAAAGAAGTTGATTTCCTTTTTACTTGCGAAGGTTGATCTCCGGATCACCACTTGCAATTCCAAGTAAAAAATAGAAAATCTGGCACACCACACAAAAAAAAAAGAAATGTTGATGCACGCCCCTGCCCCCCGGTTACGAAAGGGTCGGACCCGACGGACTCCCACGTCCGCCGACCTCGGTAGGAACTCGAGCAGGAGCGCGGTCCATCAAGCTGGCTCCACCCGGTGGGACTCGTTTATTTGAGAACACGATGCTAGAAATGAAATATTTGCATATCATATATTTTGCTCTATGCTTATATTTCTTTTCTCGATTCCTTGGCTACTTTATAATTGGTGGCCTATGTTGAATTCCGCATCTAAAAAAAATGAGATGAGATTTTTTGTTTGGAAATTTCTAATTCTTTGAATTTATTTCCACTCTTTCTCTTTTAAAAAAAAAAAAATTTTTAAAAACAAAAAAAACAAAAAAAATCAGATTTTTCATTTTGGATTCAAAATTGATAAACTTTGATCCTCTCCCTTCTGGGCAATGGCGCTCACGGAAATCGCTAAGACCGTGTTCGGATCGGGGGTTGGGCCATTGTTTCTCTTCGATGAGTTCATTAAAGATCTAAAAATATATATATATATATATATATAAATCTAGATTTCTCAATTTGGATTCAAAATTGAGAAACTTTGATCCTCTCCCTTCTGGGCACTGGCGCTCACGGAAATCGCTGAGACCGTGTCCGGATCGGGGGTTGGGCCATTGTTTCTCTTCGATGAGTTCATAAAAAAAATAATAAAAAAAAATATAAAAAAAAAAAGACATAGACCACTAAGGTTAAACCAACTGTGTTCTTTGATCATGGTTGATTCAAAGAAAAGCCTTGTCCAGAGTGTGGAGACAACTTGACTGTTCTAGGCAAGGGTCCTCCAAACGGGTTCATTAAGTAATCCTACCCTTACCTGGGGGCAATTCTATCAATCAAGATTTCATAAGACCGGGTTAGGAGGCCTATGTGTACTCTCTCGTCTTTTAAACAAATAAAAATAAATAATTTTTTTTAAAAAAAATAAAAAATTTAAAATAAAAAATAAAAAATAAATTTTTTTTTTCAAAAAAAAATCTTAAAAATAAAAATAAAAAAATAAAAAAAATAAAAAATAAAATAAAAAAAAAGATTTAAAAAAAAAAAAAAAAATCTTCAAAATCTTCAAAAAAAAAAAAAAAACTTCCGTCATTTTGGGTTTAGATTGGAGAAATCTTGGTCTTCTCCTTTCTGAGCACTGGCGCTCACGGAAATCGCTGAGACCGTGTTCAGATTGGAATGCCTTTTGCTCTCTTTGATGAACCCGATATTGACTTTTCAAAAAACAAAAAAACTCGTCATCTTTAGATTCAGATCCGAGAAATTATGGTTCATTTCTTTCTGAGCACTGGCGCTCGCGGAAATCGCTGAGCCCGTATTCAGATCGGAATACCATCTGCTCTCTTTGATGAATCCAATCTTGACCTTTCAAAACAGAGAATCTCATCTCATGGATGCGGTCTCAAAACATTTGTGTCTAGCGGTACTAGTACGCCCTTTCAGGGTCTACTGTATTGCGACCGGCACATCTGTAACTCCAACTTTATATTCTTCTTACCTCGAGCAAGCTCTGCTTCTCAATAAGTCGAATTTAAGTTCACAATTGCTTCTAGCAGTCACTGGGATGCCCATTCTGGGCTTACCATACCTGCGATCAGAACAATTGTACCTTCTATGGCATTTTGCCTTCCTCATATTGCTTGGGTCATCTACCTCGAGCAATTTGAAAAGACGAAACCATAGAACTCCCCATTTATGATCACTATATTCTTGTGATTACTAATGGATGTGGTCTTGTTTCAGAAATTTTCGAAAACTAACAATGGCAGCATCACTAACCATTACTTTCAATGAAAACAAGCACCAACTCATGCTTCAACAGAAGCAAACCACGCGCACCTACAAGCGCCCCATCAGTTGCCGAAGTGACAACTCCCTCGGCAACTCTCTGAACTCCGGGTCGACCTCGACTCCCCGGACTATCGTCTTTGGGACGCTGGGACCATTCCCACTTCCTGAGGAACAAACTGCTCCCTCCAAGAAGCAGAAACTCGCCTCTCAACGTGTCACTACCGTGACACCAAAGGCGAGCACCAGAAGGCCTGAAGCCCGTGGCAGCCCCACGAAGCCTCGACCTGCAAACAACCAGGTCTACCCCAAGACTTGGTCCCCAAGACCTTCACCAAAACAGAGAAGGTCCCAGACATCCACTAAGCCAGCATTCCTGGCCCCAGTTAAGGAGAACCAGTTCTATCCTCTTGCCGACATGAAAGAGGAGAGACCCATCTCCGACTTGACTTCCAAGTCATCCCAGCTTGAGCCGGCTTGTTCCTACAAGCCCAAAATCAAGTCATGCATCACAAGGCCTCCACAAGCACCTGCTAAGGCCTACAAACCTGCAGTTCGACCCTTCATCTCTACAGGGGCCGAACTTCAAAAATTCAAAGCTTCGCTGCAACAGGCGAAGGACAGGGTTCGCATCCTGTCCTTGCCCAGCTACAAAGAAGACAGGCTCGGCTGCTGCGCCCGAGGGAGCACATCCTTCATCGTCAAAGCCCAGTCAGAGCTGACCGAAGCTCAAATTGCTCGTCGTATACGCCGCCGCGCCTCGTACCGACAAAAGAGGCTAGAGAAGCAAAGGACCCAGCCTCCCACACTTCAAGTCTCTCCCAAATGGGTCGAAAAAGACAGACCCAACCAAGTTGCTGCCGTCCATATGGTTGGAAAAACCAGAAGGCGCCAAAAATCAGCAACAAAAATCCATGTCCGACGTCCGATGACCCGCAGCGTCTCAAGGACAAGAAGACATTCAGAAGAATCCCCTGCTCCTTCAAGCAAAGGACAGCAGAGTGATCCTTCCTCAAGCTCCTCTTCAAAAAGAATGAGCCCCAGCTCAGTCACCAGGACAGTTTCTTCGTTCGAATCACGAAGGATGAATGTCTTGGCTACAAATTCTGAGCCACCACCCCGCAATCCACCTCCAGAAGATGCGATCACCCGCATCCAGCAGTTGGAACAGGGCCAGCAGAGGATTGAAACTCTGTTGGAAAACCTTCTCCTCGCCTTCCAAAATCAGGCGAACAATGAACCTCCTCTGAATCATCAAGACGACGAGGTAAATAGAGAAGAAAATGAGTCACGCGCCCTTACCAAAAAGGACGTAGACGGTATCCTCGCCAAAGCAAAAGAAGAGGATATACTCAAGGAGCATGGGATCAAGCCACCATATCCCTTATGGATGGACTCGGTCCCGTTCCCCACCAAATTCAAGCATCCTACTCTCCAAACATATACGGGGAAAGGATCAGCCAGACAGCACGTCATCCACTTCAAGATCCTGACGGGAGCTATCGCGGATCAAGATGCACTCAAGATCCGCCTCTTTGCAAGTACCCTAAAAGGTACGGCCTTCGATTGGTACTCCACTCTGCCGGAGGACTCAATCCAAAACTGGGCCATGCTAGAGACACGCTTCCTGACTCACTTCAAAGGTGAAGATCATCCCGCTACTATGGCTCAGCTGTGCAACCTAAAACAGGGGGAGAATGAATCAACATATGACTTCATTCACAAGTGGAAAGCAATGGCATACAAATGCTCTGATGTATTGCCACAAGCGTCGCTAGTCGACATCTGCCGAAACAACATGAGAGCCAGAATCCGCTCCATGATCATCGGCAACAAATCAAAAAACCTGGGAGAACTCCTAGAAGCTTCCATGGAAGCTGAAACGGTGATTAAGGACCTCAACAGTCAGAAATCATCAAGAAAAGCGCCAACCGCCATTACGACCTCAAAACCAAAGAAGAAAGAGGTCCTCAATGTGCAGACCAAGTCAGCTCCTCAGCCACCAAAGAAAACTGAAAACAAAGCTGTTGGTAAGAAACCTGAACTCTCTGATGCCTTCAAAGAACGAGTAGAGAAGAAATACCCGTTTGATGAAGATGTTGATGAAATCTTCGGGGCTCTTGTGGCGAACGGCAAGCTCACCTTGCCTGAACCAAAAAGACCGGGTGATGTTGGCAAAACCAACGATCCTCGGTACTGTCCATACCACCAGATGATCTCGCATCCTCTCAATCAATGCTTCATTGTGAGCGAGAAAATAAATGAGATGTGGAAAAACGGAGTCATCACCTTTGACAAAAACTATGGGTCTGCCTCCGTCAACATGGTGACATGTGGACAAACATCAAAATCACCGAAGAAGAAGGTCACTACTTCCTTCAAGGTGATAAACTCAATCCAAGCGTCCGAGGGACTGGTTCCTTACCCGACACCAGACGGACAACCAATATGGGTACATCCCGATCTCCTGGAAGATGAAAATTGGGAGGTCGTGAAAACAAAGCCTACAGCTCAACAGCGAAGGCAGGCTAGGAAACATCTCCTCAAGCTCAAACGGCAAGAGAAGACCCATACAAAACTAGAGGTCAAAGAAAAGGCAGAGGCTTCCTCTACCGCTTCACTGGAGGTAACAAAAACATCCCTTCCAGAGACTTCGAAGGGGGTAAGGAAATTGACTCTCAGTGATTTCATGCCACCTCAATTCAAAGAAGCCATGCAGGGGGCATCATACTCTTGCAATTCGGTAGTTGGATTCTCCATTGATGGATACGAATCCAGCGACACCGATGACAGATTCGAATCCAACTACACAGATGAGTGGGAGGAGTCCCTTGAAACAGGAGAATATCTCTCCGATGAAGAATGGGTTCCTGAGTCTCATCTTATGCCAGTAATCTGGTATAACCCCCTACAGCCACAAGGATCCTGGTCTGATGATGAAGAAGACCAAGAGGCTGTACAAGAAAATGCTGCTGACCCAGCACCTCTCATTACTCCAGTGGAAATCAACAATGTTGAGCCACTCAGAGATGATCTCCCAGACGAACCAGTCTACAATGTGGAGACTTTCTCACAAAGTGCCTCCTGGGATATGTACTTTGACGGTGCACCAGGACAAATGAAAAAAGACAGCTGATCTCGGGAGTTGGCATCCTCTTTGTTAGCCCCGACAAGTACATGATTCCACACGCTTTCTCGCTACTGGAACCATGCACAAACAATGCAGCTGAATATCAAGCTCTGATCTTAGGATTGGAACTCGCCATCGAATCCGGTATCACCATGCTGGAAGTCTTTGGAGACTCTCAACTGATCGTCAACCCGATGAATCAGAAATTTGAAGTCAGGAAGCCAGATTTGTTGCCCTACTACAACAAGGCACAATCACTTCTGCAAAAGTTTGACATCTGTCACATCACCCACATTCGTAGAGGTGAAAACATACGTGCAGATGCCCTAGCCGGACTTGCCGCATCCATGGCAATCCAGGAAGGGGAAAACATGCAAATCACGGTGTGCGAAAGAAGAATCATTCCTCCTCTTAAGACACACCAAGCAGTTGCTGAATGCCACCAAGTGGTCGGAAGTCGGATTTCAATCCTTCAAACTTCAATCGGCGACTGGAGGGATCCGTTCATTGATTACATTATGTTCGGAATCCTACCTGAAGATCCAAAAGAACGGGTAAGCATCCAAAGGCGAACCCCAAGCTTCCATTTGGATATTCCTTCAAAAATCCTTTACAGGAAATCCTTCAACGGAGTACTTCTACGCTGCTTGTCACAACAAGAGGCTGAAGAAACACTCAAAGAAGTTCATGCTGGTCTTTGTGGAGCTCATCAGGCTGGACCTAAGCTCTATGATCAGATAAAAAGGTTAGGATATTACTGGCCTACCATGGTAGCTGACGCAATGCACTTTGCTAAGCGCTGCCAACAATGCCAAGTTCATGGAGATTACATTCACATGCCTCCAGAATGGCTGCATCCTACAGCGATCTCATGGCCTTTCGAAGCATGGGGTATGGACATCATAGGTCCTATTTCTCCCCCTTCAAGTAAGGGTCATCGCTTCATCTTCGCCGCTACGGATTACTTCTCCAAGTGGTCAGAAGCATTTGCGTTTAACGAAATGAAGACCTCATCAGTCCTTCAGTTCCTACGCACCAACATCATTTGTCGTTTCGGCATACCCAAAAGATTCGTCCATGATAACGGACCACAGTTCCGGGATCATCGATTCTACAGGTTCTGCGACAAATACAAAATCCAAAGCTGTCCTTCGACTCCATACAATCCGGCAGCAAGCGGGTTAGCAGAAGCTTTCAACAAGACACTCTGCAAAATCCTTAAAAAAATGGTCTCTAGTCACAAAAGAGACTGGAGCGACAAAATGTCCGAAGCTTTGTGAGCCTATCGAACCACCGTTCGAGGACCAACCCATAGCACACCATTCTCCTTGGTCTATGGATGCGAAGCTGTCGTGCCCTTGGAAGTACAAATTCCTTCCTTGAGGGTATCCTTGCAAAATGACATGACTCAAGAAGGCAATGTCAAATTGCGACTCCATGAGCTGGACAATCTCGATGAGAGACGGCTCGAAGCTCAACAAAGCATTTGAACTTTACCAAGCACGTATGGCAGGATCTTTCGATAAAAAGGTCAGGCAACGCGCCTACAAAAAGAGTGACTTGGTTCTTGCGGTAAAAAGACCAATGGTCTTCGCTCACAAGTCCAAAGGCAAATTTGAGCCAAAATGGGAGGGACCCTACGTCATCGACAAGGTTTTCTCTAATGGTGCATACGCACTCCTAAACATGGAAGGTGACAGATGTATGCTGCCTATCAACGGCAAGTTCTTAAAGCGGTACTACCCTTGAAGACTTACCCAACTGGGTAAGAGCAATGCCTGCACGGCCAAAGCCGGTTTCCAGGTACACGCTCGCTAAACCCACCCTTTTTTTTTAGAATTTTCATATCAAATGTTGAAATTTCTAGAAATCTAAAACAATGCTTACTTTCATCGTTTCATTGTTCAAAAAAAATATATATATATCCAAGTTTAGGAACCTTTCCCTAACTTGACCAAAATTTTCAACCCTTGAACCCAAAATTCATGGTTTGAAACAAAATCCGGATTCAGGGATTTCCACCCTAGTCCACCCTGCCTTTTACCGCCAAAATGGTTTTAGGTCAAAACTTATGACCCTCGTGTCTTTAAACAAAAAAAAATGGTTTTTCAAAAAACCGCGAGGAAGCGACGCTTAGTCGATACTCGCACAAATCGGAAGCAAGCGAACCACGTTCACACTTCCAAAATCGCAAGGAAGCGACATTTCGTCGGTACTTGCAAAATCCAAAACTGTGGAGATGCAACATTTCAGTTGATATCCATAACCCAAAGGTTCGAAAAAACCTAAAAAACTGTGGAGACGCAACATTTCAGTTGATATCCATAACCCAAAGGTTCGAGAAAACCACAAATTTCAAAAATCGTGGGGAAACGACATCAAGTCAGTACCCGCAAAACCAAAATTTTTGAAAAGCAAGGATGCGACATTCCATCGATACTTGCACCCAAATCCGCGAGGATGCGACATTCCATCGATACTCGCAACCGAATGAGCAAGGATGCGACATTCCATCGATACTTGTAAGAACATTCAGCAGGGAGGCGACTTTTAGTCGATACTTGCATTTTTTGAAAACCAAACCGGCTATAAATTCCATCAAAACAGGCTATAAATGCCACAAACCGGCTATCAATGCCACCAAAACAAAACCGGCTGTCAATGCCACAAACAAAAAACTTGGATTTCAAAAAAAAAAAACAAAACGGCTATCAATGCCACCAAAACAAAACAGGCTATCAATGCCACCAAAAACCGGCTATAGATGCCACAAAACAAACCGGCTATCAATGCCCCCGAAACAAATTCGGCTATCAATGCCACCAAAACTGGCTATAGATGCCACAAAAAAAAAACTCGGCTATCAATGCCACAAGAAAAGCTGGCTCTCATGCCAAAATTGGCTTCCATGCCACAAACAAAAACCTGGCTTTCATGCCAAAACAATCACTTGACAAAAGATTTTCACAAAATGACAACCTTTTGATCAAATCCCATTTAGCAATTACTTTTATCACAAAAAGATTCAAGTGAGCGTAGGGATAACAAAAAAAAAGAGTACCAAAAAATACATGTGGTACCAAAAAAAAAGAAAGTGTTCACAAGCACTAAAAAAAAAGTACCAAAAAAATACAAGTGGTACCAAAAAAAAAAGAGAAAGAAGGATGGTTTCTGTATACAGGAGCTCAATCAAAAATGGTCTCCAGCCAAGAGTTCAGCTCCTTAAGCAAGCTTTTGGCCTCATCCGTCAAGGATTCCAAGGCACGTTTCTTCAGGAACCTGCCATGAGATGCTGGGGTGGGCTGTAACCCTTCTTCTGCACTGGGAAGCTTCCCTCGAGCGGTTTTCCATTGTTTGTTCTCATCAAACTTCCTTTTGAGAACTCGAATGGCATCCGCAACTCGATGAATCAGAGCAGTCTCCCTTTCACGAGCCTCTGTTATTTCAGTCCACTTGGCAGCGACCTGTGCCTGCAGATGCTCAAGACGTTTCCTGGCCTCATCGACCTCCCTATCAAGGATGTTAAGGTCATGTGTCAGCCTAATGATGGTTATCTCTTCTAAGTTCCTCTCTCGGACTGCCTGCTTCTTGCTTTCTGTAGCCTCATCCAGGTCAGATTGAGCCTTATCCGCAGGGTCCAAGAACATCTCCTTGAAGAACTGATCGTCAGGAAAACCCATGGTCTCAAACCACTTGTCACCCCAGCTCAATGATCCTATTAACGATCGCCCTGGCATCTGTGACATCCAGACCAGCCTCTTCAGCATCACCGAGAATCTCACGCACATGCTAGATCATGCTAAATCCGGCTTCCAAGTGCCCAGAAAAGAGAGTCTCAATCCAAGAGCTCAGAACTCGCACCACCACCTTCTTCGCAAAAAGAAGAGATGGCCCAGCTGAAGATTCGCCCAACTCCGTTGGTCAGCTGCTCATGTCATCATCTGTTGAAAGAGTAACAAAAGAACTCTTTCCAGTTGAAGCTGCTCCTGCTCGGGAAGGAATCTCAGCGCGAGGAATCTCCTCAACATTGTCAGAACTGGTCCCAGGAGTCTCTACCTCTGGATTAACCTCTGGCATCCCTTGCTCTGGAAGCGACGGACCCTCCTCTGTCACTTCAAAACCTGCCAAAAGAAACACAAAAAGGTATGAATATAATCCTATTTGAAAATCATTATCTGGGTTATAACTACAAAATACCTTCTTCGACGACTGGCGGAACACTTTCTTCCTCCGTGAACTCATCGGAAGCATCATCAACATTTGCGTCCATCGATGGTTCAAAGTCATCAGAACCCTGTGGCAAGTCAGCTGACAAAAAAAAAGTGTTAGCAAACCAAGTCACAAACTCAAAAAAAAAAAGAAGCAAAAGAAGTCGTACCAATTGGAGATTCTGGATTTACTCCAGAGTCCCTCGGTTCTTCTTCAGGTGCCTCAACAGGATCCATCACCACCTCATCGGTTGGGACCTCAGGCATCACCAAGTCTTCCTCTGCTAAAAAAAAAAGAAGAAAAGCAGAAAACAAGAAGCAGATCAGAACATGGAAAAAATCCCATGAAAAGAAATGGAAAGAGAAAAAGGAAGAATCATACCTTCACCAATGGTCTCTTCTTCTCGGCTTCTCTTCTCTGGAGGCTCGTCAGCATCCACTGGCACATCCTCATCGATAGTAAGAGGAACTTCCAAGTTAGGAGAGTCCTCATGCTGCCCCTTGCTATGATGATGACTCCTCCCCCTCTTACCCCGGCGGGCTCGCTTCTTAGAGGAACCTGCCCCACTGTCAGAGTCAGGTTTCCCACTTGACTCCTCACTGGATGTTCTACTCTTGCCAGTAGACTCCACGGAAGCTTGCCTCTGTGCCGCTTGCATCCAAGCGCCAAGTTCGGCTTCCTCCTGTTCTAGCTGCTCCAAAGCCTCATCAGGTATTTCTCGAACAGCTTCAGAACCAATGACGCCCTGGTCACCGAGAAAGCCTATCTTGTGCTTCTCTCCAGAAAGGAAGGCCCAAACTTCCTCTCGCCGGACGCCATCTGACTTTCCAAGGCCCTTTCCAGATGCCAGCTTCACATCAAGCTCCTTCTTGGAAAGCCCCCGATATGCCGAAAAGCTCTCCGCGAACCACTTCGCAAAGCCGGCAGTCCGGGAAGTCAGCAACACAGGATAAGAAATCATGGCTGTAGTGTCTTCAGCACTATAGAAAGCCCATGCATTTCTCCCGTCCTGTAAGCCTCCAAAGAGCTTCACCATGCTTGAAGGTGCTCCAACAACGCCTTGAGAAAAGCCCAGCTGCAAAGCAAAGCGAGAGGGTACATACGGCTGGATGTCGACGAAAAGATGTCTGCGGTACACCATCGTGCCGACACGTATGCTAAAAAGCCACTCTCTCTCTGCATTTGTCAAGGAATAATGCCTTCCCGACCCCGCCCTTGTAGAGTCTCGGGAGGCACCAAAATCAAAAGCCTTCTTTCGCAACTCCGGAGAAAGCTTCACTGAAGACTGCCCCATCTCGACGTCCCTGAACCGTCGGATCCTCATGCGGGCAAACAAAAGTGATTCAGAAACGGCTTTGCCCTTAGCCAGTCGAATCATCAGAGGATCATCATCCTGTGCAGCACCCAGCCGATGGAAGCCAGGACAGTGGTATACATACCACGAATAAAAGATATGGGCTGAAAATACCCTATTCATGGGAAGCCCAAGCCGAACCAAAAAAGCAGCAGCCTGCAGTTCGGTACACAAGTAGGAGTAAAGAGCTGGCACCAAAGCAAGCTGCTCTCCAAACGCCATCTGACAAGCCGGAAAAATACAATGCGGCCTGATGTGCGTTCCATCTCCTCCAGCAAAAACAGCCTCACCAAGCCAATAAGTGAGGTAAACAGCGAGATCTCTCCGCAGTGCAATGTCAGGACATATGGCGTTTGTACTTGCACAAAAATCTCTCAACTCTTCTTGCATGGCCAAGATCTTCTTTGAACTTGGATCCTGAGCTCCGGCTTCTTGAGTCACGCTATCAGAAGACTCCCTGCTATCAAAAAAGTTGGGGAATGAAGAGCTAAAACTCTTCCAACTGCTGGATCTAACTTTCAAACCCCCCTTCTCCTTCAAAAAATCATAGAAGGCGACGAGCTGAAAGTATAGAAGCCTGAACTCCTCAGACTGCCCCTCGAGGACGCTGTCAATCGGCATAAACTCCTCATAGAGTTTGCCGAGGATGGGCAATCCGGTAATAGCGCTCAGCTCCTTTAAAGAAAAACCAATCTCACCATTCGTCACAACGAAGGTATTGGTTTGTGGGAGGAATGACTCCAGCATAGCCATGAAGGCCTCGTCGGAAAAGATCACGGTCTCCCTAAAGGCGCGGACCGCATCAAAAATCCCGGCTTCCTTCAAAACGGCGCCACCAATCAGCAGGACGCGATCAAAAGTCCAAGGGATCCTAACCCTAGAGGGGGGGGGGTGAATAGGGTGATCTTCAAACAAATCAATCACCACAAGCCATTCACCATTACACAATGATTTATAGTGGTTCAGCCTCAATACCTACATCCACTACCGGCTTGTGCTCAACACCCCACCGGATTTCCACTATTTATGCTTTTTCAATAGGCTAAGCAATAACCTTTACAAAGTTATCTTTCTAGGCTAAACAACAACCTATACACTATGCTTTTCTTAGGCTAAGCAATAACCTCTACACTATGCTTTTCTTAGACTGAGCAATAACCTCTATAATAATTTTCTTTCTCAAGAAAGTGTCTACACACTAGAAGAGAAATAGATTAAGCTATGATAAGGTGCCTCTTAATTAGGCAAATATGAAAGTGAAAATAAACTCACACAACACTCAATGAGATGCAAAGATGAATGGAAATGATGTGTGTGTGTGTGTGAAGACTTCAATCAAGTCGAAAGTGAAAGTTTAATCAATGTATGCTAAAAGCATTTGAAAGTTAAGACACAAGGATTTGATTGAAGATGATGCTAATCACATGTATAAAAACTAACTTGAAGAAGATATGAAAATCAAAGATTCAAGTTATAACAAAAGATATGACTAAACATGTAATGCAAATCCAATGTTGTTTTCAAGGAACAGGATCTAACTAAAGTTCAAATAATTGAAAACAACAAGGAAGTATTCAAACAAATTAATAAAACACGCTACAAAAGAAATCAAAGATTTTCAAAATCATGATTACCAAAGATTGAAATATAGCTTGGTTTGAATCAAGAGGTGGAATCCAAAACATATGAATCAAAGATTAAATAAGATATGGATTCCACACAACATAGTTAGCATGCTAAAACATATGAACAAGGAAATTAAAGCTTACTAGAATTTAACTTCTTGTAATCAGGCTTTAGCTTTCCATTTGGACCAATTAAGCTTCCTTAATTCATTCCCCTTGCTTGGGCACTAAAAACACCAAAAATGGCCTCTTTTTTCGTCACACATTCTTTGGAATGAACTTGCTTTTTATAGAAAAAGTGGTCCAACAGATGCCTATCGGTCAGCCGACAACAAGGTGTCGGTCGACCGACAGCTCAACGGTCACATGCAATGGTCATATTTTTGAAAGTTTTTCTGACCCATATGCACCTGTCGGTTGACCGTTATTTATTGGTCGACCGACAAGGAAGCGATCGATGAACCGATAGCACAGAAATGTTGAAAAAGTCGCTGTCTGTTTTTGGAACCGACGAGCTCTCGGTCTTACAATTTATGCACTGTCGGTTGACTGACAGCAGCCAAAGAGCTGACCGACAGAGAAGGTCTGAAAATGTAGCTCTCTAGAAATGGAACCGACAGAGCCATCGGTTGACCTTGGTTCATTTTGTGGGTTAGCCGATACGGACCGACAACCTGACCGACAGTGTGGTCAGGTTAATTTTCTGAGGATCTGAAGTTTTTGAAGAGTGAAACTTTGAAACCATTTGAAAACTCAGATTTGAAAGGTGTTTTTATAAATTGTTTCATCAAGAAAAACATGATTAAAATCAAGATTCAAATCAACCAAAAAGAGTTTAAATAAAACATGAGTAGGTTAATTCAAAAGATGATTTTCAAGAAGAAACATGTGAAATGAAAATGAAAGCAAGGAGATGAATATCATGCAAATGCAAGACATCAAATTGCAAACAACTTAGGGTCTAACAATCTCTCCCTTTGCAATTTGATGGCAAATAACACTAAAAATATTAAAACTATCATCACACCATAACCATTCATTCATTTCATATATTTGTGCCTCAACTCCCCCTTAGTTCATAATTAGCTCCTTCACTGTTCTCCCCCATTGTTCTTGCTCTCCCCCATTGTTCTAGCAATGGTGTTTTCAGATTTCTTCTTTTCATTTCTCTTCTCTTCACCCTTAGTCTTCTTCTCCCACTTATTCTCTTCTCTTCACCCTTAGTCTTCTTCTCCCACTTAGTCTTTATGTTTCTTCTTCTCCCCCATTGACATCAAATTGCTAAATAGTCTGCAAACAAAGCTCATGCAAACACATACCTTTCCTCATAGCATAATTTTGATATCCTTAATGTAAGGGTAAGAGAAAGCAATCATGTAGATGGCAAATGGATCAAAAGATGTCATTCAATATATAAAGAGATTAAAAGTCTTACAATTTGACAAATGACATAGACATTAACATGACCATCCATAAAATGAAAATAGAATTTTAAATGACAAATTCTAAACTGATTATCCAGCCTTTTTCCCAACACAAAAGACACCACCAAGAATACACCAATTAAACACAAAATGTGGATACAAGGAAAGTTTGTTCCTAATCAGAATCTGGAGAAGGAAGTGATGCAGATGGTGATCCAGCAATGTCGTCCCATCTACAGCTCTTTGAGATCTTGGAGAGGTACTTGAACATTTTGCTTATTGTCTTTGATTGTTTCTTCTGTTTTCTCTTCAAGTAGGCTATGTCCCTCTCCACAGCTGCTTGCCAATCAGAAGATGTGCCGGAGGTAGAAGGACCAGGAGCATGCCTTGAAGATGAGGCACGAGAAGGAGGAGGTGGAGAGACAGGTGGCTGTTGTGCCAAGGGAGGATCATCTGCTATGGGAATTTGAGGATTTGGAATGAGATTCATTTGATTCAGATTGGTTAAAGAAAATGGAGCTTTGAAAATGGGGCTTTCTCTAGTGGGTATTGGAATACCAAACTGGAGGGCAATCTGAGTCATCAATTACCCATATGGAATTGCATTTTTTTGTGCAAGTGAATTTCGAAACTTGATGATTGTGTGGCAAATGTGAGAGGGTAGACAAATGGGAGTGCCAGTTACAACCTTGGACAAGACACAAACCATGAAAGCAGTGAGCTCAGTTCTATTTCCACCTCTTGGATATACATTATAGGTAAAGAGGTTGTGAATAACCCTGCGTGGGGATATTTCCGAACTCACCGGAATACTGGCTTGACGCTCCATCTCGTGCTCCAGCACCAGCTACTCCATCTCGGCGAGGCTCGGGCTCGGCGATAGTGCTAGCCTCCAGTTCGGCTAAGTAAATCCACTTCGGCCATACGCTCATAAGCTCCACCTTGGCCATGGCATCCCCAGCCCGGCTAGGGACTTCATCCCAGTTTTTCCACTTTGGCGTCCCTGCAAGGTCTCTAGCCAAGTCAAGGTCGACCCCGACCTCGGCTCACCGATCTCGGCAACACGCCTTAACCTCGGTCACAATGCCAGAGCTAGCCAAGGCAGGGGTTGACAGCTGTCCTCCCATGGATGCTCAAACACGCCACAGCACGTGCGACAAGATAGGGGCACCCCCATAGTCCCTGATAGATCGCCGTCCACAGCTCCCAAAACGCCATGACAAGGCTTGATGGGACGACAATTAAAGAAAAGTTGGCTACGATGGGACTGCGCCTCCCTAGTACCTGACAGAGTGGGCTATGACAAGACAGTCAACCACCCCTTTGCCTTCTCTCTTCCTCTATATAAGCACAATAACAATCCACAAGAAAAGAAAGCCAACAACGACACCACACTGCTGGTATCATCTTCTTCCCCAAAAATCTCCTCCTACTGTTCAGTTCTTAAACTGACTTAGGCATCGGAGAGCCCTGCGCTGCCCAAGCCAGGGTCCTCTGTCCTACGTTTCTTCTTCTTTTTCTCAGGTTTCAGGCACAGGCATCGGTGTTCCTAATCTCTTTGGATAAGTCCGTGCAGGCACCCCCCTCTTCTTGTGAGTCACATTTTTTGCACTTACAATTGGCGCCGTCTGTGGGAAACGAGCAAAAAGCCATCGTCCCCAAACACCATGCCTCGAAGAACCAGAAAGGGAAAGGAACCATTGGCAATGTCAACACAGCTTACGGCGAACCTCCTACAAGAAAGGCCCGGAGCAAGATTTGGTCCAGTAAGCGTCCACAAGCCGGAAACTCAGTCAGGTTCATCCTCTAAGGGGGTCACAGCACCTTCCCGACGAGATAACCTTTGATTGGGGCTCTCCTGGCAGAAGGGTCCTCAGCTAGACGGAGCCCGAGCTCTGGAACGCTTCGACCTCTATGAAAGCAACAGGCTGATATCTCCATCTCAGCAGACATCCCCAGCTCGGCAGAAGTCTCCTCTAGCTCGGGGGGGGGGGGGGGGGGGCTACTGAAGCCTCCTATCATCCTTCGGCTTCGATCCCCATCAGCTTCGATCGTACGACCCTCTACCGTCTCCCGGCACGGTCCTCTACCGTTAGCTTCGACGGCGTGATCAGCCCCTACAGCATTTTCAGCTTCGATGGCCCGTCAGCTTCGATCGTATGATCCTCTACCGTCATACGGCACGATCCTCTGCTGTCAGCTTCGATGGCACCGTCAGCTTCAACGACATCGGCACGACCCTCTACTATCGGCTTCGATCGCACGATCCTCTACCGTCATATTCGACGGCACGGTCCTCTACTGTCAGCCTTGATCGCACGGTCCTCTACTGCTGTCAGTCGTCCAGAGCCCCGTGCTCCTACATCTCGGTCGCGCGCCAGATCTCGATCTCTTGCATCTCGGCCACGTGCCAGACCTCGATTTCGGGCATCGCGGCAGCAGCGCCAGATTCCCCACCTCGTGCTGGTGTCGCCCTCGTGCTAGCTACGTGCTTCATGCAGTTTCAACCTCATGAAGGTCTCAGGCTACGCGCCGTGACCTCTTGCTGGTTCGTCCACGTGCTAGCCACGGCCTCACTCTGGCTTGGCCTCATGATGGTCTCGACCACTTTTACGACCTGTTCCTGGTCCGTCCACGTGCTGGCTATGGCCTCACGCTGGCTCGGCCTCACGATGGTCTCGACCGCATTTACGACCTCTTGCTGGTCCGTCCATGTGCTGGTTTCCGTCTCACGCTGGTTTCGGCCTCATGCTGGTCTCGACCGCATTAAACGTCCTCTCACGCTGTGTCAGACCCCGACCCAGGTTTGAAGTATTTAATTATGTTTTAACCGTGATTAGTGGATAAGTGGGGTTAGTGGACGATTAGCTTATTTTATTAAGCTAGATTAGAATGTTTGATTAGCTTTGAGAACCTTTGTTAGTCTTTGACTTAAGTTTGACACGGGCCGGGGCGCCCGTGGATTGTGTGTGAAATTGTTGAGTTTATTCATGATGCTTGTAAAATCCCAATTTATGTGTATTTTGACTTATTTCCTCTAGATCAATCAACTTTCATGTTTTGGCCAACTTGATTTTGTAATCAGAAATCGCGTTTTTTCGAGAAAAAGGGCAAAACTGACATTTCACACAAAACCTGTACCCAAATTTCGAAAATTTCAGAAATTGTCAAAAATATACTTTTTGGAAAGTAGAAATTTCGCTGATCGTTTTTGTCTTCTTCGTCGTTTTCGTTCGGGGCCCGCAAGTACCATTTTTAGTCTTGTGAAGTTCGGGGCCCACAAAACCCACCTCTTAAGAAGAGGAGCTCTCTTCCTCTTCCTCCATTTCCTTCTTGCACGGTTTTGAGCAAGGGTTTCTCCCTCTCCTTCCACACACTCTCTCTCATCTGAAACTCTTGCTTGGTGAGGTGTTCTTGGAGGATTGATCTCCTCAAGTTCTTCCTCCCTCTTCAAGCTTCCCAAAGATCCCCTTCTTGAGGTTTTTGAGCTAAGTGAAGGCCCTCATTCAAGCCTCTCTTCTTTGTTTGGGTTCCTCAAGGTTAGCAATAGCTTTCCAAACTCTAGATTCTTGTTTTCCTCTCCATTTGGAGTGTTTTAAACCCATTTGCTAGGGTTTTCCTTGAAGATTTACAAATGATGACTTTTAGGGTTTTCTTGGAAAAATTTTGGGGTTTTTGTAGATTTGGAGCTTAAGGCTCTAAGGCTTGGTCTGAAGAGTGATTTTGATCATATCTTGACTAGAGGCAAGTAGATTTCAACATTAATGTGATGCTTTCTCTCATTGGTTCTATTTCATGAATTTCCTTTTTGTGTTAATCTTCTTTATTCTATGGGTTTATTTTGATTTAATGAACCATGTCATAGTTATGTTCATTATGTTATTGTTTTACCATGCATTGGGAGTTTGTTCTCACTTTGGCTCCTTGGAAAATTTGGTTTCATTGTGTGCAAGTGGGTGTTCAAAGAAAAGGGAAAAGAACTTTGATTCTTTTAAAAGTGTTGAGTTTGTGTTATTGGATGATTATGGATGATGGTTTGATGATTTGTGGAGGTTGAGAAGAGGCCCAAGTTGTTGTAGAATTGTGTATGGAAGAAAGGAATGAAAAACAATGGAAAATGATCAAGAAAAACAAAAAAAAAGGGAAGAGAAGCACTGCCGGGCTGGACTGGGCAGGCCCAGTCCGCTCGAGCGACCCACTGGGCCGCTCGAGCGGACCAGGCACTGCCTGGCCCTCGCTCGAGCGACCCACTGGGCCGCTCGAGCGACCCAGCTACTGTCTGGGTCCGCTCGAGCGGACCTGGGTCCAGTCTGGGGGGCTCGGGCCAACCTGTTTGTGGCCCAATCAAGGGTAGTTTTGGGCCTGTTTTCAGGGCTCCTTTAGGCCTACTTTAAGGTCAGCTCTTGGGCCATTTTGAGACCTATGGATGGGCTGTTTCAAGACCTGACATTGGACTGTTTTATGGCCTGAATCCTGGGCTACTTTAAGGACTGAATTGGGCCTGATTAGTGGACTGTTTGAACTTGGGGAAGGACAGTTGTGGGCCTGATTAAGGAGGGATTTAAACCTACACTTTTTAAGGACTTATTGTATATAATTTCAAGTCCACTTCGGGCCTATGTCCAAGCTCAATTCAGCCCCAAACTCTCTCCTATAAGTGAAGCCCATTCAACCTTTTACAAGCCTAGAATTCATGGTGAGAAGTGTCTTGGACTATGGCCAATACCACTTGAAAAACCCTCAAGTCTAAATGTACACTTAATCCCTTATGATTGTCAATGATCTTCGGTGGCACCAAATCACTTTCTTTTAATGACAATAAAGGGGTCAAATGTATATCGAGACTACCCGCTTTAGTCGATCGAACCACCATACATTCTTTTTGTGTAAAAAGACTTTTGTTTTGGGTTCTTTCTCCAATTCTTTTTAATGTTTTGAAGTGGGTTACCCCATATTTTAGTAATGATGAAACTACTCACCTATTTTGCTTGGTTTTGCCAATATGCATTGTTTGGAGTAGTTCTCTTATCGACTTTGGAAATATATCTTATAAATAGAATTGCATTTCTTCGAGGTTTCGGATTTTCACTATAATGGCACCACTAGGCTTAGGTCACCTTGTCGGACTGATCATCCGGCTTGGGGTCTTTAATTTGTCTGCCAGCTGCAGTTTGGATTCTGTCTGTACCGACCATGGCAACGGTAATTATCCGGTCCCACGAGTAGTGGCTACGGTTCTGTCTGATAACGACTATGTTGTTCCGGTCCCACGATTAGTGGCTACGGTTTGTCTGCTCCGGTTACTTCGGTAACAGCAGAATATAGCTTTATGTGGGTTGCCAATGTTTTTATGCATTAATATTCATCTCATGGTAATTGTTTATGTTACTCATCATGGCATTGGATTTGTAAACCATCGAGATGTTTATCTTCTATCTTTACTTTGACATTGTTATTAATCGTGATTTCATCGTAGCTCTTACTTATCATGTTTTGTTTCGCTCTCATCCTATTATTGTTGTAATTGCTTGCCAGCCCGTCGTGTCTGACTCTCTTTTGTTTGGTGCCAGATGTCGAGCCCCTCGCAGTTGAGGCGCACTTCGAGGCGGAACCTATAGTTCCTGTGGAGGGCGAGTGGCGGCCCGATGATGTCATTTAGACGTCGGGTTGCCTTGGAGCTGCGATCACATTTTTGGGGATTTCATGATATACATTTTGGGTTTTTGTCATGGCCATTGTTGGCTTATTTTCTTTTGGGAAAAATTTGTAATTAATGATTAACCTTACTTTTGTATCAACTTTAAACTAAGTTTGGGGCCTACAATGAAATGTTTCTCTTTTGATGCTAGTCTCATGCGTTCTCATTTTATACCCGTTTGAGAGACTTTTATGTTTGCTACAATGCTTCTGCGTAAGTCATTTGTATGAAAATGATTCTTATATATCACTGTTGGATCGGATTCCGTGAATCCTTACCGCGGAAACCTGTGGGAAACTAGCGTGTGCGGGCGGAATTTTTCGGCCCGTCGCGCCGCGTCCCCGGATTAAGACCTCGTTTAGCGGGACCTCGGTCCGGGGGCGTGACACGCTGGCTCGGCCTCATGATGGTCTCGACCGCATTTATGACCTCATGTTGGTTTAACCACGTGCTGGCTACGGCCTCACGTTGGCTCATCCTCTTACTGGTCTCAATCTCATGCTGGTCTGTCCACGTGCTGGCTACGGCCTTATGCTGGCTCAGCCTCATGATGGTCTCGACCTCATGCTGGTCTGTCCACATGCTGGCTACGGCCTCACGCTGGCTCAGCCTCATGCTGGTCTCAACTTCATGTTGGTCTCGGCCATATGCATTCTCGACAAGCAGTGCCGGTCTCTAGCTTGGCAGCAGCACCGGTCTATAGCTCGCCTCCTTCTCAGCAGCAATAGCAGAATACTCCTAAACAAGAGTACACCACTGGTAATGAGCCATCATCTCTTGGGTTTTAGCAACAATGCATTCTCCAGCTCGGCTGAAGCCCCATCTCGGCGGATGCCTCTTCCAGCTCGGGAGGTAGCCAGATGCCCCCTACCATCACTTAGCTTTGACCGCCCGTCATCTTCGATCGCACGACCCTCTATCGTCATTTCGGCGGCATGGTCCTCTACTGTCAGCTTCGATGGCGCCGTCAGCTTCGATGACACTGGCACGACCCTCTGCTGTCAGCCTTGATCGCATAATCCTCTACCGCCATCAGTCATCCAAAGCCACCGAGCTCACCCTGGGGTCGTTTTCTACACTCAGGCATGACTCGCGTTCGGCAACAGAGCCACCAAGTCCTCGGGTAGATACACCCAGGCTTCTTGGCCTCCAAACGACCTCATGTTGGTCCGTCCATGTGTTGGTTTCCACCTCATGCTGGTTTCAGCCTCATGCTGGTCTCGACCGCATTAAACGACCTCATGCTGGTCCGTCCACGTGCTGGTTTCCGCCTCACGCTGGTTTCGGCCTCATACTGGTCTCGACCGCATTAAACGACCTCATGCTGGTCCGTCCACGTGCTGGTTTCCGCCTCACGTTGGTTTCGGCCTCATGCTGGTCTCGACCGCATTAAACGACCTCATGCTGGTATGTCCACGTGCTGGTTTCCGCCTCACGCTGGTCTCGGCCTCATGCTGGTCTCGACCACATTTCACGAGCTCATGTTGGTGTCGCCCTCGTGCTAGCTACGCGCGTCACGCAGGTTCGACCTCATGTTGGTCTCGGCCAGCGCCAAAGAGACTGCTCTGGCGTACCGTCCAGGCTTCTCCATCTCAGCCAGCGCCAAAGGGACTGACTTAGGGTTCATACACCCAGTCGCTCCTAAAACTTTGGGTTCATATACCCTAGGACTGACCTCGGGTTCATACACCCTATCTTCCCTAAACTTTGGGTTCATGCGCCCATGGACTGACTTAGGGTTCATACACCCAGTCGCTCCTAAAACCCTGGGTTCATACACCCTGGGATTGACTTTGGATTCACACATCCAGTCTTCCCTAAACTTTGGGTTCACGTGCCCATGGATTGACTTAGGGTTCATACACCCAGTCGCTCCTAAAACCCTGGGTTCATACACCTTGGGACTGACCTCGGGTTCATACACCCAGTCTTCCCTAAACTTTGGGTTCACACGCCCAAGGACTGACTTAGGGTTCATACACCCAGTCGCTCCTAAAACTTCGGGTCCATGCACCCAGGCTTCTCAAAAGGACTGCTCTGGCGTACCGTCCAGCCTCCTCCACCTCGGCCAAAGAGACTGCTCCACGTCTCCACCTCAGCCAAATGGCAGCTCAACTAGAATGCCGAAGAGACTGTTCCATATAACCTCCTCGGCCTCATGCTGATCTCGGCCACACTCATTCTCGGTGACAGCACCAGAATCGCGGCCAGCAAGAGCACCTCTGGTTACGGGCGAGCTAGTCATCTCAGTTGATGACGAACCAGACACTGAAGACTACAAGCTCAACAACTCCTCCCTTCTTAGCTTCAAACCTCAAAGAGTACTCTTAGAGCTCAGAAGCTGGGGGGCTATTGTGTGGGGATATTTCCGAACTCACCGGAATACTGGCCTGACGCTCCATCTCGTGCTCCAGCACAAGCTACTCCATCTCGGCGAGGCTCGGGCTCGGCGATAGTGCTAGCCTCCAGTTCGGCTAAGTAAATCCACTTCGGCCATACGCTCATAAGCTCCACCTCGGCCATGGCATCCCCAGCCCGACTGGGGACTTCGTCCCAGTTTTTCCACTTTGGCGTCCCTGCAAGGTCTCTAGCCAAGTCAAGGTCGCCCCCGACCTCGGCTCACAGATCTCGGCAACACGCCTTAACCTCGGTCACAATGCCAGAGCTAGCCAAGGCAGGGGCTGACAGCTGTCCTCCCATGGATGCTCAAACACGCCACAGCACGTGCGACAAGGTAGGGGCACCCCCATAGTCCCTGATAGATCGCCGTCCACAGCTCCCAAAACGCCATGACAAGGCTTGATGGGACGACAATTAAAGAAAAGTAGGCTACGATGGGACTGCGCCTCCCTAGTACCTGACAGAGTGGGCTATGACAAGACAGTCAACCACCCCTTTGCCTTCTCTCTTCCTCTATATAAGCACAATAACAATCCACAAGAAAAGAAAGCCAACAACGACACCACACTGCTGGTATCATCTTCTTCCCCAAAAATCTCCTCCTACTGTTCAGTTCTTAAACTGACTTAGGCATCGGAGAGCCCTGCGCTGCCCAAGCCAGGGTCCTCTGACCTACGTTTCTTCTTCCTTTTCTCAGGTTTCAGGCACAGGCATCGGTGTTCCTAATCTCTTTGGATAAGTCCGTGCAGGCACCCCCTCTTCTTGTTAGTCACATTTTTTGCACTTACAAACCCTATTGATGGGAACTAGGGAACTGATAGTTAAATGATGTTTCTTCTTATCCCAAGGACAGTTGAAACCACATATGTCAATAGTGGCTTTGCTTCTTTCATCTTCCGAAGGAGTGTCAGACAAAAATGTTATTCCCATAGGAGTGCAAGGAATCCCCATGATTAAGCCTATTCTCTGGGGTGTAAACACTTCTTCTCTATCTAAGAAGGAGATGGTAAATGAACAAGCATTAATTGAGTCATTAGCGTTAGTGATAGATGCATTCAAGAATTTAACTAGTGAAGGATATACGTTATCACCCCAATGAAGAATCCTATCCCAACCTACTTGACCAACTACATCACTTAGATTAAAGCCCATGGAACTAATCTTCTCCACTATAGTCCTTCTTTCCACTACTATAGGCCTTCTTTGAAGACTTTGTAAGATGTTGGAGTCAAGTCTTAAATTGATTGAAGGAGGAGAAGGTGAAGGAGATGAACTTTCATTTCCATTATCCTCTATTGGTCTACTAGAGGAGGCTGTGGCTTTTCCCTTCTTAATAGGACGTCTAGGGGTAGCTTTCTTTGTCTTAGGAGGCATTTCCACAAACACTTAGTGTGCACAGTGAGATTATGATAGAGAGATTTGAAAATTTAGAGAGTAATTGTGCAAGAAGATGAAGGAAAGAGGTTGAATTCAATTTTACCTGAATCTAACTTGGAAAAGAAACAAGAACAGATGTTGAAATGTCAAGGAATCTTGGTTCAGAAAAACTGTCAAGCATTTGGCAAGCAAAAATTGAAGTTGGGACAAACACTGAACACAGTTGCTCAATCTTGGACAAGGATGTCTACAAATGATCACCGATCATTAACAAATCCATACATGATGTGAAAACAATCACAGATGCTCAAATCAAAATGTGACACTTGAAGTTGGGTTTCTCAAAACAACACACAGCAGTCGACAGTGAACGTCGTTTGGCTTGGAAATCTTGACTTGTTGATGGCTTAAGAGCTTTTGGAGAATCTCAAAAATATTAAAAAAAAAACACACGAGACATGCAGAGAGTCTTCAAACCACTGAACCACTACTGCCAAATGAACTGCTGCCGAACGAACCACGAATGAACAGTGAACAGCTGAGACGATGTCTATGGAGATTTGCTTTGAGAGGGATTTTTTGAAAATCCATACTAAAAATGGTTTTGATCTTCAGGCTTGAAGGAGTGTTGCTAGCAGAGAGAAGTAGAAAGAGCCCTAGGTTTGGTGATGAAAGGGAAGAACAGAACAGAAGAGAGGATTTCTGCGTGCAGGGTTTTTATCGAACCACTGCCTCGTCGGTCAACCGATGACTTAAGTATCGGTCAGCCGATACTTGTAGAAAAGTGGGATAATCCACTGAATCTACATTCTTAACTTATGATCACTAGTTAGAGTGTATTATGATTGATTTAACTTATGAAGAACAATTAAAGGATCATAAGAAAAGTAATCAGTAAATCTTTTTCAATTTAAATTGATCAAACATATGGATTTTACTATAAAGTACCTTTTGAATTCAGAAATGCATTTTCAACAAATAATTCTCAAACAATTGGAAATTCTAAACATATAGAAAATACTAAGAAAGTTTGAACCATTTAGACTTAGGACCAACAAGACATATAACTTATGAGAGGGGGTTGGTCTAATCTAATTACTAGGCCTTAGTATTTGTCTAATAGCCTAACCTTAGGTATCCATCTAAGGTCTTGAGCATTTGAGCCTATGTTTGAGATTTCACCAACTATAGGAGATAAATTTTGAATTCTTTTAGACTTATCATCAAATCTTTGAGATTTAATAATTTTAAAATGATGATTAGTCTTTGGTGGCTGGTGTTGTGTTTTCTTTGTGTTCTTCTCATTTCTTTTAACTTTTCCTCCTTTTTGTCTTTTGAATTTTAATTTTAATCTTTCAACCTTTTTCAAAATTTCTTTCATTTCCGAGGTCAGAGGAGGTAAAATGAGAGGTTTCTTATTGATAGATTTATTTTGACCATTCTTTACTTGTTTAGTCTTTTTAAAATCTTTCTTAGGAGACTCTTGTTGAGATGTTTTAATTTGTTGAAACTTTCTAGAGTTTTCTTTTGATTTAAATGCCTTAACCTTCATAGAATTAGATTTTCCATTTTTAGGTTCATAGATAGGTTTAGACAAATGACTGTTTCTTAATTTGCACTCAAATTTGAAATGCCCTTCATTACCACAATAATGACATTTTGTTTTGGGCAATGGAGAGTGAGTGCATGAGAATGAGGACTCACCTTTCACAAATGTGTTGGTGAAATTTGGGTCAAGTGTAATATATTTATTGAATCCAAGACCCGTCCTATCTCCTTATGATTTACCCATTTTAAATAATTTTTCTAATTTCTCTTCACTTTGGGTAAATTTGCACTCATACTTGTGTTTGTGGGTCTCAAGTTGAGTGACTTGGTTTTTAAGAATTGAATTTTCATTTTTAACTTTTATGAGTTGAATTCCAATTCCATTAAACTTGTTAACTTTTTCATTAGCAATTTTTAATTTAAGTTTAAGTTCATTAGCATTAGATCCAAGTTGTAAAGCTTTTATATCACTTTGAGCATTAAATAAATTTTCCTTGGTGATTATTAACTTGGATTCTAAATTAACAATATCTTCAACTTGATTTTTTATATGATCACTTAGAGTTGAGTTTTCTTTGGTAAGTCCTTCACAAGTTATCTTAGATACATTTAGTTCATCTTGAAGATTTGACAAGTTATCTTTAGAAATTTTAAATTTGGATTCTAAATAGATAATGTTTTCATCTTGTCTTTTTAATGTATCTCTTAGGTTTAAATTTTCTTTATTTAGCTCATTATGATTTAATTTAATTTCATTTAGTTCATCTTGAGCATTGGATAGGTTGTGTAAAGTGATCATAGGCATTGAATTAGTTCTTCTTTCTCTCTAAGTTCATCTTTTGAAGTGTCAAATTCTTTGTTTAATCTTTTAGATTCTTCTTTTAAACTTTTGTTATTCTTATCAAGCTTTAAGAACAATATATATAACTCATTATAAGCTTGTTGAAGGTCATCTTCATATTCATTTTCTTCTTCTTTTAATTCAACTTGGGATTCATTAATTCCAATGTTTGGATCTCCAATAGATGGAAGAAGGGGTGGTCTAGAAGTACCTACAAGGGAATGTACAAAATCTAACTTAGTGGAATCCATTCTAATGATTTTCATGCAATGCACAACTAGGGTTTAAACTCTAGGCTTTTACACCTAATCAAGAGTTTTAAACACTTGATCCTAATAATAGAGCACGAGGCTCTGATACCAATTGAAAGTCCAAGGGATCCTAACCCTAGAGGGGGGTGAATAGGGTGATCTTCAAACTAATGGCCAATTTTAATTTCTTTCCAATTTACTTTTAACTAGTGATGATTATGTGAGTAAGTGCGGAAGATAAACAAATCAATCACCACAAACCATTCACCATTACACAATGATTTATAGTGGTTCAGCCTCAATGCCTACATCCACTACCGCCTTGTGCTCAACACCCCGCCGGATTTCCACTATTTATGCTTTTTCAATAGGCTAAGCAATAACCTTTACAAAGTTGTTTTTCTAGGCTAAACAACAACCAATACACTATGCTTTTCTTAAGCTAAGCAATAACCTCTACACTATGCTTTTCTTAGGCTAAGCAATAACCTCTACAATAATTTTCTTTCTCAAGAAAGTGTCTACACGCTAGAAGAGAAATAGATTAAGCTCTGATAAGGTGCCTCTTAATTAGGCAAATATGAAAGTGAAAATAAACTCACACAACACTCAATGAGATGCAAAGATGAATGGAAATGATGTGTGTGTGTGTGTGAAGACTTCAATCAAGTTGAAAGTGAAAGTTTAATCAATGTATGCTAAAAGCATTTGAAAGTTAAGACACAAGGATTTGATTGAAGGTGATGCTAATCTCACATGTATAAAAACTAACTTGAAGAAGATATGAAAATCAAAGATTCAAGTTATAACAAAAGATATGACTAAACATGTAATGCAAATCCAATGTTGTTTTCAAGGAACAAGATTTAACTAAAGTTCAAATAATTGAAAACAACAAGGAAGTATTCAAACAAATTAATAAAACATGCTACAAAAGAAATCAAAGATTTTCAAAAGCATGATTACCAAAGATTGAAATATAGCTTGGTTTGAATCAAGAGGTGGAATCCAAAACATATGAATCAAAGATTAAATAAGATATGGATTCCACACAACATAGTTAGCATGCTAGAAAACATTTTCCAAAGGTTTAAAACAAAGCATGAAACATATGAACACGGAAATTAAAGCTTATTAGAATTTAACTTCTTGTAATCAAGCTTTAGCTTTCCATTTGGACCAATTAAGCTTCCTTAATTCATTCCCCTTGCTTGGGCACTAAAAACACCAAAAATGGCCTCTTTTTTCGTCACACATTCTTTGGAATGAACTTGCTTTTTATAGAAAAAGTGGTCCAACGGATGCCTGTCGGTCAGCCGACAACAAGGTGTCAGTCGACCGACAGCTCAACGGTCACATGCAATGGTCATATTTTTGAAAGTTTTTCTGACCCATATGCACCTGTCGGTTGACCGTTATTTATCGGTCGACCGACAAGGAACCGATAAATGAACCGACAGCATAGAAATGTTGAAAAAGTCGCTGTCTGTTTTTGGAACCGACGAGCTCTCGGTCTTACAATTTATGCACTGTCGGTTGAACTACAGGAGCCGAAGAGCTGACCGACAGAGAAGGTCTGAAAATGTAGCTCTCTGGAAATGGAACCGACAGAGCCATCGGTTGACCTTGGTTCATTTTATGGGTTAGCCGATACGGACCGACAACCTGACCGATAGTGTGGTCAGGTTAATTTTCTGAGGATCTGAAGTTTTTGAAGAGTACTGTCGGTCAGGTTAATTTTCTGAGGATCTGAAGTTTTTGAAGAGTGAAACTTTGAAACCATTTGAAAACTCAGATTTGAAAGGTGTTTTTATAAATTGTTTCATCAAGAAAAACATAATTAAAACCAAGATTCAAATCAACCAAAAAGAGTTTAAATAAAACATGAGTAGGTTAATTCAAAAGATGATTTTCAAGAAGAAACATGTGAAATGAAAATGAAAGCAAGGAGATGAATATCATGCAAATGCAGGACATCAAATTGCAAACAACTTAGGGTCTAACAGAGTCTTATTCGATTCTAGTTCCACACACTCATTTGTGTCACCATTGTTTGCTGCATGCTTTGTGGGAGACATAGCTTCATTGCATTATCTTTTGCTTGTTAGTACTCCTTTAGGGAAATCAGTACCGTGTGAAACCTATTACCCAGCATGCAAAGTACAGGTAGAATACTTTTCCTATCTACATATTTGATCATCCTAGGGATGACAGGCTTCGATGTGATACTTGGTATGGATTGGTTATCCACCTATAGAGCGGTGATGGATTGCTTCCACAAGACCGTCAGATTGCAAGTATTAGCAGACAGTGTCAAGATTGTTGGCGAGAGGAAACCCATGTCCACTAGAGTCATTTCCGCCTTGAAGGCCGATAGATTGGTTAGAAGTGGATGTGAGGGCTATGTGGCATTTATCACGGAGGATAAATTGTCCAAAGGGGTGGAGGATATTCCAGTTGTGTGTGAGTTCCCGGATGTCTTTCCGGAGGAGATACCTGGATTACTACCAGTTCGAGAGATTGATTTCACTATTGAGCTTGTGCCAGGGACGGCACCAATATCGAAAGCACCTTACCGCATGGATCCAACGGAGCTAAGGGAATTGAACGCTCAGTTAGAGGATCTCTTGGACAAAGGATTCATGAGACCGAGTGTATCACCATGGGGTGCACCGGTTTTGTTTGTGAAGAAGAAGGATGGATCGATGCGTATGTGCATAGATTATAGACAACTGAATCAGGTTACGATAAAGAACAAGTATCCTTTACCTAGGATAGAGGAGTTGTTTGATCAGTTGCAGGGTGCATAACATTTCTCCAAGATAAACTTGAGGTCAGGCTACCATCGGATACGGGTCAGAGACCAAGATGTACAGAAGACAGCTTTTAGGACAAGATATGGACATTATGAGTTTCTGGTTATGCCGTTTGGGCTAACCAATGCACCAGCAGTATTTATGGCTTTAATGAATAGGATCTTTGCACCATGCTTAGACCAGTTCACAGTCGTATTCATAGACGATGTCCTAATCTATTCGAAGTCTAGAGATGAACATGCAGAACATTTGAGGAGTTCATTGCAGATTCTGAGAGAGAATCAGCTCTATGCCAAGCTTAGTAATGAGAGTTTTGGTTTGAGCGAGTATCCTTTCTTGGACACATCATCTATAGGGAAGGTCTATCAGTGGATCCAGCCAAGATTGAGGTAGTAGTCAGTTGGCAGAGTCCGAAGTCAGTGAAAAAAATCAGGAGTTTTCTGTGTTTAGCAGGGTATTACAGAAGATTTGTAAAGGGATTCTCCAGTATTGCAGCCCCATTGACCAAATTGACAAGGAAAGACGTTCCTTTTGTATGGACAGAGCAGTGTGAGGAGAATTTCCAGGAGCTAAAGACCAGATTGACCACAGCCCCTATTCTTACCTTACCTACTGGGAATGGAAGGTTTGTGATTTTTACAGATGCTTCGGACATAGGATTGGGATGTGTACAGATGCAGGAAGGAAGAGTAGTAGCTTACGGGTTTAGACAGCTGAAAAAGCATGAGAAGAGATACGCAACCCATGATTTGGAGCTTGCAGCAGTGGTCATGGCACTGAAGTTATGGAGACATTACCTGTACGGATAGAAATTCGAGGTTCACTCAGATCACAGAAGTCTCCAGTACTTGTTTGGACAGAAAGATCTGAATATGAGGCAGACCAGGTGGATGGAGTATATCAAAGACTACGATTTTCCGATAAAGTATCATCCCGGGAAGGTAAATGTGGTTGCAGATGCACTGAGCAGAAAGACAGCGAGTACCGGATGCTTACAGATAGAGTGGTCTTTGACAGAGTTATTCAGAGACTTGGCTATTGAGTTCCAGCCTCAGAGTGAGAGAATCATGGTTGCCAGCATGCTTACTTGGGAACCAGAGATTCTGTTTAGAATCAAAGGCAGTCAGAGGGATGATCCAGAGTTAGTCAGAGTGATTGACAACATAGCAGACAGGACAGAGTTCAGACTCTTAGATGGAGTGTTGTATTGCCAGGACAGATTGTGTATACCGGGTGTTCATGACTTGAGGAACGAGATTATGGTCGACGCACACCATTCTTGTTATGCTATTCACCCTGGGAGCACCAAAATGTATCAGAACTTGAGGAGTTTTTACTGGTGGAACAACATGAAGAAGGACATTGCAGGATTTGTCTCGAGATGTCTAGTGTGTCAGCAAGTGAAAGTTGAGCATCAGAAACCTCCAGGGTTACTTTAACCCTTGAAGACACCAGAATGTAAGTGGGAACACATCACCATGGACTTCGTGGCAGGATTACCACCCACGAGGGACAGTGATAGTATCTGGGTGATTGTTGACAGACTCACCAAGTCAGCACACTTTATTCTGATGAGAATGAAAGGATCCATGGATGTTTTGGCATACAAGTACATCGAGAGCATTGTCAGATTACATGGAATTCCAGACTCCATTTGTTGACACCAAAAATGTCACTTTGCTTCTTCAAGATCCAAAAAGCTACATGAAGTCGCAACCTGCCATAAATAGGCAATGCTACTTCCAAAAAATCAAATCTTGTCAGAATCAAACAAAAACTGCAAGATCCTTCAAGACAGCCAAAAGAGGAGTACACAAGAAGTTTCGGGCCATTTCAAAATCATTTGCCTAACTTCTTCTCCGGCAGCTGAAAAGGAGCTCCCGGCGGCGAAAGCATCGGAGACACCAAATTTTCGATCAGAGCCTATGGATGGTCTCAAAATACATCCAAAAGGCTCCACGTCAAGTTCCGAGTCAAACTGACAACGTTTGACCCTACATCAAGCCTCGAATAGCTAAATCAAGCCTCTCGGTGGTGAGAACCACCGAGGCCATCACTCATCAGATAGAGCACATGGACGGCTTCAAAATGCTTACAAAGGGCTACACGTAAAATTTCAGGTCATTTCGACAACATTTGACCATACTTTGATGCTCGGAAGCCAAATCAGGCCTCTCGGCGGCGAAGCTCTCCGAGACCATGGTTTTCAAGACAGAGCCTATGGATCATCTTAAAATGACTCCAATAGGTTCCCTGTCGAATTTCAAGTCAATCGGACATCGGTTGGCCGCACATCAAGCCGCAACATCTTCATCGCGACAAAAACAAGTCTACTAGTGATAGGACCCCAAAGGGCTTCAAAACTCAAACAAAAGCCTATGGTTGGTCTTATTTATTACTTAGGAGGTTTCACCCCAAATCTCAGGTCATTCCGACATTGTTTGACCCAGTTTCAGCTTCTGACGGAAAATCGACAGCTCTGCACGACAAAGTCTTCGGCTTTCCCGAAAAATTGGAAACTTTGCAATCCAAAATGCAAGGATTCTCATCAAGTTTTCTACAGGAAAATCAGGCCAATAAATGATCAAAAATGTCAAGAATATAGAAGAAAAAAAATTGAAAAATATAAAAAACGGACGCAAAACGGGACAAAAGGAGGGAAAACCCCCCAGGGTCGCAGACCCCTACGACCCCGACGACCATGGGCCCGGAATCGCCGGGTGGGACCCGGAAGCCCCGTTTTTCGTCGTTTTTTGCGATTCGAACCGTCCGACTCCTGGGATTTTCCAAAATTCTTACTTTTGAGGTGCCAAATCCTTTGACATCCGTCAAAATCACAGGTCAATCATCAAGAGTATCAAAATCAACATTGATCGCCAATCGGTTAACCAAAAAAGTGTGCTTTCCACCCGACCGATCGAGAAATCGACAGGACAGATGGCACCGACCCGCTGTTGGCAACCAATACCTGAAGTTACATGGTCATCCGATGTCAATCTGCATGAAGATCCATCGATGATCATCGCCAGAAGAATCCCAAAAGACGCTGCACGGCCCGCGACTCTTCAACCGCTCGGCAACCACTTAATGCGATTAATTGACTAGCTTTATTATAGTCATTAATCCATTTCTTTGGACGGCCCAATTAGAAGCAAGCATCCGGGAGTTACAAGTCAATTGATTCATGGCATTTAACCCATGAAACTCCTCCCATCATGGCGATTAAAGGCGATTAAATGCCCTCAATCTCCTCCGGCCAATCAGAAGCCAAGAAAAAGGAGTTACAAAATAAAGGAATTAAATCCTTTAACTCCTCCCATTATGCGGCTTAATGACAATAAAAGCCCATAAACTCTCATAAATGGTTACCAAGAGCCTATAAATAGGCGACAACCCCAAGCATTTCAGAGAGACTTCATATAGACTGCAGAAAATCCGGAAATTCAGACAGAAAAAGGCATCAGAAATCTAAGAGAAAGAAAGAGAGAAAACTCTGCAAAAGTTCTGCACCGGCCACCACTACTGTTGGGATTGGTGTATGCCCTAAAGCCCACTAGCTGCACTCTCATCCTTTGTTACTGGATATTTACTGGTTATTTAATGGAATGACTCTTTTCTCTTTAAACATGTATATATGTATGGTTGTGTAAGGCCCATTGTTTCTAGTAAATAAATTAGGTGTGTAGTGCCTACACACAGATAGGTCTGATTCATGGACACTGGAAACAACATATTTGTTCATAACTGAGAGATGGAGTTGGGCACTTCATCTTGGTATAAGTTATAGTGAGAGACTCTCCTATATTTAGGGTGACTTACCTAAGTCATGGGAGGCCTTTCCCGGATTTATCTCATTAGTGCATATGCAATGCATTGAATAGGATCATTGTAGGTGTGATCTTTAAAATAGTACTATCACTGAGAGAGATCAAGTCACCTCATGCTACTGAGTGACCAGTGCTCTTAATCTTGAGCATTTGTGGATGAATTGATGAAGTCAAGTTCTTGTGCTTTAATTCACTATGGGTGAGATTCTTTTCATGGGTCAACAGCTCTGTGTTTTGGGTACTCGGACTTGATCAGTTGGGACGTGCAGATGCAATAAAGAATCTATGCCATCTAATGATGGAATGATCGTCCCCTTAGAATTATCCGATTAATCATCAAAATCTAAGATCTTAGTATATGGATGTTCCATATGGATATTGAACTTGTGGGTCGCTCCCTGGACCAAGAGAATGATATCCGGATGATGATTAAGTTAAGGTTTAGATGTAATCAAGAAGGTTGATAGTACATCGAATAACCTGACTTGATTATGGATGTTACATAGAGGGGCATTTAGGTCATTTTACTTAGTAGGTCGAAGACAACTGTCACTTTCTGACTAGCTTAATATTATATTATGTATTTGTCCCTGGAGTTCGACCATAACTCTTTAGTGGAATGAGTTGAGGTTAAAATGGTCTTAATGTTGCTATGATTTTAGCATGGACATTTTGTTCATTTTAGGAGCCAAGGGCAAATATGTCTTTTGGTCCCTTCTCTAGTCACTTTCCTATATTGGCAAGGCTTCCTAATTTGTTTAGATAAAATGTGGTTGAATTATTTTAGTGGAAAAATAATTTTGAGTTTAAATTCAAATAGGCCTTTGATGGCATACATGAATTTAATTCTAGATAAATTATTTGTGGGCCATGGTGTGCATTATTTTATGTGGGACGTCCATAATGGAAATTCCATAGGTGAGGTTTCCAACTTTGAGTAGGTCTCTCTACTTGGAAAGGTTAGACTCCTCTTTGGATTAATATTCCTATAGTAAAGTTTCCTTTTTGAATTAGAAACTTAAATTAGTAAGTGTTGTGCAACTAAGATTACTAATTGCTAAAGTTTGTGGGATGTTCCTTTAATTTCCTTTTCTAATTGGAGTGTTTCTAGAAAGAAATAAATCTTTGAATTGTACTTTCTTTTTAGGACATCTAAGAGAATTAGTAGGGATAGCTTTTAAGGAAAGGAATCCAAAAGTTTTCAATAAAAAGAGGAAGCCCCCCCTTGGATGTCCATAATACATATTCCCTATGCTAAGAAAATTCCACACGCCCAGACCTCTTCTTCTTCCTGCTGGAAGTGAGCATTAGGTCTGAGATTTTCCATAGATAAAAAGTTCTCAAAACCCATCTAGAAATCTAGATTAAGATCCCACCATCTTAGCCAATCAGATTTGGAAGTGAAATAGAGAAGAAGATAAAAAACAATTCTACTGCAGAAAATTCCAAGAAGGTGTTTGCTGATTGCAGGTCTGAGTTCAACCCTTTGGATCTTTTATTTCAGAGATTTGAAGTCTACATATCATCAAGGTAATACTCTTCTTGTATCTCCTTTAATTATGCACTTGTTGATCATGATTCGGTGGAGTTGTAATGTGATTTCTATGGCTGATCTTCGCTGCCCAGATCAGATTTTTTAAAATCTGTTTTGTTACAAATCAGCCATGGACGTTTTCCCCTAGTCTGTTTTGTTACAAATCAGCCATGGACGTTTTCCCCTAGTGATGTTCAGATCTGTATCGCAGTTTCTTTCAATTACAAGGTGACAAAAGTCCCTTGGGGGGTACCCCCCCCAAGGTCCTTGCCTTCTCCTTCTGCCTCCAATGGCTTAGACGTGGCTTTTCAGCCCGTCTACTTGGTTTTTTATTGGACATAGGACCTCCTTTTGGTCTTTGTCCTCTAAAAACCTGAGGTTACAACCAAGCCAAGCGAATCAAGAGCATCCTCTGTTCTCATCTGCATGGATGATGGCGAAGTCCACATATGGCTTGCGACCGTCAATCTGAACGAGTCCCCCACAATCTCCTGAGAAGTTGGATCATCCTTTTCTTGCTTTTCATTGTAGTTTGTATTTTTTTAAAAGAGACAAAAATAACAACTCTTGTCTTTCATTATTGATAAGAATTGTAAATCGGCTATAAACGCCAAAATTGGCTATAAATGCCAAAAAAATTGTCTTTCACGGCAAATCAAGAAAAATGTCTCTTTTCTTAAATATATGTACAATGGAAAACTTGAAAGAAGTTGATTTCCGTTTTACTTGCGAAGGTCAATCTCCGGATTACCACTTGTAATTCCAAGTAAAATAAAAAATCTAGCACACCCACACAAAAAAATGTTGATGCACGCCTTTGCCCCCCGGTTACGAAAGGGTCGGACCCAAATGGACTCCCACGTCCGCCGACCTCAGTAGAACCGAGCAATGAAGCGCTGTCCATCAAGCTGGCACACCCGGTGGGACTCGTTCATTTGAGAACACGATGCTAAAAATGAAATATTTGTATATCATATCTTTTGCTTTATGCTTATACTTCTTTCCTCGATTCCTTGGCTACTTTCTAATTGGTGGCCTATGTTGGATTCCGTAGAGAATTTTTGGAAATTTCTAATTCTTTGAATTTATTTCCACTCTCTCTTTTAAAAAAAAAATCAAAATTTTCAATTTGGATTCAAAATTGAGAAACCTTGATCCTTTCCTATCGTTCATCGCGCTTGCAGAAATGTTGAGCCTATTTGACTAAGGTTTTAGGCCATCGTTTCTCTTTGATGAGTTCATTAAAAATCTAAAAAAAATAAAATTAAAAAAAAAACAAAAAATCAGATTTTTCAGTTTGGATTCAAAATTGAGAAACCTTGATCCTCTCCTATCGTTCATCGCGCTTGCAGAAATGTTGAGCCTGTTCGACTAAGGTTTTGGGCCATCTTTTCTCTTCGATGAGTTCATTAAAAATCTAAAAAAATAAAAGTAAAAAAAAAACAAAAAACAAAAAAAATCAGATTTTTCATTTTGGATTCAAAATTGAGAAACCTTGATCCTTTCCTATCGTTCATCGCGCTTGCAGAAATGTTGAGCCTGTTCGACTATGGTTTTAGGCCATCGTTTCTCTTTGATGAGTTCATTAAAAACCTAAAAAAAAAAAGTAAAAAAAATCAAATAAAAAATCAGATTTTTCAGTTTGGATTCAAAATTGAGAAACCTTGATCCTCTCCTATCATTCATCATGCTTGCAGAAATATTGAGCCTGTTCGACTAAGGATTTGGGCCATCGTTTCTCTTCGATGAGTCTATTTGAGATCTAAAAAAAAAGACATAGACCACTAAGGTTAAACCAACTGCGTTATTTGATCACGGTTGATTCAAGAAAAGCTTTGTCCAGAGTGTGGAGACAACTTGAGTGTTCTAGGCAAGGGTCCTCCAAACGGGTTCATTAAGTAATCCTACCCTTACTTGGGGGCAATTCTATCAATCGAGATTTCATAAGACCGGGTTAGGGCCTATGTGTACTCTCTCGTCTTTAAATAAAAAAAATTTTCAAAAAAATTTTAAAATAAAAAATAAAAAAAATTCAAAAAAAAAATCTTAAAAAAAATAATTAAAAAATTAAAAAAAAGATTTTAAAAAAAATCTTCAAAATTTTTTTTTTCAAAAAAAGAATCTTAAAAAAAAAACTTCCATCCTTTTTGGGTTCAGATTGGAGAAATTTTGGTCTCCTCCTTTCTGAGCACTGACACTCGCGGAAATCGCTGAGCCCGTGTTCAGATTGGATTGCATTTTGCTCTCTTTGATGAACCCGATCTTGGCCTTTCAAAAAAAAAAACCTCGTCATTTTTGGATTCAGATTCGAGAAATTATGGTTCATTTCCTTCTGAGTACTGGCACTTGCGGAAATCGCTGAGACCGTATTTTGATCGGAATACCATTTGCTCTCTTTGTTGAATCCAATCTCGACCTCTCAAAACAGAGAATCTCATCTCATGGATGCGGTCTCAAAACATTTGTGTCTAGTGGTACTAGTAAGCCCTTTCAGGGTCTACTGTATTCGCGACCGGCACATTTGTAACTCCAACCTTATATTCTTCTTACATCGAGCAAGCTCTACTTCTTGATAAGTCGGATTTAGGTTCACATTTGCTTCTAGCAGTCACTGGGATGCTCATTCTGGGCTTACCATACCTGCGATCAGGACAATTGTACCCTCTATGGCTTTTTGCCTCCTTCATATTGCTTGGGTCATCTCCCTCGAGCAATTTGAAAAGATAAAACCATAGAACTTCCCATTTATGATCATTATATTCTTGTGATTACTAATGGATGTGGTCTTGTTTCAGAATTTTTTCCGAAAACTAACAATGGCAGCATCGCTTACCATTACTTTCGATGAGAGCAAGCACCAGCTCATGCTTTAACAAAAGCAAACCACGCGCACCTACAAGCGCCCCATCAGCTGCCGAAGTGTCATCTCCCTCGGCAACTATTTGAACTCCGGGTCGACCTTGACTCCCCGGACTATTGTCTTTGGGACACTGGGACCATCCCACTTCCCGAAAAACAAACTGCTCCTTCCAAGAAGCAGAAGGTCGCCTCTCAACGTGTCACTACTGTGACACCAAAGGCGAGCACCAGAAGGCCCGAAGCCCTTGGCACCCCCACGAAGCCTCGACCCGCAAACGACTAGGTCTATCCCAAGACTTGGTCCCCAAGACCTTCACCAAAACAAAGAAGGTCCCAAACATCCACCAAGCCAGCATACTTGGCCCCACTTAAGGAGAACCAGTTCTACCCTCTTGCTTACATGAAAGAGGAGAGACCCATCTCCAACTTGACTCCCAAGTAAACCCAGCATGAGCCGGCTTGTTCCTACAAGCCCAAAATCAAGTAATGCATCACTAGGCCTCTAAAGGCACCTGCTAAGGCCTACAATTCTGCAGTTCGGCCCTTCATCTCTACAGGGGCCGAACTCGAAAAATTCAAAGCTTCGCTGCAACAGGCGAAGGACCGGGTTCGCATCCTATCCTCGCCCAGCTACAAAGAAGACAGGCTCGGCTGCTGCGCTCGAGGGAGCACATCCTTCATTGTCAAAGCCCAGCCAGAGCAGACCGAAGCTCAAATTGCTCGTCGTATACGCCGCCGCACGTCGTATAGAACGAAAGAGACTAGAGAAGCAAAGGACCCGGCCTCCTACACTTCAAGTCTCTCACAAATGGGTTGAAAAAGAAAGACCCAACCAAGTTGCTGCCGTCCATATGGTTGGAAAAACCAGAAGATGCCAAAAGTCGGCAACAAAAATTCATGTCCGACGTCCGGTGACCCGCAGCGTCTCCAAGACAAGAAGACACTCAGAAGAATCCCCTGCTCCTTCAAGCAAAGGACGGCAGAATAATCCTTCCTCAGGCTCTTCATAAAAAAGAATGAGCCCCAGCTCAGTCACCAGGACAGTTTCTTCGTTCGAATCCCGAAGGATGAACGTCTTGTCTACAAATTCTGAGCCACCACCCCGCAATCCACCTCAAGATGATGCTATCACACGCATCCAGTAGTTGGAACAAGGCCAACAGAGGATTGAAACTCTGATGGAAAACCTTCTCCTCGCCTTCCAAAATCAGGCGAACAATGAACCTCCTCCGAATCATCAAGACGATGAGGTAAATGGAGAAGAAAATGAGTCACGCGCCCTTCCCAAAAAGGACGTAGACAGTATCCTCGCCAAAGCAAAAGAAGAGGATATACTCAAGGAGCATGGGATCAAGCCACGATATCCCTTATGGATGGACTCGGTCCCGTTCCCCACGAAATTCAAGCATCCTACTCTCCAAACATATACGGGGAAAGGATCAGCCAGACAGCACGTCATCCACTTCAAGATCCTGACGGGAGCTATCGCGGATCAAGATGCACTCAAGATCCGCCTCTTTGCAGGTACCCTAAAAGGTACGGCCTTCAATTGGTACTCCACTCTGCCGGAGGACTCCATCCAAAACTGGGCAATGCTAGAGACACGCTTCCTGACTCACTTCAAAGGTGAGGATCATCCCGCCACTATGGCTCAGTTGTGCAGCCTAAAATAGGGGGAGAATGAGTCAACATATGACTTCATTCACAAGTGGAAAGCAATGGCATACAAATGCTCTGATGTACTGCCACAAGCGTCACTAGTCGACATCTGCCGAAACAACATGAGAGCTAGAATCCGCTCCATGATCATCGGCAACAAATCAAAGAACTTGGGAGAACTCCTAGAAGCTTCCATGGAAGCTGAACTGGTGATTAAAGACCTCAACAGTCAGAAATCATCAAAAAAAGAGCCAACCGCCATTGCAACCTCTAAACCAAAGAAGAAAGAGGTCCTCAATGTGCAGACCAAGTCAGCTCCTCAGCCACCAAAGAAAGCTGAAAATAAAGCTGCTGGTAAGAGACCTGAACTCTCAGATGCCTTCAAAGAGCGAGTAGAAAAGAAATACCCGTTCGATGAAGATGTTGATGAAATCTTCGGGGCTCTTGTGGCGAACGGCAAGCTCACCTTACCTGAACCCAAAAGACCGGGTGATGTTGGCAAAACGAACGATCCTCGGTACTGTCCATACCACCAGATGATCTCGCATCCTCTCAATCAATGCTTTGTTGTGAGGGTGAAAATAAATGAGATGTGGAAAAACGGAGTCATCACGTTTGACAAAAACTATGGGTCTGCCTCCGTCAACATGGTGACATGTGGACAAACATCAAAATCACCGAAGAAGAAGATCACTACTTCCTTCAAGGTGATAAACTCAATTTAAGCGTTCGACGAACTGGTTCCTTACCCGACACCAGACGGACAACCCATATGGGTACTGTTGGAATTTGAGATGCCTTGAGAAGTCTTATGAAGCATTGAAGTGTTTAGTATCTCAAATATCATTTTTTGTTGGAATTATTGTCAACACAATGTCACAAGTGTGGTGTTGATAGTGTGGTGTTGATAGAGCTTCAAAGAGAAAACAGAGCTGAAACAGTACAGGAAATCAGAATTCCTGAAGCAGTGTGGCCGGTCGACCGAGGACCCCACGCGGTTGACCGGGCAAGACAGTTAGCTCCCAGTTATTTGTTGCCACAGTGTGTCGCCGGTCGACCGAGGACCCCACGCGGTCGATCGAGCACGGGAAACCAGAATTACGCAGAAATAGAAGTTTTGCACGAAAATTTAGGAAACTTATGTATTTCGTTTGTGACTCTTTCTAAACGAATTCTAGCCTAATTTGAACACTCTTTAGGGTTACCATAACCTATATAAAGGCTTGCTAAGTTCGTTTTCAAATACACAGAAGAGAAGAGAGAATAAAAGAGAGGGTTTTGGAGAGAAGAGTGATTGGAGAAGAAGGTGCTGCTGTGTGTTGCTGTGTTGCACGTTTCTACAGCAAGTGTGGACGAGAATGTGCTCATGAAGATGGTGATTCGTCCATAGATAAGTGTCTCTCTTTTTATGCTTTAAATTTCAATTTGTAAGGGATTGAGAGAGTGAGATTGTAGAGGGGAAGGGCTGTAGAAAAGTTCTCTACTTTAATTCTGTAGAACATCAAGTTGGTGCTTGGTGTTAGGGGTTTGGTGATCCTATCTGTTGGTGCAGATAAATTGTAAAGGGGGTAGGTGCTTCCTAGATAGTTGGTGCTATCTGAAACTTAAGGGTTGGTGCTCTTTGTCGTTGGTGCGACTAAATAGATTCAGACCTGTTCCGGATCGGTGTTCGGACAGTCTTTGAACCATGGACGTAGCCCTTTGGTGAACCACGTTAAATCTGGTGTCCTTGTGTGATTTGATTTGCTTTTGTTGTTAAATTGGACCTGTTTTTAAGGGATCACTGATTCACCCCCCCCTCTCAGTGATCGCGATATCTAACAATTGGTATCAGAGCACCAAGGCTCCCTTGATAAGCTTAACACGCTAAGGGTGATCTCTTGTCAAATCACATGGCATCCAATACAAGGAATATGGAAGCACCTTTGTTTGATGGTTCTAATTACTCCTTCTGGAAGATCAGAATGCAGGCTTTCATCAAATCACTTGGTTATGATGTCTGGGAGACTGTCAGAGTCGGTTACAATACTGCCATCGTACCCACTGATGCTGTAACGAAGAAGTTAGCAGACAACGACTCCAAGGCGCAGAATGCACTCTTTAGTGGCCTTGTGGACAGCGAGCTGGTCAAAGTAATTGCATGCAAAACAGCCAAGGAAATATGGGACAAGTTGAAAAGCATTCATGAAGGAGATGAGAAGATCAAAGAAGCAAAATTGCAAACTCATCGCTCTCAATTCGAGTCTCTTCGCATGGAGGAAAGCGAGAATGTTGACTTGTATATGCAACGAGTGAATGAAGTCACGAATGACATTCATGGACTAGGGGAGGAGATTAAAGAACCAGTCATCGTCAAAAAGGTTCTAAGATCTCTTCTTCCCCGGTTTGATTCAAAAAGGTTCTAAGATCTCTTCTACCCTTTAAATGCTTCAATTATGGCAGTGTTGGTCACTTTGCTGCGAAGTGTCCGCTGAAAGAAAACAATGATGATGACTCTTATGTTGATAAGAGTAAATGGAAGAAAAATTTCAGAAAGAGGGGCAAAGCAAAAAGCTTCATCAGTCAATATAATGACAGCACGTCTGAAACGTCAGACGATGATGAATCAGCCGAGGCAACTGAAGCTCTCTTCATGGTTACTGTTGAAGAAGAAGAGGAGCAAGAGCCGGAAGAGGAAGAGGAGGCTGAGGTCAATCTTGAAGAAGAACTCATTGCCGCACTTGAGGAGCTTAGCATGGAACGAAAAAAAAGTAAGAAAAATCTGAAACTTCTTCATGAATCTGAAAGTTCAATTATTGCTTTGAAAACTCAAGTTGAAGAATATAAAAGAATGGTAGAAGTCCTAGAAATACAAATCAGTACTAAAACTGAGGAAGTGGTGAAACTTGAGAATGAAATCCTTGGAGCAAGGACTGAAAATATACAAATGAATCAAAAGCTCAAGGAATTCCAAGCAATCAATGGAACATTGAAGCTAAATGAAATACTGAAAGTTCAAAGGCCTCCTCACTTCAAATTTGGTCTAGGATTTGAGAATGGAGAATCCTCTAAGATTACACCTCCTGAAAAGACAAAACCTGTGAAGCCCACCCAGCCTAGAAAAGAGTCCATTCATGTGAGAAAGGAAATGAAGTCTAACCAGCCACAAAGAAGATTCAAATTTTATGGTTACTGTTATCATTGCAATAGATATGGACATAAAAGGGCTGAATGCAAATTCTTTGTTAGAAACAACCCATTTGTGACTAGGAACCCTTTTTCAATCCTAAACAGCCACAAAATTGAGTGCTATAAGTGTCATAATTATGGACACTTGACTAGGGATTGTAGGTTGCCTATTGCTAACCAATTTCAGGTTGAAAAGAAACCCAAGTTAGTTAAGGCATGGAGGGCAAAGAAAAGGGAAGATAATTCCAAGGAATCTCTCATTGTGCAAACGGCATTCAATGCACAAAAGAAGGCAGCACCATGGGTCCTTGATAGTGGCTGTTCAAGCCATATGACAGGTGATAAGGAAAAATTCGTCAAATTACAGCACTATGAAGGCGGATCAGTGAAGTTTGGTAACAATGATGGTGCCAAAATATGCGGAAAAGGTGTTGTTCAGCTAAAGGCAAACTAGATCAGATCAGACGAGGTCTTATATGTGTCTGGACTGAGGCACAACTTGCTTTGTGCGAGCCAGATCTGTGACAAAGGCCACGAAGTTTTCTTCACTAAGAATGGGTTTGCTATCAAGAAGTGTAGCAACGGCAAAACAGTGGCTACTGGATCTAGGACTGTTGAAAATCTCTATACATTGTCAGATGGAGCTGAAAAGACTTGCTTGATGAGTCGGACAGAGGAAAGTTGGTTGTGGCACAAACGCCTTGGGCATCTAAACTTTGATAACATGTCAAAGATTTGTAATTCAAAGGCTGTCAGAGGTATGTCTATAGTTGAAAAGCCTTCCAACCCCATTTGCGATTCTTGCCAAAAGGGAAAGCAAACGAGGGTAATGTTCAAGTCAAAGGAGCATCATTCAAAGAAACCTCTTGAGCTAGTGCACACTGATCTCTGTGGACCGATGCGAACTCAAAGCACCAATGGAGATAAGTATTTTATGTTATGCATTGATGATTATACTCGCATGACATGAGTATTGTTTCTTAAGCATAAACATCAAGCACTTGATCGTTTTAAAGTGTTTAAAGCACAGGTTGAAAATATGCTTGGAAAACGTATCAAGATTTTAAGGTCTGATCGAGGAGGTGAATTCACATCTGAAGAGTTCACTAACTATTGTGAGCACCATGGCATTCAAAGACAATATTCAGCCCCTAGAACTCCACAGCAAAATGGAGTTGTGGAACGGAAAAATCGCACCGTGCAAGAGATGGCTCGCACAATGCTAATTGAGAGCAAGCTAGCTGACAAATACTGGAAGGAGGTAATCCATACGGCTATATACATTCAGAATCGATGCTTGATCAGGCCACATGAAGACAAAACTCCTTATGAGCTATGGTTTGGGAGAAAAGCAACAGTCAAGCACTTCAGAGTCTTCGGTAGCAAGTGTTACATCAAGCGTCTTGAATAAAATCCGGGCAAATTTGAAGAAAGAGCTGATGAAGGTATATTTCTGGGTTACTCCTCCTCTAGTAAGGCTTACAGATGTCTTAACAAAAGGACCAGAGAAATCATAGAAAGTGCCGATGTTAGAATTAATGAAAACCATGAATCAAAGAATGTAACTCATTATGACAGTCCAGTTTATGAGGACTCGAGTGAGATTGATGATGAAGTGGCTGAACCTAAAGATTCTGAGAAATCAAAGGATGACTCAGAGGATGTTTCACCTAGGAAGAAAAGCACTTGGGTAGAGCAACACCCTAAGGATCAAATCATTGGAGATCCTGAGGCCGGTGTTAAAACAAGACAAAGTGTAGTTAGAAATTACTCACATGTGTCCACCATTGAACCCAAGACTGTGGCTGAAGCCAGTCTCGATGAAAGTTGGTTGAAAGCTATGCATGAGGAGTTGGAGCAAATTGAGAAGAACTCCACATGGGAACTAGTTTCTAGACCTACCGATAAGAATGTTATTGGTACTAAATGGGTCTTTCGGAATAAGCTGAATGAAGATGGTCAGGTCATACGAAACAAAGCAAGGTTGGTTTGTAAAGGCTATGCTCAAGTTAAAGGCATAGATTTTGAAGAGACCTTTGCACCGGTGGCTCGTCTGGAAGCCATTCGTATGTTTCTTGCATTGGCTGCATACAAAACCTTCAAGGTATTTCAGATGGATGTAAAGTCAGCCTTCTTGAATGGATTACTTGAAGAAGAGGTCTACATTGAGCAACCTGATGGTTTTCTCATTAGCAAAAATTCAGACCTAGTGTGCAAGTTGAAAAAGGCTCTTTATCGGCTGAAACAAGCGCCAAGGGTGTGGTATGCAAGGCTGGACCTCTATCTCCGCAAGATCGGCTTTGGAAAAGGACTGGTTGATAGCAATCTTTATGTCAAAACAAAGTTGAGCAAACAGCTGGTTGTCATTGTTTATGTCGATGACATAATATTTGGTGGCAATGATGAGGAAATGTGCAGGAATTTTGCTGAAGAGATGAAGAAAGAATTTGAGATGTCAATGCTTGGAGAACTAAAGTTCTTCCTTGGTTTACAAGTTCAGCAGCTGAAACATGGTATCTTCATATCACAGATGAAATACATCAAGGAAATGCTGAAGCGTTTTAACATGGAAGACAGCAAGCCAGTGAGCACACCAATGACAACGAACACAAAGCTAAGCAAAGATGATAAGGGTTCGTCCGTTGATCACACCACTTATCGTTCTATGATAGGAAGCTTGCTTTATTTGACTGCTACAAGACCGGATCTTCTGCAAGCAGTATGTATGGTGGCTCGATTTCAAGCATCACCAACTGAGACACACCTTACAGCAGTAAAAAGGATATTTTGATATCTGAAAGGTACCATGGAGCTTGGCATTTGGTATCCTAAAGGCAAATCCTTCACTCTTGTTGCATACTCTGACGCCGATTGGGCTGGATGTATAGATGATCGCAAGAGTACAAGCGGTGGTGCATTCTATCTCGGTGAAAGGTTGGTGGCATGGCACAGTAAGAAACAAGATTCAGTATCCCTTTCTACAGCGGAAGCGGAATATATTGCAGCGGCAACTTGTTGTACGCAAGTGTTATGGATGCGGCAAATGCTCTCTGATCTTGGAGTTCCGACAACGGATCCTACGCCGATCCTCTGTGACAACACAAGTGCAATTCACATCTCTAAGAATCTTGTTCAGCATTCTAGAACGAAGCATGTTGCAATCCGCTATCACTTTCTCAAGGAAAAGGTTGCAGACGGTGAGGTAAAGTTGGAATATGTTCCAACTACTGAGCAAGTTGCTGATATCTTCACAAAACCTCTGCCAAAGGAAGTCTTCGAGTATCTCCGGAAAAAATTAGGAGTTACTCACTCTCCTAATCCTTAGGAATTGTGCTTGAAAGGGGGAGCAATGTATTCCTTGAATATCCTATTCGCTCCTTGGTTGGTCCCTTTGGACTTGTTGTCAAAGGAGGAGAAAGCTATGCTAGAAGAAGTTATGCTATGATAGCTTGGGAGATTGGTATCAAGAATGTGAATGTGAAGATCTTGATTCTGTTGGTTTTTTAAGACAGGGGGAGTCTATGGTTCTGAAGAAGCTTCATGAAGGTCAACTGGTTCAAAGTGTTCCAAGTGTTGCAGTTCCAAGTGTTGCCAACAATTCCAAAGGGGGAGATTGTTGGAATTTGAGATGCCTTGAGAAGTCTTATGAAGCATTGAAGTGTTTAGTATCTCAAATATCATTTTGTGCTGGAATTATTGTCAACACAATGTCACAAGTGTGGTGTTGATAGTGTGGTGTTGATAGAGCTTCAAAGAGAAAACAGAGCTGAAATAGTACAGGAAATCAGAATTCCTGAAGCAGTGTGGCCGGTCGACCGAGGACCCCACGCGGTCGACCGGGCAAGACAGTTAGCTCCCAGTTATTTGTTGCCACAGTGTGTCGCCGGTCGACCGAGGACCCCACGCGGTCGACCGAGCACGGGAAACCAGAATTGCGCAGAAATAGAAGTTTTGCACGAAAATTCAGGAAACTTATGTATTTCGTTTGGGACTCTTTCTAAACGAATTCTAGCCTAATTTGAACACTCTTTAGGGTTACCATAACCTATATAAAGGCTTGCTAAGTTCATTTTCAAATACACAGAAGAGAAGAGAGAACAAAAGAGAGGGTTTTGGAGAGAAGAGTGATTGGAGAAGAAGGTGCTGCTGTGTGTTGCTGTGTTGCACGTTTCTACAGCAAGTGTGGACGAGAATGTGCTCATGAAGATGGTGATTCGTCCATAGATAAGTGTCTCTCTTTTTATACTTTAAATTTCAATTTGTAAGGAATTGAGAGAGAGAGATTGTAGAGGGGAAGGGCTGTAGAAAAGTTCTCTACTTTAATTCTGTAGAACATCAAGTTGGTGCTTGGTGTTAGGGGTTTGGTGATCCTATCTGTTGGTGCAGATAAATTGTAAAGGGGGTAGGTGCTTCCTAGATAGTTGGTGCTATCTGAAACTTAAGGGTTGGTGCTCTTTGTCGTTGGTGCGACTAAATAAATTCAGACCTGTTCCGGATCGGTGTTCGGACAGTCTTTGAACCGTGGACGTAGCCCTTTGGTGAACCACGTTAAATCTGGTGTCCTTGTGTGATTTGATTTGCTTTTGTTGTTAAATCGGACCTGTTTTTAAGGGATCACTGATTCACCCCCCCCCCCCCCCCCTCTCAGTGATCGCGATATCTAACAGGTACATCCCGATCTCCTGGAAGATGAAAATTGGGAGGTCGTGAAAACAAAGGCTACAGCTCAACAGCGAAGGCAGGCTAGGAAACATCTCATCAAGCTCAAACGGCAAGAGAAGACCCAGCCAAAACAAGAAGTCCAAGAAAAGGCAGAGGCTTCCTCTACCGCTTCAGTGGAGGCAACAAAAACGTCCCTTCCAGAGACTTCAAAGGGGGTAAGAAAATTCACTCTCAGTGATTTCATGCCACCTCAATTCAAAGAAGCCATGCAGGGGGCATCATACTCTTGCAATTCGGTAGTTGGATTCTCCATTGATGGATACGAGTCCAGCGACACCGATGATGGATTCGAATCCAACTACACCGATGAGTGGGATGAGTCCCTTGAAACAGGAGAATATCTCTCTGATGAAGAATGGATTCCTGAGACTCATCTTATGCCAGTAATCTGGTATAACCCCCTACAGCCTCAAGGATCTTGGTCTGATGATGAAGAAGACCAAGAAGATGCACAAGAAAATGCTGTTGAACCAGCACCCCTCATTGCTCCAGTGGAAATCAACAATGTTGAGCTACAAAGAGTTGACGACGAAGAAGATTTGGCTCCTATGCCTGATCTTGAAGAATATGCAAGGATCTTGCAGCGTCTCGCTCTAGAACAAGAGCAAGACTGCGTCAACGAGCTTCCTCACAATCCAGAGCCTGAAGTCCCTGAAGACCATCAGGTACATCCTCCCTTAACTCCTGAAAATGGAGAGAATTGTTGGATAGACGATCCTCTTACATCCGAGGATGAGTCTGACTCCGATCAGGCAACGTCTCTTGTCAGAGCTTCCTGTAATGTGATAATTCAGGATTATAGCTCTTCCGAAGCATCGTCTGATGAGATCACTTACACTCCGACGACTCCTAGCAATGTATCTTCTGGAGCCACCTCATCTTACGTGACTTTCACTGAGACGACGCCCTCTCAGGTTTCTTCTCCTGAGACTATGACTTTCACTAAACACCCTTCCTGACTGAAGAATTCCCAGCTATTGATGCTTGGGACGATGAATTGGTCAACAAAGAAGAAAGGTTGCTGGATGCTATTCAGGACTTGTTCCCGGAAAATGCTCCATGCAACACAATCACTGAGGATGACAACTCTGCTGTAGATACATCCTCAGCAAATGAAAAACGACAGCCTCTTGATCCTGAAGACAATCTTCCAAATGAAGACCCTTCTCAAGAAGCTCTCGAAGTTGGTAGAGGCACCCGCTCTGGCCGGGACTACCACAAAAATTACAACCAATCTTCCTTTACATATGTAAATCCTTCGGGAAAAGATGTTGTAAGCGCCCCTAGTGGCAATAATGATGAACATGAAGGCCTTAAGGAGGCTTTCAAGTATGACTTGATTGAACACTTCAAGCACATACCTGCATGTCTGCACATCCTAGATTTATTGCGAATGTCTCTGCACACTCGTGATAATCTCATTTCAAAATTACAAAAGCTGAATGAGGATGTCGACAAACATGCCCCGCAAGTCCTCCAAATTGAAATGGACTATCGGGTCAAAAACTCAGAAGCTTCCTCAAAGGGAGAAAAGAAGAAAACTGAGGGATCATGCATTGAATGCCTCTCGGTTCAAAAGGCAGCCAGTGCAACCATCGCCTTCACTAAGGACGACCTCCTACTTGGTGAAACAAGGCACAACCGACCCCTGTACTTCACAGGGTACATCAAGGAAATGCCTATGCACAGAGTTCAGATCGAGCCAGGTTTTGCACTCAACCTCATCTCCACTTCGGCTCTCGACTCACAGATGTATGAAGGTGAAAAAGAAGAAGAGGAGAAGCACACAGCACCATTTGCCGAAAATCTCCAGAAAGATAAAGGCAAGGCTCCTCAATAATCACCGGAAGAAACAAACAATCCGGTAAATCCGAAGAGAGCATTCAAACTCCCTTCATCATCTCCCTCAAACCTTCAATGCCTTTGGTCATCACAACTAAAGTGAAGAAGGCAAAACAAAAGTCTGGGGGCAAATTTGTTGTCTCTTTTGTGTCTATCATGCAAGACACAGATTTGGATTCAGAGCCAGAAGACGACACATCGTTAAGCCAAGCTGACACTCAGCAAGTTCAGCCTGCTCTTACTCCAATCGAGACAACTTCTGACATAGAAGATCCTACGTCAGCTTCCTTCGTTGTTCCAGCAACTTCAGCAAAGGAAAAACCGATCTTCTTCTATAGATCGGATGCTTCTTCATCAAACTCCATGCTTGAATCCCTCCAAAACGAAGGTATACCTCAACTATCCTTATATAGTCTTGTGGCACAAGCTAATGGGCTATGATGCTCAAAACCCAGTCGGTTTGGGAGAAGGACGCGGTATTCTCACACTATTGGGGCCCGCCTTGACCAAAAGCCAGCTGGAAGATTGGAGACTCTACGGCCATGTAGAAAAGTCTTCACACGGGCTAGGGTATGATCCCTACACTCCCCTAAGACAGTTGACACAAAGGCTTAAAAGTCAATTTACTGACCAAGCCTCAACATCTCAAGTCCATGAAGACATCGATCTCCCTGGATATCTCTTCGATGAGTCACCTGACAAAGATCCAGGTAGCTCATCCAATCGGTACGATTTCTCTGACAATGTGGAGGAATTGTCCGATAACACATACGTGTGGTCTTCTGACCCAGAAGAACCCTCGTCTCCAAAAGAAGTACCCTACTTCGACCCGGTTTCAACAGGCGATTGGGATCATCTCATAGCAAACCTTGAGAAAATTGCCAATCAAGAAGACCCGTGGAAAGGAACAAAACCTTGGTCTGGAAATGCCCTTGAAACCCCTGAAGGTTTCGTTGAGCTGGAAGCCTCCAAAAATATTGTGGAGGAACCACCTTCAAACCTTCCAATAGAAGATCCTACATCATACAGCGATCTCATGGCCCTTTGAAGCCTGGGGTATGGACTTCATAGGTCCTATTTCTCCCCCTTCAAGCAAAGGTCATCACTTCATCTTCGCCGCTACGGATTATTTCTCTAAGTGGTCAGAAGCATTTGCGCTTAACGAAATGAAGACCTCATCAGTCCTTCAGTTCATGCGCACCAACATCATTTGTCGTTTCGGCATACCCAAAAGATTCGTCCATGATAACGGACCACAATTCCGGGATCATCGATTCTACAGGTTCTGTGACAAATACAAAATCCAAAGCTGTCCTTCAACTCCATACAATCCGGCAGCAAACGGATTAGCAGATCCTTCAACAAGACACTCTGCAAAATCCTCAAAAAATGGTCTCTAGTAAAAAAAGAGAGTGGAGCGACAAACTGTCTGAAGCTTTGTGGGCCTATCGAACCACCGTTCGAGGGCCAACCCATAGCACACCATTCTCCTTGGTCTATGGATGCGAAGCTGTTGTACCCTTGGAAGTACAAATTCCTTCTTTGAGGGTATCCTTGCAAAATGACATGACTCAAGAAAGCAATGTCAAATTGCGACTCCATGAGCTGGACAATCTCGATGAGAGATGGCTCGAAGCTCGACAAAGCATTGAACTTTACCAAGCACGCATTGCAGGATCTTTCGACAAAAAGGACGGGTAACGCGCCTACAAAAAGGGTGACTTGGTTCTTGCGGTAAAAAGACCAATGGTCTTCGCTCACAAGTCCAAAGGCAAATTTGAGCCAAAATGGGAGGGACCCTACGTCATCGACAAGGTTTTCTCCAACGGTGCATACGCACTCCTAAACATGGAGGGTGACAGATGTATGTTGCCTATCAACGACAAGTTCTTAAAGTGGTACTACCCTTGAAGACTTACCCAACTGGGTAAGAACAATGTCTGTACGGCCAAAACCGGTTTTCAGGTACTCGCTCGCTAAACCCACTCTTTTTAGAATTTTCATATCAAATGTTGAAATTTCTAGAAATTCAAACAATGCTTACTTTCACCGTTTCATTGTTCAAAAAAAATTCCAAGTTTAGGAACCTTTCCCTAACTTGACCAAAATTTTCAACCCTTGAACCCAAAATTCATGGTTTGAAACAAAATCCAGATTCAGGGATTTCCACCCGAGTCCACCCTGCCTTTTTACCACCAAAATGGTTTTTAGGTCAAAACTTATGACCCTCGTGTCTTTAAACAAAAAAAATAGTTTTTTTTTTCAAAACTGCAGGGAAGCGACGATTAGTCGATACTCGCACAAATTGGAAGAATGCGAACCACGTTCGACATTTCCAAAATCGTAAGGAAGCGACATTTCGTCGATCCTTGCAAAATTAAACAAAACCTAAAACCGTGGAAATGCAACATTTTAGTTGATATCCACAACCCAAATTTCAAAGGTTCGAAAAAACCAAGAAACCGTGGCGATGCAACATTTCAGTTGATCAAGGTTTGAAAAAACCTAAAAACCATGGAGACGTAACATTTTAGTTGATATCCATAACCCAAAGGTTCGAGAAAACCACAAATTTCAAAAATCACGGGGAAACGACATCAAGTCAGTACCCACAAAACCAAAATTTTTGAAAAACAAGGAAGCGACATTCCATCGATACTTGCACCCAAATCTGCGAGGATGCGACATTCCATCCATACTCGCAACCGAATGAGCAAGGATGCGACATTCCATCGATACTTGCAAGACCATTCAGCAGGGAGGCAACTTTTAGTCGATACTTGCATTTTTGAAAACCAAACCGGCTATAGATGCCACCAAAACAGGCTATAAATGCCACCAAAACAGGCTATAAATGCCACAAACCGGCTATCAATGCCACAAAACAAACCGGCTATCAGCCACAAAACAAAACCGGCTATCAATGCCACAAACAAATCAAAACTTGGCTTTCAAAAAACCCGCCTATCAATGCCACCAAAACCGGCTATCAATGCCACAAACTCGGCTATCAATGCCATAAACCGGCTATCAATGGCACAAAACTGGCTCTCATGCCAAAACCGGCTTCCATGCCATAAACAAAATCTAGCTCCCATGCCAAAACAATCATTTGACAAAATATTTTCACAAAATGACAAGCTTTTGATCAAATCCCATTTAGCAATTACTTTCATCACAAAAAGATTTAAGTGAGCGTAGGGAAAACAAAAAAAAACATCCCATTTAGCAATTATTTTCATCACAAAAAGATTTAAGTGAGTGTAGGGAAAACAAAAAAAAATCCCATTTAGCAATTGCTTTCATCACAAAAAGATTTAAGTGAGTGTAGGGAAAAAAAAAGAGTACCAAAAAATATATGCAGTACCAAAAAAAAAGTGTTTACAAGCACTACAAAAAGCGATAGTACCAAAAAAAAAAACATGTGGTACCAAAAAAAGAAGGAAGAATGATAGTTTCTGATACAAAAAATCAGGAGCTCAACCAAAAATGATTCCCAGCCAAAATTTGAGCTAAAGTTTGGGTCCATGACCCTGGAAAAGGCTTCGGATTCACACATCTGGTCGTTTCCTAAAGTTTGGGTTCCTAACCCTGGAAGAGGATTCGGATTCATACATCCAGTCGCTTCCTAAATTCAGGGTTCATACACCCCTCGAGATCGTTCCCGAACTCAGGCTCGCACAGCCGGGATCCTCGAGACTATGGGTTCATCTCGGCAAAAGACAGTTCGTCCCGGCCAATGCTGGTCCATTTCGGCCAATGACAGTTTTCAAAAGAAAAAGAGCAGTGCAAGCACTGAAGTGTAAAAAAGCAGCACAAAAATACAAGTATCACAAAACAGTACAAGAAAAGCAAAAAAAAAATACAAAAAAACTGTACACAGATTGTATGATCAGAAAACTTGTTCTGTTTATTCATTGTAATTGCTCCATTACAAGGGTTACAGAGAAGAAAACAAAGCACAGAAAGGAGGCTCACAGTCCTCTGAAAATAGAAAAAGAAATGAAGGCTGGGAGGCTCCGATCTTCACTGACTCTTCAGTCCGGTCTCCAGCGCCCTGGGCTCTTCAACGCCCTCTAGATTGCAAGCTTGAAGACCCTGGACCTCACTGAGCTCCACAATACCCTATGGTCGGTTAGACCAAACTTTGCAAAAAAGAGCCCCCTCGGTCCAAGGGCCTCTCGATCCTGCCCGTCGCTCGGAGTTCTTGATATCCCGCAAGAAGATCTGCGGCATGCTTCAGGGGCATGATTCCACACAGGGTCCTTTGGGATGAAAATAAGACCCACAAACACGCGGGGCACCGACAACCCACGACTGCAAAGATTCCAATGCAGCCGCGTCGGAGAGGGTTGGCCGTGGACCCGCGTTCAGAGAGCGCGTAGTCCACGAGGATCGTCTTCAGAGAGCGCGCAGACTACGACAGACTGTCCCCCTTGGAGGAAGCCGTCTTTTGGGGCAAGGGTTCCCCCCGGATCAAATGTTCCTAATGATCTACCAAACATGGCTGCCAGGTTGGTTAACAAAGAAAGACAGGTTCCTAAGTTTATATGAATTAAGGTATCCTGGTTCTTTTCGCCCTCCCATGGCGAGCTTGCCACTCCTATTTATAGGAAGAAGGAGGGCCCGGTCTTCAAAGGAAATTATGAGGCGAGGTCTCCCACGCCTTACGTGAGGTGCACGTCTTCCTATATGCTGACCAGCGGTTCCGATGACACCACATGGAGCCATCTGCCCATTTTCCTCATTGGCCATACCGCCACACTTACTGCTATTTATGGTCTCCAGAATACGGAGAATCAGCACAGATAACTATGAAGATCGTTCGGTACTCTCTCCAACTCAAGGCTCTCACGTCACGTCACATTAAAGGCACTCAGCCGGACTCAAGCGTAAAAGAACCGAACTCAAAAAAGAAAGGGAAGGAGAGAGAATGCACAAGTAAAGGAGCTCTATTTTTTTATTAAAGGCAAAGGATGTTACAGGGCTGAAAGTTACATGCAAAAGATAGAAAAGAAAGATTACAAAGAGCAAAAGCAAGAGCAGGATATAACTACTGCGGCTTCGGCGACTCCACCAGTATGATCACCGACTCTGATGAACCAGCGGTCTCGGCTACAACCGTAGCCTTGTCTGATGCTTCACCAGTAGGAGGGGCAGAAGGAGCGTCACCCTGAGGCGCGACTGGGGCATCACTGGCAGGCGGAGCAGTTGGAGCACCATCCGGGGCAGGATTAGCTGCAAGGGCTTCGACTGGGGCACTCTCACCCAAGGGTGCGGAGCTCGGCTCAGGGACCGGGTCGGCGTACTTCGGCAAGTTCTGGTAGACCGGGTGGTTTTCGGGAACCCCTGCACGCCTCAGTGCGGCCAAGCACCCTTCCTCGAAGAAAATGGAGGTGATCTCCTCCACCTGCTTCTCATACTCCTCAGTGGCCTGGTCCACCCCCTTCTGGAAAGAAGACCGTGCCTCGGACAGCAGAGAAGCCTTGAGGCCAGCATTCTCCTTCTTCAGTTCGGCACTCCCTGTCTTCAGGTTCTCGATTTCAACACGCCCGGCCAGCACTTCGCCACGCAGCCTCGTCGCCTCAGCCGCCAATTCAGACCTCAATCTGGCCAGCTCCGACTCCAGTTCGGCGATCCTCTTAGTCTTCGTCCAAATACCACCCTTTAGCTGGTGGGTATTCGACGTGAGATCAGTAACACTGACCAGAGCTACTTCCAGCTGTGCGGTCGTCTCGGCGCTACCTTTCTTCAGCTCTTCCAGCTCCTTCTTCAGCCTCTCCCTCTTAGACTCCATCTGGGTGACCTTCGCAACGTTCTTGTCACTCCTTTCCATCACTGTCAGGAGCCTTTGCACGTTCCGCAAAAGGAAAAAGTAAGTCGAATAAAAGCAGCCGAGCTAAAGCCCTTGAAGAAAGGCGTTGACGATACTTACCAAAAGATTAGCCTGAATCGCCGAGACCATCAGGCTTTCGTTGTCATACCTCGCATGCACTTCCATGTCTCACGGCAAGGCACAAGCTTTCGCGAGGGCTCCAATGATGTCGGTGTTCCCCATCAACCGGTCCTCGACGTTTAGAGGCTTCCCGGGCTGCGTCTCCATCTTGGGTCGCCATGCCGCCGGGGCAATACGAGGCCCGAAAGCCGATCCGGACCCTTACCCTACCGAGACCGTGAGCTCGCGAGCCGCCCCGCCAGTCACCTTGCTGGCCGGCGCACTTTTCTCAGGCGGAGCCTTGCCCCCGGGAGCTCGCGCAGGTGTCTTACCCTTCGGGGGTTGTTTAGCCCCTGAGTCTTTCTCACCTGCCTTAGACTTCTTCCTGGGCGGAGATCCCTCCCTCGGGCGATCTGGAGAGCGTCGCCGCGCTCCCTCGCTCGGTGTGGGGGCAGGAGCAGAAGTGGCAGCAGCACCGCCTGAGCCCGAAGCCGCGCGGGTGCTGACAGACGAAGGTGTCGCAGAAGAAGAGGATCTTTGCCTGAACTTGGCCGCCAGATCCTTGGTACCAGGCACTCTCGAGCCTCCCTCCATTCCTTCCTCCTGGTCGGACGAATAGGCGTCTACTATCTCCCTTAGGCTCGGCGACCCCGAGCTAGAAGAAGTGGATGCCTCAGCGCCAGACGCAGCTCGGCTCGCAGTAGGGTCGATCAAAAGGACCCCGGCAGGCACGGCCAAGGTAACAGGAGGATGATCAGGCTGCGGCTCGTCCTCCGGAGCTGCTCCGATTCTCTTGTAGTGGTCGCGGTACCTCGGCGTATACCCCAGCAGCTTCCAAGCCGATCTGGTCTCGTGCCCCTTGTACCTATCGACCTTCTTGTGGTTGTCAACGTTCTTCCTCCAGCCTTCACTCACAGCCCGGCGTCGCCTCGCGTGCAGTTCTGCGCCATAAATAACAAAGAATATCAGCCTGGCGTCGCCTCGCTTGCAGTTCTGCGCCACAAACAACAAAGAGTATCAGCTCGGTAACATAAAGGTTGAGCAAAATAAACAAGAGAAAAGAAGCAACATTTACTTGGGACGGCCTCGAGGTGGCGAGGGACCATCAGTCTCCTATCCTCACCAGCGCCGAATTCCCAGTCTCCCGACGTGCAGAAGAGGTCTTCCTCGGCGTTCTTACTGGAATCCTCCAAGGCCAGGACGAAGCCTCTTCGGCGCTGCTTCACCCGGAGATAATAATTGTCTCCCCCAGCCTTGCAGATGTCATAGACGTCCTCGATGTCATGGACACCCAAGTTGGTCCCCAAGATCTCGTTCAGTTTGTCGTGCCCATGATGACTTTGAAGCCATTGGGCATCAGCTGGCACGGGGTAATCGACCACGCGCTAAGGCAGGCCCTAAGCAGGGGGTGCAGAGAAAATCTGACCCCGCCCTCGATCACGGAGATCAGAAGGAACGGCATCCAGCCGCAGGACCAGCCGCGCGTGGCATAGTCGATGGGATCCGCCGGCCTGAGGCGAACTCCCTCCGGGATGTTGTAAGTAGCCCTAAACCTAGCTATGCCCTCGTTTGTATCTAACCGAAACCTATGGGTGCCCATGTCTAAAAGAAGAAGATAGAGGAAAGAAACCCTAAAGGTGGAGGAACCCTAAAAAAACCAGACAGGGGCACGAAGTTACTTACAGAAACAGGAGGGCGAGTCAAGAACAGATATGGGCGCATCCTACAGTTGTCCTCGCCAGAGAGATCTCGAGAAGATAGACGAAGAGCAGAGCTGAAATCGAAGGCAAGGGCAAAGGAAATCAGAAAAAAGAAAGAAAGAAGCCAACCCTATTTATAGAAAGAAAACCCTCCTTGGGCGCCACTTTCGAATTCGAAGAGACGGATTTCGCAATCCGCGCCTGTTCCATCAATGAGACAGCGCAATCAGTGAAGAAGCTACACATGTAGCCGTCGGTTCGCTTCCCAGGACGGACAGGTTGAAACATTTATTGCCTCAGAAAAGTTGAAGCAACATCAAGCAATGATCGCTGCATCTCCAGACGGGTTCTCTAGCTTCTGACCCCTAAAGGCTAGGACGCTTAAGAGGTCAAAAGCTAGGGGGCAATTGTGTGGGGAGATTTTCAAAGTTCCAGGATTACGCTAATCACGGCCATCAGATGGGACTAAGCATTCTCACGTGCCATCCATGTGGCACCAGACTCACCTCAGCTACCAGGACAGAAGCCTCAGCCGAAGTCAGACAGGTCCTGGCCGCTAGCGCCGAGCTCAGCTACCCAGGTGCCCACCTCGGCTAAAAGCTTGACCTCGGCCAAAGGAGCCAAGACGAAAGCCGAAGCAAGATAGAACCTCCACTCGCACCCTATGCCCGCCACGCCATCAGACACGTGGAGGAATAGAGGTGCGAGCCAGTGAGACAGATGCGATATCCAGCCATCAACAATCTTCGCCAAATCACTGACAGGGCGGCATCCAGCGGCTGAAGCCAAATCAGGGCAAGGCCCGAGGGTGGATCCAATGGTACCTCTACCGCCAAAGACGTCCAGCAGGATCTGGCCCAACATGACACATATTAAATGCAATGTGGGCTGATCCGACTGGCATTAAATGCAAAGTGGGCTGGAATGGACCGCATTTATTACTTTGTGGGCTGATGATGACATCCCTATCAAATCACGGGATCCACGCCAAAATATCATCCAAAATATCGTCCAAATTCTCTATAAATAGAACCCCATTTCACATGCAAGGTACGCACAATGAAAACCCGAGAGTCGTTACTCTGCCTCTCTTCTTCCTCTCCTTCCTTTGTTCCAGTTCACTTACTGACTTAGGCATCGGAGAGCCTTGCGCTGCTCAGGCCAGGGTCCTCTGACTGTTTGCTCTTCCCTTTCAGGCTTTCAGGCAGCAGGTTATGTTCTTCGTTTGGATAAGTCCTGTAAGGCACCCCGATTATTGAGGGTCATATTTTTCTGCACCTACAGTAGCGGATAATCATATTCCCTAATCCACCATCCTTCGAAGTCATAGCAAATTGTAGATGAATTTTGTCGTTGCATTATATGATTATATATCCTATAAAAAGTAAGACATTAGGGTTCCAAATCTTTTTTTTACAAACACACCCTATCATCACCTAGCCCCAACTTTACTTTCCAAACCTCATAGGAGCCATAAAACTCCTCGTTATCTCTCGCCGCATTCCCAGCAAGCTCAAAGAACCTAGTATCAGAATGAAAAAACAAACCACAACAATCAATCAGTTGATGAAAGAATAAAAAATATTAAAAGAGGACTGTTACGAACCTCTGTTTCAAGGTATTAAAGAACAGCAGACAGAAGCCCCTACTCCGACGCACCCTTCCTTGTGAGACATAGAAATTTTTTTTCGGTAAAAGTGAGATTAAGGTAATTGAAGAATAAACATTAGAACACACATCCAGATCAACTACATTCCAAACAGTCTTCACCATTCCTTTCAAATGCAATAAAACAAAACAAAAACCCATAAACACAAATTAACGCAAATGGCCAGTAAAGTAAACCAAAAAAAAACCTAAAACCCCAATATAGAAAAGCTCACCTCCTTTGAATCCAGAATGCATGGAAGAGAGAAATGAGAAACACAAATCGGTGTTGTTCCAACATAAGATCTGGCGTTAATGGTTGATAAGGGTATATCCTTCTCTTTTTTATGGGTTTAATGAGAATATAAAAAGTCCTTCTTTTATGGGCTCAACGTATTCTGGAGGGAGGAGTTAGGGTTGTTTGATCCTTCCAACATAAAATCTGGCGTTAATGGTTGACATAACGTGGGATATATTGTCATGTCCCCCGAACTAGATTAAAGAATAAACCGAATCCGGGGAGTGAGATTTATGACTAATTAAAATTTTTGTCCTTTAGGCCCAAGGATCGTAAGTCGCTGTGAGGATATTACATTTCAAGCCTCATATAATACAATAAGTATGAAATTCATACAACTCCAGGCATATGGAATATCAAATAGTGAATAATAAACTTAATCTAATTTAAAATTACAAAAAGGAATAAAGAAACTACACAAGGATGTTAATTTATTACAATGGCCTTCCCACTATCCAAGGCCATTAAAAGAGCAATAAAGTCAATAAAATGAAAGGTTCAACGAGAGATAATAAATGAAGGAATATAAAAGTCTAATGAATATCCCAGATGACTCTGTCCCATGCTGGGAATGATGACGCTACTCTACGTCATTGGCATGTTACTCTCGTTCCTCCTCTGCTAGTTGGAGATCCTCTGGGATCTCCTCACCGGCCTGCTCCTCATAGTAGTAATCACATCAGGTGTCAGCACACCAAGGAACGAAGTCAACGACATGTTGAGCAATAGATAAGCAAAGCATAATAAACATGGCATGCATCAAGTATAAGAATAATGACAAGTAATATGATCAAGTGAATACAAGGAAAATGAAGCTAGGCATGAAAGCGAGAATAATCATAATTAGAAACAAAGATAGTAATCCTAATATCATCTAACAATAACCACTATCCAAACAATGCAATGCAAGAATCAAGAGGGAGACTCCGAGGATGTCCTAGCCACCTCCCGGGGTATCAGTAACAATCCAATCAGACTACTAATACCAAAGTTCGGCTCCAGTAGGATCTTAGCTCCCGGTCCTGGGAATAGCAGCACGGTCCTAGCCCGCTCCAGGCTATTCAACGCAATGGATGCCGTCCTACGCCGACTACCCATCCCAATGTCCGAGTAGTTGGCAAGATATGCAAATAGTAACGAAGTTGGCAAGATATGCAAATAGTAACGAAGTGGTGTTGACAGAAGGAAAACCAAGACAGTCAAGTTTGACTAGCTCAGTGTACAAGACATGAGCATAGGGATTTTTCAATTCAAGACAATACAAACAAGCCAACCAGTTGATAATCTCTTTCATTGCTAGCTAGTCATGTTTATCAATACAGACGCACGCTTCCTAAGATACACTTTAATTCAGGTCCATGTCCTAAATCCTACAAGGATTTATGTTTCATAGTTAGTTAAGTATTTTATACCAAGAGAGTGTACAAGGAATATATTAACATCGGATATAAGTCACAAGTCAAGGAAGAATTACAATCCAAACCTAGGTAAGTGGTGTCATCCCTATACCTAACATGTTCTAATGGAGTACGTGTGGAAATTGGATCAACGACGCTTCTAGGGAAACCCCTTGGTGTACAATCATGTTGAGCATCGAACGATTCAGGTCCATACGCATTCGGTTACACCATGTGTAATACACGAATACCTAGACAACCTATTGAATGCACACCTAGCCACGTGCTTCGATTTCAATCCACATAATGGTCATGAGAGACTAGGTTCATGGTTTTTATTATCTAAGGCCAAAACCTAGGTTAACAGTCTCATTCCCAAGTAAACAAGAGCCAAATCATTAATTCGAGCAATTACATCAGTTTCTGATCTCCGATCGTAGTGAAACTAGAACCATTGGATTCTACATCGCAAGGGTTTTCCAACGATATATTACACGTAGAAATCTAACGGACGGATTATAAGTTATAGATATCCAAAGTCAACGTGTTCAGTGATCTTGCATCCTCCGATCGATCGGACAGAAGGTCCGATTGATCGGCATTGAACACCATCCAATTAGTGCATAGTCCAATCGATTGGACTAAGTGCCCGATCGATCGGCACTAGGCACCTCCCAATTAACTGTGGGTCTTCTCAGTCCGATCGATTGGACAGAGTGCCCGATTGGCCTGAGTCCGACCTCAATTAACTGAGGCAGTTCCTCTGTCCAATCCATCGTACAGTGCGACCGATCGATCGGACAGCGGACTTGTAACCAGAAAATGGGTTTTTTCTCTCTTCCTCCTCAGGCCATTCCATGTCTAAACCTATAGAAAATGAGCCTCCATGCTCCCAATTCATCACATTCATCCATTACATCCATTCTATCAAATTAAAATATCAAAGCTACCATTTAACAATTAATCCAACCCATTCCACAAACCTAACCTAACATGTCAATCCCAAATCAATATCAAGAACAGGCTTGGAATTAGGGAATTCTAACAAGAATTCATTGAAATCAATAAAGGAACATACACACATGCTAAATTATAAATTACAAATCTACTTGCCTCAACAAAGAAGAAGATTGAAATGGGGGAAAACTCGAGGAGAGGAGACTGAAAGGATGAAGATAAGCAGTTCGGATCGCGGAGGTGATCTCTCCCGAGTAGAGCTCTAGAGCTTTGAGAAGAGGAGAGGAAGAAGATGGGCTGCTGTAGCTTTCATTCGTTGCAGAGAATGAATAAAGAATTAGGGTTAATCCGTGATTAAGAAAAATAGAGGGGGAAAAGACTGAATTGCCCTTAAGTGAGTCCGGTGAAAGAATGGATCGCTTGAAGGGTTTCTGATCGTCGGATCGCGATGAGCCAAGAGACAAAAATGATCAGCACGACTAGACCTTTCCAACGAACCCAAAAATCATGGCGTTTGGGATTTTCCGTATAAACACTCAATTTTTCCTATATTACAACTACCCCCTGCTAGGATCAAACGAACTCGGAATCACACGAAACTTCACAGACACTATTATAACTCTAAAAGAAACTCGCTCATGATCTAAACCCACTTAAATATCTAAAATACAATTAAATATAATAATTACTAATTAAAAGGGTCAACGGGCCTGCTATTAGGCCCAACTAACCCAGTAAGGTCTAGGACCTTACATATATCCTTCCCATTTTTATGGACTTGATAATGAGAATATGAAAAGTCCTTTTTATGTGCTTAATGTATTCCAGAGGGAGGAGTAAGGGTTGCTTGATCCAAGGAAAAGGTCAAACTAATTTGCCGAAGGTCAAAATCAAATTGAAATCAAGTTTTGATTTCTCAGTTCACTTCATATATAATAATTGTTCGGCCACTCATCATATGACCAATTAAGAGTTGAAACAAATAAGTCAAGCGACTTGGATGATCACAGCAACAACATCACTCGATCAAGTGGGCCATGATCACCCATCTTTTATAAAGATAGAAGTACCTATTATTTGGAAATAATTGAAAGTTTAATGGAGTGGATGGAGGGGTCGTTGCATAGAACGTGCCCCTGTCTACAACCCATTATATTCATGTTATTTTATATAACGCAAGTGGCTAGACACTTGTCAATTATGGAAATCATATGAAAATAATTCTCGATGTCAGTAATAATGATTCTTTAAATTAAAGAGTAATTTTTTATTTGGAGAGAGTTTCGGGAGAGACTTTAATGGTTAAGAGGATTAAGAAGGAAAGGCATTGATATTTGAAAAGACTAGATTGAGAGAATATTCAAATTTGAAAAGATAGAAGGCAAAACATTATAATGAGTAGGAGAGATTGTAGGGGAGGGGGTGTTTAAAAAGGAGGGACCAAAGAGAGATTTAGATTTCACAATAAAAATCTTATTTTGAAAATCCTATGTGATGCCACAAAGTGTAGGAGAGATTGTAGGGGAGGGGGTGTTTAAAAAAGGGAAAAATTAGCGAAAGGTCCCTATAAGTGAATGTATCCAGCCTCCAGTCCAAGGAAAAAGTTATTAAGGCCTATGTCCACTCAGCTAGACTGTTTGCAGCCCTAGGTCCCTGCATCCACATGTTCTCATTTTTTAGGACTAAATTGCCCTTTCAACCATTTTAGGCATGAACTTTTGAAATTTAAATTTTTAAATCTTCCATTATCCCTCGTCGTTCTTGTTGACACCAAAAATGTCACTTTGCCTTTTCAAGATCCAAAGAGCTACATGAAGTCGCAACCTGCCATAAATAGGCAATGCTGCTTCCAAAAATAAAATCTTGTCAGAATCAAACAAAAACTGCAAGATTCATCCAGACAGCCAAAAGAGAAGTACACAAGAAGTTTCAAGCCATTTCAAGATCATTTGGCCTAACTTCGCTTCTCCGACAGCCAAATCAAGCCTCTCGGCGGTAAAGCTCTCCGGGACCATGGTTTCCAAGACAGAACCTATGGATCATCTTAAAATGACTCCAATAGGTTCCCTGTCAAATTTCAAGTCAATCGGACATCGGTTGACCGCACATCAAACCGCGACATCTTCATCGCGACAAAAAGCAAGTCTGCAGGTGATAGGACCCCAAACGGCTTCGAAACTCAAACAAAAGCCTATGGTTGGTCTTATTTATTGCTCAAGAGGCTTCACACCAAATTTCAGGTCATTCCGACATCGTTTGACCCAGTTTCAGCTTCTGACGGGAAATCGGCAACTCTGCGCGACAAAGTCTTCGGCTTTCTCAGGAAATTGGAAACTTTGCAAAATAAAATGCAAGGATTCTCATCAGGTTTCCTACAAAGAAATCAGGCCAATAAATGATCAAAATGTCAAAGAAAAGTACAGAAGAAAAAAGAATCAAAAAAGAGCAAAAACGGACGCAAAACGGGACCAAAAAGGGGAAAAAACCCCCCAGGGTCGCAGACCCCTGCGACCCAGGGCCAGGGTCGCCGGCGACCATGGACCCCGGGGTCGCCGGGAAAGCCCCGGAAACCCCGGTTTTCGCCGTTTTTTCGCGATTCGAGGAGCCCAGCCTCTGGTACTTTCCAAAATTCATGCTTTTGAGACACCAAGTCCTCTGACATCCGTCCAAACACGGGTAAATCATCAAGAGTATCGAAGACAGTATTGATCGCCACCCCGGTCAACCAAAAAAGTGTGCTTTCCACCCGACCGATCGAGAAATCGACAGGACAGATGGCACCGACCCGCTGTTGGCAACAAACACCTGAAATTACATGGTCATCTGATGTCGATCTACATGAAGATCCATCGATGATCATCGACAGAAGAATTCCAAAAGACGTGGCACGGCCCGCGACTCTTCAGCTGCTCGGCGACCACTTAATGCGATTAATTGACTAACTTTATTACAGTCATTAATCCATTTCTTTGGACGGCCCAATCAGAAGCAAGCATTCGGGAGTTACAAGTCAAGAAATTCATGGCATTTAACCCATGAAACTCCTCCCATCATGGCGATTAAAGGCGATTAAATGCCCTTAATCTCCTCCGGCCAATCAGAAGCCAAGAAAAAGGAGTTACAAAATAAACAATTCAATTTTGTAACTCCTCCCATTATGCGGCTTAATGACATTAAAAGCCCATAAACTCTCCTAAATGGCTACCAAGAGCCTATAAATAGAAGAGCACTCCAAAGGAATCCAGATCGGAAAAACACACAACAAACATCAGACAGCAGTCAGAAATCCAGAGAAAAGAAAAAGAGAGAAAACTCTGCGGAAGTTCTACACCGGCCACCGCAACAAGGTGACAAAAGTCCCTTGGGGGTACCCCCCCCCAAGGTCCTTGCCTTCTCCTCCTGCCTCCAATGGCTTAGATGTGGCTTTTCAGCCCGTCTACTCGGTTTTTTATTGGACATAGGACCTTCCTTTGGTCTTTGTCTTCTAAAAACCCGAGGTTATAGCCAAGCCAAGTGAATCAAATAGCATCCTCTGTTCTCATCTGCATGGATGATGGCGAAGCCCACATATGGCTTGCGACCGTCAATCTAAACGAGTCCCCCACAATCTCCTGAGAAGTTAGATCCTCCTTTTCTTGCTTTTCATTGTAGTTTGTATTTTTTCAAAAGAGACAAAAATCACAATTCTTGTCTTTCATTGTTGATAAGGATTGTAAATCGGCTATAAACGCCAAAATCGGCTATAAACGCCAAAAATCGGCTATAAACGCCAAAATCGGCAATAAATGCCAAAAAAAATCGCCTTTCACGGCAAATCAAGAAAATGTCTCTTTTCTTAAATATATGTGCAATGGAAAACTTGAAAGAAGTTGATTTCCTTTTTACTTGCGAAGGTTGATCTCCGGATCACCACTTGCAATTCCAAGTAAAAATAGAAAATCTGGCACACCCAAAAAAAAAGAAATGTTGATGCATGCCCTTGCCCCCCGGTTACGAAAGGGTCGGACCCGACGGACTCCCACGTCCGCCGACCTCGGTAGAACCAAGCAGGAGCGCGGTCCATCAAGCTGGCTCCACCCGGTGGGACCCGTTTATTTGAGAACACGATGCTAGAAATGAAATATTTGCATATCATATATTTTGCTCTATGCTTATATTTCTTTTCTCGATTCCTTGGCTACTTTATAATTGGTGGCCTATGTTGAATTCTGCAAAAAAAAATGAGATGAGATTTTTTGTTTGGAAATTTCTAACTCTTTGAATTTATTTCCATTCTTTCTCTTTCAAAAAAAAAAATTTTAAAAAAAAAACAAAAAAAATCAGATTTCTCAATTTGGATTCAAAATTGAGAAACCTTGATCCGTCCTATCGTTCATCGCGCTTGCAGAAATGTTGAGCCTGTTCGACTAAGGTTTTGGGCCATGGTTTCTCTTCGATGAGTTCATTAAAAAATCAAAAAAAAATATATATATAAAAAAAAAAAAAAATTTTAGATTTCTCAATTTGGATTCAAAATTGAGAAACCTTGATCCGTTCCTATCGTTCATCGCGCTTGCAGAAATGTTGAGCCTGTTCGACTAAGGTTTTGGGCCATGGTTTCTCTTCGATGAGTTCATTAAAAATAAAAAAAATATATATATATATATAAAAAAAAAAAATTTTATTTCTCAATTTGGATTCAAAATTGAGAAACCTTGATCTGTTCCTATCGTTCATCGCGCTTGCAGAAATGTTGAGCCTGTTCGACTAAGGTTTTGGGCCATGGTTTCTCTTCGATGAATTCATAAAAATAAAAATAAAATAAAATATAAAAAAAAAAAGACATAGACCACTAAGGTTAAACCAACTGTGTTCTTTGATCATGGTTGATTCAAAGAAAAGCCTTGTCCAGAGTGTGGAGACAGCTTGACTGTTCTAGGCAAGGGTCCTCCAAACGGGTTCATTAAGTAATCCTACCCTTACCTGGGGGCAATTCTATCAATCAAGATTTCATAAGACCGGGTTAGGAGGCCTATGTGTACTCTCTCGTCTTTTAAAAAAAAAAAAAAAAAAAAATATATAAAAATTTTAAAATAAAAAATAAAAAATAAAAAAAAAATTTCAAAAAAAAAAATCTTAAAAAAAAAAATAAATAAATAAAAAAATAAATAAAAAGATTTTAAAAAAAAAAAAAAAAAAATCTTCAAAAAAAAAAAAAAAAAAAAAAAAAAACTTCCGTCATTTTGGGTTTAGATTGGAGAAATCTTGGTCTTCTTCTTTCTGAGCACTGGCGCTCGCGGAAATCGCTGAGCCCGTGTTCAGATTGGAGTGCCTTTTGCTCTCTTTGATGAACCCGATATTGGCCTTTAAAAAAAAACTCGTCATTTTTAGATTCAGATCCGAGAAATCATGGTTCATTTCTTTCTGAGCACTGGCGCTCGCGGAAATCGCTGAGCCCGTGTTCAGATTGGAATACCATCTGCTCTCTTTGATGAATCCAATCTTGACCTTTCAAAACAGAGAATCTCATCTCATAGATGCGGTCTCAAAACATTTGTGTCTAGCGGTACTAGTACGCCCTTTCAGGGTCTACTGTATTGCGACCGGCACATCTGTAACTCCAACTTTATATTCTTCTTACCTCGAGCAAGCTCTGCTTCTCGATAAGTCGAATTTAAGTTCACAATTGCTTCTAGCAGTCACTGGGATGCCCATTCCGGGCTTACCATACCTGCGATTAGAACAATTGTACCTTCTATGGCATTTTGCCTTCCTCATATTGTTTGGGTCATCTACCTCGAGAAATTTGAAAAGACAAAACCATAGAATTTCCCATTTATGATCATTATATTCTTGTGATTACTAATGGATGTGGTCTTGTTTCAGAAATTTTCGAAAAAACTAACAATGGCAGCTTCACTAACCATTACTTTCGACGAAAGCAAGCACCAACTCATGCTTCAACAGAAGCAAACCACGCGCACCTACAAGCGCCCCATCAGCTGCCGAAGTGTCAACTCCCTCGGCAACTCTGTGAACTCCGGGTCGACCTCGACTCCCCGGACTATCGTCTTCGGGACGCTGGGACCATTCCCACTTCCTGAGGAACAAGCTGCTCCCTCCAAGAAGCAGAAACTCGCCTCTCAACGTGTCACTACCGTGACACCAAAGGCGAGCACTAGAAGGCCTGAAGCCCGTGGCAGCCCCACGAAGCCTCAACCTACAAACAACCAGGTCTACCCCAAGACTTGGTCCCCAAGACCTTCACCAAAACAGAGAAGGTCCCAGGCATCCACTAAGCCAGCATTCCTGGCCCCACTCAAGGAGAACCAGTTCTATCCTCTTGCCTACATGAAAGAGGAGAGACCCATCTCCAACCCGACTTCAAAGTCATACCCAGCATGAGCCGGCTTGTTCCTACAAGCCCAAAATCAAGTCATGCATCACAAGGCCTCCACAAGCACCTGCTAAGGCCTACAAATCTGCAGTTCGACCCTTCATATCTACAGGGGCCGAACTTCACAAATTCAAAGCTTCGCTGCAACTGGCAAAGGATAGGGTTCGCATCCTATCCTTGCCCAGCTACAAAGAAGACAGACTCGGCTGCTGCGCCCGAGGGAGCACATCCTTCATCGTCAAAGCCCAGTCAGAGCTGACCGAAGCTCAAATTGCTCGTCGTATACGCCGCCGCGCGTCGTACCGGCAAAAGAGACTACAGAAGCAAAGGACCCAGCCTCCCACACTTCAAGTCTCTCCCAAATGGGTCGAAAAAGAAAGACCCAACCAAGTTGCTACCGTCCATATGGTTGGAAAAACCAGAAGGCGCCAAAAATCAGCAACAAAAATCCATGTCCGACGTCCAATGACCCGCAGCGTCTCAAGGACAAGAAGACATTCAGAAGAATCCCCTGCTCCTTCAAGCAAAGGACAGCAGAGTGATCCTTCCTCAAGCTCCTCTTCAAAAAGAATGAGCCCCAGCTCAGTCACCAGGACAGTTTCTTCGTTCGAATCACGAAGGATGAATGTCTTGGCTACAAATTCTGAGCCACCACCCCGCAATCCACCTCCAGAAGATGCGATCACCCGCATCCAGCAGTTGGAACAGGGCCAGCAGAGGATTGAAACTCTGATGGAAAACCTTCTCCTCGCCTTCCAAAATCAGGCGAACAATGAACCTCCTCCGAATCATCAAGACGACGAGGTAAATAGAGAAGAAAATGAGTCACGCGCCCTTACCAAAAAGGACGTAGACGGTATCCTCGCCAAAGCAAAAGAAGAGGATATACTCAAGGAGCATGGGATCAAGCCACCATATCCCTTATGGATGGACTCGGTCCCGTTCCCCACCAAATTCAAGCATCCTACTCTCCAAACATATACGGGGAAAGGATCAGCCAGACAGCACGTCATCCACTTCAAGATCCTGACGGGAGCTATCGCGGATCAAGATGCACTCAAGATCCGCCTCTTTGCAAGTACCCTAAAAGGTACGGCCTTCGATTGGTACTCCACTCTGCCGGAGGACTCAATCCAAAACTGGGCAATGCTAGAGACACGCTTCCTAACTCACTTCAAAGGTGAGGATCATCCCGCTACTATGGCTCAGCTGTGCAGCCTAAAACAGGGGGAGAATGAATCAACATATGACTTCATTCACAAGTGGAAAGCAATGGCATACAAATGCTCTGATGTATTGCCACAAGCGTCGCTAGTCGACATCTGCCGAAACAACATGAGAGCCAGAATCCGCTCCATGATCATCGGCAACAAATCAAAAAACCTGGGAGAACTCCTAGAAGCTTCCATGGAAGCTGAAACGGTGATTAAAGACCTCAACAGTCAGAAATCATCAAGAAAAGAGCCAACCGCCATTGCAACCTCTAAACCAAAGAAGAAAGAGGTCCTCAATGTGCAGACCAAGCCAGCTCCTCAGCCACCAAAGAAAGCTGAAAACAAAGCTGCTGGTAAGAGACCTGAACTCTCTGACGCCTTCAAAGAACGAGTAGAGAAGAAATACCCGTTTGATGAAGATGTTGATGAAATCTTCGGGGCTCTTGTGGCAAACGGCAAGCTCACCTTGCCTGAACCAAAAAGACCGGGTGATGTTGGCAAAACCAACGATCCTCGGTACTGTCCATACCACCAGATGATCTCGCATCCTCTCAATCAATGCTTCGTTGTGAGAGAGAAAATAAATGAGATGTGGAAAAACGGAGTCATCACCTTTGACAAAAACTATGGGTCTGCCTCCGTCAACATGGTGACATGTGGACAAACATCAAGATCACCGAAGAAGAAGATCACTACTTCCTTCAAGGTGATAAACTCAATCGAAGCGTCCGAAGAACTGGTTCCTTACCCGACACCAGACGGACAACCGATATGGGTACATCCCGATCTCCTGGAAGATGAAAATTGGGAGGTCGTGAAAATAAAGCCTACAGCTCGACAGCGAAGGCAGGCTAGGAAACATCTCCTCAAGCTCAAACGGCAAGAGAAGACCCAGCCAAAACTAGAGGTCAAAGAAAAGGCAGAGGCTTCCTCTACCGCTTCACTGGAGGTAACAAAAACATCCCTTCCAGAGACTTCAAAGGGGGTAAGGAAATTCACTCTCAGTGATTTCATGCCACCTCAATTCAGAGAAGCCATGCAGGAGACATCATACTCTTGCAATTCGGTAGTTGGATTCTCCATTGATGGATACGAGTCCAGCGACACCGATGATGGATTTGAATCCAACTACACAGATGAGTGGGAGGAGTCCCTTGAAACAGGAGAATATCTCTCCGATGAAGAATGGGTTCCTGAGTCTCATCTTATGCCAGTAATCTGGTATAACCCCCTACAGCCACAAGGATCCTGGTCTGATGATGAAGAAGACCAAGAGGCTGTACAAGAAAATGCTGCTGACCCAGCACCTCTCATCACTCCAGTGGAAATCAACAATGTTGAGCCACAAAGAGATGATGAAGAAGAAGATCCGGCTCCCATGCCTGATCTTGAAGATTATGCAAGGATCTTGCAGCGACTCGCTCTACAACAAGAGCAAGAACGCGTCAACGAGCCTCCTCGCAATCCAGAGCCTGAAGTCCCTGAAGACCACCAGGTACATCCTCCCTTAACTCCTGAAAATGGAGAAAATTGCTGGGTAGACGATCCTCTCACATCCGAGGATGAGTCTGACTCCGATCAGGCAACGTCTCCCGTCAGAGCTTCCTGTAATGTGATAATTCGGGATTATAGCTCTTCCGAAGCATCGTCTGATGAGAGCACTTACACTCCGGCGACGCCTAGCAATATATCTTCTGGAGCCACCTCGTCTCACGTGACTTTCACTGAGATGACACCCTCTCAGGTTTCTTCTCCTGAGACTGTGACTTCGAAGTTCACACCCTTCCTGACTGAAGAATTCCCAGCCATTGATGCTTGGGACGATGAATTAGTCAACGAAGAAGAAAGATTGCTGGATGCTGTTCAGGACTTGTTCCCGGAAAATGCTCCATGCAACACAATCACTGAGGATGGTAACTCTGCTGCTGATGCATCCTCAGCAAATGAAAAACGACAGCCTCTTGATCCTGAAGACAATCTTCCAAACGAAGACCCTTCTCAAGAAGCTCTCGAAGTTGGTAGAGGCACCCGCTCTGGCCGGGACTACCACAAAAATTACAACCAATCTTCCTTTACATATGTAAATCCTTCGGGAAAAGATGTTGTAAGCGCCCCTAGTGGCAACAATGATGAACATGCAGGCCCTAAGGAGGCTTTCAAGTATGACTTGATTGAACACTTCAAGCACATACCTGCACGTCTGCACATCCTAGATTTGTTGCGAATGTCTCCGCACACTCGTGATAATCTCATCTCAGAATTACAAAAACTGAATGAGGATGTCGACAAACATGCCCCGCAAGTCCTCCAAATTGAAATGGATTACCGGGTCAAAAACTCAGAAGCCTCCTCAAAGGGAGAAAAGAAGAAAACTGAGGGATCATGCATTGAATGCCTCTCGGTTAAAAAAGCAGCCAGTGCAACCATCGCCTTCACAAAGGACGACCTCCTACTTGGCGAAACCAGGCATAACCGACCCCTGTACTTCACGGGGTATATCAAGGAAATGCCTATGCATAGAGTTCAGATCGACCCAGGTTCTGCACTCAACCTTATCTCCACATCGGCTCTTGAAGAGTTGGGCATCCCACCCAGCAAACTGAGCCACACATCTGTATCTATCTTTGGATACGATGGGAGTACTCAAAGGCCTATCGGCAAAATCAGGTTCAAATTGCAGATCGGTGATCTTATCTCTGAGGTCACAGTGTATGCAATAAAAACCCCTTCATGCTACAACATCCTTCTCGGACGCCCTTGGATCCATGAGAATGGTGTTGTCCCTTCAACTCTACATCAATGCATCAAGTTTGTTGGCGACGACGGCATGATACATCGAGTCTTTGCGGACAGAAAACCCTTCAAAGGTAAAGAAATCCACTTCGCAGACTCACAAATGTATGAAGGTGAAAAAGAAGAAGAGGAGAATCATACAGCATCCTTTGCCGAAAATCTCCAGAAAGATAAAGGCAAAGCTCCTCAACAATCACCGGAAGAAAACAAACCATCCGGTAAATCTGAAGAGAGCATACAAACTCCCTTCATCATCTCCCTCAAATCTTCAAAGCCTTTGGTCATCACAACTAAAGTGAAGAAGGCAAAACAAAAGCCTGGGGGCAAATTTGTTGTCTCTTTCGTGTCTATCATGCAAGACACGGACTCGGATTCAGAGCCAGAAGACGACACATCGTCAAGCCAAGCTGACACTCAGCAAGTTCAGCCTGCTCTTACTCCAATGGAGACAACTTCTGACATAGAAGATCCTACGTCAGCTTCCTTCGTTGTTCCAGCAACTTCAGCAAAGGAAAAACCGATCTTCTTCCATAGATCGGATGCTTCTTCATCAAACTCCATGCTTGAACCTTTCCAAAATAAAGGTACGCCTCAACTATCCTTATACAGTTCTGTGGCACAAGCTATTATGAAGAAAATGGGCTACGACGCTCAAAACCCAGTCGGTTTGGGAGAAGGACGCGGTATTCTCACGCCATTGGGGCCCGTCTTGACCAAAAGCCAGCTGGAAGATTGGAGACTCTACGGCTATGTAGAAAAGTCTTCACACGGGTTAGGGTATGATCCTGACACCCCCTTGAGACAGTTGACACAAAGGCTTAAAAGTCAATATACTGACCAAGCCTCAACATCTCAAATCCATGAAGACATCGATCTCCCTGGATATCTCTTTGATGAGTCACCTGACAAAGATCCAGGAAGCTCATCTAATTGGCACGATTTCTCCGAAAATGAAGAGGAGTTGTCCGATGGAACCGACGTGTGGACTTCTGACTCAGAAGAACCCTCATCTCCAAAAGAAGTAGCCTACTTCGACTCGGTTTCAACAGGCGATTGGGATCATCTCATAGCAAGCCTTGGGAAAATTACCGATCAAGAAGACCCGTGGAAAGGAACAAAACCTTGGTCTGGAAATGCCCTTGAAACCCCAGAAGGTTTCGTTGAGCTGGAAGCCTCCGAAAATATTGTGGAGGAACCACCTTCGAACCTTCCAACAGAAGATCCTGTTCAAAAGATAGACTTGGGAACACCAGATAACCCACGTCCTGTGTTCATAAGCAAGAATATAAAGGATGATGAGTTACCCGAGTATATCGCTTTTCTTCGTGAGTTCGTTGATTGCTTTGCATGGTCTTATGCTGAAATGCCAGGCTTAGACCCCAAAATAGCAGTTCACAAACTCAATCTTCAAGAAGACATCAAGCCTGTCAAGCAAGGCCAAAGAAGATTCCGTCCAGACGTGATGGATAAAATTGAACAAGAAGTTCAAAAACTCAAAAGCGTCGGCTTCATCCGTGAGGAACAACATCCTGAATGGTTGGCCAACATTGTCCCCGTGACAAAGAAAAATGGGCAGATCAGGGTCTGTATTGATTATAGAGACCTGAATGGCGCATGCCCAAAAGATGAATTTCCGCTCCCCATACCAGAGGTAATGATTGATAATACCTGTGGATTCGAGCGAATGACATTCATGGATGGTTTCTCTGGCTACAATCAGATAAAGATGCATCCTGAGGATGAAAAACATACATCCTTTCGAACCCCATTTGGCGTGTATTGCTACACTGTCATGCCATTCGGTTTGAAGAATGCTGGTGCCACATATCAGAGGGCTATGATGAAAATATTCCAAGATATGCAGCACAAGACGGTTGAATGTTACGTTGATGATCTCGCCGTCAAAAGCAAAAGAAAAGAAGATCATCTCGAAAACCTTCGAGAAGTCTTCCTCCGGCTTCGCAAACACAAACTGCGAATGAATCCATTGAAATGCTTCTTCGGCGTTTCGTCGGGTAAGTTCCTCGGATTCTTAGTTCGGAAAGCTGGAATAGAGCTTGACCCCATAAAAGTCAAAGCCATTCTAGAAATGCCCTCTCCAAGAACCTTGAGAGAACTCAAAGGGCTTCAAGGGAGATTGGCCTACATCAGGCGGTTCATCTCCAATCTTTCAGGGAAATGCCGTCCATTCTCCCGGTTGATGAAAAAAGGTGTAAACTTTGTCTGGGATGCTGACTGTGAAGCTGCTTTCCAAGACATCAAGTCATACCTGACAAAACCTCCAGTGTTAGCTGCTCCTACCACTGGAAAACCATTCATCTTGTACACAAGAGCCCTTGATCACTCTTTGGGAGCTCTGCTTGCGCAAGAAAATGATCAGAGAAAAGAAGCTGCTCTATATTACCTCAGCCGCATGCTAGTAGGTGCAGAGCATCGCTACTCTCCAGTCGAAAAAGAATGTCTTGCAGTGATGTTCGCCGTACAAAAGCTGCGTCACTACTTGCTTTCCAACACAGTCTACCTGGTCTCGAGGGTCAACCTCTTGAAGGTCCTTGTCACAAAGGCAGGTTCTCTCAATGCTCGACTGGCAAAATGGTCCATCCTTCTGTCACAATTTGATATTAGGTATGTACCACAAAAAGCAATCAAAGGGCAGGCTCTAGCAGACTTCCTCGCAGAGCATCCATTGCCTAAAGATTCTCCACTCAGAGATGATCTCCCAGACGAACCAGTCTACAATGTGGAGACTTTCTCACAAAGTGCCTCCTGGGACATGTACTTTGACGGTGCAACCAGGACAAATGAAAAAAGACAGCTGATCTCGGGAGTTGGCATCCTCTTTGTTAGCCCCGACAAATACATGATTCCACACGCTTTCTCGCTACTGGAACCATGCACAAACAATGCAGCTGAATATCAAGCTCTGATCTTAGGATTGGAACTCGCCATCGAATCCGGTATCACCATGCTGGAAGTCTTTGGAGACTCTCAACTGATCGTCAACCAGATGAATCAGAAATTTGAAGTCAGGAAGCCAGATTTGTTGCCCTACTACAACAAGGCACAATCACTTCTGCAAAAGTTTGACATCTGTCACATCACCCACATTCGTAGAGGTGAAAACATACGTGCAGATGCCCTAGCCGGACTTGCCGCATCCATGGCAATCCAGGAAGGGGAAAACATGCAAGTCACAGTGTGCGAAAGGAGAATCCTTCCTCCTCTTAACACACACCAAGCAGTTGCTGAATGCCACCAAGTGGTCGGAAGTCGGATTTCAATCCTTCAAACTTCAATTGGCGACTGGAGGGATCCGTTCATTGATTACATTATGTTCGGAATCCTACCTGAAGATCCAAAAGAACGGGTAAGCATCCAAAGGCGAACCCCAAGCTTCCATTTGGATATTCCATCAAAAATCCTTTACAGGAAATCCTTCAACGGAGTACTTCTACGCTGCTTGTCACAACAAGAGGCTGAAGAAACACTCAAAGAAGTTCATGCTGGTCTTTGTGGAGCTCATCAGGCTGGACCTAAGCTCTATGATCAGATAAAAAGGTTAGGATATTACTGGCCTACCATGGTAGCTGACGCAATGCAATTTGCTAAGCGCTGCCAACAATGCCAAGTTCATGGAGATTACATTCACATGCCTCCAGAATGGCTGCATCCTACAGCGATCTCATGGCCTTTCGAAGCCTGGGGTATGGACATCATAGGTCCTATTTCTCCCCCTTCAAGCAAAGGTCATCGCTTCATCTTCGCCGCTACGGATTATTTCTCCAAGTGGTCAGAAGCATTTGCGTTTAACGAAATGAAGACCTCATCAGTCCTTCAGTTCCTACGCACCAACATCATTTGTCGTTTCGGTATACCCAAAAGATTCGTCCATGATAACGGGCCACAGTTCCGGGATCATCGATTCTACAGGTTCTGCGACAAATACAAAATCCAAAGCTGTCCTTCGACTCCATACAATCCGGCAGCAAACGGGTTAGCAGAAGCTTTCAACAAGACACTCTGCAAAATCCTCAAAAAAATGGTCTCTAATCACAAAAGAGACTGGAGCGACAAAATGTCTGAAGCTTTGTGGGCCTATCGAACCACCGTTCGAGGACCAACCCATAGCACACCATTCTCCTTGGTCTATGGATGCGAAGCTGTCGTGCCCTTGGAAGTACAAATTCCTTCCTTGAGGGTATCCTTGCAAAATGACATGACTCAAGAAAGCAATGTCAAATTGCGACTCCATGAGCTGGACAATCTCGATGAGAGACGGCTCGAAGCTCAACAAAGCATTGAACTTTACCAAGCACGTATGGCAGGATCTTTCGATAAAAAGGTCAGGCAACGCGCCTACAAAAAGAATGACTTGGTTCTTGCGGTAAAAAGACCAATGGTCTTCGCTCACAAGTCCAAAGGCAAATTTGAGCCAAAATGGGAAGGACCCTACGTCATCGACAAGGTTTTCTCCAATGGCGCATACGCACTCCTAAACATGGAAGGTGACAGATGTATGCTGCCCATCAATGGCAAGTTCTTAAAGCGGTACTACCCTTGAAGACTTACCCAACTGGGTAAGAGCAATGCCTGTATGGCCAAAACCGGTTTCCAGGTACACGCTCGCAAAACCCACCCTTTTTCAGAATTTTCATGTCAAAAATTGAAATTTCTAGAAATCTAAAACAATGCTTACTTTCATCGTTTCATTGTTCAAAAAAAAAATATATATATCCAAGTTTAGGAACCTTTCCCTAACTTGACCAAAATTTCCAACCCTTGAACCCAAAATTCATGGTTTGAAACAAAATCCGGATTCAGGGATTTCCACCCTAGTCCACCCTGCCTTTTACCGCCAAAATGGTTTTAGGTCAAAACTTATGACCCTCGTGTCTTTTAAAAAAAAAAAAAAAAAAAATGGTTTTTCAAAAACCGCGAGGAAGCGACGCTTAGTCGATACTCGCACAAATCGGAAGCAAGCGAACCACGTTCGACACTTCCAAAATCGCAGGGAAGCGACATTTCGTCGATACTTGCAAAATCCAAAACTGTGGAGACGCAACATTTCAGTTGATATCCACAACCCAAATTTCAAAGGTTCGAAAAAACCTAAAAAAAAAAAAAAAAAAAAAAAAAAAAAAAAAAACTGTGGAGATGCAACATTTCAGTTGATATCCACAACCCAAATTTCAAAGGTTCGAAAAAACCTAAAAAACCATGGAGACGCAACATTTCAGTTGATATCCATAACCCAAAGGTTCGAGAAAACCACAAATTTCAAAAATCGTGGGGAAACGACATCAAGTCAGTACCCGCAAAACCAAAATTTTTGAAAAGCAAGGATGCGACATTCCATCGATACTTGCACCCAAATCCGCGAGGATGCGACATTCCATCGATACTCGCAACCGAATGAGCAAGGATGCGACATTCCATCGATACTTGCAAGAACATTCAGCAGGGAGGCGACTTTTAGTCGATACTTGCATTTTTTTTAAAACCAAACCGGCTATAAATGCCATCAAAACAGGCTATAAATGCCACAAACCGGCTATCAATGCCACCAAAACAAAACCGGCTATCAATGCCACACAAAAAAAACTTGGATTTCAAAAAAAAAATGGCTATCAATGCCACCAAAACAAAACCGGCTATCAATGCCACCAAAATTGGCTATAGATGCCACAAACAAAAAAAAACAAACCGGCTATAGATGCCACAAAACAAACCGGCTATCAATGCCACCAAAATTGGCTATAGATGCCACAAATAAAAAAAAACTCGGCTATCAATGCCACAAGAAAAGCTGGCTCTCATGCCAAAATTGGCTTCCAACAAAAACCTGGCTTTCATGCCAAAACAATCATTTGACAAAAGATTTTCACAAAATGACAACCTTTTGATCAAATCCCATTTAGCAATTACTTTTATCACAAAAAGATTCAAGTGAGCGTAGGGATAACAAAAAAAAAATCAATCCCATTTAGCAATTACTTTTATTACAAAAAGATTAAAGTGAGCGTAGGGATAACAAAAAAAAAGTGTTCATAAGCACTACATAACAAAAAAAAGAAAAGAGTACCAAAAAAAAATATACATGTGGTACCAAAAAAAAAAAGAAAGTGTTCACAAGCACTACAAAAAATAAGTACCAAAAAAATACAAGTGGTACCAAAAAAAAAAAAGAAAGAAGGATGGTTTCTGTATACAGGAGCTCAATCAAAAATGGTCTCCAGCCAAGAGTTCAGCTCCCCAAGCAGACTTTTAGCCTCAGCCGTCAAGGATTCCAAGGCACGCTTCTTCAGGAACTTGCCATGAGATGCTGGAGTGGGCTGTACCCCTTCTCTCACACCAGGAAGCTTACCTCGAGCAGCTTGCCATTGTTCATCCTCATCAGACTTCCTTTTGAGAACCCGTTCGGCCTCTGCAACCTGGTGAATCAGGGCACTCTCCCTGTCGCGAGCTTCTATTATGGCAGTCCACTTGGCAGCGACTTGTGCCTGCAGATGCTCAAGACGTTTCCTGGCCTCATCGACCTCCCTATCAAGGATGTTAAGGTCATGTGTCAGCCCGATGATGGTTAGCTCTTCTCTATTCCTCTTTCGGACTGCCACCTTCCTGCTTTCTGTAGCCTCATCCAGGTCAGACTTAGCCTTATCAGCAGGATCCAGGAACATCTCCTTGAAGAACTGGTCATCAGCCAAACTCACGGTCTCAAACCACTTGTCACCCAGTGCAATGATCCTATCAACGATCGCCCTGGCACCTGTGACATTCAGACCAGCCTCTTCAGCATCACTGAGAATCTCCTGCACATGCTGGATCATGCCAAATCCGACTTCCAAGTGCCCAGAAAGGAGAGTCTCAATCCAAGAGCTCACAACTCGCACCACCACCTTCTTCGCAAAAAGAAGAGATGGCCCAGCTGAGGATTCGCCCAACTCCGTTGGTCGGCTACTCATGTCATCATCTGTTGAAAGAGTAACAAAAGAACTCTTTCCAGCTGAAGCTGCTCCTGCTCGGGAAGGAATCTCAGCGCGAGGAATCTCCTCAATATTGTCAGAGCTGGTCCCAGGAATCTCTACCTCTGGATCAACCTCTGGCATCTCTTGCTCTGGAAGCAACGGATCCTCCTCTGCCACTTCAAAACCTGCAAAGGAAACACAAAAAGGTATGAATATGACCCTGTTTGAAAATCATTATCAGAGTTATAACTACAAAATACCTTCTTCGACGACTGGCGGAACACTTTCTTCCTCCATGAACTCATCGAAAGCATCATCAACATTTGCGTCCATCGATGGTTCAAAGTCATCAGAACCCTGCGGCAAGTCAGCTGGCAACAAAAAAAAATGTGTTAGCAAGCCAAGTCACAAACAAAAAACAAAGAGCAAAAGAAGTCGTACCAATTGGAGATTCTGGATCTACTCCAGAGTCCCTCGGTTCTTCTTCAGGTGCCTCAACAGGATCCATCACCACCTCATCGGTTGGGACCTCAGGCATCACCAAGTCTTCCTCTGCTAAAAAAAAAGAGAAGAAAAGCAGAAACAAGAAGCAAATCATAACATGGAAAAATCCCATGAAAAGAAATAGAAAGAGAAAAAGGAAGAATCATACCTTCACCGACGGTCTCTTCTTCTCGGCTTCTCTTCTCCGGAGGCTCGTCAGCATCCACTGGCACATCCTCATTGATAGTAAGAGGAACTTCCAAGTTAGGAGAGCCCTCATGCTGCCCCTTGCTACTATGATGACTCCTCCTCCTCTTACTTCTGCGGGCTCGCTTCTTAGAAGAACCTACCCCGCTGTTAGAGTCAGGTTTCCCACTTGACTCATCACTGGATGGTCTGCTCTTGCCAGTAGACTCCACGGAAGCTTGCCTCTGTGCCGCTTGCATCCAAGCACCAAGTTCGGCTTCCTCCTGTTCTAGCTGCTCCAAAGCCTCGTCAGGTATTTCTCGAACAGCTTCAGAACCGATGACGCCCTGGTCACCGAGAAAGCCTATCTTGTGCTTCTCTCCAGAAAGGAAGGACCAAACTTCCTCTCGCCGGATGCCATCCGACTTTCCAAGGCCCTTTCCAGATGCCAGCTTCACATCAAGCTCCTTCCTGGAAAGTCCCCGATATGCCGAAAAGCTCTCCGCGAACCACTTCGCAAAGCCGGCAGTACGGGAAGTCAACAACACAGGATAAGAAATCATGGCTGTAGTGTCTTCAGCACTATAGAAAGCCCATGCATTTCTCCCGTCCTGTAAGCCTCCAAAGCGCTTCACCATGCTTGAAGGCGCTCCAACAACGCCTTGAGAAAAGCCAAGCTGCAAAGCAAAGCGAGAGGGTACATACGGCTGGATGTCGACGAAAAGATGTCTACGGTACACCATCGTGCCGACACGTATGCTGAAAAGCCACTCTCTCTCTGCATTTGTCAAGGAATAATGCCTTCCCGACCCCGCCCTGGTAGAGTCTCGGGAGGCACCAAAATCAAAAGCCTTCTTCCGCAACTCCGGAGAAAGCTTTACTGAAGATTGCCCCATCTCGACGTCCCTGAACCGTCGGATCCTCATGCGGGCAAACAAAAGTGATTCGGACACGACTTTGCCCTTAGCCAGTCGAATCATCAGAGGATCATCATCCTGTGCAGCACCCAGCCGATGGAAGCCAGGACAGTGGTATACATACCAAGAATAAAAGATATGGGCTGAAAATACCCTATTCATGGGAAGCCCAAGCCGAACCAAAAAAGCAGCAGCCTGCAGTTCGGTACACAGGTAGGAGTAAAGAGCAGGCACCAAAGCAAGCTGCTCTCCAAACGCCATCTGACAAGCCGGGAAAATACAATGCGGCCTGATGTGCGTTCCATCTCCTCCAGCAAATACAGCCTCACCAAGCCAATAAGTGAGGTAAACAGCGAGATCTCTCCGCAGTGCAATGTCAGGACATATGGCGTTTGTACTTGCACAGAAATCTCTCAACTCTTCTTGCATGGCCAAGATCTTCTTTGAACTTGGATCCTGAGCTCCGGCTTCCTGGGTCATGCTATCAGAAGGCTCCCTACTATCAAAAAAGTTGGGGAATGAAGAGCAAAAACTCTTCCAACTGCTGGATCTAACTTTCGAACCCCCCTTCTCCTTCAAAAAATCATAGAAGGCGACGAGCTGAAAGTATAGAAGCCTGAACTCCTCAGACTGCCCCTCGAGGACGCTGTCAATCGGCATAAACTCCTCATAGAGTTTGCCGAGGATGGGCAATCCGGTAATAGCGCTCAACTCCTTCAAAGAAAAACCAATCTCACCATTCGTCACAACGAAGGTATTGGTTTGAGGGAGGAACGACTCCAGCATAGCCATGAAGGCCTCGTCGGAAAAGATCACGGTCTCCCTAAAAGCTCGGACCGCATCAAAAATCCCGGCTTCCTTCAAAACGGCGCCACCAATCAGCAGGACGCGATCAGTCCACGACTTCCACTCGGAGTCAGCATTGAAGCGGCCACGAAGTCGGAAAGGCTTGATCCAATTGCTGCCGTCACCACTGAAAATACCAAGGCCCACCGGTCTCAAATCGACCGACGGATAATCAGAGCCCTGGTAGCCGCTGGATGGCATCAACAGGTCCATGTCAACAGGCGACCTCTCCGTATATCCAGGAGAACCGCCAACAAAAACCCCGGTCTTGATTACATTTGTCCTTCTCACCCAACTTGGAGGATCTTCCCTCTTAGGGCACGTGGGGGCAAGGCTCAGAATCGAGACGGTGCGATCAAACATCGACCGGGTAGTAACAGTCTTCTTCTCACCATCTGCTGTGAAGGAAAACTGAAAAGATCTCCTCTGGTATGTAATGTCGTCAGGGATTGCATCACCAAAGAAGAAGGTAGGCTTGGGCAAAATGCTCTGATCTTCCATCACCCATGGACGACTGCTTACCATGATCTTATAGAATTCCTCTCCCTTGAGAGTGATCAGTCGCTGCCTCATCTCATCTCTGTTGAGGGAGTCGCACTCTTCCAGATTTCTCTCAACATACTGGACCTTCTCGAAAGCCTGCTGAACGGCCGGATTAGAGGATCTAGAAGATCGACGAGGTACGCTTGTAGCAGGCTCTTTACCCTTGTTCGCTCTGGAGGAACTACCTGAAAAGGATGGAAAAGAAAAAGATCAAACATCAAATGACAGAATCTCGCTAAAAAAAAATCTGGCGAAATTTTGACATGATGACGGGGCAATTCCGAAGAAAAGGAACTATCCCGAAAGAAATAGAAAGCTTGAAGATGGGCTCAACATCGCTGCGAGCTCCGAAACTCCAAACTTTCGAAACCTAAAAGTCTCCGCAAAATCAGGAAGGGCTCAACATCACTGCGAGCTCCAAGTTCCCAAATTTGCAAACACTTTCAGGTATGCAATCACATCATGCTACAAATTTAATTTACAAATTAAAGGCATGCATGAACATCTAGATTTGCGGAAAAAAAAAATGCATTATCATGATGAGCAAACAAAAAAAAAAAAGAAAGAAGAGAAAAGAAAAGAAACTTTCTCTAAAAAAAAAAAAAAAAGGGAGGAGAAAGAAAACAAAAAAGGAAACGAAACTCTCTCAAAAAAAAAGGGAGGAAAAGAAAAAAAAAAGAAGAAAAAAAAACGGGCTGGCCCACAGGCCACGTGGCCGTACGGCCAGATCCGTACGGATCTGTCCGTACGGCCCACATAATAAAAAAAAAAAAACATAAAAAAAAAAGAAAAGAAAGCAAAAAAAAAAAAAAACGTGTAAAAAAAAAGAGAGGCAAACACGTGAAAAAGAAAAAAAAAAAGAAGAAAAGAAAAGAAAGAAACAAAAAAAAAAAAAAGAAAGAACTTTTTTTCCTACAATGGAGTTTTCTTGAAAAAGAAGAACTTACCTGAAGCCATTGATGGAGAAGAAGAAGAAAAGTCTTGAAGATCTTGAAGAAGAAAAGCTTTTGGTCTTGAAGCCCTCTTGAAATTATTGCAAAAGAAAGTAATAAGAGCAAGAGATCCAACCTTCTCCTTGCTTTTATAGAAGAGAGCAAACCAAAGAAGGAAAGAAGAAAGAGGTAAGTGTTACTAATTAGTAACCTTACCAAAAGAAAGAAATTAGAAAGATTCTTTCCCAAAAGAAAGATATCTTGAGAGATTTTCTCCTAAAATCAATCTATGACGGATTCTTTCCCAAAAGAAAGATATCTTGAGATATCCTATCCTAAAATAAAGGGATCTTGAGAGATTTTCTCCCAAAAATCAATCTATGACGGATTCTTTCCCAAAAGAAAGATATCTTGAGATATCCTATCCCAAAATAAAGGGATCATGAGAGATTCTCTCCAAGTAAAGATATTCTTAGATATTCTCTATCCAAATGAGATATTTTTGGATATTCTTTGCAAAAATGACACCATATGAGATCTAAGCCATTTCAAAAGCTTAAGGTCCCATGGGTTAGCCCATATGAGCCAGGTTTGACCACCTAGGCACACAAAAAAAAAAAAAGAAAATTTTGGGCTTTTAATCAAAGAGAAATCCCTCTTACCAAGAGCATACAAAAATGGTTCCATGCCTCTTTTGAGTTGATTGGACCATACAAAAGAAAATTCCAAGCCCCATGAGCTTCCAAAAATCAAACCATCCAGCCTCATCTACCAAATTGAGCAAAATTCTTGAAATTGACATTCCATCAAACCAAATCCTGGTCCCCTAACTTGCCACATACAGCCTGTTAGGTCACAAGACCAAAACCAAAAACCAAAACCTGATCCCCTAACTTGCCACATACAGCCTGTTAGGTCACAAGATCAAAACCAAAATTGATCCCCCAACATTCCACATACAGCTTGTTGGGTCACATGATCAAAACCAAACCCGACCCCCTAACCTGCCACATATAGCCTGTTAGGTCACAAGGTCAAAACCCAAATCCACATCCCAGATGTCATCTTCAAAACTTTGCCTCGAGATGGTAAGTGATCCCTTTCACTATCATAAAATTCCCCTGGAAGCTCAAAAGGCTACAAATACCAAAAAGAAAGATTGCTCAAAGACTCTTGGTCAAGTCACAGGCTCTCCTTCAAAAAATCTCTTCGAGGCACATCGACTACAAAAGTTAAGCAACTCGCCGCTGTACCTCGAGGGGGCATTTGTTGACACCAAAAATGTCACTTTGCCTTTTCAAGATCCAAAGAGCTACATGAAGTCGCAACCTGCCATAAATAGGCAATGCTGCTTCCAAAAATAAAATCTTGTCAGAATCAAACAAAAACTGCAAGATTCATCCAGACAGCCAAAAGAGAAGTACACAAGAAGTTTCAAGCCATTTCAAGATCATTTGGCCTAACTTCGCTTCTCCGACAGCCAAATCAAGCCTCTCGGCGGTAAAGCTCTCCGGGACCATGGTTTCCAAGACAGAACCTATGGATCATCTTAAAATGACTCCAATAGGTTCCCTGTCAAATTTCAAGTCAATCGGACATCGGTTGACCGCACATCAAACCGCGACATCTTCATCGCGACAAAAAGCAAGTCTGCAGGTGATAGGACCCCAAACGGCTTCGAAACTCAAACAAAAGCCTATGGTTGGTCTTATTTATTGCTCAAGAGGCTTCACACCAAATTTCAGGTCATTCCGACATCGTTTGACCCAGTTTCAGCTTCTGACGGGAAATCGGCAACTCTGCGCGACAAAGTCTTCGCTTTTCTCAGGAAATTGGAAACTTTGCAAAATAAAATGCAAGGATTCTCATCAGGTTTCCTACAAAGAAATCAGGCCAATAAATGATCAAAATGTCAAAGAAAAGTACAGAAGAAAAAAGAATCAAAAAAGAGCAAAAACGGACGCAAAACGGGACCAAAAAGGGGAAAAACCCCCCCAGGGTCGCAGACCCCTGCGACCCTGGGCCAGGGTCGCCGGCGACCATGGACCCCGGGGTCGCCGGGAAAGCCCCGGAAACCCCGGTTTTCGCCGTTTTTTCGCGATTCGAGGAGCCCAGCCTCTGGTACTTTTCCAAAATTCATGCTTTTGAGACAACCAAGTCCTCTGACATCCGTCCAAAACACGGGTAAATCATCAAGAGTATCGAAGACAGTAGTGATCGCCACCCGGTCAACCAAAAAAGTGTGCTTTCCACCCGACCGATCGAGAAATCGACAGGACAGATGGCACCGACCCGCTGTTGGCAACAAACACCTGAAATTACATGGTCATCTGATGTCGATCTACATGAAGATCCATCGATGATCATCGACAGAAGAATTCCAAAAGACGTGGCACGGCCCGCGACTCTTCAGCTGCTCGGCGACCACTTAATGCGATTAATTGACTAACTTTATTACAGTCATTAATCCATTTCTTTGGACGGCCCAATCAGAAGCAAGCATTCGGGAGTTACAAGTCAAGAAATTCATGGCATTTAACCCATGAAACTCCTCCCATCATGGCGATTAAAGGCGATTAAATGCCCTTAATCTCCTCCGGCCAATCAGAAGCCAAGAAAAAGGAGTTACAAAATAAATAATTCAATTTTGTAACTCCTCCCATTATGCGGCTTAATGACATTAAAAGCCCATAAACTCTCCTAAATGGCTACCAAGAGCCTATAAATAGAAGAGCACTCCAAAGGAATCCAGATCGGAAAAAACACACAACAAACATCAGACAGCAGTCAGAAATCCAGAGAAAAGAAAAAGAGAGAAAACTCTGCGGAAGTTCTACACCGGCCACCGCAACAAGGTGACAAAAGTCCCTTGGGGGGTACCCCCTCCCCAAGGTCCTTGCCTTCTCCTCCTGCCTCCAATGGCTTAGATGTGGCTTTTCAGCCCGTCTACTCGGTTTTTTATTGGACATAGGACCTTCCTTTGGTCTTTGTCTTCTAAAAACCCGAGGTTATAGCCAAGCCAAGTGAATCAAATAGCATCCTCTGTTCTCATCTGCATGGATGATGGCGAAGCCCACATATGGCTTGCGACCGTCAATCTAAACGAGTCCCCCACAATCTCCTGAGAAGTTAGATCCTCCTTTTCTTGCTTTTCATTGTAGTTTGTATTTTTTCAAAAGAGACAAAAATCACAATTCTTGTCTTTCATTGTTGATAAGGATTGTAAATCGGTTATAAACGCCAAAATCGGCTATAAACGCCAAAAATCGGCTATAAACGCCAAAATCGGCTATAAATGCCAAAAAAATCGCCTTTCACGGTAAATCAAGAAAATGTCTCTTTTCTTAAATATATGTGCAATGGAAAACTTGAAAGAAGTTGATTTCCTTTTTACTTGCGAAGGTTGATCTCCGGATCACCACTTGCAATTCCAAGTAAAAATAGAAAATCTGGCACACCCAAAAAAAAAAGAAATGTTGATGCACGCCCTTGCCCCCCGGTTACGAAAGGGTCGGACCCGACGGACTCCCACGTCCGCCGACCTCGGTAGAACCAAGCAGGAGCGCGGTCCATCAGTTCTTATCTCTCATTCTTTATCCCGGGTCGATCCTCCCAAGTATGCTGCGCCGTCTGTAGTTGCAGACAGTTCTGATCTCGGTGGGCCACAAAAAGGAGAAGGGCAGCGCCCTGTTCATGTTGCAGAGAAAACAGAAAAATGGCTTTGAGCATGACGCACCAGATAAGATCCCTCTGCAGATCTCAGATCCCCGCGCCGGAATCAGGTGGCCCTTCCGCCGATCCGGCGGCCGTCTCCGTCTGGAAGTCCCAGCTCCCGAACATTCGATGCCGGATTCAAAATGGGGATCTGGATGCGGTTTCGCCGCCGGTGAGCCCCTGCAGGACGCCGTCTCCGGTGCTGAGGTCGACGAGGCCTGATCTGTCGGCTGCGTGCCAGGCGCTGATGGAAGGATAGGAGGCGGCGGTGAGGAAGCACGGAGAGGGTTGCATCGCAGGTGAAGGTGAAGGGGAAGGAAGGGGGTGCCGATTTTCGTGATGCTTCCGCTGGACAGCGTGACGACGGGGAAGGGGGTGAACAGTAAGAAGGCGAGCTTGCAGGCGCTGAGGAGCGTGGGGGTGGAGGGGGTGATGTTGGACATTTGGTGGGGATTGGTGGAGAGGGAGGGGCTTGGATGTTACAATTGGGGTGGTTACGTGGAGCTCCTAGAGATGTGCAGGAAGCATGGGCTTAAGGTTCAAGCGGTCATGTCCTTCCACCAATGTGGTGGCAACGTTGGAGACTCATGCACGTGCGTATTTTTACAAAACAGAACGAGTTTCTGTTGCAGGAACTCAACTGGGAAGACGACCCAGTTGGGTCAGGCACCAGGCCAGGTCCAGGTTCGGGTCAGTTCTGACCCGTTTGCAACAGGAAGCCCAGCAACCACAGTCAGGGGTCATCCGGACTCCGATTTACGCTATGTTTCTTCCTACAGACTCGCGTCGACCGAAGGCAACAGGGATGCTATATCATTTTTTATAAATATTTTTGAGTCTTTATGAAATTTATCTGAGTTTTTTGTAAATTTATCTGAGTTTTTTGTAAATTTATCTGAGTTTTGTTCAAATTTATCTGAGTTTTTTTCAATTTTATCTGAGTGTTGTTCAAATTTATCTGTTTTCTGTCAGATTTCTTTGTGTTTTTGATAAATTTATCTGAGTTTTTTTTAAAATTTATCTGAGTTTTTGGTAAATTTATCTGAGTTTTGTTCAAATTTATCCGAGTTTTTGTCAATTTTATCTGAGTGGTGTTCATATTTATCTGTTTTCTGTCATATTTCTTTGTGTTTTTGGTAAATTTATCTGAGTTTTTTTTTTAAAACTTATCGGAGTTTTTTAGCAAATTTATTTACGTTTTTTGAAATCTATACGCGTTTTTTAAATTTATTTGCGTCTTTTGAAATTTATTTGTGTCTTTTCAAATTTATTGTGTTTTTTGAAATTATTGCATTTTTTAAAATTTATTTTCATTATTTTAAATTTATTTTCATTTTTGGAAATTTTCTTTGGATCATTTTAGATTTATTTGAGTCTTTTTAAATTTATTTATATTTTCTAAAATTTATTTGGATATTTTGAAACTTATTTGCATCTTTTTAAATTTATTTGTGTTATTTGATTATATATTGTTTTTTTTAAATTTATTGCATTTTCTGAAATTATTTCATTTTTTTAAATTTATTTTCGTTATTTTGAAATTTATTTGTGTGTTTTTAGAATTTATTTGAAAATCTGGGGATTCCATTAATCGTGGGCAATTAAATGTTAGTTGGCCATTATTAATGGGATATCCCACCAATCATGGGTTATGATTTAAAGAAAGGGTAAACTAGACATTTCAGGTATGAGAAAGTGTGGGAGGGACCTTTAGCTCTATGACTTTTTTTTGTAGATCTAAGGCCATAAAGTGAAATGTTCAGGACCTGTCGCCGAATGCCCCTTAAAAAAGAGGGAAGAAAGAGAGCCACGTAGCATCTATGGGAGGTCTGATGTGGCAACGTGAGATTTGAGAGCGATGATGTGGCGCCCTCCAAAGCAGGGCTCCCTATTGCTTTAATATATATATCTAGTTCTCACATATTATATGAGAACTTTTATGTGGGGCCCAGTTGTGGACCCCATTTGGGATGGGACCAGGGGGATCGAAAGATCTATGTGAGACCACCACAAGTGTCAAGTTTGACCCCAAACCCATTCCCCTAACCCCTTCATCCGTGGCCCACAAGTTTAATGGCTTCATATTCAAAAAAAATACTCGACCGTCAATCCAAAGATTCAGTCCATTCAGATGTGTGCCAATCCTTGGGATTAGTGACCATCAAGGGGTTCCCTATTGATTGCTAGATTTGGATGGATTGCTAGTTGGGTCCCACAAAAAAGTTCTCATATAATAGGTGAGAATTAGTTCTCACTTGAATATTTTTCATATATATATGAGAAATGATCGGGTCAAAACAGTTCTCACCCGATCTATGCGAAGTCCCATCTAGGCCATCTGTTTTGAAACGCCATCCAACGGTCCGAGTTAATGCTATATAGGGAGACCTTTAGGGAAAATAACTTACAAACGCATCTCCCCTCTAGGGCTTCGTTTCGCTGAGGAGAGAACTGTTCTTAAACCGACGCCCAACTATGGCTCCTTTGCGCATTTCTTCTTCGATGAAAAATGGATCGCAACATCTCATCTGTCTCTTATTCTTCTTCTTTTCCTCCCCCCTCTCCTCCAGTACATAGAAAAATCTTTATCATCCGACTCTTCCTCTTCGCGTTCGTTCTTTGATGAAAAGGGGTGAAACATCTCTTATTCGACGAAAAAGGGGGAAATCTCTCGCCGTCTCGCTTGAATCGCTCTTCCCCCTATCCTCCGATCGTCTTTGACGGTAGGCTTCTTCCCCCTCAGAAATCCGAGATTTGACCTAGATTTTAAGCCGAGGTATGGATTTGATTTGCTTTACCTCATTCTTCTAATAATGTATTTCTTAAAAGACAAAATAAGGGTTGTACAATGGTTCTTGTAATCTTTGTTATAGCCCAAACCATCAAGAGTACTGATGATCTGGTGATAGACTTGCCACTGATAGAGTTGTGCCTTTCAGTACCTCCAAGGACTAATGAGAATGGAAGAACAACCCTAGATCTTTTTTCTCAAAATGTGAGTGACTATAAAGTGTTCAGACACGGGGGTTTGTTTGATCAATGACAGGCCACCTTTTGCATAGTGCCAAGAGGGAATTTAGCTGCTTACACGATTGATGGAATGTCACTTCCTTTGTCTTTCATGGCTTCCTTCAAATCGAGGGCAGCCACATTTTTCATTCTCTTAGATTTTGTTCTTGATTTATATTTTTTTTTTCATGCTTGTAGTTTGGTAGAAGTGTCTTTTGATAGTTGTTTATTGTTTAAGATCTATATCCAACAATTTTTTTTTTTTAGACTTTTGGTTGATGAAGTTGAATCTGAGATGTTTGATTAAGTTTCAAAAGGCACTCAAGTTGCACAAGGTTGTTTTTTTTTTCATTAAAGACTAATATATTTTTTATTTTATTCTTACTTTACTAGTGTATTTATAAACTCTTGAATGTAAAATAAATAGAAAATACTTTTAGTAAAGGTTAGTTATCTCTATTGGATTATTATTATTTATTTTTCATTTGCTTTTTAACATTTTTAATTTCAATGCTTCATTAATGTTTGGCAATTTTCCTAGTAATGTGGCTCTATTTAGGATTAATGGTTGATGAATGAAGTTGCAACTAAATTTATTGCTGCCATATCGTCGTCCAATTCTAATTCCAATGAATGGGTGCCAAAATGCTCATGTGGAGAGATGATTTGTCTAACCTCACATACAAAGACTAATCCAAATAGGAAAGTTTGGAGATGTGCTAATTGGAAAGTAAGCGTTTTATATGCTTATTTATATCCTATGATGTATTGACTTTTTTATTTTTTGTTATTTTACATATGACAATTTTTTTCCTTTTGCATAATGAAAATGGGTGTGGTATGTTCACTTGGAAAGATGAAATTGACAATGAAAAGAATTTAGCATCACTAATCGAAAATATGAAAAAGATGTTGGATGGGCTAATGGATAGGCAGAACGAGAAATTATGGGTTGCAGTTGAAGAGATGAAACATGCATCTGAAGAAAGGAAAAAAACAAATAAATTAAGTTGTATAGTGATGTTTTTGTGTTGTCTTATAAGTGTGATTTGCGTGTTCAAAATGGTATGTTAGAAAATGTGTTGAAGAACTATTGGAAGGGGGTTTTTTGATTGATGTAATATATTTTGAATGAGTAGAATGAACTTATCTCATATGTTCTTTTTTTGTTGGGCGACACTGTAGTTTCAGAATGGTGGTAAGTTAAGAATTTGTTTGTTGATTAGTAAGTAAGCAGTTCTACAATCTAAATACTCTTTTAACTAAGCCATTGAATTCTAAAAAGAATAAAAGTTGAGGCATTCTATGTTTTTTTTAAAGGACTAGGCCTTCTTGTTTGCATAAAAATACATATTAATACCATAAGTGTTTAAAATGAAGATCAAAGGTGATCTATTTTCTTTGGTTAGAGATATTTCTGACAGGAATTGGGCTTGTTAGGTTGCTTTCAGATTTTTTTCCCTAGAGCATTACAAATGCCGTATTTCATGTGGCAGGATGTGGCCCAATTGTGGCACTGGAACCACTCCAATGGTCCGGCAAACTACTGAAGTGGTCGCTTTACTAATGCAGCACCGAGTAGACCTAATTGGCAGGATTTGCATGGTAGAAGTAGAAGTATCTAAGTCCCAGAATCTGCACTTCATAGATACAACTAACAGTCAAAAAATTGCAAACTCTACTGAACCAACCCGCTATCTTGATAGCTATTATCATTGAATGAAGAAACCCATGCCATAAAAAAGATCAAGATAATTTTAATGAAAAAATGGAGGAAAAACTATCATCAATGTACCATTTTTTCTCTTTGCTTCTTCCTATTTCCTTGTGCTGAACATACCGTTGAAAAGCCTATTAACCTGTAGCTAACACTCATTCCATAAAAGGCTAATAACCTGCAAATCCACCAGGACCATGTTGCTAGAATTGATGCACCCAAAATTGTGTTGTTTAAGGAAGAAGATAGCAGATTCAAGGACCTATAAAAACATGAGGTATTTCCAACAAGAGACAACATTTCACATCAAATATAATCTTTTTATACCTTACAAAGAACCTCCCAAGGCTCATCACAACATTGGATGCCTGGAGTATGACTCCGAGGCACCAAGACAGCAGTAGTTCTACTCAAGTTTTTAGGCCTAAATCAAATAGGAATAACAGCATAGGACTGAGAACAGGATGTCCTCCAAACCACAAGGATGTGGAATATTTTAGCAAATCACATAAAAACAATTCCTTCTGAATAAAAAGGAAATCAACTACACGACATTTTCTGAATGGTAACAACCACTTACATTTAAAGGAAATCAAAACCAACAACCCACATACTCGGTCAAAACCTATGAAGCACCTCTTTCATTCAAAACAAATGAGCATAATACATTACAAAGTCCAACATCAAAACAACATTAGTATTCATATGAAACTACAAAAGTCCAACATTAACAACATCAAAACAACCTGTGGAGCACCTCAACAAATCACAAATCAAAATGTAGTAACAACCACCACAACTATCAACAATAAAAAAACACAAATGAAATCTGATGCCACCAATTGAACCACTGCCAGATGCAGCAACAAAAATGTTCTCTTGAGCACCTCTTCATGTAAACCTACAAAATAAAAATGTAAAAGTCATATTAGCATTCATATGATAAAATGTCCACCAATTGAACCACTACTAGTTGCAACAACATAAACCTGTGATGCACATCTTCATTTGAAGCCTACAAAATAAAATTATAAAAGTCATTAGCATTCATATAAACTGAAATATGTGTTAGTGAACTACATAAATAAAATATATCTTTCTACAATGTAACTGCATACCTAAATCTGTGTCAAAGTACCATCATCAGAAATAGCCCTTTCCAAGGCCTCACATTCAATAAGATCCTCGTCCTCGTCTTCTAAAATACTCCCATCGTTTCCAGAAACATGAGCTATAGGACTGAAGAAGAATAGAAAGCACAATCTATATGATAATAAAATTAAAAATCATATAGAAAAATTCTAATGTTAAAAACAAATTATACATCTTGACGAGCATAACACAATTGTTCATGTCATGTGCAATGTCACGCCTGCCACATCCACGATAAAGCCAGGGTTTCTCATTGCTTTTTCCTTAGAAGACTTCAATCTCTTTATCGACCCTTTGTCTTCACATTCTTTAGCTCAAGATATCTCTCTTCATGGCAAGTCCCCTTGCCTCTTCTCTTACTGTCATCTTTTGCCGTTACTTTCTTTTCATATATCTCACAAATTCTCTTTTTTAACTCTCGTAAAACCTTCTTCGCATGTTCGTATGTTGTTTTACACATGGAAACCTCATCAACAACTACTGCAGCATCATTTGATAAATCTCCATGTCGCTCAAGCAATGAACCATCACATGAAAAGCATGCTCTGCTGTTAGATTCATCGTTTATTCTTGCAAACCTTGTCCATCATTTTAAAATATATTGTTGAGGCAATTCATAAATTTTCTCTTGTTTGAAAACACAGATGAAATGTCCACATGGAGTTCCTCAAATCTCAAATAATTAATATGAACATTTTGCTTCTTTGTCGTCCTTTTTGAAAAGGATGATTCGTTCAATTTCTTGATTATTTTTTAGTGAAGAAACATTATAAACACGTTGCTCGATGTCATATAGATGTCATCATATTTGAGCTCAACAATGCCGCATGTTATGTAACAGAATTGTTCTTGAAACTTGAACATCTTTTTCGTATATATTTCGGACATCCTCTTCTCCATTGGAAAATTTGTCATCAATTTCGGTCTTCCATTTATAGTGTCATTATCAGCCTTCAATTGACGATACTTTTGAGTTGCGATGCCTCGCTCATATCGCAACATAAAATCATACAAACCATTCTTCTGTGTCACGTATTGCTTAAGGAAGGCATTGATACTCTCACTTCTTGAAGTTGTAGACATCCCTCCCAAAATTATGTCTCTCCCACATCTCACGAATACCATACTTCGAATGCAGCCATTCATTGTCCACAAGATCAAAGTCTATCAACATATCATTCCAAGCCTTCTCAAAATGTTCTATTGTGATAGAATTGTATGCAATCTTCTTAAATGTTTTGATGAAGTTCGGATTATGAATAACAATTCCAACCAAATTCTTTTGTAAATTCTGCATAATGTGCCACAAGCAATAACGGTGGCATGTGGTGGGAAAAATGAACTTGATCGCTTTTGTCATCGCAGAATCTTGGTCCGTTAAGATGCATTTGGCGGGTCCCCTCGTATTGCTTCAATCCATTTGTGAAAAACCCACACGAATGTATCAAAAGTTTCATTTGATATTAGACAACATCCAAATAATATTGATTGATCATGGTGATTAATTCCGGTGAACGCACCAAAAACAAGACCATATCTATTTGTATTGTATGTTGTATCAAATAAAATAACATCCCCAAATTCTAAATATAACTTCTGAAAATAGTAATCAACCCAAAACACATGTTTAATGTGATCATCATCATCTTTCTCAATAGCAAAATAAGATCTTGGGTCTCTCTCTTTCATTTGTTTAAAGTATTCAAAGAACATTTCACTATCTTCATCTTTTGTTTCTTCCCTTTTGTTTCTAATTTGATTTCGAAAATATGTCTCAGTAAAACCAACTTTATCCCTCCCACCAGCCTGTAGCTCTAGAAGTGCCATTTGATCCCTTGGCCGTAAATTAGCAGCCCCAGAAGTATAGAATAATTTTTTCTTGGGGGCTTCGGCCGGAGGTCCCTCAAAGTATCACTTTGTTGCAAACAGTCCACAAAAAAAAGTCATAGAGCCAAAGGTCGCTCCCACACTTTTTCATACCTAAAATGTCAAATTTACCTTTTCTTTAAATCATAACCCATGATTGGTGGGATATCCCATTAATAATGGCCAACTAACATTTAATTGCCCAAGATTAATGGAATCCCCAGATTTTCAAATAAATTCTAAAAACACACAAATAAATTTCAAAATGATGAAAATAATTTTAAAAAATGAAATAATTTCAAAAAAATGCAATAAGTTTAAAAAAGCAATATATAATCAAATAACGCATATAAATTTAAAAAGATACAAATAAATTTCAAAATATCCAAATAAATCTCAGAAAATATAAATAAATTTCAAAAGACTCAAATAAATCTCAAAAGATCCAAAGAAAATTTCAAAAAATGCTAATAAATTTAAAATAACGAAAATAAATTTTCAAAAATGCAATAATTTCAAAAAATGAAATAAATTTGAAAAGATACAAATAATTTTCAAAAGATGCAAATAAATTTAAAAAACGCATATAGATTTCAAAAAACGTAAATAAATTTGCCAAAAAACTCAGATAAATTTACCAAAAATACAAAGAAATATGACAGAAAACAGATAAATTTGAACGAAACTCAGATAAATTTTGAAAAAACTCAGATAAATTTACCAAAAACACAAAGAAATACGATAGAAAATAGATAAATTTGAACAACACTCAGATAAATATCACAGAAAACAGATAAATTTGAACAAAATTCAAATAAATTTGATAAAAACTCAGATAAATTTTAAAAAAACTCAAATAAATTTTAAAAACCTAAGCACGACAAAACAAAGACAAAAACAGGTCCGCTGATTCTCGTCTATGGACTCCATCATCTTCCTTTTTCTTCATCTTTGCCAAAGGATATGGCAATGGCGACTGCATTCTTACCTTCACCATGGGCGCATGTTAGCATCGGACGGCCTTGGTGGACAAGGATAGTGGGGAGAAAGAGGGGGCCACGCTGATCGAGATTGGGGGATGAATCAAGAGTTCCAATCCTCTGTTTCTTTGGAGATCCGACGGATCAGAACTCTCCCTCAAAAGATGGCGTATCTCTCCCTCAAAAGATGGCGTATAACTAACAGTACAAGCCCAGATGGAGCTACCCCTACCGCCCAACGGCCACTGTCAACAACTATCCTGCGCCGCATACAGATCCCATGGACCCCCCACGCGCCTTCTCTCTCAAAAGAACAGTCTTAGCAGCGATCTAAATCGTCATCATCGTTGGCATCGCCACTGGCGTCTTCTACGCCATCTCCATATTTTCCCAGAACGACGATGTCCCCAGTTTTTCTGTCTCTTCCGCCTCGGTCTCCCGTTTCAACTCTCCTTCACCCACCAACTAACCACTGACTAGGACATTGTCTTCTCCGTCCCCAAGCCCAGAGACGACAAATGCGTCTATTATGACACCTGCGACACCACCGTGTACTACGGCTCCACCCACCTTGCCAAAACCACTCTCTCCCCCTTCTTACAGTGCGACGACAACGAAATGCACGTCACCGTACACCTCGCCGCCCTCTCCAGTGACGTCAACGAAGATGCGCCGGGCCTGGCGGCTGACCTTACCTTCGGTGATCTGGACCGACGGTTGGTGCAGAACCCACCCTCAGCGCTTGAAGGTCTGGTGCTGGCACGTCTCGGTTGAGTTCTAAGGTCTGGTGATTGTCGGAGATCCGACGGATCAGATCTTCAAAGGGTCCATCGGAGAAGGGGTGATCGGATCTGACGTGTACGTGCTCAAGATCGAAACCTGCTCTTTTCTAGAACAAATACGACTTGCAAAAATGAGCACAATCCAGCCCTATAAACCCAGGCTCGTTGCAGAAGAAGAGGGATAATATAAATTTTTGAAATTTAAAATTTCAAGATTTTATGCCTAAAATGGTTGAAACGGCAATTTAGTCCTGAAAAATGAGAATGTGTGGGTGCAGGGACCTATGGCTGCAAACAGTCTAGCTGAGTGGACTAGAGGCCTTAATAAGTTTTTGCTTGGATTGGAGGCTGGAAACAATCCACTCTAGGGACCTTTCGCTAATTTTCTCTTTTTTCTTTGGAGCGCTGATTATACGGTGTGATCGTAGCATATGAGTCTTTTTAGGGGTACTTAATAAATGAGTTTGTTCCACAATAATTTTAAACACCACCATTGCCCCTCCTTTGCTTTTTTTTTTTTAATTTGAAGGTGTGCCCAACAATTTTCCCATGTATCTGAGTTCTGTCTCTGCTGTATAGAGTCATTGCCTAATTTTTCTTTCCTAGAACTTTCTTTGGAGAAAATAATTTTTTTCCTCACAACGTTATTATTCACCCTTGTCTCAGAGCTTCGTCTGATACTAAAACCCGCCAATTTCGCATAAATGTTATAAGCGTCGTAGGCCTCCTCTATGTTATCAAAAATAAATCCAACTTTGGGTATTTTCTCCTCCTCAACCTATGGTATAATTGTGTTAATTGGTAAAGATGGACCTGCTTTGTTCTTTTGAACAGTTTAAGGACAACAGTAGAACCACGCCATCAAAATACATGCAATACAAAATAAAATAAAAGTAATTAGAATGATGCTTTGGCCGCTTTTAAATCAACAATTATGTTCCAAACATTGCCAACAACAGTGTCCTCTAATCTAACTGGGTGTTGGGATCATGGTGGAACCAGCCTGGTAAGGGTGGCCACTGCATATGGTTGGGAAAAAAAACTACGAAGTGGCCCTATACTCAAATCTCTTCATAACAAAAAAAAAGTAGTTTTACAAAGCATTTCATGTGCATATAGAATGGTTAGAGCACCCCTTCCCCCCTCCGTTTTCCCCATGATCCTATTCAAATGATTGAACTTTACACTATCCTGGAAGCAAATCCTTCACAAATTTTAGTTGAAAAACAGTACACCCAGTCAACTTTGTTGACAGTAAATCTTTCACAAAATTCAATTGAGTTATAACCCAAGGAGACAGCACACATAACACACACGACATCCTTGAATTCCCAACACATCATGGTTCTACACCCACAATATAACTGATCAGATCAGAGCCGTAATTGGTGAAATCATTTAATAGTGTATAGAAGGTAGACTAGAAACATACATTAGAACTGAGAAAGGGCACAAATCCATAGCAAGTTATGGTTTTGCGTTGGGACTGTGTGTTTGTGTCATCAAACTCATTCAAAATCCACACTTTTCCAATAATTCCTCTTCTTAGGACTTAGGAGAGTCACCCAACTTGCCACAATTGCTGTAATTGCAATCATTCTAAAAGCTCAAAGTTTGAGTTGAAATCACTTTTGACCATAAGCCAGGCAGTGCATCACAGGAAAAAATCACATGACATGAACAAAAAAAGCACCAAATCACATGGACGAAGAGAGAGGGAAACCTGCAAAAGATCGCTTGAGATGTACGCCTCACATGGGAATGGTTGCTGCGAGAGGGTTGTGACATCGACGGGGATGGACGTTCCTGACGGCCATGATCCATGAAACTGAGATGGGGATGGCTGTTGCGAGGGGGTCCAAACCTGGAGGCACAGTTGGAGAGCTAGGTCTTTTGCATCCATTTGGGGACAGAATGGTTGGAAGCCAGGGAGGATCCTTAAGCACTGGGTTCGAGCTGAGTCTTATGCGTCCAAATGAGTTGATTTTTATGCATCCATTTGAGAAGATCTGAGGTGGGGAGGATCTAGGCCGCGATAGAGCGGATGGAGGGGAAGAGAAGAGGAGCGGTACTGAGGCGGGCAGATTATAAGGCGTCGAGGACGATCGGAGGAGAGGAGGGACTAGAAAAAGAAGAAGAAAAGACGTATGAGATGTTGCGATCCCTTTTTCGTCGAAGAAGAAATATGCAGAGGAGCCGGAGCCGGGCGTCGGTTGAAGAACAGTTCTCTACTCAGCGAAACAAAGCCCTAGAGGGGAGAAGCGTTTGTAAGTTATTTGCCCTAAAGGTCTCCCTATATAGCATTAACTCGGACCGTTGGATGGCGTTTCAAAACGGACAGCCCAAATGGGACTTCGCATAGATCGGGTGAGAATTGTTCTCACCCAATCATTTCCCCATGAGAAATATGGGAAATTGTACACAGAAAAGGTTGTCTTAGCCAAGGTGTTAGTTAGAGGGTCTACTTTGTTGTACAAAATGATTGCAATATCAGGATCTTGAATTCTATAAAATTTAAATAAATCAATTAGTCTGTAATAGTGAAAATAAGATTGTGTTAAGTCAGACATATGCAACGGAATTTTTCATTCTCAAGCTGTAAACTTAATACAACTGGTGATTGTACTTGATCCCTATTGATGATTTCTTACTGTAGGCATATGAATTATAGGTACTCCATGAATCTTTAGAGCATGTTTGGTAACAGGCGAGGAATCCATAGATCTGGTGATTCTTCACTACCATTGGAACAAGGATTCCTCACTGGGGGTTTGTATAGTTCATGATTTCACATTGATGTTGGTATGTATCGATGCATATAGCTTAAAAAAAATAGGGTTTGGAGTGCAAATCCACTTAAGTGAGGATTTTCAAATCTTATGGGGGGTGGTCGGATCCGAAAATCCTAACAAATGAAGATTTTCATTTGTCTACATTATCAGGAATCTACAATTGCCAAACGTGGATTTATAACAACTTTAGTGAAATCGAAAATCTTTTCCCTAAAGACTTGGTTGCCAAACATGACCTAAAAAGTCTTTACATTGGCACGGGCACTCTTCACTAGTTATTGGTGACAAGGATTTAGATAGTTTTGGATATACTGTCTCTACATTTCTTGGGACATTTATCTTCCATTATTTGAAGGAGATTTTTTCTCCCTGATTTATAGGAGAATATTGAAGAGTAAAGGTGGATGCAAAGTGCAGAGGAAACACATACATATTATTTTATTTGGGGCCAAAATGCTAAACCATCAAATTATTTAAGTAGGTTCAAATATGTGGATCAACTCAAAACCAACCCCTATGAGTAGGCTATATATGGTTTATACGCACTGAGTGGGTTGACCCTAACTTGATCCATTAAATGCGAGTTAGGTTTTTCTTAGCTATAAGTACAACCGACATGTATAATTATGGGTCAGGTTATACATCTTGGGTTAGTGGATTGGGAATATCTTTAACTATATTGGAACATGTATCTCTGTTTGACCACAGAGAATTCTATTTAAGACCTTCGAATGAAATAATCCAGCATTAATCAACTTAACTTGATTTTACTATTAATCAAAGGCTGCATGCTAAGAAATTAAGTACTTACTATTATTTTTAATTCTATAAACTGTGGCTTCTTTGGTTTTCATTAATTATATGTATTAAATAATAGACCAAAATTGGAGATATGTTTATAACAAGGCCCAGGTTTAGTACGGGCCTTTGTTGTTAGTATCTATATAAAGGAATTCTCCAAAACTCTCCATTTTGAAAGAGGCGTTTTTGCCCCTTTTCCCTTGTGCAATGAAATAATGCCACATCACATGTTCAAAGTACAATAATAGGAACCTTTTTGACAATACAACTAGTTTTAAGGAGACTAATTAAGTTGGATAGATTAGCCCCTTAGTTGGAATACCGAAAAAAAAACTAATGTTAAGGATGGGATTGGGTATTCAAAAAAGGTGAGGAGATTAATTAGTTATAAGAAGAATATAATGGAGATTTCTGTGATGTGGGGCCCACATTGGGTAGGCTCATGTATGCTACGCTATGTACTAGACCGGATATCTGTCATGCAGTGGGCCTAGTCAGCAGATATCAGTCTAACCCAGGGCCTAATCATTGGACTCCTGCAAAGTATATTCTCAAATACTTGAGAAGGACTAGAGATTACATGTTGATTTATGGCAGTGATGAGTTGATTCCAGTCGGATACACGGATTCTGACTTCATGTCAGATAAGGATTCAAGGAAATCAACTCCTGGATATGTGTTTATGCTTGGTGGCGAAGCTATTAGCTGGAGAAGTATTAAACAGGAATGTACCGCTGATAAATGTACCGCTAATTCTACCTCGGAGGCTGAATACGTAGCGGCTTGTGAAGTAGCTAAGGAAGCAGTATGGCTTAAAAGGTACCTTTGGCGTGATAGCCGATCACAGTTTACTGTGACAGCAACGGGACAGTCGCACCGTCCAAGGAACCCAGGAGCCATAAAAGCCAAAAGCATGTACAGAGGAAGTATCACTCGGTCAGAGAGATTGTACAGAGAGGTGATATTGTTATCACCAAGATAGCCTCTGTAGACAATATGGTAGATACCTTTACTAAGCCTTTGACGACCAAAATCCTTGAGTGCATGTAGACGGGATGGGTATGAGATGCCCCCAGACTAGCATTGAGCCCAAGTGGGAGATTGTTAGTTTTATAGTGTCAATACCAGTATATGATGTACTAAATTGATTAATTTCTTTATTTATCAATATATTCATGCTTTCCTTTCATGAGATGAATGGTGTTTTATTATATACTTGCACATAACCAATACGAATGACATGATAGTTTATGAGATGAAACTGGAGTCCATAAGTATACTAGATGTAATACATGTGTATGGATGAGATCCACATACAGGAGACATGTATAACAAATCTTATACTTGAATATCTTCACAACCAGTGATAAGACTGGACATCTCATACTGACAAGGTTGCAGTACTTTGATCACTATGAGATAGTGTGATTTGTCTTGATTACCAAAATGTAAGATTTTGGATCATAAGTGCTGGTACATTAGATGTATTGAAGGACCATGAGAAGCACCTTATTAACATTGTCTTTATTTTAAGGTTTGCTCTCATAATTCCTTAGCAGTAGGCTCTCAATCCTAAGACATTAATACACTCAAGTTTCTATCTATTCATTTGCTTTGAGTCACCAATGAATGAGGCCAACTGTAGGTCAACACCTCGGTGATTTGGGTACGTGGTAGTATGACTGTGAGAACATTCAATGGTCAAGATGGAATCTATCTTTAATATCCCCTTGTGCCAATTAATGGATTTAATCATTGGTAAGTGTACACTCATTCCGATTAAGAGTTAATTGGAAAGGTACCTATGATCATTATAATTGATTGAGGCTCAAGGGTAATAAAATATGGATCTAGTTTGGAAGACAGGTCCAATTGATCCATGGATATTGATGGAGGGGCCTACTTGTGGTAATAGGGAAGTTTAGGGTCTTCTATGTAATTTCCTAAGACTGAATTTCAATTGCATTTATATAGTGGAGTTATTTGCAATTAACTGTGGGTCCGGATTACACATGAGATGTGGGGTTGTGAGTCCCAGTTGGAGCCAGCTTTGTAAAGAATTCGTAGTGGTCCCCACACTAGCCCAATTATTAGAAAGTTTCTAATTCTAGTTGAACTCTAAAAGGAAGGTTAGTATTTCTATTTGAAGTAAGACTTCTAATAGTGGTAATAGTAAGTTACTAATTAATTAATGGAAGTGAGACTTCTATTATAATTAGAAAGAAGAGAAAGTTACTAATTAATTTTGAAGTAAGACTTCTAATAGAAATTAGTAAGTGGAGATTTGCAAGAGCTATAAAAGGAGTTGCATAAGGCTGGACGTCCTTCTCCCTAATCTCCCTTGGTATTCACGCCCAAGTCATCTCCCTTGTGCAAGTGTAGCACAACTTATTTCTCTTCTAGTTCCTTCTAATTCCTAGTAGTTTTCTCTTGAAGATCCCACCCATCTTCTTGAGAAGAGAGAATCTGATACGGGTCATAGCGTTGAAGACCATTGGAAATTGGAGAAACCTATTTGATTTGTGAAAGAGCTCGTCATCAAAGAAAATAGAAAATTCTCCATTAGACCACAACCGAGCTCCAATGGTATAATCTACTTCCTTGCATGTTGTAGATTTTTTGTGGCTTGTTTAGTTGTTGTTTCTATCTTCTAGATAGATTAATTTACTGATCTTGATATGTGAGATTGAGGGTTTACATCTTGGATTGATTAGTAGCCTTCTAGATAGTTGACCACTGCATTAAGTGGGTCAAAAAGTTTTGAAACCTATCCTAAAGGCCCACCTAATTTCCAACAATTGGTATCAGAGCCTTACCTCATCTCTAATCATGTTAGATCAGTAATCTAGATCTAATGTTTGCATGAGATGCGAAGAGGATAGACCTAGGGCTATGTAAGGATCATATTAATAATGAGTTTACTTACTTTTTGTGGTAGATCCATGTTTGGTATGTCACATAGGGTTTAATTATGATGGAAGGATGGTAGGAAGTCATTGGGAGGTATTTAGGATCATAAGGAACACTTTGGGATCAGCAGGAAGCAGATCTTCGAAAACCCAAATTTCTAGGTTCGTCGGTTCGGTCAGCCGAACTGGTTAATTCGGCTAGCCGAATTGGGCAGGTCGGCTAGCAGAACTCAGGCAGTATGTTTTGTTTTTGGATCCAACTTTTTTCTGTTTGGCATCTTGTCTTTCCATTATGATTTGGCAACTTGGTTTTGTGAGTTGTATGGTTGTATGAGATACTAACTTGCAGGTTACCTTTGTCCTCTTCATATGGCCCATAAGATTTTGCTTTCTATTTATGGTTATTGATTTATTTAAGGCTAAGTGTAAAAGGGCACCATGGTTTCCTTGGTTTCCCATGAAAGGGCAAGGCATGGTGAATTTCCCTATAGCCCTTTTATTTCCATGTTTAGATTACCATGTAAGTCTCATCATAGAGACAAAGGAATTTATGTAATTTTCTAATTTTGTAAATTCTGACGATGTCCAAGACGAAGAAGGAAAGCGATGATGGACTCCTAATCAAAGAGTTTGAAGATTACCAAAAGTGCTTTGGAGTTTCCCAAAGAGTTTGAGGAATTCCAATTTTGGAAAGTCTAGAAGTCCAAGAAGTCTATTCCGCTTGGGCCATGTGGAGGAGAAGACTAGTTTCTACTTTTAGCATTTTCTATTTATGGATGAATGCTTGTTTTAGAAAGTTTCCAAATCTAATCCAAACAAGCAAGTTACTAAAATTTGTCAAATCAAATTAATTTTTGGAAAGAGTTCTAATTAGTGTTGATGACCCATGAGATGGACACATTGGTAACACTAATTTAAGAAACTGGACTTTTCTTAAAATAACTTGACTTGGAACCAATCTTTGATCATATCATGAGATGATTTGATGTTCATATATATATATGTGGGCCCTTATACCTTAAAAAGGAAATCCTCAATTCAAAAATATTAAGTGGGAGCGGGGCATTTAAATTGAGAAATCCCCATGTTTTCCACCATAGGTCCATTGTAAGGAAAGTATTAGCCTCACACCACCAAGAGTGTGGCTGTTCCTTCGGAGGGCTTTTACTTGTCTGGTTACTGGATATGGATCTCCATTGGATAGTATTGGTGAGACGTGGTGGGGGTTCACTCCCATAGGAGGTGCTGCCCAAAATGGTTGTCACGCAATATTAGTTGGTGGGTCACTCTAAACTAAAATAATGATGCAGTATCCCCTAAAATTTGCATCGTGTGTTTTAGAAACCAAAGCTTATCAGGAGTCATACATTATTTGGTGTGAGATACCTAGATGATAATGAATGATGGGGATCATGGATAGTTAGTCTTAATTCTAATTTTGACCAATTTTGATATGCACCAATCCAAGTGGCATTTGCACTCCCCTAGGAGGCATGCCCTAAGGGATTGGGATTCCAATGTATTCTAAATTTAGTGGTTATGAGGATTCCTACATGAATTTGGTAGAATACTAAAACCCTAATGCCATTTATATTCTTTATTGAATGTATGGTTATGTGCTTCAGTTTATACAGCATGCATTCGAATACTTTCAATCCACTTGCGACCATCGTCAACCAGAATAAGTTGATGGGATCCAACTACGTGGACTGGATAAGAAACTTGGATATTGTCCTGACTACTTCAGGATACAAATATGACCTTACCACAACTCCCATGGATGAGCCTATGCCAAATGCAACACAGGAACAGAAAGACCTTTATGTTAAGTGGACCAAAGACGATGAGATGGCCAGATGTTATATACAGGCATCCATGTCTAGTGTTTTGCAACACCAACATCAATCATTTAAGACTGCATACGGTATGATATCGAACTTAAAGGAGATGTTTGCATAACAGAACAGGCCTGCTAGGCAGACAGCTATGAGGGTACTTATAAGCACCAAGATCGCTGAGGGTACACCAGTACAAGACCACATACTTAAGATGATAGACTCATTGAATGAGTTAGATATACTGGGTGCCGCGATTGATGCAAAATCGCAGATGACATAATCCTTGAATCACTACCAGATTCATTCAACAACTTTAAGGTCAATTATAATATGAACAAAATGAATCTGACTCTAGCCGAGCTGTCTAGCCAGCTGGTAGCAACTGAAGGAATTATGAAAAACCCAACTGCCCTGATGACAGAAAAGTCATATACCAGGTCCAAGGCGAAAGGCAAAGGCCGGAAAGGCAAAAAGAAATCAGTTCCCAATTGTTCTAAAGCGGAGAATGGTGCTACTGGTGGTGTGGCAAAGGCTAAGGGTGCAGGTACAAAAGGAAAGTGTTTCCATTGTGGTATGACAGGACATTGGAAGATGAATTGTCCTGATTTTCTGTCTAAGAAGAAGACCCAAAGTATGATTGAGTCGCTTGTTTCTGAAGTTAGTTTCGCAACTAGTACTTCAGAATCTTATTGTGTTGACTCCGGTGCAACTAATCACATATGTAACTCATTGCAGGGGTTCCGGGAAACCAGGAGGCTAAGTGATGGGGAAATCATTATCAACCTAGGATCTGATGTTAAGGCAAGAGCAGTTTCAATAGGAGTTATTACTTTATGTTTTTAAGATAATAAATTGGTTTTGTCAGACACTCTATATGTACCGTCTTTACGACGGAATTTATTTTCAGTTTCTAGTTTGGTGAATAAAAGTTATTCTATTACTTTTGGTACTGAAGTTTTCATGAAGAGGAACGGTACTTTTATATGTTCTGGCAAGGTAACCAATGGACTTTATTTGTTAACTCCCACAATGTATGAGATACATGAAACCGAGATAATAAATAAGTCATCATTAAAGAGAAAGTCACCTTTATCTAATCTAACAAAACTTTGGCACCTGAGGCTAGGTCATATAAACCTAAAAAAGATTGACAGGCTAGTGAAAGATAGTATCTTGCCTTCATTGGCGGTAGAACAAATGCCTGTCTGCGAGTCCTGTCTAGAAGGCAAAATGACCAAAAGACCATTTTCATCCAAGGGCAATAGGGACCAAAAATTTATTGGAATTAGTGCATATTGATGTCTGTGGACCCATAAATGTTAGAGCAAAAGGAGGATATGAGTACTTCATCACTTTCACCGATGATTACTCAAGATATGGATACATATACCTTATGCACCGCAAGTCCGAGGCTTTTGAAAAGTTCAAAGAGTTTCGAACGAAAGCGGAAAAGCAATTAGGTAAAAGTATCAAGACTCTTCGATCAGATCGAGGAGGAGAATATCTCTCTGCTGATTTTATGGGATACTTATCAGAGAATGGGATTCAATCTCAGTTGTCTGCTCCTGGTATACGTCAACAGAATGGAGTAGCAGAAAGAAGGAACTGGACTCTTTTAAATATGATCAGGTCTATGATGCGTTTTCAGGATTACCTATATTCTTTTGGGGACATGCCTTGGATACTGTTATGTACATACTAAACCACTTACCATCTAAGTCTAAACCTAAGACTCCCCGGGAGTTGTGGTCTAGGCGAAAGCCTAGTCTACAACATTTACACATTTGGGGTTGTCCAGCACACATGCTGAAGGTTAAGACGGAGAAGTTGGAAACGAGGTCGGAAGTATGCACTTTTATAGGATATCCCAAAGGAACTAAAGGTTGGTTATTCTATAATCCCAGAGAGCAGAAAGTGCTTGTCAGCACCAATGCGGTTTTTCTGGAGGAAGATTATATGATTGACCGGAAATCTCTAGAAAAGGTTATCTTGGAAGAAATTCAAGAACGATCAATTCCACATCCAAATATGACTAAACTTGAAGAGAACCAACCCACACCTAACCCAGTAGTTACACCAGTGCCTCGTCATAGTGGGAGAATTATTAGGCCCCCTGTGAGGTTCTCGCTTTTGGGAGAGTCTTACGAGGCAATCCTGGAAGAGCAAGAACAAGATCCCTGTAACTATGATGAAGCAATCAATGACATAGACTCGGGACGTTGGCAGGAAGCTATGAAAGCTGAGATGGAGTCTATGTACTCCAATCAGGTCTGGGCACTTGTGGACTTGCCTGCCAATATTAAACCTATTGGGTGCAACTGGGTCTACGAGAGAAAAAGAGGACTGGATGGAAAAGTGGAGACCTTTAAGGCCAGGCTTGTTGCGAAAGGATATACTTAGAAAGAAGGCATCGATTATGAGGAAACCCTTTTGCCGGTAGCCATGCTCAAGTCCATCCGGATACTCTTATCCATTGCGGCTCATCTCGATTATGAGATTTGGCAAAATGGATGTCAAGACGGTGTTTCTCAACGGCCATCTTGAGGAAGACATCTATATGATACAGCCAGACGGTTTTATAGCTAACAACCAAAAGCAAAGAGTTTACAAATTGCAGAAGTCCATTTATGGACTAAAGCAGGCATCCCGGAGTTGGAACATCCATTTTGACGAACCAATCAAGTCATTTGGTTTTTGTCAAAATCCGGATGAGTCATGTGTGTACATGAAAACTGAAGGAGGCAAGGTAGTTTTTCTAGTATTATATGTCGACGATATCCTTCTCCTAGAGAGTGACATAGGACTGTTGTCAACAGTGAAAGTTTGGTTGGCTAAGACTTTTGATATGAAGGACTTATCCCAAGTTACGTACATAGATAAGGTACTGGTACAATTTGCCATGCAAGATTCCAAGAAGGGGATCACACCTTTCAGGCGTGGAATGAACCTTTCCCAGGATCAGTGTCCCAAGACACCTAAGGAAAAGGAACAGATGAGAGCGATACCATATGCTTCAGCTGTGGGTAGCCTCATGTATGCTATGCTATGTACTAGACCGAATATCTGTCATGCAGTGGGCCTAGTCAGTAGATATCAGTCTAACCCAGGGCCTAATCATTGGACTACTGTAAAGTGTATTCTCAAATACTTGAGAAGGACTAGAGATTACATGTTGATTAATGGCAGTGATGAGTTGATTCCAGTCGGATACACGGATTCTGACTTCATGTCAGATAAGGATTCCAGGAGATCAACTTCTGAATATGTGTTTATGCTTGGTGGCGGAGCTATTAGCTGGAGAAGTAATAAATAGGAATGTACCGCTAATTCTACCTCAGAGGCTGAATATGTAGCAGCGTGTGAAGCAGCTAAGGAAACAGTATGGCTCAAAAGATTCCTTCTGAAATTTGGAGTGGTACCTTTAGCGCGACAGCCGGTCACAGTTTACTGTGACAGCAGCGGGGCAGTCGCACAGTCCAAGGAGCCCAGGAGCCATAAAAGCCAAAAGCATGTATAGAGGAAGTATCACTTGGTCAAAGAGATTGTACAGAGATGTGATATTGCTATCACCAAGATAGCCTCTGCAGACAATCTAGCAGATCCCTTTACTAAGCCTTTGACCACCAAAATCCTTGAGCAGCATGTAGACGGGATGGGCATGAGATGCCACCCAGACTGGCATTGAGCCCAAGTGGGAGATTGTTGGTTTTATGGTTTCAATACCAGTATATGATGTAATAAATTGATTAATTTCTTTATTTATCAATATATTCATGCTTTTCTTTCATGAGATGAATCGTGTTTTATTATATACTTACACATGACCATTACGAATGACATGATGGTTCATGAGATGAAACCGGAGTCCATAAGTATACTAGATGTAATACATATGTATAGATGAGATCCACATATAGGAGACATGTATAACAAATCTTATACTTGAATATTTTCACAACCAGTGATGAGACTGGACATCACATACTGACAAGGTTGCAGTACTTTGATCTCAGTTATCAGAATGTAAGATTCTGAATCATAAGTGATGGTACATTAGATGTATTGAAGGACCATGAGAAGCACCTTATTAACAATGTCTTTATTTTAAGGTTTGCTCTCATAATTCCCTAGCAGTAGGCTCTCAATCCTGAGACATTAATGAACTCATGTTTCTATCTATTCATTTGCTTTGAGTCACCAATGAGTGAGGCCAACTGTAGGTCAACACCTCGGTGATTTGGGTACGTGGTAGTAGGACTGTGGGAACATTCAATGGTCAAGATGGAATCTATCTTTAATATTCCCTTGTGCCAATTAATGGATTTACTGATCTTGATATGTGAGATTGAGGGTTTACATCTTGGGTTGATTGGTAGCCTTCTGGATAGTTGACCACTACATTAAGTGGACAAAAAGTTTTGAAACCTATCTTAGAGGCCCACCTAATTTTCAACAAATTTTAATACTAAATCAAAGGCTGCTTGCTAAGAAATTAAGTACTTACTGCTATTTTTAATTCTATAAATTGTGGCTTCTTTGGTTTTCATTAATTATATGTATTAAATAATAGACCAAAATTGGAGATATGTTTATAACAAGGCCCAGGTTTAGTACGGGCCTTTGTTGTTAGTATCTATATAGAGGAATTCTCCAAAACTCTCCATTTTGAAAGAGGCATTTTTGCCCCTTTTCCCTTGTGCAATGAAATAATGCCACATCACATGTCAAAGTACAATAATAGGAACCTTTTTGACAATACAACTAGTTTTAAGGAGAATAATTAAGTTGGATAGATTAGCCCCTTAGTTGGAATACCGAGAAAAAAAACTAATGTTAAGGATGGGATTGGGTACCCAAAAAAGGTGAGGAGATTAATTAGTTATAAGAATAATATAATGGCGCTTTATGTGACGTGGGGCCCACATTGGGTAGGCCATCCACATAATTGTTCTATTAAAATGCCTAGTTTTCAATCATAAGCATCTATTTTTATTTTTATTTTCAATTGGGCCCGGCAGGATGACTTTCAACATGCTGTATTGTAAACTCTTGTTGAATGAAATTTGAAATTGTTGAGGTTCTGAAAGTCATCAATTTGGACGTGGGCCCCAACGCATGTTGGAAAAAGAAAACCAGTTTGTATAAATCCAAGCCTTTTAAACTCAAATACACCCATGAATTGTATTATTCCCAATTTAATACCATTCCAATCATTAATGGCCGTTGGATTTATTTATGTATGGACCCATTCATACCATAAATTTGACAACCATGTAATGCTCGTTCTTTACTAATAGGAGAAAAGTAGGAAATTCGAAAAAGGGAAACATTAGCCAATTATTGATCTCTCTTTCCAAAAAGGATAAATCTCCACCTAAGCAATTCATATAATTAACTGTCCCTTTTTCATTGGTCGAACTAGCAAAACCCCGTGGATAACCACGAAACCACCAAATACACAGACTGATATAAATTATTTTTAATAAATTTATTAATTAGTAAACTTGTGAGTCCTTTTTTTTTGCTAATTTGATCTTTATGTTTTTTTTCAAATATTTTATTCTTTAGGTGAGGCATGAATTGATTAAGAAAGATCAAATGATCATAGACCTAACAAATTGACCTGATGTATTTAAGTGGGACCAAGATGAATGGGATCCATCATCTCTATTCTAACCGTTCATAAAATCATATGATGCGGGCTGGGACCCATTAATTGATTGATAAAGATGAAATGATCAAATGATCATGCACCTCTCAAATTGACCAAACCTAACCTATTTAAGTGGGACCCCCAAGATGAATGGGCCCACCATCTATATTCTAACCGTCCATAAAACCATGTTATGCGGGATGGGACCCATGAATTGATTAAGAAAGATCAAAGGATCAAATGATCATAGACCTAACAAATTGACCTAATATATTTAAGTGTGACCCAGATGAATGGGGTCCACCATCTTTATTCTAACCGTCCATAAAATCAAATGATGCGGGCCGGGACCCATTAATTGATTGATAAAGATCAAATGATCATAGACCTCTAAAATTGACCAAACCTAGCCTATTTAAGTGGGACCCCCAAGTTGAATGGGGTCCACCATCTATATTCTAACTGTCCATAAAACCATATGATGCGGGCTGGGACCTATGAATTGCTTGATAAAGATCAAATGATCAAATGATCATAGACCTCACAAATTGACCAAACCTAACCTATTTAAGTGGAACCCCCCAGATGAATGGGGTCCACCATCTCTATTTTAACCGTCCATAAAACCATATTATGTGGGATGGGACCCATGAATTGATTAAGAAAGATCAAAGGATCAAATGATCGTAGACCTAACAAATTGACCTAATATATTTAAGTGTGACCCAGATGAATGGGGTCCACCATCTTTATTCTAACCGTCCATAAAATCAAATGATGCGGGCCTGGACCCATTAATTGATTGATAAAGATCAAATGATCATAGACCTCTAAAATTGACCAAACCTAGCCTATTTAAGTGGGACCCCCAAGTTGAATGGGGTCCACCATCTATATTCTAACCATTCATAAAACCATATGATGCGGGCTGGGACCTATGAATTGCTTGATAAAGATCAAATGATCATAGACCTCATAAATTGACCAAACCTAACCTATTTAAGTGGAACCCCCCAGATGAATGGGGTCCACCATCTCTATTATAATCGTCCATAAAACCATATTATGCGGGATGAGACCCGTGAATTGATTTAAAAAGATCAAATGATCAAATGATCGTAGACCTAACAAATTGACCAAATATTTTTAAGTGAGACCCAGATGAATGGGGTCCACTATCTTTATTCTAACCGTCCATAAAATCAAATGATGCGGGCCGGGACCCATGAATTGATTGATAAAGATCAAATGATCATAGACCTCTCAAATTGACCAAACCTAACCTATTTAAGTGGGACTCCCAAGATGAATGGGGTCCACCATCTATATTCTAGCCGTCCATGAAATAATCTGATGCGGGATGGGACCCATGAATTGCTTGATAATGATCAAAGTATTAAATGATCATAGACCTCACAAATTGACCAAATCTAACCTATTTAAGTGGAAGCCCCCAGATGAATGGGGTCCACCATCTTTATTCTAACCGTCCATAAAACCATATTATGCGGGATGGGACCCATGAATTGATTTAAAAAGATCAAAGGATCAAATGATCGTAGACCTAACAAATTGATCAAATATGTTTAAGTGAGACCCAGATGAATGGGGTCCACCATCTCTATTCTAACCGTTCATAAAATCATATGATGCTGGCCGGGACCCATGAATTGATTGATAAAGTTCAAATGATCATAAACCTCATAAATTGACCAAACCTAGTTTATTTAAGTGGGACCCCAAAGATGAATGGAGTCCACCATCTATATTCTAACCGTTCATAAAGTCATATGATGCGGGCTGGGACCCGTGAATTGCTTGATAAAGGTCAAAGGATCAAATGATCATAGACCGCACAAATTGACCAAACCTAACCTATTTAAGTGAAACCCCCCAAATGAATAGGGTCCACCATCTCTATTCTAACCGTCCATAAAATCATATTATGCGGGATGGGACCCATGAATTGATTAAGAAAGATCAAAGGATCAAATGATCATAGACCTAACAAATTGACCAAATATTTTTAAGTGGGACCCAGATGAATGGGGTCCACCATCTTTATTCTAACCGTCCATAAAATCAAATGATACGGGCCGGGACCCATGAATTGATTGATATAAATTTAGCACATCTGGTGTGTTGGCTTATTTAGGGATCTCATGGGGAGATTTTAGGCTTTTGAGTGAAAGATGATTCTTGATGGAGAGATTTTGGGTCTTTTGAGTGTGTAATAGATATAGAGATTTTAAGGATAAGGGCAACTCCGGAAATGGCATTGCAAAAAGCTTAAGGTTGTGCCAGGTGTCTTTATGTGAGGAAGAGTACATCCCTTTAGTAATATATATGGAGGGGCGTTTTTGCTTTTGAAAACGCCCTGGGCGTTTTCTAGCGCTTCTCATATATATATATATATATATATGTTATGAGATATGGATCTTGGTGGATGCCCACTTAAAATGAGTTAGGGTTAGAATTAGGGTTCCTCTGTTGTGAGGGTACTTTGCCTATAAATAGGCTCTCTCTCTTTGTATTTACAGACAGTTAATGAGATGACAAAAAGGCTCTCTTTTGTCTCTCTAATATTCATTCTCTTGGTCTCTCTCTTTTATAACACGTTATCAGCACAATCGTTTTTCCCTTGTAGTTCCATTGCAAAGAAGCCATCTCACTCCTCTTTTTCGGTTTGCGTGCATATCCAAAGAGCCTTGGTTATTGCTTCAATTTTCTTGCACACGTTCAAAGGCAGCAAGGAGTCACTGTTCTTCTGCCTCTTGGTTTGCGTGTGTGGAAAAGAAAAAAAAACCCAAGTGTTTTTTTTGTCTTCTGTTTGCATGCGTGCAACAATCCTTTCACAAACGACTTCTGGTTTACTCTCAGTTTTTTTTATTATTCTCTTACCTTGGGTCACGCACCAAGATTAGTTTACTGTCGGCTTGCTCTGGGGACGCGTGCAAGAGGAGTCCATCTTGTTATCAAGTATGTCCATTACTCCTTCATCCAATCTCCGATCGACGAACGGTTAGGTTTTGCAAATTCGCGGCGACAAGCATTACCTAATAGATGCAACATATCAGCATTTCAAAGGTCAGAAATTTTTTTGGACTGCAATCACGGTAAGTGGTATCTAAACCATAGTTAAATCAAAAACTATTAGAATGCATAAAATTAGTCTATGACATTTATTTACTATAATTATAGTGTTTGGTTACTGGTCATCGTCTTGCACGATTTTTTTTAATTTAAATTTATTAATGCTATGAATGGATCACAAAATAGACCCGGAAGTTCTAAAAGTAAACCTGAAGTTCACCTATTCATGGACCAGCAGTCCTAGAAGTTGGAATATTGATATGAACCTGTAGATTCATATCAATAAATCAAAACCTGGAGTTTTTTTATTCAAATCCAAATAAATTATAAGGCAATGAAATTAAACCTGAAGATTTTATAGAACCAGAAGTTCTGATCCGTTGTTAGAACCAGAAATTCTACTTCAAACCTGAAGATTTGATAGAACCAGAAGCTCTAATAATTTGTTAGAACCAGAAGTTTTACTTCAAACCTGGAGATTTGACAGAACCTGCAGTTCTAATTTCATGTAATATGAACCTGAAGTTCTAAATCAAGCTTGAAGTCTTGATAGAACCAGCAGTTCTGATTTTCAAGCTTAAGAACCTGATGTTCTAATTTTTACAATTTGCCAAAAAAAATTTGTCATTCCTTCCTTAGTTACTTTTGATGTTAATATTTTTTTTTTCTTCTTTCCTTTTACTTTATTGATTATCTGCACACGGTTAACTTCATATATATTTCCTATTACAGTTTTGCATGATGTCAAATCTGGCTAAAATTGACTTTAAAGCACATAACATAAATGGAGACAACTACTTATCTTAGCAATTGGATGCTAAAATCCACTTGCAATCCAAGAAACTCGGAGAGACCATAAAGGAAGGTACAAGATGTCCCAAGAGGAAAAGGCGTTAGCCCTCATCTTCCTGCACCATCACATATATGAAGACCTCAAAAATGAATACCTTACTAAGGAAGACCCAATGGGCCTATGGAAATCCCTGAAGGATAGGTATGATCACCAGAAGATGGTTATACTACTAGCTGCCCAGAATGAATGGTTAAACCTGAGGTTACAGGATTATAAAACCGTATCTGAATACAACTCTGCCCTCTTCAATATTGTTTCCCGATTAAGACTATGTGGTGAAAAGGTTTCGGAAATGCAGATGTTGGAGAAAACTTTATCCACTTTTCATGCCTCGAATGTGCTCCTGCAGCAGCAATATCGAGAACGACGTTTCTCCAAATATTCAGAACTTATCTCCTGTCTCCTAGTCGCTGAACAAAAATGCATAGTATTGATAAAAAATCATAACTCCAGACCAACTGGATCTTTGACAGTTCCTGAAGGAAATGCCAGTTTTAGCTCAAACAGAGGCAGAGGAATGAGGAATGGAAGACATAACTCCTCCAGACAAGGTGGTTTTAAAGGTCCCCCTCCAAAATTCAAAAATCACCAGAAGTGGTCTGCTCCTCAGTATAAAAACAACCAGAATCCCCCTGCTAATCCTACCCACCGTCCTGATGACACGTGCCACAGATGTGGAAGAAGTGGGCATTGGTCATGCACTTGCCGTGCACCAAAGGAAGTAGCGGAACAGTACAAAGCATACAAGGCCTCTGTTCATTTAGCAGAGACAAATGATCTAGAAGGCAGGAATTGGAATACAATAACACCATAGAGGCCTCCAATTGACATTACAAACTTGGAAACTCGAGACTTTTTTTAGGATGAGGACAGTCAACCTCTGGATAATGAGGCATTTAACATTCACTTGGGAGCACCCCCTGGCATGATCTAGAAGACCAATAATTCTTTAAACTTCTACAAACTTTTTTTTTTCATTTGATATGTATATTTCTTTGACTTTTCTTTTTATGATGGGGATCTTTATTTTTCATTAATGTCCTAATTTATGGTGAATGGTTTAATTATTTCAGTTTTATCATGTGATTGCATAGTTATATTGATTTAATTTAAAGTATGAATCATGGAACTGAGGACAATCTATGTTTGGTAGATAGTGCCAGAACACACACCATTCTGATAAAAAATTAAAAAATTTTCTCAGAATTGTTGTTCATTCCACGAAAGGTATCCACTATAGCTGGATCTGTGCTAATAACTGAAGGCTCTGGAAGAGCCCATATGATGAGACAATATTCCCGCCGTTAGGGGGGGGGATAAGATAGTTCCTGAAGAATGTATTGTTCCTGTAGAACAACCCGTTCCTGAAGAACGGCAAGAACTAACATGGAATACTTCCAGTCTGTCTCATCTAGACCCACGTACTTCACAATGTGAAAATGAAGTACGCAAGAAATGTGGCAGCCCTATAAGTTTAAAGAACTCAACTCCGCGGAAAATGAGAAATGAACAATCATCATCATGTCCTCCCGAAGAGGCACGTAACCCTCTTAAAGAGGCTCCTCCCGAAGAGGCACTTAACCCTCCAGAAGAGATTCCTCTTGAAGAGGCAAGTAATACTCTTGAAGAGGTTCCTCCCGAAAAGGCAAGTAACGCTCCTGAAGAGGTTCCTCCCGAAAAGGCAAGTAACGCACCTGAAAAGGTTCCTCCTGAAGAGGCAAGTAATACTCCTGAAGAAGTTCCTCTCGGAGAGGCAAGTAACGCTCCTGAAGAGGTTCCTCCTGAAGAAACACGCAACGCTCCTCAAGAGGTTCCTCTTGAAGAGGCACATAACGCTCCTGAAGAGGTTATAGTAAAATCCGTTCTCTCTATAATAATGAAAGTCCCTAGTGAGACTTTGGAAGCCCCTAAAGAGGCACCGGTACCGGATAATAAAGAGATCTCTACACTTTATAATTATTCAAGAGAAAGATGGAATAGAAATGATGATGATGATTGGGACACAGAACCACGTTCTATAAATCTCGAAAAGATTTCATTTGCCTGAAGCAAAGCTAAGGAGTACGTACTCAATCCAATTAAGGCATTGGATTAATATTAAACACATCCTACGATATTTGTGTGGAACAACTGATTTAGGAATATTTTATTCTTATGATCGTAGAGATTTCAGTTTTGTAGGATATGCAGATTCAGGTTATCTCACTGATCCTCATAAGAGTCGATCACAAATATGTTATGTGTTTCTTAATGGTAATGTCGTCAATTCTTGGCGTTCTACTAAATAGACTTTGGTAGCTACTTCCTCCAACCATGTTGAGATTTTAGCTCTTTATGAAGCCAGTAGGGAATGTGTATGGCTAAGATCTTTGATTCAGCATGTTCGTAGTTCTTGTCAATTACCTTCTATTGCAGGTATCCCAAGTGTTATCTATGAAGATAATGAAGCATGCATAAAATAGATTCAAGAAGGTTTCATTAAATGAGATAAGGCTAAGCACCGAAGTTCTTCTTCACTCATGAACTTCAGAAGAACAATGAAATTGAAGCCAAGAAAGTATGTTCGTGTGACAACCTGGCTGATCTGTTTTCAAAATCAATATTCCAGAATTTTGTAATCAAACTATGTAAATGGTTGCTATCATCCGTGGGAGTGGTTTATCAGGGAGCATCCTGAAGTATGCTACCCAGGACATTTGTGCGCTGTATTCTTTTTCCTTTTCTAGGTTTTACCCCACTGGGTTTTCCTAGTTAAGGTTTTAACGAGGCAGCATTATGCACGTCCAACACCAGTTCAATGATCTTAAATAATGTTGTACTCTTTTTTCCCTTCGCTTTGGTTTTTCCCACTGGGTTTTTCTTAGCAAGGTTTTTAATGAGGCAACTATCATTGAATGGTGGTCATCCAAGGGGGAGTGTTATGAGATATGGATCTTGGGTGGATCCCCACTTAAGATGAGTTAGGGTTAGAATTAGGGTTCCTCTGTTGTAAGGGTACTTTGCTTATAAATAGGTTCTCTCTCTTTGTATTTACACACAGTTAATGAGATAATAAAAATGCTCTATTCTCCCTCTAATATTCTTTCTCTTGGTCTCTCTCTTTTATAACAATATAAATATTTTATTTATTTTTTTAAAGCAGCATGAGTGAGGAGTCGGATTCGAAATAGAGGCTTCTCGGTAGGGTTGTAATGGTTCGGTTAACCGGTTATTTTAGGAAAACCGTTAACCGAACCGTAACCGCGATTTTCTGTATTTGAAAACCGTAACCGTAACCGTGAAGACAAGAACCGTAGAAAACCGAACCGCGGTTAACCGTATAAGATAGTTTGGTTACGGTTAATAACTGTGAAAAAAAATCTGATCATGCTTAATTGAGCCCTACAACATGTTTCAGCCAGATATTCATCACACTGCCATAGTATTAATTTCTCAGTTTTTTTTTTTTTGAATATCATTGCCATCCAACAAAGTTACTAAATACTACATGGGACAGAGAAGGAAAAGACGCACTTCTTCAATTGGTTTTAATATACATTTCCATATAAGCCTAACCAAACAGAGCCACTAATGGCTGCATTCCAAGAAGCCACATTTCTCTCAGGCATTTCATCGAGCATCCTCTGTGCACTATCAATATCCCCAAAAGCAAAACACCCAGCCAACATTGTATTCCAAGTAACCACATTTTCAGTCGGATTTTCACCAAACAGCTGGAAGGCATTCTCCATCTCTCCACTTTTGGCATATAAACAAATGAGCGCACTACATACAAACTCATCCAAAAGAAGGCAACTTTTCACAAGCCTTCCATGAACAATTATTCCTTCCTTGCAAGTGGGTACCATAGAGTAAGCTTTCGGGATAAAAATGAATGTGAATTTGTTGGGCTCAAAGCAAAGATACTGCATTCTATCGTAGAATTCGATTGCCTTGGAGGGGTTTTTGGAGGCAACAAAGCCTCTTATCATGGTAGTCCATGTGTATCCGTTTGGTTGATCGATGGCGTCGAAGATCCGAAGAGCGTAGCCCATGTCAAGAGCAGAAACAGTGCAGCGTTCGAGCAACTTGGTTGCCAAGAAGGTGTTTGAGATTTGGCCTCTTCTGATGATTTGGGCTTGGATTTGCTTGACTTTGTTGGTGGCAGTGGTATTGGAGAACTGCAATAGAGAGAGGAGAAAAGGGCAGGTTACGGCTGGGAGTTGAGACTTGAGAGGAATAGGCGAGAGAGAAAGGGCTAGGGTTTTGTTACAATGTTACTTATGTATAAGAAAATTTTCATTCAGCCCCCTTTTTTTTTCTTTATTTGTATAATGGTACGGTTAATCATGTGCAGTTAACCAAACCGTACTTTACGGTTCGGTTAACCGCCGTGAGTTTTTATGGAAAATCGTAACCGAACCGAACCATGCGGTTTTTGAATTTCATTAACCGTAACCGTAACCGAACCGTGAAACACAGTTATTAACCAGATTCGGTTAGACGGTTTCTTAATTTTGTTTTTACACCCCTATTTCTCGGCATTGCCACCAAAGCATCCATGTATCGACCAATCATAGATTGATGTTAAGGGACCCTTAAAATAATTGATCTTCCCTAAAATCCAGCGATTTCTACATAGGTTCCTTCCTTTTAAAAAATCTTTCAAATCTCTACACGATTTGTTCCATTTATAAAAACCTTCCTTTGTTAAATTAAAAAATATACGACAATTCAATTCTTATTTCTTGGTCTGTCGATTGAGATGATCGTTTATTAGGGCGGGGTTCCATCATTCACTTTGTGGAACTCATGTTCATGAAGGATTTTTGAGTTTGAATGTTGATCACGTGATCTTGGCCTTCACTTTTAACCATTATGAATTCATGTTTCGTTTACACTACTAAAGTGGGTCATGACTTTAGGCTAATCGTTCATATACCTTTTTATATGCAAACCCCATCTATATAATAAGGGGGAACAGTTTTTGAATTCCTGGACTCTTTCCCCACCCTTGGATTTATGTACATATTTCTGTACATAAATCCTAGGGCTGAGAAATGATTCAAGATCTTGGTACTTTTGTAATTATATGAAAACAAAGGGGCAATAACTTCCGTGAGATCTTGGTAATTTTGTAATTATTTGAAAACAAAGGAGCAGTAACTCCCGTGAGATCTTGATAATTTTGTAATTATTTAAAAACAAAGGGGCTATAACTTCCATGAGATCTTGGTAATTTTGTAATTATTTGAAAACAAAGGGGCAATAACTTCCGTGAAGGTTAGTCATTTTTAGTGCATTTGATTATTGGGTTAAGGCTGTGGATTTGTTTTTCTTTGCATCATTCTTCTTTGGAGTCTGATTATTGGGTTTTCTTTCTTTTTTGGTGTATTTAATTTAATTGAGGGTTTTTGGTGGTTATTATTTGATGATCTAAATGCCTAATTAACTTATTGCATTCCTGGGTTTTCTTTGTTATTCTGATTGTTTGATTGTGGGTCTTTCTATTTATTTCTTTTTATTCTTTTTTTAATTTGGTCATATTTGATTAAGTTATTGCATTCATAGTTATATAAATAAATATATTCTTATTTTAATTTTAACATCGTGCGCCGTGCCTTCAGGCATGAAAAATTTTTAGTCTCTCTTTAAGTAATATACCTCCTTTCTATATGTAATTCCCTCTCTCTATTAAATTATTTGCTCCTTGACTCTTTCATCTTTCTCAGCTGCAAATCACTCTCTATTGGTCTTGGCTGCAACTCTCTTACCCATTCAACTCACCTTCTCTCAGTTTTCATTCATCATGGGTTGAGATATCTTGATCCCATATTCAGATGATGAACTCAACTTTTGATTTTGATTTTCCTTTTGTTCTTTTATTGAGTTACTTTTCTTTTTTGTGAATTCTTTGAATATTTTGGGTGCATCATGGGAGCAGATTTGGTTTACTAATGTATAGAATTTACTATTTTGTTTTGATTTACATTGAATTGAAACAACATCTATGGAGTTGGATTCCATCAACAATCTAAATGGATCACTTTTAGGTTATAAAATGGAGCCCAACATGTACTCTGTTTTTTTTAAGTTGCCTGTATGGTATGTTGAGTCATCCAACTTGCCATATCTGTATCACGTTATTAGGTGACAGAGATCTATGATGTGATTATCCAGCCCACTATAGATGAGTTATCCAGAAAGGAATAATGGCCCAAGGGCTAAGATACAACAATAATATGTGTGTGGAGAGATTTCCAAAACTCCAGGATTACGCTAATCACAGCCATTCGATGAGACTAAGCACTCTCACATGCCATCCGCGTGCCATCCACGTGGCACCAAACTCACCTCGGCTAAACAGGGCAGAGGCCTCAGCCGAAGTCAAACGGCTCCATGCCACTAGCGCCGAGCTCGGCCACCCCATGTGTCCATCTCGGTTGAGAACTCCACCTCGGCTGAAGTAGCCGAGACGAAAGCCGAAGCAAGAAAGAACCTCCACTCGCACCCCTCATCCCCCACGTCATCAGGCACGTGGAGGAATAGGGGCGCGAGCTAGCGAGACAGATGCGACATCTAGCCGTCCACAACCTTCGCTAGATCCCTGACAGGGCGGCATCCAGCGGCTGAAGCCACATCAGGGCAAGGCCCGAGGGCAGACCCGATGATACTCCTACCGCCAAAAGTGCCCAACACGATCTGGCCCAACAAGACGCGCATTTAATGGATTGTGGGCTGATCCGACTGGCATTAAATGCAGGGTGGGCTGGATTGGACCGCATTTATTACTTTGTGGGCTTATCATGACTTCCCAGTCAAATCATGGGACCCACACTAAGATATCCTCTAAAGATACGACCCAAGCTTCCATAAATAGAGTTCCATGCCACATGCAAGGTACGCACAATATAACCAATAGAGCCGTTACTCTGCCTCTCTTCATCCTCCCCTTCCATTGTTCCAGTTCCTTCACTGACTTTGGCATCGGAGAGCCTTGCGCCGCCCAGGCCAGGGTCCTCTGACCGTGTGTTCTTCTCTTTCAGGCTTTCGGACGGTACCCAGTCATCACCATTGTTGGATAAGTCCTCTAAGGCTCCCCAGTTATTGTGGGTCATTATTTTCTGCACCTACAATTGGCGCCGTCTGTGGGAAAGTAATATCCCAACCTTCCCAACTTTCCCAACCTCCTCAACCTCAACCTCCCAGAAGCCATGCCTCCGAAAGCTAGGAAAGGCGGAGAATCCTCGAGAGCAGCGCTCGAGCTGCCACCACCGTCGACGGACGTCCCTCCCCGAGGGCGTTCCCGAATGATGCATGGCGCATCCGCAGGCGAGGGCCGCTTAGGCTCGCAGCTTTTTGTCGAGGTCCCCCTCTAAGAAGGACTCGAGACCTCGTTTTCAGCAGACGAAGTTACGCCACCCCGACGTGAAAAGCGTCGGCACGAGCGCCTTCGCAAGGATAAAGCCGTTGCCGTGGAAGAGGCGCGTCGAGTTCAACCTCCTGCCGCTGGAGGGGACGTCGTAGCTCAAAATGCTCTCCTCCAGAAGCAGGAACGGCTGATCCGCGAGCTCCAGCAGCAGCTGAGAGCAGCGCAGACTGCCTCGTTGAGGCAAGTCTCTGATCCTCAAGGAAAGAAGGACGCCCCCAGCAGGGCAGCCCAGCCTCCTCGCGAAGATCTCAGAAATCATCTGGACCACAAGCGGAGCCAGATCCATGACGAAGGCTCTAGCAACAGCCGAAGTCATCACAGCCGCGATGGCCGAGCCCACAGCCATCACAGCCCGAACCACTCCAAGCGAAAGTCAAGAGCCCATACTCTGGAAAAGGACGACGAGCAAGAGCGATTCGACAAGCGCGTCAGGTTGGCTCTTCAGCGCAACCTGGACGTGCGGGACCAGAAGCAGATCTATGGCCACACTGATCTAGGGGCCTCGCCCTTCACGAGGGATATCGGGTGCACCCCCTTGCCCAGAAGGTTCTCCGTCCCGCGGTTCGTCCCCTACGACGGACTGTCCGACCCATCCGCTCACCTCCGTCACTTTTCCCAGAAAATGTCCATCTAGGGAAATGAGGGTCACCTTAACTGCAAAATCTTCTCCTCCAGTTTGGGTGACCTCCCTCTGAAGTGGTTTTGCACCCTCCCAGAGGAGTCGATATCGAGCTGGAAGGAGCTCCAGCTCTCCTTTCTGAAGAAGTTCCAAGCTTACAGCGCCGTCCCCAAGAAAGAAGGGGACCTTCTCGCCCTGAGAATGAAGCAGGGCGAGACCCTCGCCAAGTTCGCCCGACGATTCTGGGCGGTTTACAGCCAGATCGAGGGCACTAGGGAAGAGATAACGATCTATGCCTTCCAACATGCCCTGATCCTCGGCCACGACCTCCGGAAGGACTTGGTCGGAGACCCTCCAGAGTCCATGCCAGAGCTAATGGCCCGGATAAAGCGCTTCGTCGCCCGGGAGGAAGATGAAACCCAGGCCCGAGGAGAGGACGAAAGGCCAGAGCCCAAGCACAAAAGCAACCAGCCTCGGCAGAGAGGCGGGGAGCCCTTCCAGAAGTAGGAGCCCAAGTAGGCTTGGGTCGCCAGTTCGGCGATGCCCACACCATCCAGATCTGGGGGCACCAGGAGGCCAAGGCCTCACGCCAGCGCCTATCAAGGCATCAATGTCGTCTTCAGGGAGCCGATACACTAGATCATGAACAAAATAAAGGGTAAGCCGTTCTTCGAGTGGCCTCAGCCCTTGAAAAATGAGCCCACCAACGGCAGTCGAAGCAAGCTCTACTGCTCCTACCACAAAGGTAAAGGACACAAGACCGAGGAGTGCAACTCTCTGAAGTGGTACCTGGAGAGACTCGCAGGCGAAGGCCACCTTCCAGAGTTCGTCAAGACAGAAGATGCCGGCGGCAGCAGGGGCCGAGTTCACCAGAGCACGGCTCTGGACCCAGACAGCGAGGATTCCGAAAAGATCATTAACGTGATCCACCTGTCATCCTCAGTTCCCTCTCCCTCGTCTCGCGGAAGCTCGCATCGCACGGGAAGGAGGTGATGGAAGCCGAGCTCGGGCTGGCACCCAAAAAAGCTCGCCGCGACCGACCTGCGATCTCTCCTCTCAGATAAAGATCTCGGGGGAATCCAGCTCCCCCACAATGATTGAGGACATGGCCGAGGCCAGGCTGAACTCGGCAGACCCAGATAGGTTCTCCCTGATCGGCGCCACCACTGGCCATAACCGGATGAGCTTCCTTGACGCCTACAGAGGCTACCGCCGAGTTCCACTTCACGAGCCTGACGAGGATAACGTCATTCATAACCCCCCGCGGCGCTAACTGCTACAAGGAGATGCCCTTCGGGCTAAAGAACGCGGGGGCAACCTATCGGCGCCTCGTGACGGGGATGTTCCAGGCTCAGCTCGGCCTAACGGTAGAGATGTACATCGACGACGTGGTCGCCAAATCAGTGTATTCCAGCGACCACCTGGCGGATCTCGGCCAAGTCTTCGACATCCTTCGCGCATGCAAGCTCAAGCTAAATGTTTCCATGTGCGCCTTCGGCGTAGCATCTGGCCAGTTCCTCAGCAGCTTGGTAACGCGAAGGGGGATAGAGGCTAATCCAGACCAGATCACCGCGATCTAGGGCATTCAGAGCCCCTCCACAAAAGAAGTCCAGAAGCTCACGGGAATGGCTGCAGCACTCAAATCGCTTTATCGGTCGGCCCCGAACTGCGATCAAAGCCCAGATTCTGGCGGACTTCAACATCGTTGAGTTCGTCTCGCCTAATTCGGCCCCGACCCAGCCTGGCACAACGCTGCCAGGCACAGGGCACGAGCCAGGAGTAACTGAGATCGAACAGTCTCCCACCTCGGCAACACCTCTCTGGCCTACGGGATGGAGGCGGTCATTCCTTTACGGATCGGCCTTCTCACCCTGAGGACAGCTGCTCGACCAAGGCCGAAATGAGACAAACCTGGCAATGGAGCTGGAGCTGGCAGACAAGCGCCGAGAAACAGTAGCCCTGCGTCTGACCGACTATCGGCAGCGGTTAGCCAGGGCGTACAATCAAAATGTCAAGGAGATTCTCCCTGGGAGAGCCGGCTCTCAAGAAGACCCTGCCAGCTGACAGAGAACCAAACAAAAGGGAAGCTGGCCCGAACTGGCACGGCCCGTTCAGGGTGGTCTCACTGGCAGGGAAATCAGCCTACAAGCTCGAAGACAGAGGGCAAGCCACCGCTGAGACCGTGGAATGCATCCCACCTGAAGAAATCCTATTTCTAAAAAGATGTAGCGAGTGTCAGAATCAATGAAAGCACCTTTTGCCCTGTCATCAATCTGTGTCGTCTCTCCTTACATGACTTCGACAGCTCCGGGTCTACCGCCCTGGAAAAGGCCTCGAGTCCAGACTCGGTCGTTTCCTAAAGCTCCGGGTCTACCGCCCTGGAAAAGGCCTCGAGTCCAGACTCGGTCGTTTCCTAAAGCTCCGGGTCTACCGCCCTGGAAAAGGCCTCGAGTCCAGACTCGGTCGTTTCCTAAAAAGCTCCGGGTCCTGGACCCTGGAAAAGGCTCCGACGCCCAGTCGTTTCCTAAATTCTTGGTTCATACACCCCTAAAGATCGCACGGCCGAGATCTCCGCCGAGACTCTGGGTTCGAACACCCTCGAGATCACGCCAAACTCACTTCGGCCCGAGGCAGCTCGCTTCGGCCAAAGCTCCCCATTTCGGCCAAGGTCAGCTTTCAAAAGAAGAGCAGTGCGAGCACTGAAATACAAAAATACAAGTGTACACGGATTGAGTGAACACAAGACTCGTCCTTTTTATTCATTGTAATTGCTTCATTACATGGATTACAAACATGAAACAGAATACACAGAAGAAAGGCTCGTGGCCCTCTGAAGACCCAAAAAGAAAGTAGGCTTCGAGACCACTCCTCGCCGACACCGCCCACCGACCGGAAACCTTCGGCGGAAAGGCTTGTTGCATCCTGCCCCGAGGTCTTGACATCCCACAAGAAGGAGGATCTGCGGCATGATTCAGAACCGCCCTCTGGGACGAAACAGGACCCCCAGGCGTCCGGTGCCAAGAGCTCTGCAATACGCTTTGGCTGGTCAGACCAAAGTTTGCAAACAAGAGCCCCCTCCTAGGGCGTTTCCAGTCCTACCCTCCGCTCAGAACCTTGTGGAATGATAACAAGGCCGCCGAGCGCGGGGGGCGCCACCGACCCATAGCTGCAAAGATTCCCATGCAACCGCACCAGGGAAGGCTGGCCGTAGACCCGCGTTCAGAGAGCGCGTAGCCTACGAGAACCATCTTCAGAGAGCGCGCAGACTGCGACAGACCTTCCCCCTCGGAGGAAGCCGTCACCTGGCACAGGAGTTTCATCAGGGTCAAAAGCCCCTAAAGATCTATCAAACATGGCTGCCAGGTTGTTTGAATGAAACACAAATATCCTAGTTCTCTCGTCCCTCCCATGGCAAGCTTACCACTCCTATTTATAGGAAGAACGGGGGGCCCGATCTTCAAAGGAAATTATGAGGTGAGGTCTCTCACGCCTTGCGTGGCGTGCTTGACTTCCCCTATACTGACCAGCGACTCTGATGATACCACGTGGAGCCATCCCCTCGTTCCCCTCAATGGTCATATCACCATGCTTACTGCTGTTCAAGATCACCCCAGATACGGAGTATCAGCGCGAATACCAGAAAAGATCGCCCAAGATACGGAGTATCATCGCAAGCACCCAAGGGGGCTGCTCGACACTCAATTCTAACGTCCCATCACAGAAAGCGCCATACCAAACTCAAGCACGGAAGTACCGAGCTCAAAAAAGGAAGAGACAGAAATGGAAGGACGAGTGATTGAAGAGACTTTCAATTGCATTAAAATCTTGGTCATTACATTGCGCAGCAAACACAATTGAAGGAAATTACAAAAAGCATAAAGCAGAGAAGCGAATGTCCCGAGGTCATGCCCGGTCGGACGCACGGGCTGCAGCGTCAGAAACTTCGCTGGCTGGAGCAGAAGCCGACGTCGGGAGTGGGTACGGGGGAGGCTCCCGGAAGGAAGGGTGGTCCTCAGAAGCCCCGGCCTCCTTCAGGCCGGCACGCCATCCTTTCACCCAGGCCTTATCCCTCACGACGAGGACCCTTTCCTTGTAGTGGGCGGTGACCTGCGCTCTGGCGTCCTCGAATGCAGCATCGCACTCCGACTCGAGTTTCGCCTCGGCTTCATCCGCCCTCTTGGATTCGGCCTGAAGCAGGGCCGCGTAATCGTCTCCCATCTTTGATATGGAAACCTCGAGTTCGGCCACTCTGACTCTCTCCGCCTCGACTTCTCCCCTCGCCTGCTCAAGCTTCGCCGCGTATTCTCTCTCCACCCTGGCTAATTTCTGGGTAACAACGTCCAGAGATTCTTGCAGGCCGTTTTTCTCCACGGTCAGCTCGGCAACGTCCATGCTGTATCTGCAGATCCTGTCAGCAACAGCCATGGACTTCTGTGCCGCCTGTCAAAGAAACGGGGTGTCCACGTTAAATACAAAGAGCATTAGATGCTAAACCGCTGGATTGACGAAAAGAAATGTAGAAAGATTTACCGTGAAGTTAGACTGCAGCATCGACAGAATCAGCTTCTGATCGCTATACTTGTCCAGCTGCTCCATGTCCCGGGGAAGGGCGCAGGCTCGCCCCAGGGCCTCGAGGACCTGGGGATCGATCCTGTGAAGAACGCGATCCTCCATCGTCATCGGCCTCCCCGGCCCAAGCATAAAGCTCGGTTCCCATAACGGCGGCCCCTGGGGCAACGAGGCAGCGACCGAGCTAGGACCTGCATCGGTCCTCGGCATCTTCAGCGGCCGAGCCTCCTCCTGCTCGACCTCAGCCGGGGGCGAACGTACCTCTAGACCAATAGGGCTGGGGGATGCGGGAACCTCCGCCGCAGCTGCAGGGGAAACTACCCGAGCACTCGCAGGAGGCTCAGGGAAATTCAGATTCACAGGCCCTTAGGGGGCTCGGGCATCCTCCACTCCGAGCGCCAAGGCCTCGAGGTCCTCGAAGGACAAGCGCCTGGTGTGCCTCATCTCGAAACTTGGCGAGGGAGATCGGGCAGTCCGACTCGATTCCCTTCCCGGGACCTGGAGAGGTCTCGATCCCGATGTGGAAGCTAGAGCTCCGGACGTGGCCCTAACGTCAGACGACGCCCGCGAAGGCTCCTCTGCGGCCTCTGGACTGGCCTGTTCCTGCCCGACTTCGGGACCGGCACCTTCACCCTGGATCGGCTCTACGGTGCCCCTTAGATACCCACGGTATCTCTGCTGATACCCTAGCAGCGACCAGGCTGCCCTGCCGTCATGGCCACTATACCGCTTTACTAGGCGGAGCCAAGCCTCGTTCCTCTTCCAGATGTATCGGGCGGCCCGTTTTCTCTCCTTCAAAGCTGTAACGATCAGAAGCATTAGCGCGGCAGAACAAAAAGAAACTATATAAAAAACAGAGACAGAAGGTATTTACTTGGAATGGTCCCGAAATGGCGAGGGACTTGGTAGCCTCTATCGGTGTCGGCCACCCCGAACTCCCAGTTTCCCGAGACATACAGAAGATCGTCTCCGGCGTACTTGCTTGAGTCCTCCAAGTATCGGACAAAGCCGTCCCGGCCTGGCTTTGCCCGGAGATAATAAGCATCTCCGGACTTGCATATATCATATACGTCCTCGATATCGAAGACGCCGAGGTTAATGCCCAAAACCTCATTTAACCTAGCCGTGCCCATCACAATCTTGAAAGCATTGGGTAACAGCTGGCAAGGGCAGAGGCGCCATTGGCTGAGACATCTCCTGAGAAGGGGGTGAAGGGGAAATCGGACCCCGCCTTCCGTCACGGCCACTAGAGGAAATGGCATCCAACCCCCCGAGAAGTCGCGAAGGTTGATGCCGTTAGGGTCCTCACCCCTAACTTGGACATCAGCAGGGACCCTAAAGGCCGACCTAAAGCCCTCGATCGCTGCTCGCCCTCTAACCAGTGGCTATAAATTCCCATTTCTACCCCAATCCAAAGACAGAGAAACCCACAGGAGAAGAGGCAGGGCAGAAGGAACTTACGGGAGTAGAACGAAGACATTGAGCAGCAGAGAGACTCGGCCTCAGCAGCACACCACTTCTCAGACAAGGTTCCCTCGCAATAGCTTATCCTCCTTTGACTCAGAATGGCGACGGAGAAGAAAACAAACCTCGATTGCCCTATATATATAGCCAAAAGGTCCCCTTTCCTTCCAGAAGCCCTAGTTGGGCGCGCCGAGGGGCGCCTCCTGGGGCTCCGCGCGAATCATTTCGAAAATTAATTACGTCCCTGACGGAACGGCGCGTACGATCTCGAGAAGACAGACGACTAACCAGAGGACGACACGCAGAGCCGTCAACCTGTCTTCAGCATTGAATGAGGGACGCCAGTTATTGCCTCGATCATCCAAAGCGACCCCGAATCGGGGCCGAGAGGGATTCCCTCCGCCAGGTGAACCTCGTCACATAGCTCCCGACCTCACGGCACTGACGATCTCCGCAAGGTCAGAAGCTAGGGGCAATTGTGTGGAGAGATTTCCAAAACTCCAGGATTACGCTAATCACAGCCATTCGATGAGACTAAGCACTCTCACATGCCATCCGCGTGCCATCCACGTGGCACCAAACTCACCTCGGCTAAACAGGGCAGAGGCCTCAGCCGAAGTCAAACGGCTCCATGCCACTAGCGCCGAGCTCGGCCACCCCATGTGTCCATCTCAGTTGAGAACTCCACCTCGGCTGAAGTAGCCGAGACGAAAGCCGAAGCAAGAAAGAACCTCCACTCGCACCCCTCATCCCCCACGTCATCAGGCACGTGGAGGAATAGGGGCGCGAGCTAGCGAGACAGATGCGACATCCAGCCGTCCACAACCTTCGCTAGATCCCTGACAGGGCGGCATCCAGCGGCTGAAGCCACATTAGGGCAAGGCCCGAGGGCAGACCCGATGATACTCCTACCGCCAAAAGCGCCCAACACGATCTGGCCCAACAAGACGCGCATTTAATGGATTGTGGGCTGATCCGACTGGCATTAAATGCAGGGTGGGCTGGATTGGACCGCATTTATTACTTTGTGGGCTTATCATGACTTCCCAGTCAAATCATGGGACCCACACCAAGATATCCTCCAAAGATACGACCCAAGCTTCCATAAATATAGTTCCATGCCACATGCAAGGTACGCACAATATAACCAATAGAGCCGTTACTCTGCCTCTCTTCTTCCTCCCCTTCCATTGTTCCAGTTCCTTCACTGACTTTGGCATCGGAGAGCCTTGCACCGCCCAGGCCAGGGTCCTCTGACCGTGTGTTCTTCTCTTTCAGGCTTTCGGACGGTACCCAGTCATCACCATTGTTGGATAAGTCCTCTAAGGCTCCCCAGTTATTGTGGGTCATTATTTTCTGCACCTACAATATGCATTTGGACGCCAAAGATAATTATATAAGTTTTTACATTCCATTTCTAATTTTGTTGTTAAGATGCATAATAAACGTGATTTATTGCTAAAATCCCACCCACTTGCAAATATAAGCAAGCCCAAATACGCCGACCCAAATCCAATTATGGCGAGAGACTGTTTAAGGTTCATCTAAAGAAAAAAAAAACTTTGCTAAATGATAGTCCACATGTGCTACATGATGAGAAATCTATGTATTACTAAATTACAAAGGGCCCGGATCATAATGCCCGAGTCTGGCCTGATAGGGTAATTTTTTCCAGCAAATGAATCAAGTGATTCTTAAAAACAATGAATCTCTCAGCAATAGCTGATCTTCCATTTTTCTTAAATGTTAATAAATATATTCAAACTTTTATTGATTAAAACTACAATCTCTTAGATGTGCCTTATGACCCATGTTGGATTTTTTTTTCCTATTTATTTTTAAATATAACTCCAAATCGAATATATCTTTATTTTTGGGCCTGGGATGGGCATGGCCCTACTCCCCAGCATGACCGCTGCATAAAGTGTTTAAGGCCGTGCATGAACTCGGTGTAGGGATGACAACAGGGTGGGTTTGGGTCTCAAGTTTTTCTCATCCAAATCCAACATACCCCATGATGGGTCATTGGTTTGTGATACCAAACCTGCCCTATTTGGCCAAGGGTCAGGTCAAATTTAAAACCTAAAATTTTAGAATATATAAATACATGGGGAAAAGTGTGGTAAAGTTCAAACACCCAATCTTATTGCTATACATGCCTTAAGGCCCCAACACCAATTGAACCATATAAATTTTGTTTATAATTTTAGTAAAAAAAAGAATACGTATTATATATACAGGGTGGGGTGGGTAAGATCAACAAAACTCACCGCCCTATTAAAAAAACCCACTACCAAACGAGCCCCTAATAGGAGCGGGCTAGCTCAGTGATTGCTTTAAAGGAACTATATTGGGTGGGATACTTTCCATGGGGAGTTTAAGATTTTGAGATTCCTTCCCTTGAGAACAAAATGAGGAACAATGATTTAAACTAACTAAACATATTTTTCGTAGCCTCATCTCATGGGAACGTGGGAATATCCGAATGGCACAATGCCAAATACACCCTAGTTTCAATAAATGTCATGCTATTGGCCTGTTAGAATTGGACCAGTAGTCCAGGCCCATTAAGAGCTGATTGACAGAACCTAGCCCTGCTATGGAGTATGGATCACCACTAGGGCAATTTTTTGCGCCCATATCATCATATCTATTAATAGATATAAGATCTAGTTCATTCTTGCTTCTCTTGAACTTGTCTTTTGCTTGTTTGTGTTTTTTTTTTTCCACCTGCTATGGGCTGTTATAGGGGGCAGATATAAACTGTCTTTGGATCAATGTAGACCCAATCCAGACCCATTAAAGAGAACTGGTCAATATAACTGCTTTGGGTCTGTTGAACTGACCACCTGATTCAAACCCATTAAAGCAGAACAGTCCATGTAACTATTTTGGGTCAGCTAAACTGACCCAAACCTAACCCCGCCAGCTTGACCTTTGCCCTGATCCGAGGTGAGGATGAGCACTGATGTCACCAGTCAAAGATCAACATTGACTCGTTTATCAATTTTTAACCGAAGAAATAGTTCTTTCAATCAAGCTTTTGAAAATTGACAAAAATACCCTTAGGACAAGTTTTCATGTTTTCTTAACTTTCAAGTTTTCATGTTTTCTTAACTTTCTTTCATCCCCAAAACTAACCCAAAAATCACATTATGGGCCTCACTGATCAAATGTTGATGGTGGATTACCATCTTCTGATGGTTCAATCATCTAAAATAATGCCATAATTGGTTTTGGGGTTATTTTCTTTGAATTCTGATATGGCCCAAGTTTCAACTTGATTTTTATTTTATTTTTTTGATGAAAAGGGGATTTTATTGAAGAAGAAGGGACTTGCTTACAAAAGTGACGGGCATTAGACAGCACAGCCTAGCTAGGCAGAGAGCCTGAGAACTTGTTACAAGAAGAGATAAATCCAAAATGAACATAACAAAATAAGATTTTATAGTCATTCTTCTCGCTGCTCCAGACCTTCTTGCTTCTGAAAGTGGTAGCTACCGATCTTCTGCTCCTCCATAGGCTGCTGCAGAGAAAGGTCACTGTGGTAAATAGCTGATATGTGAACAGGAAGAGAGGAAGTAAAGAGCATTTCCAATGGAGGGGGGGGCAAGCTTAGATAGGATATCAGCCATCTTATTAGCCGATCTGCAGACAACTTCTACTCTCCATTTAGGGATTTCCCCCAAGGTGTTCAGAATTCGGCGCCAGAGATGAATAAGGCTCCATGAGAACCCATTGGTGGGGGTTAGGGAATTCCAGATGAGGAATGAGTCTCCTTCCACTATAACGTCGGTGAGGTCATTTTCAACACACAGTTGGATACCTCTGAGAAGGGCTTTCATTTCAGCTTTAATGGCTGAGTTTGCTGTAGTTGCACAGGCAAAAGCCTAGAGGAGTCGCCCCTTGCAATCACGAATGGTTCCCCCAATTCCTGTAATACCATTAGCAATATGGAAGGATCCATCAACATTCAATTTGTTGTGCGCGTGTATGCGGAAACGTGAATCAATGCGATCGAGCAATCAATCAACCACACGAACAAGCAATCACACACAAGAGAATTATGTCGTTCGGCAATCTTGCTTACGTCCACGGAAAAGAAACTTGACTCTCCTTTAGGTTCACTCTATATGATATGCCGTACAGTCTCAGTCTCATGGGTTACACATTACATGAATATATAATGCTCTCTTTCTTATTCCCCAAGAACCCAATCTTAGTCAATAAGAAAGTCGGTATAATTACCAAAATACCCATGACCATGAACCCACTTGGTCAGGACCCACTAGGCCTAACAATCTCCCCCTCCAAACCATGGGAAAGACGCCTCTTAACCCCCTTACTAGGAGTCCAGTCCTGACAACTCTGAATACAGCTCCAGCTTTCCCTTAGACATGACCTTAGTAATCATGTCAGAGGGATTCTTGTCAGTGTGAATCTTTTCCAACTTCATGAGATTCTTTTCGATGACCTCACGAATCCAATGGAATCTCACATCAAAGTGCTTCGTGCGGGCATGGTATGTAGCGTTATTGCTAAGATCCATAGCACTCTTACTATCACAGTAGACTACATACTCTCATTGATTCAAACCCAGTTCTAGAAAGAAATTCCTCAACCAAATCATCTCCTTCCCTGCTTCATTAGCAGCTATGTATCCTGCTTCGATTGTAGACAATGCTGTACACTTCTGCAACTTAGACTGCCAGGAAATAGCTCCCCTTACAAAAGTAAATAAGTACCCAGAAGTAGACAACCAACGATCAAGATCGCTTGCAAAATCAGCATCTGTAAAGCCTTCAAGTACTGGTTTTAAGCCTCCAAAATACAAATAAAAATCTGATGTACCTCTCAAATATCTGAAGATGCACTTCACTGCTTCCCAATGCTCTTTCCCTGGGTTAGAAAGAAACCTACTCACTAAACCCACTGCATGAGCAATGTCTGGCTGTGTACACACCATGGCATACATAAGACTCCCAACTGCTGAAGAGTATGGAACAGACATCATCCGTTCATTTTCTTCATCTGTAGTAGGACATAATCTCTTACTGAGGTTAAAGTGACTGGTTAAAGGCATGCTAACTGGCTTAGCATCTATCATTGATGGACCGCGCTCCTGCTTGGTTCTACCGAGGTCGGCGGACGTGGGAGTCCGTCGGGTCCGACCCTTTCGTAACCGGGGGGCAAGGGCGTGCATCAACATTTCTTTTTTTTTTGGTGTGCCAGATTTTCTATTTTTACTTGGAATTGCAAGTGGTGATCCGGAGATCAACCTTCGCAAGTAAAAAGGAAATCAACTTCTTTCAAGTTTTCCATTGCACATATATTTAAGAAAAGAGACATTTTCTTGATTTACCGTGAAAGGCGATTTTTTTTGGCATTTATAGCCGATTTTGGCGTTTATAGCCGATTTTTGGCGTTTATAGCCGATTTTGGCGTTTATAGCCGATTTACAATCCTTATCAACAATGAAAGACAAGAATTGTGATTTTTGTCTCTTTTGAAAAAATACAAACTACAATGAAAAGCAAGAAAAGAAGGATCTAACTTCTCAGGAGATTGTGGGGGACTCGTTTAGATTGACGGTCGCAAGCCATATGTGGGCTTCGCCATCATCCATGCAGATGAGAACAGAGGATGCTATTTGATTCACTTGGCTTGGCTATAACCTCGGGTTTTTAGAAGACAAAGACCAAAGGAAGGTCCTATGTCCAATAAAAAACCGAGTAGACGGGCTGAAAAGCCACATCTAAGCCATTGGAGGCAGGAGGAGAAGGCAAGGACCTTGGGGGGGGGTACCCCCCAAGGGACTTTTGTCACCTTGTTGCGGTGGCCGGTGTAGAACTTCCGCAGAGTTTTCTCTCTTTTTCTTTTCTCTGGATTTCTGACTGCTGTCTGATGTTTGTTGTGTGTTTTTCCGATCTGGATTCCTTTGGAGTGCTCTCCTATTTATAGGCTCTTGGTAGCCATTTAGGAGAGTTTATGGGCTTTTAATGTCATTAAGCCGCATAATGGGAGGAGTTACAAAATTGAATTGTTTATTTTGTAACTCCTTTTTCTTGGCTTCTGATTGGCCGGAGGAGATTGAGGGCATTTAATCGCCTTTAATCGCCATGATGGGAGGAGTTTCATGGGTTAAATGCCATGAATTTCTTGACTTGTAACTCCCGAATGCTTGCTTCTGATTGGGCCGTCCAAAGAAATGGATTAATGACTGTAATAAAGCTAGTCACTTAATCGCATTAAGTGGTCGCCGAGCAGCTGAAGAGTCGCGGGCCGTGCCACGTCTTTTGAGATTCTTCTGTTGATGATCATCGAGGATCTTCATGTAGATCGACATCAGATGATCATGTAATTTCAGATGTTTGTTGCCAACAGCGGGTCGGTGCCATCTGTCCTGTCGATTTCTCGATCGGTCGGGTGGAAAGCACACTTTTTTTGGTTTGACCGGGTGGCGATCAATACTGTCTTTGATACTCTTGATGATTTTACCCGTGTTTTGGACGGATGTCAGAGGACTTGGTGTCTCAAAAGCATGAATTTTCGGAAAGTACCAGAGGCTGGGCTCCTCGAATCGCGAAAAAAACGGCGAAAAACCGGGGTTTCCGGGCTTTCCCGGCGACCCCGGGTCCATGGTCGCGGCGACCCTGGCCAGGTCGCAGGGGCCTGCGACCCTGGCCAGGGTCGCAGGGTCCCGACCCTGGCCCAGGGTCGCAGGGGCCTGCGACTTGGGCCAGGGGTCCTCCGACCCTGGCCCAGGGTCGCAGGGGTCTGCGACCCTGGGGGGGTTTTTCCCCTTTTGGTCCCGTTTTGCGTCCGTTTTTGCTCTTTTTTGATTCTTTTTTCTTCTGTACTTTTCTTTGACATTTTGATCATTTATTGGCCTGATTTCTTTGTAGGAAACCTGATGAGAATCCTTGCATTTTATTTTGCAAAGTTTCCAATTTCCTGAGAAAGCCGAAGACTTTGTCGCGCAGAGTTGCCGATTTCCCGTCAGAAGCTGAAACTGGGTCAAACGATGTCGGAATGACCTGAAATTTGGTGTGAAGCCTCTTGAGCAATAAATAAGACCAACCATAGGCTTTTGTTTGAGTTTCGAAGCCGTTTGGGGTCCTATCACCTGCAGACTTGCTTTTTGTCGCGATGAAGATGTCGCGGTTTGATGTGCGGTCAACCGATGTCCGATTGACTTGAAATTTGACAGGGAACCTATTGGAGTCATTTTAAGATGATCCATAGGTTCTGTCTTGGAAACCATGGTCCCGGAGAGCTTTACCGCCGAGAGGCTTGATTTGGCTGTCGGAGAAGCGAAGTTAGGCCAAATGATCTTGAAATGGCTTGAAACTTCTTGTGTACTTCTCTTTTGGCTGTCTGGATGAATCTTGCAGTTTTTGTTTGATTCTGACAAGATTTTATTTTTGGAAGCAGCATTGCCTATTTATGGCAGGTTGCGACTTCATGTAGCTCTTTGGATCTTGAAAAGGCAAAGTGACATTTTTGGTGTCAACAAATGCCCCCTCGAGGTACAGCGGCGAGTTGCTTAACTTTTGTAGTCGATGTGCCTCGAAGAGATTTTTTGAAGGAGAGCCTGTGACTTGACCAAGAGTCTTTGAGCAATCTTTCTTTTTGGTATTTGTAGCCTTTTGAGCTTCCAGGGGAATTTTATGATAGTGAAAGGGATCACGTACCATCTCGAGGCAAAGTTTTGAAGATGACATCTGGGATGTGGATTTGGGTTTTGACCTTGTGACCTAACAGGCTATATGTGGCAGGTTAGGGGGTCGGGTTTGGTTTTGATCATGTGACCCAACAAGCTGTATGTGGAATGTTGGGGGATCAATTTTGTTTTGATCTTGTGACCTAACAGGCTGTATGTGGCAAGTTAGGGGATCAGGTTTTGGTTTTTGGTTTTGGTCTTGTGACCTAACAGGCTGTATGTGGCAAGTTAGGGGACCAGGATTTGGTTTGATGGAATGTCAATTTCAAGAATTTTGCTCAATTTGGTAGATGAGGCTGGATGGTTTGATTTTTGGAAGCTCATGGGGCTTGGAATTTTCTTTTGTATGGTCCAATCAACTCAAAAGAGGCATGGAACCATTTTTGTATGCTCTTGGTAAGAGGGATTTCTCTTTGACTAAAAGCCCAAAATTTTCTTTTTTTTTTTTTGTGTGCCTAGGTGGTCAAACCTGGCTCATATGGGCTAACCCATGGGACCTTAAGCTTTTGAAATGGCTTAGATCTCATATGGTGTCATTTTTGCAAAGAATATCCAAAAATATCTCATTTGGATAGAGAATATCTAAGAATATCTTTACTTGGAGAGAATCTCTCATGATCCCTTTATTTTTGGGATAGGATATCTCAAGATATCTTTCTTTTGGGAAAGAATCCGTCATATATTGATTTTTGGGAGAAAATCTCTCAAGATCCCTTTATTTTGGGATAGGATATCTCAAGATATCTTTCTTTTGGGAAAGAATCCGTCATAGATTGATTTTAGGAGAAAATCTCTCAAGATATCTTTCTTTTGGGAAAGAATCTTTCTAATTTCTTTCTTTTGGTAAGGTTACTAATTAGTAACACTTACCTCTTTCTTCTTTCCTTCTTTGGTTTGCTCTCTTCTATAAAAGCAAGGAGAAGGTTGGATCTCTTGCTCTTATTACTTTCTTTTGCAATAATCTCAAGAGGGCTTCAAGACCAAGAGCTTTTCTTCTTCAAGATCTTCAAGAGTTTTCTTCTTCTTCTCCATCAATGGCTTCAAGTAAGTTCTCCTTTTTTTTTTCAAGAAAACTTCATTGTAGGAAAAAAAGTTCTTTCTCCTTTTTGTTTCTTTCTTTTTCTTTTCTTCTCTTTCTTTTTCTTTTTTTTTTCTTTTCCACGTGTTTTCCCCCCCTTTTTTTTTTTACACGTGTTTTTTTTTTTTTGCTTTCTTTTCTTTTTCTTTTTTTTCATGTTTTTTTTTTTATTGTGTGGGCCGTACGGACAGATCCGTACGGATCTGGCCGTACGGCCACGTGGCCTGTGGGCCACGGCCTGTGGGCCAGCCCGTTTTTTTTTCTTTTTTTCTCTTTTTTTTTTCTTTCCCTCCCCCCTTTTTTTTGAGAGAGTTTCTTTTCTTTCTTTTTTTTTTTTTGTTTTCTTTCCCCTCTTTTTTTTTAGAGAAAGTTTCTTTTCTTTTTTTTTTTTCTCATCATGATAATGCATTTTTTTTCGCAAATCTAGATCTTCATGCATGCCTTTAATTTGTAAATTAAATTTGTAGCATGATGTGATTGCATACCTGAAAGTGTTTGCAAATTTGGGAACTTGGAGCTCGCAGTGATGTTGAGCCCTTCCTGATTCTGCGGAGACTTTTAGGTTTCGAAAGTTTGGAGTTTCGGAGCTCGCAGCGATGTTGAGCCCATCTTCAAGCTTTCTATTTCTTTCGGGATAGTTCCTTTTCTTCGGAATTGCCCCGTCATCATGTCAAAATTTCGCCAGATTTTTTTTAGCGAGATTCTGTCATTTTGATGTTTGATCTTTTTCTTTTCCATCCTTTTCAGGTGGTTCCTCCAGAGCGAACAAGGGTAAAGAGCCTGCTACAAGCGTACCTCGTCGATCTTCTAGATCCTCTAATCCGGCCGTTCAGCAGGCTTTCGAGAAGGTCCAGTATGTTGAGAGAAATCTGGAAGAGTGCGACTCCCTCAACAGAGATGAGATGAGGCAGCGACTGATCACTCTCAAGGGAGAGGAATTCTATAAGATCATGGTAAGCAGTCGTCCATGGGTGATGGAAGATCAGAGCATTTTGCCCAAGCCTACCTTCTTCTTTGGTGATGCAATCCCTGACGACATTACATACCAGAGGAGATCTTTTCAGTTTTCCTTCACAGCAGATGGTGAGAAGAAGACTGTTACTACCCGGTCGATGTTTGATCGCACCGTCTCGATTCTGAGCCTTGCCCCCACGTGCCCTAAGAGGGAAGATCCTCCAAGTTGGGTGAGAAGGACAAATGTAATCAAGACCGGGATTTTTGTTGGCGGTTCTCCTGGATATACGGAGAGGTCGCCTGTTGACATGGACCTGTTGATGCCATCCAGCGGCTACCAGGGCTCTGATTATCCGTCGGTCGATTTGAGACCGGTGGGCCTTGGTATTTTCAGTGGTGACGGCAGCAATTGGATCAAGCCTTTCCGACTTCGTGGCCGCTTCAATGCTGACTCCGAGTGGAAGTCGTGGACTGATCGCGTCCTGCTGATTGGTGGCGCCGTTTTGAAGGAAGCCGGGATTTTTGATGCGGTCCGAGCTTTTAGGGAGACCGTGATCTTTTCCGACGAGGCCTTCATGGCTATGCTGGAGTCGTTCCTCCCTCAAACCAATACCTTCATTGTGACGAATGGTGAGATTGGTTTTTCTTTGAAGGAGTTGAGCGCTATTACCGGATTGCCCATCCTCGGCAAACTCTATGAGGAGTTTATGCCGATTGACAGCGTCCTCGAGGGGCAGTCTGAGGAGTTCAGGCTTCTATACTTTCAGCTCGTCGCCTTCTATGATTTTTTGAAGGAGAAGGGGGGTTCGAAAGTTAGATCCAGCAGTTGGAAGAGTTTTTGCTCTTCATTCCCCAACTTTTTTGATAGTAGGGAGCCTTCTGATAGCATGACCCAGGAAGCTGGAGCTCAGGATCCAAGTTCAAAGAAGATCTTGGCCATGCAAGAAGAGTTGAGAGATTTCTGTGCAAGTACAAACGCCATATGTCCTGACATTGCACTGCGGAGAGATCTCGCTGTTTACCTCACTTATTGGCTTGGTGAGGCTGTATTTGCTGGAGGAGATGGAACGCACATCAGGCCGCATTGTATTTTCCCGGCTTGTCAGATGGCGTTTGGAGAGCAGCTTGCTTTGGTGCCTGCTCTTTACTCCTACCTGTGTACCGAACTGCAGGCTGCTGCTTTTTTGGTTCGGCTTGGGCTTCCCATGAATAGGGTATTTTCAGCCCATATCTTTTATTCTTGGTATGTATACCACTGTCCTGGCTTCCATCGGCTGGGTGCTACACAGGATGATGATCCTCTGATGATTCGACTGGCTAAGGGCAAAGCCGTGTCCGAATCACTTTTGTTTGCCCGCATGAGGATCCGACGGTTCAGGGACGTCGAGATGGGGCAATCTTCAGTAAAGCTTTCTCCGGAGTTGCGGAAGAAGGCTTTTGATTTTGGTGCCTCCCGAGACTCTACCAGGGCGGGGTCGGGAAGGCATTATTCCTTGACAAATGCAGAGAGAGAGTGGCTTTTCAGCATACGTGTCGGCACGATGGTGTACCGTAGACATCTTTTCGTCGACATCCAGCCGTATGTACCCTCTCGCTTTGCTTTGCAGCTTGGCTTTTCTCAAGGCGTTGTTGGAGCGCCTTCAAGCATGGTGAAGCGCTTTGGAGGCTTACAGGACGGGAGAAATGCATGGGCTTTCTATAGTGCTGAAGACACTACAGCCATGATTTCTTATCCTGTGTTGTTGACTTCCCGTACTGCCGGCTTTGCGAAGTGGTTCGCGGAGAGCTTTTTGGCATATCGGGGACTTTCCAGGAAGGAGCTTGATGTGAAGCTGGCATCTGGAAAGGGCCTTGGAAAGTCGGATGGCATCCGGCGAGAGGAAGTTTGGTCCTTCCTTTCTGGAGAGAAGCACAAGATAGGCTTTCTCGGTGACCAGGGCGTCATCGGTTCTGAAGCTGTTCGAGAAATACCTGACGAGGCTTTGGAGCAGCTAGAACAGGAGGAAGCCGAACTTGGTGCTTGGATGCAAGCGGCACAGAGGCAAGCTTCCGTGGAGTCTACTGGCAAGAGCAGACCATCCAGTGATGAGTCAAGTGGGAAACCTGACTCTAACAGCGGGGTAGGTTCTTCTAAGAAGCGAGCCCGCAGAAGTAAGAGGAGGAGGAGTCATCATAGTAGCAAGGGGCAGCATGAGGGCTCTCCTAACTTGGAAGTTCCTCTTACTATCAATGAGGATGTGCCAGTGGATGCTGACGAGCCTCCGGAGAAGAGAAGCCGAGAAGAAGAGACCGTCGGTGAAGGTATGATTCTTCCTTTTTCTCTTTCTATTTCTTTTCATGGGATTTTTCCATGTTATGATTTGCTTCTTGTTTCTGCTTTTCTTCTCTTTTTTTTTTAGCAGAGGAAGACTTGGTGATGCCTGAGGTCCCAACCGATGAGGTGGTGATGGATCCTGTTGAGGCACCTGAAGAAGAACCGAGGGACTCTGGAGTAGATCCAGAATCTCCAATTGGTACGACTTCTTTTGCTCTTTGTTTTTTGTTTGTGACTTGGCTTGCTAACACATTTTTTTTTGTTGCCAGCTGACTTGCCGCAGGGTTCTGATGACTTTGAACCATCGATGGACGCAAATGTTGATGATGCTTTCGATGAGTTCATGGAGGAAGAAAGTGTTCCGCCAGTCGTCGAAGAAGGTATTTTGTAGTTATAACTCTGATAATGATTTTCAAACAGGGTCATATTCATACCTTTTTGTGTTTCCTTTGCAGGTTTTGAAGTGGCAGAGGAGGATCCGTTGCTTCCAGAGCAAGAGATGCCAGAGGTTGATCCAGAGGTAGAGATTCCTGGGACCAGCTCTGACAATATTGAGGAGATTCCTCGCGCTGAGATTCCTTCCCGAGCAGGAGCAGCTTCAGCTGGAAAGAGTTCTTTTGTTACTCTTTCAACAGATGATGACATGAGTAGCCGACCAACGGAGTTGGGCGAATCCTCAGCTGGGCCATCTCTTCTTTTTGCGAAGAAGGTGGTGGTGCGAGTTGTGAGCTCTTGGATTGAGACTCTCCTTTCTGGGCACTTGGAAGTCGGATTTGGCATGATCCAGCATGTGCAGGAGATTCTCAGTGATGCTGAAGAGGCTGGTCTGAATGTCACAGGTGCCAGGGCGATCGTTGATAGGATCATTGCACTGGGTGACAAGTGGTTTGAGACCGTGAGTTTGGCTGATGACCAGTTCTTCAAGGAGATGTTCCTGGATCCTGCTGATAAGGCTAAGTCTGACCTGGATGAGGCTACAGAAAGCAGGAAGGTGGCAGTCCGAAAGAGGAATAGAGAAGAGCTAACCATCATCGGGCTGACACATGACCTTAACATCCTTGATAGGGAGGTCGATGAGGCCAGGAAACGTCTTGAGCATCTGCAGGCACAAGTCGCTGCCAAGTGGACTGCCATAATAGAAGCTCGCGACAGGGAGAGTGCCCTGATTCACCAGGTTGCAGAGGCCGAACGGGTTCTCAAAAGGAAGTCTGACGAGGATGAACAATGGCAAGCTGCTCGAGGTAAGCTTCCCGGTGTGAGAGAAGGGGTACAGCCCACTCCAGCATCTCATGGCAAGTTCCTGAAGAAGCGTGCCTTGGAATCCTTGACGGCTGAGGCTAAAAGTCTGCTTGGGGAGCTGAACTCTTGGCTGGAGACCATTTTTGATTGAGCTCCTGTATACAGAAACCATCCTTCTTTCTTTTTTTTTTGGTACCACTTGTATTTTTTTGGTACTTATTTTTTGTAGTGCTTGTGAACACTTTCTTTTTTTTTTTGGTACCACATGTATATTTTTTTTTTGGTACTCTTTTCTTTTTTTTGTTATGTAGTGCTTATGAACACTTTTTTTTTTGTTATCCCTACACTCACTTTAATCTTTTTGTGATAAAAGTAATTGCTAAATGGGATTGATTTTTTTTTGTTATCCCTACGCTCACTTGAATCTTTTTGTGATAAAAGTAATTGCTAAATGGGATTTGATCAAAAGGTTGTCATTTTGTGAAAATCTTTTGTCAAATGATTGTTTTGGCATGAAAGCCAGGTTTTCTTGTGGCATTGATAGCCGAGTTTTTTTTTTGTTTGTGGCATCTATAGCCAATTTTGGTGGCATTGATAGCCGGTTTGTTTTGTGGCATCTATAGCCGGTTTGTTTTTTTTTTGTTTGTGGCATCTATAGCCAATTTTGGTGGCATTGATAGCCGATTTTGTTTTGGTGGCATTGATAGCCATTTTTTTTTTGAAATCCAAGTTTTTTTTTGTGTGGCATTGATAGCCGGTTTTGTTTTGGTGGCATTGATAGCCGGTTTGTGGCATTTATAGCCTGTTTTGATGGCATTTATAGCCGGTTTGGTTTTCAAAAAAAATGCAAGTATCGACTAAAAGTCGCCTCCCTGCTGAATGTTCTTACAAGTATCGATGGAATGTCGCATCCTTGCTCATTCGGTTGCGAGTATCGATGGAATGTCGCATCCTCGCGGATTTGGGTGCAAGTATCGATGGAATGTCGCATCCTTGCTTTTCAAAAATTTTGGTTTTGCGGGTACTGACTTGATGTCGTTTCCCCACGATTTTTGAAATTTGTGGTTTTCTCGAACCTTTGGGTTATGGATATCAACTGAAATGTTGCGTCTCCATGGTTTTTTAGGTTTTTTTCGAACCTTTGAAATTTGGGTTGTGGATATCAACTGAAATGTTGCATCTCCACAGTTTTGGATTTTGCAAGTATCGACGAAATGTCGCTTCCCTGCGATTTTGGAAGTGTCGAACGTGGTTCGCTTGCTTCCGATTTGTGCGAGTATCGACTAAGCGTCGCTTCCTCGCGGTTTTTGAAAAACCATTTTTTTTTTTTAAAAAGACACGAGGGTCATAAGTTTTGACCTAAAACCATTTTGGCGGTAAAAGGCAGGGTGGACTAGGGTGGAAATCCCTGAATCCGGATTTTGTTTCAAACCATGAATTTTGGGTTCAAGGGTTGGAAATTTTGGTCAAGTTAGGGAAAGGTTCCTAAACTTGGATATATATATTTTTTTTTTGAACAATGAAACGATGAAAGTAAGCATTGTTTTAGATTTCTAGAAATTTCAATTTTTGACATGAAAATTCTGAAAAAGGGTGGGTTTTGCGAGCGTGTACCTGGAAACCGGTTTTGGCCATACAGGCATTGCTCTTACCCAGTTGGGTAAGTCTTCAAGGGTAGTACCGCTTTAAGAACTTGCCATTGATGGGCAGCATACATCTGTCACCTTCCATGTTTAGGAGTGCGTATGCGCCATTGGAGAAAACCTTGTCGATGACGTAGGGTCCTTCCCATTTTGGCTCAAATTTGCCTTTGGACTTGTGAGCGAAGACCATTGGTCTTTTTACCGCAAGAACCAAGTCATTCTTTTTGTAGGCGCGTTGCCTGACCTTTTTATCGAAAGATCCTGCCATACGTGCTTGGTAAAGTTCAATGCTTTGTTGAGCTTCGAGCCGTCTCTCATCGAGATTGTCCAGCTCATGGAGTCGCAATTTGACATTGCTTTCTTGAGTCATGTCATTTTGCAAGGATACCCTCAAGGAAGGAATTTGTACTTCCAAGGGCACGACAGCTTCGCATCCATAGACCAAGGAGAATGGTGTGCTATGGGTTGGTCCTCGAACGGTGGTTCGATAGGCCCACAAAGCTTCAGACATTTTGTCGCTCCAGTCTCTTTTGTGATTAGAGACCATTTTTTTGAGGATTTTGCAGAGTGTCTTGTTGAAAGCTTCTGCTAACCCGTTTGCTGCCGGATTGTATGGAGTCGAAGGACAGCTTTGGATTTTGTATTTGTCGCAGAACCTGTAGAATCGATGATCCCGGAACTGTGGCCCGTTATCATGGACGAATCTTTTGGGTATACCGAAACGACAAATGATGTTGGTGCGTAGGAACTGAAGGACTGATGAGGTCTTCATTTCGTTAAACGCAAATGCTTCTGACCACTTGGAGAAATAATCCGTAGCGGCGAAGATGAAGCGATGACCTTTGCTTGAAGGGGGAGAAATAGGACCTATGATGTCCATACCCCAGGCTTCGAAAGGCCATGAGATCGCTGTAGGATGCAGCCATTCTGGAGGCATGTGAATGTAATCTCCATGAACTTGGCATTGTTGGCAGCGCTTAGCAAATTGCATTGCGTCAGCTACCATGGTAGGCCAGTAATATCCTAACCTTTTTATCTGATCATAGAGCTTAGGTCCAGCCTGATGAGCTCCACAAAGACCAGCATGAACTTCTTTGAGTGTTTCTTCAGCCTCTTGTTGTGACAAGCAGCGTAGAAGTACTCCGTTGAAGGATTTCCTGTAAAGGATTTTTGATGGAATATCCAAATGGAAGCTTGGGGTTCGCCTTTGGATGCTTACCCGTTCTTTTGGATCTTCAGGTAGGATTCCGAACATAATGTAATCAATGAACGGATCCCTCCAGTCGCCAATTGAAGTTTGAAGGATTGAAATCCGACTTCCGACCTCTTGGTGGCATTCAGCAACTGCTTGGTGTGTGTTAAGAGGAGGAAGGATTCTCCTTTCGCACACTGTGACTTGCATGTTTTCCCCTTCCTGGATTGCCATGGATGCGGCAAGTCCGGCTAGGGCATCTGCACGTATGTTTTCACCTCTACGAATGTGGGTGATGTGACAGATGTCAAACTTTTGCAGAAGTGATTGTGCCTTGTTGTAGTAGGGCAACAAATCTGGCTTCCTGACTTCGAATTTCTGATTCATCTGGTTGACGATCAGTTGAGAGTCTCCAAAGACTTCCAGCATGGTGATACCGGATTCGATGGCGAGTTCCAATCCTAAGATCAGAGCTTGATATTCAGCTGCATTGTTTGTGCATGGTTCCAGTAGCGAGAAAGCATGTGGAATCATGTATTTGTCGGGGCTAACAAAGAGGATGCCAACTCCCGAGATCAGCTGTCTTTTTTCATTTGTCCTGGTTGCACCGTCAAAGTACATGTCCCAGGAGGCACTTTGTGAGAAAGTCTCCACATTGTAGACTGGTTCGTCTGGGAGATCATCTCTGAATGGAGAATCTTTAGGCAATGGATGCTCTGCGAGGAAGTCTGCTAGAGCCTGCCCTTTGATTGCTTTTTGTGGTACATACCTAATATCAAATTGTGACAGAAGGATGGACCATTTTGCCAGTCGAGCATTGAGAGAACCTGCCTTTGTGACAAGGACCTTCAAGAGGTTGACCCTCGAGACCAGGTAGACTGTGTTGGAAAGCAAGTAGTGACGCAGCTTTTGTACGGCGAACATCACTGCAAGACATTCTTTTTCGACTGGAGAGTAGCGATGCTCTGCACCTACTAGCATGCGGCTGAGGTAATATAGAGCAGCTTCTTTTCTCTGATCATTTTCTTGCGCAAGCAGAGCTCCCAAAGAGTGATCAAGGGCTCTTGTGTACAAGATGAATGGTTTTCCAGTGGTAGGAGCAGCTAACACTGGAGGTTTTGTCAGGTATGACTTGATGTCTTGGAAAGCAGCTTCACAGTCAGCATCCCAGACAAGTTTACACCTTTTTTCATCAACCGGGAGAATGGACGGCATTTCCCTGAAAGATTGGAGATGAACCGCCTGATGTAGGCCAATCTCCCTTGAAGCCCTTTGAGTTCTCTCAAGGTTCTTGGAGAGGGCATTTCTAGAATGGCTTTGACTTTTATGGGGTCAAGCTCTATTCCAGCTTTCCGAACTAAGAATCCGAGGAACTTACCCGATGAAACGCCGAAGAAGCATTTCAATGGATTCATTCGCAGTTTGTGTTTGCGAAGCCGGAGGAAGACTTCTCGAAGGTTTTCGAGATGATCTTCTTTTCTTTTGCTTTTGACGGCGAGATCATCAACGTAACATTCAACCGTCTTGTGCTGCATATCTTGGAATATTTTCATCATAGCCCTCTGATATGTGGCACCAGCATTCTTCAAACCGAATGGCATGACAGTGTAGCAATACACGCCAAATGGGGTTCGAAAGGATGTATGTTTTTCATCCTCAGGATGCATCTTTATCTGATTGTAGCCAGAAAAACCATCCATGAATGTCATTCGCTCGAATCCACAGGTATTATCAATCATTACCTCTGGTATGGGGAGCGGAAATTCATCTTTTGGGCATGCGCCATTCAGGTCTCTATAATCAATACAGACCCTGATCTGCCCATTTTTCTTTGTCCCGGGGACAATGTTGGCCAACCATTCAGGATGTTGTTCCTCACGGATGAAGCCGACGCTTTTGAGTTTTTGAACTTCTTGTTCAATTTTATCCATCACGTCTGGACGGAATCTTCTTTGGCCTTGCTTGACAGGCTTGATGTCTTCTTGAAGATTGAGTTTGTGAACTGCTATTTTGGGGTCTAAGCCTGGCATTTCAGCATAAGACCATGCAAATAGGGTTGTAAACGGGTCGGTTCCGGTACGGGTCCAGAGTGGAACCGGAACCGGAACCGTTTTCTAAGGGGAGGATCCGGAACCGGAACCGGAACCGGTTCGGAACCAGAAAACTGGATCCGGAACCGGTTCCGATAAAATTAAAGGGAACCGGAACCAGAACCGGAACCGTTTGTGAGACGGGTCTGGATCCGGTTCCGGGTCTGGTTCCGGGTCTGGACCCTAATACCTGTAGTCTTTTTCCTTTAAAAAAACAATAATACCAAATGTAACTTTTTATCTACCATTAACCATTAACAAACACTTTTAATTAAAAATTCAGAAATCACAAATCACATACAAACTCTTGTTTTCCTAAACCATCGTAATCCCTTACATCACATCCAAACTCTTGTTCATGGCCCACCATCAAATCATCAAAATCCCAAAGATCACATCCAAATTCTTGTTTACTAAAACATCAAAAGCCCAAACAAAGTCCAACCATCACAAATCATTAAAATCCCAAACACAGCCATCTATCACAAATCAAAACCTTTACAAAACACATTCAAACTACAAGTCTACAACCAATAAGACATCATCAAGCTATAAGCTTCTTCTATTCTGTTCTCTACGGTCAGTCATTAGTCCATGGCATGCTTCACCTAAAAAAAAAAAATGAGTTAATAAATTTTCATTCAAAATGACTATTCAAACCAAGATTAAAAATACATCACCAAATCAATGGAAGAAATTTAGCAAGAACCCATGTTACTAACAAGAGCAAATAAGACCTGCCCAGAAACAACCTGGTCCACAATAAACAATAGACTACCAACAGACTACTATATATTAAGCATATGGAAAAAAAAAAAAGGATGGATGCATGAAATGGCTCATTTTTAAAATCTTGTAATAATATATGGTAATAAAAGAAAACCAAGTAATATCATTTGAGATGGTTATCTTCTATCCTTTCTTTTGAGTCAACTTTAAATTGATGGGTGTCTACGTATTTTCCAGAATTCAGATCTATAACTTCTAAAGGATTGTTTGGATAAAGGAAACATATAGGGAAAATTTTCCATCCAAATTTCAACCCAATGAAGCTTACATACTTATCAGAGAAAAGAAAACATAAAATAAGTAAGTCTTCTTACTGTCGCTCTCAAAGAACATGTATCTTGAAATCTTGTAATGCCTTTCAAAACTAGATTGGATAATGACCTGGCCATAATGTTAGAGATAGAAGATCCCTGTGACAAGCCCACAAATATAATAAGTAGGAGAATTATATCAAAAGAAAGTTTAGCTGCATCATGCAATATGTAATGTATGATACTTCTAAGAAACCACCTACAAAGAAATGTTAAACTAGATATATTAGAGATAGAAGGCCGTTGTGACAGGCCCACAGATATAATAAATTGGATTGTATCAATAGCAACATCAGCTGCATCATGTAATGAGAAAACATATGAGACTTCTAAGAAACAAACTGAACCAGATATCACCTCTCGACTGGTGATAGAAGATCGATCACTTGAAACACATGCATACTATTAAGAGCATTTACTGTAATTTTATCTCCTATCAAGGTGGTGCCAAGACTTTTATTATTTGATCTATATGTTGATGATTATGTGATTGTATAGAAGTAACTGTTCTCATCTAAAAAAAGAGGCGGGAGGATTAGAACAATGCTAAAAAAACAGGAAACAGCAACAAGTGCTAAGGGCATAATTAACTCAGCATTTTGCAATCCTCCCAAACCAATCTGAAGAAGAAACCACTCGTTGACAAGACCAAACAAGGAAATCAGTTTCATGACAAATAAAGGTCCCATTTTCTAGATTTAAATCACTAACAGCAGAGAAGAAATACCCAGGCACCCAAGTCAAAAGGAAAATGTGTGACTCACTAATTATTCCAAATGGTGACTGTCAGTATCATTTGATATTATAGTTGAAGTCTCTTCTTTATCAAACTTGGCTGCATTTGTGATTGTGTAGTGGTGAGATTGAAGATCTGAAAATTAAACTTAATGTTAGAAATTTTAATGAATCTAAACCCAAAATAAATCATATAAAAGTAAAAGAAGAAAAGTTACCTTTTGTTGAACTTCTCAACCAATCTTGACAACACATCAGAGCCTCTACTGTAGCTGGGAGTAAATTGCTCCTGTAATCATCAATTGTTCTGCCACCAGTACTAAATGCCGACTCTGATGCAACTGTGGATACCGGAATGGCCAAGATATCACGAGCCATTCGAGCAATTTCCCGGTATTTGGCTGCATTGGTTTTCCACCAAACTAGGATGTCAAAATTCTCTTCATCTTCATCAGGCCATAGTCCTTCATCCAAATACAACTCCAAATCTGACTTTCTTTCAATGGATTTATTTTCTTTGAGAAACCCGTGGAGGCCAAGTCTATATTTATCAAGAGAAACAAGTGGAGAAGCAACACTTGATGATGTCCCAGAACTACTGCTAGCACCACTACTGGTACTTCCAACATTGGTTGAAAGTCTTCCATCAAAAGCATTACTGGTTGACTCCATGGCATATTCATTGTAAAGGCTTGTCAAAGCAAGCCTAACATCCACAATCCTCGCAGCAGACTCTTCACCATAAATCAATGGAAAGTAATATTCGATTACTTTTAACTTGAATCGAGGATCAAAAACTGCAGCAATTGCTAATGGTGTGGAAATGATATTCCAATATTTTCTAAACTTCACAATCATTTTTTCAGCCATATCTTTGATAAAAGATTCTGAACTAGTGCACCATTCTATCAAATGCAAGTGAAGCATACTAACATCTGAGAAATACAAGTTCGCTGTTGGGTACTTAGTGCCTGAAAATTTTTCTGTCATCTCAAAAAATACTTGCAAACATTTACATATTTTTTTAACATTTTCCCATTCCTCATTACTTGGGGCAAATTTGTATCCACTATCACGAACACTTAAACGTTCGAAAGCCGCCTTGAATTGTATCGCTGTTTCTAGCATCTCAAAAGTAGAGTTCCACCTATTCAAACTATCAGGTTGAATTTTCTTTCTTGGAGCTCGTACTTGCCGTGCAATTTCATTAAACCTTTGTTCTCTTAAATGTGAAGCTCTGATATATTTTACACTTTCACGCACTTTAAAAATTACCTCACGTATGGAATCCATGCCATCTTGAACTATCAAATTTAAAATGTGAGTGGAACAACGCACGTGGAACATATCTCCATTGGAAAAAAGCAAGCCCTTAGTCATGAGCTTTGACTTGAGCTCTCGAACCACAACATCATTGGTAGTACAATTATCTAAAACAATAGCACACAGTTTTTTATCGATGTTCCAATTATATAATCTGTCCAAGATGCAATTGCAAATTACTTCCCCGGTGTGGGGAGCTTCAACAGAGGTAAATGCAATGATCCTCTTTTGCAAATTCCACTCATCATCAATAAAATGACATGTTAAAGACATGTACCCAAGATTCTGGTTAGAGGTCCACATGTCACTTGTCAAACTCACCCGACATCTTAGATTGTCCAAGAGATCATAAAGCTTTTGTTTCTCCTCATTGTAAATTTTTATAATATCGTTCTTCAAAGTATTTCGTGACACCATTCTAAACAATGGTTGAAGGCCTTTTACGAAATTTCGAAACCCCTCATATTCTACGAAGCGAAATGGCAATTCATGCATTATGACCATGTGTGCAAGATCATGCCTACTTTTTTCTTGATCAAGTTTGAAATTTTGAATTGCACTAACTTCTCCTTCTTTTCCTTCCCCTATTTGTAGAATTTGTTGTTTTATATCTACTTGCCCTCGCTGCTTTAGTTTGTAAAGAGCACAATGTTTTAAATGTTTAAACAAATGTGAAGTTCCATCTTTGCTATTCCCATTCAGTAATTTCTTGCAATGGTTACAACTTGCTTTTTCATCTCCATTCAGTTGTTTAATTTTTGTAAACTCAGTCCAAGCCGGAGATGTTAGCTTCCTTTTTTTTTTAGATACCCTAGAAACTTCAATGGAAACATTGGTTTCCGCTTCCCCGTCATCAATATCAATGGGTTCTGACATTTTATCTGCATATAAATAATTATAAAATCTATTATAATTATATGATTACATGTATAAGCTGTCATTCACCACGAGATCACACAGAAAAACACATTTATAAGATCAATCAACAGGCAATTACTAAGCAAATAGAAACAAAAAATAGAATTGTATCAATGGATATAAATTGCATATGATTACATCTATGGATCTGTGAGCTATTATAACATGGCACAGTTAAAATAAAGGGGAAAAACAACCCTTTTACCTTTCAATTTGTATTGAGCAAATACAAACAAGATGAAACATCAACAAAAAGTAAGTGATAATAAAACCCAAATATAGAATTCTCTACATGTGTAAAGATAGTATCCGGTGGTTGGAATGTTTGATAGAAATCACTATGAATGCATAAAACAGGAAGGAAAAAAAAAAAACTAACTTTTAACCTACGTTAGCAACAATCCACATTCTATGTAAAGGGGATGACTATATGATACTATGCTGGTCCAAATTTTCACTCCCACGAGTGAAATACACCATTTATCTAATCAGTGCTGAAAAGAGACGTCTTCTGGACATTGATTGATCTGAATTTGGGCAGAGTGCCACTCTAATGGCCATACCAAATTCCAACGACAATGGCAACCCAAAACATCTTCAATGGTGAGGCCATGGACACACGTCACTCTAATGGAATCCTATTTTGTCACTCCGCAAACTATAATTATTCATGAAAACAGGTCATGAAAACAGGTCTGATATCTTGAACACCTTTGGACTCATGCAGGTTTAGTGGCACATACAAGCAAATTTTTATATTTACACACACATACGTACGTATTACATAACAAGACATGAAATTAATTATTGAAATGCATGCAACTATCTGAAATAGAGATATATACAAATTGTTCATTCGCAGACATAAACACCAAACGAAAAACCAACAAAGTTAAGCAATTAACTGAATGTACAAAACCGCATTAACATGTTGAACCATTCCAAGCAAAACCTATACAAACAGCCAAACACGACATTCTCAAAGTTCACGAAATCCTCCAAACAGAAGAACACTACAAATACTTCTTCCAATGAAAGATAGTCTCATCCATGACCTAGAACACTATAATACAAATCCAAACCATTCAAAACCAGAAAAATTAAATTTCTTGATCAGATCATCGCCGATCGGAACCGTCCAAACAGTCACTAGCACATCAAACGCCACCGTTTGAAAACTATAGATCAGATCATCCTATTCATTCATCGATCAGCATTATCAGTGATAACAACTCATTTTCATCAAAAAGAATGAAACCCCAAATTATTAAGAGAATATAAACCCTAAAAAGTCAAAAGAGGAAATGAAATGAACTCACATGCTTCTTCTGTAACAGCACTACAATAGCGAGATCAAGATTGAGGAGAAGGGGCTGGAGCCGGAGCGGGAGAGAGGGCTGGAGCCGGAGCCGGAGCGAGGGAGAGAGCCGGAGACGGAATGAGGAGATGGAATGAGGAGGGGGCGGCAGCACTACATCAACATGTATTTAGGTTAGAAAGTAGAATAAGAATGAGGGTTCCCGTTCCCGTGGTTTAAGTTAAGAGTATATATCGGTTCGGGTCCCGGGTCCACGGGTCTGAGCCACCGTGGATCCGGAACCGGAACCGTTTAGCTAATGGTTCCAAAAAAAGGAACCGGAACCGGAACCATTTACTTATCGGGACCAAAATAAGGACCCAGACCCGGAACCTAACGGGTCGGAACCTTCGGGTAATCGGAGAATCGGGTACCCATTTACAACCCTACATGCAAAGCAATCAACGAACTCACGAAGAAAAGCGATATACTCGGGTAACTCATCATCCTTTATATTCTTGCTTATGAACACAGGACGTGGGTTATCTGGTGTTCCCAAGTCTATCTTTTGAACAGGATCTTCTGTTGGAAGGTTCGAAGGTGGTTCCTCCACAATATTTTCGGAGGCTTCCAGCTCAACGAAACCTTCTGGGGTTTCAAGGGCATTTCCAGACCAAGGTTTTGTTCCTTTCCACGGGTCTTCTTGATCGGTAATTTTCCCAAGGCTTGCTATGAGATGATCCCAATCGCCTGTTGAAACCGAGTCGAAGTAGGCTACTTCTTTTGGAGATGAGGGTTCTTCTGAGTCAGAAGTCCACACGTCGGTTCCATCGGACAACTCCTCTTCATTTTCGGAGAAATCGTGCCAATTAGATGAGCTTCCTGGATCTTTGTCAGGTGACTCATCAAAGAGATATCCAGGGAGATCGATGTCTTCATGGATTTGAGATGTTGAGGCTTGGTCAGTATATTGACTTTTAAGCCTTTGTGTCAACTGTCTCAAGGGGGGTGTCAGGATCATACCCTAACCCGTGTGAAGACTTTTCTACATAGCCGTAGAGTCTCCAATCTTCCAGCTGGCTTTTGGTCAAGACGGGCCCTAATGGCGTGAGAATACCGCGTCCTTCTCCCAAACCGACTGGGTTTTGAGCGTCGTAGCCCATTTTCTTCATAATAGCTTGTGCCACAGAACTGTATAAGGATAGTTGAGGCGTACCTTTATTTTGGAAAGGTTCAAGCATGGAGTTTGATGAAGAAGCATCCGATCTATGGAAGAAGATCGGTTTTTCCTTTGCTGAAGTTGCTGGAACAACGAAGGAAGCTGACGTAGGATCTTCTATGTCAGAAGTTGTCTCCATTGGAGTAAGAGCAGGCTGAACTTGCTGAGTGTCAGCTTGGCTTGACGATGTGTCGTCTTCTGGCTCTGAATCCGAGTCCGTGTCTTGCATGATAGACACGAAAGAGACAACAAATTTGCCCCCAGGCTTTTGTTTTGCCTTCTTCACTTTAGTTGTGATGACCAAAGGCTTTGAAGATTTGAGGGAGATGATGAAGGGAGTTTGTATGCTCTCTTCAGATTTACCGGATGGTTTGTTTTCTTCCGGTGATTGTTGAGGAGCTTTGCCTTTATCTTTCTGGAGATTTTCGGCAAAGGATGCTGTATGATTCTCCTCTTCTTCTTTTTCACCTTCATACATCTGTGAGTCTGCGAAGTGGATTTCTTTACCTTTGAAGGGTTTTCTGTCCGCAAAGACTCGATGTATCATGCCGTCGTCGCCAACAAACTTGATGCATTGATGTAGAGTTGAAGGGACAACACCATTCTCATGGATCCAAGGGCGTCCGAGAAGGATGTTGTAGCATGAAGGGGTCTTTATTGCATACACTGTGACCTCAGAAATAAGATCACCTATCTGCAATTTGAACCTGATTTTGCCGATAGGCCTTTGAGTACTCCCATCGTATCCAAAGATAGATACAGATGTGTGGCTCAGTTTGCTGGGTGGGATGCCCAACTCTTCAAGAGCCGATGTGGAGATAAGGTTGAGTGCAGAACCTGGGTCGATCTGAACTCTATGCATAGGCATTTCCTTGATATACCCCGTGAAGTACAGGGGTCGGTTATGCCTGGTTTCGCCAAGTAGGAGGTCGTCCTTTGTGAAGGCGATGGTTGCACTGGCTGCTTTTTTAACCGAGAGGCATTCAATGCATGATCCCTCAGTTTTCTTCTTTTCTCCCTTTGAGGAGGCTTCTGAGTTTTTGACCCGGTAATCCATTTCAATTTGGAGGACTTACGGGGCATGTTTGTCGACATCCTCATTCAGTTTTTGTAATTCTGAGATGAGATTATCACGAGTGTGCGGAGACATTCGCAACAAATCTAGGATGTGCAGACGTGCAGGTATGTGCTTGAAGTGTTCAATCAAGTCATACTTGAAAGCCTCCTTAGGGCCTGCATGTTCATCATTGTTGCCACTAGGGGTGCTTACAACATCTTTTCCCGAAGGATTTACATATGTAAAGGAAGATTGGTTGTAATTTTTGTGGTAGTCCCGGCCAGAGCGGGTGCCTCTACCAACTTCGAGAGCTTCTTGAGAAGGGTCTTCGTTTGGAAGATTGTCTTCAGGATCAAGAGGCTGTCGTTTTTCATTTGCTGAGGATGCATCAGCAGCAGAGTTACCATCCTCAGTGATTGTGTTGCATGGAGCATTTTCCGGGAACAAGTCCTGAACAGCATCCAGTAATCTTTCTTCTTCGTTGACTAATTCATCGTCCCAAACATCAATGGCTGGGAATTCTTCAGTCAGGAAGGGTGTGAACTTCGAAGTCACAGTCTCAGGAGAAGAAACCTGAGAGGGTGTCATCTCAGTGAAAGTCACGTGAGACGAGGTGGCTCCAGAAGATATATTGCTAGGCGTCGCCGGAGTGTAAGTGCTCTCATCAGACGATGCTTCGGAAGAGCTATAATCCCGAATTATCACATTACAGGAAGCTCTGACGGGAGACGTTGCCTGATCGGAGTCAGACTCATCCTCGGATGTGAGAGGATCGTCTACCCAGCAATTTTCTCCATTTTCAGGAGTTAAGGGAGGATGTACCTGGTGGTCTTCAGGGACTTCAGGCTCTGGATTGCGAGGAGGCTCGTTGACGCGTTCTTGCTCTTGTTGTAGAGCGAGTCGCTGCAAGATCCTTGCATAATCTTCAAGATCAGGCATGGGAGCCGGATCTTCTTCTTCATCATCTCTTTGTGGCTCAACATTGTTGATTTCCACTGGAGTGATGAGAGGTGCTGGGTCAGCAGCATTTTCTTGTACAGCCTCTTGTCTTCTTCATCATCAGACCAGGATCCTTGTGGCTTGTAGGGGGTTATACCAGATTACTGGCATAAGATGAGACTCAGGAACCCATTCTTCATCGGAGAGATATTCTCCTGTTTCAAGGGACTCCTCCCACTCATCTGTGTAGTTGGATTCAAATCCATCATCGGTGTCGCTGGACTCGTATCCATCAATGGAGAATCCAACTACCGAATTGCAAGAGTATGATGTCTCCTGCATGGCTTCTCTGAATTGAGGTGGCATGAAATCACTGAGAGTGAATTTCCTTACCCCCTTTGAAGTCTCTGGAAGGGATGTTTTTGTTACCTCCAGTGAAGCGGTAGAGGAAGCCTCTGCCTTTTCTTTGACCTCTAGTTTTGGCTGGGTCTTCTCTTGCCGTTTGAGCTTGAGGAGATGTTTCCTAGCCTGCCTTCGCTGTTGAGCTGTAGGCTTTGTTTTCACGACCTCCCAATTTTCATCTTCCAGGAGATCGGGATGTACCCATATCGGTTGTCCGTCTGGTGCCGGGTAAGGAACCAGTTCTTCGGACGCTTCGATTGAGTTTATCACCTTGAAGGAAGTAGTGATCTTCTTCTTCGGTGATCTTGATGTTTGTCCACATGTCACCATGTTGACGGAGGCAGACCCATAGTTTTTGTCAAAGGTGATGACTCCGTTTTTCCACATCTCATTTATTTTCTCTCTCACAACGAAGCATTGATTGAGAGGATGCGAGATCATCTGGTGGTATGGACAGTACCGAGGATCGTTGGTTTTTTGCCAACATCACCCGGTCTTTTTGGTTCAGGCAAGGTGAGCTTGCCGTTTGCCACAAGAGCCCCGAAGATTTCATCAACATCTTCATCAAACGGGTATTTCTTCTCTACTCGTTCTTTGAAGGCGTCAGAGAGTTCAGGTCTCTTACCAGCAGCTTTGTTTTCAGCTTTCTTTGGTGGCTGAGGAGCTGGCTTGGTCTGCACATTGAGGACCTCTTTCTTCTTTGGTTTAGAGGTTGCAATGGCGGTTGGCTCTTTTCTTGATGATTTCTGACTGTTGAGGTCTTTAATCACCGTTTCAGCTTCCATGGAAGCTTCTAGGAGTTCTCCCAGGTTTTTTGATTTGTTGCCGATGATCATGGAGCGGATTCTGGCTCTCATGTTGTTTCGGCAGATGTCGACTAGCGACGCTTGTGGCAATACATCAGAGCATTTGTATGCCATTGCTTTCCACTTGTGAATGAAGTCATATGTTGATTCATTCTCCCCCTGTTTTAGGCTGCACAGCTGAGCCATAGTAGCGGGATGATCCTCACCTTTGAAGTGAGTTAGGAAGCGTGTCTCTAGCATTGCCCAGTTTTGGATTGAGTCCTCCGGCAGAGTGGAGTACCAATCGAAGGCCGTACCTTTTAGGGTACTTGCAAAGAGGCGGATCTTGAGTGCATCTTGATCCGCGATAGCTCCCGTCAGGATCTTGAAGTGGATGACGTGCTGTCTGGCTGATCCTTTCCCCGTATATGTTTGGAGAGTAGGATGCTTGAATTTGGTGGGGAACGGGACCGAGTCCATCCATAAGGGATATGGTGGCTTGATCCCATGCTCCTTGAGTATATCCTCTTCTTTGCTTTGGCGAGGATGCCGTCTACGTCCTTTTTGGTAAGGGCGCGTGACTCATTTTCTTCTCTATTTACCTCGTCGTCTTGATGATTCGGAGGAGGTTCATTGTTCGCCTGATTTTGGAAGGCGAGGAGAAGGTTTTCCATCAGAGTTTCAATCCTCTGCTGGCCCTGTTCCAACTGCTGGATGCGGGTGATCGCATCTTCTGGAGGTGGATTGCGGGGTGGTGGCTCAGAATTTGTAGCCAAGACATTCATCCTCGTGATTCGAACGAAGAAACTGTCCTGGTGACTGAGCTGGGGCTCATTCTTTTTGAAGAGGAGCTTGAGGAAGGATCACTCTGCTGTCCTTTGCTTGAAGGAGCAGGGGATTCTTCTGAATGTCTTCTTGTCCTCGAGACGCTGCGGGTCATTGGACGTCGGACATGGATTTTTGTTGCTGATTTTTGGCGCCTTCTGGTTTTTCCAACCATATGGACGGTAGCAACTTGGTTGGGTCTTTCTTTTTCGACCCATTTGGGAGAGACTTGAAGTGTGGGAGGCTGGGTCCTTTGCTTCTGTAGTCTCTTTTGCCGGTACGACGCGCGGCGGCGTATACGACGAGCAATTTGAGCTTCGGTCAGTTCTGACTGGGCTTTGACGATGAAGGATGTGCTCCCTCGGGCGCAGCAGCCGAGTCTGTCTTCTTTGTAGCTGGGCAAGGATAGGATGCGAACCCTATCCTTTGCCAGTTGCAGCGAAGCTTTGAATTTGTGAAGTTCGGCCCCTGTAGATATGAAGGGTCGAACTGCAGATTTGTAGGCCTCAGCAGGTGCTTGTGGAGGCCTTGTGATGCATGACTTGATTTTGGGCTTGTAGGAACAAGCCGGCTCATGCTGGATGACTTGGAAGTCAGGTTGGAGATGGGTCTGTCCTCTTTCATGTAAGCAAGAGGATAGAACTGGTTCTCCTTGAGTGGGGCCAGGAATGCTGGCTTAGTGGATGCCTGGAACCTTCTTTGTTTTGGTGAAGGTCTTGGGGACCAAGTCTTGGGGTAGACCTGGTTGTTTGCAGGTTGAGGCTTCGCGGGGCTGCCACGGGCTTCAGGCCTTCTTGTGCTCGCCTTTGGTGTCACGATAGTGACACGTTGAGAGGCGAGTTTCTGCTTCTTGGAGGGAGCAGTTTGTTCCTCGGGAAGTGGGAATGGTCCCAGCGTCCCGAAGACGATAGTCCGGGGAGTCGAGGTCGACCCGGAGTTCACAGAGTTGCCGAGGGAGTTGACACTTCGGCAGCTGATGGGGCGCTTGTAGATGCGCGTGGTTTGCTTCTGTTGAAGCATGAGTTGGTGCTTGCTTTCGTCGAAAGTAATGGTTAGTGAAGCTGCCATTGTTAGTTTTTTTCGAAAATTTCTGAAACAAGACCACATCCATTAGTAATCACAAGAATATAATGATCATAAATGGGAAGTTCTATGGTTTCGTCTTTTCAAATTGCTCGAGGTAGATGACCCAAGCAATATGAGGAAGCAAAATGCCATAGAAGGTACAATTGTTCTGATCGCAGGTATGGTAAGCCCGGAATGGGCATCCCAGTGACTGCTAGAAGCAATTGTGAACTTAAATTCGACTTATCGAGAAGCAGAGCTTGCTCGAGGTAAGAAGAATATAAAGTTGGAGTTACAAATGTGCCGGTCGCAATACAGTAGACCCTGAAAGGGCGTACTAGTACCGCTAGACACAAATGTTTTGAGACCGCATCTATGAGATGAGATTCTCTGTTTTGAAAGGTCAAGATTGGATTCATCAAAGAGAGCAGATGGTATTCCAATCTGAACACGGGCTCAGCGATTTCCGCGAGCGCCAGTGCTCAGAAAGAAATGAACCATGATTTCTCGGATCTGAATCTAAAAATGACGAGTTTTCTTTTGAAAGGCCAATATCGGGTTCATCAAAGAGAGCAAAAGGCACTCCAATCTGAACACGGGCTCAGCGATTTCCGCGAGCGCCAGTGCTCAGAAAGAAGAAGACCAAGATTTCTCCAATCTAAACCCAAAATGACGGAAGTTTTTTTTTTGAAGTTTTTGAAGATTTTTTTTTTTTTTTGAAGATTTTTTTTTTTTTTTTTTAAAAAAATCTTTTTTTTTTTATTTTTTATTTTTTTTTTAAGATTTTTTTTTGAAAATTTTTTTTTTTTTTTTTTTTTTATTTTAAATTTTTTTTATATTTTTTTTTTTTATATTTTTTTTATTTATTTAAAAGACGAGAGAGTACACATAGGCCTCCTAACCCGGTCTTATGAAATCTTGATTGATAGAATTGCCCCAGGTAAGGGTAGGATTACTTAATGAACCCGTTTGGAGGACCCTTGCCTAGAACAGTCAAGCTGTCTCCACACTCTGGACAAGGCTTTTCTTTGAATCAACCATGATCAAAGAACACAGTTGGTTTAACCTTAGTGGTCTATGTCTTTTTTCTTTTTTTTTTTTTATATATATATTTTTTATTATTTTATTTTTATTTTTATGAATTCATCGAAGAGAAACCATGGCCCAAAACCTTAGTCGAACAGGCTCAACATTTCTGCAAGCGCGATGAACGATAGGAACAGATCAAGGTTTCTCAATTTTGAATCCAAATTGAGAAATCTAAAAATTTTTATATATATATATATTTTTTTTTTTTATTTTTGATGAACTCATCGAAGAGAAACCATGGCCCAAAACCTTAGTCGAACAGGCTCAACATTTCTGCAAGCGCGATGAACGATAGGAACGGATCAAGGTTTCTCAATTTTGAATCCAAATTAAGAAATCTGGATTTTTTATATATATATATATATATATTTTTTATTTTTGATGAACTCATCGAAGAGAAACCATGGCCCAAAACCTTAGTCGAACAGGCTCAACATTTCTGCAAGCGCGATGAACGATAGGAACGGATCAAGGTTTCTCAATTTTGAATCCAAATTAAGAAATCTGGATTATTTTTTTTTTTTTTTTTTTTAAAAAATTTTGAAAAGAGAAAGAATGGAAATAAATTCAAAGAATTAGAAATTTCCAAACAAAAAATCTCATCTCATTTTTTTTGCAGAATTCAACATAGGCCACCAATTATAAAGTAGCCAAGGAATCGAGAAAAGAAATATAAGCATAGAGCAAAATATATGATATGCAAATATTTCATTTCTAGCATCGTGTTCTCAAATAAACGAGTCCCACCGGGTGATGCCAGCTTGATGGACCGCGCTCCTGCTTGGTTCTACCGAGGTCGGCGGACGTGGGAGTCCGTCGGGTCCGACCCTTTCGTAACCGGGGGGGCAAGGGCGTGCATCAACATTTCTTTTTTTTTTGGTGTGCCAGATTTTCTATTTTTACTTGGAATTGCAAGTGGTGATCCGGAGATCAACCTTCGCAAGTAAAAAGGAAATCAACTTCTTTCAAGTTTTCCATTGCACATATATTTAAGAAAAGAGACATTTTCTTGATTTACCGTGAAAGGCGATTTTTTTTGGCATTTATAGCCGATTTTGGCGTTTATAGCCGATTTTTGGCGTTTATAGCCGATTTTGGCGTTTATAGCCGATTTACAATCCTTATCAACAATGAAAGACAAGAATTGTGATTTTTGTCTCTTTTGAAAAAATACAAACTACAATGAAAAGCAAGAAAAGGAGGATCTAACTTCTCAGGAGATTGTGGGGGACTCGTTTAGATTAACGGTCGCAAGCCATATGTGGGCTTCGCCATCATCCATGCAGATGAGAACAGAAGATGCTATTTGATTCACTTGGCTTGGCTATAACCTCGGGTTTTTAGAAGACAAAGACCAAAGGAAGGTCCTATGTCCAATAAAAAACCGAGTAGACGGGCTGAAAAGCCACATCTAAGCCATTGGAGGCAGGAGGAGAAGGCAAGGACCTTGGGGGGGGTACCCCCCAAGGGACTTTTGTCACCTTGTTGCGGTGGCCGGTGTAGAACTTCCGCAGAGTTTTCTCTCTTTTTCTTTTCTCTGGATTTCTGACTGCTGTCTGATGTTTGTTGTGTGTTTTTCGATCTGGATTCCTTTGGAGTGCTCTCCTATTTATAGGCTCTTGGTAGCCATTTAGGAGAGTTTATGGGCTTTTAATGTCATTAAGCCGCATAATGGGAGGAGTTACAAAATTGAATTGTTTATTTTGTAACTCCTTTTTCTTGGCTTCTGATTGGCCGGAGGAGATTGAGGGCATTTAATCGCCTTTAATCGCCATGATGGGAGGAGTTTCATGGGTTAAATGCCATGAATTTCTTGACTTGTAACTCCCGAATGCTTGCTTCTGATTGGGCCGTCCAAAGAAATGGATTAATGACTGTAATAAAGCTAGTCAATTAATCGCATTAAGTGGTCGCCGAGCAGCTGAAGAGTCGCGGGCCGTGCCACGTCTTTTGAGATTCTTCTGTTGATGATCATCGATGGATCTTCATGTAGATCGACATCAGATGATCATGTAATTTCAGATGTTTGTTGCCAACAGCGGGTCGGTGCCATCTGTCCTGTCGATTTCTCGATCGGTCGGGTGGAAAGCACACTTTTTTTGGTTGACCGGGTGGCGATCAATACTGTCTTCGATACTCTTGATGATTTACCCCGTGTTTTGGACGGATGTCAGAGGACTTGGTGTCTCAAAAGCATGAATTTTGGAAAGTACCAGAGGCTGGGCTCCTCGAATCGCGAAAAAACGGCGAAAACCGGGGTTTCCGGGGCTTTCCCGCGACCCTGGCCCAGGGTCGCAGGGGTCTGCGACCCTGGGGGGGTTTTTCCCCTTTTTGGTCCCGTTTTGCGTCCGTTTTTGCTCTTTTTTTATTCTTTTTTCTTCTGTACTTTTCTTTGACATTTTGATCATTTATTGGCCTGATTTCTTTGTAGGAAACCTGATGAGAATCCTTGCATTTTATTTTGCAAAGTTTCCAATTTCCTGAGAAAGCCGAAGACTTTGTCGCGCAGAGTTGCCGATTTCCCGTCAGAAGCTGAAACTGGGTCAAACGATGTCGGAATGACCTGAAATTTGGTGTGAAGCCTCTTGAGCAATAAATAAGACCAACCATAGGCTTTTGTTTGAGTTTCGAAGCCGTTTGGGGTCCTATCACCTGCAGACTTGCTTTTTGTCGCGATGAAGATGTCGCGGTTTGATGTGCGGTCAACCGATGTCCGATTGACTTGAAATTTGACAGGGAACCTATTGGAGTCATTTTAAGATGATCCATAGGTTCTGTCTCGGAAACCATGGTCCTGGAGAGCTTTACCGCCGAGAGGCTTGATTTGGCTGTCGGAGAAGCGAAGTTAGGCCAAATGATCTTGAAATGGCTTGAAACTTCTTGTGTACTTCTCTTTTGGCTGTCTGGATGAATCTTGCAGTTTTTGTTTGATTCTGACAAGATTTTATTTTTGGAAGCAGCATTGCCTATTTATGGCAGGTTGCGACTTCATGTAGCTCTTTGGATCTTGAAAAGGCAAAGTGACATTTTTGGTGTCAACAATCATGTTGAATCTCACTAGCACCCGTTCAACATATTTCTCTTGTGACAACCACAACTTCTTGGCATTCCTGTCACGACGTATTTGCATTCCCAAAATCTGTCATGCTGGACCCAAGTCTTTCATTTCAAAAGTCTTTGACATGTCCCTCTTCAACCTGTCAATCATCTTACTATCATGTCCAACTATCAACATATCATCTACATATAAAAGAAGGATGATAAATTTGTCATTACCAAACTTACGAACATAAACGCAGTGACCTGCAACTGTCCTCCGGTACCCATGACTCACCATGAATGAATCAAACTTCTTGTACCATTGCCTCGGCGCTTGTTTCAGCCCGTATAGACTCTTTTTCAACCTGCAAACCAACTGTTCTTTTCCTTCTACCTCTAACCCCTCCGGCTGAGTCATGTAGATCTCTTCTTTCAGATCACCGTGAAGAAATGCAGTCTTCACATTCATCTATTCAAGTTCAAGGTCCATGCTGGCGACTAGACCCAAGACAACTCTGATAGAAGTCATCTTCACAACTGGAGAGAAGATTTCATCGAAGTCAATACCCTTCGTCTGTGCAAAGCCTTTAACCACTAGCCATGCTTTGTGCTTTATCAGTTTTCCACTGTCATCTCTCTTCAGCTTGAATGGCCATTTGTTCTTCAGAACCTTCTTGCCTTTTGGAAGTTCCACCAGCTCATAAGTATTGTTCTTTTTCGAAGAACTCATCGCATCCTGCATAGCCTCCATCCACTCATCTTTATCTGCATGTGTTTTCCTTCTGAGTAGCTATCTGGCTCCCCCTCATCAGTAAGCAAAATATAATCTGTTGCAGGATATCTTATTAATAGTTGACGCTCTCGAGTAGACCTCCTAGCATGAGGTTCCGTGGTTTTTGACAGAGGAGACTGCTCCCCCTGCTCAACACCCTGTTCATTTGGCAACCCCTGCACCTCATCACGATCTGAATCGTTTTGTCCACCTTCTCCACCTGTAGTCTGCACTGGAGAAGGAGTCGGTGTGAGATCAACCACTCCATCAACAACTTTATTAGACTTTTCAGTCTTTCAATATCTCCAAAGAACCGGTCTTCATGAAACACCACATCCCTACTTCTGATAATTTTGCTCTTGTTGGGATTCCATAACCTGTAGCCAAACTCGGCTCCACCATAGCCAAGAAAAATGCAACACACGGCCTTATCATCCAGCTTTAAACGTTGCTCCTTTGGTACATGTGCAAAAGCCTTGCACCCAAACACCTTCAAATGAGAATAAGAAACATCGTTACCTGTCCATGCCCTCTCCGGAAGATCAAAATCCAAAGGAACTGAGGGAGACCTGTTAATCAGGTAAACGGCAGTCAGAATAACTTCACCCCAAAATGGCTTGGGTAGCTGTGTGTTAGACCCCGACCCAGGTTCGGTATATTTAATTATTTTTTAACCGTGATTAGTTGATAAGTAGGGTTAGTGGATGATTAACTTAATTTTTAAGCTAGATTAGAATGTTTGAATAGCTTTGGAAGTTTTCGAGAATCGTTGACTTAGGCTTGACGCGGGCCGAGGCGCCCGTGAGCTGTGTGTGAACCTTGGGGGTTTAACCTTGATTTTTGTAAAATCCCAACTTTTATTTATTTTGACTCATTTCACTTAGATTATCAACTTTTATGTTTTGACCATTTTGATTTAATGATCAAAAATCGCGTTTTTCGAGAAAAATGACAAAATTGACCTTCCACACAAAATCCGTAACCAAATTTCAAAATTTTCAAAAATTGACAAAAATATACTTTTTGGAGAGTAGATATTTCGTTGATCGATTTTGTCTTCTTCGTCATTTTCGTTCGGGACCCGCAAATACTATTTTCAGCTCTATGAAGATTGGGACCCACAAACCCATCTTATAAGAGGATAGTTCTCTTCTCCCTTTCATTCTATCTTTTTCCTGCAACCTTAGACTCAAGGAGACCCTTATTCATCTCAGCACCTTCTCTCTCTTCTTGAACCCTCATTTCTTGAAGACCAAGGGGAGGATTGATCTCCTACTTCTTCCTCATCATTCAAGCTTCTCATAGACACCTTTTTCAAAGGATTTGGACTAGAACAAAGCTCTCTTTCAGCTTATCTTCTTTGTTTGAGCTCTTCAAGGTTAGCAATGGTTTTCCAATCTTGAAATCTTTGTTTTCCTCATCATTTAGAGTGTTTTCATCACACATGCAAGAGTTTTTCCTTGAGATTTACAAATGATTAATTTTAGGGTCCTTCTTGGGAAATTTTTGGGGGTTTTTGTAGATTTGGAGCTTGAGGCCCTAGAGGGTTGTTTGAAGAGTATTTTATCTCTCCTCTTGACTTGAGGCAAGTAAAATTTCAGATAATGTGATGGATTGATTAGTTCTATTGCAAGTTTTGGATTTCTTATGCATCTTTCTCTATTGCTATTTCCTCTCCTTGATTTATAGAGTGATTACTTTGATATGTTCATGAAACAGTCTCATTTATCTACCTTGAGTTGTTGTTTTCAATAATGTAAAGATTTTGGATCAAGTATGTTTAGCTAAATGTTGTTTAATGCTTTTGTTTAAATTTGATTTGTTTGAGGGTTTGAATGAATTCATGTGATGGTTCAATGGAGTTGAATGAAGATATGAGGGGCCCAAGTTGTATGGAAGATTCATATGGAAGAATGGAGGGAAAGAAAATCAGGAAAAGGAGGAAGAGGAGTGCATTTCTGCACTTCGCGAGCTGGGACAGAGCCCAGTCCGCTCGAGCGAGCCCATGGGCCACTCAAGCGGACCAGGCGCTGTCTGTTCTGGGCGAGCCAGAAGCTGGCCCGCTAGAGCGACCCATTGGGTCCGCTCGAGCGGACCAGGTTCTGAATGGACCTCACTCGAGCGGACCCTGGGTCGCTCGAGAGAGCCCAGCCCAGAATCTAGGTCCGTTTTGAGACTTTTCTGGGCCTGTTTCTGGGCTCTTTTCTGGGTAGTTTATAGGCCTCTTTCCAAGCCTGTTTCAGGTCTATTCCAGCCCAATTGTCCCATTTGTCTGAAGCCCATTCAGTCCTCTATTGACGCATGAAAGTCCGGATGAATACATTGAATTGAATTATTTTGAATCGTGGAATCTAAATGGTAGAAGTGATGGAATTGCTTGATATTAGTATTACCCGGGAATGTAGCAAAGTCCTCATATACACTTTATATCCTGAATTTGTCGGAGATCTTTGGTGGCACCAAATCCCTCTTTTATTACCGACATTAAGAGACTAAGTGTGTATTGAGACAAACCGTGGTAAGCCTTTGAACCATTACATACTGAATTCATTCCAAGTTAGAAAATTTGGTTCTAGTCCGTTTATCAATTGGAATATTTTGAGTGGTTTACCACATTTATGAATATTGATAAGACTACCCATCTTATTTTGCTTGGATTTGTCAGTATGTTGGATATGTATTCGTTCGGAGTAGTTTTCTTATCGATTTTGGAAATATATCTTTATGAATGGATTTGTATCATTTCGAGATTCCGATTTTTGGATTCTAATGGCACCACTAAGCTTAGGTTACCTTGTCGGGCTGATCACCCGGCTTGGGATCTTTAAATCATTTGCCAGCTGCAGCTTGGATTCTGTCTGTACCGACCATGGCAACAGTTTTGTATTCGGTCCCACGTGCAGTGGCTACGTTCTGTTTGATAACGACCTCGTTCGTTCTGGTCCACGATTAGTGGCTACGGTTTCTGTCTGCTCTTGTTACTTCGGTGACAAGAGAATATAGCTATACGTGGGTTGCCAATGTTTTATTCGTGTGATGTTTTATTTTACGGTTCTTGTTTATTTCAACTTATTATAGTCTGGGATTCGTTAATATTTAAGAAGCCGATCTTTTATCTTGTTGTTTATGTTATTTAGGATTTTAATCATAGTTCTCATTTATTCAATGTTTCACTCTTTCTAACATCCTATTATATGTTATATTTGCTTGCCAGACTGTTGTGTACGTCAGACCCTTGTGTTTGGTGCCAGATGTTGAGCCCCTTGCCCTTAAGGTGCACTACGAGGCGGACCCAGTAGTTCTTGTGGAACACGAGTGGCAGCCTGACGATGTCGCTTAGACGTCGGGTTGACTCCAGAGTTTCGATCACATTTTGGGGTGGATTCTATTTTTGGGGACTTGATTGTAGCCATTGTTGGCTTATTTTTGGGAAATTGTAATTATTGACTAACTTGACTTTTGTATTAAACTTGAAACTAACTTTGGGCCCTATCTATTGAATGTTTCTCATTTTGATACTAGTCTTGAGCGTTCTCATCATATACATATATTATGAATTTTTATGTTTGCTACAATGCTTCCGCGTAATTTATTTGTGTGAATGTTATTATTATTCATTGATGGGTCGAATTTCGAGGATCCTTACCGCGGAAACCTGTGGGAAACAAACGGTACGGGCAGAATTTTTTGGCCCGTCGCGCCACGACCCCGGATTAAGGTCTCGTTTAAGGGGTCCTCGGTCCGGGGGCGTGACAGGCTTGGTATCGTAGCGAGAAATATTTGAGGCAAATAAAATTGGATTAGAAACATAGGAACGTGGCAAGGATTCGCTAGAATTACCGTTAGTTAGTGTCGATTGAGTTTGAGAACGCCTTATTTATTATATTTTATTGTACTAACAAGTTGTTTTGCAGCACTATGGCTCCACGCAGACCTCCAATGAATGCTAATGCATCAGGCAGTAACAATGACAGTGGGGTTGAGAATCAGATGACAGGCCAATTTCAGCAACTCATGCAAATGTTGGTTGAACAACAACAACGAGCAAATGAGAATCAAGCAAGATTTCAAGAGCAGATGGCGAAAAAGGATGAGGAGTTGACACAGGTTCAGAAACAGTTATTAGAAGTCTTGGGTAGAAGACCAGAACCAATGCCTAATGGGGGAGCTCAGTTTGTTATTCAGAATAGAGATAGGGATCCTAATGCCTTGTTTGAGAAGTTTAGAAAGAGAGGTCCAAAGGTGTTTACAGGACAAGAAGACCTATTGGCAGCTGATGACTGGTTGGCTCACACGGAGAACATATTCGATCTCTTTCAGTGTAGAGGCAGGCAGAGAGTCCACCTAGCAGCTTCTATGTTTACAGGCCTGGCAGATATTTGGTGGAAGACTTTAAGAGATGGTTACCAGAACATTGAGAATGGGATTGCCTGAGATTCCTTCAAGCAACAGTTCAGTGAAAAGTATGTTCCTGCCCACATCAAGAAACAGAAAGCAATAGAGTTCCAGTTGCTCAAGCAAGAGGACATGACAGTCCTTGAGTATCTTACAAAGTTTGAGAAGTTGTCTCCTTATGCACCGGAGCTTATTGACACAGAAGAAAAGAAAATTACCAAGTTTATAGATGGACTTAATCCCATCATCTTGAGGGATGCCTTGGGTGTTGTACCGCCCGCTACTTTCTAAGAGGCTATCAAAAGAGCTTACAGATTTGAAGATATAAATAACCAAATCATCAAGGATAATCAGAGGAAGATACAGCAATACCAAGGGCAGAAATCCTACCAAGGTAAGAGGTAGAGGAAGCAACAGAATACTCAAGCTCAAGGTGGATGTGAGCATTGTGGCAAGAACCACCCTTCTCAGCAGTGCTATAGATTTACTGGTGCATGCTTTAAGTGTGGTGGCACAGATCACCAAATGAAAGATTGCCCAAATAACAGAAATCAAGGCAATAGGGCACCTCAGCAGCCACCAAGACAGGCACCTCAGCAGAACCAGCAGGCAGTTCAAAATCAACCAAGATAGCAGCAGAATCAGCAGCCTCGTCAACAACCGCAAAATCAGAACGTCCGTCCACCGCAACAGAATCGAAATGTGCAGCAGGGAAGGCAGAATCAGAACCAGAATAGACCGCGTCAGCAAGGCCACCTCAACCAAGTGGACACTAAAGCAGCAGGAGATGTTGTGGAAGGTAAACTCTTAATTTGTGAAGTAGAGGCTAAAGTGTTGTTTGATCCGGGATCTACCCACTCTTTCATATCTCTTGTGTTTGTTAGAATGATTAGTGTGCCTGCTAGAGAGTTAGAATTTGTTTTGAATGTTATAACTCTGGTAGGGAAACAAGTTGTGTGTAATACATTTTACCCTAGTTGCTCAGTGAAGATAGAAGATGTCATATTCCTTGCAGACCTTATTATCTTAGTTATGCATGACTTCAATGTCATTTTAGGCATGGATTGGTGATGAGTGTTAAATATCAGCAATTATGTGAGTTCTTAGCCTTGTTCATACTCACATACTGAGAGTTAGTCAGTAAAATCTATGTGCTTCCGTTATTGAGAGTATGACCCGTAAGGATGTAGTTAAGGCGAAATGTATTCCGAAGGGGATTAAGGTTGTGTGAGCTTCGACTTGAAGATTGCATGATTAATGGCTAAATACACACACATACACAGTGGGACTTAGGTATTGACTGGCATATCTTCAAGAGTTGGCTAGTATTCCTAACTTATTATTCATTCTTATTATCTTGCTAAAGACTGTTGGACATCAAAAATATTTTCTTTTTAAAATAAAAAGAATTTTGTGGGGTTTATTCACTGAAAACCCTCACGAGACAAAACTCGTCCACTAGGGGAAACTTAGAGGTTTAAAGGCTTGTTGCACGAGCTAAGTGCAACCGCGATTCCTGCGAAAGTGAGTTAGGATTTTTACCGTGTTTTCTTGCATATAGTTTAGTTTTTCTTTATAGTTTTTGCTTAGGACTAGCAAAATGTAGGTTTGGGGGTGAGATGAGTGTTAAATATTGCATATTTTACCCCTCATTAGTTCGGGTTTTATCAGCATATCATTTGCTTTACACAAAGATTTTATCTTTCTATCACATTAAATGGATTATCGGATTGTCATCTATAAACCCGATTATTTATAGCGCATTTTTATGTAATTTCTCTTGTGTAGGTGGACCCCGCGACTACCTCAACATTCCGGCTAATGTCCCAAGGCATCAGTAGTGTTGAAGAATTCCAAAATAAGATGAGAAGAAGTCATTTTCCAACATAAAGGAGTGGTTGGTGTATTGGTTAGAGCTTTGGTTGCTATGAAATAGGTTATGGGTTCAAATCCCAACAATTACATTTTTTTTCATCCAACTCTAACCTCTCCACCAATCAAAGCTTGCCATGGCACAAATCCATGTGAAATGATATGAGCCAATCAAAAGCCTCCAAAATGAAGGACTACAAAAAGCAAATATGCTTTTGGAAGGAAAGTTTGTTGCAGCCAATCAAATTGAAGCAATCCATGTGAAAGCAAAAGAGCCAATCAAAAGCCTTCAAGTTGCAACCAATCAAATGGAAGCAATCCTTGTGAATGAAAATGAGCCAATCAAATGTCTTCAAAGTTTCTATAAATTGGAATGTTTTTGTAAAGAAAGGGAGATCTTTTTGGCAAGTTAGTCTTTTTGCAATTTTATTTTTACTTTTAGAATGTAATTAAGAGCTTCTTTGTAACTAATCTAGAGAGAGTGTGTGTAATTGAAGATTATTAATGAAGATTTGGAGCACTTTTTTTATGTTTAGTGGCTAAAGCTCTTGGATTAGGCTCTCCTTTTAAAGCTAAGTAATGTGATTAGTTCAATTCCATACATATTTTAGTTTAAATTCCCTACTTGTGCCTTAATTGATTAGTTGATTTTAGATCTAGTTATGCTAATCTCTCATTTCTCATGCTCTATCTCTACATTTGATGCTCGGATAATCTCAATTGATGCTTTGTAGTTTGATTAAGTTCTCTCACATAGCATGCTCTAGAGCCCTTATCTTTGATCTTTTGTAGCTTGATTTTGATGATTTATTGTTAGGGTAGTTAGATGATGATCTATGATCTTGGCCTTTGATTTTCTTTTACTTTGATCTTCATTGTTATATCATCCAATCTAATTAGGCAAGAGATTGCTAATTGGATTGTAAATTTGGGAATTGAATTAGAACATGCATTGTTAGAATTAATTACATACTTAGTAGATTTTGGATTGCCTAATCTATTATTCTTATTGTTGTTAATTTAAATCTTTATTTGATTTGTTATTTTCACTTCTAGATTTTTAGATCTACACTTCACACCACTTGTTTTAAAATCGTACACATTTCACACCACATCTTTACTTTAAATCTTCCATTTCCACCACCATTCATCCACTAGTTTAGTGTAGTTTGTTAGATTAGCTTAGACCTTGTTAATTTCATATTTTAGATTGTTAATTAATAGTTTACATTGCATAGTTTAGTAGTTTTAATTGTTTGCTTCAATTTTCTATATTAGCTATAACTTGGTTCAATTCTCCTTTAATTGGATTCATTGCTTGTTCCATCCTCTCTTTGTTGGATCGATAATTCGGACTCTTTAGTCCTTTACTACTTGATGACACCATAGTCTTGTGGTTAAAAGTTGCACATTTAAATGTCAACCAAGTTCTTGGCGCCATTGCCGGGGAGAGGCATTGGAAAGCTTTGAATTTCATAGAGTTGAACTCATTTTTAGCTTAGTGTACTTTTTAACTTTCCTTTATTTTCCTTGCGGATTCTACACATTATTTGTGTTTGTTTTGTAGGGAATTTCTCACTTGGAGCAAAGGAAAGTGGAAAAGTGCATTGGAGAACTTGAAGATTTTACTTGCTTTCCTAGTTTAGAATTAGTTTAGACATTTATTTTCTTTCTTAGTTGGTTGTATTAGGTATTTATTATCAAGGCATTGTAATAATTTTGGTTGCGGGTTGGCCCGTGACCCATTTACTTTACTTTACGCACTTTACTTACATTAAGTAGTTAGTTGTTTAGTAGAATTGCAATAAATTGGTTGTAGGGAAGGAGGACGGTTGGACTATATCGTCGCGGCCTCTTACATTCGTACATGAAAATTGGTGTCCATGGTGTGAGTCGACGACAACCGATTCGTCCCCCGAAATAAATCGGGAGGTTTGCATTTCCTAATCCCCGCGAATCCCTTGCAAGCGGGTTTACTTTGTTAGTTGTTCCTTGCTTTATAGTGTAATTTTTTCAAATACACTTGTAATTTGGTGCACTACTAGTAAAGGGCAAATTACCCCAACAAGATAAGGATTCGGATTTCATCACCGTTTCCTTGCCCTTAGGACTTCATCTTAATTCTCACTTAGTTTAGAACCAATAAACCATAATAAAATTGAGTAGAAACGTGACCTTATGTTACGAGCTCACTAGGGAAGACCACCGCGGTTGTGCCAATTGTGTGCCTTGGCAGATTTTCTGGTGCCTAAGCAAACCTTGTCCCTTGGCTACCATCTTGCCAAATAAGGAGACAACTTTGTTGTTCAAGTAGTTGGTTTTTAAGAGGAGCCTTCGCCTAGCGCGTCGAGATCCCACCATCTACCTGGGGGTTAACTGGCCAGAAATTTCATTTCATAGGTCCAGGTTGGAGGCCAGAGTGTCCTCTTCATAGTTAGGAGCTGTCTAGAATTCTTTTAGGTAACCTTAGTTTAGATTAGCTTTTCATTTAGTTTTCAAAATTTTTGTTATGTTGCATTCATTTCATTGAGCGGACCATTGCATTGCTAGGTTAGTCGCAGTTGTATGCGAGTGTGGATACGTGATCAAGGCCGATTAGTGAGGATTGATTACCTTGCTTTACCTGCCTCACCCATAGTACCCACAATGGCTGCCCAAAACCCTCAGCAAAGGACCCTCAATGAACTATTTGCACCATTTTCATCAACTTCACCTAGTTGTATAGTTTTGCCAGAAAATAATGCGGACCAATTTGAAATCCGGCCCCCCACCATCAATATGTTACCAAAATTTCATGGATCTGAGTGTGAGCAGCCCTATATCCATTTGAACAAATTCCTGACCATCTGCCACACGTTTAGGAATCAAAATTTGAATAGTGAAGCAGTGAACCTTAGGTTGTTTCCCCTCTCACTAGAAGATCATGCAGCCGCCTGGCTGAATTCCTTGACTCCAAACTCCATTACCACCTGGGATGAGCTTGTCAAAAAGTTTATGTCTAAATTTTTTCCAGTGAGCAAAACTGAGTAGTTTAGGAGTGCCATCAGGAACTTTAGGGGACGACTCGAGGAAGAGTTTGCCGAAACCTGGGAGAGATTCCATGACCTATTGATCAAATGCCCACATCACGGGATTGACAAAGGAGAGTTGATACATTTCTTTTATAAAGGTCTTACGAAACCCCAGCGTATCTTGATTGAATCAATGCACAAAAGAGAATTCATGAATCAGACTGCCGATCAAGCATACGAATTCCTTGTCAAGCTTGCAGAAAATTCACAAAATTGGAGCAGTAATAGAAAAGATTTGGAGAGAGATGAGACAGGGATCCAGAAACCTGGAATGTATAACATCAAATAGGACCCTGAGTTGAAAAATGTGATGACCAGTTTAGTCCAAGGAGTGGAAAATTTGAGCAAAAAGATAGGATCTATGTCTGTAATGTCATGCCAACCCTGTTGACACCAAAAATGTCACTTTGCCTTTTCAAGATCCAAAGAGCTACATGAAGTCGCAACCTGCCATAAATAGGCAATGCTGCTTCCAAAAATCAAATCTTGTCAGAATCAAACAAAAACTGCAAGATTCTTCCAGACAGCCAAAAGAGGAGTACACAAGAAGTTTCAGGCCATTTCAAGATCATTTGGCCTAACTTCGCTTCTCCGACAGCCAAATCAGACCTCTCGGCGGCAAAGCTCTCCGGGACCATGGTTTCCAAGACAGAGCCTATGGATCATCTTAAAATGACTCCAATAGGTTCCCTGTCGATTGACCGCACATCAAACCGCGACATCTTCATCGCGACAAAAAGCAAGTCTACAGGTGATAGGACCCCAAACGGCTTCAAAACTCAAACAAAAGCCTATGGTTGGTCTTATTTATTGCTCAGGAGGCTTCACACCAAATTTCAGGTCATTCCGACATCGTTTGGCCCAGTTTCAGCTTCTGACGGAAAATCGGCAGCTTTGCGCGACAAAGTCTTCGGCTTTCTCAGGAAATTGGAAACTTTGCAAAATAAAATGCAAGGATTCTCATCAGGTTTCCTACAAAGAAATCAGGCCAATAAATGGTCAAAATGTCAAGGAAAAGTACAGAAGAAAAAAGAATCGAAAAAAAGCAAAAACGGACGCAAAACGGGACACGAAATGGGGAAAACCCCCCCAGGGTCGCAGACCCCTGCGACCCTGGGCCAGGGTCGCCGGCGACCTTGGAACCCGGGGTCGCCGGGAAAGCCCCGGAAACCCCGGTTTTCGCCGTTTTTTCGCGATTCGAGGAGCCCAGCCTCTGGTACTTTCCAAAATTCATGCTTTTGAGACACCAAGTCCTCTGACATCCGTCCAAAACACGGGTAAATCATCAAGAGTATCGAAGACAATATTGATCGCCACCCGGTCAACCAAAAAAAGTGTGCTTTCTACCCGACCGATCGAGAAATCGACAGGACAGATGGCACCGACCCGCTGTTGGCAACAAACACCTGAAATTACATGATCATCTGATGTCGATCTACATGAAGATCCATCGATGATCATCAACAGAAGAATCTCAAAAGACGTGGCACGGCCCGCGACTCTTCAGCTGCTCGGCGACCACTTAATGCGATTAATTGACTAGCTTTATTACAGTCATTAATCCATTTCTTTGGACGGCCCAATCAGAAGCAAGCATTCGGGAGTTACAAGTCAAGAGATTCATGGCATTTAACCCATGAAACTCCTCCCATCATGGCGATTAAAGGCGATTAAATGCCCTCAATCTCCTCCGGCCAATCAGAAGCCAAGAAAAAGGAGTTACAAAATAAACAATTCAATTTTGTAACTCCTCCCATTATGCGGCTTAATGACAATAAAAGCCCATAAACCCACCTAAAAGGCTACCTAAAAGCCTATAAATAGGAGGGCTCTCCAAGAAGAAGGCACACAACGAACATCAGAAACATCAGAGAAAAAAGCACAGACAGCAGACAGAAATCCAGAGAAAGGAAAAAGAGAGAAAACTCTGCGGAAATTCTACACCGGCCACCGCAACAAGGTGACAAAAGTCCCTTGGGGGGTACCCCCCCCCCCCAAGGTCCTTGCCTTCTCCTCCTGCCTCCAATGGCTTAGATATGGCTTTTCAGCCCGTCTACTCGGCTTTTTATTGGACATAGGACCTTCCTTTGGTCTTTGTCCTCTAAAAACCCGAGGTTATAGCCAAGCCAAGCGAATCGATAGCATCCTCTGTTCTCATCTGCATGGATGATGGCGAAGCCCACATATGGCTTGCGACTGTCAATCTAAACGAGTCCCCCACAATCTCCTGAGAAGTTAGATCCTCCTTTTCTTGCTTTTCATTGTAGTTTGTATTTTTTTAAAAGAGACAAAAATCACAATTCTTGTCTTTCATTGTTGATAAGGATTGTAAATCGGCTATAAACGCCAAAAATCGGCTATAAACGCCAAAATCGGCTATAAACGCCAAAATCGGCTATAAATGCCAAAAAAATCGCCTTTCACGGCAAATCAAGAAAATGTCTCTTTTCTTAAATATATGTGCAATGGAAAACTTGAAAGAAGTTGATTTCCTTTTACTTGCGAAGGTTGATCTCCGGATCACCACTTGCAATTCCAAGTAAAAATAGAAAATCTGGCACACCCACAAAAAAGAAATGTTGATGCACGCCCCCCTTTGCCCCCCGGTTACGAAAGGGTCGGAACCAAACGGACTCCCACGTCCGCCGACCTCGGTAGGAACCCCGGGCATTCCGGGAGCGCGGTCCATCAAGCTGGCACACCCGGTGGGACTCGTTTATTTGAGAACACGATGCTAGAAATGAAATATTTGCATATCATATATTTTGCTCTATGCTTATATTTCTTTTCTCGATCCCTTGGCTACTTTATAATTGGTGGCCTATGTTGAATTCCGCATAATAAAAAATGAGATGAGATTTTTTGTTTGGAAATTTCTAATTCTTTGAATTTATTCCACTCTTTCTCTTTTCAAAAAAAAAACAAAAAACAAAAAAAAATCAGATTTTTCATTTTTGGATTCAAAATTGAGAAACTTTGATCCTTTCCCTTCTGGGCACTGGCGCTCGCGGAAATCGCCGAGACCGTGTTCGGATCGGGGGTTGGGCCATTGTTTCTCTTCGATGAGTTCATTAAAAATCTAAAAAAAGAAAAAATATATATATATATAAAAAGTAAAAATTTTTAGATTTCTCAATTTGGATTCAAAATTGAGAAACTTTGATCCTTTCCCTTCTGGGCACTGGCGCTCGCGGAAATCGCCGAGACCGTGTTCGGATCGGGGGTTGGGCCATTGTTTCTCTTCGATGAGTTCATTAAAAATATATATATATATAAAAAAGTAAAAAAAAAATTTTAGATTTCTCAATTTGGATTCAAAATTGAGAAACCTTGATCCGTTCCTATCGTTCATCGCGCTTGCAGAAATGTTGAGCCTGTTCGACTAAGGTTTTGGGCCATTGTTTCTCTTCGATGAATTCATAAAATAAAAATAAAAAAAATATATAAAAAAAAAAAGACATAGACCACTAAGGTTAAACCAACTGTGTTCTTTGTGTTGGGATTGGTGTATGCCCTAAAGCCCACTAGTTGCATTCTCATCTTTTGTTACTGGATATTTAACTGGTTATTTAATGAAAAGACTCTTTTATGCTTAAACATGTATATATGTATGGTTGTGTAAGGCCCATTGTTTCTAGTAAATGAATTAGGTGTGTAGTGTCTACACACAGATAGGTCTTATTCATGGACAACTGAAAACATCATATTTGTTCATAACTGAAAGATGGAGCTGGGCACTTCATCTTGGTAGAAGTTATAATGAGATATTCTCCTATATAGGGTGACATACCTAAGTCATGGGAGGTCTTTCCCGGATCTATCTCATTAGTGCATGTGTCATGCATTGAACAGGACCGTTGTAGGTGTGATCTCTAAAATAGTACTATCACAGAAAAGAGATCAAGTCACCTCATGCTACTAAGTAACCGGTGCTCTTAATCTTGAGCATTTGTGGATGAACTGACGAAGTCAAGTTCTTGTGCTTTAATTCACTATGGGTGAGATTCTATTCATGGGTCAACAGCTCTGTGTTTTGGGTACTCGGACTTGATCAGTTGGGACGTGCAGATGCAATATAGAATCTATGCCATCTGATGATGGAATAATCGTCCCCTTAGAATTATCCGATTAATCATCAAAATCTAAGATCTTAGTATATGGATGTTCCATATGGATATTGAACTTGTGGGTCGCTCCCTGGATCAAGAGAATGATATTCGAATGATGATTATGTTAAGGATATGAAGTTCTAAGGTTTAGATGTAATCGGGAAGGTTGATAGTACAATTGATAACCTGACTCGATTATGGATGTTACATAGAGGGGCATTCAGGTCATTACACTTAGTAGGTCATGGACAACCGTCATCTTATGACGAGCTTATTATATTATATATTTGTCCTTGGAGTTCAACCATAACTCTCTAGTGGAATGAGTTAAGGTTAAAATGGTCTTTATGTTGCTATGGGTTTAGCATGGACATTTTGGTCATTTTGAGAGCCAATGGCAAATATGTCTTTTGGTCCCTTCTCTAGTCACTTACCAAGATTGGCATGGTTTCCTAAGATGTTTAGATAACATAAGGATGAATTATTTTAGTGGAAAAATAATTTTGAGTTTAAATTCAAATAGGCCTTTGATGGCATACATGAATTTAACTCTAGATAAATTGTATGTGGGCCATGGTGTGCATTGATATGTGGGACGTCCATAATAAGTTTTCCATGGGTAAGGTTTCCAACTTTGAGTAGGACTCTACTTGGAAAGTTGGACTCCTCTTTGGATTAGTATTCCTATGAGTTAGTTTCCTTTTTGGATTAGGAACTTAAAATTAGTAAGAGTTCTACAACTAGTATTACTAATTGTATGGAAAGTTCCTTTTGGTTTCCTTTTCTAATTAGAGTGTTTCTTAAAGGAAATAAGTCTTTCCTTTTTGGACATAAATTAGAATAAGAAGAGATAACTAAATGGAAAAGGTTTCCACAAAGTTTCTATAAAAGAAACTAACCTCTCTCTTGGACGTCCACAACAAGGAAACACTAGAACAAGAGTTGCAACACTTTTTTAGCACACCAAGAGCCCCACACGTCCAGCCCTCTAGTTCCTTTCTTCTCCCTTGAAGAAAGTTAAGGTCTGAGATTTTTCATGAGAAAAATAGTTCTTGTTTCCTAGATTAAGATCCCACCATCTTAGCCAATCAGATTTGGAAGTGAGATAGAGGAGAAGATCAAAGGCAATACTAGTGCAAGAAAATTCCAGCAACTTGTTTGAAAATTGCAAGTCTGAGTTCGCGCCTTTGGATCTATTTTTTCAGAGATTTGAAGTCTACAAATCTTCGAGGTAATAGTCTTCTATCATCTCTATTAATTAGACACATGTTGGTCATGATTTAACGGAGTTTCTATGCGATTCTTTATGGCTGATTTCCGCTGCATAGTGCAGAAATCAGATTTTTTAAAATTTGTCATGCTTTGCATCAACCATAGTAGTCTCTTTATGAGAAGTTTCAGATCTGAATCGCGGTTTCCTTCACTTTGATCATGGTTGATTCAAAGAAAAGCCTTGTCCAGAGTGTGGAGACAGCTTGACTGTTCTAGGCAAGGGTCCTCCAAACGGGTTCATTAAGTAATCCTACCCTTACCTGGGGGCAATTCTATCAATCAAGATTTCATAAGACCGGGTTAGGAGGCCTATGTGTACTCTCTTGTCTTTTAAATAAATTTTTTTCAAAAATAAAATTTTTAAAAATAAAAATTTTAAAATAAAAAATAAAAAATAAAAAAAAATTTCAAAAAAAAAAATCTTAAAAAAAAATAATAAAAAAAAATAAAAAAAAAGATTTTTTTTTAAAAATAAAATCTTCAAAAATCTTCAAAAAAAAAAAAAACTTCCGTCATTTTGGGTTTAGATTCGAGAAATCTTGGTCTTCTCCTTTCTGAGCACTGGCGCTCGCGGAAATCGCTGAGCCCGTGTTCAGATTGGAGTGCCTTTTGCTCTCTTTGATAAACCCGATATTGGCCTTTCAAAAAAAAAAAACTCGTCATTTTTAGATTCAGATCCGAGAAATCATGGTTCATTTCTTTCTGAGCACTGGCGCTCGCGGAAATCGCTGAGCCCGTGTTCAGATTGGAATACCATCTGCTCTCTTTGATGAATCCAATCTTGACCTTTCAAAACAGAGAATCTCATCTCATAGATGCGGTCTCAAAACATTTGTGTCTAGCGGTACTAGTACGCCCTTTCAGGGTCTACTGTATTGCGACCGGCACATCTGTAACTCCAACTTTATATTCTTCTTACCTCGAGCAAGCTCTGCTTCTCGATAAGTCGAATTTAAGTTCACAATTACTTCTAGCAGTCACTGGGATGCCCATTCTGGGTTTACCATACCTGCGATCAGAACAATTGTACCCTCTATGGCATTTTGCCTTCCTCATATTGCTTGGGTCATCTACCTCGAGCAATTTGAAAAGACGAAACCATAGAACTTCCCATTCATGATCATTATATTCTTGTGATTACTAATGGATGTGGTCTTGTTTAAGAAATTTTCGAAAACTAACAATGGCAGCTTCACTAACCATTACTTTCGACGAAAACAAGCACCAACTTATGCTTCAACAGAAGCAAACCACGCGCACCTACAAGCGCCCCATCAGCTGCCGAAGTGTCAACTCCCTCGGCAACTCTCTGAACTCCGGGTCGACCTCGACTCCCCGGACTATCGTCTTTGGGACGCTGGGACCATTCCCACTTCCTGAGGAACAAACTGCTCCCTCCAAGAAGCAGAAACTCGCCACTCAACGTGTCACTACCATGACACCAAAGGCGAGCACCAGAAGGCCTGAAGCCCGTGGCAGCCCCACGAAGCCTCAACCTGCAAACAACCAGGTCTACCCCAAGACTTGGTCCCCAAGACCTTCACCAAAACAGAGAAGGTCCCATACATCCACTAAGCCAGCATTCCTGGCCCCACTCAAGGAGAACCAGTTCTATCCTCTTGCTTACATGAAAGAGGAGAGACCTAGCTCCAACCTGACTCTCAAGTCATCCCAGCATGAGCCGGCTTGTTCCTACAAGCCCAAAATCAAGTCATGCATCACAAGGCCTCCACAAGCACCTGCTAAGGCCTACAAATCTGCAGTTCGACCCTTCATATCTACAGGGGCCGAACTTCAAAAATTCAAAGCTTCGCTGCAACAGGCGAAGGACAGGGTTCGCATCCTGTCCTTGCCCAGCTACAGAGAAGACAGGCTCGGCTGCTGTGCCCGAGGGAGCACATCCTTCATCGTCAAAGCCCAGTCAGAGCTGACCGAAGCTCAAATTGCTTGCCGTATACGCCGCCGCGCGTTATACCGGCAAAAGAGACTAGAGAAGCAAAGGACCCAGCCTCCCACACTTCAAGTCTCTCCCAAATGGGTCGAAAAAGAAAGACCCAACCAAGTTGCTGCCGTCCATATGGTTGGAAAAACCAGAAGGCGCAAAAAATCAGCAACAAAAATCCATGTCCGACGTCCAATGACCCGCAGCGTCTCAAGGACAAGAAGACATTCAGAAGAACCCCCTGCTCCTTCAAGCAAAGGACAACAGAGTGATCCTTCCTCAAGCTCTTCTTCAAAAAGAATGAGCCCCAGCTCAGTCACCAGGACAGTTTCTTCGTTTGAATCACGAAGGATGAATGTCTTGGCTACAAATTCTGAGCCACCACCCCGCAATCCACCTCCAGAAGATGCGATCACCCGCATCCAGCAGTTGGAACAGGGCCAGCAGAGGATTGAAACTCTGATGGAAAACCTTCTCCTCGCCTTCCAAAATCAGGCGAACAATGAACCTCCTCTGAATCATCAAGACGACGAGGTAAATAGAGAAGAAAATGAGTCACGCGCCCTTACCAAAAAGGACGTAGACGGTATCCTCGCCAAAGCAAAAGAAGAGGATATACTCAAAGAGCATGGGATCAAGCCACCATATCCCTTATGGATGGACTCGGTCCCGTTCCCCACCAAATTCAAGCATCCTACTCTCCAAACATATACGGGGAAAGGATCAGCCAGACAGCACGTCATCCACTTCAAGATCCTGACAGGAGCTATCGCGGATCAAGATGCACTCAAGATCCGCCTCTTTGCAAGTACCCTAAAAGGTACGGCCTTCGATTGGTACTCCACTCTGCCGGAGGACTCAATCCAAAACTGGGCCATGCTAGAGACACGCTTCCTGACTCACTTCAAAGGTGAGGATCACCCCGCTACTATGGCTCAGCTGTGCAGCCTAAAACAGGGGGAGAATGAATCAACATATGACTTCATTCACAAGTGGAAAGCAATGGCATACAAATGCTCTGACGTATTGCCACAGGCGTCGCTAGTCGACATCTGCCGAAACAACATGAGAGCCAGAATCCGCTCCATGATCATCGGCAACAAATCAAAAAACCTGGGAGAACTCCTAGAAGCTTCCATGGAAGCTGAAACGGTGATTAAAGACCTCAACAGTCAGAAATCATCAAGAAAAGAGCCAACCGCCATTGCAACCTCTAAACCAAAGAAGAAAGAGGTCCTCAATGTGCAGACCAAGCCAGCTCCTTAGCCATCAAAGAAAGCTGAAAACAAAGCTGCTGGTAAGAGACCTGAACTCTCTGATGCCTTCAAAGAACGAGTAGAGAAGAAATACCCGTTTGATGAAGATGTTGATGAAATCTTCGGGGCTCTTGTGGCAAACGGCAAGCTCACCTTGCCTGAACCAAAAAGACCGGGTGATGTTGGCAAAACCAACGATCCTCGGTACTGTCCATACCACCAGATGATCTCACATCCTCTTAATCAATGCTTCGTTGTGAGAGAGAAAATAAATGAGATGTGGAAAAACGGAGTCATCACCTTTGACAAAAACTATGGGTCTGCCTCCGTCAACATGGTGACATGTGGACAAACATCAAGATCACCGAAGAAGAAGATCACTACTTCCTTCAAGGTGATAAACTCAATCGAAGCGTCCGAGGAACTGGTTCCTTACCCGACACCAGACGGACAACCGATATGGGTACATCCCGATCTCCTGGAAGATGAAAATTGGGAGGTCGTGAAAATAAAGCCTACAGCTCAACAGCGAAGGCAGGCTAGGAAACATCTCCTCAAGCTCAAACGGCAAGAGAAGACCCAGCCAAAACTAGAGGTCAAAGAAAAGGCAGAGGCTTCCTCTACCGCTTCACTGGAGGTAACAAAAACATCCCTTCCAGAGACTTCAAAGGGGGTAAGGAAATTCACTCTCAGTGATTTCATGCCACCTCAATTCAAAGAAGCCATGCAGGAGGCATCATACTCTTGCAATTCGGTAGTTGGATTCTCCATTGATGGATACGAATCAAGCGACACCGATGATGGATTCGAATCCAACTACACAGATGAGTGGGAGGAGTCCCTTGAAACAGGAGAATATCTCTCCGATGAAGAATGGGTTCCTGAGTCTCATCTTATGCCAGTAATCTGGTATAACCCCCTACAGCCACAAGGATCCTGGTCTGATGATGAAGAAGACCAAGAAGCTGTACAAGAAAATGCTGCTGAACCAGCACCCCTCATTACTCCAGTGGAAGTCAACCATGTTGAGCCACAAAGAGATGATGAAGAAGAAGATCCGGCTCCCATGCCTGATCTTGAAGAATATGCAAGGATCTTGCAGCGACTCGCTCTAGAACAAGAGCAAGAACGCGTCAACGAGCCTCCTCGCAATCCAGAGCCTGAAGTCCCTGAAGACCACCAGGTACATCCTCCCTTAACTCCTGAAAATGGAGAAAATTGCTGGATAGACGATCCTCTCACATCCGAGGATGAGTCTGACTCCGATCAGGCAACGTCTCCTGTCAGAGCTTCCTGTAATGTGATAATTCGGGATTATAGCTCTTCCGAAGCATCGTCTGATGAGAGCACTTACACTCCAGCGACGCCTAGCAATATATCTTCTGGAGCCACCTCGTCTCACGTGACTTTCACTGAGATGACACCCTCTCAGGTTTCTTCTCCTGAGACTGTGACTTCGAAGTTCACACCCTTCCTGACTGAAGAATTCCCAGCCATTGATGCTTGGGACGATGAATTAGTCAACGAAGAAGAAAGATTGCTGGATGCTGTTCAGGACTTGTTCCCGGAAAACGCTCCATGCAACACAATCACTGAGGATGGTAACTCTGCTGCTGATGCATCCTCAGCAAATGAAAAACGACAGCCTCTTGATCCTGAAGACAATCTTCCAAACGAAGACCCTTCTCAAGAAGCTCTCGAAGTTGGTAAAGGCACCCGCTCTGGCCGGGACTACCACAAAAATTACAACCAATCTTCCTTTACATATGTAAATCCTTCGGGAAAAGATGTTGTAAGCACCCCTAGTGGCAACAATGATGAACATGCAGGCCCTAAGGAGCCTTTCAAGTATGACTTGATTGAACACTTCAAGCACATACCTGCACGTCTGCACATCCTAGATTTGTTGCGAATGTCTCCGCACACTCGTGATAATCTCATTTCGGAATTACAAAAGCTGAATGAGGATGTCGACAAACATGCCCCGCAAGTCCTCCAAATTGAAATGGATTACCGGGTCAAAAACTCAGAAGCCTCCTCAAAGGGAGAAAAGAAGAAAACTGAGGGATCATGCATTGAATGCCTATCGGTTAAAAAAGCAGCCAGTGCAACCATCGCCTTCACAAAGGACGACCTCCTACTTGGCGAAACCAGGCATAACCGACCCCTGTACTTCACAGGGTATATCAATGAAATGCCTATGCATAGAGTTCAGATCGACCCAGGTTATGCACTCAACCTCATCTCCACATCGGCTCTTGAAGAGTTGGGCATCCCACCCAGCAAACTGAGCCACACATCTGTATCTATCTTTGGATACGATGGGAGTACTCAAAGGCCTATCGGCAAAATCAGATTCAAATTGCAGATAGGTGATCTTATCTCTGAGGTCACAGTGTATGCAATAAAGACCCCTTCATGCTACAACATCCTTCTCGGACGCCCTTGGATCCATGAGAATGGTGTTGTCCCTTCAACTCTACATCAATGCATCAAGTTTGTTGGCGACGACGGCATGATACATCGAGTCTTTGCGGACAGAAACCCTTCAAAGGTAAAGAAATCCACTTCGCAGACTCACAAATGTATGAAGGTGAAAAAGAAGAAGAGGAGAAGCATACAGCATCCTTTGCCGAAAATCTCCAGAAAGATAAAGGCAAAGCTCCTCAACAATCACCGGAAGAAAACAAACCATCCGGTAAATCTGAAGAGAGCATGCAAACTCCCTTCATCATCTCCCTCAAATCTTCAAAGCCTTTGGTCATCACAACTAAAGTGAAGAAGGCAAAACAAAAGCCTGGGGGCAAATTTGTTGTCTCTTTCGTGTCTATCATGCAAGACACGGACTCGGATTCAGAGCCAGAAGACGACACATCGTCAAGCCGAGCTGACACTCAGCAAGTTCAGCCTGCTCTTACTCCAATGGAGACAACTTCTGACATAGAAGATCCTACGTCAGCTTCCTTCGTTGTTCCAGCAACTTCAGCAAAGGAAAAACCGATCTTCTTTCATAGATCGGATGCTTCTTCATCAAACTCCATGCTTGAACCTTTCCAAAATAAAGGTACGCCTCAACTATCCTTATACAGTTCTGTGGCACAAGCTATTATGAAGAAAATGGGCTATGACGCTCAAAACCCAGTCGGTTTGGGAGAAGGACGCGGTATTCTCACGCCATTGGGGCCCGTCTTGACCAAAAGCCAGCTGGAAGATTGGAGACTCTACGGCTATGTAGAAAAGTCTTCACACGGGTTAGGGTATGATCCTGACACTCCCTTGAGACAGTTGACACAAAGGCTTAAAAGTCAATATACAGACCAAGCCTCAACATCTCAAATCCATGAAGACATCGATCTCCCTGGATATCTCTTTGATGAGTCACCTGTCAAAGATCCAGGAAGCTCATCCAATTGGCACGATTTCTCCGAAAATGAAGAGGAGTTGTCCGATGGAACAGACGTGTGGACTTCTGACCCAGAAGAACCCTCATCTCCAAAAGAAGTAGCCTACTTCGACTCGGTTTCAACAGGCGATTGGGATCATCTCATAGCAAGCCTTGGGAAAATTACCGATCAAGAAGACCCGTGGAAAGGAACAAAACCTTGGTCTGGAAATGCCCTTGAAACCCCAGAAGGTTTCGTTGAGCTGGAAGCCTCCGAAAATATTGTGGAGGAACCACCTTCGAACCTTCCAACAGAAGATCCTGTTCAAAAGATAGACTTGGGAACACCAGATAACCCACGTCCTGTATTCATAAGCAAGAATATAAAGGATGATGAGTTACCCGAGTATATCGCTTTTCTTCGTGAGTTCGTTGATTGCTTTGCATGGTCTTACGCTGAAATGCCAGGCTTAGACCCCAAAATAGCAGTTCACAAACTCAATCTTCAAGAAGACATCAAGCCTGTCAAACAAGGCCAAAGAAGATTCCGTCCAGATGTGATGGATAAAATTGAACAAGAAGTTCAAAAACTCAAAAGCGTCGGCTTCATCCGTGAGGAACAACATCCTGAATGGTTGGCCAACATTGTCCCCGTGACAAAGAAAAATGGGCAGATCAATTTCCGCTCCCCATACCAGAGGTAATGATTGATAATACCTGTGGATTCGAGCGGATGACATTCATGGATGGTTTCTCTGGCTACAATCAGATAAAGATGCATCCTGAGGATGAAAAACATACATCCTTTCAAACCCCATTTGGCGTGTATTGTTACACTGTCATGCCATTCGGTTTGAAGAATGCTGGTGCCACATATCAGAGGGCTATGATGAAAATATTCCAAGATATGCAGCACAAGACGGTTGAATGTTACGTTGATGACCTCGCCGTCTGTCACGCCCCGAAACCGGGACCTGCAGCGAACCGATCTCGGGGTGCGAAATTTTGGAATAATTTAAAACTTTTTGTTATAGTTCCCAAGATCCGCGTGAATGAGGATAATCACATCCCAACATAATCAGAGTGTATTTTTCGCGGAAGCTAACCAAGGTGTTACGACTCGGAATCCGTGGCCATCGGGTTCCGTGTCGTACGCAACCAATGTCATAAAGCCATCATAAACAGACTGGCATAAATCATAAATCACAACACACTGAGCTGGTAGTAACAAACCTATTATTCCCCATATTCGAATTACAATTAACAAGTGTCTTAATTACAAACCCAAAAGAAAAAGGCTGATAAAGCCATACAACAATATCCAACTAAACAGAAATACTACCCCAAAGTTAGATACGAACTCCGGTGCCAAACTTGACATCTAAGTGATATCAACGGACAGCCTCTCTCGTCAGACCGGCGGTCCCGCCGCCTCCTCTGATCAAACACCTACAAACCGAAAAGAAGAGCTGGCACCAAACAAAAGGGGGTCAGACACGACGGTCTGGCAAGCAAATAAACAAATAATATGAACAAAAGAACATATATAAAACCAGACGAAATCATCGAAAAACCGAATAACGAGTCTAAACAATAATGACAATAAAGCATGCTAAATCAATCGAAAGTCCAAACATAAATATCAAGACGAATAAACGAGCAATCTCTAAAGCATAAATGTCTCGAAAAGATAACCACCTAAGTAAGGCATTTAATAATTAGAAATACATTTAAAAACTGAAGAGTAGAAACAATACGATAAAGGTCGATGTCGTAAACATTAAACAAATCAAAGCATAACCGACAATAATCATAAACTAAAGTAATATGCAGATAAAACCTAGGCGACCACAAATAGCTAAATCCTCCTATCACCGAAGTAATAAGAGCAAACAAAGCGTAGCCACTAAACGTGGTACCAAACAAAGGATCAGAACCGTAGCCATAAAAATGGGACCGGCAAATCAAAAGTATCCGAACCGTAGCCATACAAATGGGACCGGCAGATAATTACCGTTGCCATGGTCGGTACAAACAGAATCCAAGCTGCAGCTGGCAAACAAAATAAAGACCCCAAGCCGGATGATCAGTCCGACAAGGTGACCTAAGCCTAGTGGTGCCTTTAGTTTTCAAAACTCGAACGGATACAAATCTAACAGAGTACTAATCCCTTTGGCTCAGGGGCTCGCACCACATAGCTCTGGCCCCGTCTTGCCTCGGGGTTTGTTTTCAAAATACTAATCTTAACAAATAATGGTCTCATCGAAGAAATCCCGAGTGTGACAAACATACTCCAAATCTCTTTTCAAATCGAATCGGAGAAAACATACGAATAACTCGGGTAAAACCGTTCAAATACGCATCAAGGTGATTTGTATAAAATCATACGGTCAATCCTTTCGAACGTGGAAAGCCACATGATTTTATAACAAATCATCGATGCTATTTGAATTAGTTCACCAAAGAATGCAAATACGAAATACAAATACAAATACATGATCTGACTTGAAATGGAATGGATAGTGGAGAATGACCTAATGACCTACCAAGGAACCATCTCAATGCACATTTAACCTTTAAACATTAATTAATAAAAAGTGCGTTTGATGCCAATGAAAATCCATAATATTTAAATGATAAAGTGCGCATCAAGACCCGAACGGTTCCCAGGTAATTTCACATGCACTCATTCTCACATCATTCCCATTTCACAAATTTCCGAGCATCACAAACAAATCCCAAATGACAGTCCAAAACTACTCTTAAATGGCCCACAAAACGAGTTCTCAAAACAGCCAAAAACTGATCTTAAGATGGCCCATAAAACTGATTTTTAAACATCCAAAGACTGAACCTTAACCAAGCCCATGAAACAGGTTTAAAAACAGTCCAAAACAAATCCTTTAATGGACAAGAAACAAGTTCTTAAAACAAACCCAAGACTAAACCTGAACCAGGCCCACAAACAGAATTTAAAACAGCCCAAAACATAACCTTAATGGCCTACTAAATGATTCTTAAAAACAACCCAAAACTGAACTTGAATTGCCCACAAAACAAGTTTTAAAACAGTCCACAACTGATCTTAAAAACGACCCAAAACTGATTTGAATCAGGCCCACAAACTGATTTTTAAACAGCCCAAAAACTGATTTTAATCAAGCCCACAAACAGATTTTTAAAACAGCCCAAACTGATTTTAATCAAGCCCACAAACAGATTTTTAAACAGCCCAAAACTGACTTGAACAGGCCCAAAAACTGACTTGTAGAAAGCCCAAGGAAGCCCCACAAACTGGCCCACAAATTCCCCCAAAACAGGCCCAGACCCGAGCCCAGACCGAGCTGGGCTCGCTCGAGCGGACCCAGGCCCGCTCGAGCGGACCCAGGCCCGCTCGAGCGGACCCAGACAGAAGCTGGGTCGCTCGAGCGACCCAGTGGGTCGCTCGAGCGGACCCAGACAGTGCCTGGTCCGCTCGAGCGACCCACTGGGTCGCTCGAGCGGACTGGGCCTGCCCAGTCCAGCCCGAGTCTTCTTCTTGCATTTTTTTCTTGATTTTTCTTTGATTCCTTTGATTCCTTTCTTTCATACTAATTTCCATAAATTGTTGGGCCCTTCCTTGACCTTCCAAACTCATCAAACACCATCCATAAACCTATCAAATTGATCAAACACAAGCTTTTTTTTCAAAGATCAAAGTTTTTCCCAAACTTAGAACACAACACCATTAATACAAAGAAATCAAATTATCAAAGTGACTAAAATGAAACCAAACTCCCAATACATCATAAGAAAATAGCATATGTGGAAATTAACATACATTAGTTGTGAATCCATAAATCACAAAGGGTTAGAACATAATGAAGAAAAGCCATGACATGAAATCAAATAAGACACATCATCATACTAGTTGTAGAATTCACTTGCCTTGAGTCAAGAGAAGATGAAAGATACTCTATGAAAGTCCTCTAATGGCCTCAAGCTCCAAAATCATGAAATCCCCAAAATGGCTCAAGAAGAAACCCTAGAAATCCATCCATTTCCGAAATTCCATGAAAACCCATAACAAATGGGATTAAAACACTCCAAATGAGAAGGAAAACAAAGATTTAAAGAAATGAAAACCATTGCTAACCTTGAGAAGTCCTAACAAAGAAGAGAGGCTTGGATGAGGGGTCTTCTCTAGCTCAATCATCTCAAAAATGGTGTCTAGGGGAAGCTAGGAAGATGGGGAAGAAGAAGAGGAGCTCAAATCTCCATTTAGCATCAAGGGAGGAGGGATACATGAGGAGAGAGAGAAAGGGCTGGGAGAGAAAACCCTAGCCCAGAAAAAGTTGCTGGGATCGAATGAAGAGAAGAAGAGAGGGGTTCCCCTCTTATAGAATGGGTCTTGTGGGCCCCGGTCTTCATCAAGCTAAAAGTGGTATAAGCGGGCCCCGGATGAAAACGACGAAGAAGACAAAAACGATCGGCGAAATATCTACTTTCCAAAAAGTGTATTTTCCCCAATTTCTGAAATTTTCGAAATTCATGGACAGATTTAGGGTGAAAAGTCAGTTTTGCCCTTTTTCTCGAAAAACGCATTTTCTGCTCATCAAATCAAAATGGTTAAAATATGAAAGTTGTTAAACTTCATCAAATGAGTCGAAATACACCAAATCCAGAGTTTTTTTGAAACCCGAAGTAATTTCCCATAAAAATGCAAATCCTAAGGACCGGGTCAAACTAAAGTCAACGGTCTACAAAATCTCCAAGGCAAGGAAAAAATCCGGTCAAATTCAAATACGCGGTCAAACTAAATCAAATCTCGCTTAAAAAGTTAAACCACGATTAAAACAATGCTAAACAAAAGGACTGGGGTCGGGATCTTACATCCTCCCCCCCTTAGAATCCATTTGGTCCTCCAAATGGCTTAAACCAAATCGAAATCGAAAACCCAAAAAGACAAACGAAGGCACTGACACCCTATGCTAGACCTTGGTGACTGAGAGACAACCTCTGACCAAACCTGACGGTGAGATGCACGGTCTACCACATTCTGATTCGGTTGAAGGCTTCACACTATTTGCACATAACTGCTCAAAACAACTTCTCTGACCAAACTGGTGCCCAACAATTCATCCAATCATCCTTGGTGCCATCTGTCGTTTTCGCACTGAATCATTCCTTTTCCTTATCTCGTCAGTGAATGTCGGTCCAAGAAATTGCAAATTCCTGCCTCTTTCTATCACTTCGGAAATATGTGCCTTAAGTCCTACAAACTGTACACGGTGCTCCTGACGCTTGCCTCTTCGGATCTCATTCCTCAAGTCTTCTACCATCGACACCTGAAACTTTCAATCCCTGTCTTGAATGATGTTGATTCTCTCGTAGATCCAACCTTGTCCTCAACTGAACTAATACACATCCGGACATTCATCATCCCTTCACTTCATACACCTCCGAACTCCAACCAAAGGCTACTACTACTCACTCCATTCGATGCAAAACAAATCTTAAAATTTTAAACATAGTGACTAAAATAATTACTTAGTTAAATCTCATCATTTTAAAACATAGTAGAAGTTGAACTTCCAAATTATCAAATAAAACTTAATAAAGAAAGTTTATCAAAGTTTGGATATGAAACAACATTATTCAATTTGAAATTCATATTTATAGTATAACTATTCATCAAACTTTGTTGAAATCTGAGTGTTAATTGAATACTAAACCTTGTTGAAAACTAACTCATTTGTTTATAAAAAAAAAATCTTGCGAAAATCTAAACAAAGTTGAGCGTTAAGACAATTGTAGGAAATCTACATAAAATCTAAACACGAAAACCTTTAAGAAATTTCATTTTACATAGCCAAAGAAAACAACTCAATGAAATAGAAATCTCACACTACTCTTTGAGAAAGAAACACAATTTTGAGTTACATGCTTTTAAAGACCAATCTTGAAAACAAAATCATGTGACTCATGAAAAGAGTATAGTAACATGGTTTTTAATTCAAAATAAGCCTCAAAGAAGAAACATAAATCCATTTTTAAACTCTAACAGAATAAACCATAGATATTAATGAAAACATATCAAAGATGAAAACATCAAGAAAATCATTTTAAATAAGAAATGAACATCCAACCCACCGAGGTACTCCCTTGCTGAATCAATTACACCGGCTAATTAAGCCGCAAGTTACCGAACTTCTCAACCAAAACCACGACCATGCTCGTCGAATCCGAGGAAATCCCTGAGTTCCTTGCACCACTCCAAATCTTACTAACTAAAGTCACTTCTCCCTTCATAAAATCAATAACTGATACGCCTCTTGCGGTCCTTCATCTTGGAAAGATGGTCTGAGTTCCCCCAAAATTCCACATTTACTTACTCTGGTGCGCTGCATGACGGTCTTCAATTAGCTGAAAGGGGATCTTCAACTACTGCTCGAGTTCTACTTTGACTGGCAACTGCACATGTCTTCTCTTACTAACCACAATGAAGACGCTGAAGGTTGAAGGTCTGCTGATGTTTCTCCGAAAACAACATACTAACTCCACGAGGTTCTCAGTCTCCGACACAAGCAAAGATAAAAGACACTAGACAAGAGTATGGAGATTTCAAACTCTCCACCACTAAGGAGGAAATTTGGCCATCCAAATCTCCTAACAACACGAACTAAAAGAAAAGACAAGCAAAATCTCCCGAACTGAAAGAAAAGCCGACTCAAATCCAACGAAACAAAGACACGGGAAAACAAATCGACACAATCTAACGAGTCCTCACCACACGTCTTAATGTCTCTAGAGTATTTTATTTCCTAGAAACTAACCAGCTCTGATACCAAACCTGTCACGCCCCGAAACCGGGACCTGCAGCGAACCGATCTCGGGGTGCGAAATTTTGGAATAATTTAAAACTTTTTGTTATAGTTCCCAAGATCCGCGTGAATGAGGATAATCACATCCCAACATAATCAGAGTGTATTTTTCGCGGAAGCTAACCAAGGTGTTACGACTCGGAATCCGTGGCCATCGGGTTCCGTGTCGTACGCAACCAATGTCATAATGCCATCATAAACAGACTGGCATAAATCATAAATCACAACACACTGAGCTGGTAGTAACAAACCTATTATTCCCCATATTCGAATTACAATTAACAAGTGTCTTAATTACAAACCCAAAAGAAAAAGGCTGATAAAGCCATACAACAATATCCAACTAAATAGAAATACTACCCCAAAGTTAGATACGAACTCCGGTGCCAAACTTGACATCTAAGTGATATCAACGGACAGCCTCTCTCGTCAGACCGGCGGTCCCGCCGCCTCCTCTGATCAAACACCTACAAACCGAAAAGAAGAGCTGGCACCAAACAAAAGGGGGTCAGACACGACGGTCTGGCAAGCAAATAAACAAATAATATGAACAAAAGAACATATATAAAACCAGACGAAATCATCGAAAAACCGAATAACGAGTCTAAACAATAATGACAATAAAGCATGCTAAATCAATCGAAAGTCCAAACATAAATATCAAGACGAATAAACGAGCAATCTCTAAAGCATAAATGTCTCGAAAAGATAACCACCTAAGTAAGGCATTTAATAATTAGAAATACATTTAAAAACTGAAGAGTAGAAACAATACGATAAAGGTCGATGTCGTAAACATTAAACAAATCAAAGCATAACCGACAATAATCATAAACTAAAGTAATATGCAGATAAAACCTAGGCGACCACAAATAGCTAAATCCTCCTATCACCGAAGTAATAAGAGCAAACAAAGCGTAGCCACTAAACGTGGTACCAAACAAAGGATCAGAACCGTAGCCATAAAAATGGGACCGGCAAATCAAAAGTATCCGAACCGTAGCCATACAAATGGGACCGGCAGATAATTACCGTTGCCATGGTCGGTACAAACAGAATCCAAGCTGCAGCTGGCAACAAAATAAAGACCCCAAGCCGGATGATCAGTCCGACAAGGTGACCTAAGCCTAGTGGTGCCTTTAGTTTTCAAAACTCGAACGGATACAAATCTAACAGAGTACTAATCCCTTTGGCTCAGGGGCTCGCACCACATAGCTCTGGCCCCGTCTTGCCTCGGGGTTTGTTTTCAAAATACTAATCTTAACAAATAATGGTCTCATCGAAGAAATCCCGAGTGTGACAAACATACTCCAAATCTCTTTTCAAATCGAATCGGAGAAAACATACGAATAACTCGGGTAAACCGTTCAAATACGCATCAAGGTGATTTGTATAAAATCATACGGTCAATCCTTTCGAACGTGGAAAGCCACATGATTTTATAACAAATCATCGATGCTATTTGAATTAGTTCACCAAAGAATGCAAATACGAAATACAAATACAAATACATGATCTGACTTGAAATGGAATGGATAGTGGAGAATGACCTAATGACCTACCAAGGAACCATCTCAATGCACATTTAACCTTTAAACATTAATTAATAAAAAGTGCGTTTGATGCCAATGAAAATCCATAATATTTAAATGATAAAGTGCGCATCAAGACCCGAACGGTTCCCAGGTAATTTCACATGCACTCATTCTCACATCATTCCCATTTCACAAATTTCCGAGCATCACAAACAAATCCCAAATGACAGTCCAAAACTACTCTTAATGGCCCACAAAACGAGTTCTCAAAACAGCCAAAAACTGATCTTAAGATGGCCCATAAAACTGATTTTTAAACATCCAAAGACTGAACCTTAACCAAGCCCATGAAACAGGTTTAAAACAGTCCAAAACAAATCCTTTAATGGACAAGAAACAAGTTCTTAAAACAAACCCAAGACTAAACCTGAACCAGGCCCACAAACAGAATTTAAAACAGCCCAAAACATAACCTTAATGGCCTACTAAATGATTCTTAAAAACAACCCAAAACTGAACTTGAATTGCCCACAAAATAAGTTTTAAAACAGTCCACAACTGATCTTAAAAACGACCCAAAACTGATTTGAATCAGGCCCACAAACTGATTTTTAAACAGCCCAAAAACTGATTTTAATCAAGCCCACAAACAGATTTTTAAACAGCCCAAACTGATTTTAATCAAGCCCACAAACAGATTTTTAAACAGCCCAAAACTGACTTGAACAGGCCCAAAAACTGACTTGTAGAAAGCCCAAGGAAGCCCCACAAACTGGCCCACAAATTCCCCCAAAACAGGCCCAGACCCGAGCCCAGACCGAGCTGGGCTCGCTCGAGCGGACCCAGGCCCGCTCGAGCGGACCCAGACAGAAGCTGGGTCGCTCGAGCGACCCAGTGGGTCGCTCGAGCGGACCCAGACAGTGCCTGGTCCGCTCGAGCGACCCACTGGGTCGCTCGAGCGGACTGGGCCTGCCCAGTCCAGCCCGAGTCTTCTTCTTGCATTTTTTTCTTGATTTTTCTTTGATTCCTTTGATTCCTTTCTTTCATACTAATTTCCATAAATTGTTGGGCCCTTCCTTGACCTTCCAAACTCATCAAACACCATCCATAAACCTATCAAATTGATCAAACACAAGCTTTTTTTTCAAAGATCAAAGTTTTTCCCAAACTTAGAACACAACACCATTAATACAAAGAAATCAAATTATCAAAGTGACTAAAATGAAACCAAACTCCCAATACATCATAAGAAAATAGCATATGTGGAAATTAACATACATTAGTTGTGAATCCATAAATCACAAAGGGTTAGAACATAATGAAGAAAAGCCATGACATGAAATCAAATAAGACACATCATCATACTAGTTGTAGAATTCACTTGCCTTGAGTCAAGAGAAGATGAAAGATACTCTATGAAAGTCCTCTAATGGCCTCAAGCTCCAAAATCATGAAATCCCCAAAATGGCTCAAGAAGAACCCTAGAAATCCATCCATTTCCGAAATTCCATGAAAACCCATAACAAATGGGATTAAAACACTCCAAATGAGAAGGAAAACAAAGATTTAAAGAAATGAAAACCATTGCTAACCTTGAGAAGTCCTAACAAAGAAGAGAGGCTTGGATGAGGGGTCTTCTCTAGCTCAATCATCTCAAAAATGGTGTCTAGGGGAAGCTAGGAAGATGGGGAAGAAGAAGAGGAGCTCAAATCTCCATTTAGCATCAAGGGAGGAGGGATACATGAGGAGAGAGAGAAAGGGCTGGGAGAGAAAACCCTAGCCAGAAAAGTTGCTGGGATCGAATGAAGAGAAGAAGAGAGGGGTTCCCCTCTTATAGAATGGGTCTTGTGGGCCCCGGTCTTCATCAAGCTAAAAGTGGTATAAGCGGGCCCCGGATGAAAACGACGAAGAAGACAAAAACGATCGGCGAAATATCTACTTTCCAAAAAGTGTATTTTCCCCAATTTCTGAAATTTTCGAAATTCATGGACAGATTTAGGGTGAAAAGTCAGTTTTGCCCTTTTTTCTCGAAAAAACGCATTTTCTGCTCATCAAATCAAAATGGTTAAAATATGAAAGTTGTTAAACTTCATCAAATGAGTCGAAATACACCAAATCCAGAGTTTTTTTGAAACCCGAAGTAATTTCCCATAAAAATGCAAATCCTAAGGACCGGGTCAAACTAAAGTCAACGGTCTACAAAAATCTCCAAGGCAAGGAAAAAATCCGGTCAAATTCAAATACGCGGTCAAACTAAATCAAATCTCGCTTAAAAAGTTAAACCACGATTAAAACAATGCTAACAAAAGGACTGGGGTCGGGATCTTACATCCTCCCCCCCTTAGAATCCATTTGGTCCTCCAAATGGCTTAAACCAAATCGAAATCGAAAACCCAAAAAGACAAACGAAGGCACTGACACCCTATGCTAGACCTTGGTGACTGAGAGACAACCTCTGACCAAACCTGACGGTGAGATGCACGGTCTACCACATTCTGATTCGGTTGAAGGCTTCACACTATTTGCACATAACTGCTCAAAACAACTTCTCTGACCAAACTGGTGCCCAACCAATTCATCCAATCATCCTTGGTGCCATCTGTCGTTTTCGCACTGAATCATTCCTTTTCCTTATCTCGTCAGTGAATGTCGGTCCAAGAAATTGCAAATTCCTGCCTCTTTCTATCACTTCGGAAATATGTGCCTTAAGTCCTACAAACTGTACACGGTGCTCCTGACGCTTGCCTCTTCGGATCTCATTCCTCAAGTCTTCTACCATCGACACCTTGAAACTTTCAATCCCTGTCTTGAATGATGTTGATTCTCTCGTAGATCCAAACCTTGTCCTCAACTGAACTAATACACATCCGGACATTCATCATCCCTTCACTTCATACACCTCCGAACTCCAACCAAAGGCTATACTACTCACTCCATTCGATGCAAAACAAATCTTAAAATTTTAAAACATAGTGACTAAAATAATTACTTAGTTAAATCTCATCATTTTAAAACATAGTAGAAGTTGAACTTCCAAATTATCAAATAAAACTTAATAAAGAAGTTTATCAAAGTTTGGATATGAAACAACATTATTCAATTTGAAATTCATATTTATAGTATAACTATTCATCAAACTTTGTTGAAATCTGAGTGTTAATTGAATACTAAACCTTGTTGAAAACTAACTCATTTGTTTATAAAAAAAAAATCTTGCGAAAATCTAAACAAAGTTGAGCGTTAAGACAATTGTAGGAAATCTACATAAAATCTAAACACGAAAACCTTTAAGAAATTTCATTTTACATAGCCAAAGAAAACAACTCAATGAAATAGAAATCTCACACTACTCTTTGAGAAAGAAACACAATTTTGAGTTACATGCTTTTAAAGACCAATCTTGAAAACAAAATCATGTGACTCATGAAAAAGAGTATAGTAACATGGTTTTTAATTCAAAATAAGCCTCAAAGAAGAAACATAAATCCATTTTTAAACTCTAACAGAATAAACCATAGATATTAATGAAAACATATCAAAGATGAAAACATCAAGAAAATCATTTTTAAATAAGAAATGAACATCCACCCACCGAGGGTACTCCCTTGCTGAATCAATTACACCGGCTAATTAAGCCGCAAGTTACCGAACTTCTCAACCAAAACCACGACCATGCTCGTCGAATCCGAGGAAATCCCTGAGTTCCTTGCACACTCCAAATCTTACTAACTAAAGTCACTTCTCCCTTCATAAATCAATAACTGATACGCCTCTTGCGGTCCTTCATCTTGGAAAGATGGTCTGAGTTCCCCCAAAATTCCACATTTACTTACTCTGGTGCGCTGCATGACGGTCTTCAATTAGCTGAAAGGGGATCTTCAACTACTGCTCGAGTTCTACTTTGACTGGCAACTGCACATGTCTTCTCTTACTAACCACAATGAAGACGCTGAAGGTTGAAGGTCTGCTGATGTTTCTCCGAAAAACAAACATACTAACTCCACGAGGTTCTCAGTCTCCGACACAAGCAAAGATAAAAGACACTAGACAAGAGTATGGAGATTTCAAACTCTCCACCACTAAGGAGGAAATTTGGCCATCCAAATCTCCTAACAACACGAACTAAAAGAAAAGACAAGCAAAATCTCCCGAACTGAAAGAAAAGCCGACTCAAATCCAACGAAACAAAGACACGGGAAAACAAATCGACACAATCTAACGAGTCCTCACCACACGTCTTAATGTCTCTAGAGTATTTTATTTCCTAGAAACTAACCAGCTCTGATACCAAACCTGTCACGCCCCGAAACCGGGACCTGCAGCGAACCGATCTCGGGGTGCGAAATTTTGGAATAATTTAAAACTTTTTGTTATAGTTCCCAAGATCCGCGTGAATGAGGATAATCACATCCCAACATAATCAGAGTGTATTTTTCGCGGAAGCTAACCAAGGTGTTACGACTCGGAATCCGTGGCCATCGGGTTCCGTGTCGTACGCAACCAATGTCATAATGCCATCATAAACAGACTGGCATAAATCATAAATCACAACACACTGAGCTGGTAGTAACAAACCTATTATTCCCCATATTCGAATTACAATTAACAAGTGTCTTAATTACAAACCCAAAAGAAAAAGGCTGATAAAGCCATACAACAATATCCAACTAAACAGAAATACTACCCCAAAGTTAGATACGAACTCCGGTGCCAAACTTGACATCTAAGTGATATCAACGGACAGCCTCTCTCGTCAGACCGGCGGTCCCGCCGCCTCCTCTGATCAAACACCTACAAACCGAAAAGAAGAGCTGGCACCAAACAAAAGGGGGTCAGACACGACGGTCTGGCAAGCAAATAAACAAATAATATGAACAAAAGAACATATATAAAACCAGACGAAATCATCGAAAAACCGAATAACGAGTCTAAACAATAATGACAATAAAGCATGCTAAATCAATCGAAAGTCCAAACATAAATATCAAGACGAATAAACGAGCAATCTCTAAAGCATAAATGTCTCGAAAAGATAACCACCTAAGTAAGGCATTTAATAATTAGAAATACATTTAAAAACTGAAGAGTAGAAAACAATACGATAAAGGTCGATGTCGTAAACATTAAACAAATCAAAGCATAACCGACAATAATCATAAACTAAAGTAATATGCAGATAAAACCTAGGCGACCACAAATAGCTAAATCCTCCTATCACCGAAGTAATAAGAGCAAACAAAGCGTAGCCACTAAACGTGGTACCAAAACAAAGGATCAGAACCGTAGCCATAAAAATGGGACCGGCAAATCAAAAGTATCCGAACCGTAGCCATACAAATGGGACCGGCAGATAATTACCGTTGCCATGGTCGGTACAAACAGAATCCAAGCTGCAGCTGGCAAACAAAATAAAGACCCCAAGCCGGATGATCAGTCCGACAAGGTGACCTAAGCCTAGTGGTGCCTTTAGTTTTCAAAACTCGAACGGATACAAATCTAACAGAGTACTAATCCCTTTGGCTCAGGGGCTCGCACCACATAGCTCTGGCCCCGTCTTGCCTCGGGGTTTGTTTTCAAAATACTAATCTTAACAAATAATGGTCTCATCGAAGAAATCCCGAGTGTGACAACATACTCCAAATCTCTTTTCAAATCGAATCGGAGAAAACATACGAATAACTCGGGTAAACCGTTCAAATACGCATCAAGGTGATTTGTATAAAATCATACGGTCAATCCTTTCGAACGTGGAAAGCCACATGATTTTATAACAAATCATCGATGCTATTTGAATTAGTTCACCAAAGAATGCAAATACGAAATACAAATACAAATACATGATCTGACTTGAAATGGAATGGATAGTGGAGAATGACCTAATGACCTACCAAGGAACCATCTCAATGCACATTTAACCTTTAAACATTAATTAATAAAAAGTGCGTTTGATGCCAATGAAAATCCATAATATTTAAATGATAAAGTGCGCATCAAGACCCGAACGGTTCCCAGGTAATTTCACATGCACTCATTCTCACATCATTCCCATTTCACAAATTTCCGAGCATCACAAACAAATCCCAAATGACAGTCCAAAACTACTCTTAAATGGCCCACAAAACGAGTTCTCAAAACAGCCAAAAACTGATCTTAAGATGGCCCATAAAACTGATTTTTAAACATCCAAAGACTGAACCTTAACCAAGCCCATGAAACAGGTTTAAAAACAGTCCAAAACAAATCCTTTAATGGACAAGAAACAAGTTCTTAAAACAAACCCAAGACTAAACCTGAACCAGGCCCACAAACAGAATTTAAAACAGCCCAAAACATAACCTTAATGGCCTACTAAATGATTCTTAAAACAACCCAAAACTGAACTTGAATTGCCCACAAAATAAGTTTTAAAACAGTCCACAACTGATCTTAAAAACGACCCAAAACTGATTTGAATCAGGCCCACAAACTGATTTTTAAACAGCCCAAAAACTGATTTTAATCAAGCCACAAACAGATTTTTAAACAGCCCAAACTGATTTAATCAAGCCCACAAACAGATTTTTAAACAGCCCAAAACTGACTTGAACAGGCCCAAAAACTGACTTGTAGAAAGCCCAAGGAAGCCCCACAAACTGGCCCACAAATTCCCCCAAAACAGGCCCAGACCCGAGCCCAGACCGAGCTGGGCTCGCTCGAGCGGACCCAGGCCCGCTCGAGCGGTGGGTCGCTCGAGCGGACCCAGACAGTGCCTGGTCCGCTCGAGCGACCCACTGGGTCGCTCGAGCGGACTGGGCCTGCCCAGTCCAGCCCGAGTCTTCTTCTTGCATTTTTTTCTTGATTTTTCTTTGATTCCTTTGATTCCTTTCTTTCATACTAATTTCCATAAATTGTTGGGCCCTTCCTTGACCTTCCAAACTCATCAAACACCATCCATAAACCTATCAAATTGATCAAACACAAGCTTTTTTTTTCAAAGATCAAAGTTTTTCCCAAACTTAGAACACAACACCATTAATACAAAGAAATCAAATTATCAAAGTGACTAAAATGAAACCAAACTCCCAATACATCATAAGAAAATAGCATATGTGGAAATTAACATACATTAGTTGTGAATCCATAAATCACAAAGGGTTAGAACATAATGAAGAAAAGCCATGACATGAAATCAAATAAGACACATCATCATACTAGTTGTAGAATTCACTTGCCTTGAGTCAAGAGAAGATGAAAGATACTCTATGAAAGTCCTCTAATGGCCTCAAGCTCCAAAATCATGAAATCCCCAAAATGGCTCAAGAAGAAACCCTAGAAATCCATCCATTTCCGAAATTCCATGAAAACCCATAACAAATGGGATTAAAACACTCCAAATGAGAAGGAAAACAAAGATTTAAAGAAATGAAAACCATTGCTAACCTTGAGAAGTCCTAACAAAGAAGAGAGGCTTGGATGAGGGGTCTTCTCTAGCTCAATCATCTCAAAAATGGTGTCTAGGGGAAGCTAGGAAGATGGGGAAGAAGAAGAGGAGCTCAAATCTCCATTTAGCATCAAGGGAGGAGGGATACATGAGGAGAGAGAGAAAGGGCTGGGAGAGAAAACCCTAGCCCAGAAAAGTTGCTGGGATCGAATGAAGAGAAGAAGAGAGGGGTTCCCCTCTTATAGAATGGGTCTTGTGGGCCCCGGTCTTCATCAAGCTAAAAGTGGTATAAGCGGGCCCCGGATGAAAACGACGAAGAAGACAAAAACGATCGGCGAAATATCTACTTTCCAAAAAGTGTATTTTCCCCAATTTCTGAAATTTTCGAAATTCATGGACAGATTTAGGGTGAAAAGTCAGTTTTGCCCTTTTTCTCGAAAAACGCATTTTCTGCTCATCAAATCAAAATGGTTAAAATATGAAAGTTGTTAAACTTCATCAAATGAGTCGAAATACACCAAATCCAGAGTTTTTTTGAAACCCGAAGTAATTTCCCATAAAAATGCAAATCCTAAGGACCGGGTCAAACTAAAGTCAACGGTCTACAAAATCTCCAAGGCAAGGAAAAAATCCGGTCAAATTCAAATACGCGGTCAAACTAAATCAAATCTCGCTTAAAAAGTTAAACCACGATTAAAACAATGCTAAACAAAAGGACTGGGGTCGGGATCTTACACCGTCAAAAGCAAAAGAAAAGAAGATCATCTCGAAAACCTTCGAGAAGTCTTCCTCCGGCTTCGCAAACACAAACTGCGAATGAATCCATTGAAATGCTTCTTCGGCGTCTCGTCGGGTAAGTTCCTCGGATTCTTAGTTCGAAAAGCTGGAATAGAGCTTGACCCCATAAAAGTCAAAGCCATTCTAGAAATGCCCTCTCCAAGAACCTTGAGAGAACTCAAAGGGCTTCAAGGGAGATTAGCCTACATCAGACGGTTCATCTCCAATCTTTCGGGGAAATGCCGTCCATTCTCCCGGTTGATGAAAAAAGGTGTAAACTTTGTCTGGGATGCTGACTGTGAAGCTGCTTTCCAAGACATCAAGTCATACCTGACAAAACCTCCAGTGTTAGCTGCTCCTACCACTGGAAAACCATTCATCTTGTACACAAGAGCCCTTGATCACACTCTGGGAGCTCTGCTTGCGCAAGAAAATGATCAAAGAAAAGAAGCTGCTCTATATTACCTCAGCCGCATGCTAGTAGGTGCAGAGCATCGCTACTCTCCAGTCGAAAAAGAATGTCTTGCAGTGATGTTCGCCGTACAAAAGCTGCGTCACTACTTGCTTTCCAACACAGTCTACCTGGTCTCGAGGGTCAACCTCTTGAAGGTCCTTGTCACAAAGGCAGGTTCTCTCAATGCTCGACTGGCAAAATGGTCCATCCTTCTGTCACAATTTGATATTAGGTATGTACCACAAAAAGCAATCAAAGGGCAAGCTCTAGCGGACTTCCTCGCAGAGCATCCATTGCCTAAAGATTCTCCACTCAGAGATGATCTCCCAGACGAAACCAGTCTACAATGTGGAGACTTTCTCACAAAGTGCCTCCTGGGACATGTACTTTGACGGTGCAACCAGGACAAATGAAAAAAGACAGCTGATCTCGGGAGTTGGCATCCTCTTTGTTAGCCCCGACAAATACATGATTCCACACGCTTTCTCGCTACTGGAACCATGCACAAACAATGCAGCTGAATATCAAGCTCTGATCTTAGGATTGGAACTCGCCATCGAATCCGGTATCACCATGCTGGAAGTCTTTGGAGACTCTCAACTGATCGTCAACCAGATGAATCAGAAATTTGAAGTCAGGAAGCCAGATTTGTTGCCCTACTACAACAAGGCACAATCACTTCTGCAAAAGTTTGACATCTGTCACATCACCCACATTCGTAGAGGTGAAAACATACGTGCAGATGCCCTAGCCGGACTTGCCGCATCCATGGCAATCCAGGAAGGGGAAAACATGCAAATCACAGTGTGTGAAAGGAGAATCCTTCCTCCTCTTAACACACACCAAGCAGTTGCTGAATGCCACCAAGTGGTCGGAAGTCGGATTTCAATCCTTCAAACTTCAATTGGCGACTGGAGGGATCCGTTCATTGATTACATTATGTTCGGAATCCTACCTGAAGATCCAAAAGAACGGGTAAGCATCCAAAGGCGAACCCCAAGCTTCCATTTGGATATTCCTTCAAAAATCCTTTACAGGAAATCCTTCAACGGAGTACTTCTACGCTGCTTGTCACAACAAGAGGCTGAAGAAACACTCAAAGAAATTCATGCTGGTCTTTGTGGAGCTCATCAGGCTGGACCTAAGCTCTATGATCAGATAAAAGGTTAGGATATTACTGGCCTACCATGGTAGCTGACGCAATGCAATTTGCTAAGCGCTGCCAACAATGCCAAGTTCATGGAGATTACATTCACATGCCTCCAGAATGGCTACATCCTACAGCGATCTCATGGCCTTTCGAAGCCTGGGGTATGGACATCATAGGTCCTATTTCTCCCCCTTCAAGCAAAGGTCATCGCTTCATCTTCGCCGCTACGGATTATTTCTCCAAGTGGTCAGAAGCATTTGCGTTTAACGAAATGAAGACCTCATCAGTCCTTCAGTTCCTGCGCACCAACATCATTTGTCGTTTCGGTATACCCAAAAGATTCGTCCATGAAAACGGACCACAGTTCCGGGATCATCGATTCTATAGGTTCTGCGACAAATACAAAATCCAAAGCTGTCCTTCGACTCCATACAATCCGGCAGCAAACGGGTTAGCAGAAGCTTTCAACAAGACACTCTGCAAAATCCTCAAAAAAATGGTCTCTAGTCACAAAAGAGACTGGAGCGACAAAATGTCTGAAGCTTTGTGGGCCTATCGAACCACCGTTCGAGGACCAACCCATAGCACACCATTCTCCTTGGTCTATGGATGTGAAGCTGTCGTGCCCTTGGAAGTACAAATTCTTTCCTTGAGGGTATCCTTGCAAAATGACATGACTCAAGAAAGCAATGTCAAATTGCGGCTCCATGAGCTGGACAATCTCGATGAGAGACGGCTCGAAGCTCAACAAAGCATTGAACTTTACCAAGCACGTTATGGCAGGATCTTTCGATAAAAAGGTCAGGCAACGCGCCTACAAAAAGAATGACTTGGTTCTTGCGGTAAAAAGACCAATGGTCTTCGCTCACAAGTCCAAAGGCAAATTTGAGCCGAAATGGGAGGGACCCTACGTCATCGACAAAGTTTTCTCCAATGGCGCATACGCACTCCTAAACATGGAAGGTGACAGATGTATGCTGCCCATCAATGGCAAGTTCTTAAAGCGGTACTACCCTTGAAGACTTACCCAACTGGGTAAGAGCAATGCCTGTATGGCCAAAACCGGTTTCCAGGTACACGCTCGCTAAACCCACCCTTTTTTAGAATTTTCATATCAAATGTTGAAATTTCTAGAAATCTAAAACAATGCTTACTTTCATCGTTTCATTGTTCAAAAAAATATATATCCAAGTTTAGGAACCTTTCCCTAACTTGACCAAAATTTTCAACCTTTGAACCCAAAATTCATGGTTTGAAACAAAATCCGGATTCAGGGATTTCCACCCTAGTCCACCCTGCCTTTTACCGCCAAAATGGTTTTAGGTCAAAATTTATGACCCTCGTGTCTTTAAACAAAAAAAAAATGGTTTTTCAAAAAACCCGCGAGGAAGCGACGCTTAGTCGATACTCGCACAAATCGGAAGCAAACGAACCACGTTCGACACTTCCAAAATCGCAGGGAAGCGACATTTCGTCGATACTTGCAAAATCCAAAACTGTGGAGACGCAACATTTCAGTTGATATCCATAACCCAAAGGTTCGAGAAAACCACAAATTTCAAAAATCGTGGGGAAATGACATCAAGTCAGTACCCGCAAAACCAAAAATTTTGAAAAGCAAGGATGCGACATTCCATCGATACTTGCACCCAAATCCGCGAGGATGCGACATTCCATCGATACTCGCAACCGAATGAGCAAGGATGCGACATTCCATCGATACTTACAAGAACATTCAGCAGGGAGGCGACTTTTAGTCGATACTTGCATTTTTTTTAAAATCAAAACAGGCTATAAATGCCACAAACAGGCTATAAATGCCACAAACCGGCTATAAATGCCATCAAAACAGGCTATAAATGCCACAAACCGGCTATCAATGCCATCAAAACAAAACCGGCTATCAATGCCACAAACAAAAAAAAAAAAACTTGGATTTCAAAAAAAAAACCGGCTATCAATGCCACCAAAACAAAACAGGCTAACAATGCCACCAAAAACCGGCTATAGATGCCACAAAACAAACCGGCTATCAATGCCACCAAAATTGGCTATAGATGCCACAAAAAAAAACACGGCTATCAATGCCACAAAAAAAAAAAAGCTGGCTCTCATGCCAAAATTGGCTTCCATGCCACAAACAAAAACCTGGTTTTCATGCCAAAACAATCACTTGACAAAAGATTTTCACAAAATGACAACCTTTTGATCAAATCCCATTTAGCAATTACTTTTATCACAAAAAGATTGAAGTGAGCGTAGGGATAACAAAAAAAGAGCATCCCATTTAGCAATTACTTTTATCACAAAAAGATTCAAGTGAGCGTAGGGATAACAAAAAAAAGAGCATCCCATTTAGCAATTACTTTTATCACAAAAAGATTCAAGTGAGCGTAGGGATAACAAAAAAAAAAGAAAAGAGTACCAAAAAAAATACATGTGGTACCAAAAAAAAAGAAAGTGTTCACAAGCACTACAAAAAAATAAGTACCAAAAAAATACAAGTGGTACCAAAAAATATATATATATAATATACAGGAGCTCAATCAAAAATGGTCTCCAGCCAAGAGTTCAGCTCCCCAAGCAAACTTTTAGCCTCATCCGTCAAGGATTCCAAGGCACGCTTCTTCAGGAACCTGCCATGAGATGCTGGAGTGGGCTGTACCCCTTCTTTCACACCAGGAAGCTTACCTCGAGCAGTTTGCCATCGTTCCTCCTCATCAGACTTCCTTTTGAGAACCCGTTCGGCATCTGCAACCTGGTGAATCAGAGCACTCTCCCTGTCGCGAGCCTCTATTATGGCAGTCCACTTGGCAGCGACTTGTGCCTGCAAATGCTCAAGACGTTTCCTGGCCTCATCGACCTCCCTGTCAAGGATGTTAAGGTCATGCGTCAGCCTGATGATGGCTAGCTCTTCTAAGTTCCTCTTTCGGACTGCCTGCTTCTTGCTTTCTGTAGCCTCATCCAGGTCAGACTTAGCCTTATCAGCAGGGTCCAGGAACATCTCCTTGAAGAACTGGTCATCAGCCAAACTCACGGTCTCAAACCACTTGTCACCCAGTGCAATGATCCTATCAACGATCGCCCTGGCACCTGTGACATCCGTACCAGCTTCTTCAGCATCACTGAGAATCTCCTGCACATGCTGGATCATGCCAAATCCGGCTTCCAAGTGCCCAGAAAAGAGAGTCTCAATCCAAGAGCTCAGAACTCGCACCACCACCTTCTTCGCAAAAAGAAGGGATGGCCCAGCTGAAGATTCGCCCAACTCCGTTGGTCGGCTACTCATATCATCATCTGTTGAAAGAGTAACAAAAGAACTCTTTCCAGCTGAAGCTGCTCCTGCTCGGGAAGGAATCTCAGCGCGAGGAATCTCCTCAATATTGTCAGAGCTGGTCCCAGGAATCTCTACCTCTGGATCAACCTCTGGCATCTCTTGCTCTGGAAGCGACGGATCCTCCTCTGCCACTTCAAAACCTGCAAAGGAAACACAAAAAGGTATGAATATGACCCTGTTTGAAAATCATTATCAGAGTTATAACTACAAAATACCTTCTTCGACGACTGGCGGAACACTTTCTTCCTCCATGAACTCATCGAAAGCATCATCAACATTTGCGTCCATCGATGGTTCAAAGTCATCAGAACCCTGTGGCAAGTCAGCTGAAAAAAAAATATAATGTGTTAGCAAGCTAAGTCACAAACTCAAAAAAAAAAGAGAGCAAAAGAAGTCGTACCAATTGGAGATTCTGGATTTACTCCAGAGTCCCTCGGTTCTTCTTCAGGTGCCTCAACAGGATCCATCACCACCTCATCGGTTGGGACCTGAGGCATCACCAAGTCTTCCTCTGCTAAAAAAAAAAGAAGAAAAGCAGAAACAAGAAGCAAATCATAACATGGAAAAAATCCCATGAAAAGAAATGGAAAGAGAAAAGGAAGAATCATACCTTCACCAACGGTCTCTTCTTCTCGGCTTCTCTTCTCTGGAGGCTCGTCAGCATCCACTGGCACATCCTCATTGATAGTAAGAGGAACTTCCAAGTCAGGAGAATCCTCATGCTGCCCCTTGCTGCGATGATGACTCCTCCTCCTCTTACCTCTGCGGGCTCGCTTCTTAGAGGAACCTGCCCCGCTGTCAGAGTCAGGTTTGCCACTCGACTACTCACTGGATGGTCTGCTCTTGCCAGTAGACTCCACGGAAGCTTGCCTCTGTGCCGCCTGCATCCAAGCACCAAGTTCGGCTTCCTCCTGTTCTAGCTACTCCAAAGCCTCGTCAGGTATTTCTCGAACAGCTTCAGAACCGATGACGCCCTGGTCACCGAGGAAAGCCTATCTTGTGCTTCTCTCCAGAAAGGAAGGCCCAAACTTCCTCTCGCCGGATGCCATCCGACTTTCCAAGGCCCTTTCCAGATGCCAGCTTCACATCAAGCTCCTTCTTGGAAAGCCCCCGATATGCCGAAAAGCTCTCCGCGAACCACTTCGCAAAGCCGGCAGTACGGGAAGTCAGCAACACAGGATAAGAAATCATAGCTGTAGTGTCTTCAGCACTATAGAAAGCCCATGCATTTCTCCCGTCCTGTAAGCCTCCAAAGCGCTTCACCATGCTTGAAGGCGCTCCAACAACGCCTTGAGAAAAGCCAAGCTGCAAAGCAAAGCGAGAGGGTACATACGGCTGGATGTCGACGAAAAGATGTCTAAGGTACACCATCGTGCCGACACGTATGCTGAAAAGCCACTCTCTCTCTGCATTTGTCAAGGAATAATGCCTTCCCGACCCCGCCCTGGTAGAGTCTCGGGAGGCACCAAAATCAAAAGCCTTCTTCCGCAACTCCGGAGAAAGCTTTACTGAAGATTGCCCCATCTCGACGTCCCTGAACCGTCGGATCCTCATACGGGCAAACAAAAGTGATTCGGACACGGCTTTGCCCTTAGCCAGTCGAATCATCAGAGGATCATCATCCTGTGCAGCACCCAGCCGATGGAAGCCAGGACAGTGGTATACATACCACGAATAAAAGATATGGGCTGAAAATACCCTATTCATGGGAAGCCCAAGCCGAACCAGAAAAGCAGCAGCCTGCAGTTCGGTACACAGGTAGGAGTAAAGAGCTGGCACCAAAGCAAGCTGCTCTCCAAACGCCATCTGACAAGCCGGGAAAATACAATGCGGCCTGATGTGCGTTCCATCTCCTCCAGCAAATACAGCCTCACCAAGCCAATAAGTGAGGTAAACAGCGAGATCTCTCCGCAGTGCAATGTCAGGACATATGGCGTTTGTACTTGCACAGAAATCTCTCAACTCTTCTTGCATGGCCAAGATCTTCTTTGGATCCTGAGCTCCAGCTTCCTGGGTCACGCTATCAGAAGACTCCCTACTATCAAAAAAGTTGGGGAATGAAGAGCTAAAACTCTTCCAACTGCTGGATCTAACTTTCAAACCCCCCTTCTCCTTCAAAAAATCATAGAAGGCGACAAGCTGAAAGTATAGAAGCCTGAACTCCTCAGACTGCCCCTCGAGGACGCTGTCAATCGGCATAAACTCCTCATAGAGCTTGCCGAGGATGGGCAATCCAGTAATGGCGCTCAGCTCCTTCAAAGAAAAACCAATCTCACCATTCGTCACAACGAAGGTATTGGTTTGTGGGAGAAATGACTCCAGCATAGCCATGAAGGCCTCGTCGGAAAAGATCACGGTCTCCCTAAAAGGCGCGGACCGCATCAAAAATCCCGGCTTCCTTCAAAACGGCGCCACCAATCAGCAGGACGCGATCAGTCCACGACTTCCACTCGGAGTCAGCATTGAAACGACCTCGAAGTCGAAAAGGCTTGATCCAATTGCTGCCGTCACCGCTGAAAATACCAAGGCCCACCGGTCTCAAATCGACCGACGGATAATCAGAGCCCTGGTAGCCGCTGGAGGGCATCAACAAGTCCATGTCAACAGGCGACCTCTCCGTATATCCAGGAGAACCGCCAACAAAAACCCCGGTCTTGATTACATTTGTCCTTCTCACCCAACTTGGAGGATCTTCCCTCTTAGGGCACGTGGGGGCAAGGCTCAGAATCGAGACGGTGCGATCAAACGTCGACCGGGTAGCAACAGTCTTCTTCTCACCATCTGCTGTGAAGGAAAACTGAAAACATCTCCTCTGGTATGTCATGTCATCAGGGACTGCATCACCAAAGAAGAAGGTAGGCTTGGGCAAAACGCTCTGATCTTCCATCACCCATGGACGACTGCTTACCATGATCTTATAGAATTCCTCTCCCTTGAGAGTGATCAGTCGCTGCCTCATCTCATCTCTGTTGAGGGAGTCACACTCTTCCAGATTCCTCTCAACATACTGGACCTTCTCAAAAGCCTGCTGAACGGCCGGATTAGAAGATCTAGAAGATCGACGAGGTACGCTTGTAGCAAGCTCTTTACCCTTGTTCGCTCTGGAGGAACCACCTGAAAAGGATGGAAAAGAAAAAGATCAAACATCAAAATGACAGAATGTCGCTAAAAAAAAATCTGGCGAAATTTTGACATGAATACGGGGCAATTCCGAAGAAAAGGAACTATCCCGAAAGAAATAGAAAGCTTGAAGATAGGCTCAACATCGCTGCGAGCTCCGAAACTCCAAACTTTCGAAACCTCAAAGTCTCCGCAAAATCAGGAAGGGCTCAACATCACTGCGAGCTCCAAGTTCCCAAATTTGCAAAAACTTTCAGGTATGCTATCACATCATGCTACAAATTTAATTTACAAATTAAAGGCATGCATGAACATCTTGGTTTGCGAGAAAAAAATGCATTATCATGATGAGCAAAAAAAAAAAAAAAGAAGAAAAGAAACTTTCTCTAAAAAAAAAAAGGGGAAAGAAAACAAAAAAGAAAAGAAAAGAAACTTTCTCTAAAAAAAAAAGAGGGGAAAGAAAACAAAAAAAGAAAGAAAAGAAACTCTCTCAAAAAAAAAAGGGGAGGAAAAAAAAAAAAAAAGAAGAAAAAAAAATGAGGGCTGGCCCACAGGCCACGTGGCCGTACGGCCAGATCCGTACGGATCTGTCCGTACGGCCCACACAAAAAAAAAAAACATGAAAAAAAAAAAGAAAAGAAAGCAAAAAAAAAAACGTGTGAAAAAAAAAGGGGAAGCAAACACGTGGAAAAGAAAAAAAAGAAGAAAAGAAAAGAAAGAAACAAAAAAAAAAGAAAGAACTTTATTTTTTCCTACAATGGAGTTTTCTTAAAAAAAAAAAAAAAAGGAGAACTTACTTGAAGCCATTGATGGAGAAGAAGAAGAAAACTCTTGAAGATCTTGAAGAAGAAAAGCTCTTGGTCTTGAAGCCCTCTTGAGATTATTGCAAAAGAAAGTAATAAGAGCAAGAGATCCAACCTTTTCCTTGCTTTTATAGAGGAGAGCAAACCAAAGAAGGAAAGAAGAAAGAGGTAAGTGTTACTAATTAGTAACCTTACCAAAAGAAAGAGATTAGAAAGATTCTTTCCCAAAAGAAAGATATCTTGAAGGATTTTCTCCCAAAAAGAAATCAATGAGAGATTTTCTCCTAAAAGATATAATCTATGACGGATTCTTTCCCAAAAGAAAGATATCTTGAGATATTCTATCCCAAAAATAAAGGGATCATGAGAGATTCTCTCCAAGTAAAGATATTCTTGGATATTCTCTATCCAAATGAGATATTTTTGGATATTCTTTACAAAAATGACACCATATGAGATCTAAGCTATTTCAAAAGCTTAAGGTCCCATGGGTTAGCCCATATGAGCCAGGTTTGACCACCTAGGCACACACAAAAAAAAAAAAAAAAAAATTTGGGCTTTTAGTCAAAGAGAAATCCCTCTTACCAAGAGCATACAAAAATGGTTCCATGCCTCTTTTGAGTTGATTGGACCATACAAAAGAAAATTCCAAGCCCCATGAGCTTCCAAAAATCAAACCATCAAGCCTCATCTACCAAATTGAGCCAAATTCTTGAAATTGACATTCCATCAAACCAAATCCTGGTCCCCTAACTTGCCACATACAGCCTGTTAGGTCAGAAGACCAAAACCAAAAACCAAAACCTGATCCCCTAACTTGCCACATACAGCCTGTTAGGTCACAAGGTCAAAACCAAAATTGATCCCCCAACATTCCACATACAGCTTGTTGGGTCACACGATCAAAACCAAACCCGACCCCCTAACCTGCCACATATAGCCTGTTAGGTCACAAGGTCAAAACCCAAATCCACATCCCTGATGTCATCTTCAAAACTTTGCCTCGAGATGGTACGTGATCCCTTTCACTACCATAAAATCCCCCCGGAAGCTCGAAAGGCTACAAATACCAAAAAGAAAGACTGCTCAAAGACTCTTGGTCAAGCCACAGGCTCTCCTTCAAAAATCTCTTCGAGGCACATCGACTACAAAAGTTAAGCAACTCGCCGCTGTACCTCGAGGGGGCATTTGTTGACACCAAAAATGTCACTTTGCCTTTTCAAGATCCAAAGAGCTACATGAAGTCGCAACCTGCCATAAATAGGCAATGCTGCTTCCAAAAATCAAATCTTGTCAGAATCAAACAAAAACTGCAAGATTCTTCCAGACAGCCAAAAGAGGAGTACACAAGAAGTTTCAGGCCATTTCAAAATCATTTGGCCTAACTTCTCTTCTCCGACAGCCAAATCAGACCTCTCGGCGGCAAAGCTCTCCGGGACCATGGTTTCCAAGACAGAGCCTATGGATCATCTTAAAATGACTCCAATAGGTTCCCTATCAAATTTCAAGTCAATCGGACATCGATTGACCGCACATCAAACCGCGACATCTTCATCGCGACAAAAAGCAAGTCTACAGGTGATAGGACCCCAAACGGCTTCAAAACTCAAACAAAAGCCTATGGTTGGTCTTATTTATTGCTCAGGAGGCTTCACACAAAATTTCAGGTCATTCCGACATCGTTTGGCCCAGTTTCAGCTTCTGACGGAAAATCGGCATCTCTGCGCGACAAAGTCTTCGGCTTTCTCAGGAAATTGGAAACTTTGCAAAATAAAATGCAAGGATTCTCATCAGGTTTCCTACAAAGAAATCAGGCCAATAAATTGTCAAAATGTCAAGGAAAAGTACAGAAGAAAAAAGAATCGAAAAAAAGCAAAAACGGACGCAAAACGGGACACGAAAGGGGGAAAACCCCCCCAGGGTCGCAGACCCCTGCGACCCTGGGCCAGGGTCGCCGGCGACCTTGGAACCCGGGGTCGCCGGGAAAGCCCCGGAAACCCCGGTTTTCGCCGTTTTTTTCGCGATTCGAGGAGCCCAGCCTCTGGTACTTTCCAAAATTCATGCTTTTGAGACACCAAGTCCTCTGACATCCGTCCAAAACACGGGTAAATCATCAAGAGTATCGAAGACAATATTGATCGCCACCCGGTCAACCAAAAAAAGTGTGCTTTCTACCCGACCGATCGAGAAATCGACAGGACAGATGGCACCGACCCGCTGTTGGCAACAAACACCTGAAATTACATGATCATCTGATGTCGATCTACATGAAGATCCATCGATGATCATCAACAGAAGAATCTCAAAAGACGTGGCACGGCCCGCGACTCTTCAGCTGCTCGGCGACCACTTAATGCGATTAATTGACTAGCTTTATTACAGTCATTAATCCATTTCTTTGGACGGCCCAATCAGAAGCAAGCATTCGGGAGTTACAAGTCAAGAGATTCATGGCATTTAACCCATGAAACTCCTCCCATCATGGCGATTAAAGGCGATTAAATGCCCTCAATCTCCTCCGGCCAATCAGAAGCCAAGAAAAAGGAGTTACAAAATAAACAATTCAATTTTGTAACTCCTCCCATTATGCGGCTTAATGACAATAAAAGCCCATAAACCCACCTAAAAGGCTACCTAAAAGCCTATAAATAGGAGGGCTCTCCAAGAAGAAGACACACAACGAACATCAGAAACATCAGAGAAAAAAGCACAGACAGCAGACAGAAATCCAGAGAAAGGAAAAAGAGAGAAAACTCTACGGAAATTCTACACCGGCCACCGCAACAAGGTGACAAAAGTCCCTTGGGGGGTACCCCCCCCCCCCCAAGGTCCTTGCCTTCTCCTCCTGCCTCCAATGGCTTAGATATGGCTTTTCAGCCCGTCTACTCGGCTTTTTATTGGACATAGGACCTTCCTTTGGTCTTTGTCCTCTAAAAACCCGAGGTTATAGCCAAGCCAAGCGAATCGATAGCATCCTCTGTTCTCATCTGCATGGATGATGGCGAAGCCCACATATGGCTTGCGACTGTCAATCTAAACGAGTCCCCCACAATCTCCTGAGAAGTTAGATCCTCCTTTTCTTGCTTTTCATTGTAGTTTGTATTTTTTTAAAAGAGACAAAAATCACAATTCTTGTCTTTCATTGTTGATAAGGATTGTAAATCGACTATAAACGCCAAAATCGGCTATAAACGCCAAAATCGGCTATAAATGCCAAAAAAATCGCCTTTCACGGCAAATCAAGAAAATGTCTCTTTTCTTAAATATATGTGCAATGGAAAACTTGAAAGAAGTTGATTTCCTTTTTACTTGCGAAGGTTGATCTCCGGATCACCACTTGCAATTCCAAGTAAAAATAGAAAATCTGGCACACCCACAAAAAAAGAAATGTTGATGCACGCCCCCCTTTGCCCCCCGGTTACGAAAGGGTCGGAACCAAACGGACTCCCACGTCCGCCGACCTCGGTAGGAACCCCGGGCATTCCGGGAGCGCGGTCCATCAAACCCACCCCTCAGCAACATGAGCCCACCTTGAGAAGTATGAGTGAACCGCATCATGTTTGTGTGTTATGCGATAGTTGTGAGCACGCGGTTGAGAGTTGCCCTAGTCTGCCATTTGTCAAGGCCGAGCAAGCAAATACGCTGAATTCCTATGGAAACTTTCGGAAACCAAATGTTAACACTTTCAGTCAGACCTACCACCCAGACAATAGGTTCCACCCCAATTTTTTGTATCGTCAATCCGAGACTATTCAGTCCCACGGAGGTCAACCAGGATTCCAGCCGCAGTATCCTAGGCAGCAATTCCAGCAACCTGCTCAAAATAATCATCCCATTGTTCCTCATCCTCAGCAGCCCACACAATATAATCAATTTCACCAACAACATCAGCTCCAACCACAGAACCAGTGTAGGGCACTAGTCCCAGATCAGATCCCTAAAAACTCTGCACCAGCACAAGCCCCTCAGCAATCCTCTCATCTGGAGAACCTGTTATCCAAATTCATTCAAATCCAAGAGCAGACTAACCAGGCCCAGAACCAGTCCATTGCAAAACTAGAGGCCCAATTAGGTCAGCTCACCTTACAGTTGTCTGAGAGAGAAAATGGCCATTTTCCGAGCCAAAACATTCCTAATCCGAAAGGACGGTCCAATCAGCCCAGAGGCCAGTGTTTGGTAGAGAGTAATGAGCATGTGAAGGCAATCCATACTCTGAGATCAGGAAAGACTGTTGACAATAAAGTTGAGAAACCTGAAGAGGATCAAAGAGAGAAGATTTTTTTTAGGAAAACCTGAGAGTTTGAGGAAAATTATCGAACCCGAGAAAGAGAAATTGAAGAAAGATTTGAAAGAGAATGCAGAAAGAGAAAAGGAGAAATAGAGAGAAGAACCCATACCAAGAGGAGAACCACAGAGAGAAAAGATTCAGAAGCCCATTGTAGTTGAACCATCATCTTTAGAAGTGGTACCTAGAGCACCATTTCCACACCGATTGAAGGAGACCAGGAAGAAGGATCACTTTGAGGGAATCTTATAAGTTTTCAAAAATGTCCAGATAAACATACCCCTCCTTGATGCCATAAAGCAAATCCCTTCCTACTCCAAATTTTTGAAAGACCTGACCACTGTCAAGCGGAAAACATCAGTACCCAGAACCGCTGTGATGGCAGCCCCAGCATCAGGCTTGATCCAACAGACCATTGCACCCAAATACAAAGACCCTGGCTGCCCTACCATTACCATTCAGATAGGAGACTCTATCATAGAAAGGTGTCTCCTTGATCTTGGGGTAAGTGTGAATTTACTGCCGTACTCCGTGTACGCGCAGTTGGGCCTGGGAGGACTGAAGAAGACTGATATTACCCTCTGTCTTGCTGATAGGTCAGTCAAGTATCCAAAAGGTGTGGTTGAAGATGTGATCGTAAAAGTTAAGGATTTTTATTTTCCAGCTGATTTTGTGGTTTTGGATACCGAACCAGTGGCAGCCCCCGACCGACATATTCTTGTCATTCTTGGTCGACCGTTCCTTGCAACATCAGATGCAGTGATTAGATGCAGGAACGGGGTTGTAACACTTAGTTTCGGGAACATGAAGTTGGAGTTGAATGTTTTTCGTAACGGACTCCAAACATCAGACCTAGATGATGATGAGGAAGTGAACATGATTGACACATTAATTCATCAAACAGTTCAATCATCATGTTACACAGATTCGCTGGCGGAATATCTGGCTCACTTCAATACCGACATAGACATCGACGGGTCCATATGCGAAGTTAATGCATTATTGGATTCGACCCAGCCGATGGATGTTGGCCAATGGAAGCAGGAAATTGAGCCTATATTTACATCCACCTCTGAATCTATGGTCGCAGAAGAATCAATTATTGTTGAGCCACCCATGTTAGAATTGAAACCATTACCCGAGAATTTAAAGTATGCCTACTTAGGGCCCTCTGCTAGCAACCCAGTAATTATTGCCTCAGACCTTGAGGAAGAGCAGGAAAAAAATTACTGGATGTGTTGAAAGACCATCAGAGTGTCTTAGGTTGGACCATCTCGAACATTAAAGGAATCAGTCCCTCTATAGTTATGCACCAAATTCATCTGGAAGAAGGTGCCAAACCATCTCGTCAACCACAGAGGCGACTGAATCCAGTCCTAAAGGAAGTAGTGAGGGGAGAAGTAATTAAGCTTTTAGATGCTGGCATTATCTACCCGATTTCTGATAGTCAATGGGTGAGTCCTGTCCAAGTAGTACCCAAAAAATCTGGCGTAACCGTTGTCGCCAACAAGGACAATGAACTGGTCCCAACCCGTGTTCAAACAGGTTGGAGAGTCTGTATTGATTACAGAAAATTGAATTCAATGACACGGAAGGACCACTTTCCATTACCCTTCATTGATCAGATGTTGGAAAGATTAGCCGGCCATGCTTTCTATTGCTTCTTGGATGGTTATTCAGGGTATAACCAGATCCATATCTCCCCCGAGGACCAAGAGAAGACAACCTTCACCTGTCCTTTTAGCACATTTGCCTACAGGCGTATGCCATTTGGCCTGTGCAACGCACCTGCGACTTTTCAAAGGTGTATGTTGAGCATTTTCTCGGACATGGTGGAGAGATTTTTGGAAGTCTTCATGGATGACTTTTCTGTTTTTGGCTCAAGTTTTGATAGTTGTCTGCACCACTTGACCCTGGTATTGCAAAGATGTAAGGAAAAGAACCTGGTTTTGAACTGGGAAAAGTGTCATTTTATGGTCAAGTCGGGCATTGTTTTGGGTCATATTGTGTCGAGTAAGGGCATTGAAGTAGATAAAGCCAAGATCGACTTGATTGTGAACCTGCCTCCTCCTAAAACTGTACGAGAGGTGAGAGCCTTTTTGGGCCACGCAGGTTTCTATCGACACTTTATCAAGGACTTTAGCAAAATTGCTCGCTTTCTCTGTGATCTCTTGGCAAAGAATGCCGATTTTGATTTTTCTGCTATATGTTTAGAATCATTTGATCGTTTGAAGTGAGAGTTGACATCTGCACCCATTATCCGTCCTCCTGATTGGACGAAACCTTTTGAATTGATGTGTGATGCTTCCAATTATGCTTTCGGAGCTGTACTGGGACAGAGGATAGACAAATTGCCTCATGTCATCTACTATGCTAGTAGGACCCTTAATGACACACAGCTTAACTATACCACCACTGAAAAGGAATTGTTGGCTGTTGTCTTTCCATTGGATAAGTTCAGATCCTATCTCATAGGGTCAAAAGTCATTGTCTTCACTGATCATGCTGCATTAAAATATTTGTTGAGCAAGAAAGATGCTAAAGCTCGGCTGATCAGGTGGATACTGTTATTGCAAGAATTTGACCTAGAGGTACGGGATAAGAAGGGGTCTGAAAATGTGGTAGCTGATCATGTTTCGCGTTTGATTGTCGATTCCTCTTAAGACCATCCGATTTTAGAAACCTTCCCAGATGAGCAATTGTTGTTTGTTGATAGTAAAACCCCATGGTATGCAGATATAGTTAACTATCTGGTGACCGGAAAAACACCAAGCAATTGGTCAAAAAATGACCAATTCCGCTTCTTGTCTAGAGATAAATACTATTTTTGGGATGATCCTTATTTGTTTAAACAATGCCCTGACCAAATCATTAGGAGGTGTGTACCCGAGATGGACCAGAAGAGCATACTTGAATTCTGTCATGACCATGCTTGTGGGGGACATTTTTCTAGTAAAAAGACAGCAGCAAAGGTGCTGTAATCTGGATTTATTTGGCCTACCCTTTTCAAGGATGCACATGAGCACTGTAGGAACTGTGACCGATGTCAACGATTAGGGAGGATCTCTAAGAGGAGTGAAATGCCCCAACAACCTATCTTGATCGTTGAGTTGTTTGACGTTTGGGGTATAGACTTCATGGGACCATTTCCCATTTCTTTTGGTTATCAGTATATTCTTGTTACTGTTGATTATGTGTCTAAATGGGTAGAGGCCATTTCATGCAAAACCAATGACCAGAAGGTTGTGGTTGAATTTTTGAAAAATCAAGTTTTCGCTCGCATTGGTATACCACACGCAATCATAAGCGACGGTGGTAAGCACTTTTGCAACCGAGTATTTGAAGCTTTAATGGGGAAGTACCACATTACGCACAAAGTTGCCACACCATACCATCCCCAGACTAGCGGGCAAGTAGAAATTTCCAATCGTGAGATCAAGAACATCCTGGAGAATACAGTCAATCCAAATCGAAAAGACTGGTCTTTGCGTTTACACGATGCGCTGTGGGCGTATCGGACTGCCTTCAAGACACCTATCGAAATATCTCCGTACAGGTTGGTCTTCGGCAAGGCATGCCACTTGCCGATTGAGCTAGAACATCGAGCATATTGGGCGATCAAGCGCCTAAACTTTGACTTAGAAAAGGCTGGGGTCCAACGGAAACTGCAGCTTGCTGAACTAGAGGAAATGAGGAATGAATCATATGAATGTGCGAGGAGTTATAAGGCCAGGACTAAAATGTTTCATGATAAGAGAGTTCTAAGAAAAGAGTTCCATCCTGGCCAGAAAGTTTTGCTATATAACTCTAGATTGCACTTATTCCCAGGCAAGCTAAAGTCTCGATGGTCAGGACCCTATATCGTTCAGACAGTCGATTCCCACGGTGCAGTTGAACTTTTGAATCCTAGAGATGGTAACACCTTTCAAGTGAATGGGCAGAGATTGAAAGAGTATCTTGAGTTTGTGGATCCTGAGAATGTTGTTGAGGTAGTCCTTCTTGTGGACCCTGGATAAACTAACCTCATACCATGCTAATTGCGTCTCGCTAAAGACGTTAAACTTAGCGCTTGTTGGGAGGCAACCCAATATACCCGTGTGTCGGCCCCCCATGATGAGAAATTCCAATTTATCTTCCTTGTCCTATTTTATTTTTGTTATGCATAAACATTGGGGACAATATTTAGGATAGGTTTGGGGGTGAGGCACTGCATTTCATGCATTGCATTTTGCATGTACATAAGTTGTTTTGTTTTCCATTTATACCAAAAACCTTAAAAATTTGAAAATTTTTTAAAATCACTACAAATCTGAAAAAAAAATATTTCAAAATCTGTCCATGATTTTGCTTGAAGAGTTGTCATTTGTACAAGTCCTGGGAATTTTTACACATTTAGCCATATGAGTGTAGTCTAAGAGAAGAGCAAATAACTTCTGAAAGACCCGAAAGAATCATTAGTGGAGACTGAAACCCATTGAGCGATTGAGCCTATCTATATCCATTTGGGTGAGGACTCTTCTGCGCTATTCCTGAGTAGAATGAAGAGCTACTCCTAGAGCTTCTTAGTTCAGCACTTCTGATCTCATAAGTGCTATTCCTTGTTCTAATCATAGAGGTGACATCAAAATGCGAATAAACCTTAACTTGTAGCTTATGTTGCATTTTTCCAAACTTAGGGGAAGATGATAGGCATTCTAAAAACCAATGGCCAAATTTTGAACTCACCTATTACAGTTTATACCCTTAGTAGCCCTCTTGAGCCTATTTTACAAGAAACCTTCCTTCATTGTCCCAAGCCTCATCACCCACATATATATAGCCTTTTTGACCTATTGTGTTTTAGAAAGGTAAGGTATATGAAGAAAGGAAGGATTTGACCATTAGTGATGAATACTTCACATGGGCTACCAAAATATAGATGTTCTACAAAGGTATGACAAAGGAATAAAGGAATTTGAAAGTTGAACCAAAGAGAAAAGAGAGAGAGAGAGAGAGAGAGAGAGAGAGAGAAATGAGAACCAAAGGAAAACAAAAGAAAAAGTAAAAGATATGGGAAACCAAATAAAAGCAAGCACAAAAAAAAAAGATAAAGTGGAATAAAGAACACAAAGCAAATGAAAGAAGTGAAGATAGTGGAAAACCTTCTTATGAAGACTTGAAAACCCTTACCTTCTCAAAAACCCTAAGCCACATTTAACCTTATCATACCTATTAACCCTAACCCCATTACAACCTATGAAAGACCTATTGGATCCTAGGAAAGGTTAGGTGCTGAATGAGTGAGAAGTTGAGTGAGCATTTCCACCTTCTATTGGTTATATCTTATTCTTTGAGATCAATCCTTCTATACATAAGCTCCATTCTTCATCAATTATGTGAGTTCTTAGCCTTGTTCATACTCACATACTGAGAGTTAGTCAGTAAAATCTGTGTGCTTCCATTATTGAGAGTATGACCCGTAAGGATGTAGTCAAGGCGAAATGTATTCTGAAGGGGATTAAGGTTGTGTGAGCTTCGACTTGAAGATTGCATGATTATTGGCTAAAGACACACACATACACAGTGGGACTTAAGTATTGACTGGCATATCTTCAAGAGTTGGCTAGTATTCCTAACTTATTATTCATTCTTATTATCTTGCTAAAGACTGTTGGACATCAAAAATATTTTCTTTTCAAAATAAAAAGAATTTTGTGGGGTTTATTCACTGAAAACCCTCACGAGACAAAACTCGTCCACTAGGGGAAACTTAGAGGTTTAAAGGCTTGTTGCACGAGCTAAGTGCAACCGCGATTCCTGCGAAAGTGAGTTAGGATTTTTACCGTGTTTTCTTGCATATAGTTTAGTTTTTCTTTATAGTTTTTGCTTAGGACTAGCAAAATGTAGGTTTGGGGGTGAGATGAGTGTTAAATATTGCATATTTTACCCCTCATTAGTTCGGGTTTTATCAGCATATCATATGCATATCATTTGCTTTACACAGAGATTTTATCATTCTATCACATTAAATGGATTATCAGATTGTCATCCATAAACCCGATTATTTATAGCGCATTTTTATGTAATTTCTCTTGTGTAGGTGGACCCCGCGACTACCCCAGCCTTCCGGCTAATGTCCCAAGGCATCAGTAGTGTTGAAGAATTCCAAAATAAGATGAGAAGAAGTCATTTTCCAACACAAAGGAGAGGTTGGTGTATTGGTTAGAGCTTTGGTTGCTATGAAATAGGTTATGGGTTCAAATCCCAACAATTACATTTTTTTTACATAGAAGATATGTCATCCAACTCTAACCTCTCCACCAATTAAAGCTTGCCATGGCACAAATCCATGTGAAATGATATGAGCCAATCAAAAGCCTCCAAAATGAAGGACTATAAAAAGCAAAAAGCACATATGCTTTTGGAAGGAAAGTTTGTTGCAACCAATCAAATTGAAGCAATCCATGAGAAAGCAAAAGAGCCAATCAAAAGCCTTCAAGGTGAAACCAATCAAATGGAAGCAATCCTTGTGAATGAAAATGAGCCAATCAAATGTCTTCAAAGTTTCTATAAATTGGAATGTTTTTGTAAAGAAAGGGAGATCTTTTTGGCAAGTTAGTCTTTTTGCAATTTTATTTTTCTTTTAGAATGTAATTAAGAGCTTCTTTGTAACTAATCTAGAGAGAGTGTGTGTAATTGAAGATTATTAATGAAGATTTGGAGCACTTTTTTGATGTTTAGTGGCTAAAGCTCTTGGATTAGGCTCTCCTTTTAAAGCTACGTAATGTGATTAGTTCAATTCCATACATATTTTAGTTTAAATTCCCTACTTGTGCCTTAATTGATTAGTTGATTTTAGATCTAGTTGTGCTAATCTCTCTCATTTCTCATGCTCTATCTCTACATTTGATGCTCGGATAATCTCAATTGATGCTTTGTAGTTTGATTAAGTTCTCTCACATAGCATGCTCTAGAGCCCTTATCTTTGATCTTTTGTAGCTTGATTTTGATGATTTATTGTTAGGGTAGTTAGATGATGATCTATGATCTTGGCCTTTGATTTTCTTTTACTTTGATCTTCATTGTTATATCATCCAATCTAATTAGGCAAGAGATTGCTAATTGGATTGTAAATTTGAGAATTGAATTAGAACATGCATTGTTAGAATTAATTACATACTTAGTAGATTTTGGATTGCCTAATCTATTATTCTTATTGTTGTTAATTTAAATCTTTATTTGATTTGTTATTTTCACTTCCAGATTTTTAGATCTACACTTCACACCACTTGTTTTAAAATCGTACACATTTCACACCACATCTTCACTTTAAATCTTCCATTTCCACCACCATTCATCCACTACTTTAGTGTAGTTTGTTAGATTAGCTTAGACCTTGTTAATTTCATATTTTAGATTGTTAATTAATAGTTTACATTGCATAGTTTAGTAGTTTTAATTGTTTACTTCAATTTTCTATATTAGCTATAACTTGGTTCAATTCTCCTTTAATTGGATTCATTGCTTGTTCCATCCTCTCTTTGTTGGATCGATAATTCGGACTCTTTAGTCCTTTACTACTTGACGATACCGTAGTCTTGCAGTTAAAAGTCGCACATTTAAGTGTTGACCAATTGGTTCGCGGGACATCATGCCTCCATGGACTGCTATAGCAAGACCATTACTTTTAGATTGGATAGGATATCCTCCGGAGTGAAATTTCAGGGAGATAAAAGGGTTTCTCCGGCTAAGTTTATTTCAGCTCTTTCTGCAGCTAAATTGTTGAGAACAATATGTGAAGGATTCATTGCATTTATCACAAAGGATGAACATTCCCAAGGGGTGGAGAACATCCCGGTAGTGTGCAAATTTCCCGATGTTTTTCCAGAAGAAATTCCAGGTTTACCACCTGTCTGAGAGGTTGAATTCACAATAGAATTGATGCCAGGGACTGCTCCGATCTCCATTGCTCCTTACAGGATGGCTCCAGCAGAGTTAGGAGAATTAAAATTGCAGTTACAAGAGTTGCTAGAAAAAGGCTTTGTCAGGCCAAGTGTTTCACCATGGGGAGCCCCAGTACTATTTGTCAAGAAGAAGGATAGAAGCTTGAGGATGTGTATAGACTATAGAAAATTGAACCAAGTGACCATCAAGAACAAGTATCATTTGCCAAGGATAGACGAGTTATTTGACCAGTTGCAAGGAGCAAAATTTTTCTCAAAGATAGATTTGAGGTCCGGATATCATCAGTTGAGAGTTAGAGAATCAGACATTCTGAAGACAACTTTCCGGACTAGATACGGGCACTATGAATTTTTGGTGATGCCCTTTGGACTGACGAATGCACCAGCTGTGTTTATGGCCCTTATGAACAAGATCTTCGCACCCTATCTAGATCAGTTCACAGTTGTCTTTTATGATGACATATTAGTGTATTCCAAGTCAAGAGAAGACCATGAGCAGCACTTGAGGACTTCATTGCAATTGCTGAGAGATAATCAATTGTATGCGAAGCTTGGGAAATGCGAGTTTTGGCTAAAGCAAGTCACCTTTCTGGGTCACATCATTTCTAGAGAAGGACTAACAGTTGATCCAGCAAAGATAGAAGCGGTCATCAATTGGGAGAAGCCGAAGAATGTGACTGAGATTAGGAGTTTTCTGGGTTTAGCGGGATACTATAGAAGATTTGTACAAGGACTTTCATCCATTGCAGCACCTTTGACCAAGTTGACCCGAAAGAATGTGCCGCTCGTATGGTCAGAGAAATGTGAAGCCAGTTTTGAGGAATTAAAGAAGAGGTTAACTTCAGCACCTGTCCTCACCTTACCTTCAGGGAGTGGCGGTTTTGTTATCTATACCGATGCGTCAGGTGTAGAACTTGGATGGATGTGTTTTGATGCAAAATGGGAATGTTATAGCATATGGCTCGAGGCAATTGAAAGAACACGAGAAGAAATATGCAACACACGATTTGGAATTGGCATCGATAGTGTTCGCGTTAAAGATGTGGAGGCACAATTTATATGGAGAAAATTTTGAAGTTCATTCGGATCACCGTAGTCTCCAATATTTATTCTCTCCATAAAGAATTAAACATGAGACAAAGAAGATGAATGGAGTACATCAAAGACTATGATTTCCCAATCATCTATCATCCGGGGAAGGTTAACGTAGTGGCTGATGCATTGAGTAGAAAATCAGTTTGCTTGGCCAGTTTGCAAGGGTTTTATAACTTTCAGCAATTTGAAGAGTTGAGGGTGGATTTCCAACCCTTGAAGGAAGGAGTTATGTTGGCAAATATGACAGTGTCTGAGCCCGGCTTCATTCAGAAAATCAAGGACAGTCAGATGCAAGATCCAGACTTGGCTAAAATTGTGGACCACATCTCAGAACACCCAGATTTTCAAATCATGGATGGAGTTTTGTACTTCCTTGGCAGGCTATGTGTTCCAAAGATAGATAATTTGAAGAATGATATTATGGTAGAAGCTCCGAATACGAGGTATTCTATGCAGCCAGGGAGCACGAAGATGTACCAAAATTTGAAGAATCATTTTTGGTGGAATAATATGAAGAGAGAGATAGCAGCCTTCGTATCCAGATGCATGACTTGTCAATTGGCGAAGGCAGAACATCAGAAACCGCCTGGTCTTTTGCAGCCATTAGAAATTCCAGAGTGGAAATGGGAACACTTGACCATGGATTTTGTTTCGGGTCTACCGACTACAAGCAGAGGGAACAATGCTATTTGGACAGAGGGGCAAATTATCTAAGAGATTCATTGGACCGTATGAGATCTTGAGTCGTGTCGGGGAAGTAGCATATAGATTAGCTTTGCCTCCAGAGCTTTCGGGTGTACACAATGTGTTTCACGTGTCAATGCTAAGGAAATATGTCTCAGACCCGTCACACGTGGTTCATCACGAACCGTTAGAAGTTCGAGAAGACACCACCTACATTGAGAAACCGGCAGAGATTATTGACACTAAAGAGCAAGAGCTGAGAAATAGAACAATTCAATGGGTAAAGATTCGTTAGGAGAATCATGGACCAGAAGAGGCCACTTGGGAACTTTGTGATCAGGTCCAGAAGAAATACCCTCAGCTATTTCCAGAGGTTAGTGATCATTTGGAGGACCAAATGAGATTTTTAGGGGTGGAGGATGTCAGACCCTGACCCAGGTTCGGTATATTTAATTATGTTTTAACCTTGATTAGTTGATAAGTAGGGTTAGTGGATGATTAGTTTAATTTTTAAGCTAGATTAGAATGTTTGAATAGCTTTGGGAATTTTCGAGAATCGTTGACTCAGGCTTGACGCGGGCCGGGATGCCCGTGAGTCGTGTGTGAACCTTTCGGGTTTAACCTTGATTTTTGTAAAATCCCAACTTTTATTTATTTTGACTCATTTCACTTATATTATCAACTTTTATGTTTTGACCATTTTAATTTAATGATCAGAAATTGTGTTTTTCGAGAAAAATAGCAAAATTGACCTTTCACACAAAATCTGTACCCAAATTTCAAAAATTGACAAAAATATACTCATTGGAGAGTAGATATTTCGTTGATCGATTTTGTCTTCTTCGTCGTTTTCGTTCGGGACTCGCAAATACCATTTTCAGCTCTATGAAGACTGGGACCCACAAACCCATCTTATAAGAGGATAGTTCTCTTCTCCATTTCATTCTATCTTTTTCCTACAACCTTAGACTCAAGAAGACCCTTATTCATCTCAGCACCTTCTCTCTCTTCTTGAACCCTCATTTCTTGAAGACCAAGGGGAGGATTGATCTCCTAGACTTCTTCCTCATCATTCAAGCTTCTCATAGACACCTTTTTCAAAGGATTTGGACTAGAACAAAGCTCTCTTTCAAGCTTATCTTCTTTGTTTGAGCTCTTCAAGGTTAGCAATGGTTTTCCAATCTTGAAATCTTTGTTTTCCTCATCATTTAGAGTGTTTTCATCACACATGCAAGAGTTTTTCCTTGAGATTTACAAATGATTAATTTTACGGTCCTTCTTGGGAAATTTTTGGGGGTTTTTGTAGATTAAGAGCTTGAGGCCCTAGAGGGTTGTTTGAAGAGTATTTTATCTCTCCTCTTGACATGAGGCAAGTAAAATTTCAGATAATGTGATGGATTGATTAGTTCTATTGCAAGTTTTGGATTTCTTATGCATCTTTCTCTATTGCTATTTACTCTCCTTGATTTATAGAGTGATTACTTTGATATGTTCATGAAACAGTCCCATTTATCCTTGAGTTGTTGTTTTCAATAATGTAAAGATTTTGGATCAAGTATGTTTAGCTAAATGTTGTTTAATGCTTTTGTTTAAATTTGATTTGTTTGAGGGTTTGAATGAATTCATGTGATGGTTCAATGGAGTTGAATGAAGATATGAGGGGCCCAAGTTGTATGGAAGAATGGAGGGAAAGAAAATCAGGAAGAGGAGGAAGAGGAGTGCATTTCTGCACTTTGCGAGCTGGGACAGAGCCCAGTCCGCTCGAGCGAGCCCATGGGCCGCTCCAGCGGACCAGGCGCTGTCTGTTCTGGGCGAGCCAGAAGCTGGCCCGCTCGAGCGACCCATTGGGTCCGCTCGAGCGGACCAGGTTCTGGATGGACCTCGCTCGAGCGGACCCTGGGTCGCTCGAGCGAGCCCAGCCCAGAATCTAGGTCCGTTTTGAGACTTTTCTGGGCCTGTTTCTGGGCTCTTTTCTGGGTAGTTTATAGGCCTCTTTCCAAGCCTGTTTCAGGTCTATTCCAGCCCAATTGTCCCATTTGTCTGAAGCCCATTCAGTCCTCTATTGACGCATGAAAGTCTGGGATGAATACATTGAATTGAATTATTTTGAATCGTGGAATCTAAATGGTAGAAGTGATGGAATTGCTTGATATTAGTATTACCCGGGAATGTAGCAAAGTCCTTATATACACTTTATATCCTGAATTTGTCGGAGATCTTTGGTGGCACCAAATCCCTCTTTTATTACCGACATTAGGAGACTAAGTGTGTATTGAGACAAACCGTGGTAAGCCTTTGAACCATTACATACTGAATTCATTCCAAGTTAGAAAATTTGGTTTGAGCCCGTTTATCGATTTGAATATTTTGAGTGGTTTACCACATTTATCAATATTGATAAGACTACGCATCTTATTTTGCTTGGATTTGTCAGTATGTTGGATATGTATTCGTTCGGAGTAGTTTTCTTATCGATTTTGGAAATATATCTTTATGAATGGATTTGTATCATTTCGAGATTCCAATTTTTGGATTCTAATGGCACCACTAAGCTTAGGTTACCTTGTCGGGCTGATCACCCGGCTTGGGATCTTTAAATCATTTGCCAGTTGCAGCTTGGATTCTGTCTGTACCGACCATGGCAACAGTTTTGTATCCGATCCCACGTGCAGTGGCTACGGTTCTGTTTGATAACGACCTCGTTCGTTCCGGTCCACGAGTAGTGGCTACGGTTTCTGTCTGCTCTTGTTACTTCGGTGACAGGAGAATATAGCTATACGTGGGTTGCCAATATTTTATTCGTGTGATGTTTTATTTTACGGTTCTTGTTTATTTCAACTTATTATAGTCTAGGATTCGTTAATATTTAAGAAGTCAATCTTTTATCTTGTCATTTCTGTTATTTAGGATTTTAATCGTAGTTCTCATTTATTCAATGTTTCACTCTTTCTAACATCCTATTATATGTTATATTTGCTTGCCAGACCGTTGTGTCTGACCCTTTTGTTTGGTGCCAGATGTTAAGCCCCTTGCCCTTGAGGCGCACTACGAGGTGGACCCAGTAGTTCTTGTGGAACGCAAGTGGCAGCCTGACGATGTCGCTTAGACGACGGGTTGACTCCAGAGTTTCAATCACATTTTGGGGTGGATTCTATTTTTTGGGACTTGATTGTAGCCATTGTTGGCTTATTTTTGGGAAATTGTAATTATTGACTAACTTGACTTTTGTACTAAAATTGAAACTAACTTTGGGGCCTATCTATGGAATGTTTCTCATTTTGATACTAGTTTTGAGCGTTCTCATCATATACATATATTATGAATTTTTATGTTTGCTACAATGCTTCCGCGTAATTTATTTGTGTGAATGTTATTATTATTCATTGATGGATCGAATTTCGAGGATCCTTACTGCAGAAACCTGTGGGAAACAAACGTGTACGGGCGGAATTTTCCGACCCGTCGTGCCACGACCCCGGATTAAGGTCTTGTTTAACGGGTCCTCGGTCCGAGGGTGTGACACTGTGCCACTCTAATCATGCATCTCATCCTTTCAAGAATAGTGTGGTTCATTCTCTCTGCTGCACCATTATGCTGTGAAGTACCAGGAACTATTGTTTCATGTCGAATACCATGCTTCGAGCAATAGCCTTTAAACTGGTTGGATGTGTATACACCACCATTATCTTAGTGGAGACATTTCAAGAGCTTTCCTGTTTCTTTTTCAACCATGACATGAAACTGCTGAAATACCTGGAACACCTGATCCTTCGATTTCAACGCATAAACCTAGACTTTCTTGGATGCATCATCAATAAATGTGATAAAAAACTTATTGCCACTCAATGACTCCACCTCCATGGGACCACAAACATCAGAATATACCAAATCCAACACATTAGATTTTATCGTTGATGTTTTAGAGAAAGAAACCCTATGTTGTTTACCAAACAAGCAATAATCACAAGGGTCAAGGGATGTACCTTTGGAGTAATTAATCAAATCTTTTTTTGCCAATAACTGCAGTCCTTTTTCACGCGTATGTCCATGTCTCTTGTGCCACAAATTTTGAGAGGATCTGTCTTCAACAGCATTCAACACACCTTTGCATAGCTTTACATGTGTCTTGTACAGCGTATTTCATGCCTTCCCTTTCGCAAAAATAAGAGACCCTTTAGTGAGTTTTCACCTACCATTTCCGAAGTAACTTTCATAACCTGCACGGTCCAATGAAGTCTCGGAAATAAGATTCAACCGCAGATCAGGAATATGTCGCACATCTTTCAGCGTCATTGTGCAACCAATATCGGTTTGAATGCAGACGTTACCGATCCCAACAATATTCGAATGACTTGTGTTGCTCATCTTCACAATGCCAAAGTCCCCTGCTTTGTACGTCGTGAACGTCTCCTTAGAAGGAGTAGCATGGTAGGATGCTGCTGTGTTACAACCCACTTAACCTGATCATCTGCAACACTCAAACATTCTTTGACTTCAGTGGTCGGAATCACTACTTCATTATCCAAAGTAGCTGTAGTGTTAGTGTCATTCTTCTGCTCATTGTTGGCTTCTTTCTTTTCCTTCAAGGCAAAGCAATTCTTCTTAATGTGTCCCTCCTTGCCACAATGAAAATATTTTCCAGACTTTTTCTTAGTCCGTGATCCACCTCTGGACTTGCCACAACGCCCTTTGGTCCCCTACTCTTACTCCTCCCCCTTTTCTCAGTAACAAAGGCATGTGCATTATCTGTCCCTGCAATTTTTCTCCTTGTTTCTTCATTCAACAAGCTGCTAGTAACCTGACTCATTGATAACACACCATCTGGAGTAGAGTTGCTCACGAAAACAACTAATGTCTCCCATGTATCTGGCAAAGAACTTAGAAGAAATAAAGCTTGCATCTCATCATCAAGGACCATCTTCATTGTAGCCAACTCATTCACAATGCATTGGAAATCATTTATGTGATATTCAATTTTACTACCCTCCTTGAACTTCATATTCATAAGCTTTCTAATCAGAAAAGTTTTGTTCACGGCAGTTTTCTTCTCATATCTTTCTTTTAACTTCTTCCAAAGTGTTCTCGCATTGGTTTCATTAGGCACGTGATGAAATATGCTGTTATCCACCCACTGTCTGATGTGACCTATGATCTTTTTATGCACCTTTTTCCAATATAGATCAGACATCTCTTTTGGTCTGGCATTATCCCCTTCAATGAGGTCATAAAGGTCTTTGCAATAGAGTATATCCTCCATCTTAGGTTTCCAAATCAACCAATTGGTATGGTTGAGTTTGATCATGGTAGTGTTCACAATGTTGTTCTCCATCTCAATTAAATAATCAAGAAAATATAAACAACTGTCACTAACCTCACTTTCTACACCAAGTTGTAGATCTTGTCACCACGAGCACGCTGGAAGAAACGGATCTGAAATCCGACTATGGATGGCTCCGATATCGCAAAAATAGTTTTTTGCGCTCCGATTAGTCAAACTATCTTATTGACCATCAAACTGCCAACGTAGATCTGCTCGCAATGAGTCTGTAGGCGCAAACGGATCTTCGTTCATGCCTCGGATTATCAAGATATCGCGAGAGTAATTCCCAGCGGTCAATTCCCCAGTCAAACCCCTTTGACCGTACTGTTCGTTGACGTCAGCGTCTGCTGGAATGGGCTTCCTGCTTCTCGGATCAGGCTGACCTGACCCAAGCTGACCTGACTAGGTCAAGACTGTGGGCTGGGCTTTCTGCTACAACACGGGTCAAGTCAGAACTGACCCGAACCCAACCCGGAGAAACCTGGCCCAGATCAGATCCCTTCTTCTCTCGATTTGGTCTGATTTCTGCAACCAGAAATCGGGGACTAGAAGCAGCGACTGACTCTGGCGATGGCACGGCAGCAGCGGAACGGCGACGAAAGAATTCGGCGAAGGCACAGCAGTGGCGGAACGGCGATCAGCAGCTGCGGGGATGCTGGAGCAGCGACGGCGATCAGCAGGCTCTGCACGTGTATGGCACGGTGGTGGCTGGGGTTCTTCTCCAGCGAAGAGTGGCGGCGAACCGACGATGCGCGGACGGCGAACCGGCGACGCGAGGTAAGTCCGGCCGCCCTGGTCTTCGTACACAGCGTTGATGGTCCCGGATCTCTGTCTTCTCCGGCGAATAGAACCGGAACCCCTTTTCTCCGTTTGGAATTTCTGTAGAAACTCGATCCGCGTGGCCTAGCAAAGATCATAACCGATCTCTGTCCCTTTCCTACAGCGAAGAATGACGTGCAGAAATTTGAATCTTCCTTGATCCGATCCGTCGAGTAGATCGTAACGCGGCACAATCCAACCCTGGCAAACCTAGGCTCTGATACCACTTGTTGTGCGCGTGTATGTGGAAACGTGAATCAATGCGATCAAGCAATCAATCAACCACACGAACAAGCATTCACGCACAAGAGAATTACGTGGTTCGGCAATCTTACCTACATCCACGGAAAAGAAACTCGACTCCCCTTTAGGTTCACTCTGTATGATATGCCGTACAGTCTCTGTAAGATCCCGACCCCAGTTCTTTTGTTTAGTATTGTTTTAATCGTGGTTTAACTTGTTAAGTGAGATTTGATTTAGTTTGACCGCGTTTTTGAGTTTGACCGGATTTTTCCATAACCTTGGAGATTTTGAGACCGTTGACTTTGGTTTGACCCGGTACATACGATATGTACTTTTTATGAGAAATTACTTCTAATTTCTAAAAATTCTGAATTTGGTGTATTTTGACTCATTTTATGAAGTTTAACAACTTTCATGTTTTGATCATTTTGATTTGATACTCAGAAATCACGTTTTTCGAGGAAAATGGGCAAAAATGACATTTTCACTAAATCTGTCCATGAATTTCGAAAATTTCAGAAAAGGGGGAAAATATACTTTTTGGAAAGTAGAATTTTCGCTGATCATTTTTGTCTTCTTCGTCGTTTTCGTTCGGGACCCACAATTGCTAGTTTTGACCCTTGTAAGTTTGGGGCCCATGGGGCCCAGCCCATTTAGTCTTTATAAAGCCATGGGGCTCTTCTTCTCTTCCCCATTCTCTCATTTCCTGCAACAAGAGAGGGGTTAGGGTTTCTCCCAGCCCCCTTCCTCTCTCCTCTTGTGTCTCTTGTTCTTTGATGCTAAATGGAGGAATGAGCTCCTCATCTTCTTCCCCATCTTTCAAGCTTCCCTTAGATGCCATTTTTGAGATGTTTTGAGATAGAGAAGATCCATCTTTCAAGCTCTTCTTCTTGTTTGGGACACCCAAAGGTTAGCAATGGTCTTCTTTTCTTGAGATTCTTGTTTTCCTCTCCATTTGGAGTGTTTTAAACCCATTGCTAGGGTTTTCTTTGGAGGTTTACCAATGTTGACATTTTAGGGTTTTCTTGGGAAAATTTTGGGGTTTTTGTAGATTTGAAGCTTAAGGCTCTAAGGCATTGTTTGGAGGGTGATTTTTGCTCATATCTTGGCTAGAGGCAAGTGGATTTCCAATTAATATGATGTTTTCTCTCATTTGGTTATATTTCATGATTTTCTTTTCTTTGTGCTAATCTTCTTTAATCTATGGGCTTATTTTGATGGAATGGATAATGTTACATTGATTTCGATTTATAGTATTGTCTTACCATACATTGGAAGTGTGTTTTCATTTTGGCTCTCTAAGAAATTTGGCTTCCTTGTATTAAAGATGGGTGCTTAAGGTAAAGGAGAAAAACTTTGATCTTTGAAAAATAGTGTTGTGTTTGGGCCAATTAGAAGGATTTATGGATGGTTTTGATGAGTTTGGAAGGTCAAGGAAGGGCCAACAAATCTTGGAAATTAGCATGAAAGAAAAGAATCAAAAGAATCAAGAAAAAGAAGGAAAAAAAAATGCAAGAAGAAGACTGCCGAGCTGGACTGGGCAGGCCCAGTCCGCTCGAGCGACCCACTGGGTCGCTCGAGCGGACCAGGCTCTGCCTGGCCCTCGCTCGAGCGACCCACTGGGCCGCTCAAGTGACCCAGACACTGTCTGGGCTCCGCTCGAGCGGACCTGGTTCGCTCGAGCGAGGCCCAGCTCAGTCTGGGGCTGGTTTGGGCCCGAGTTTTGAAAACCTGTTTTGTGGGCCGGATTGTTGGGGCTTCCTTGGACCTGTTTCAAGTCAGCTTTTGGGCCATTTCAAATCTGATATTGGGTCATCTTTGGGCCTGACATTGGACTGATTTAAAACCGGTTTCGTGGGCTTGATTAAGGTTCAGTTTTGGGTTGTTTTAAAAATCAGTTTTGTGGGCCATTCAAGTTTGGTTTTGGGCTGTTTTTAAGATTGTTTTGTGGGCCTGTTCAGTTTAGTCTTGGGCTGTTTTTAAAGTTTGTTTTGTGGGCCAATAAATGTTTAGCTTTGGGCTGTTTTTGAGATATGTTTTGTGGGCCATTCAAAGTTAGTTTTGGACTGTTTTAAGGATTGATTTGAGCCATGTTTAAAGGGTTGTTTTGGGGTTAAACGAGTAGATTGTTTGGCCTTGGTTTAAGGCCAGTTATGGGCCTGTTTTCAAGAGTTTTGACATTACTTTTGATACTTGGAATTTGGTGAAATGGGAATGATGTGAGAATGTACATATGTGAAATTATCCGGGAACCTTCCGTGTCTCAATGCGCACTTTATCATTTAAACATTATGGATTTTCATTGGCATCAAACACACTCTTTACTAATCAATGTTTAAAGGTTAAATGTGTATTGGGATGGCTCCTTGGTAAGTCATTAAGTCATTCTCCACTATCCATTCCATTTCAAGTCAGAAAATGTATTTGTATTTGTATTTGTATTCTTTGGTAAACTAATTTAAATAGCATCGGTGATTTGCTATAAAATCATGTGTTTTCCCATGTTCGAAAGGGTTGACCGTATGATTTTATACAAATCACCTTGATGCGTATTTGAACGGTTTACCAGAGATATTCGTATGTTTTCTCCGATTCGATTTGAAAAGAGATTGGAGTATGTTCGTCACATTCGGGATTTCTTCGATAAGACTATTGTTTTGACAACACTAGTATTTGAAAATAAAAACCTCGAGGCAAGACGGGGCCAGAGCTATGTGGTGCGAGCCCATGAGCCAAAGAGGCTATGACTTCGAAAATAAAACCCCGAGGCAAGACGGGGCCAGAGCTATGTGGTGTGAGCCCCTGAGCCAAAGGGATTAGTATTATGTTAGATTTGTATCGGTTTGAGTTTGAAAACTAAAGGCACCACTAGGCTTAGGGCACCTTGTCGGGCTGATCACCCGGCTTGGGATCTTTAATTCGTCCGCCAGCTGCAGCTTGGATTCTGTCTGTACCGACCATGGCAACGGTTTTATCTGCCGGTCCCATTTGTATGGCTACGGTTCTGATTTCTGATCTGCCGGTCCCATTTGTATGGCTACGGTTCTGATCCCATTTTTAGTACCACATTCAGTGGCTACGCTCTGTCTGCTCTTATTACTTCGGTAATAGGAGGATTTAGCTATTTGTGGTCGCCAAGGTTTATCTGCATATTACTTTGTTTTATGATTCTTGTTGTTATACTTTTTATGCTTTGATTTGTTTAATGTTTACGATATCGATCTTTATTGTATTGTCCCTACTATTCAGTTTTAAATGTATTTCCAATTATTAAATGTTTTGCTTAGGTGGTTATCTTTTCGAGATATTTATGCTTTAGAGACTGTTCGTTTATTTGTCTTGATATTTATGTTCGGACTTTCGATCGTTTTAGCATGTTTTATTGTCATTATTGTTTAGACTATTTATTCGGTTTTACGATGATTTCATCAGGTTTTATGTATGTTCTTTTGTTTCATATTACTTGATCATTTGCTTGCCAGACCGTCGTGTCTGACCCTGTTTGTTTGGTGCCAGTCTCGTCTTTTCTGTTTTTAGGTGTTTGATCGGAGGAGGCGGTGGGACCGTCGGTCTGACGTGAGAGGCTGCCCATTGATATCATCTAGATGTCAAGTTTGGCACCGGAGTTCGTATCAAACCTTTGGGGGTAGTATTTCTGTTTAGTTGGATATATTTTTGTATGGCTTTATTAGCCTTTTTATTGGGTTTGTAATGAAGACACTTGTTAATTGTAATATGAACATGTGGGAATTAATTAGTCTGTTACTACCAGCTCAGTGTGCTCTGATGTATGATTTATGCTAGTCTGCTTATATGATGGCTTTATGGAATTGGTTGCGTGCGACACGGAACCCGATGGCCACGGATTCCGGGTCGTAACACCATGTTTAGCTTCCGCGAAAAATATACTCTGATTGTGTTGGAATGTGATTATCCTCATTCACGCGGATCTTGGGAACTATAACAAAAAGTTTCAATTTATCCCAAAATTTCGCACTCCGGGATCGGTTCACTGCAGGGCCCGGTTTCGGGGTGTGACAGTCTCAGTCTAATGGGTTACACATTACATGAATATATAATGCTCTCTTTCTTATTCCCCAAGAAACCCTATCTTAGTCAATAAGAAAGTCTCGGTACAATTACCAAAATACCCATGACCATGAACCCACTTGGTCTGGACCCACTAGGCCCAACACAAATTGTGGGTTCCGGGAGGAAGAGCAGTCCAATTCTCTCAGGGAATGGGATGACGGTTTTGGGAAGTGAGGAGAGTGGAAACCATACTCCATTCATGCATGGGGAAGCATATTCTCCCCACAATAGAGGAGGGGTGGAAGGGCTGAGATAGAAATAGAATGGCATTGCGAGCATTCCAGAGGTACCACCAAGTCCAGGTAACTTTCACGAGCTCCTCCTTCGACTGGTGGCAAAACCAGTTGACAATGGGCTGATTGGGGGTTGAGATTTGAATCCGGTGTTGCAAGGCCTGCCAAATCCTTTGGGTGGAAGGGCAAGTGGCAAATAGATGGTCTCCGGATTCTGGTTGAAGGCGGCAGAACACACAGGTTGGAGGGATTCCTGGACAAAATCTCTAGAGACGATCCCTAGTTGGTAATCGGTTATGAAAGCATTTCCAAAGAAACAATTTTTGTTTGGGAGGAAGGGAAAGAGACCAGATGAGAGGCCAGGGCAGATGAGGCCCCATCACCGGCGTTTTGAAGTGGCAGTATAGAGCAGAGGTTGTGCATTCCCCAGCCTTTTCCTCCTTCCAGCAAGTTGATTTTGATGAAACTGGTTTTTAAGCCATTTGAAATCCATATAGACCCTTCTTTTTTAACCATCTACACATAAAGGTAGCTGAAGTGGGCCCCACTAGGTCATTTGGTTGGACTCGATTACTTCTCTTAAATGATTTATTAAAGGAAAAACTTGAAAAATGACATACGGGTATTATTTTTCAGTTTTATAACTTTTTTGGTGAGAAGTTGATTCAAAGACATATGGAAAACTCCTATACTCTTTTGAAATATTTAAATCTTCATGTACTTATTTGAAAATGAACTAAAAGTTTTATATTATTTTGAGATTCTTCCTTAAAAAAACTTATATAATGAGTTTTAGGGGTTACAACTCCTCACTTAAAATCAATGATTGCCTCAACGTTTCATCACATCTTTCCGACGAGTTTTGATTAAGGGATTTGCTCATATTAAGCATCCATTTTGAAATCAAGTACACATTATATTGTATTGTTAAGGTTAATCCTAGTTTATGTAGGTTCGATTAAGGTTGTATTTATTAAAGATCAATAAAAGAAATAATTGAGTTGAGATAAGCTTTCAAAATCCTTTGTTTTTCGTTTAGTAGGTTGGCTAGGTCAACATGAGTGAAAATGAGTTTTTTTTTATTCATAATAATCAAGAAAAACAATTACATAAAGAAAGAGAAGTTTCACAAAAGTGAGCCTCACAAGCATTGCTCATACCTTTTTAAAGTGGACAAGAGAAGCAAAATATATATATATATATAGAGAGAGAAAGGGCCCGTAAAACAAGAAATGGAATGATATTTCTAGGGAGAAATAAAGGGAGAATTGGTTAGGCAAGATGAAATGAAGATCTTGATTGTATCTTCTGATAAAGTTATTATGGGATCTTATTTTTAGAGAGAAATAAAAGGATGTTGTTTTGGAATTTGAAAAGATGCCAAATTGTTATTTTGGGGCCTGATATTTTATATTTTTGGGCCATATTTTTTTAGCCTAAAACAAAGGCTTTCCTTGCTTCATGATAAAGCGGGCCTATTTCCACTCCTATGAGTATCCCACCGAGGTGTATTCATGTAGAGACAGGGCTCTGGCATCTGGGCTCCAACTTAGAGTGTGGTGAGGAGAGGATGAGAGTAACAAGAAATAGACTCGGAAATGACACACAGCGAGAGAAAGCTAGAGACGGCATGTAGAAATGAGAGTGGGTCTTGGTTTTGATAAAATAAATGGCTAGAAATTGTGGGGTAGGTGACTGCGAGAGTCGACCACGACCAGTAATAACACACAACTCAACTTCCTCCTCCACTTTATTTCCTTTCTCTTTTTTATTCCCTGCGTGCCCTAAAACCTCTTCTCTTTAAAATAAATAAAACAGAGAGAAATTTTAAACCCATCCACGTCAGTTGCTGATCACACCATATTTTATAAAAAAGATTTTTTTATCAAAATATCCATATGTGAAATTCCGACTGTACCCTCACCTTCATTTATGCACGGATACACAGATCCGTGCATATTAGACATGCACAGTTTTCATATGCCGAGCAAAAATTATTTGATCCGTGCATAACGCGAACCATATTTTTTTTGTTGCAATCCGTAAGCCTTCTCCTCTCTCCCATCCCTTTGATTCAACTATGTTTCCCTCCCAATTGCAACTCACACTCCATTCCATTTGCATAGATTACATGTTTATTTAGTTGGAAAAAAATTACCAAAGAGGAAAATAAAATGGAAGTAGTTGAAGATGAAGAGGTATGAGGAGATTACGAACTTCGATTCATATGCCGAAGAAGAGCCGATGACGAAGAAGAGAAGAAGATGAGCTGATGACAAAGCTCGAAGGAGATTCTCGGACGAATGAAAATAACGAATAGTTTTCTCAATTAGCAGACGAAAATAAGAAAGAAAGAGTAGGAAAAGAAGAAAGGACACATTGGTAGTTTTTTGTGGAAGGGCTTAACTAAAAAATGGGAGTTTATATTTTTTTCCATGGTGAGCTAAGAATATGGATTGGCGCTGCAAGTGGCGTGGGTGTGTTTAAAATTTTTCTAAAACAGAACCTGCAAGAAATAGTAAAAAAACCTAGAATTCACTGATACCCAATCCAATCCAATCCAAATCTTCTCGATTCTCCATTTCATTTAATTCTATGTGGGGATATCTCCGGGCTCACCGGAGTCCCGACCAAATGTTCCAGCTCGGGCTCCCGCACCAGCTAATCCATCTCGTCTCAGCCTCCACCAGCTCGGCCACGCGCACCACGGTCCCGGTACCAATGCGCCAACCGAACTCTAGGTCATCCCGTACCTCGGCAACAAGGCCAAGGCACCAACCAAGATCACCACCCTTGTAGGTTATCTCGATCTCGGCCAGGTGCTCCCATCCCGGCACCCCTGCAGGGTCCCTAGCCAAGTCAAGGTCGTTCCCAACCTCGGCCCCCGACCTCAGCAACACATCTTGACCTCGATCACCATGCTAGAGCTAGCTTAGGCAGGGGCTGACAGCTGTCCTCCCATGGACGCTACAGCACGTGCGACAAGACAATGGCACCGCCCATACCCTCTAACAGCCACCCATGCTGCCCATGCTTCCTGACAGATCGCGCCCGTAGACGCCAGAGAAGGCTATGATGGGACCACACCTCCCTAGTGCCTCTGACAAGGTGGGCTATGACAAGACAACCAACCACCATCCTGCCTCCTTCCTTCTTCTATATAAACTGAGAAACAGATCCAGAACGAGGGGGGGCATGATTCTGGTACGCCATGCTCAAACTTCATCTTCTGTCGAGTTCTCACACTGACTTAGGCATCGGAGAGCCCTGCGCTGCCCATAGCCAGGGTCCTTTGACATGTTTCCTCTCCCTCTTCCAGGTTCTCAGGCAGCGGTTTTTCAATCATCAACAAGGAGTTTTAGCCTCCGTCCTCCTCAGTGAGTCTCAGAAACACTACCCTCTGGGTCTGTGACTTTTTGTGCACTTACAATTGGTGCCGTCTGTGGGAAAATTGTGCAAAAAGCCATCTTCCCTAACACCATACCTCGAAGAACCAGAAAGAGAAAAGAACCATTGACATTGTCAACACAGCTGCTGACAGTCCCCCGCCAGGAAAGGTCCGAAGCAAGATCTAGTCTAGGGAGCGTCCAACAGCAGGATACTCAATCGGGTTCATCCTCTGAGGGGTCGACCTCGACTCCACCCTCCGAAAGGTGCACCCTAAAAAACAACAGAATCAACCGAGCTCATGGCGAAAGCTCGGGTAACAACCACGACTTCAGAGAATGGCTTGATCGACACATCGAGCAAGCAGTACAGCAGAACGTGAGATGGTCGGTTTCGCTCGAGTTCGGCTGAACTCTGACAATTTTGGCTCATCCCCCTTCTCTCCAACTCAACAGAAATTTTCAGCTCGACGGGTAGTCCTAGCTCGGCAAAAACCCCCGGCTCGGTAAATGTCTCTAGTATGGCAGAAGTCTCCTCCGTCTCAGGAGGTAGCTAGATGTCTCATATCATCATTTAGCTTCGACCGCCCGTCAGCTTCGATCGTACGATCCTCTACCGTCATTTCTGGTGCCATGGTCCTCTACTGTCAGCTTCGATGGTGCCGTCAGCTTCTATGACACCAGTACGACCCTCTACTGTTGGCTTCGATCGTACGACCCTCTGCAGTCATTTCGACGGCACGGTCCTCTACTGTCAGCCTTGATGGCACGGTCCTCTACCACCATCAGTCATCCAGAGCCCCGTGCTCCTACATCTCAGCTACGCGCCAGCTTTCCCACCTCACGCTGGTGTTGCCCTCATGCTGGCCTCCACGTCATGCAGGTTCGGCCTCGTGCTAGCTACGGCCTCACGAGGGTGTCGCCCTCATGCTGGCCTCCACGTCATGCAGATTCGGCCTCGTGCAGGGGGTCATCTCCATTTCGTGCTATGTGAGCATCTCGGCACTCGCCAAGGGGTCATCTCCATTTCGTGCCATGTGAGCATCTCGACACTCATGCCAGATTGCCGGCACGCCGCTGGCGATGGGGCAGGGGGTTTCGTGCCATGTGAGCATCTCGACACTCATGCCAGATTGTCGGCACGCCCCTGGCGACGGGCCAGGGGGTCATCTCCATTTCGTGCTGTGTGAGCATCTCGGCACTCATGCCAGATTGCCGGCATGCCCATGGCTAGGGGTGTACAAAAAATCCGTCGATCCGGAAATCCGATCCGATCCGATCCAATCCGTGGATTTTTATCCGATCCGAAGGTAAACGGATTGGTGACGGATTGAAAATTTTGTAATCCGTTAGCAACGGATCGGTGGCGGATTTCACCCTCAATCCGCGGATTCAATCCGATCCGATCCGTTAGTATTAAATATAAATAAAAAAAATATAAGGGGTCTAAATATAAATTAAGATGTCTAAATTTAAAATAAGAAAAAAAAATTAGGGGGTCAAAATGTAATTTTTTAATAACATATTTGATATTTTTCTTTTAAAATTAGAGTGAACGGATTAATCCGATCCGATCCGATCCGATCCGGTCCTCCACGGATCGGATCGGATCGGATTTTAACAGCAACGGATTGGTGACGGATTCCAAATCCGTCAATCCGTTGGTAACGGATTGGTGACGGATTTGGCCCAATCCGCACCAATCCGATCCGTGTACACCCCTACCCATGGCGACGGGCCAGGGGGTCATCTCTCGGTTTCCAGTAGCAATGCGTTCTCCAGCCAATCATCTCTTGGTCCTTCAGTTGGTCACGAACCACTCGAATGAAGACAGCAAATCTCAAGCGAGAAACAGCTCAAAGGTACAAGTGTCATCCTCCATTATACTTGGCGTCTAACCTCAAAGAGAAGTCTAGTGAGCTCAGAAGCTGCGGGGCTATTGTGTGGGGATATCTCAGGGCTCACCAGAGTCCCGGCCAAATGTTCCGGCTCGGGCTCCCGCACCAGCTAATCCATCTCGTCTCAACCTCCACCAGCTCGGCCACGCGCACCACGGTCCCGGTACCAATGCGCCAATCGAACTCTAGGTCATCTCGGACCTCGGCAACAGTGCCAAGGCACCAACCAAGATCACCACCCTCGCAGGTTATCTCGATCTCGGCCAGTTGCTCCCATCCCGGCACCCCTGCAGGGTCTCTAGCCAAGTCAAGGTCGTTCCCAACCTCGGCCCCCGACCTCGGCAACACATCCTGACCTCAATCACCATGCTAAAGCTAGCTTAGGCAGGGGCTGACAGCTATCCTCCCATGGACGCTCAAGCACGCTACAACACGTGTGACAAGACAAGGGCACCGCTCATACCCTCTTACAGCCGCCCATGCTTCCTAACAGATCGGCGCCCGCAGACGCAAGAAAAGGCTACGATAGGACCACACCTCCCTGGTGCCTATGACAAGGTGGACTATGATAAGACAGCCAACCACCATCTTGCCTCCTTCCTTCTTCTATATAAACTGAGCAACATATCCAGAACGGGAGGCCATAATTCTGGTACGCCATGCTCAAACTTCATCTTCTCAAAATCATTTTCCTATTATCAAGCCCTGCGCTGCCCACAGCCAGGATCCTTTTGACATATTTTCTCTCCCTTTTTTAGATTCTCTGACATCAATTCTTCCATTATCAATAAAAAGTTTTAGTCTCAAAAACACTACCCTCCTGGCTAGACTTTTTGTACTTACCAATTCAACGGTACTAACATCCTTCTTTATTGTCGTTGCCATCATCCCATTTCTCATGATCTATATCCCATTTCATACAATCTATCACCTTCTTTTCTCATTATTCTCCCATTCCACTTCATGGAAACCGCAAGCTTCTTATCGAGATCGGCCGTTCCCTTCTCTCGCCCCTCTCCACTCTTAGAGACGAAAAAGAGAGGGCTCTTGTTTGCCGTTTGCGCTCTCGAGAACAAGAACCCTAACCCTAACATCAACAGCATCAGCATCGGCAGCAGTAAGAAGAAGAAAGTGCCGGTCTCCAATTACGTGGTCCCGCTTGACACGGTAACATCAGCATCGTCTTGCATCACTCGGCCTCTGGCGGAGATCCTCAGAGACCTCAACAAGAAAGTCCCCGACAATACCATTAAACCCCAATCCAACTCCCTCATCCCCTGGTTCGTATTTCAGCTTTTCCTTCTTTTTTCCTCTTTTCCTTCCCCTTTTGATGGATTGGAATTGGATTGCTCTTCCTTGCCCTTTCCACAATTTACTTGTTGATATGTGTAAATAAACATCAGTCGTCAGAGAAGAGAAGAGGATCGCCTGTTTGGATCCTAGAACTTAGTTGCCTCGCCCTCTTGTATATTTGCATCTGTGTTTACCAGCATTAAATTTGGTTATGGCAAAGAACAGAGCAGCTGTCACTTACTAGCTATGGGGTTGTTAGATGTTGACTTTGCTTCTCTAACTGCATTAGAAGTAAGAAAGGATGGTATGGGTTTTTAATGGATTTAAGTGCTTTGGTTCTTTTTTCTAATGGAACTACTCTTTATGAACATGGAACTACATGTAGGATTTCTGTCTCTCATTCTTCAAATTATTTTAGCAAAAAGAAAAAAGAAGTGCTAAATTGGTTATATTTTGTGGAATTGTAGAGGTCACTTGCTGGTTTTTAAAATGTTTGGAGGGGTTCATTTTTAGATAAATGGATACTGATGGCACATTCATAGGCTGTTTCTGTTGTCTGATTTTGTTTATCAGAGTTGATCTAACTCAATCACATTCCATGATTTGTATAGGTACCATGCCAACAGAATGTTGAGCTTTTACGCACCGGGTAACCTTCCTTTCCTTGTGTCCTTGTTATTCTGCACATGCATATATTCATTTGTAGTAAAATGTGCATGTTATTGCTATGGTTATTAACATTATTACTGCTAGCACTGCCTTAATTCTAAGGTTGAAGCCTTCAAGGTTCCAAAGTCAACCCAAAATCAAGGTTTCCAGGCTCCAATACAAACTTTTGCCCCAGTCAAGTCGTGGGTTTGTCCATTTATATCTATCTTTCAGAATTTTTTTATGCTTGTGCGCATCATCTCAAAATCTCATGGTGTGGTACCCTTTGCAATGTAATTGTTTAGTATCAGTTTGTAGTTTTGGAAACACATATAGACTGAATGATGGGTTGTACCTTTTTCCAAATTATATCCCCATTCATGGCGAGGAAACTTTTTATGAGAACTCAGAACAGAACCTTAGGTTTTAAGTTTGACTCGAACCTTTAGATTTCTTTCTAGTAAAACAGATGTACTTTTCATAAGAAGGAAAGAAATTACCAATGTTGGCATTACAGGAATTCACTATCATATGGATGTCTGCTAACAATCACGACTTGTTCCAGATCATTGATTTTGGTTAACTCTTGATGCTTGCATCTAAAGTTTCAGAAGACAGAAGGCATCCTATGTCTTCTTGATGGAATAAATACATTTGCCTGTTCACTGAGAAGAAAATTCCATGGAAAATAAGCTTTTGATAATTTAAGTCTGCAACTATTTGATAACTTATCCTACCTCCTTTGTGGAATCCTTTATACATATGATTTAATTTGTTTTCCTTTTATTTTGACTAACTGATGCAGGCCCTAGGATTAGGGTTTCCTTGAAGGTGCCGAAGCACGCTAATGGTCTTTGCCGAGACTTTCACACACGAGGACACACCTCAAAGGATAGAAACCCATGAATATTATTCCAAAATCAGAAGTCTGAGATACTAATCTCTATAATGCCATATAAATAGGGAAAGAAACCTTGAGGGCTAAAATTCCTACTCAACTAAGAAACTAAACTAATTCAAAACTTATCCTAAATAAACTCATTACACAAAATTGGAAAACTAATGCCAAATACTTAGGGAAATAAAATATTATTAAACTTTCTTTTGTCCCACGTGTGGACCATGAGTCTCCTTGCAATTACACGTTGGTGCTGCTGCATTACTAACCTGTATCTTCTTGGGATCTTTGGTTCATAGCTCAACAATTTGTATTTGAGTTCACTGTTCTCCAATTGGTACTTGTCATATTTCATCAGCTCATTCCAAATCAATTTTAAAAGATTGCATCATGCTTTTCTTCTCTCTCTCTCTCTCTTCCCTTCATCCTCTTGAGTCTCTATTATTCTCTGCATCTTTCTCATTCCCTTCCATGTCAATGGATCTTTTGGACAATTCTTTTAGAATAAATAGCTAGTCTGGGGCGGCCAATGTAGTTCAGTATTCAGATTCTTCTGATTCACTGTACTTTCTACATCATTCGGATGCCGCCAGAACTGTCTGTCTCAGCAAAACTCACTGGCAATAGTTATGGAACCTTGTAGAGATCCAGAAAGCTCTCTATGTGCAAAAGACAAAATGGGTTTTAGATGGCTCCTTTCCAAAATCCACAGCTCCCATCAGATGTAGTCATGGGAAAGCACTACGCCATGGTGCTCTCATGGATTGTTAGTAGTTCTTCTAAAGACCTGGCAGTGAGTGTCACACATGCCGACACAGCCCATGCTGTTTAGACAGGCTTGGAGGATCATTTCTCACAAAGCAGTGTGCCCCGCATATTCCATCTATAAAGGTTGATCTCTAATCTTTAACCGGACTTTAACAAGAATGTTCATCCATTTCATACTATTTGACCAACCTCAAAGTCCTATGGGACGAGTTGGCCTCTATTCAGCCATTCTTGAATGCACTTGTGGGGCCTACAAAGAGGTTTCTGCTTGCCAACAGCAAGAGAAATTTTATCAATTTCTCATTGGCTTGAACGAAAGCTTCTCCACAGTCCGCAGTCAAATCTTGTCCATGGACCCACTGCCCAACTTTTAATTATGTTTCCCCCTCTTGCAAGAAGCAAAGCAGAGGGAATTTCACATCACACCTGCTGCCAATAATAATGCTTCTGCACTTAGTGTGGAAGCAAACAGTAGCTGTTTCTGTCACGCCCCGAAACCGGGCCCTGCAGTGATCCGACCTCGGGGTGCGAAATTTTGGAATAAATTTGAAACTTTTTGTTATAGTTCCCAAGATCCGCGTGAATGAGGATAATCACATTCCAACACAATCAGAGTATATTTTTCGCGGAAGCTAAACATGGTGTTACGACCCGGAATCCGTGGCCATCGGGTTCCGTGTCGCACGCAACCAATTCCATAAAGCCATCATATAAGCAGACTGGCAGAAATCATATATCAAAACACACTGAGCTGGTAGTAACAAGACTAATTAATTCCCACATGTTCAAATTACAATTAACAAGTGTCTTAATTACAACCCAAAGAAAAAGGCTAACATAGCCATACAAAAATATCCAACTAGACAGAATACTACCCTCAATATTTCAATACGAACTCTGGTGTCAAACTTGACATCTAGATGATATCAACGGGCAGCCTCTCACGTCAGACCGGCGGTTCCACCGCCTCCTCTGATCAAACACCTACAAACAGAAAAGAAGAGACTGGCACCAAACAAAAAGGGTCAGACACGACGGTCTGGCAAGCAAATAAACAAATAATATGAAACAAAAGAACATATATAAAACCTGATGAAATCATCGTAAAACCGAATAAATAGTCTAAACAATAATGACAATAAAACATGCTAAAACAATCGAAAGTCCGAACAGAAATATCAAGACAAATAAGCGAACAGTCTCTAAAATATAAATATCTCGACAAGATAACCGCCTAAGCAAAACATTTAATAATTGGAAATACATTTAAAACTGAACAGTAGAGACAATACGATAAAGATCGATATCGTAAACATTAAACAAATCAAAGCATAAAAAGTATAACAACAAGAATCATAAAATAAAGTAATATGCAGATAAAACACTGGCAACCACACATAGCTAAATTCTCCTATTACCGAAGTAACAAGAGCAGACAGAAACGTAGCCACTGAACGTGGTACTAGAAATAGGATCAGAACCGTAGCCATACAAATGGGACCGGCAGATCAAAAATCAGAACCGTAGCCATACAAATGGGACCGGCAGATAAAACCGTTGCCATGGTCGGTACAGACAGAATCCAAGCTGCAGCTGGCGGACAGATTAAAGATCCCAAGCCGGGTGATCAGCCCGACAAGGTGACCTAAGCCTAGTGGTGCCTTTAGTTTTCAAAACTCGAACCGATGCAAATCAAACCATAGTATTGATCCCTTTGGCTCAGGGGCTCACACTACAAAGCTCTGGCCCCGTCTTGCCTCGAGGTTTTATTTTCAAAATACCGTCGAGGTTGGGTCGATATCAAGATCAAGCCTAGAGCTCCATTCATCTCGGCTAATCCTCTGTGCTGATCTCGGCCTGAGCTGGATGGACCCAATCATCGCTTACTTAGAGGACGATCAGCTCCCCGAGGACAAGACTGAAGCCCACCGAATCAGACTCAAGGCAGCTCGATTCTGGCTCTCTCCCGAAGGCAAACTCTACAGGAAATCCTTCACAGGTCCATACCTCCAATGCGTCCACTGAGCAAGATGGACAACTTCCTGTATGAGATCCACGAAGGAATCTGTGGCAGTCACATAGGAGGTTGATTGCTGGCCTACAGGGCTATAAGCCAGGGTTACTGGTGGCCCTACATGCAGAAGGACGCGCAGGTGTACGCCAGGAAATGCGAGAAGTGCCAGAAGTTCTCTCACTCTCTCCATCAGCCGGCACAAGATCTGAGTCCCCTCTCTAGTCCATGGCCCTTCGCTCAATGGGGCCTGGACATTGTAGGTCCTCTCCACCGAGCTCCAGGGAACAAGAGATGGCTGATAGTCGCCACGGATTACTTCACAAAATGGATAGAAGCCGAGCCGTTGTCCTCCATCACGGACAGGGATTCCAGGAACTTCGTTTGGAAAAACATCCTAACGAGGTTCGGCATCCCCAGGACCCTGATTTTGGACAACGGGACTCAGTTCGACTCCAAATCCTTCAAAGACTTCTGCTAAGAGCACGGCGTCAGGAACCATTACTCCACTCCGGCATATCCTCAGAGCAACGGCCAGGCCGAGATCTCTAGCAAAGTGATCCTGGACGGCCTGAAGAAGCGACTGGACAAGGCAAAGGGAAGATGGGTAGAGGAGCTTCCGAGCGTGCTATGGGCATACAGAACGACTCCAAGACGTTCCACCTCGGCGACAACTTTCTCTCTGGCCTACGGGATGGAGGCGGTCATTCCTTTAGAAATCGGCCTACCCACCTTGAGGACAGAGCTGGTCGACCAAGGCCGAAATGAGACGAACCTGGCAATGGAGCTGGAGCTGGCAGACGATCGCCGAGAAGCAGCAGCCCTGCGACTGACCGACTATCAGCAGCGGCTGGCCAGGGCATACAATCAAAATGTCAGAGAAAGAAGCTTCTCCGTGGGAGAGTTGGTTCTAAAAAAGACCCTGCCAGCTGACAAAGAACCAAACGAAGGGAAGCTGGCCCCGAACTGGCACGGCCCGTTCAGGGTAGTCTCACTGGCAGGAAGATCAGCCTACAAGCTCGAGGACTTAGAGGGCAAGCCACTGCCGAGGCCGTGGAATGCATCCCACTTAAAGAAGTTCTATTTCTAAAGATGTAATGAGTCTCAGAATCAATGAAAGCAGCTTTTGCCTTGTCATCAATCTGTTACCTCTCTTTGACTAACTTCGGCAACTCCGGGTCTACCGCCCTGGAAAAGGCTTCGAGTTCAAACACTCAGTCGTTTCCTAAAGCTCCGGTCTAACGCCCTGGAAAAGGCTTCGAGTTCAAACACTCAGTCGTTTCCTAAAGTTCCGGGTCCATACACCCCTCGAGACCATTGCCGAACTCATGCTCGCACAGCCGAGATCAACGGGATTCTGGGTTCACCTCGGCGCAAGGCAGTTCGTCTCGGCCAATGCTAGCCCATTTCGGCCAAGGTCAGTTTTTAAGAAGGAAAGAGCAGTGCAAGCACTGAAGTGCAAAAAAGCAGCACAAAAATACAAGTGTTACAAAACAGTGCGAAGAAAGTAAAAAAGAATACAAAAACACTGTACACAGATTGTGTGATTGCAAAACTCGTCCTTTTTATTCATTGTAATTACTTCATTACAACGGTTACAGAAAAGAGAACAAAGCACAGAAAGGAGGCTCGCAGTCCTCTAAAAACAGAAAAAGAAATAAAGAAACAAAGACTGGGAGGCTCTGATCTTCACGATTCTTCAGGGTGCAAGCTCGAAGACTCCGGTCCGCTGTTTGGAGGTTTTGAGGGACTCTGAATTCCAGTGAGCTCTACAATACACTTTGGTTGGTCAGACCAAAGCATTCAAGAGCCCCTCCAGTTTGGAGGCCCTGGACCTCGCTGAGCTCTTCAACACCCTCCGGTCAGTGAGACCAAAGTTTGAAGAGCCCCTCGGTCCAGCGGGGCCTCGATCCTACCCTTCGCTCGGCGGTCGAGGGGCGCGTTCCGACGCAGGACCCTGCAGGACCGCCAGACGCAGAGGGCGCCACCAACCCACAGTTGCAGAAGACTCCCATGCAACCGGACCGGGGAGGGTTGGCCGTGGACCCGCGTTCAGAGAGCGCGTGGTCCACGAGGAACGCTTTCAGAGAGCGCGCAGACCACGACGGGCTTCCCCCCTCGGAGAGAGCCGTCCTCAGGCGCAGGGGTTCCCCCCGGATCGAACATCTCTAAAGGTCTACCAGACATGGCTGCCAAAGCAATAAACAGAAGAAGACGGGCTCCTACGTCTATGTGAATTAAGCTATCCTAATTCCTTTTTTTTTCCTCTCCCATGGCGAGCCTACCACTTCTACTTATAGGAGGAAGAAGGGCCCGATCTCCGAAGGAAGTTATGGGGCGAAGTCTCCCATGCGTTACGCGGGAAGCACGTCTTCCTGTTTGATGACCAGCAATCCCTATGGCGCCACCTGGAGCCGTTCACCCGTTTCCCTCATCGGCCGTATCGCCATACTTACTGCTATTTATGATCTCCAGAATACGGATAATCGGCACAGATAGCTGTGAAGACCGTTCGACTCTCTCTGACTAGAGGGTCGCGCATCACATTAAAGGCATTCAATACCACACCCAGAAACAAAAAGGGAAGTAAAGGAGCTCTGTTCTCATTAAAAGCAAAAGATGTTACAGGGCTGAAAGCAGTACATGTAAAGGGCCAAAAGCAAGAAAAGGCGAGACTACTGTGGCTTCGGCGACTCCACCAGGTCGATCACCGTATCTGATGGACTAGTGGCATCGGCCGCGACCGCAACCTCACTTGGAGTGTCGCCGGCAGTAGAGGCTTTGACCAGTACCTCACCCGAAGCCGATGCCACTAGTCCATGGCATGGCCGAAGCATCGCTGACGACCGGGGCGTCGCTCGGGTCCGGGGCAGCTGGAGCAGCATCCGAGGCAGGGTCAACTGCGGGGGCACCGACCGGGGCGCTCTCGCCCAAAGGGGTGGAGCTCGGCTCAGGAACTGGGTCCGAGTACTTCGGCGGATTCCGATAGACCGGGTGGTCCTCGGGAACTCCCGCGCGCCTCAGTGCGGCCAAGCACCCTTCCTCGAACAAGATGGAGGTAATTTCCTCCACCTGCCTCTCGTACTCTTCGGTGGCCTGGTCCACCCCCCTCTGGAAAGAAGATTGCGCCTCAGACAGCAAGGAAGCTTTCTCTTTCTTCAGCTCGGCATTCCCCGACTTAAGCTTCTCAATTTCGGCGCGCCCAGCCAGCACTTCACCACACAGCTTCGTCGCCTCAGCCGCCGATTCAGACCTCGACCTGGCTAGTTCAGACTCAAGCTCGGCAATCCTCTTGGTCTTCGTCCAAATGTCACCCTTCAGTTGGTGAGCCTGCGATGTGAGGTCCCCCAGCCGGGTAGTCGCCTCGGCACTGCTCTTCCTCAACCCTTCCAGCTCTTTCTTTAACCTCTCTCCCTCAGACTCTAGCTGGGCAATCTTTGTGACATTCCTGTCACTCCTCTCCATCACAGTCAGGAGCCTTTGCACGTTCTACAAAAAGAGAAAGTATGTCAAACAAAAGCAGCCAAGCTGAGGCACTTGAAGAAAAACATTGAAGATACTCACCAGAAGATTGGCCTGGATCGACGAGACCATCAGGCTCTCATCGTCGTACCTCCCGTGCAATTCCATGTCTCGCGGCAAGGCACAGGCTTTTGCGAGGGCTCCAATGACGTTGGCGTTCCCCATCAGCCGGTCCTCGACGTTCAGAGGCTTCCCAGGCTGCGTCTCCATCCTGGGTCTCCATGCCGCAAGGGCAGCTCGAGGTCCGGAGGCCGGTACGGATCCTTGCCCCACCGAGATGGTGAGCTCGCGTGCCGCCCCGCTGACCGGCGCACTTTTCTCAGACGGAGCCTTGGCTCCGGGGGCCCGCACAGGAGTTTTACCCTTCGGAGGCTGTTCAGCCCCCGAGTCCTTCTCCCCCACCTTGGACTTCTTCCTGGGCGGGGACCCCTCCCTCGGGCGATCCGGCGAGCGTCGCCGCACTCCCTCGCTCGGAGTAGGGGCAGGAGCAGAGGTGGCGCCAGCACCCCCCGAGCCCGAAGGCGCGCAGGTGCTGGCGGACGATGGTGTCGCAGAGGAGGAAGATCTCTGCCTGAACTTGGCCGCCAGATCCTTGACACCGGGCGCCCTTGAACCTCCCTCCATTCCTTCTTCCCAGCCGGACGAATAGGCGTCCACTACCTCCGTCAGATTCGGCGGTTCCGAACTAGAGGTGGATGCCTCAGCGCCGGACGCAGCTCGGCTCGCGGTAGGGTCGTTCAAAGGGATCCCGGCGGGCACGGCAACGGTAACAGCAGGATGATCAGGTTGCGCCTCGTCCTCCGGGGCTGTTCCGATTCTCCTAGAGTGGCCACGGTGCCTCGGCGTGTACCCTAGCAGTTTCCAGGCCGATCTGGTCTCGTGCCCCTTGTATCTTTCGACCTTGTTGAGGTCGTCAACGTTCCTCCTCCAGCCTTCGCTTGCAGCCCGGCGTCGCCTCGCACCCAGTTCTGCACCACAAACAATAAGAGTGTCAGCTCGGCATTGTTAAAATCAAGCAGAACAGAAGGAGAAAAGAAGCAGTGTTTACTTGGGACAGTCCCGGGGCGACGAGGGACCATCAGCCTCCTGCTCTCGCCGGCGCCGAATTCCCAGTCCCCCGACACACAGAAGAGATCTTCCTCGGCGTTCTTACTAGAATCCTCCAAGGCCAGGACGAAGCCTCTTCGTTGCTGCTTCACCCGGAGATAGTACTTTCCTTCCCCAGCCTTGCAGATATCATATGCGTCCTCGATGTCATGGACACCCAGGTTGGTCCCCAAGATCTCGTTCAGCTTCGCCGTGCCCATGATGACTTTGTAGCCATTGGGCATCAGCTGGCACGGGGTAATACACCAGGCGCTAAGGCAGGCCCTAAGCAGGGGGTGCAGAGGGAATCTGACCCCGCCCTCGATCACAGAGATCAGAGAGAACGGCATCCAGCCGCCGGAAAAGCGACGCGCGGCGTAGTCAATGGGATCCGCCGGCTTGAGGCGGACTCCCTCCGGGATACTGTAAGTGGCCCTAAACCTAGCTATGCCCTCTTCAGTATTTAACCGAAACTTAGGGGTGCCCATGTCTAAAGGGGGGAAACGGCGGAGTTAAACCCTAGAAATCGAGAAACCCTGAAAAAAGAAAAAACCAGACAGAGGCACGAAGTTACTTACAGAGACGAAAGGGCAGGTCAGGGACAGGTCCGGGCGTGTCCTACGGTCGTCCTCGCTAGACAGATCTCGAGCAGCGAAGCAGAAATCGAAGGTGAAGGCGAAGGCAAAAAGAAATCAGAAACAAGAAAGAAAGAAGACGACCCTATTTATGGAAAGGGAACCCTCGTTGCGCGCCGCTTTCGAATTCGAAGGGACGGATTTCGCAATCCGCGCCCGTTCCATCAATGAGACAACGCAATCAGTAGAGGAGCTACACGTGTAGCCGTCGGTTCGCTTCTCAGAACGGGCAGGACAGAGCATTTATTGCTTCAGAAAAGTTGAAGCGACACCAGGCAATGATCACCGCATCCCCAGGCAGATTTTCTAGCTTTCGACCACTAAAGGCTAGGACGCTTAAGAGGTCAAAAGCTAGGGGGCAATTGTGTGGGGAGATTTCCAGAGCTCTAGGATTACGCTAATCACAGCCATCAGATGAGACTAAGCATTCTCACGTGCCATCCGCGTGCCGCCCACGTGGCACCAGACTCACCTCGGCTACCAGGACAGGGGCCCCGGCCGAAGTCAAGCAGGATCGGGCCGCTAGCGCCGAGCTCGGCTACCCCGGGTGCCCACCTCAGCTGAAAGCTCCACCTCGGCCGAAGGAGCCGAAGCAGAAAAGAATCTCCACTCGCGCCATTCGCCCCCCACGTCATCAGACACGTGGAGGAATAGGGGCGCGAGCCGGTGAGATAGATGCGACATCCAGCCGTCCACAATCTTCGCTAGATCACTGACAGGGCGGCGTCCAGCGGCTGAAGCCAAATCAGGGCAAGGCCCGAGGGCGGATCCGATGGTACCCCTACCGCCAAAGGCATCCAACACGATCTGGCCCAACAAGACGCACATTTAATGTGATGTGGGCTGATCCGACTGGCATTAAATGCAAAGTGGGCTGGAATGGACCGCATTTATTACTTTGTGGGCTGATCATGACTTCCCAGTCGAATCATGGGACCCGCGCCAAGATATCATCCAAAGATACGACCCAAGCTTCTATAAATAGAGCCTCATTCCACATGCAAGGTACGCACAATCCAACAGAAAGAGCCGTTATTCTGTCTCTCTTCTTCCTCTCCTTCCTTTGTTCCAGTTCATTCACTGACTTTGGCATCGGAGAGCCTTGCGCCGCCCAGGCCAGGGTCCTCTGACCGTTTGCTCTTCCCTTTCAGGCTTTCGGGCGGAACCTAATCTTCATCACCTAGGATAAGTCCTCTAAGGCACCCCAGTTATTGTGGGTCATTATTTTCTGCACCTACAGTACTTAACACTTAACAGTTCAGTTTCCATACTCAAGTATAAATACTGCAATTGTAGTGTCACAATTGTAAAGATATAGGTCAGCTCTGTTGATATAATTGTTATGCCGTTCACTAATAGCTCGAGCTTTTGGTGTTACTGGTTATTAACATGGTATCAGAGCTAAAGGTCATGAGTTCGAAACCCCTGGGAGGCATGTTACCTCCATCTGTCTATCGGGTCTGTCTGTTATGTCTGTTTGTTGGGTTTCGAATTCGAACGGCTTCCCGTTCGAGAGGGGGTGTTGATATAATTGTTATGCCGTTCACTAATAGCTCGAGCTTTTGGTGTTACTGGTTATTAACAAGCTCGACCTAATGGGTCAGCCCACAACCCATGTACTCGACCTAATGGGTCAGCCCACAACCCATGTATTGGGCCCACAACCCATGTACTCGACCTAATGGGTCAGCCCACAACCCATGTATTGGGCTGACCCATTAGGTCGAGCTGACCTATATCTTTACAACAATGACATGGTCTTCACTGATATCATTTATTATGATTTGATATTACATGGAATCAAAGCCACAAATCTTTGGCCTGAGACTTCAGATTTTCTGATTGTAGGTTACTTTAGATCCAGATGAGCTTGTCTGCAAATGAGTTCGTGAGTCAACAGCAAGTCAACTTTTTTCTTTATTTAGTTGACTGTGTATAGTCTATTGGTTTCTAGTTTCATCAAGGATGTGAATCTCATCCAAGCAGTCCTACTTAAAATCTTTTTCTATTATCTGATTGGTGGGTTTTTTGCTGCTACATAGACTGGTTTTCTGTTTCTTCATCTGTTGTGGATACTTTGCTGTTTGACTGAAGACTCGCTGCATACTTAAATCATAAGTTTAACAGACTTCCAAGCAGTTCTGATCCTTCAAATTAGATTGGAGGCCTCTTTTTTCTTTTGTTCCTGGCCCACTCCCACATCAGATCCACATATCTTTTTTTTTTTAAAGTTTCACTATATGTGCATTCTCTGGATCTCTCGCTTGTCTGCTGAGGCAACCCCTTGTTTGGGTCTCTAGGTTATTTGCAGATGTGAGGATTCCTGTCTTGCAGCCCACCCCTCTTTAGTGTGACAACAAAAGCTGTATATATTACTCATGGTGACTTGTTTGATGAACATACTAAACACATTGAGATTGATTGTCGTCTTCTTTGCCAACACATTCGTCAAGCAACCATCATTCTTCATCCTATATCTTCAAGAACTTAGCTGGCTGACTGACTTTACTAGATCTCATTTTGTTCAAAGATTTATTCAATTACTCCCGGATCTTTCTATGTATTCCTCCGCATACTATGTGCTCGAGAGGGGTGTAAAGATGAAGACGGCAACACTTGTTCCCGGTTCCCATAGTCCCCGTGTCCATGTACTATTGTACTATAGTAATTATCTTTGTAATCTTCTCTGATCCTTTGATAGGACTGTAATCCATAATCCTTTAGATGGGCCGGTAATTCTTGTAGATAAGAATAATCTTTGAGGGTAGTCATTTAGTAGGATATTTTCTTATTTGTGCTTGCCAATTCAGTGTCCAAATTCAAGTATATATTGTCACGCCCCCAAACCGGACCTCTGAATTTTGTTCCGAATTTTGAGGCGCGACTTGTGCGGGGTCTACGAAGGATGGCATCTTGCCCCGCACCTTATGGGGTGCATAGGGCCCCATAAGATTTCATGTGCGAGGATATGCACAACCACGATCACATTTACATCACGTTTCGGTGGAAGCATAAGTAATCAATTGCATCAAGTAGCATAGCATATAAAAGCATCGCCACGAGAAAATAGGATGTTAGAGCATAAACCAGTTCATCAAAGGGAAAGAAATGTGGAAGTGTAAAGTTTAAACCTTTATTATATGTTTTACTAAAAAATCCAACCAAAACCACAACTAGAGTAGCTAGAACTAACAAAAGATTGCAATCTCCAAGTCTCTCAGTGTCGCCACTCTCGCCCAAGGATGTTTGCACGACATCATCCGGAGTCCACTCTGCTAAGCCTAACATCTCCTCCGGTGTCGCAACCTTTGGCTCAAGGGTAGAGGCAATGTCTCCTACAACGCCAAGGGTAACAAGTTATAGCAAGTAAGCCAATATAATAACATAGTCATGTTGCATGTCGCGACCCCGGACCGAGAAACTAGGGGAAGGATCCGAGTCCGGGAGGTCGGGACGGTGGGTTGATGCCGCGCCACGTGCATCTCTTTGGCTAAAACCGCACACGGAGTTAAAAGAATATTTATCCGTGCACGTGATTTCCCACAGGGTTCCGCGGTGAGGATTATCTTTACACATCATCTCACATGTAACCATATCAAACACATTCTCATAATTGCGGAAGCGTGTAGTAAACCATATTAATACCATTCAAATCCATAAACAAGACTGATTTATGGTTAATATAACAAGATATCAGGATGAGCAATGATCAAGCATGCTTTCCCCAAAAGCAAAGTGTAATTACAAAATATCAGTTAATTAAAGCCCCCAAAATAACGGTCAACAGAGACCGTACAACCAAATGAAATCTAAACCAAAGATATCAAGTTCCCCAAAGTGTAACGTTCTCAAGGCAAGGCCGAATGTCTACATGACATCATCGGCTTGCCACTCAATCACTCGTTGCGGTTCACCGACCGCCTCCTCTGGCTCCTCCTCAACGGCAATAAGCTCGGGACCTGAGTACCAAAATAAATGGATCAGACACGACGGTCTGGCAGGTGGGTGAAAAGACATATCAATAAAAAAACAATGATGTTATGCAAGAGTTAAGAAAACTTATGGATAAACAATGAACTTTATAAAAGACAATGTATCATTTCAAAAGAAATACATATGCAATAAATCATGTAAGGTAACAAGGATTTGGAAACTGTCAAGATGGCAACCCCACAAGCTAGATCCTCCCTTCACCGAAGTGAAGAGAGCACATACCCTAACAGGATCATTGGCCTCAGTCACACGAGGTGAGGAGGAACAACGATAAACAGGATCATTGACCCCAGTCACACGAGGTGAGGAGGAACAACGATAAATACTATAATATATATATACTATACAGGACCACGGTAGCGAACCGGGTAAACTATGCAAATTCCAGACTGCAGCTGACTATCAGGAGGGGAAGGAACCCCAAGTCGGTGGATCAAACCGACGAGGTCGTCCAAGCTCAGTGGTGCCGACTCATAGGTCAAATACGATAAATCAAATCATATGCATAATACAAGAACGGGGTGCCATAGACACAAGTACACATCCATCTCAAGTCGCCATATACAAGTTAGCAAAAGCTAAACACATCACTTCTAGTATTCTTGGAACAGTCTAGTCATATCAAGTTGATTTGAAATCCCAAAATAGGAGTTTAGTTGAAAATTGAATACAAATAGTTTTCCCACCTTTATAGGCTAACAATGGAGTTTCTAGAATTGAATCAGTGTGAATAGGGTCCCGTATGTCAGTTATGATGAAATTTTGGTACTCTTTAAGAGTTAGGGACATTCCGGGTCCTTATCCACATTGGTCAATCTATACAATCTCATGGAATCTCCCTGATGAGGTTTCTTCCTTCCTTCGGACTTCATACAATACCTTACCCATCCTTGAATAACATTGGGGCTCCAAATGATACTTCCACACTACAGCCCCTCACAATTTACCCCAATCTTTCATGGGTTTAAATGCATCGATACAGGTTCAATGTCTTCAATCAAGAAGATAAGGGATAGAGCTGAATTGGACTTGAGTATGGGCTTGGAATGAATCTGGAAAAATAGTCCCACAACTCTCTTAATTACAGTTCATCTCGTTTCAGTCCGATCGATCGGACCTGAAGGGCGATCGATCGGTCCTGAAGACCCTCTCAGTTATTTACAGTCCGATCGATCGGACCTGACGGGCGATCGATCGGTCCTGAGAACCCTCTCAGTTATTTACAGTCCGATCGATCGGACCTGACGGGCGATCGATCGGTCCTGTAGCGAATTTCAACCCCTTTGGTTGAATTCTTCTCTTGTCCAACTCCAATCCATTTCCTTTCTTTCCCCTTCTTCCATACATATCTTCACAAACAATTGGGCTATTCCTTGACCTCATTATCTCATCAAATCATCATTTAAAATCAATAAGACTAAACCATCAAACATGATAAATCATTAAAACCATTAATGAAGACAAATCAAGATTTTGCATAAAACATGATAAAACACATGAGAATCATTTCATCCACTTGCCTTGGGTCCAAATGCAAATCAATTGAGCTCTAATCACCTCTTAGGCCAAAATCAAACACCTATACACAAAACCCCCAAAACGAAACCCTAGATTAACAAAATCCAATTAAAACAAAACGGAATCCTCCAATAATTGAAATAGAGCTACCCTAGGGCCTAACAAACAAGATTATAAAACTTTTAGGAAGATCACTTACAAGGAAGTTCTTCAAAAAGCAAGGTGTTGTCCAAAGTAAGTTTTGGAGTGGGCGGTTTTCTTCAAAAATGGTGTCAAGACGAAGGCCTTGAGATGAGGAAGAAGATTATAGTCTCTAACCTTCCATTAGCACTAACTTAGTGGGGGATTGAAGATGAAGAGGCAAGAAAAGGTAAGGAAAACCCTTAGGGCTGGGATTTCTCTTCTCCTCTAGGGTTTTTGCCAGAAATGGGAAAAAGAAGAAGAAGCTTTCTATATATAGTAAGTGAGGATGGGGCCCACAACTTAAAGAACTTCTCGGGCTCAAAACATGGTCTTCGGAGCTTCAAACGAATTCGACGAAGAAGACAAAGTTGATCGGCAAAATTTCTAGTTTCCAAAAAGTATATATTTTGTACATTTTGGTGACATTGAAATCGGTGTCCAGATTTTGGGTAAAAAGACCATTTTGCCCTCAATTGCGAAAAATCGGGTTTAAAGTCTTCAATTGAAAACGATGTCAACATGAAAGTTGTAGGGATTAACAAGATAAATCCAACGGGTTTAAAAACACGATTCTTGGAAATCATCGGTAAACCCCCAATCTCACACAATTCGTAATAAGAACCCCCAAAGGGTCCCACACATCAAAAGGCTCTCCAAATTCCCCAAAGCTATTATAAAAGCTATTCTAATCTCCAACTAATCCAAAACCACTAAACCCACTTAAAACTAAAACACAACTTAATCAACTCTAAACGAGGTCTCTCGGGTCGGGGTCTTACATCCTCCACCCCTTAGGACATTTGGTCCTCCAAATGGAAATTAAAACTCACCTCCGGTAGAAGATGTGGGTGCTTCTTCTGAACTTGATCCCGTAATTCCCAAGTTGCTTCTTCCGGTCCATGATTCTCCCAAAGTACCTTGACCCACTGAATAGTCCGAGTTCTCAATTCTTGTTCTTTGGTGTCAATGATCTGGTTAGGCTTCTCAACATAGGTCGCATCTTCTCGAATTTCTAACGGCTCATAACGGAGTATGTGTAGTCTGTCAGGAACGTACTTCTTCAACATAGACACATGGAAAACATTGTGTACGCCGGAAAGTTCGGGTGGTAAGGCTAACCTGTAAGCCACATCACCAATCCTACTCACAATGTCATACGGTCCAATGTATCTCCTAGATAATTTGCCCTTCTGTCCAAATCTCAAAGTTCCACGAGTAGGTGACACTTTCAAGAAAACCTTATCTCCTTCTTTGAACTGTAAATCCCTTCTGTGAGAGTCTGCATAACTCTTCTGTCTACTCTGAGCCACTTTCAGACGTTCTTGGATCAACTTGACCTTGTCGCTTGTCTCACTAACAATGGTCGGTCCATGGAAACTGCGAGTACCAACTTCTTCCCAACAAACAGGTGTCCTACACCTTCTGCCATACAAAGCCTCAAAAGGTGCCATACCGATACTCGAGTGGAAACTGTTGTTGTAAGCGAACTCACACAACGGTAATGCTTCATCCCACTGAGTCTTGAAATCTAACACACAAGCTCGAAGCATATCCTCAAGTGTCTGAATTGTCCTTTCTGACTGACCATCGGTCTGTGGGTGATAGGCTGTGCTGAACTGTAACTTCGTACCCATAGACTCATGCAATGTCTTCCAAAATCTTGAGACAAATCTGCTGTCTCTATCGGATGTGATGGAAACTGGCTGTCCATGACGACTGACAATCTCTGTGACAAACAACTGAGCCAAAGGTAACATATGCATCTTCTTTCCAGTCTTCATTGGTAGGAAATGAGCTGACTTGGTGAGACGGTCCACTATGACCCAAATAGCATCATTGCCCTTACTAGTCTTCGATAAACCCGATATGAAGTCCATGGTAATGTGCTCCCATTTCCATTCCGGAATCTCTAATGGTCGTAGTAACCCTGGAGGCTTCTGATGTTCTGCCTTAATCAACTGACATGTCATACAACGAGAGACGAAAGCTGCTATCTCTCTCTTCATGTTATTCCACCAAAATCTGCCCTTCAAATTCTGGTACATCTTCGTACTGCCCGGGTGTATGGAATACTTGGTATCATGGGCCTCAGACATGATATTATTCCTCAAGTCCTCCAAGTTAGGCACACACAGACGGTCTCGGTAATACAAAACTCCATCTACAACACGAAAATCCGGACGATCTGCTAAGTGCTCAGAAATCTTAGCCAATTCTGGGTCTTGTAACTGATTCTCCTTGATCTTCTGAATGAACGAAGGCTCTGACACTGACATGTTTGCTAACATGACACCCTCTCTTAGTGGCTGAAAATCTACACCCAACTCTTCTAACTGTTGTACCACATATGATCCACGAAGACTGGCCATGCTCACTGACTTTCTGCTCAAGGCATCTGCAACTACATTCGCTTTCCCCGGTGATACTTGATTGGAAAATCATAGTCTTTAATATATTCCATCCATCTCCTCTGCCTCATGTTCAACTCCTTCTGAGAAAACAAGTACTGTAGGCTACGGTGATCGGAGTGAACCTCAAACTTTTCTCCATAGAGGTAGTGTCTCCACATCTTCAAAGCTAAAACAACTGCGGCCAACTCGAGATCATGTGTTGCATAGTTCTTTTCATGATCCTTCAACTGCCGTGACCCATATGCAACTACCTTCCCATCTTGCATCAGTACGCATCCAAGTCCAACATTAGAAGCATCGGTAAAAATGGTAAAACCGCCGCTCCCAGATGGCAGAGTAAGGACTGGAGCTGTAGTCAATCTCTTCTTCAGCTCTTGGAAACTAGCCTCACACTTGTCTGTCCAAACATATGGTGCATTCTTCCTTGTCAACTTCGTCAGAGGTGACGCAATCGACGAAAATCCTTGCACAAACCTCCGATAATATCCTGCCAATCCAAGAAAACTCCTGATTTCTGATGCATTCTTCGGTCTATCCCAATTCATGACTGCCTCAATCTTGGACGGGTCCACTGATAATCCTTCCTTGGAGATAATATGACCCAAAAATGTGACTTGGTCCAACCAAAATTCACACTTACTAAGTTTTGCAAACAACTGATTCTCCCTCAAAAGCTGGAGTGCTATCCTCAAGTGTTCTTCATGCTCTCCTTTGGTCTTGGAATATACCAAAATATCATCAATAAACACCACTGTAAACTGGTCCAAATACTCCGCAAATATTTTGTTCATCAATGCCATGAAAACTGCCGGTGCATTAGTCAAACCAAATGGCATCACTAGAAACTCATAGTGCCCATATCTTGTACGAAAGGCTGTTTTTGGTACATCTGAATCTCTAACTCTCAACTGATGGTAGCCTGACCTCAAATCAATCTTCGAAAAGTAAGCAGCTCCTTGCAACTGATCGAACAATTCATCTATCCTTGGCAATGGATATTTGTTTTTGATGGTCACTTGGTTTAATCTTCTATAGTCAATACACATTCTCATGGAACCATCCTTCTTCTTCACAAACAAAACTGGTGCTCCCCACGGTGACACACTAGGTCTCACAAAACCTTTGTTCAAAAGTTCTTGCAATTGCATCTTCAACTCTCCCAATTCTGCCGGGGCCATTCTATAAGGTGCAATAGATATCGGAGCGGTCCCCGGTAACAACTCAATAGTGAAGTCTATCTCTCTAATGGGTGGCAATCCAGGTATCTCCTCCGGGAAAACATCCGGAAATTCACAACAATTGGGATCTCCTCCACCCCCTTGGGACCGTTTATCCTCCGTGATAAACGCCAAATAACCCTCACAACCACTTCTTAGAAGTCTATCAGCCTTCAATGCTGAAATAAACCCTGCACCAGAACTACTCCTCTCTCCCTGAAACAACACCCCTGCTTGGGTCTCCTCTAACTTAAAAGTTAGGGTTTTATGGAAATAATCCATCGTAGCATGGTATCCTGCTAACCAATCCATCCCTAGGATGACATCAAAATCCTGCATCTCTAATAAAATGAGATCTGCCGGTAATACTACTTCTCCTATCACGACTGGACAACTAGGGTAAAAAGTTCTACAAACAACTTCCTTACCTAAAGGAGTAGTCACAGTCAGAATGAAACTCAACTCTCTAGCATGCATATCAATCAACATTGCAAATTTTGGAGATAGGAATGAGTGAGTAGAGCCCTGCACTCTCGCTATTACTGGTAATGTGATTACTGTTTGCTGTTCTTTTGCGAGGTGGCATAACGCTGCAAAACAAATTGTTAGCACATATAAATCAAGTACAGGGTGGTCACACATTGCTCACACGGTTCTATCTAACGAATCCTCTCCACGTACTTAAGATTTCTAGTTTCTTTTAATTGCCTGAAACATGTCCCGCTCTGATACCAGTCCTGTCGCGACCCCGGACCGAGAAACTAGGGGAAGGATCCGAGTCCGGGAGGTCGGGACGGTGGGTTGATGCCGCGCCACGTGCATCTCTTTGGCTAAAACCGCACACGGAGTTAAAAGAATATTTATCCGTGCACGTGATTTCCCACAGGGTTCCGCGGTGAGGATTATCTTTACACATCATCTCACATGTAACCATATCAAACACATTCTCATAATTGCGGAAGCGTGTAGTAAACCATATTAATACCATTCAAATCCATAAACAAGACTGATTTATGGTTAATATAACAAGATATCAGGATGAGCAATGATCAAGCATGCTTTCCCCAAAAGCAAAGTTAAGTGTAATTACAAAATATCAGTTAATTAAAGCCCCCAAAATAACGGTCAACAGAGACCGTACAACCAAATGAAATCTAAACCAAAGATATCAAGTTCCCCAAAGTGTAACGTTCTCAAGGCAAGGCCGAATGTCTACATGACATCATCGGCTTGCCACTCAATCACTCGTTGCGGTTCACCGACCGCCTCCTCTGGCTCCTCCTCAACGGCAATAAGCTCGGGACCTGAGTACCAAAATAAATGGATCAGACACGACGGTCTGGCAGGTGGGTGAAAAGACATATCAATAAAAAAACAATGATGTTATGCAAGAGTTAAGAAAACTTATGGATAAACAATGAACTTTATAAAAGACAATGTATCATTTCAAAAGAAATACATATGCAATAAATCATGTAAGGTAACAAGGATTTGGAAACTGTCAAGATGGCAACCCCACAAGCTAGATCCTCCCTTCACCGAAGTGAAGAGAGCACATACCCTAACAGGATCATTGGCCTCAGTCACACGAGGTGAGGAGGAACAACGATAAACAGGATCATTGACCCCAGTCACACGAGGTGAGGAGGAACAACGATAAATACTATAATATATATATACTATACAGGACCACGGTAGCGAACCGGGTAAACTATGCAAATTCCAGACTGCAGCTGACTATCAGGAGGGGAAGGAACCCCAAGTCGGTGGATCAAACCGACGAGGTCGTCCAAGCTCAGTGGTGCCGACTCATAGGTCAAATACGATAAATCAAATCATATGCATAATACAAGAACGGGGTGCCATAGACACAAGTACACATCCATCTCAAGTCGCCATATACAAGTTAGCAAAAGCTAAACACATCACTTCTAGTATTCTTGGAACAGTCTAGTCATATCAAGTTGATTTGAAATCCCAAAATAGGAGTTTAGTTGAAAATTGAATACAAATAGTTTTCCCACCTTTATAGGCTAACAATGGAGTTTCTAGAATTGAATCAGTGTGAATAGGGTCCCGTATGTCAGTTATGATGAAATTTTGGTACTCTTTAAGAGTTAGGGACATTCCGGGTCCTTATCCACATTGGTCAATCTATACAATCTCATGGAATCTCCCTGATGAGGTTTCTTCCTTCCTTCGGACTTCATACAATACCTTACCCATCCTTGAATAACATTGGGGCTCCAAATGATACTTCCACACTACAGCCCCTCACAATTTACCCCAATCTTTCATGGGTTTAAATGCATCGATACAGGTTCAATGTCTTCAATCAAGAAGATAAGGGATAGAGCTGAATTGGACTTGAGTATGGGCTTGGAATGAATCTAGAAAAATAGTCCCACAACTCTCTTAATTACAGTTCATCTCGTTTCAGTCCGATCGATCGGACCTGAAGGGCGATCGATCGGTCCTGAAGACCCTCTCAGTTATTTACAGTCCGATCGATCGGACCTGACGGGCGATCGATCGGTCCTGAGAACCCTCTCAGTTATTTACAGTCCGATCGATCGGACCTGACGGGCGATCGATCGGTCCTGTAGCGAATTTCAACCCCTTTGGTTGAATTCTTCTCTTGTCCAACTCCAATCCATTTCCTTTCTTTCCCCTCCTTCCATACATATCTTCACAAACAATTGGGCTATTCCTTGACCTCATTATCTCATCAAATCATCATTTAAAATCAATAAGACTAAACCATCAAACATGATAAATCATTAAAACCATTAATGAAGACAAATCAAGATTTTGCATAAAACATGATAAAACACATGAGAATCATTTCATCCACTTGCCTTGGGTCCAAATGCAAATCAATTGAGCTCTAATCACCTCTTAGGCCAAAATCAAACACCTATACACAAAACCCCCAAAACGAAACCCTAGATTAACAAAATCCAATTAAAACAAAACGGAATCCTCCAATAATTGAAATAGAGCTACCCTAGGGCCTAACAAACAAGATTATAAAACTTTTAGGAAGATCACTTACAAGGAAGTTCTTCAAAAAGCAAGGTGTTGTCCAAAGTAAGTTTTGGAGTGGGCGGTTTTCTTCAAAAATGGTGTCAAGACGAAGGCCTTGAGATGAGGAAGAAGATTATAGTCTCTAACCTTCCATTAGCACTAACTTAGTGGGGGATTGAAGATGAAGAGGCAAGAAAAGGTAAGGAAAACCCTTAGGGCTGGGATTTCTCTTCTCCTCTAGGGTTTTTGCCAGAAATGGGAAAAAGAAGAAGAAGCTTTCTATATATAGTAAGTGAGGATGGGGCCCACAACTTAAAGAACTTCTCGGGCTCAAAACATGGTCTTCGGAGCTTCAAACGAATTCGACGAAGAAGACAAAGTTGATCGGCAAAATTTCTAGTTTCCAAAAAGTATATATTTTGTACATTTTGGTGACATTGAAATCGGTGTCCAGATTTTGGGTAAAAAGACCATTTTGCCCTCAATTGCGAAAAATCGGGTTTAAAGTCTTCAATTGAAAACGATGTCAACATGAAAGTTGTAGGGATTAACAAGATAAATCCAACGGGTTTAAAAACACGATTCTTGGAAATCATCGGTAAACCCCCAATCTCACACAATTCGTAATAAGAACCCCCAAAGGGTCCCACACATCAAAAGGCTCTCCAAATTCCCCAAAGCTATTATAAAAGCTATTCTAATCTCCAACTAATCCAAAACCACTAAACCCACTTAAAACTAAAACACAACTTAATCAACTCTAAACGAGGTCTCTCGGGTCGGGGTCTTACATCCTCCACCCCTTAGGACATTTGGTCCTCCAAATGGAAATTAAAACTCACCTCCGGTAGAAGATGTGGGTGCTTCTTCTGAACTTGATCCCGTAATTCCCAAGTTGCTTCTTCCGGTCCATGATTCTCCCAAAGTACCTTGACCCACTGAATAGTCCGAGTTCTCAATTCTTGTTCTTTGGTGTCAATGATCTGGTTAGGCTTCTCAACATAGGTCGCATCTTCTCGAATTTCTAACGGCTCATAACGGAGTATGTGTAGTCTGTCAGGAACGTACTTCTTCAACATAGACACATGGAAAACATTGTGTACGCCGGAAAGTTCGGGTGGTAAGGCTAACCTGTAAGCCACATCACCAATCCTACTCACAATGTCATACGGTCCAATGTATCTCCTAGATAATTTGCCCTTCTGTCCAAATCTCAAAGTTCCACGAGTAGGTGACACTTTCAAGAAAACCTTATCTCCTTCTTTGAACTGTAAATCCCTTCTGTGAGAGTCTGCATAACTCTTCTGTCTACTCTGAGCCACTTTCAGACGTTCTTGGATCAACTTGACCTTGTCGCTTGTCTCACTAACAATGGTCGGTCCATGGAAACTGCGAGTACCAACTTCTTCCCAACAAACAGGTGTCCTACACCTTCTGCCATACAAAGCCTCAAAAGGTGCCATACCGATACTCGAGTGGAAACTGTTGTTGTAAGCGAACTCACACAACGGTAATGCTTCATCCCACTGAGTCTTGAAATCTAACACACAAGCTCGAAGCATATCCTCAAGTGTCTGAATTGTCCTTTCTGACTGACCATCGGTCTGTGGGTGATAGGCTGTGCTGAACTGTAACTTCGTACCCATAGACTCATGCAATGTCTTCCAAAATCTTGAGACAAATCTGCTGTCTCTATCGGATGTGATGGAAACTGGCTGTCCATGACGACTGACAATCTCTGTGACAAACAACTGAGCCAAAGGTAACATATGCATCTTCTTTCCAGTCTTCATTGGTAGGAAATGAGCTGACTTGGTGAGACGGTCCACTATGACCCAAATAGCATCATTGCCCTTTCTAGTCTTCGGTAAACCCGATATGAAGTCCATGGTAATGTGCTCCCATTTCCATTCCGGAATCTCTAATGGTCGTAGTAACCCTGGAGGCTTCTGATGTTCTGCCTTAATCAACTGACATGTCATACAACGAGAGACGAAAGCTGCTATCTCTCTCTTCATGTTATTCCACCAAAATCTGCCCTTCAAATTCTGGTACATCTTCGTACTGCCCGGGTGTATGGAATACTTGGTATCATGGGCCTCAGACATGATATTATTCCTCAAGTCCTCCAAGTTAGGCACACACAGACGGTCTCGGTAATACAAAACTCCATCTACAACACGAAAATCCGGACGATCTGCTAAGTGCTCAGAAATCTTAGCCAATTCTGGGTCTTGTAACTGATTCTCCTTGATCTTCTGAATGAACGAAGGCTCTGACACTGACATGTTTGCTAACATGACACCCTCTCTTAGTGGCTGAAAATCTACACCCAACTCTTCTAACTGTTGTACCACATATGATCCACGAAGACTGGCCATGCTCACTGACTTTCTGCTCAAGGCATCTGCAACTACATTCGCTTTCCCCGGGTGATACTTGATTGGAAAATCATAGTCTTTAATATATTCCATCCATCTCCTCTGCCTCATGTTCAACTCCTTCTGAGAAAACAAGTACTGTAGGCTACGGTGATCGGAGTGAACCTCAAACTTTTCTCCATAGAGGTAGTGTCTCCACATCTTCAAAGCTAAAACAACTGCGGCCAACTCGAGATCATGTGTTGCATAGTTCTTTTCATGATCCTTCAACTGCCGTGACCCATATGCAACTACCTTCCCATCTTGCATCAGTACGCATCCAAGTCCAACATTAGAAGCATCGGTAAAAATGGTAAAACCGCCGCTCCCAGATGGCAGAGTAAGGACTGGAGCTGTAGTCAATCTCTTCTTCAGCTCTTGGAAACTAGCCTCACACTTGTCTGTCCAAACATATGGTGCATTCTTCCTTGTCAACTTCGTCAGAGGTGACGCAATCGACGAAAATCCTTGCACAAACCTCCGATAATATCCTGCCAATCCAAGAAAACTCCTGATTTCTGATGCATTCTTCGGTCTATCCCAATTCATGACTGCCTCAATCTTGGACGGGTCCACTGATAATCCTTCCTTGGAGATAATATGACCCAAAAATGTGACTTGGTCCAACCAAAATTCACACTTACTAAGTTTTGCAAACAACTGATTCTCCCTCAAAAGCTGGAGTGCTATCCTCAAGTGTTCTTCATGCTCTCCTTTGGTCTTGGAATATACCAAAATATCATCAATAAACACCACTGTAAACTGGTCCAAATACTCCGCAAATATTTTGTTCATCAATGCCATGAAAACTGCCGGTGCATTAGTCAAACCAAATGGCATCACTAGAAACTCATAGTGCCCATATCTTGTACGAAAGGCTGTTTTTGGTACATCTGAATCTCTAACTCTCAACTGATGGTAGCCTGACCTCAAATCAATCTTCGAAAAGTAAGCAGCTCCTTGCAACTGATCGAACAATTCATCTATCCTTGGCAATGGATATTTGTTTTTGATGGTCACTTGGTTTAATCTTCTATAGTCAATACACATTCTCATGGAACCATCCTTCTTCTTCACAAACAAAACTGGTGCTCCCCACGGTGACACACTAGGTCTCACAAAACCTTTGTTCAAAAGTTCTTGCAATTGCATCTTCAACTCTCCCAATTCTGCCGGGGCCATTCTATAAGGTGCAATAGATATCGGAGCGGTCCCCGGTAACAACTCAATAGTGAAGTCTATCTCTCTAATGGGTGGCAATCCAGGTATCTCCTCCGGGAAAACATCCGGAAATTCACAAACAATTGGGATCTCCTCCACCCCCTTGGGACCGTTTATCCTCCGTGATAAACGCCAAATAACCCTCACAACCACTTCTTAGAAGTCTATCAGCCTTCAATGCTGAAATAAACCCTGCACCAGAACTACTCCTCTCTCCCTGAAACAACACCCCTGCTTGGGTCTCCTCTAACTTAAAAGTTAGGGTTTTATGGAAACAATCCATCGTAGCATGGTATCCTGCTAACCAATCCATCCCTAGGATGACATCAAAATCCTGCATCTCTAATAAAATGAGATCTGCCGGTAATACTACTTCTCCTATCACGACTGGACAACTAGGGTAAAAAGTTCTACAAACAACTTCCTTACCTAAAGGAGTAGTCACAGTCAGAATGAAACTCAACTCTCTAGCATGCATATCAATCAACATTGCAAATTTTGGAGATAGGAATGAGTGAGTAGAGCCCTGCACTCTCGCTATTACTGGTAATGTGATTACTGTTTGCTGTTCTTTTGCGAGGTGGCATAACGCTGCAAAACAAATTGTTAGCACATATAAATCAAGTACAGGGTGGTCACACATTGCTCACACGGTTCTATCTAACGAATCCTCTCCACGTACTTAAGATTTCTAGTTTCTTTTAATTGCCTGAAACATGTCCCGCTCTGATACCAGTCCTGTCGCGACCCCGGACCGAGAAACTAGGGGAAGGATCCGAGTCCGGGAGGTCGGGACGGTGGGTTGATGCCGCGCCACGTGCATCTCTTTGGCTAAAACCGCACACGGAGTTAAAAGAATATTTATCCGTGCACGTGATTTCCCACAGGGTTCCGCGGTGAGGATTATCTTTACACATCATCTCACATGTAACCATATCAAACACATTCTCATAATTGCGGAAGCGTGTAGTAAACCATATTAATACCATTCAAATCCATAAACAAGACTGATTTATGGTTAATATAACAAGATATCAGGATGAGCAATGATCAAGCATGCTTTCCCCAAAAGCAAAGTTAAGTGTAATTACAAAATATCAGTTAATTAAAGCCCCCAAAATAACGGTCAACAGAGACCGTACAACCAAATGAAATCTAAACCAAAGATATCAAGTTCCCCAAAGTGTAACGTTCTCAAGGCAAGGCCGAATGTCTACATGACATCATCGGCTTGCCACTCAATCACTCGTTGCGGTTCACCGACCGCCTCCTCTGGCTCCTCCTCAACGGCAATAAGCTCGGGACCTGAGTACCAAAATAAATGGATCAGACACGACGGTCTGGCAGGTGGGTGAAAAGACATATCAATAAAAAAACAATGATGTTATGCAAGAGTTAAGAAAACTTATGGATAAACAATGAACTTTATAAAATACAATGTATCATTTCAAAAGAAATACATATGCAATAAATCATGTAAGGTAACAAGGATTTGGAAACTGTCAAGATGGCAACCCCACAAGCTAGATCCTCCCTTCACCGAAGTGAAGAGAGCACATACCCTAACAGGATCATTGGCCTCAGTCACACGAGGTGAGGAGGAACAACGATAAACAGGATCATTGACCCCAGTCACACGAGGTGAGGAGGAACAACGATAAATACTATAATATATATATACTATACAGGACCACGGTAGCGAACCGGGTAAACTATGCAAATTCCAGACTGCAGCTGACTATCAGGAGGGGAAGGAACCCCAAGTCGGTGGATCAAACCGACGAGGTCGTCCAAGCTCAGTGGTGCCGACTCATAGGTCAAATACGATAAATCAAATCATATGCATAATACAAGAACGGGGTGCCATAGACACAAGTACACATCCATCTCAAGTCGCCATATACAAGTTAGCAAAAGCTAAACACATCACTTCTAGTATTCTTGGAACAGTCTAGTCATATCAAGTTGATTTGAAATCCCAAAATAGGAGTTTAGTTGAAAATTGAATACAAATAGTTTTCCCACCTTTATAGGCTAACAATGGAGTTTCTAGAATTGAATCAGTGTGAATAGGGTCCCGTATGTCAGTTATGATGAAATTTTGGTACTCTTTAAGAGTTAGGGACATTCCGGGTCCTTATCCACATTGGTCAATCTATACAATCTCATGGAATCTCCCTGATGAGGTTTCTTCCTTCCTTCGGACTTCATACAATACCTTACCCATCCTTGAATAACATTGGGGCTCCAAATGATACTTCCACACTACAGCCCCTCACAATTTACCCCAATCTTTCATGGGTTTAAATGCATCGATACAGGTTCAATGTCTTCAATCAAGAAGATAAGGGATAGAGCTGAATTGGACTTGAGTATGGGCTTGGAATGAATCTGGAAAAATAGTCCCACAACTCTCTTAATTACAGTTCATCTCGTTTCAGTCCGATCGATCGGACCTGAAGGGCGATCGATCGGTCCTGAAGACCCTCTCAGTTATTTACAGTCCGATCGATCGGACCTGACGGGCGATCGATCGGTCCTGAGAACCCTCTCAGTTATTTACAGTCCGATCGATCGGACCTGACGGGCGATCGATCGGTCCTGTAGCGAATTTCAACCCCTTTGGTTGAATTCTTCTCTTGTCCAACTCCAATCCATTTCCTTTCTTTCCCCTTCTTCCATACATATCTTCACAAACAATTGGGCTATTCCTTGACCTCATTATCTCATCAAATCATCATTTAAAATCAATAAGACTAAACCATCAAACATGATAAATCATTAAAACCATTAATGAAGACAAATCAAGATTTTGCATAAAACATGATAAAACACATGAGAATCATTTCATCCACTTGCCTTGGGTCCAAATGCAAATCAATTGAGCTCTAATCACCTCTTAGGCCAAAATCAAACACCTATACACAAAACCCCCAAAACGAAACCCTAGATTAACAAAATCCAATTAAAACAAAACGGAATCCTCCAATAATTGAAATAGAGCTACCCTAGGGCCTAACAAACAAGATTATAAAACTTTTAGGAAGATCACTTACAAGGAAGTTCTTCAAAAAGCAAGGTGTTGTCCAAAGTAAGTTTTGGAGTGGGCGGTTTTCTTCAAAAATGGTGTCAAGACGAAGGCCTTGAGATGAGGAAGAAGATTATAGTCTCTAACCTTCCATTAGCACTAACTTAGTGGGGGATTGAAGATGAAGAGGCAAGAAAAGGTAAGGAAAACCCTTAGGGCTGGGATTTCTCTTCTCCTCTAGGGTTTTTGCCAGAAATGGGAAAAAGAAGAAGAAGCTTTCTATATATAGTAAGTGAGGATGGGGCCCACAACTTAAAGAACTTCTCGGGCTCAAAACATGGTCTTCGGAGCTTCAAACGAATTCGACGAAGAAGACAAAGTTGATCGGCAAAATTTCTAGTTTCCAAAAAGTATATATTTTGTACATTTTGGTGACATTGAAATCGGTGTCCAGATTTTGGGTAAAAAGACCATTTTGCCCTCAATTGCGAAAAATCGGGTTTAAAGTCTTCAATTGAAAACGATGTCAACATGAAAGTTGTAGGGATTAACAAGATAAATCCAACGGGTTTAAAAACACGATTCTTGGAAATCATCGGTAAACCCCCAATCTCACACAATTCGTAATAAGAACCCCCAAAGGGTCCCACACATCAAAAGGCTCTCCAAATTCCCCAAAGCTATTATAAAAGCTATTCTAATCTCCAACTAATCCAAAACCACTAAACCCACTTAAAACTAAAACACAACTTAATCAACTCTAAACGAGGTCTCTCGGGTCGGGGTCTTACATTGCATCAAGTATAAAAATTAAAGACAAGTAGATTGTAAGCGATAGTAGTTGACATCATTTGAATCATATAAATGTTGGAAATAGGTGGGGGCCTTTAGGATAGGTTTCAAAAACTTTTAATCAACTTGATGTTATAAATTAGGTGGGCCTCTAGGATAGGTTTCAAAAACTTTTGACCCAATTGATGCAGGGGTCAACTATCCAGAAGGCTACCAATCTGTCCAAGATGCAAACCCTCAATTTCATCTATCAAGATCAGTAATACAATCTATCTAGGAGATAGAAAATCAGTAACAAACATGCAACAAAGATCTATATCATACAAGGAAATAGATTATACCTTTGGAGCTCGGTTGTGCTCTAATGGAGAATTTGCTACTTTCTTTGATGACGAACTCTTTTGCGAATCAAATAGGTTTCTCCAAAACCCAATGGCCTTCCACGCTATGACCCGTAAGAATCACTTTCTCAAGAAGATGGGTGGGATCTTCAAGAGAAGACAACTAGGAACTTAAAGGAACTAGAAGAGGGAGAGAAGAGATGTGCAACACTTGCACAAAGGGGGCTGGGCGTGAATTCCAAGGTGGACGTCCAAGCCCCCTTTGGTTCCCTATTTATAGCTTTTGCAAACTACTCTTTACTAATTTAATTAGAAGTCTCACTTCCAAATTAATTAGTAACATTCTTCTCTTTCTTAATTACAATAGAAGTCTTACTTCCATTAATAATTAGAAACACACTATTACCATTATTAGAAGTCTCACTTCAAATAGAAATAGTAACTTTCCTTTTAGAGTTCAACTAGAATTAGTATCCGTCTGATGATTGGGATAGCGTGTGGACCACTAGGGATTCCTTAGAAAGCTGGCTCCAACTGGGACACGCGACCCCATATCTCATGTGCAATCCGGGCCCACAATTAATTGCAAATAACTCCACTATATAAATGCAATTGAACTCCAGTCTTAGGAAATTACATAGAAGACCCTAAACTTTCCTATTACCACAAGTAGGCCCCTCCATCAATATCCATGGATCAATTGGACCTGTCTTCCAAACTAGATCCATATCTTATTATCCTTGAGCCCCAATTAATTATAATAATCAAAGGTACCTTTCCAATTAACTCTTAATCGGAATGGGTGTACACTTACCAATGATTAAATCCATTAATTGGCACAAGGGGATATTAGAGATAGATTCCATCTTGACCATTAAATGTTCCCACAGATCTACTACCATGTACCCAAATCACCGAGGTGTTGACCTATAGTTGGCCTCACTCATTGGTGACTCAAAGCAAATGAATAGATAGAAACTTGAGTTCATTAATGTCTCAAGATTGAGAGCTTACTGCTAGGGAATTATGAGAGCAGACCTTAATATAAAGACAGTGTTTATAAGGTGCTTCTCATGGTCCTTCAATACATCCAATGTACCAGCACAATGATCCAGAATCTTTCATTCTGATGATCGAGACAAATCACACTATCTCATAGTGATCAAAATGCTGCAACCTTGTCAGTATGAGATGTCCAGTCTCATCACTGGTTGTGAAGATATTCAAGTGAAGATATTCAAGTATAAGATTTATTATACATGTCTCCCGTATGTGGATCTCATCCATATACATGTATTATATCTAGTATACTTATGGACTCCGATTCATCTCATGAACCATTATGTCATTCATATTGGTTATGTGCAAATATATAATTAAACACCATTCATCTCATGAAATGGAAAGCATGAATATATTGATTAATAAAGAAATGAATCAATTTATTACATCATATGCTGGTATTGAGACCATAAAACTAGCACTTGATGTAGTGATCTACTATTCAGAAGGCTACAAAACCCAATCCATGATCCATGTCCTCAATCTCAGCCATCATGATCAGTAAATAAACCTATCAAGAAGATATAACAGCACCATACAAGCTACCATAAAAATCTACAACATGTAAGGAAGTAGATTATACCTTTGGAGCTCGGTTGTGCTTTAATGGAGAAGTTGCGTCTTTCTTTGATGATGAAACTCTTTCACGTATCAAATACAAATCTCCAAGACCTTTTGATCTTCCATGCTATGACCCATATCAGATTCTCTTTTCTGAAGAAGATGGGTGGTATCTCCAAGAGAAAGCTCTTAAGAGGACTAGAAGAGGGAAGAGGAAAAAAAAATGCAACACTTGCACTTGGGTGGGCTGGACGTGCAACACTTGCACTTTCCAAGGTTGGGCGTGAATCCCAAATGTGGAATAGCATCAAAGAAGTCCAGCCCTTTTTACTCCTCTATTTCTAACTTCTAAAGTAGCGTCCTCTTTTACTAATTGAAATAGAAGTCTCACTTCAATTCAGAATTAGTAACTTTCTCTTTTCTAATTAAAATAGAAGTCTCACTTCCATTATAATTAGTAACTTACTATTACCACTATTAGAAGTCTCACTTTAATTATAAATAGTAACTTTCTATTTCTTTTTAGAGTTCTACTAGAATTAGTATCTTTCTAATAACTTGGGCTAGTGTGGGGTCCACTAGGGATTCGTTAGAAAGCTGACTCCAACTGGGACTTGCGACCTCACATCTCATGTGTAATCCAGGCCCACAGTTAATTGCAAATAACTCCACTATATAAATGCAATTGAACTCCATTCTTAGGAATAAATTACATAGAAGACCATACACTTCCCTATGACCATAAGTAGGCCCCTCTATCAATATCCATGGATCAATTGGACTTGTATTCCAAACTAGATCCACATCTTATTATCCTTGAGCCCCAATTAATTATAATGATCATAGGTACATTTTCAATTAACTCTTAATCGGAATGGGTGTACACTTACCAATGATAAATCCATTAATTGGCACAAGGGGATATTAAAGATAGATTCCATCTTGACCATTGAATGTTCCCACAGCTCTACTACCAAGTACCCAAACCACCGAGGTGTTGACCTACAATTGGCCTCACTCATTGGTGACTTAAAGCAAATGAATAGATCGAAACTTGAGTTCATTAATGTCTAAGGATTGAGAGTCTATTGCTAGGGAATTATGAGAGCAGACCTTAAAGTAAAGACAGTGTTCATAAGGTGCTTCTCACGGTCCTTCAATACATCTAATGTACCAGCACTCTGATCCAAAATCTTACATTCTGATGATCGAGACAAATCACACTATCTCATAGTAATCAAAGTACTGTAACCTTGTCAAATGAGATGTTCAGTCTCATCACTGGTTGTGAAGATATTCAAGTATAAGATTTGTTATACATGTCTCCCGTATGTGGATCTCATCCATACACATGTATTATATCTAGTATACTTATGGACTCTTGTTAATCTCATGAACCATCATGTCATTCGTATTGGTTATGTACAAGTATATAATAAAACACCATTCATCTCATGAAAGGAAAGCATGAATATATTGATAAATAAAGAAATGAATCAATTTATTATATCATCTACTGAATTGAGTTCATATAAATTAACAATCTCCCACTTGGGCTCAATGCCAGTTAGGGTTGCATCTCATGCTCATCCCATCTACATGCTGCTCAAAGTAAAGGGATCTACTAGATTGTCTGCAGAGGCCATCTTGGTGATCGTAACATCACCTCCCTGCATAATTTGTCTGACCATGTATTACTTCCTCTGTACATGTTTTTGGCTCCTGGGTTCCATGGACTATGCGATTGCCCTGCTATTATCACAATAAACTATTAGCGGCTGTTGCGCCAAAAGTACCACTCCAAGTTCCATAATGAATCTTTTGAGCCAGACTGCTTTCTTAGCTGCTTCTCAAGCTACTCCAGCATAAACACTTATCCAGAAGTTGATTTCTTGGAATCCTTATCGGACATGAAGTCAGAATCTATGTATCCGACTGGAATCAACTCATCATTGCCGTAAATCAACATGTGATCTCTAGTCCTTCTCAAGATTTTGAGAACACATCTTACATTAGTCCAATGATAAGCACCTGTGTTAGACTGATATTTGCTTACTAGGCCCACTGCATGACAGATATCCGGTCTAGTTTAAAGCATAGCTAACCGTACTAGCACCTTATCTATGTACGCAGCTTAGGATAAGCCTATCATCCTATTTTTCCGGTCTCAATGGATTTTGATCCCTAGGATGTAGGTAGCTTGTCCCAAGTCCTTCATATCAAAAGTCTTAGCCAACGAAACTTTTACTGTTGACAGCATCCTTGTCACTCCTTAGGAGAAGGATGTCGTCGACACACAATACCAGAAAAATTACCCTACTTCCTTAACTTTTCATGTACGCTCATGACTTATCCAGATTCTGACAAAAATTAAATGACTTGATTGCCAGGTCAAAACGGATGTTCCTGTTCCGGGATACCTGCCTCAGTCCATTAATGCACTTCTGCAGCTTGCAAATTCTTTGCTCTTAGTTATTAGCTATAAAACCGTCTGGTTGCATCATATAGATGTCTTCCTCAAGATGGCCATTGAGAAACGCCGTCTTGATATCCATTTGTCAAATCTAGTAATATGAGATGACCCGCAATGGATTAGAGTATCCGGATGGACTTGAGCATGGCTACCGGCGAGAAGGTTTCCTCATAATCGATACCATCTTTCTGAGTATATCCTTTCGCAACAAGCCTGACCGTAAAGGTCTGAACTCTTCCATCTGGTCCTCTTTTTCTCTTGTAGACTCACTTGCACCCAATAGGTTTGCTCTTGGCAGGCAAGTCCACAAGTGTCCAGACCTGATTGGAGTATATAAACTCCATTTCAGCTTTTATAGCATCTTGTCAACTTCCCGAATCTATGTCATTGATTGCGTGGTATGCACCAAACAACCTAGAAATAAGTTACTAGTATGCACACAATTAAAAACTCGCAAGCGCACAAGATTACTATGTAGTGTAGTGAATTGTAAGTACGAGGTCGATCCCACAAAGACTTGTGATAAAAAGATGTCAAAACTAACTAAAAATCAGAATATTAAATGGAATAATTGAATGATGAAAAGTGGAATTAAACTATTAAAAACAGTAATTTAAATTATCAAAAGCTAATTGGAAAGTAACCTAAAAACAACTAGTATGAGAATTGAAAAACATTAATAATGAATGAATGAACTAGGGTTTCATCTACTCCCCTAACCAATCCTATGCATGCCCCTTATTATCTTTTAATCAAAAATCAGATTTTATTAGTGCATATGCTTCTAGATTATTATTCCCCTAAACCTAATTCAAGAGTGGCATACTACATGAATTGCTCATTATGATGTAAAAACTAAGCATGGCATATGTCCTAGTCAAAACAAACATAATGCATAAAAACAATGGGAAAGATAAATGCATGAGTCTAAGCATGGCATATACTTAAATTATTCATGGTTCTAAACCCTAGATGCATAACATCAAGATCAATCAAAATTAAGTTAACTACTCTTAAAATTAATTGAACATCACATGGTTGGCATGGCATATACACAACTCATCAATTAATAACATGGTTTAGAATCTCAACCAATAAAATTGAAATCTGAATTAAAAGACGTCAAAAGAGACTACATAGAACTAGGCTAGGGTTTCAATTACACCCTAGCCCTAAAAAAATTAGCTACTCATGTTTTTAATGAAAAATAAACTAGAAAGTAGAGCCATAAGAAGAAAACTAGAAGATGATGGTGAAGTAGTGGATGGCCAGCAGCTTTTCCCCTTTATTCCTCCTCCAAAAGCTCTCCAAAATGCTCCAAAGATGGCTCCAAGGATGGCTATACAGCAGCTAGGGTTTTTGGGATGAAGATGGCTGATTTTTTTGATGATAGGGTGGTGTTATGGTGGCTGAAATTATTTTGGACGTGGCTGCTGTAATGGATAGATAATGGTTGCTTTTTGTGCTGGAATTAAGGATGAATGGTGGCTGGAATTATGGATTGAAGGGGCTGGAATTACTGTTCACGTCCTTTCCTTGTATGTTATTTATAAGTCTTGAAAACAGCCCCTTTTAGCAAGTAGTTCCTTTGTAGAAATAGATCTTCAACCTTCCTTATAATTAGGAAACCTAATTAGATTGAATAAGGAGTATTCTTTCTTGTTTTAGCAAGCTTTCTAAATCTGGTTCCACTTGTATCTTCTAGAAACTTACTCACATGGACCCACAAATCTGAGATTAATTGCAAGGAATTAAATCTGAACTTTTGACATAAAAGTGGGCCCTATTTGATGCGTGCAACATGAGTGTGGGACCCCTCTTTTAGGACTTCTATCTTGACTTGAACTCTTGCTCCAAATTTTCCTTTCTTTCTCTCCTTGTTTTTCTCCATTCTTGAACTCCACTTCTAACTTGAATAAGACTTCTAATTTCTGAAATTCTTCTATTTGTAATAGATGTGGGCCCCCTTTGGGTGTGTAATCCTAGATTGGGTTTCTTCTTTCTTTCTTTTGCTTTTCTTCTTTGATTAGAATTGTAAGTTGTCCAAATAATTAGAAAGTCTTTTTGAAATCTGGAATATCTTGAATGGGACCCACCATGTGTTAATGATGGTGTTTCAAGCCCAAACTTGCAGGTCATGTTAATGATGGTGTTTCAAGCCCAAACTTGTAGGCCCATTTAGGCCTAGTATCTAGAAGATTAGACTTTGATTGTAATTAGGCTCATTAGTCAAAGCCACATGTACCACATGTACATACTTAATTGTACAGCCCCTTTACTTGACTTTAGCAGCCCCTTTACTTGACTTAGGCAGCCCCTTTACTTGACTTTAGCTCAATAAATGTGTGTATAAATGTATCCTTAGTCCATTCAATGAGGACACACGATTACAATCCAATATTTCTCTCTTTTAAGTTCTTGTCATGGTATCAGAGTTGTGCCTCTGAGTGAGTCCTCTCCATCTTCCAAGCATTGGAAGTTGTAATAGTCTCTAAGAGACTCTCTGGAGAATTTTTCTTCATCTTCCAAGCATTGGAAGTCGCCAGATCAAGGTGTGATCAGAAGTGGCCCATCCCAGATCAGCATCATTGAACCTGGATATTTCAACCAACCTGGTCGACTCTCTTCTGGTTATTTTGGAGATTTTTTCAGTATTTTTCAAAGATCAGAGGTAGGAGTTTTTGTTCCATCTTATGATTATTCACTTTCTTTAAATAGTTTTCATCACAGCCGCACAGAATCCTTGATTTTTTGTGCACTGCTCATTCTGGGAACAGTTCTGGTCACTCTAGCATATTATTTGTGATCTGATTGGTGTGTGATCTCATCCATCAGTTTGATTTAAAAACAGTGAGATTTTTTTTTGTGCACAGTTGATAGATCTACTGTTTGACTGAAATGGAAAAGCATGAAATTAACTTGATCCAATTTAATGGAAAGAATTATACTTCCTGGTCGTATCAATTTCAAGTCTATCTTGAAGGAAAGGAAATGTGGGGACTTGTTTCCGGATGGGATCCACGACCTCAGGAAGATGAGAAAAAAATACTCTTGGAATACTAAGGATGCCAAGATAAAAACCTGGATTCTTGGTTCCGTTGAACCACAATATATCCTGAATCTCAAACCTTACAAGACCTCCAAGGCGATGTGGGATTATCTGAAACAAGTGTATCACCAAGGGAATTCTGCCCGTCAATATCAACTTGAACTGGAGATTGCTCAGTATTCCCAAGGCACCTCTTCTATCCAGGACTATTATACGAGTTTTCTCAATTTATGGGCAGAATATGATGAAATCAAATACCTCAATGTATCTGAGGCAGCTCTTTCTGAGATTCAAAAATTACAGGCAACTTCTCATAGAGACCAGTTCCTCATGAAATTGAGATCTGAATATGAGATCATTCGTTCCAATCTGATGAGCAAGGTTCCATCTCCATCCCTGAATGAGTGTCTTAATGAACTCTTGCGAGAGGAACAAAGTCAGCTCACTCAGCATGTTCTGAAGCAACAGTACTCCGGAAACTCTACTAATGTCGCATATGCTGCCACTACCAGTTACACTCCTAGTGTCTCTCACGGTCAGGGAGGGATCATTCATCATACTAATGCTGCTGCTAAAAGACAAACTCCTGCAAGAGATCTCAGCAAAATCCAATGTTTTGGCTGTAAGAGTTATGGACACTATGCCTCACAGTGTAAGACCAAGTTTTGTAATTACTGCAAATCCAATGGTCATGTTATCAATGAATGCAAACGGCGGCCACAAAATCGCACTCCACGAGCATATCATGTCAACACTGCTGATGCTACTACTTCTAGTGATAGTTCTTCCGCACCAGTCATGCATTCGCCACCTCCTGCCTCGACTACTGAGATTACCCCTGAGCTTATTCAACAAATGATCATCAATGCCTTTTCTGCACTTGGCATTTCAGGTAACCAACATTCCTCTTCTTCCATATGGTTTATTGATTCTGGAGCTTCCAATCACATGACCTCCTCCACCACTCATCTCTCTAACCTGTAACCATACAAAGGGAATTTGCAAGTCCATACTGCTGATGGTCAAAAGCTTCCTATTACAGCTACTGGTGATATAATTCATTCTTTACCTCTCACAAAAGTCTTTCTATCTCCTCATCTTACTACAAATCTTTTGTCTGTTGGACAACTGATTGATGATAATTGTAATGTTTCCTTTTTTCGCTCTGGTTGTGTTGTGCAGGATCAAGTGTCGGGGATGGTGATCGCGAAGGGGCCTAAGTGTGGACGCCTGTTTCCTCTTGTGATGCCTGCCTAAGTGTGGACGCCTGTTTCCTCTTGTGATGCCTTCCTCTCAAAATAAACAAATCTCTGCTTTTTCTTGTTTTTCTCCTCAAGATGTTTAGAGGCTCTGGCACAATAGATTAGGCCATCCTCATTCAAAATTGTTATCTTTGATGTTGAACACTGGTAGTATTAATGAAATTAAAACATCTTTTAGTCACATTTCTGATGAGTGTTCTGTTTGCAAACTTGGAAAAAGCAAAGTTCTTCCATTTTCTTCCAAATCTACTATGGCTTCAAATTGCTTTGACATTATTCATAGTGACGTCTGGGGGATTACACCTGTAATTTCTCATACACATTTCAAATATTTTGTCACATTTATTGATGATCATAGTAGATTCACATGGGTTTATTTCTTACACTCTGAATCTGAAGTCTTTGATATTTTCCAAAAATTCATGGCATATGTTGAAAATCAGTTTTCTACTCGCATTAAAGTTCTCCGATCTGATTCCGGAGGGGAATATATGTCCCATCAGTTTCAAACTTATTTGCAAAAAACACGGGATTTTATCACAGCGATCGTGCCCTTACACTCCTCAACAGAACGGAGTTGCAGAACGCAAAAACAGACATCTCCTCGATACTGTTCGTTCTCTTCTCTTAGAATCATCAGTTCCCGCAAGATTTTGGCCCGAAGCGTTAGCCACTGTAGTTCACTTCATCAATCGCTTACCATCCTATCGCCTCACCAATCAAACACCATACTTTCGTCTCTTTCGTAAAAATCATTCTTATACCCACCTGCGCATTTTTGGCTGTGTTTTGTTCATCTTCCTCCGACTGAACGTACTAAATTAACTGCTCAGTCCGCCAAATGTGCATTCCTTGGCTACGCATCTCACCAAAAGGGGTATATCTGCTATGATCCTGTGGTCAACCGTCTTCGCATCTCTCGAAATGTAACATTTTTCGAAAATCAAAGTTTTTTTTCTAACCATTCCTCGGATTTACCATCATTTTCTCATCTACCAGATTTTTCTGACCCAATCTCTTCTCCACTCCTTGTCTATGAACGGCGTCGTTATAAGGATGTTCTACTACTGCCTCCCCCTCCGGATCCCTCACCGGCACCTGATCTTGACCACGCTTTACACATGATGCTTCATCTCCACTTCGGTTTCGACGCTCTACCCGTCTCTCTAAGCCTCCAGAAAAATATGGGTTCACTCACACCTCCTTGCTTGCTACTCTCTCCTCTATTGCTATTCCTTCTTCTTACTCACAGGCGGTGAAGCATGACTGTTGGCAAAAAGCTATGCACGAAGAATTAGCTGCTCTGCAGGAGAATCATACCTGGGATATTGTTCCATGTCCCTCATCTGCAAAACCAATTGGCTGCAAATGGGTTTTTTCAGTCAAACTTAAGTCTGATGGCTCGTTGGATCGATATAAAGCACGGTTAGTCGCACTGGGCAACCGACAGGAATATGGCATTGACTATGAAGAAACATTTGCTCCAGTTGCAAAAATGACAACAATCCGTACTGTTCTTGCCATTGCTGCTTCTCACTCATGGCCTCTTTACCAATTTGACGTCAAGAATGCCTTTCTTCATGGTGATCTCAAGGAAGAAGTCTATATGCGACTTCCCCAAGGCATTACGGGTGTTTCGGCAGGAGACTGCGCACGCTTAAGACGATCTCTATATGGTCTTAAGCAAGCTCCGCGTGCTTGGTTTGAGAAATTTAGAGATGCTCTCCTTCATCTACAGTTCTCTCAAAGTTCCTCTGATCCTTCTATGTTCCTTCATCGCTCCTCAAAAGGGATTACTGTCCTCTTGGTATACGTGGATGATATCATCATATCTGGGACAGATTCTAACATGATCACCTATCTACAGGCATTGTTACATGAATCTTTTCATATGAAAGACTTAGGGCCACTCACATATTTTTTAGGCCTTGAGGTTCATCAGTCAGAAAAAGGTCTTATCCTAGATCAACACAAATATGCTATGGATCTTATTGAGACGGCTGGGCTTCAGAACTCCACTCCTGTAGATACACCTGTTGAGGCCAATCTTCAACTCGCACACGATACGGGTGATCTTCTCCCTGATGCCACAATGTATCGCCATTTAGTCGGAAGCTTGATCTACTTGACTATCACTCGGCCTGATATCTCATATGCGGTGAATCTGGTTAGTCAGTTCATGACACAACCTCGCCATTTCCATCTTATTGCTGTTCGGCGTATTCTTCGCTATGTTCTTCATACACCATATCGTGGTCTTTTCTTTCCTGTGGGCAATTCGACTTCTCTCATAGCTTATTCAAACTCTGACTGGGCTGGATGTCCTGATAGTCGACGGTCTACCACGGGTTGGTGCATGTTCTCAGGGGACTCATTGATCTCCTGGAAGTGTAAGAAACAAGATAAAGTCTCCAAATCATCCACAGAAGCAGAATATCGTGCCATGTCAGCTGCCACATCTGAAATTGTCTGGCTTCGGGGTCTTCTTTCTGAGCTTGGATTTCCACAATCTGGCCCTACACCTCTCTATACGGACAATACCAGTGCCATACGGATTACTGAAAATCCTGTCTTCCATGAACGCACAAAACATATTGAAGTGGCTTGTCATTACATACGTGATGAATTTGTGCGTGACGCAATTACTCTTCCTCATGTTCCTACCGGACTTCAAATTGCAAATATATTTACCAAGGGACTTACTCGGCCACGACACCAATTCCTAGTTGGCAAATTGATGCTCGTCGATTCACCCGCATCAATTTGAACGGGGTGTTAATGATGGTGTTTCAAGTCCAAACTTGCAGGTCATGTTAATGATGGTGTTTCAAGCCCAAACTTGTAGGCCCATTTAGGCCTAGTATCTAGAAGATTAGACTTTGATTGTAATTAGGCTCATTAGTCAAAGCCACATGTACCACATGTACATACTTAATTGTACAGCCCCTTTACTTGACTTTAGCAGCCCCTTTACTTGACTTAGGCAGCCCCTTTACTTGACTTTAGCTCAATAAATGTGTGTATAAATGTATCCTTAGTCCATTCAATGAGGACACAAGATTACAATCCAATATTTCTCTCTTTTAAGTTCTTGTCACCATGGTCTTTCTTTGGGATTCACGCCCATCATTCTCTTCATTAATTCATCTCTTTTTGCTCCTTTTGACCTTAGCATAAAAATTAACAAAACTATGTAAAATCAAATAAAATAACTATGACTAGCACAAAATGAATCAAATATTAGGGCTTAGATTGCAAACAATTAAGCACTTATCAAATTCCCCCAAACTTACCTTTTGCTAGTCCTCGAGCAAAACAATAAAAATAAACAAGGGAGAAAATAAAAATACTAAAATATGAAACCTATCCTTCCACCATTTGTCTCAGAGATGTCTGATCAATACATGAATCAAAGAAGCAATAGTCTCAACCAGTTCACAATCCACATGCTCAAAATGGTCGTGTGTAAAACAATACCAACATAACTTTTAGTTTAGGCTTTCACACAACCAAACAATCATTTTTGCATTTCAGTTTAACTTCAATCCTCACCATGCATACACTCACAATAAAAACACTCAATAATTGGCTAAGAGTGAACATATAATGATCTCATGAAAAATACCACATGCTTGAAGTGAAATCACACACCATAGGCTCCCATTCCATCTCATCTCCACACTGGGATAGGTTATCATGGGGTTAGGTTGAAGGGTTATGAATGAAAGGAAATGGATAACAAGATCTAAGGAATTTGTGTAGAATCACACTTCAGGTTCCTTTATACACTTCTGATTTTTTGGCGGCGAAGGCTTGCATTTTGAATTTCCACATTGCTGAGTCACACGTGCACCCTTCTTTATTCTTTTTTTTTTGTTTTTTTTTTATATATGTTTTTTTTTTCTCTTTTCCTCTTTTTTTTTTTTTACACACAATACCATGGAGATGCAGGGTAACGGCAACTTTTCATTTTTTTGTTTTTTTTAATATATGTTTTTTTTTTTCTCTTTTCCTCTTTTTTTTCTTTTTACACACAATACTATGGAGATGCAGGGTAACGGCAACTTTTTTTTTTTTTTTCTTCTTTTTTCAAGCCTTGCACACATTTTGTAATGAACCTTGAATTCATCTTTATACTTCCTTAGATAAGGTAAGGCTATACATATGGCAAGGTAACTCCCCCAAACTTAGGGGTTGGTATGGGTGCAAGAGCTGGCTTAATTAAGGCTCAACATGGATAACTAGCGGTAAACATCAAAGGGGATGGATAGAAAAGCACAAACTAGTCAAACATGGCCTAAAATCATCTCCTATGGTTCATGTAGTCGAAATTTGCCTCAATCGGATAAAAATGAGAGTTCTAGCATGTTTTTCCATATAAAAGTCAGAACATGTGATCAAAGAATGATAATGAAAGATCATAACACTCAGCATATAACCCTCTCAAGAATAGACATTTAGGCTCAAATCTCACTAGGTTGCACAAGTTTTCAGCAAAAGCATCTAATCATTCAATTATGCGCGCGCTTTCAACCTCAGACTATATCAGCATTGTAATCCACACAGTGATAGGTCAACATGGATAACTGCGATTTTTAGCGATTGAAATATAAATAACCAGTATAATTAAGTTCAATGAACCATGCAAGACAAATCATCATTACTCATCATTGTGGTAGGAAGGAACTATGACTCAAAGAAAAACAAAGAAAAACAAATATTTTGTGATTTTCGAAAAAAAATTTAAAATTTTTATGTATTTTTGGACTATAATGACTCTATTAATGACTAAGACTCTTCCCCCAAACTGAAATTAAACATTGTCCCCAATGTTGTAAAATAAAGTAAGAAGAAAACACTAAAAACATAAAAGAAAAGTAAATAGAAGGACAAAGAAAAGGGTAAAAGAACTCAGCTAGATATGGAGTACATCGCCAGCTCTGAATCGCCATCCTTAACTTTTCCTTGCAAAGATCAGGGCTACCTTCCAGTAGTGCTTGCTTTAGAGTCTTCGGCCAGACTGTGCTTCTCTATCAAGCGGAAGGGGAATCTGTGAATGTAATCACATCCACATCCTTGTCAAAAATCTGGTCCCAATAGGGCTTGAGCCTATGTCCATTGACTTTGAACCTGTTACCATTCTTTGGATTATAGATCTCAATTGCCCCATGCTCAAATACCTGAGTGACCTCGAACGGGCCACACCATCTGGACTTTAGCTTCCCTGGAAATAATTTGAGTCTAGAATCGAAAAGTAATACCTTCTGTCCCACTACAAACGTCTTCCTTAATAGCTTCTTATCATGAAATATTTTAGTCTACTCTTTATATAGCTTAGCATTCTCATATGCTTCATATCGTAGCTCCTCAAGCTCATTCAGTTGTAACTTCCTCTTCTCACCTGCCTCCTTCATATCAAAATTAAATTTCTTGATCGCCCAGAATGCCCTGTGCTCCAATTCCACCGGCAGATGACATGCTTTCCCATAGACCAAATGATATGGAGACATGCCTATAGGAGTCTTGTAGGCTGTCCTATATGCCCAAAGCGCATCATTCAGCCTTAAATACCAATCTTTCCTGTTGGGCTGCACTGTCTTTTCTAATATCTGCTTGATCTCTCTATTACTCACTTCTACCTTGCCACTAATCTGAGGGTGGTACGGAGTAGCTACCTTGTGAGTTATCCCATATTTCTTCATTAATGCTTTAAAAGACCTATTTTTGAAGTGACTGCCACCATCACTAATGATTGCTCTGGGTGTCCCAAATCTTGCAAATATCATGTTCTTCAGAAATTCCAAAACCACCTTGTGGTCATTTGTTTTACTTGGGATAGCCTCCACCCATTTTGACACATAGTCTACTCCTACCAGAATGTAGAGGTAACCATAGGATGATGGGAATGGTCCCATAAAATCAATCCCCCACACGTCAAAAAGCTCCACCTCTTGTATGCCCTTCAGTGGCATCTGATTCCGTGAAGAAATATTCCCCATTCGCTGGCATCTATCACAACTTAAACAAAAAGTATGTGCATCTTTAAATATAGAGGGCCAAAAGAAACCAGATTGAAGTACCTTAGCAGCTGTCTTCTTTCCTCCAAAATGTCTTCCACACGCCTTACTGTGGCAATGTGTTAAGATGCTTTGAATCTCTTCCTCTGGTACACATTGTCAAAGCCAGAGGAAGGAAGAAGAGACGAATAACTTTGTGAATTCGATGATCCCCTTTGAGGGTCACGATCTTTTAATACATAGAGATAAAGTTTACATAAAAGATTACATTGATTGAGGTAATCAACTGAATTAAAGTAAATCTAATCTAATTAACATCTAATCAGATCTCCTAATAAGGCACATAATCAATTACATAAATAAAGGAAATCTAATCTAATTAACATCTAATCAGATCTCCTAATAAGGAACATAATCAATTACATAAATTTACAAACGAGATTTGATTTGACTTTTGAGCTTTATGGGCTGAGCCCACTGACCTAGGCCCATTGGCCTAGTTGACACCCCCCCCTCAAATTGATGCTGGTGAATCCACGAGCATCAATTTGCCAACTAAGAGTTGGTGTTGTGGCCGAGGAAGTCCCTTGGTAAATATATCTGCAATTTGAAGTCCGGTAGGAACATGAGGAAGAGTAATTGCTTCACGCACAAATTCATCACGTATGTAATGACAAGCCACTTCAATATGCTTTGTGCGTTCATGGAAGACGTGATTTTCAGTAATCCGTATGGCACTGGTATTGTCCGCATAGAGAGGTGTAGGGCCAGATTGTGGAAATCCAAGTTCAAAAAGAAGACCCCGAAGCCAGACAATTTCAGATGTAGCAGCCGACATAGCCCGATATTCTGCTTCTGTGGATGATTTGGAGACTTTATCTTGTTTCTTACACTTTCAGGAGATCAACGAGTCCCCTAAGAACATGCACCAACCAGTGGTAGACCGTCGACTATCAGGACAACCAGCCCAGTCAGAATCTGAGTAAGCAATGAGAGAAGTCGAATTGCCCACAGGAAAGAAAAGGCCACGAGATGGTGTATGAAGAACATAGCGAAGAATGCGCCAAACAGCAACAAGATGGAGATGGCGTGGTTGTGTCATGAACTGACTAACCAGATTCACCGCATATGAGATATCAAGCCGAGTGATAGTTAAGTAGATCAAGCTGCTGACTAAACGGCGATACATTGTGGCATCAGGAAGAAGATCACCCGTATCGTGTGCGAGTTGTAGATTAGCCTCAACAGGTGTATCTACAGGAGTGGAGTTTTGAAGGCCAGCCGTCTCAATAAGATCCATAGCATATTTATGTTGATCGAGGATGAGACTCTGATGAACCTCAAGGCCTAAAAAATATGTGAGTGGGCCTAAGTTTTTCATATGAAAAGATTCATGTAAAGATGCCTGTAGATAGGTGATCATGCCAGAATCTGTCCCAGATATGATGATATCATCCACGTACACCAAGAGGACAGTAATCCCTTTTGAGGAGCGATGAAGGAACATAGAAGGATCAGAGGCACTTTGAGAGAACTGTAGATGAAGGAGAGCATTCTCAAACCAAGCACGCAGAGCTTGCTTAAGACCATATAGAGAGCGTCTTAAGCACGCGCAGTCTCCTGCCGAAACACCCGTAATGCCTTGGGGAAGTCGCATATAGACTTCTTCCTTGAGATCACCATGAAGAAAGGCATTCTTGACGTCAAATTGGTAAAGAGGCCATGAGTGAGAAGCAGCAATGGCAAGAACAGTACGGATTGTTGTCATTTTTGCTACTGGAGCAAATGTTTCTTCATAGTCAATACCATATTCCTGTCGGTTGCCCAGTGCGACTAACCGTGCTTTATAACGATCCAACGAGCCATCAGACTTAAGTTTGACTGAAAAAACCCATTTGCAGCCGATAGGTTTTGCAGATGAGGGACATGGAACAATATCTCAGGTATGATTCTCCTGCAGTGCAGCTAATTCTTCGTGCATAGCTTTTTGCCAACAGTCATGCTTCACCGCCTGTGAGTAAGAAGAAGGAATAGCAATAGAAGAGAGAGTAGCAAGCAAGGATGTGTGAGTGAACCCATATTTTTCTGGAGGCTTAGAGAGACGGGTAGAGCGTCGAAACTGAAGTGGAGATGAAGCATCATGTGATGAAGCGTGGTCAAGATCAGGTGCCGGTGAGGGATCCGGAGGGGGAGGCAGTAGTAGAACTTCCTTATAACGACGCCGTTCATAGACAAGGAGTGGAGAAGAGATTGGGTCAGAAAAATCTGGTAGATGAGAAAATGATGGTAAATCCGAGGAATGGTTAGAAAAAAAACTTTGATTTTCGAAAAATGTGACATTTCGAGAGATGCGAAGACGGTTGACCACAGGATCATAGCAGATATACCTCTTTTGGTGAGATGCGTAGCCAAGGAATGCACATTTGGCGGACTGAGCAGTTAATTTAGTACGTTCAGTCGGAGGAAGATGAACAAAACACAGCCAAAAATGCGCAGGTGGGTATAAGAATGATTTTTACGAAAGAGACGAAAGTATGGTGTTTGATTGGTGAGGCGATAGGATGGTAAGCGATTGATTAAGTGAACTACAGTGGCTAACGCTTCGGGCCAAAATCTTGCGGGAACTGATGATTCTAAGAGAAGAGAACGAACAGTATCGAGGAGATGTCTGTTTTTGCGTTCTGCAACTCCGTTCTGTTGAGGAGTGTAAGGGCACGATCGCTGTGATAAAATCCCGTGTTTTTGCAAATAAGTTTGAAACTGATGGGACATATATTCCCCTCCGGAATCAGATCGGAGAACTTTAATGCGAGTAGAAAACTGATTTTCAACATATGCCATGAATTTTTGGAAAATATCAAAGACTTCAGATTTAGAGTGTAAGAAATAAACCCATGTGAATCTACTATGATCATCAATAAATGTGACAAAATATTTGAAATGTGTATGAGAAATTACAGGTGTAATCCCCCAGACGTCACTATGAATAATGTCAAAGCAATTTGAAGCCATAGTAGATTTGGAAGAAAATGGAAGAACTTTGCTTTTTCCAAGTTAACAAACAGAACACTCATCAGAAATGTGACTAAAAGATGTTTTAATTTCATTAATACTACCAGTGTTCAACATCAAAGATAACAATTTTGAATGAGGATGGCCTAATCTATTGTGCCAGAGCCTCCAAACATCTTGAGGAGAAAAACAAGAAAAAGCAGAGATTTGTTTATTTTGAGAGGAAGGCATCACAAGAGGAAACAGGCGTCCACACTTAGGCCCCTTCGCGATCACCATCCCCGACACTTGATCCTGCACAACACAACCAGAGCGAGAAAAGGAAACATTACAATTATCATCAATCAGTTGTCCAACAGACAAAAGATTTGTAGTAAGATGAGGAGATAGAAAGACTTTTGTGAGAGGTAAAGAATGAATTATATCACCAGTAGCTGTAATAGGAAGCTTTTGACCATCAGCAGTATGGACTTGCAAATTCCCTTTGTATGGTTGCAGGTTAGAGAGATGAGTGGTGGAGGAGGTCATGTGATTGGAAGCTCCAGAATCAATAAACCATATGGAAGAAGAGGAATGTTGGTTACCTGAAATGCCAAGTGCAGAAAAGGCATTGATGATCATTTGTTGAATAAGCTCAGGGGTAATCTCAGTAGTGGAGGCAGGAGGTGGCGAATGCATGACTGGTGCGGAAGAACTATCACTGGAAGTAGTAGCATCAGCAGTGTTGACATGATATGCTCGTGGAGTGCGATTTTTTCGCCGCCGTTTGCACTCATTGATAACATGACCATTGGATTTGCAGTAATTACAAAACTTGGTCTTACACTGTGAGGCATAGTGTCCATAACTCTTACAGCCAAAACATTGGATTTTGCTGAGATCTCTTGCAGGAGTTTGTCTTTTAGCAGCAACATTAGTATGATGAATGATCCCTCCCTGACCGTGAGAGACACTAGGAGTGTAACTGGTAGTGGCAGCATATGCGACATTAGTAGAGTTTCCGGAGTACTGTTGCTTCAGAACATGCTGAGTGAGCTGACTTTGTTCCTCTCGCAAGAGTTCATTAAGACACTCATTCAGGGATGGAGATGGAACCCTGCTCATCAGATTGGAACGAATGATCTCATATTCAGATCTTAATTTCATGAGGAACTGGTCTCTATGAGAAGTTGCCTGTAATTTTTGAATCTCAGAAAGAGCTGCCTCAGATACATTGAGGTATTTGATTTCATCATATTCTGCCCATAAATTGAGAAAACCCGTATAATAGTCCTGGATAGAAGAGGAGCATCAATTTGCTAGTTAAAAATGTCATGATGTGATTATGTCATAGCTTTTGTGAATTAGTCTTCTAGAGGTAGAGAGAATTCCTCGCGAAGTTCATTGCGCCAACTTTCAGAGGCTCTTGGTGAAGGGGGACTTGGCATGTGTGATTAGATGGGCTGTGGGTATATGCATTGCTTAGTGGGCTTTTATGGATGCTATGGAAGAAATCTAGGATTGATGCAGGGCAGACCCATGGTCCCCATGGGTCAACCAGCCAATGGGCCCAGCCCACATTGTCGACCAGTCCTTTGGGCTCAACCCACCTACAAGCCCACCTATTTTCATGTTTTAGCCTATTTAGAGTTTTATTTTCTGCTATTTTATAATTTATGTTTTAAGTAGTTGGATGTTTTAATCCTGGGCATCAATATGTTTGGATGTTCCATATTAGTTCTAGGGTTATTTATTTTCCTATATAAGTGATGTAAAGCCTCTTTGGTTTCTCCTGATAGTTGATTATGAATGAAAAAATCGAGTGCTTTTGGGATCCTCTTTGAGTTCTCTCTTAGATATCTCCGCCTCTTGGATTGGAGTTTGGCTTGAGGCCAGTTTTCCCCTGGCTCTCCTCATTTACCCTTGCCCACTCAGCATCTTCCCTTCATTCCGCATCAATTGATATCCGAGCCGATTGATCCACCCTGTATTCAATAGTTAACACTTTATCATCCTGTAATCCAAATCCACTGCCATCACCCCACCTTATAGTACCATCATCATAAAATCCTAACACCCAAAAGTAACCCAAACCATCCCTCAAATCCTAACTCCATCTCCTTTCCAAAACACTAACCATTATCTGAACCTCTTTGGACACTAAATCATAGTGGTTGAACCTCCTTGAGAACCTCCACCACCTTAGTTGGTGATGTCAAAACCAACTCTCCAGCTGAGCCTTTTAAATGAAAGCCCCAAAATCCGACCCTTAAAAAACCCCATTCAAACACAACCCAGCCCCGCCCAACATTCCTGAAACCCCAGCGCACCTTCCTACTGCACTAACACCACCGAGAAGCTCCATCAACCCTTCCAACCTTATCAAAGAGGGAGAGAGAGAACAGAGACGACAAACAAAAAAAATTATGCATACCTGTTTTATTCGCATCAGCATCGCTTGGCAACCGCATCACAACAGTCATCATCTTCAGTGCATCATTGTCAACTGCCAAGACCGTCATCGTCGTCGTTCTCTTCGTCTCCATCGGCCATCACAAGCAGCACCACCGTAACCCCTTCTCGGGAACTCCCCAAACCTGTTAAATAGGCCCAAGGCCCTTCTATGGGCCCGTCTATCTCACGTGGATTTACATTGGGTCAATATTAGACAATTGTATATATTTCTTTCTTTAGTTGCTTTCCTAACTTAGATATACTAATTGATGTAATTAGTTTCCTTCCTAACTTAGAACCCTAATTGATGTAATGAGTTGCTTTCCTATCTTAGGACCTTGATTAAAAGCATGTATATACCTATAAATTGAGGGTCGATCTCCAAAGGAGGGACACACAATAATAGAATACAATTCTGAAACTTCTTATCATTCATACGTTCTTGAAATTGTCATGGTATCAGAGCAAGGCTCAAGGCAGTCTTGATCTTAGACATCTTATAAAGCATCAAGGGCATAAGGATAGAGAGAAATAAGTCTCTCTCGTGCAACAGGTAGATCTAGGATCTGTTTGTTCAAGAAATCTCCATTCCAGCGACCTCTTCTTCCAGCATCAGTAACATCCTATTGGTGGCCCACCCTTGATCAATCAGATCAACTTCAGAAATCACCCCTTCATGGTTGCCTGATATTTCTAAGAATGTGTTTTTTCCAAAAATTTTCAGACTCCAGGTTGGTGTTTTACTCATTCTCAAGATTTTCCAGAAATTTATATTGTTTTCATCAAGACCGTCCAGAATCTTAGATACTCAGTAGAATCAGTTCAAACTTGGTTTAGTATAAGCCAGAATAGAGAGCTTTCATAGATCTGTCGTCTGATATGGGGCTAGATTCTTAAGTGGGGCCCACGTAGTGGAAAAACAGCCACTGTCCAGTTCGTCTGGGCTGTTTTTTTGCACAGTTTTTTGCTGTTTTGGTTTTCTCTCTGCTTGGTTGGATTGTGGTTCCTACACACAGGGAAGACATCCTACATAGTTTCTCTTGTCTGTGGTTTTTTTTTTTTTTCTCTGTTCAATCGATTTGTTTCCAATTTCAATTGCAATGGAAAAATCTGATGTCACTTTGATCAAATTTACGGGAAAGAATTACCCGGCCTAGTCTTTCCAATTTCAAATATACCTAGAAGCTAAGGTATTGTGGGGATTTGTTTCTGGCACGAACCCTTAAACCCACTGAGGATGAGAAGAAGATTTCCTCTTAAGCATATTAAAGATGCCAAAATCAAATCCTGAATTCTGGGATTCGTCGAGCCTCATCTGATAATGAATCTCAAGCCTTACTCAACTTCTAAAGCCATGTGGGGGTATTTGAAGAAAGTATACCACCAAGATAACTCCGCGCGTCAATTCATCTTGAATGTACGATTGCTAAATATGCACAAGGGACCTTGTCGGTACAAGACTATTATTCAGGATTCCATACACTGTGGTTGGAATACGATAGTATTAAGTATGCGGATGTAGCTGACAATGTTTTGACAGTGATCCAAGACCTTCAGGCCTCTAGTCAGCGAGATCAATTTTTTATGAAACTGCGGAATGAATTGAAAGTGTCCGATCTGCCCTAATGAATTGGAAGCCCTTACCTTCATTAGATGTCTGCTTGAATGAACTCTTACGCGAAGAACAACGCCTTACGACCTTGGCTCATATTGCTCAACAAAAGACTGAGAACTATTCAGTCGCGTTCTCGGCAAATAAGGCTTCTCAGCCTCCACCTCGAGACTTAAGCAAAACCCAATGCTACAGTTGTAAAAAATTTGGGCATCTTGCATCTCAATGCAAACAGAAAGTCTGCAGTTACTGTAAAAGGTTGGGACATATCATCTCTGAGTGTCGCCGCCGCCCACCACGTCCATCAACACAGTATCAGACTCCATAGTATCCAGCTCCGCAGTATCAGAATCCACAGTCTCAGACTCCACATGCTTATGTGGTTTCCTCGGTTATGCTTGTTCCTACATCTGCACCCTCACAGCCTGGGCCCTCATCCTCTCTCACTCCTGAATTGGTTCATCAAATGATTATCAATGCCCTCTCTGCCTTTGGTCTCTCAGGTAACTCACCTTCATCTTCTACTTGGTTCCTTGATTCCGGGGCGTCTAATCATTTGATGTATTCCCGCATCTCTCTCTCCAATATGACAAGTTACAATGGCAATCTTCAAATACAAACCGCTGACGGTGGACATGTTCCCATTACTGCTATCGGAGATATCTCTGGTCCCCTCCCATTGAAAAATGTTTACCTTTGTTCTAATTTAATTTCCAACCTATTGTCAGTCGGGCAACTTGTTGAGAATAATCATAAGACCTTTTATTTTTTTTGGTTGTGTTGTGCAGGACCAGATGACCGGGAAGGAGATCGTGATGGGGCCTAAGTGTGGACGCTTGTTTCCGCTAGATTTTTCTAAAATTTCTAGGAATCAATTGGACAATAATGTGTTTTGTTTTTCTTCTAGAGATAATTGCCGTTTGTGGCATAATAGACTCAGACATCCTAATTCCAAGGCTTTGTCCCTTATGTTAAATTCTGGTTTATTAAATAAATCTATTGGTTTATCTTCTTGTGTTGTTTCCTCATTCCACTTCACACACCACTCAGTGTTTGATTTAGTTCATAGTGATGTATGGGGAATTGCTCAAGCTCTCACTTTCTGCATTCAAAATCTGATGTTTTTAATGTTTTTAAAATATTTTTAGCTTATGTTGAGAATCAATTTTCCACCTGCATTAAAATCTTGCGATCTGATTCGGGCAGGGAATATGTGTCCTCGGATTTTCAACGGTTTTTTCAAAACAAAGGCATTATTTCTCAAAGAATTTGTCCTTATACTCCACAACAGAATGGAATCGCTGAAAGGAAAAATAAACATCCCATTGATATCACTCGTTCCCTTCTTCTTGAATCATCGGTTCCTACCCGTTTTTGGGTTGAGGCACTGGCTATGGCAACTCATCTTATCAATCCTATGCCTTCAACCTCTATTGAGAATCAAAGCCCATATTTCCGATTGTGCAAGACCTCTCCATCCTATGATGATCTCCATATTTTTGGCTCCGTTTGCTTTGTGCACTTGCCTCCTTCAGAGAACCAAACTAACCACACAATCGGCTCAGTGTGTGTTTTTGGGTTATGCGTCCTTCCAGAAAGGGTTCCTTTGTTATGATCCTCACATTCGTCGCTTACATACCTCTAGGAATGTCGTTTTCTTTGAACAACAATATTTTTTTCAAAAACACATTGATCCTCCTGACTCCTCTCCTCCTTCGTGTCTTTACCTGGTTTTTCTGACACCACGTCAGTTGTTCGATTTAATCCTAACTTTGTGTATCACAGACGGAACAGAGAAGCGCCTACCAGGGATCCCCCTCCTGATCTTCCTCCGGCATCCGGTCCACCCCCTGCACTTGATCCATCCAGACATCCTTCATTGCGTCGCTCCACTCGTATTTCGGTACCACTAGACTGTTATGGGTTCTCACATACTTTCTTAATGGCCACTTTGTCTTCCTCTTCCATTACCCAATCCTATTCTCAGGCTGTGCAGGACCAATGTTGGAACAAGGCTATGCAAGATGAATTGGATGCGTTAGAGCAAAATCATACTTGGGATATTGTCTCGTCTCCTGTGGGTGTCAAACCTATTGGCTGTAAGTGGATTTTTTCTCTCAAGTTAAAATAAGATGGCACTTTAGATCGATATATGGCGCATCTTGTCGCTCTTGGAAATCGGCAGGAATATGGCATTGATTATAATGAAACTTTTGCTCCGGTTGCCAAGATGACCATCGTACGCACAATTCTTGTTGTTGCTGCATCTTAGTCTTGGCCTCTATATCAAATGGATGTAAAAAATGCGTTTCTACATGGTGATCTCAAAGAAGATGTTTATATGCGACTGCCTCAAGGATGCTCATCCGGGAAAGGTATGGTTGCCAAACCTCGTCGCACCCTCTATGGTCTGAAACAAGCTCCTCGCGAATGGTTTGAGAAATTTCAAGTTGCTCTTCTCCACTTGGATTTTCATCCAAGCCCGTATGATCCTTATATGTTTTTACATCATGCTCCATCCGGGATCACCGTACTACTTGTCTATGTTGATGACATCGTCATTACTGGTCCTAATGCCAAAATGATTCAGGAGCTCCAAGCTTCTCTTAGTAAGACATTTCACATGAAAGATCTCGGCCCCTTAAACTATTTCCTCGGTCTTGAAGTTCATCAATCGACTAAATGTTTAGTTCTCAATCAGCACAAATACACTGTTGATCTCATTGACTTGGCTGGCCTTACTGCTTCAACTCCAATAGATACGCTGGTCGAACTGAATGTCAAACTCAGTTGAGAGGAGGGTGATCTTCTTTCCGATCCTACTGCATATCGCCAGTTAGTTGGTAGCTTGATTTACCTCACGATCACTTGTCCTGATATATCTTATGCGGTCAACCTAATGAGTCAGTTCATGACTGCTCCTCATCACCTTCATCTAGTTGCTGTTCGCCGTATCATTCGGTACCTTATTCGCACACCGACTCGCGAGTTGTTTTTTCCATCCAACAATCCTCTATCTCTCAAAGCTTATTCAGATACTGATTGGGCTGGTTGTCCGGATACTCGCAGATCAACGATAGGATGGTGCATGTTTTTGGGTGATAGTCTGATTTCCTGGAAATGCAAGAAACATAAAAAGTTTCCAAATCCTTTACTGAGGCCGAGTACTGAGCTATGTCTGCTGCATGCTCCGAAATTCTTTGGCTCCGAGGTCTGCTTTCTGACATTGGTTTTCCAGCAGAATGAGCTACCCTCTATATGCAGATAATACAAGTGCAATTCGGATTACTGAAAATCCGATTTTTCATAAACGCACTAAACACATCGAGGTTGATTGTCACGTCATACGTGATGAGCTTAAACATGATGTCATCAGCCTTCCGCATGCTATGATGCACGGATACTTCAAAGTGGGCAACGTATCGTGTCGTATCGTACCCGATACTTCACTGTTTATGTGTAAAATCCGTGTCCTTGTCATGTCCACGGCGTATCGTTGCCGTATCCATGCCGTGTCTGGGCATCATAGTCCGCATGTCTCCATTGAACTTCAAATTGCTGATATTCTCACCAAAGGTCTTCCACCACCACGCCATTAGTTCTTGGTTGGCAATTAATGCTTGTTGATTCTCCTGCATCAATTTGGGGGGGGGGGGGGGGGGGGGGGGGGGGGGGGGGGGGTGTTAAATAGGCCCAAGGCCCATCTATCTCACGTGGATTTACATTGGGTTAATATTAGACAGTTGTATATATTTCTTTCTTTAGTTGCTTTCCTAACTTAGATATACTAATTGATGTAATCAGTTTCCTTCCTAACTTAGAACCCTAATTGATGTAATGAGTTGCTTTCCTATCTTAGGACCTTGATTAAAGGCATGTATATACCTATAAATTGAGGGTCGATCTCCAAGGAGGGACACACAATAATAGAATACAATTATGAAACTTCTTGTCATTCATACGTTCTTGAAATTGTCAAAACCCATGTGAAAAAAAAAAAAAAAAAGGATAAGAGATTGAGGAAGAAGAAAAGGAAGATTTGAGTTCGAGAAGTACCTGGGCGAGCCCCATCCATGACAACACTAGCCGTAGTTGTCAATATTGTTTTGGGCCACATTTCGGGCTGACGTCCAAAATGAAAGCTTTTGGCTAATTTGGAATTTCAGTGAAACTTTTCAGAAAAAGACAATAAATAAATGTGTGAAAAAATAAAAAAATAAAAAAAACAAATACTATTTATGGATGAATCCAATATAGTAAAGTAATATTATAACATACAAGCATAACACTTAGGGTTTTCGTTTTGGTAGAAAGGGGGAAAAGGGCCTTAAGTTGTTTTTATTTCATTTAACCCCTTTAGTTTTTTTTAATTTTTTAAATACCCTCAAAGACCATTTTGACTGAAATTTGGCATTTTGATCAAAATCCATTGATTTCGGTCGAAATTACAGATTTTGGCCGAAATTGATTGAAATTTAGAATGAAAGGTTATGACGTCAATTTTGTTTCGGCCACATGACCAAAATGGAAATTATCGGTCTTTTTGGCCAAATCAACACGATATTGATAACTATGGTGCCAACACACCAGCACTGAGCATCCACCAGCACCGGCAAGCTCCGATGTCCATCATCGTCCTCAGTTGCATCACCATTCTCGTCTTCGGAGGGCATCAAGACGACCTTTGGTCTCTCGACAAGCAGTATAAGGCAACATGATTTTCAAACCCTTTTTCTTCTTTTCTGGCACGTAGCACGAGGCTGAACCAAGCCTCACATGCCCCTCCCCTACACTTGCAGGGCCCAGTATGTGGGCTTGAGCTCGGTCAGTCCCAAAACAGCAAGCACCAATATTTTTTTTTTTTTTTCAGTATACTCTGTTTCTGGTCTTTGCTTGTAGGCACACATGCAATAGACTTGCCACATACCACATCTGCATTAGGCTAGTCAACAGGGTTGACCAGATCAACGTGTAGAATTTTATTTCGCGAATTTTGGAGCCATCAAAAGTCTGATTTCATATCCATCTTCACCTGTGTACTCCAATCAATAAAATCTACACAATAGGTCAGGGGTACATTTTAAGTCCTTGCATATGTAAATTTTTAAGTTAATTGTCGAATTCAGAGGCAAAATCTTGAATTTCCATATTGACTTCACCTGTGTACTCCAATCAATAAAATCTACACAATAGGTCAGGGGTACATTTTAAGTCCTTGCATATGTAAATTTAAGTTAATTGTCGAATTCAGAGGCAAAATCTTGAATTTCCATATTGACTTAAGGTGAGGACTGAAAATGTAACCCTCTTTTAAAATCATGGACCTGATGTGTAGATTTTACTAATTGGAGTACGCAGGTGAAGACAGATCTAAAATCAGACTTCTGATGGCTCCAAAATTCGCGAAATAAAATTCTACACGTTGATCTGGTCAACCCTGTTGACTGGCCTACTGCAGATGTGGTGTGGCGCAAGTCTGTTGCATGTGTGCTGACAAGCAAAGAACAGAAGTAGAGGCTGCTGAAATTCTTTTATTGCTGCTTGCTGTTTCGGGCCTGACCGAACTCTAGCTCACAAAATCGGGCTCCACAAGTGTAGGGGAGGGACAACGGTAGTATGAAAATGAAGCTACTTTGAGCCTTATCTTAAATTGAGGGTGGAGTGGCATAAGGCATGGGTTTGCTCCCCATGTCTTGTGTTCAAAACCCGCCCCAGATTTGCCCGATGTGCATTTGTGTGGGTTTAGCAGGCGCAACCCAGGGGATTAGTCCTGTTAGGTCTCAAAGACTTTAGGGATACCCACAAAATATTAGGTCTGGAATTTGTGTTGTATCAAAATTTTCATTTTAGTTTGGGTTCACTGATCCTAATGCGGAACGGAGGGTAGAGTAGAGATGCGGGGTGGGCAATGGAAAGAGATGGAGGGATATGGAACAAAAAATTGGGCCCTCACCAAACTTTGATCCGGAGGTTTACTAACTCGGGCTTTCACCGAACTCTGATTCGAAGGCAGTTGAAAATCTCATGGGGAAGAATTCGAAGGAGAACCGAGAAAACTCAATATCATTATTCCCTAACCATCCCTAGCCAAAGAGGTTATGTCATTTTTCCTTAACCATCCATAGCCAAAGAGGCTTTACATAATTTTGTAGGAAAAGAGACAACCTTAGGACTAATCTGGACCATCCAAACACATCAGGATTAAAACATTCTACTAAAACAACTTAAAACATAATTAAAAGCTCTAAATAATATAAAAATAACATAAAAAGAATGGGTTGAGCCCAAAGGCACTTTCAAGATAGATGGCTTGGGCCCATTGGCGGCTCGACCCATGGGGACCATGGGTCCACCCCCACCCTGCTTAATTAAGGGGTTTTTTTATATCGGTTGTTCAGTCATGGGGTGCGATGGAGGTGGTTTGTCCTTATAAGTGGCTCGGATTGGAAGATATGGCTGGGTATAGAGGTTCGATTAGTAGATATGTGGTTTGGGAAGGTTCAAACAGGTCGGATCTGGTGGATTGATGTTTCTGCAATGTAGATCTAGGTTCTAGGTCTAGTTTCAACGTGGGATTAGGTTTGGTGGTGGTCGACAGATCTGGAGTGGTAGATCTGGGTTTTAGGGCATTCGGCCAATATGGATTTCAGGTGATAGATGATGATGGAACATAAACAATGGTAAAGGGGAAAATACCCAATGAAGCTGATTTTCAAATCTAGGTGGATCGATCTTCGACTCTGATATCAATTAATGTGGAATGGAGGGGCAAGATGTGGGGCGGGTAATGGAAAGAGGTGGACGGAATTGGGCTCTCACTAAACTACAATCCAGAGGCGTTACTATCTTGGTCTTTCACCAAACTCCGATCTGGAGGCAGTTGAGGTAGTTGAAAATTGAAAATCTCATGGGGAAGAACTCGAAGGAGAACCGAGAAAACTCAATATTATTATTCCTTAAACCTCACTATCCAAGACTAATCTGGACCATCCAAACACATTGATGGCCAGGATAAAAACACCCTACTGAAACAACTTAAAACATAATTAAAATCTCTAAATAATATAAAAATTACATAAAATGAAGGGCTTGGGCCCAAAGGCTTGGTCAAGACAAATGGGTGGGCCCATTGGCGGGTCGACCCATGGGGACCATGGGTCTGTCCTGCGGTAATTCCAAAACAAATGAGAATTCCTAATTTCTACCAAATCCAGTGCATATCTTCATTTTTTTTTTAAAATCCTGTTTTACTGACAAAAAAGCCCTCCATTAGGGTAAAAGGACAAGGTTTTTTCTGGTCTCCCGTGAATGGTGTGGGGATTTAGTTCCCCCCAAAAAAACTCAGATTTACATAGTTTATATCACTGGCACTTTACTAGGGCGGATGGCCTACTTTTTTCTTGAAGTCTATAGTTTGTTTAACTTCTTAGTATTTTGCCAATATATTTATATTTTTAAATTTTAATGTTTTCTGAAACAAAACTCCAAAATGAAACATTGAAATGCTGACTAGCCAAAATGTTTCAATCCTAAGTCAAACTGAAATGGCGTCTGTAACAAAATTGACAACTATTGTTAGGTGACCGCTCCCATATATAATTTATTCACTTTCTCAAAAATAAAAAAAAATCTGATTTCCCAAATTTCATGCAAGCCCCTGAAGTTTATTTATTTATAAATAAGTCCTACTCTGTCTCATAACATTAGTTACTTTATTTTCTGTTCCAACACTTTACATTCAATGCAATCAAGAAACACATAAATTGTGGCAACTCATCCATTGTAGACATGACATGCATGCAAAACAATTGCTTGTGAACATTTTACTTTCATGTGGATGCTTATATTCTTAAAATAATTAAAACTTCCTATTACTGTCATTACTTTTATAATGGTCATGCATGTATAGAGGTGGGAATGGTAAATGCAACTTGTTGTTGTGCAATTGTCAAATGAATAATTGCTTATAGTCGGATTTGTAGTTAGTTTCAAACTCTAGGATCATATCTTCCTTTTCATCCTGTCAGAAAACTGCAATTCATTTTCTTTGGGCAATGGAAATTGTTATGCAGTAGGACAATATGTCCATCCTTGTGTTTAATGGCCTCTTGTATTTACAGGGTGGTGTGGCGAGATACGTGATGTTATATTCTCGGACAATGGGAGAGTGACAGTGGTTTATCGTGTGACCATACGTGGGTCTGACGGGGAGGTACCTCCATGAGCTGTTACTATATTTATGTTCCTCAAATGTTTCTTCCATGTTATTTGAAAACTTTAGGGCATGTTTGGCAATTAACTAGTTAAGTTAAAGTAAAGTGAATCCAGACAAGAAATGACAAGGGGTCATATCAAAAGTACACAATTTCAAAATTCCCTTTGAATTTTTCAAAAAAAAGCAAAAAAAAAACAACCTCCTTTCTCCACTAAAAGACAAAAAAAAACTCCACTTTTATATACAAAAAGTCAAAAAGATTCCAACGATTTATAAGATCCGGCAAGAACAATTTACAAAAACATTTAGACATCTTGGAATTTGCAAAAATAGGAGAGGAAAAGATGCTTTGGCTGGAGAGGGAGTTTGAAGAAGAGGTAGTGAGGGAGGCTATTTATGTTATGGCAGGCGATAAAGCCCCGGTCCCGGTGGTTTCCCTATAGCCTTTATTCAGCGATTTTGGAGTACATTGAAAGAGGATATCCTTGAATTCATGAAGGAATTCCACTCAAGAGGGAAACTGTCTAAAGGAATTGGTGCCTCTTTCATCGCTTTAATACCAAAGATTTCAGACCCATAAGCTTGATAGGAAGTGTGTACAAGATATTAGCCAAAGTCCTGGCAGGTTGGCTTCAAAAGGTACTACCTGAGATTATATCTCAAGAGCAAGGGGCTTTTGTCAAAGGAAGGCAGATATTGGATGGAGTACTTATAGCTAATGAATGTATTCACTCAAGGGATAAGGAAAGGAGGCCAGGTCTTAATATGCAAGCTGGACTTAGAAAAGGCATACGACAGAGTGGACTGAGAATTCTTGCAATATCTCCTCTCTAGGATGGGGTTCAGTGCAACATGGCGAAATTGGATTAAGAAATGCTTGTCTTCAGCTCATTTTTCCATTATTAATAATGGTTCCCCCAAAGGCTACTTCCAAGCTCAAAGAGGCTTGAGACAAGGTGTTCCCTTATCCCTGTTCCTTTTTGCGATAGTAGCAGAAGCATTGAGCAGGATGGTGATGAAGGCAGAAAACCAGAATCTCATTAGAGGATTCAGGGTGACAAGAAGGGCTCCCTCGGCCTCCATCTCACTTGCAGTTTGCAGATGACACCCTTATTTTCTGTGAAGCTAATGAAGATCAAATAAAAAATGTCAAAGCAATCCTATTGTGCTTTGAAGCAGTGTCAGGCCTAAAGATTAACTTTTTTAAAAGTGAGCTGATTGGAATAGAAGTAGAGGAGTCTATGATGGGGACATCAACCCAAGATATGGAAAGACATACCAAAGGCGTAAGAAGAAAATGGTTGATAAGGCTTCCTTGTGGCTGGATCAACTTTTCATGGGCTTTATACATCACAATCATGAATATCTACCGTTGGATCAGCTTTTGGGCGAAGATACACCGTTGGATCTTGATCAGGGCGTGCAGAAGGCCTCCGGTGGTGGACCCGTGGAAGACCCCATACTGGGATGGTCCACAGGAGATGAGCAATTGTGGAAATATCATGAAGATTCAAAGATTGGCAAGGGACCCAAAGGAATTAAAGGATTTAAAACTAAAGACATATGAAGAGGGGCCCGGGGGGCCCACAACTTAAAGCCTTTTACATAAGGATTCGTGCACAAGGCTTGCGCACGAATCCCCATGCGCAAGGAAGTCTCCTCCCACCTTTGTCGACAGCCACTTATTGCTTTTATTTATTTTATTTGTTTGGTTTTATTTTATGAGACAAGATCTAGATGTTTTAATCTGAACCATTGGTTTCTAGGGTTCTCTTATTACTCTTTATTAGGGTTGTATCTCTTGGAAAAGAGGGGATAATGAATGAATAATGATCTTCTTCCAAAGGCCTTCTTGAGTTTTCTCTTGCAGGATCTTCTTCTCGCCCGCGAAGGGGAGTTTGGTGCGAAACCAAGATATTACACTATCTCCATCCCAAGGTATTTATCTCCATTGTTTTCCCTTTCCTTTGATACTCATCTCACACTTTCTTACCCACTCAGATCTAGATCTACTCACATGGTGGAGTTCTAGATCCAACCCAAATTCCAATCAGCACCTTTAAACCCTTGCAGGCATCCAACCAGCCCCTTGTCCATCAACCAATCTCAATTATTCAACCCCCAATCCTTCAGATCTGATCAGATCAGCAATAGACCTAGGATGGCAAGCACTAGACCTGGTTTCTACCCATTACAGCCCATTTAATTTCCTGTTTTCACTTCTGAATTGTAAAGATCCTGATTATCTACTTGAATCGGCAGATCCCTAGGCAAGGTGGAGGTTCTATTCTCCACTTGGTCCATTCCCCAATTCTTTGAGGCCCAAATTGCAGGATTGTAACAAGCATTGGATTTCCTCATGTTTAACTTAGTGGATTTCAGCATGGAATGATGTGTCAATCTGTCTTAATTGATTCCTTATAACTGTTATTTTGTTATTGATCTCATCTTGCATCATATAGATTAGTTTTCAATTTTGTCCTGCATCAACTTGGTATCAGAGCTTAGGATTGTCTAGGGATTGCATTGCGTATCATTACATTTCATTCCATCACATCTCATAGCATATAGATGGTCATTGCATGCCCACTAGGAGTGGTAGGGATCACCAACCTTTAGTTTTCAGAATGGCAGGACCTTCTCAACCCAAAGCAAGTTCCAATCCACCCGGAGTGTCCTTAGAGCAGTTAGCCAAAACCTTGGAAGAAGTGAGAGCACAGCTTAATGCTCTAACAGAGGAACAAAATCAACAAACTGGGGAACTTATGGTTCGTCTTGCGGAAGTTGAGCGATCTGTCCAGGACGATAACGAGAGGCGTCATAGGCGCCGTGAGAGGGACGATCATGATCAAGACATTGATGTTGAGTCTGACAATGGTAATGATCGTAGGGGTCGTAACCGAGGCCTAGGTCCCAACGGGTGGGTGATGAAGAGTGTTAAAATAGATGCCCCCACCTTTGATGGTCGGATGGATCCACAGGTCTTTTCTGATTGGCTCTCTGACATGGACCATTATTTTAAGTGGTATGAGATGTCGGAGGCAAGGAAGGTTAAGTTGGCTACCATGAAGTTAGTATCCCAGGCTAGAATATTTTGGACCAACTTAGAGCATCATGAGCAGCGTCTAGGTCTCCCTGCCATTGACACGTGGGAAAGGATGAAAGAAAGACTTAAGGACAAGTACCTTCCCCAATCCTATCGGGAGAGACTGCTCGATCAGAGGAGCAACCTTCGACAAGGTAGTATGACTGTCTCCGAGTACATTACGAAATTTGAAGAGCTTAACCTTAGATGTGATGTCCGGGAGGATTTGTCATCTCTTCTTTCTCGGTTTAGGACGGGCTTGCGTCCTGAGATTAAAAAGGAGCTGATTCAGCATAGGGTCACAACCCTTGCTGAGATGTATGAGAAGGTACAAGACCTCGAGCAATATGTGAGGTTTCAATTTCCTAAGAAGGTAGATTCACGCAATGTGGAACCTAGGGCTAGCCCTATGAATGCGAGAACCAGCTTAGGAACTCCTCAACAGAAGGGGACCACCAATTATCATTCTCCTTCGTGGGACCCCAAAGGAAAAGGAGTTGCTTCTGAAAACTCCCGAAGAACCTCCCAAACCAAATGTTACAAGTGTCAGGGGTATGGACATTTTGCTGCTACTTGTCCCACGAGGAATTTGTTCATAGAAGAAGTCCAGGATGATAGTGACTTGGATGTGGATAACTATATGCCTGACTTTGTCCCATCCGATGATGATTGTGGGGATTCCGAGGACCGCGTCTCCTTCCTTAGGTTTCTTCCTGCCTATCAAACTAAGGAGGAGAGAGTGAACCAAAATGCCCATGAGAGGACCCAAATGCTAGTGGTCAGATGTGCCCTAGCCATGCAGGAGGATGATGACTGGCGGCGGACTGCCATCTTCCATACATATCTGAAGTGTAATGGAAGAAGTTGTAAGCTCATCATAGACAGTGGCAGTTGCACTAATGTTGTTTCTTCTAACACTGTTGCTCGTTTAGGGTTGAAGACTGAACCTCACCCTAACCCCTATCGTGTCTCCTGGGTAGACTCTACGTCTATCCCCGTGTCTCAACGGTGTTTGGTCCCACTTGAGCTTTCCTCTTATAAGGACCAACTGTGGTGCGATGTTGTCTCCATGGATGTGGGGCATATTATTTTGGGCAGGCCGTGGTTATACGACTTGGACGTTACCAATTTTGGAAGGTCCAACGTCTGCATCTTTGAATTCGAAGGGAGGAAAGTGAGGCTCCATCCTCTCCCGCCTAAGGATTCCAACATCAAGAAAAACAACCCAAAAGAAAAAAGTCTACAAAAGGAACCTAACGTAAAAGAGAGAGACGGGAAAGGAAAGGACCCCAAGTCAAAGGGCATTCACATTTTGGGTGCCTCAGAATTTGAGAGAGATCTCCAAGAGAATCTCGAGAATGGCAAAGTGGGAGAACCTGCCATGTTTGTCTTGGTGACTAAGGAAGTCACGGAAGAGAAGGCTGTTGAGATCCCACGTGAGACGGAGCAAGTCTTGCATGAATTTCAGGATGTTTTTCCTGAAGAATTACCAAATGAGCTCCCACCTTTACGTGATATACAGCACGCCATTGATTTGGTTCCTGGCGCATCTTTGCCAAACCTACCACACTATAGGATGAACCCAACTGAGCATGCTGAGTTGAAAAGGCAGGTTGATGAGCTCCTTGAAAAGGGTTTCATCCAAGAAAGTTTGAGTCCTTGTGCCGTACCAGCACTCCTTACACCCAAAAAGGATGGGTCTTGGAGGATGTGCATTGATAGTCGGGCAATCAACAAAATCACCATCAAGTATCGGTTTCCCATACCGAGACTTGATGACATGTTAGATATGATGGTGGGTGCCAAGATTTTTTCAAAAATAGATCTTAAGAGTGGCTACCACCAGATTCGTGTCAGACCTGGTGATGAGTGGAAAACTGCCTTCAAAACAAAGGATGGTTTGTATGAGTGGTTGGTCATGCCCTTCGGTTTGTCAAACGCACCAAGTACATTTATGAGAGTTATGACACAAGTGCTACGACCATTCATAGGCAAATTTCTGGTCGTCTACTTTGATGACATTCTCATATACAGCAGCACTCATGAGCAACACTTGCAACATTTGAGAGAAGTCTGTCTCACTCTTAGGAGAGAGAAGCTGTATGCTAACCTCAAGAAATGTACTTTCTTTTCCTCACAAGTTGTCTTCTTGGGGTTTGTCATTTCGGTTGATGGAATGTCTGCAGACCCGGAAAAGGTCAAGGCCATTGTAGAATGGCCGGAACCACGGAACATTCATGAGGTGCGTAGTTTTCATGGACTAGCCACCTTCTATAGGCGGTTTATTAGGAATTTTAGCACCATCATGGCTCCAATTACGGATTGTATGAAGAAAGGTGAATTCAATTGGAGCAATGCAGCCACCAAGGCATTTAAAGAAATTAAGGAAAAGATGACGGAAGCTCCAGTCATGCGACTTCCTGATTATTCTAAAGTTTTTGAGGTGGCATGTGACGCGTCTGGCGTCGGAATTGGAGGAGTACTCAGTCAGCAAGGACATCCTGTCGCTTATTTCAGTGAGAAGCTGAATGTGGACAGGCAAAAATACTCCAATTATGAGAGAGAATTCTACGCGGTAGTGCAAGCACTAAAACATTGGAGACATTACTTGTTACCGCGTGAGTTTGTTTTGTACTCAGACCATGAGGCTCTGAAGTACCTTCAATCCCAGGCTAAGATGAAATCTAAACACGCGAAATGGATTGAGGATTTACAAGAGTTTACCTTTGTGTTTAAACATAAGCCAGGGGTTGAGAACAAAGCGGCTGATGCTTTGAGCCGCAAGATTGCGTTGCTACACTCCATGAGTGTAAGCGTCACTGGTTTTGAGCGTTTACCAGAAGCATATCCTACATGCCCAGATTTTGAGGAAGTTTTTAAGTTGCTTTCGGATAATCCTTCAAGCAGCATTCAGGGATTTTTGCTCAAAGATGGATTCCTTTTTAAAGGAAACAGATTATGCATTCCCCGAACATCACTTCGTGATTTTTTAGTGTGGGAAATGCATGCGGGAGGGATCGCAGGCCACTTTGGTCGCGATAAGACCATTGCCCTTGTGGAGGACCGATTCTATTGGCCAACTCTCAAGCGAGATGTTGCCAAAATAATAGGGCAGTGTCGAACATGTCAGCTTGCAAAACAACGCAAGCAAAACACGGGGTTGTACACTCCATTGCCGGTGCCACATGCACCATGGCAAAATGTCAGTATGGATTTCGTGTTGGGTCTACCGAAAACTTTACGGAAACACGATTCCATTATGGTGGTGGTGGACCGTTTCTCCAAAATGGCCCACTTCATTCCTTGTTCGAAAACCTCAGATGCGTCTCACATTGCACATCTTTTCTTTGGTGAGGTTGTTCGACTTCATGGGCTTCCAACAACCATTGTGTCTGATAGGGATGTGAAATTTACAAGTTACTTTTGGAAGACACTTTGGGTGATCATGGGAACAAAACTTCAGTTTTCTTCTGCCTATCACCCCCAAACAGATGGCCAAACTGAGGTTGTGAATAGGAGTCTGGGAAATCTTCTTAGGTGTCTTGTCGGGGAGCATATTCGAGCATGGGATACTATGTTACCGACTGCTGAGTTTGCATACAATAGTTCGGTCAATAGGTCCATCGGTATGAGTCCATTTGAAGCAGTGTTAGGGTATAAGCCTAGGATGCCGGTTGACCTAATTCCCATATCATCATTATCTAGGCCATCTGCATCAGCTGAGTCATTTGCACAACACATACATGCATTGCATGATGAGATCAAGAAAAGAATTAACATGCATAATGAGTCCTACAAAACTGCTGCCAACGCACATCGTCGCCATGTTGAATTCAACATAGGTGACTATGTGATGATCAGGATGAGGCCTGAAAGATTCCCTCAGGGGACTGCTAAGAAGTTACAAGCCCGTAGTATGGGACCTTTCAAAATTTTGAAAAGACTGGGTCCAAATGCATATGTGTTAGAACTACCACCGAACATGGGGATTAGTCCGATTTTCAATGTAGAAGATCTTGTGATCTTTCGAGGTCCCACAACTTCACCTGATGATCAACAGTTTCCAGTACCTATAGACCCAATAGCCACCAAAGCTGACCCACCACAGGTGCTTGGACCATATGAACATTCCCAATTTGAGCCTGATCTTCCTTCTCCACCTACACCCCCTTTGAGCCAACATAAAGAAACTGTGGAGGATATCTTGGATGAGAACTTGGTTTCCACCAAATACGGCGGGGTTCAAAAGTACCTTGTCAAGTGGAAAAAACAGGCCCGTTTCAGATGGTACTTGGATTACCCGTGATGAGCTACAGCAAATGGACCCAGATACTTTGGAGAGATATGACAGTTTTGTTTCGCCAGTGGCGAAATCTTCACAGCTGAGGGGAATTGATGGGGACATCAACCCAAGATATGGAAAGACATACCAAAGGCGTAAGAAGAAAATGGTTGATAAGGCTTCCTTGTGGCTGGATCAACTTTTCATGGGCTTTATACATCACAATCATGAAGATCTACCGTTGGATCAGCTTTTGGGCGAAGATACACCGTTGGATCTTGATCAGGGCGTGCAGAAGGCCTCCGGTGGTGGACCCGTGGAAGACCCCATACTGGGATGGTCCACAGGAGATGAGCAATTGTGGAAATATCATGAAGATTCAAAGATTGGCAGGGGACCCAAAGGAATTAAAGGATTTAAAACTAAAGACATATGAAGAGGGGCCCGGGGGGCCCACAACTTAAAGCCTTTTACATAAGGATTCGTGCACAAGGCTTGCGCACGAATCCCCATGCGCAAGGAAGTCTCCTCCCACCTTTGTCGACAGCCACTTATTGCTTTTATTTATTTTATTTGTTTGGTTTTATTTTATGAGACAAGATCTAGATGTTTTAATCTGAACCATTGGTTTCTAGGGTTCTCTTATTACTCTTTATTAGGGTTGTATCTCTTGGAAAAGAGGGGATAATGAATGAATAATGATCTTCTTCCAAAGGCCTTCTTGAGTTTTCTCTTGCAGGATCTTCTTCTCGCCCGCGAAGGGGAGTTTGGTGCGAAACCAAGATATTACACTATCTCCATCCCAAGGTATTTATCTCCATTGTTTTCCCTTTCCTTTGATACTCATCTCACACTTTCTTACCCACTCAGATCTAGATCTACTCACATGGTGGAGTTCTAGATCCAACCCAAATTCCAATCAGCACCTTTAAACCCTTGCAGGCATCCAACCAGCCCCTTGTCCATCAACCAATCTCAATTATTCAACCCCCAATCCTTCAGATCTGATCAGATCAGCAATAGACCTAGGATGGCAAGCACTAGACCTGGTTTCTACCCATTACAGCCCATTTAATTTCCTGTTTTCACTTCTGAATTGTAAAGATCCTGATTATCTACTTGAATCGGCAGATCCCTAGGCAAGGTGGAGGTTCTATTCTCCACTTGGTCCATTCCCCAATTCTTTGAGGCCCAAATTGCAGGATTGTAACAAGCATTGGATTTCCTCATGTTTAACTTAGTGGATTTCAGCATGGAATGATGTGTCAATCTGTCTTAATTGATTCCTTATAACTGTTATTTTGTTATTGATCTCATCTTGCATCATATAGATTAGTTTTCAATTTTGTCCTGCATCAGTCTACCATGGGACGATACGCAGAAATTTTTGGATGCAAAGTGGGATCTTTCCCGGTGACTTATTTAGGCCTTCCTTTATGCAGAGGGCAAGCTAATAAAGTGGTTCCAATGGTGGAAAGAGTGGAAAGGAATTTTTTTTTTTTTTTTGAATGACAAGAGTGGAAAGGAAATTGTCTACTTGGAAAGCTAACTATCTGTCTTTGGGAGGAAGAATAACACTCATCAAAGCAGTAATGGGGAGTCTTCCAATCTACTTCATGTCGATTTTTAAATGCCCAATCTCTGTAATAAACAGGATAGAGAAATTGCAAAGGGAGTTTCTTTGGCATGGAAGAAGCGCTGCAAGGAAGTTCCATCTAGTAGACTCGGCGTCAGTGCGTACTTCAAAATTAGGAGGAGGATTGGGTATTAAATCTATAAGGCAAATGAATCGAGCTTTCCTTGGAAAATGGCTGTGGAAGCTAGGAGATGAGGCGGAAGGCCTATGGCGATGGGTGGTGATGACTTGGGAGGTTAATGATGCAAATTACTAGCATTCAGCAATATGGAAAGGCACAGTCTCTACCAAAGAAAAGTTTATGCAGAACATCAGATACCAAGTAGGCTCGGGAAGGAAAGTTCTGTTTTGGCAGGATACATGGGTAGGAGAGGATCCATTAGCTTCTAAATTTCCAAAGCTGTATAATTGCACAAGGGAGGAGCAAGCTAAGGTGGGAAGTTACATTGATTGGTCTGGCATAAGTGGGAAGATGACTTGGAGCCCGACATTTGGAAGGAATTTCAAGGAACAGGAGAACCAGTTTATGTCGCTTCTAAATCTTTGAATATTCAAATTTGTGAAGATGGGGAAGATACTAGAACTTGGACAGCATCAAAATGTGGATTCTTTTCTGTCACTTCTTTCTACTCGCCTCTAGTGGCAAAGGAGGGGTGCAGCAGTAAATTGGCAAGCATAGGAAGATTCAAGGCTCCAGCCAGGGTAGTAGCTTTTGGAGCTCTAAGAAAACGAATTTTAACTATCGACCATCTTAGAAAGAGAGGGAAGATCGTTGTGAACACTTGTCCAATGTGCTTGAAGGATGATAAAAGTGTTGATCATCTTCTTTTAAGGTGCAGGGGTGTGGGGAAAATATGGAATTATGTCAAGCTGGTTTGGATGTACATGGGTAATGCCTGACTGTCTTCATTAGCAGTTTTGAGGCGTGGAAGTCCCCTGTTGGGAATCCAAAAGGAGCAGGAGCTATGGAAACTTTCGTTTCTATTAGTCATATGTCACATTTGGAAGGAGAGAAATGCGAGGTGCTTTGAAGGAGCAAAATCTAAGGAGGAAATCTTATATAACAAGATAAAATTTTCGGTTGCACAATGGGGTGAAGAGAAATCTGATTATTAAAGATTTTCCCATTGACCAGATCATGTATGATTGGAAGGAGATAGCTCTCTCGGGATCAGGGTGTCAGTTATAAGTTTTTTGTTGTTTCTGTTTTCTGTCTTTGGTTTGTTGCCTTGTTTGCCAAATTGGCGCAGCCAAGATCTGCGATCGAGCAATAGATCAATCTCCCGAAGGATTGATCGAATCCAAAGATGGATTCCAGCCACTAGGGCTCAAATAAGACACTAAAACAACCTATAAACTCACGTGGAACTCTGAAAACTCTTGATTAATTGATAAATTGCATTCCTAAATACAATGAAAGGCTCTTCTATATATAATAGCAATATTCTTGCTATTAAGGAAAGCTACTAATCCTAATTACAATAAAATGAAAAACAATTCCTAATTAAATAATCTTAGGATAAAAATAGTATGCCACAGTATCTTTCCAGCCAATTGGGCCTGTGGGCTGAACCCAATGGACTGGGTTGGATGGCTGGGTCCATTATGTGGGCCTAAGTCCTCTTCTGGACTTCCGTACTGCATCAGCTTGCTTGTTTTTCTTTTCTGTCTCCTGGTTAGTATAAATCTTTTGTACTGATTTGGTTTTAATGAAAGTTAACATTAAAAAAAAAAAAAACAATATACAAAAACATAGTATGATTGCATCAAAATAGAATAAGATGTTAAACATGATCAATAGAGTAACAATGGAAAGATAGCTAGGTAGATTGTGCAATATAGATACAAAGTGCTGAATCAAGGTAAATAGATATTTCTACCATCAGTCCATCCATCTAATCAAAAGGCACGTCCACACAAGCTAGTACCACAGGAAATTATAATGTTGTCCTCCCGTACTACATATGAGTTACGGCGGGGATGCACATGATGATAGCCTAGCAAAAGCAAAGATACCGGAATAGCCGGCCAAAGTTTGGTATCATACAAATTGCAAGTGTCAAAAGTGTGGCACCCAATGACGTACGTCCACCTCAAAGAGTCCCATCTAGATTGCAAAGAGAATAAGCCCCTACCATAGGTGATCAACCCATGGCTAGACTCTTTAACTGAGTGGATGTCAATGCCCAATACGAAGGATCATACACAAGGGCAGAGTCTGGCTAGGCCCTCTTTACGTGAGCAAGGTTTACGAATCCAAACAAAAGGGTTCTAGCCGTGATACCAGAACCATCACAGTTATCCATTCCATTCCATAACAATAATCCATATACCATCAATCAATCCATTACAAAACAATCCATCAAAGTATACCCATCAATTCTAATTGTCCGTATCATGCCAAGGTTCAATTTTCAAGGTATCCCAATTCGCTATTGAATAGCCCACCTAGCCTCAGACATGGGGTAATTCATCTCCATCAACACAACCGGGCCTCCTCTAGGTAAACCCTAGGTCAAGGTCCTCCTCCTTACCATCCATTCATAGTGACACATAAAACAATCACACATATGAATAGAGATCAAATGAAATACGAAGCAATGTATAAGGATCCAACCATCATATCCATCAAAGAATGTAAGATATAGCTAGACAACCTAGGTCAAAGGTCACCCCTTCAGGTATGAGTGTTGAATCATCCAACAAAGTGCTCTGATGGTGCTCTGATGGTGTTTGACATCTAAAACCTCTCATGAACCACCCTCTTCGCCTAACTCCACCCCCATAACCTACTTTGAGTAACTAGTGTATGGATGCTAAGCTCAACCATGCACACATCATGGTGCATCCCTTTACAAGCTATTAATTAGGTTAAACTAGGTATATAGGCCAGAAGATACCATTTCTACATTATGGGGAACTTAGGCCTATGGTAGCCTTAACCCTATTTCGGCTAGCCATAAGTGCACCTTGGTTGCCTCACAGCCAACCTGGTCAGGCCCACGGTTGACTGTGAGGTTACTGGTGAACAACCTTGAAAATCTAGAAAAGCAACCATGAGAGTTCAATTTGTACCACGGTTGGCCTCACAGTTGGCCCACGGTCGACCGTGGTCAGTCTCATGGTTAGCTGTGAGGTCACCACTGTACAAATCCTGAAAATTGCACGGTTTTGGAAAAGCGACCGTGGGTGTTGTAAATTGAACTATGGCTAGCCCTACGGCTAGTCGTGGGTTCACCACTAACACCGTAAGGTAACTGCTGTTTCTGAACCTAAAATTCAAGTTGAGCTGCTAGAATCTCACTGTTGACCGTGGGTTATCCACAGTAGACTGTGGCTTCCCAAAATTTAAACTCTAGATTTTGAAATCCCTTCTAAACCATTTCAATCTCCTCCAATTCAATCCAAACACCAGAGATACATTTGTTCCTATATATTGCACTATATTTCGACATCAATTACATGTCTGTAAGGCCTTTTCATCATCATTTGGGTTTGCAAGCATATTAAAAGGTTTCAAAATAGAAAAGAGCTTAGATCATGGGGTTTTCTACAGAATTCAATGGAATTCAATTCAATTCAATTCATCAATAGAATCATGAAAAACACACAATGCATGCTGTGAATTACATATATTCCACTTGCCTTTGGTCCAAGCTAAGGGGAGTTTCTCAATCCAAGCCCTCCAAAGCCCAAGAAACCCAAAACTACTCAAAAACCTCAAGAGCTCTAGATCTACATCTCTTACACTCAAATCCAAGGGAGAATCGTGCGTTAGGGTTAGAATTCAAGAAGCAGCAGCCCTAGAGCAGCCTAGATATGGACTTGGGGTTTGAAACCTACCTTGAAAGAGAGATAAGACATAGCTTTATCTATGAATCCTTGTATAACTAGGTGAAGCGGGCCGGAATCCTTGTGAATTGGCGATCTTTAAGAGAAATCCTCCTAGGGTTTGAGATCTTTGCCTTAGCTTGAGAGAGAGAGAGAGAGAGAGAGAGAGAGAGAGAGAGAGAGAGAGAGATGGGAGGGAAATGAGAGATGAAATGGTCGTTGGATGGGATGGGTAGTTTATATAGGCATGCAATAAAAAGTGAAATGACTAAAATGCCCGCACTTAATGTGTGATATAATAAAGGCTCCGAAGGGCATAGTTTTCAAAATCGGAGTGATATCGCAAATTGTTGATACCCATGAATCGAATCATATCGTGATTCGTAGGATTTTTTTTTATTTTGCTAATAAAAATGAAAAACAGTTTAAAATTAAAAGAAAAAGAAAAAAAAAAGTAATTATTCATAATTATCCATTTTCCCATTTATAGCAGTATAAATACAATAACAAGAAAGCCTATCATACAATCATATCAAGAACATCATAACATATATTAATATATATATATCTATTTATATAAATGAAATAAATGATGTGTAGCTGTAAATAGTTAAATAAGTTTAAGGTATCAGTATCATTATATATATTTTATTATCTTTAAATCAAAAAATAAAAATAAAAATAAAATCCAAATAATCAATCTTACACGATAGGATTTCTCTTTAAGTCTAGAAAGTATTCATGAAGGAAAAAAAAAACAAAATAGATTAAAAAGAAGAAGAAGATATAGACAAACATCATACGGACAATCGAACGCTTTAATTAAATGCATATTCTTGATTCATATTTAAAACCTCATCAAAGCCACCAAAAATTCTTATGAGGTTTTGTTAACTATTAAATAACCTTTTAAAAATAAAAAGATAAAAGAAAGAAAGAAAAAAGGTAAAAGATTATTAATATTAACTTATTGGTTGTAGTTATTCTCGCTTAGCCGAATCACCTAAATGGTAAGATTCGATGAAACGAGTATCGAATCGCAGGATTCACACCAGACTCGTAAGATTCATCTATACATGGGATTCATGGCATAGATACAAATCATTTTCCTTAAGATTCAGAATATGAATCGGGATTCGGGGTACAAATCGTAGGATTCTGATAACTATGCTTAGGGATATTTTTGAAAGACTATAACACTAATTATCCCAAGGACCTTAGGTTAACCACTAACCAGGACCACACCTAAGGGCCTAGTTCTCCGCACACTCTAAAATTACAAAACACCCTCTGCACTATTCTAAAATTACAAATAACCCATTAAACTCCCAAAACTAAGCCTAAAACACCCCTAACTCTCATAGTTAGGCTTGTAACCCTTCTAATAACCCCTCAAAATCACATAAGCATGCATAATTAACATAAACAAAGTTGGAAAAAGGCTGGGACTTGACAATAGAGACTAGAATATTGGATCCACAAACGGAAGCATAAAACACCTAAGCAATCACAAAGTGCCGAATGTTGGGATTAGGACATGGTTGAGCTGGTCACATGCGGTACAACTAGAAGCTCAGATGGTTATAAACTTATTCTTGGACTCCCTTCCTTGACACAGAACGGATAGACCCACAGGTGGTCCCACCCAAGATAGTTTAGGAATATTTTTATTTCCTTTTATTTTCCTAATTATTTGATTGTAGGTTTCTAATTTTATTGAAAGAGTTGTAATTAGGATAGTTTCTATTGTTGGATTAGGTTTTCGTGGCCCTTAAGTTTGCTTTTCATATCTATTTGGCATTGTAGAGAACGAATTCTCAGAGATTCGATTATTGGAATAAAATTTATTGTGGGTTTTCTATCACTCGGAGAGGTGCGTCTTCGTGTTAAGTCTCTGCCGAGACTTGTTTGAAGTGTCTGCATACATGTGCTTCGGCACCCACGCAAGCCCTAATCCCAAGGCATGCGTATCAGAGCGAAGATCCACATCGCTCTAATCAATCTTTGATCATTGATCGGAGCCTATACATCCATTCCATCATCTAGCCACCCGTGACCAGAATCCAACCCTAATTCGTAAGGAAAAAAAAAAAGTTCCCCATAGAATTCTAGATCCAAACCCATCCCTATCTCCTTTAGCCGCATGCCATCTTTCCCAAAACCAAACGCACCTGCGCTTTTGAAACCCTGCGTATCACCCCCAGTCCCAGATCCCAACTTTTTCCCTTCAAACCCTAATCAAACTTTCCATTCCCTCAACCCTTTGCCTCTTGAAAACCTCTACCTCTAAATACATGATACCCAAACCCTCTGTCTATATATATTGAAAGAGAAGGAAGGTCACATGATGCAGCAGCGATACCACGTCATTACAACAAGACTCGTGGGCCACATGTGGGACCCATGAAACATGTGGGACCCATGAAATTCTAATTTTAATTATTATATATTAGTTTTATTTTAGCAAGAGTATATTTAGGATTATTAGTTTCTAATTATTATTTGGTTTCCTAGTTTGGTTAAGATTGCTTTCTTAGCCCTTAAGTTTCTTTTCTTATAAATATGACATTGTAAAGATTGGTAATCTCAGAGATTGAGTTAATAGGAATTCCCTTTTTGTGGGTTTATCGTTGGAGAGCTCTCTTCATCGTGTGATTGTTCCCGTGGGAACCTTATTGTGCTCGGCACTTGTGATCCTAACCCTAGGACTGCATCATCACACTTGTTTCGCTAACGCTGGAGATCGGCCAAAGCTACTTGATCGCAAAATACGAAGAGGAGAGAACCTTCATCCACGTGTTGCACTGACCGCACTCTGACATCGCCTCACGAAATTCGTCCCTAGCACACAACCATGCACCACCATAGCACCACTCCCCACCTCTCCACCACCAACATCTTCCATCTTCGGCGCACGGCAGCAAGAGAACGAAGATCCTCTCCCTGAAAATCCAGAAAGCAACGAGAAGGGATTCATCAACCATTTTGTTCTCTTTTCGGTACGAAGACCGAGAGGAGAACTGTTGGTCAATTCAAGTCCAGGTCAGTTCAACTGTAAGCCAAACCTGATCCAATTGAGTAGAACCCAGCAAAAGTCTAGGCCTTAAGGTTAATTCAAATCGAGTTGGATCTGAGCCATTACACACTTCAATTGAAACAATCTGGGTTGGATACAAGTTTGGGTTGACCTAACCCGTTGGAGTAGAGCCAGACGCAGCAACATATAGAAGTTGAGGTCAGCAGTCAGCAATGGTAAAAAGTTTGACCAAATCAAGAGCCCATATTTGTTTCCGCAATATTGGAGCCATCTAATGTTGGATTTTAGATCCGTTTCTGCGTACACGTTCGTCGAGAGCAAATTGACACCATCAAGTCAACCAAATTTTTTAAAAGTGCATTAAAAAATCGCTCAAAAGAAAAAGGTAGAAGTAGAGTCTTCATCCACGTCTGTTGAGGAATTGACTGAAACCGTTGCGGAATTATCCGGAAGTTTTGCTCAATTATCCGCAACGGTCAATCAGCTCTAAGAAACTCTTCTAAGGATGGATATGAGAATAAAAGATCTTGAAAATAATAAGTGTGGGATAATCACCGAGATGACGGAGGAAATATTCGGAATCAACGAGATCAACTAGCACAAAATGTTGATTGAGATTTAGGGATCAAACTCGTGATTCGTGAATATGATGGAAAACTGAAGCCAGATGAATTTATGGATTAGTTAGTGTACGTTGAAAGTATTTTCGCACATAAGCCAAGGATTGAGGGCCATAAAGTCACCTTGGTAGCAACTCGCTTTCACAATTATGCTGCGATATGGTGGGCCGAGTTGCAAAAGAAGAGGTGGAATCAAAACATAGATCATGTGAGACACGGATTGAAATGAAGAACCTTTTGAAACAAAAGTTCCTTCCAGTCAATTACTCAAGAGATCTATGTTCAAATTTTCGACTTTTGAAACAAGGATCTAGGAAAAGTTTTGAATATTTTGAAGAATTTATGACAATGCAAGCTCGTTGTGGCTTAAATGAGGCCGATGATGTTTTAGTTGAGTGATATTTTCATGGGTTGAGAATTGATATAAAACATATCCTTCCATTCAAGAATTTTGATAATGTTGATGAGATCATCCAACATGCAATCAAGGCCGAAGATATTGCAAATTATCAAGGCTGAAAATTTAGTACGTCTAAATGGCCTACACAAAGGACCCCATTAAAGCCAGATTCTAATCCAAGTACTAGTTCTTGGGAAAAAGTTTTCTCTAAGCCTGAAGATTAGAATAAAATCACAAATTTTCATTGTAAACAAAAGGGAATTAATGGAAGGTGCATGTGATGAGCTGGATAAACAAGATAATTTTGAAGATAGAAATAGAAGTGGAGGAAATAGAAGTAGAAAAGGATGGTGAAGCTCTCCTGGTTCTCAATGAGGCTACACCAACTGGTGAGAAGAAATAATTGCGAAAAAGTATTTTTCGTTCAATAGTTACAATACATGGGCAAACTTGCTCAGTTGTGATTGATGGCGGAAGTGGTGAAAACATCATTTCTCAAACTCTTGTTGATCGCTTGAAGCTAAAGGTTTATAAGCATAATCGTCCCTACTTTGTCAAATGGTAATGATAGGTGATGAAGTGCAATCACATACATGCCAAGTCACTTTTGCTATTGGTGAAGAGTATAAAGATATAGTATGGTGCGATGTGCTACCAATGGATAGCGGTGATATCTTGTTGGGTTACTCATAAATGTATGAAAAAAATGGAACTTATGGTATGTGCGACAACACATACACATTCATGCACGGTGGAAAGAAAGTTACACTCCATCCAAAGAAGCCAAAACCACCACAGAATGATCAGAATCCAGTGTCACAAAGGAAGCTCTTCAAGTATATCATGTCTACAGAGGCAATGTGAAGAAGACCCGAGTTCGAGGTCGAACTCTTCTTTCAACCTAGGTGGAATGATGCAGAATGGATAGGCCCACAAGTGGTCCCACTCAAGATAGTTTAGGAATATTTTTTATTTCCTTTTTCTTTCCTAATTATTTGATAGTAGGTTTCTAATTTTATTGAAAGAGTTGTAATTTGGATAGGTTCTATTGTTGGATTAGGTTTTCTTAGCCCCTAAGTTTGCTTTTCCAATTTATATGGCATTGTAGGGAACGAATTCTCAGATATTTGATTATTGGAATAAAATTTATTTTGGGTTTTTTATCCCTCAGAGAGGTGCGTCCTTGTGTTGAAGTCTCCGCGGAGACTTGTTTGAAGTGTTTGCGGACACGCACTTCAGCACCCACACAAGCCCTAATCCTAGGGCCTGCATCATTCCCGCTCAACCCTCCCCTCTTTTCTCTGGATAGCTTAAAGACCAGTAATTGTTGATCTTAAAATTTCTCACTTTTCACCTAAGTGATTAGGCAAGAATATCGCTGACTATCTTGAATTTGTGAAGTTTTAGTTCCAAAAAGACTGTTTGCACATAATCATCTGAATACCGTTAGATTATCTGCTTTTACATAAGCTATTGAGTTTTTCACTTTCAGAAGTGGACTGACCATGCGTCTATTGACTATTGAGGGGTGCAACCTCTTTGATTGTATATTCTGTGGAATGAGGATCCTACAAAGTAGTCCCACTTCAATACTTTGTAATGGGGTTTGTGGTCTTCTGGGCAAGTTCCCAAGCCATCTCAAACAACATTCCTTCGTGGTGCTCCAGATCAACTAAAACATTCGACTTACGCTATAAGTTCTAGGTTCTAGGTACACTGATACCTGGCATTGGCTGAGGCACTCACAAAACCATTACAGATGATCTCACATGTTTCCACTGCCTTGAACGACCGACCCCTATTGCTCGAACCCACTTCACATCAGTGGAATCTAGAACCTCGGTCAGCCATGTGAAAGGGATGCACATTCCAGCCAGCCATTTGGTCATTTAAAAAATTACTCTTTTTTTAGAAACTCTTTAATTTGTAGTTTGGTTTGAGTCGTAAAAATGTTTCTATGTTTTAACATGCCTAAAGACAGTTGTGACTTATTTACTTTGCAACTTCAAAATAAATAGTGCAATGCAGTTCTGTGCTATCCGAATGCTTGAGTGATTAAATGACTAACTAGAGTGTGGTAGAGAGATGAAACCTATTATTTCCTCAGCGCCAGCAATTAGCCTTCAGGACCTCTTTATAGCTGTTTTACAGTTTTGTCCATTTGTCTGCATTTTCTTTCTAACCAAAGTGTGATAAGATAGAAGGAAAAATACTCAACTTGATAAAATTATATCACCAGTTCTCAAATAAGTTTCTTGCCTATTCACATGCTACTGTTGCAGGCACACCGCGAGTCTTCTGGCACTGTATCTCCAGATGATGGCCACATTGAAGACCCTGTTGCAGCGGCGGAGGAAATAGCCTTCTGCAGGGCATGTGCTCGGTTTGGTCTTGGCCTGTATTTGTATCATGAAGACAAGACTCTGTGAGAAGGGTGAACTCACTTGCCCCATGTTCGCATTGCACAGCCACCAATAACCATATTGCATATTCCTCTAATAGAACCACAGTTGTCATGCATCTGTCCAGACTGAGTCCTTGAGTTATGCATCTTTCTGTTGATGTAAATACGAAGGATCGGTATTCATCTAGTAGTTTATGTGGTCTCTATTTTGAATTTTGGGAATTAATAGATTGATAATATTGGCTTGAGTAGCCTCCTTGCCTTACAAAACAACTGCTGCTGCTGCTGCTGCTGCTGCTACTTGTAGACTTCTTTTTCTTTTTCTTTTTGCTTGGAAATAGTGTCTTGTATAAGAAACAGCAATCTGTATGTTGTTTTACCAGAAGGAAAAAGAAAAAAAAAAAAACAATCTGTTTCTTCTCGATTGTTTTGCCTCGAAAGAGAACTTAAACAGCTTGAATTGGTCACCCGGTGTTACTAATTGTTGCATGAGGAACAAAAAAACTGCACTTACATGCTCTTATTCACTGGTAGCTCCACTTATAATAGGCCTTTCTGCTGGTTCAGCTGCCATTTTGTTCTGTTGGACAACCCTAGTACCGAAATGGAAAGCATTTTCTTCATGGACTTTTTTTTTTTTTTTTGCCAAAAACATTAGTCGACTCGGTCACAGAAGTAGAGTTATGCCCTGAATTTCTCCTTAAATCTTTTTTGACCATTTCTGCCTTGAGTAACCAGTGAACTATTTTTTTAAGGTTGATAAATGAAAGGAACCATCTTAATTCTTCAAAAACTCAAGCGTAGCTGTTGGTGCTTTAAAATGTCATTGTGTCTGTAATTCAGACATGAAGGTCGTATGCTTTGTTTTGGTGGCTCTACAATTTATGATTTTAGGTCTTAACTTCCCCATCAATTGAAAATTGGCTACAAGACTCATTGAATTGTGTCAAATATGAAGCCTATAATGAACTAGTCAGATGTATTATTTTTAGTTGGCAATTGTCTTACGTAATAAATGAAGGGCCCTTTTTTTCATAGAAAAAAGAGCACATGTATCATTGGAAAGAAAAAAAAAAAAGCACCCCACTCAAATATTATTTACAAATGACCGTCAAATTAAATTGGCTCCCCAACAGTAGAAAATGCAACCATCACCTAATAAAATCAGATCCTAGGAAAGTGGCCTTAAAAAGTTTTGAGCATTTGCCTTTTCAGACGACAAATGGTCGCATATGTGAGTTCAAGAAGGTTTTAGGTTTATTTATTTCTGATTTTGAGGTTTTCATACAACACACATTGCCCATTAAGAACAAAACACGAAGTGGAACCATGTGTCTTTCAACAGTAAAGTGTCCATACTACAGCAATTTGCCAATCTTGTTTATGGAAGACTGAAAGATTCCAAATCCAGGTGAAAAAACACAGGACTAGTATAGATTGATACTCATTATTCTTACAGTATTTCACAACTGATTTTTCTTGCTTTGATGCAGAATGCAGCAGAAAATGAATGTACATATATTGACATGCATTTGTGTAGATATGAATCTGCCCAAGGGATTATCATTTATACACAACACAACATATTTGACAGGATACTTCAGCCGTTGTTGGAGATGACCAAGGTCATGGCCGAAGGAGCTTGGGACCTGAGTTCAAGGCCATCCATAATGTGATCGCATCCACGAGCTGGTCGATCTCCTTGGAAATGTCCGCGCGAAGTATCCTGGAGTCTGCACCTAATGTATTGCCGACTTCTTTGGCTACTGTTTCCCAAGGTGTGCCCACTGTCAAATTTGCGAGGAGCTCACCTCCCCGATTTACAGCATCTGCCATAGCTGGTGGAACGTCTGGTAAAGCCTGTGGAATAAATAAAAACTTGCTGGGTCAGAAACTCAGAATCCACTTCAATCACGAATCCTACTATTCTTCAATCAAGGCGTGTTAAAATAGATTAACCTATCCATGGTTTTAATTAAAAACCAACAAAAATCTGATAAATTCAACACCACTAAAACGCTTTTACAGTGTCTCAGTCAAGGTTTAAATTTCAGATACAACGAGAGAAATAACAAGGCTAGAGGAATATTTCGGTTCCAACCCTGGGATTCAATACCAGTGATCTGCACCATTAAATATGAGAAGCCACAATTTAGAGTGCAACTCCAAAAGATTTCCCACGATTGAAGAACTTTTGTCCCTTCCATTAGAAGCCAACAAATAAAAGATGGTGAAAAATATCAAAATGATGATCCAAGATCTATTTTCTTCTTCCAAGAAAGGCAACAGTATAGCACATTTCTGGTGATGCATATTCAATGTCTTTTGGGTGTATCCCATCTAGAGTGGGGCCCATTGTTTGAAAGGTCCCACATGGATTCCAATGAAACTAGACATATCTCGAGGGTCGGGACTAGAACTCCTCGTCTCAAATTACGACAACTCATAAAGGACATCTGTGTTTATTATCAACATTTTTTGCAAAAGAATTAATGGAACGAGATAAATTTGAATAGATCATGATAATGTTTGAACTATTGGCAGTAACTAAAAATGATGACACCATTGAGCAAAGTAAGTGTTTCCCTCTGTGTGAAGACTCAGTAGGTTGCCAGCAGAGCTCCAAAGGCCAACCATCCTTATTACTATGTGGAGACTATTTATTATTGGGTTCCACCAAAAAAGAAAACTATTAGGATATATTACTAATATCAGGTTATTTTTTTTAATGGTAACAGTAAATCCAGAAAAACTAGCTGGAAGAAACAAAAACTACCAAAAGACAAACAAACCCGACTGGCAATATCAACAAGCAGGACCCTCAAAATGCACCAACCTAAAACAAAAACTTACAACCCCACCAAGAAAACGCCACACATTAAACCTACTACTAAGAGGTGACGTAGCCCAATCAAACAAAAAACAGGAAAAATCCCAGCAACTACTACTGATTGCAAATAATAATAGAAATTCCAGAATTAAGAAAGCAAGGAACAACGCATCAAATAACCCAAAATCTGACCTGTAAAGCCTTCTAAATCGCGATGCATCAACATGACACAAGGGAGAGGGTAGAAAACAAAAACAACTACTGCTTTTCTATAATTTACAATTCACGGGTGCTGTAGCATCTACAGTAACAGGCGCCCATAACACCATTATATAATGCTAAAAACCTCTCTAAAACCCTAGAACTCTTACAATAATAGTCTGTAAAACCTCTCTTACCCTATAATTCTTACCTAAATGCTCTCGAAAGGGCTCATTTTTAATTTTATCCATCCTAGTTTTACCACACATCCACCTCAACATTTTCATCTTTGCTATATCCATTTTATGCACATGTTGCTTCTTGATTGGGCAACATTCTTTTCCATAGGCCATAGTCGGTCTAATCGTTGTCCTGTAAAAATTTTCCTTTAATTTTGTTGGCAATTGTCAGTCACAAAGCTCTCTAGAAGCAAGGCCCCAGTTCAACCATTCTGCTTTTATCTTATGTTTGACATCTTCATCAATCTCCCCATTCTTACTCATTATTGAGCCGAGTTAAAGGAAATGAACTCTTTCTGGTATCGCATGGGCTTCAATTCTCACACTAGTTTCAGCTCTTTCTAGATGCTTGCAATCCATATATTCTTTCTTTATACGACTTATTTTAAAGCCTTTGGATTCTAAAGCCTCCCGCCATCTCTCGAGTTTTGCATTTACATTATCACTTGATTCATTTACCAACACTATAACCTCTTTAGAGCATTCCCAAACTCGTTACCGCTCCTTCATAAATGTCTTTAATAATTTCAATATAACCTCTTGGAGCAGCATTCCTTTTTTTTTAAACTCCCGAATCCCGATTCATATCCCGAATCTTAAGGAAAATAATTCGTATCTATGTAATGGATCCCATTTACAGATGAATCTTATGATTCCGGTGTGAATCCTACGATTCGATAATCGATTCATCGAATCTTACGATTCAAGTGATTCGGCTAAGCGTGAATAGATACAACCAATAAGTTAATATTAATAATCTTTTACCTTTTTTTCTTCCTTTATTCTTTCTTTCTTTTATTTTAATAGTTAACAAAACCTCCTAAGAATTCTTTGCGGCTTTGATGAGGTTTTAAAAATTTATCAAGAACATGCATTTGATTAAAGCGTTCGATTGTCCGTATGATGCTTGTCTATATCTTCTTCTTCCTTTTACTATATTTTTTATTTTTATTTTCTTCATGAATACTTTCTTAACTTAAAGAGATATCTTATCGTGTAAGTTGATGATTTGGATTTTATTTTTATTTTTATTTTTTGATATAAAGGTAATAAAATATATACATTGATACCTTAAACTTATTTAACTATTTACAGTAACAAATTATTTATTTCATTTATATATATATGTAGAAATATATATATTAATATATGCAATGATGTTCTTGATATGATTGTATGATAGGCTTTCTTCTTATTATATTTATATTGTTAATAATGAAAAAATGGATGGTTATGAATAACTATTTTTTTTTCTTTTAAATTTTTTTATTTTTCATTTGTATTAGAAAAATATAAAAATCCTATGATTCACGATACGATTTGCGATTCAATTCGATTCGATTCATGGGTATGAGCGATTTGCGATACGATTCCGATTTTGAAAATGATGCTTTATTGTAGATTGTTTATAGATCAATGAAGACCATATGCACATTTTACCTCTTCGCTCGATATTTTTCCATCAATTGCCTACGTGAGAAGATAGCTTCCATAGTTGACCTCCCTGGAACAAAACCAAATTGAATTTCAGATATCTTGATCTTCTATCTAGTCTTTGCACCATAAACCTTTGCTCCCACGATAGTTGGTACGATTTTGAATATATATATTCCTATAAGAAAAATCTCATACCTTTCTTCATTTTTAATAAAATCAACCTCAAATCACTTTTCCAACCTTCAACATATTCACCTCCATTCAAATATCATGGACACAGTATCTTGATCACCACAATCTAAATTATCATTATTATCCACCTACTGCGAAACATCATATCCCTCACCAACAGTCCCCACCCAACTTGATCTAGCAGCTAATTTCTCTTTGAAAATTGACGGGATGTCATCTCCTTTCAAAATCATCTATCCCTTTAATGAAATCCCTCGCCATGTTCTAAATTACTAGCATTTTACCAGTGGAGAATGACTACTATGTGCAATAGAATAAGCGATGAAAAGTATAAAAAAGCAAATGATCAATGCACCATAAATTTCAAAATCGGATTGTATATGCCATAACCCAATTACCAGTGGGGGAATTTATAAGACCCTGACCCCTAATTACCCTAATAATAAGTGATTAGTGTAATTAATTGCGATTAGTGATAATTAATTATGTGTTATAGTTAATTAATTGTGTTTAGTTATTAACTAACTAGATTTGTATGTTAGAATAGTGTATGGATAGTTTCGAGAGGTTTTGAACTAAGTTTGGTGCCTTAGAGGACCTAGTTGGAATTTGGGGAAAATGGGTGATTCGCAGTTTCTGAAATATGTCGTTCTTGAGCTTGTTGGAAAGAGGGGATCATTTCAAGAAACTTTTTTTCTTAGCCCTTACCTGTTTGATGTCTAAAAGTTTTCATTTTTGCCCTTTTGCTTTTCACTTGAGGAAATGTCATTTTTGGATTTGTTTCTTATAAAGCCAGCCGACCCTTCCCAACCACGTTTTCTTCTCCCTACATCGACAGCAACTGGTTCTTCTTCTCTTCCTCCCTTTTTCATTTCTCCTCCATTTTCCCACCATTCAAGCTCGTTACTTCGGATTTGAACATCACTAATTGACAATGCACCTCGAATTTCACCTCCTCCTTTTCGTGCATTTCTCTCCATGGCTGCCCCTTCCACCATTGTTTTCTTCTTCGTTGGAGCAGCTACATGTGAGGTCTCTCCTAGATTCGGGCTTAGGGAATCTTGGGGGTGTGGGATTCCAACATGCGAGCTCTCTCTCTTCGCCGTTATTTATTTTATATTTTTTGGACACTTTTGGTGTAGGTTTTGGGGGTTTTGAGCTTAGGGTTGGTTCGTCTAGGATTGAGGCATATTTCTCGTGATTTGTGAGCTAGGGAAGCCAAGGCAAGTGTGTAAGGCCCCATATCTTAATTATGTGATTAGTTGCTAATTGATAGTGATTAGTGGGTAAATTAGTTAGTTTTGCAGGTTGGATTAGAGATTAGATGGTTGTGGGAGTTCAGACCAAGTTAGAGATCTAGAAGGACCTTTATGTAAACCTTGTATAGTATTGGAGGGTAATAGTAATTTTAGAATCTTGGTGGTCTTGTCCTCCTTGGACAAGGGATGTTGTGTTGGGGCACCTTTACCTTTTAGAAAAACATCATTTTGTTGGACCCAAAAACCTTTTATGAGCCAAGGACTTCTTTGTAAATACCGAAAACTCAGTATTTACAAAGAAGTCATTGGCTCTAGTTAAACTGAAAACTCACTTAAACTATATAAACCTAACCCTCATTTTATTTCATTGTAGTCCATCTCATTTCCTTCTCTCCTACAACAAAGCTCTCTTTTCTCTACTTCTCTCTTTTCTTATTCCTTGCATTCAAGAGATCAAAGGACTTCATCAAATCCAAGCTAGAGATGGCCAAACCAAGCATCTTACATCCTCGATCATCACCTTCTTCATCAAGATATTCTTCCCCTGACAAATCCTCTTGGTTTGATATCTTTTGGTGAGCAATTTCCTTCCCAAGTCCTTTCCATTGTTTAATTCTAGGTTTTAATTGCTAGGATGTAAGCCCCCAACCCGTTAATCGCAAAATTAGTTATAATTAACTGTATTGTTAGTTAACTAAGTGGGATTAGATGTTAATTAATTTAGTTTTTGGGTTAGAATAGATCTTGAATAGCTTTGGGAAGTTTGGAGAGCCTTCGTACCTAGTTGGGGGCCAATAGGGACTTATTTGTAATTTCGAGAAAGATTGGGGGTTATTCGCAAATTCTGAAGAGGACAACATTTCCTAAAACTTTTGTGTTCACTTCGTACCCTTTTGATGCCCTGAAATCTCTCATCTCACGATTTCCATGCAAGTAAGGGTAAAACTGTCCTTTCCACAAAAATCTGAGCCAAATTTCAAAGTTTCCAAATTGTGTAATATTTGTGTCCATTAGAAAGAAGATTTAATTTTGAGAACTTTTCTCTTCTTTATCGAGTCCATATGAGGCCCAAAAGTCAAGTTTTATGCCCATGAACTTTTCTTAGTGGTGGGGCCCACATCCCACTTTCTATATAAAGCCAATCCAGCCCTTTTGTTTCTTCTTCTTCATTCCATTTCCAGCAACCTTCTGAGACTCCTCTTTTTCCTGTTTCTTCCTCTCCAATCTAAGGGAAGCTCCATCCAATTGAAGAAATCAATGCCTCCATCGCACTCTACTCATCGAGAGCTCTCCCTACATCATTTTTGTGCATTTTCACTGCCGGCCAAATCTCCAACAGCCCATAGCAGTTCAGTAGGGCATCCTTAGGGTAAGTATTTGGCTTCCATCTTCTAACATGTGATTTAGGAGCTCAATTAACCCCTACATTCCAACATGCAAGACCTTTGCTCTTTTCTTTATTGGTTTCCAATTTTTAGGTGTTTTTTTGGGCATTTTCTATCTAGGAATTCCAGCTGTTTTGGAAGGGTTGAGAGGTGTTTTTGGGAGTTCTTGGACCTAATGCAAGTGTTTAATGTGGAAAATTATGCATGCAAGTCTGTTTCCCTTGATTTCCAATTCTACTCGATGCATGGTACTCCCTTTGTTTTTGTACTTCGTGGTTGTTTGGTAGGTGTTTAATTAAGGGTGAATTGGACTGAGAATTTCACACCTAGAATCCTAGGCTGTGAATTCCCACAGATTTTCCCCCAAAACCCCATGCTCTAGAATGCCCAAATTCCCCCAAGAAATACCCTCCCGCAGGGACTGCCAGCCACCCAGCAGTGTGGCCGGCTGTCCTCTACAGAGTGGCCTGCTGTCAGCCCTTCTCATGGGCTGTTTTTGGCCCATTGACACCAGCATTCTTTCCCCCTTTCTCTAGCCCACTTGAGTGAGGCTCTTTTCCAGCCAACTTAGATGGGTTTTCAGACCTTCCAACTATGGATTAGAGGCATGTTTAACCCGATTCTTTGGGGTAAGAACCGTTTAACTGTAGGGACTAGAATTGGAACCATGACCAGGCCGCCAACGGGTTGTCGTGTTATCACACGGACAATCCCGAGAGTTGTCCAGAGCAAGGTTTAAAAAATCGGACTCGGGACCCGACTCAGCCATGGCCGAGTCCGAGTTGACTCGGCTGAGTCCCAATTTCAAATAAAATGTTCAGAGGGCTGAGTCGCATGCCATGATTTCGAGTCAAAGTCCCATAGGACCCGACTCGGTGGTCCGAGTCAACTCAGACTCGACTGATTTTTTAAAACATGGTCCGGAGGCATGTAGGTGCACTAGGAAGTTGGGAATGCGCATAATTAGGGTTTTGGAAACCTGAATGGCATAATACAACACTTATAAATTAACGGCGCCTAACCCTAAGTGTGCGTAAAGCCAAACCTGACCACCCCGTCATGTCAATGGCAACTCGAAGAGTTAGGATAGCATTGTAATGGTTCCTTTGACTGTCTTAAGTAAATCTATCACGTCATATTATGTTACCCGTTTCTTCATGCACATGGTACGCATCTCTACACAATCTTTTCTCATACGCATAACCTTTCGTGCCCGGCCTTAGACTATGATTTTGGAATTAGGAGTCACGTTTGGGGGTTTGGCGCGGATTCATTGCCCTGTTTTCCCTTAGTGACTGGATCTACGGTTGTGGTGTGTTGGGTCAGTTAGCGCGCGCTTGTTGCCCTGCTTCCTTTCCGGTCACCAGATCCACCTTTTTTCTTTCTACCAATTTCAGGTCGAGCCATTTCATGCCGAAATGCTGCCCAATTTTCTAGAGACTCTAGGCCTTGCCCAATCAAATTGGTGATCCTATCATTGTTAGCTACTCAATGATACCTCGTTTCGTAATAGATTGTCACTTTCCCCATACACCAGTATGTCATGGTGTGTTAGACCCTATGATGCCCAAATACAGATATGGATACGGACACAGATATGGTGATCGGGGATACGACTCCTCACTTCTGAAAATCTAGGACACGGATACGGATATACGTGTCCTAATTTTTTTTTTAGATCACTTTTGAATCAATGAAATTATCATTGTTTTCGTCCCTTCCTACCATTTTTTATAGTGACAAGTAAAAATATTAAAAGAATTATATGAAATAATGGACTTTGTAACTAGGATATACTTAACTTGTTCCCTAAAAGTATTGATGCAGTATCAGGTACCAATACAAGTGTCGTATTGGTCCAATACAAATATGTTGGGCTTGTACAAGTGTGAGTATCATAGGTTAGACCACTGAGCATGGATAAAAAAAAGCGGCCACCACGCTACATCGGCTGTGGCGGGCGATACCGCCACGCTACGGCCGAAATATCGGCCGTCGCATCCGTGGCAGCCGATACCGTGGCAGGGGGGCGGGGGGGGGGGGTGTATAAAACCCCTTTTTTTGACGAGAAACCCATCTTCTTCTTCTCTTGGCTGCTGTGTTTTCTATTTTCTTCCTCCTAAGTGGTCCCAAGTGTCTCCTAAGTGGATTTTCTCAAGATTTCTTGCCACCAAATCACCAACATTCAACTATTCAAAGGATTTTAAAGATTCTAAACAAGAATCTTCATCTAGGTATGTGATTTTTTTTCAACTTTTGAGATTATCACTCTCTAACTACTAGTCTACTATAAATCACAATATAATGGCATCATTGGCTTGTTTTATTGTAGAGCCATGCATCCTTTTGATCTTGCATGCATATCTTTTGTTTTTTTTTTAATATTCTTATTTTTATTTTCGGATTCAAGTTATTTAAAAAAAAACCATTATCACTTATGGAAAACTCATGAAACAACTTGAAAATAGCTTCATATTGCTAGATCTATGTTTCCCATAGATCATTCCAACATATAATGCTTGTTTTTCAATTTTTTTCCTTTTTTTATTTTCGGATTTTTTTATATTTGTAAAAAAAAAATTATTTCTAGTAATTGAATGCCAATCAAATGTCTTGAAAAGGGCTCCTAGATTATAGATCTATGTTTCTCATAGATCATTCCAACATATAATGCCTATTTTTCAATTTTTTCCTTTTTTTATTTTCGGGTTTTTTTATTTTTGTAAAAAAAAAAAATTATTTTTAGTAATGGAATGCCAATTAAATGTCAAGAGAATGATTCTTAAGTGTTAGATATATGTTTCCTCTAACATGTCTTGTTGTTTTTTTAATTTTTAACATACTACTTGTTCATATTTATAGGTATTCAGTCTTCTATTGTGCATTTGTGTTTGCCAATTAATTTTTGAAAATGCCTCGTGATATTGATCCCGCATGGAGCTTTGGTGAGGCAGTTGAGAACAACAGGTTGAAAATCAAATGCAAGTTTTGTGGGAAAGTGACCAATGGGGGCATTACAAGATTCAAGCACCATTTGGGCCACATTTCTGGCAATGTTGCTGGCTGTACCGAAGCACAAAGGGAAGTCAGGGAACAAATGAAAGCTTTGGTTGGCCAAAGCAAAGCTAGAAAAGTAGAGATAAAAGAAAAGAGGCAGCAAGATGTTGATGCTGCCCGTTATGATGTATTTGGGGATGAAGGTTTTGATGATGAAGATGCACAAATGGAGGCTGCACGCCGAGAGTCCATCATGAGTCACCAAAAAGAATACGAACGTCGTGCATTTGCTGGAAGCAGCAAATATTATGATGCAGGGGGCTCATCTGTTGTGCCAAGCAGGGGCAAGGGCATTACGGGGGCAATGCGTAGGGCATTTAGCACCCGGGAACGGGATGTTGATGTATAAATTATTTCTACTAGAAGAGCAGCTCCTCCCTCTGTTGATCCTCTAGCACATAGAAAAGAGGGAGCTATACAACCAAATATATCAAGTGTTATGAAAGGGGCAATGAAGTCTGCAAGAGATAGGTTAGCCAAAACTACAGCAAAATGGCTAATTCACAAGAACATACCGCCTACAGCAATAGATTCCCCTTATTTCCAAACAATTCTTGATGTTGCCACTAAAGCTGGGCGGGGAATACAGTCGCCCTCTGTTTATGATGTGGGCACTAAATATCTCGAAGAGGAATATAAAGAAATAAAGGCATGGGTGGAGACCTTTAGGCCCATGTGGCAACAGTTCGGAGTCACCATTATGTGTGATGGGTGGACCAGCGGCACACAAACACAATTAATAAACTTTTTGGTACATTCAGTCTCTGGGTGTGTCTTTGTGAAGTCCGTGGATGCATCCGAGCATAGACGGACAGCTAAATATATATACTCTTATGGACAAGGTTGTAGTGACTGTGGGAGAGGAGCATGTTGTACAGATGGTTACAGATAATGGCGCCAATTTCAAGGCAGCCGGTAGGATGTTGGAGAAAAAGAGGCCTCATCTGTTTTGGACTCCATGTGCAGCACACTGTATAGATCTCATTATGGAAGAGATTGGAAGGAAGAAGAAAATTGTTGAAGTTATCAAGGCATGTAGAAGCATTACCAGATTTATTTATGATCATTCATGGCTTTTGAGCTTGATGAAAAGATTCACAAATAACCATGCCTTGATTCGTCCGGGATCAACTAGGTTTGCTACCCATTTCATTGCGATGGAGAGCCTTGTAAGGTTTAGAACAGAGCCGATTCAGATGTTTGCATCAGAAGAATAGCTTCGTTCGAAGTGGGGCAATGCAACAAGTGGTCCGGAATTTGAGATCCCTAACTTGATGAGGGACAATAAGTTTTGGAAGTGTCTAATTTATTAAAGGTTTATGAGCCTTTAGGTAGAGTGTTGCGGCTTGTAGATGGTGATGACAAGCCAACAATGGGATATATATATGAAGCAATGGATCGGGCTAAGCAAGCTATCATGGAAAATGTTAGATATCATGAAGAATATATACAGATTATTGATAGACGGTGGGCTGACCAGCTGCACCATCCATTGCATGCTGCATGTACTCAATAGTTATATCTATATTTGATGCTTTAAAGCAAGCTATCATTCTTTGATTGATGTTTAATCATTTTGCATTTCAACTTGTTTTCAATATAGGTTATTTCCTTAATCCCGAATTCTACTACCCCAATGCCCAACAACACAGCGATGTAATAGAGACAGAGTTGAGGGTAGGATTAAGGCAAGTGTTGAGAAAATTGTTGGGAATTGATGATTCCATCAACGCCATTCAAGAGGTGAGTTAGTGATTGAGTTTTGAGATGACATATGTATATGCAGATACGCTTAAGATAGGTTCGTTAAACCTTTAATGATTTATTCCTAATTTTCACATTGTAGATATCTACATACACACAAAGGCAAGGAGGCTTTGCTGACCCAATCACACAAAGGGCGATTGGAAAAATGCCACCTGGTATGAATATGATAACAAAATACCCAATCACCCAACCTAATAGTCTTTTGTTATTTATCTCAATTGATTGGAAGGACTTAAGGAATATCTAATTTTATTTGTTTATTTTGAATTTCAGCTGATTGGTAGATGAATTTTGGAGAGGATACTCCATATCTAAGGAAAGCAGCTGTTCGCATCCTTAGTCAAGTTACAACTTCATCAAACTGTGAAAGGAATCGGAGCACTTTCTCCTTGATCCACACAAAGTCCAGGAATCGGCATACCATGCAAAAACTCAACAAGCTTGTGCATTGTCATTACAATTTAAAGTTGAGAAACAGAACGAGAGAAAGGAAGGCAAAGGATAGTCCGAACTATTGTCTTATTAGTTTGGATCACATATTCAGAGAGGACGATCCATTGCTCCCATGGATAGCTGAGATAGAGGATCCATTGCTAGATTCAGATCCGGGCTTTCAGGAGGAGGTTAGAGATTTGCTTGATGAAGAAATGGATGAGGCAGAGGGTGCCCCACTTGGAGGAGAAGGCACAAGTGCACAGCCGCACCCACAATCCAGAGGGAAAGCACCTGCTAGTCCTGCTCATGTTGTGTCATCTTCTGAGAGGACGAGTACCACCGTCTCTTCGAGTAGCCATGGTGGAGGAGATGGGGGAAATGGAGCAGGAGACACTAGTGGGACAGGTGCTACTAGTGAATACTACCAACATGATCAGGAAGATGTCATTCCTGTAGAGGAGGTATAAGACTTTCGGGAAAGAATGGAAGGAAATCGTGGTTATCAACAGCGTCGGAGAGTCTCACCACCTGCTCCACATGCTCCTGGAGGTAGTAGTAATGAACAAGGAAATATGGGTGGAGGTGTTGGAGGACAACAAGCAGCATCATGGACTGGTTCCACAGTGGACAAGGACCCTCGCAGTATTTTCCATATGGTCAACTGCAACAAGGAGACGAACAGTCTTCTATTTCAGGGTCCTACTCATATGGTGACTAAGGTGAACAATATAATAGATATCCACCTCCACCTCCTCCAAGTTATGATGATGCAAGCCATGCGGCTACCACCTTCTTTGGATTGGTAGATCCCAATATTTATCAATATCAAATGCAATATGATGCCAATACAAATGATAACACAGATGGGGATGAGGATAACAGAGCCTTGAATCTTGGTAGACGATCCTTTTGGTGGTGACCAAGGTATTCCTACTTCATTCACTTACTCTCTACTCTGTCATTTCTAAATTGGTGTTGACTGTTGATTGATGTTTATTTTGATCACTTCATGGTTCATTCACTTGATTAAATTTGAACCTTGAATGTTGAAGTATTGATATTTGATATTTTGATTGTTCAATATTCACTAATGAGTAATGAGTAATTGAGTAATGACCTAACTCTTAAGTCTTATGCAATTATGCCTTTATTTCATGTTTTACTTTTTTTTATGAGCTTTCCATTACTTTCTAAGTTAGTATGACTAAGAAACATGAATACATGTGAAAAAACTAATAATTACTACTATTTTCTATTTATACAGCGATACAGGACTTCATATATTGAGAGCACCGCTACACCCCCTTTTCTTACTTACTTTTGCAAAAGAACCACATATTCTTTCATTTTATAATTTTCTGGATTTTCTGGAATTTTTTCAGATTTTTTGGGCGATTATTTCAAATCGCACCGCTACGCCGCTACGTATCCTCGCTACGCTGCGTATCCCCCGCTACATAGCGTTTTGGCGGCGGGCGTAGCTTCATCCTTGCCACTGAGGGGTACTTGATACCGTATCCGTATGTATGCTCGTGTGTGAGTAAGTGTGTCCGAGAATTCCAAACCCCCCCTTCCCTTTTGTCATTTCCAAGATATGCTCACACGTTAGTTATTATAAACCCTTGAGTCGGCACCACTAAACTTGGGTTCCCATTCAGCCTGGATCCAGCTGCTTTGGGGGTCCTTCAATTATGATTTACCATATGCAGATTGGTCCTCGTGTGTTTTGCTGGGAAGCATGGCCGGTGCCCCGTGTGGCCACCTCCTTGTGGGGTTGGCTTATTATTACTATTTTTATATATGATCACGCATGCCGTGTGGCAATTTATGTTGGTGTGCTCCCGTCCCTTCATGTGATGGTGAGGGTATAGCTGTATGTGGTATGCCAATTTGCTAGGATTACATGTTTAGCATATTTGTCCTGCACTGTGATCCTTATTATCATTGTTTTAGTTTATTCTTCTTACATTGCCATGCCTAGTTGCTTACCTTATTTGCTATTCATTATGATCACCTGTTCTGTACACACCTTTGCACTACATGTTATTGTTTTCCATACTAAACACCTGCCAGGTCGTCGTACCTGATACACTATTTTGGTGTTGTAGGTATTGCCCCCTTTGCCGAGCCTATTTGGGAACTTTACATGTAGAATGAAGTGAAGTAAAGCCTCAAATCAAAACAAAATAGAATATAAATGGGTTGTGATGATATTTTGTCTTTAGTTGTTTGGTACGGAATCTTTTTTACTTTTTGTATAAAGAGTGGGTGTTTTTTTGTCTTTTAGTGGAGAAAGGATGTTGCTTTTTGACTTTTTTTATTTTTAAAAGGAGGGAATTTTGAAAATGTGTACTTTTCATGTGACCCTTTGTCTGAAAAATGTAGGCTATACTTCACTCTGCTCTACTAGTGAAGTTCCCAAACAGGCGAGTTGCCAACGCAGGCGGCTGATAAGCCACAAGACCTAGGCGAATGGTGCGCTGATGACATCCTTTAGATGTCCAGTTCTACACCTGAGAGGCCGCTAACATTTTGGGGAGTGTTTGCTATATTTTGAGACTCTTGATGTATCGGCCATGTCGGCCAATATTTTTGGGATTGTAATTAAAACTTTTATCTTGTGTACATATTTTAACTTATGCTATGGGAATGTCATTGTAAAGTTTTCTATCTTTGATGTTGTCTTATGCCATTATTTATGCCTATTATGAAATGATTCGCTACAAGCTTCGCGCAAATACATTCAATTTACTTGGTGAGATCGTCTGGGATCCTCACCACGGAAACCTATGGGAAATCGTGCGCGTAAGCAGAATTTTCATATGACGCACTGTGTGCACCGCCGCGATCCCAAGCTAACAACCATGATTAGTGGTAACCCAGTCTTGGGTCACGACATAGGATCTTTGCATGTGAGCCCTTTTACCCCCAATTCCCTTTGTTTGTGACGTAGGAGCTCTACTTGGGGTTATATTTGGGGATTTATTTGAGATAGCTAGCGATCTTAAGGGAAACTTGTAGATCTTGGAGGATTTTCGGCTAGATCTAGCTTCAAGCAAGTAAACATCTATAATTACATAACATGCATGATAGTTTTCCTTGATTTGATGATTGATCTACTCTAGAACAACTTTTGTGGTTTTGATGTTAATTACATGTTAATTGAATCATAAATAGTTAATATGATACGATCAGGTGTTGCATGTGACGGATTAGACCTTAACTATGTTATCAATGATGGAATTCTACAAGTTTTGGTGTTAGACAAGAAATCCCCTTCGAGTTCAGAACCATCTCTCCCGGCCTGCAAAAGTGGAGATTTATGGCTAACCGTGAGCCTCGTATAGTAGCAATTCTAGAGAAGCAAAATTTCAGGATTTTGAAGTATGGCTAGCCGTGACCTCTTCATTGGCTAACCGTAGGACTACCGACAACTAACCGTAGGACATATAAGGCTAACCGTGGAGCTCCCACGGCTAACCGTAAGCTTCCCAGATTTCATTTGTTAAGGGACTTCTAACCTAGGGTTTTGGAGATAGTTTGGGACCGTTTGACCATGCCCCATTAAAGTTCACCTGTGAGACCATCGTAGATGCTGTTCAAGCTAACATTCACCTACGAATGGCCTCGAGTTTGATGATGCCAATGCTAGGTCAAGTGTGTAAAGATTTAGGGCCTTTGATGTCAACTAACTTCAGAATGCCAAGGCATATTACAACAAAGACATCAGGGACCCAAGGCTACGTAGGGTTGGATGGCATCGTCCAAGGGTAATATAAAACCTAGGTTGGTTCTTGTCTGTTGTACTTGACTTGCATTGATTCTGAGTTTTGTCCTGTTGTACTTCATTACTTGCCTGGCTTGCACATGCGTTTTCATTGGTTTATACTTGTTGCACTTGTTTATGCTTGATGTCTCAATATGATCAACTCGTACCTTATACCTAGGATGGACCTAGTAACCCTTGTGTAATGGATGTGTTGTATCTCTTTATTTACTTGATTTACCATGATGACCTAGATTTAGGACTTGGTAAGTATAACTGTTTAAGGTTGCATCTTGATATGTGACTTGCTAGATGAGCATGCATGTCGTGGCCTACCTTGTTATTGTGTTCGGTTAGAGTTGCCATTTATTCATGTGTCAGCACCACATAGCTTCGATCCCATTTTAGTTGGACCCGACTTAGTGTGGATTTAGCCTCGTTTATGTCTGCTGCAACTTAGCCTCACTTGGGAGTGACTATGTCCTCCGGTACCATACTCAAATACACTTGCTGGCGACAATAAATTCCTTTCTGAAGACTTGCGGTAGCCTTGCTTATTACATATTATCTAGCTCTCACCACGGACATCATGCTTGTATCGTGCAGTTGAGAGGATGAGCTCACGTGGACTTGCCATTTTTGCTAGTTTACACTTGTCTTACATGATTCATTGAGGTTGATCTATTTATTGCACAATCATGCCTAGCTATATGCATTTCTTGCCATCTTAACAATCCAACTTGTTATAAATCTATATTTGAAGCAACATTACTATGCTTATTATATATGCTGACTTGCTCTAACTTGCTACCCTTGGCATTGTAGCAAACGACGCACCCACCCTTGAGTCAGAGACTGAGGTAGTGAGGTGCCGGAGGAGACACCGTCTGGATTAGTTGAGTTGACTATGGATGATGTTGTGTAGGCATCCACTGGCGGGAGAGACGATAAATTGAGTCTGTAGGAGATTCTCTCTCTTTCTTTTCTAGTTCTAGTTGCTTTAGTCTTTGCGGCATTGGTTTTGACTAAAACGTGTAATAATGGTTTAAACCTTTACACTTCCGCATTGCACTACTTTACTTTGATGATGGACTCGTTTATGCTCTGATGATAGGACATCCTATTATGCTACTTGGTTGCTTATGATAATCATGCTTCCGTTGAAAGGTGTTGGAAATGTGATGGAAATTGGGACCAATTCTCACAAGCGGAATCCTCCCACACAGGTATGGGGAAAATTGTTGTTCTTGGTAGACCCGACGGCATGGATCAAAATAGCGGCCGCTACATAGCGGGCATAGCAGTGAAGACCACTACGCTAAATTGTATTTAGCGCCGTTCACATCCGTAGCGGCCGCTACGGTCCGCTACGGAGTGTGACAACTTTTGACTTTTCAAAAAATTTCAAAATGTATAATAATGCTTATTTCTTTTCTTTTTCTCCCCAATTAACATTTTTATGCAACTCTTCTACCCTTTTTATGTTTAAAAGAATACCAAAAAGCACATGATCTTGCCGAATTACAATGGATATGGAGAGTTCTTCTCAAGATTTCTTCTCTAGGTACATCCTATTACACACCCCCTTTGGTAGAGGTATTCTTTTCTCTAGTTACTCTTAAGTCTTAAGTCTTGAATTCATGACATTTTTTTTTATGAGCCTTTCATTAGTTTCAAAGTTAGCATAACTAAGCAACATGAATACATGTGAAAAAAATGATCATTACTATTTTTTTCTATTTATACAGCGATACAGGACCTCATATATTGAGGCACCGCTACGCCCCCTTTTCTTACCGCTACGCCCCCTTTTCTTACTTACTTTTGCAAAAGAACCACATATTCTTTCATTTTACAATTTTCTTGATTTTTTGGAAATTTTTCAGATTTTTTGGGCGATTTTTTCAAATCGCACCGCTACGCCGCTACGTATCCCCGCTACGTAGCGGTTTGGCAGCGGGCCGCTACCGCTATTTTTCATCCTTGCCCGACGGGCCCCGAAATTCAGAGTTGTTTTCGGAGGTTTGGTTTGGGGGCGTGACAAATTGCTCAATCTAAGTTTCATAACATTCATACCTTGTTTTCATGTTTAAATTCATATTTATGCTAGTTAACTCACTTGTTAAGCTTGCATCAGGGGACAGCCCTAAGCCCTAATCTCTTTGCACTGATTATAGATGATTTAACTGCTCATATTCAAAATGAAGTACCTTGGTGTATGTTGTTTGCATATGATATAGCGTTGGTGGATAAATCAAGAGATGGTGTAAATGGAGAACTCGAGAGATGGTAGGAGGCTGTGAAATCCAAAGGCTTTAAAATAAGCCGCAAAAAAAGACAATATATGGATTACAATTTTAGTAGGCATATAGAAAGAGCTAAAACTACTGTGAGAATTGAAGCCCAAGAGATACCACAAAGAGATTCTTTCGATTACCTTGGCTTGATAATTAGTAAGGATGGGGAGATTGATTAATATGTTGAACACAAGATAAAAGCGGGATGGTTAAAGTGGAGACTTGCTTTTGGAGTGCTTTGTGACCGACAAATGTCGACAAGATTGAAGGAAAGATTTTATAGGATAGTGATTAAACCAGCTATGGTCTATGGAGTAACATGATAGCTAATCAAGAAGCAGCATGTGCAAAAAATTGATGTAGCAGAGATGAGAGTGTAGAGGTAGATGTGTGGTAAACCTAGGAAAGATAAAATTAGAAATGAATGCTTTCGAGAGCATTTAGGGGTAATAATATAGGGGATAAAATTAGGGAAACCCATTTGAGATGGTTTGGGCATGTCTAACGCAAGCCGGCAATGGCGATGATAACAAAAAGTTTGGCGACACGGGTTATTGGCCCACCAAGGGGAAGGGGTAGGCCGAATAAGACTTGAATGGAGGTAGTAAAATTAGATATGAAGAAGTGCAACTTATCTAAGGAGTTGTCTCTATATAGATTAGATAGAGAAACAAAACTCAAGTAGCCGACTCCAAAATAGTTGGGACAAGTCTTTGATGATGATGAAGACGAACCCACTTGTTAAGCTCATGTTTTGTTTACTTCTGAAATGGGAATAAACAATAGGATATGGATCGTCAAACATGTACCTTGGAACCCTTAGAATGTGGTTGGAATGAGGAGGAATTTCCCAAAAGTTGTGATTTGCAGCAGCCTGATCAACTGCTGCCCGCAATGCCAATCAGCTGGTGGCCTGTGACTGGTATGTCCATCAGTTGGTCCACCAGCCAATAGGCACGGTGGCCATTCAACAGGTGACCTGCCAAGGGCCAAACAGCCGGTTTCCCCTCTTTTCTGGATTTCTGACTTGCCACTTAGGCTAGCCACTTTGTGGGTCATTGTTTGCCCCACTAATCGACCAATTAGTGATTCTAACCTCCAGTCCTTCCTGTATGAACTTTAGACTTTTGAATTGAACCACGACTTAGCTAGACCCCTTGCAATTGTTCTTTGTTTGGGGGGCATTGCCCCCAAACCCCCAGCAGGGGCGCGCTGCCCCTTGCACCCCCAGTAAGCTCAGTGCGGAGCTCGACCCGTGGACCGCAAAGCCACTGTTATCCCTTACCAGTAAGTGCTTGGGGCTTTAGTTAGACATGGTATTTGACCCCAGGCTTTACCTAGGATGTTTAGATGAACTTGCCTGACCTTATGTGCGCATGAGACTTCATTAGGGGATGTTTTGAGCTGACAATCACCTTCGGAATGTCCGGATATATGGCTTGATAGGGAGTCATTTTGACCTTTTGTGTAAGGAGGATGTTTTTTTGTCATTTAGTGGAGAAAGGATGTTGCCTTTTGACCTTTTTTTTAAGGAGGGAATTTTGAATTGTGTACTTTTGATATGATAGGTGGTCTTTTCTTGTCTGGATAATGGAGGCTCTACCTCACTTTACTTCAATTCACCATCCATCCAAACACGCCCTGTAGCCTTTTTTATTCAAAGGGGAACAATTCCGCAAGTGGATTTTACATTACACCTTAATTTCAACATTAACCCAAGGTATTGCATCATTCAAATCCTCACTACTGCCACCTAACTATCCACTAAGCCGCTGATCCAACAACTATATCACCTCAGTCTTCAGAATCGCAGAAACCTGCCTGTCAAGTTCAACAACTCTCCAATTTTCTACTGTTTCTATCTAGTCTTCATTATCGTCACTCCAGAACCTCTTAGAGCAATTGAAAAGCTCCCTGATATCATGAAATCCCCTATTGTTAGGATGCATGAAAGACCTACCTCTTCGCCCCTCAAATTTTGGCCTCAAGACAACACTTGGCTTCTGAATTCTAACTCCGTCTCATTTTACTCCAATTTGACCATCCCAAAGTTATATTTGCATCCTACCCTGTCTTGAAAATAGAGAAGAGAAACTGCAATGTCTTCCAGAAGCACTATTAACTGGAATGAAGATTGAAAACAACCCCTATCTCACTAAAGACTGCTTCAAGATATGCTATGGAGAGTTTTTTTTTTTTTTTTTTTTTTGGGGGGGGGGGGGGGCGGGGGAAGTACCCTTGCAACCACCCCAAGCCATTGCCCATCTAAAATAGGTATATAATCCAACCTAAAACAACTTTTTCTCAATGCCATAATCAGTGAAGACAAGCAAAAGGCTGGTATCAGTATTCACTACACTCCTAAAGACAAAGGAGAGGAGGGGAAGCACACTTCCTAACATAGCTCCTGGAAAATACCAAAGTACCAACAGCAATGCATTCAACCTCCAGGACGAAAAGAAAAGAAGATAGACAGGCCTTTCCCAGTAAGCTCTCCTAAGTTTTGTCAGCAGTCAGCACTATTGCTACCCTATATACTGGATGGTCTAAAGCATACACTACGATGTGGGCCGCCATAAGAGTCAGGAAATCAGATAGCAGTAGGGGTGTTCATGGACCAGGCCAGCCCGAGCCGAGCCAGGCTTGGATAAGTAATTAGGGCCTGTTTAATAATTTGGCCGTGCTTGGATTAAGTGATAGAAAGCCCAAAGCCCAGCCCATCCCGGCCCGTGTAGGGAATGCATGTAATTTTACTCGAATGTCCTCAAACCAAACCAAACCAAACCAAGCCTTTTCCCACTAGGTGGGGTCGGCTATATGGATTTGACGACGCCAATCAAATCTGTTTAGGGCCATGTCCTCTGTTAGATCCATGTAGGCAAGGTCATGTTTAATAGTGTCTTTCGAATGTCCTCAAAAAAAAAAAAAAAAAAAAAAAAAACTGCTTCGGCCTGGCCCGATTGATTAAATGGGAAGGCTCGGGCCTAACTTTTACGGCCTCGAGCCGGGCCTGGGCCAGTGTTTCTAAAGTCAGGCCGGGCCTGGATATGCCTTAGCCCGGCCCAGGAACACCCCTAGATAGCAGTAGGATTGGCAAAACATGACCGGACTCATTAACTCGATCCACACTCGACCCAAATTTGACCTTCCAAACCTGGCCCGCAATATATACCCAGTCATGGGTCAAAAAATCTAACCAGCAGTTCAACAGATTGGGTTAGGGTCAACCAGTGTAACCCATCTGACCCATTTAATCGTACTGCGAATCCATTTCTTTCCAGCCCGGAACATGAGGTTCTCAAAGGCAAAGGAGTTTCATATCATAAAAGCAAATGCAGTTCCATGTGGTACAAATAAGAATGGTCACATCTATGATGCCCAGGTACAGCTAGAGGCGCAGATAAGGGATCCAAGATACGACACTACACTTTCGGAAATCTAGGACATGGATATGGATACGGATATAGATATGGCTGTCCTAATTTTTTATTCGATACTTTTCTTTAATGAAATTATCATCATTTGCATTCCTTTGTAACATTTGCTATGTTGAGAAGTAAGAAAACTGAAAGAATTCTATAAAACTTGTACAGGAAAGAATTATATAAAACTTGTACAGTAGAAGTATCGGTGCAGTATCAACTACCAATATGACTGACATAAGCATGCTAAGCATGTATATCTGGGTATCATAGGGTCGCATGCTATGTGAAAAGTAGTAAAAACGAGTTTGATACTTAGGCTCCCTTTCACTAGATACACGAGTAAGATAATCAAAACTACATAGTGAAGGCCAACTTATTGAAAATCGAAGCTGCTCAGAACAAACAGCCTCACTTTATATCATATGAGGCCAGATTTTACTTAAACTGGAGTTGGACCCACCGTAAGATTGAGCATATGAATAAGAATGGTCATATGCTATATCTGAAAAGGAGTTCGATCCTTGGGCTCACTTTTACTGGATATGTGAATAAGACAATCAAAATTACACAAAGAGGGCGTACCTATTAGAGTTTTAAATCACTCCAAAAAAAGAAAAAATACTACCTCCTTTCATGGGGGATGTGGCAAAATCTTACTCTAAATAGGAGTTGGTCCCAATTTAAGACCAAGCATTTGAATTTGTAAAATATTACAATAGGATCAACTCCAATTAATGTAAAATCTGGCCGCATACCATAGAAGATGAGGGCATTCATTTTGACGAATTTCAGTTTTAAGTAGGTAGAGCCTGCTATGGAGTTTCACTTGTCTCACACATCTCGTGAAGAGAGCCTCTAAGCATCCAGACTCTAAAACAAAGCATCATGGTGTACAGTCCAATGACACCCGTAGGAATTTTCTCTGGTAAAAGGACCAAGGCAAGTAAAGAAGAGTTGGATTCTGGTTAACAAGATGTATTTCAGAGGTCTTTTGCTCCATTATTAAGGCTTTATGCTTCTCTCTCCTTATATATCTATTCTATTGGTAGATTTTGGAAAAGGTTCTTGAAACAATGAAGGCAGGAAAACGTAAGCCTTTTTCGGATTTTCTCATGCATTATAGAAGTTTTTCCTTGGGCATTAGGGTTTTAAACAATTCTTTGTTCAGTAGATTTTGAAAGCAGGTGTATGAGGAGCTACAGAGAGCTTGTCGAGGTCCTTTTGCGAATGTCTCAACACAAGGAGAGAGGGACTTCTACTTTCTTCAAGGTCACACGGAACAGGAAAAATCAGGAATTTCTCCATTTCTCAGATTGTACTCTTGTTTGGAAACCCTCTATGGAACTTATTTTCTAAAAGCATTCTTAACTGAAACAGGTGGGGTTTATGTGATAGGAAAATGATTCATGTGCAAATGTGCAATTCATGTGCAAATGATGCACATGTGATTCATATCCATATGCAATTGAGTCCCATAAAAATGACATTTTAGAGAGATTGAATGTGGACTAGAGAAATATGCAAAACACTGTGCCCATTTAGGGTCGTCTGTTGTTCCATTATAAAGGGGATGAAATCCCTGATTACAAGCCATTATGCTTATCTATAGGGCTAAATGCCCTGATTACTAGCCTAAATAACTGATTTACCAACTAAGAATGTACAGATGTAATTGACTAAGTAATACATGAAGATTGGGCCCAAAATGGGCTTGGGCTTGGATTGACAACCCCCCCTCAAATTGATGCTGGGGAGTCATAAAGCAGCAATTTGGAAACAAGAAATTGATGTCGAGGCCGAGGAAGTCCCTTTGTGAAGATATCTGCAAACTGAAACTCTGTAAGGACATGAGGTAGACTAATGACATCCCGCTTAAATTCATCCCGAATAAAGTGGCAGTCAACTTCAATATGCTTGGTGCGTTCATGGAATACTGGATTTTCAGTGATTCGGATAGCCCCAGTATTGTCAGCATGCAATGGAGTAGGAGAGGTTTGAGTGAACCCAAGTTCCGAAAGAAGGCCCCGGAGCCATAAGACTTCAGAACAAGCAGAAGACATCGCCCTATATTCAGCTTCCGTGGAAGATCTGGATACACGTGCTTGTTTCTTACATTTCCAAGAAATGAGCGAATTGCCAAGGTACATGCACCAACCAGTAGTAGAACGACGCGTGTCTTGACAACCTGCCTAGTCCGCATCCGCATAAGCAGTGAGATGAAGGGGATTATCCTTTGGATAATATAAACCACGAGGGACAGTTCTAAGCAGATAACGGATAATGCGCTTCACAGCTGTCAAATGAAGGTGGCGAGGAGCGTTTATGAACTGGCTCACAATATTAACAGCATAGGATATATCAGGTCTAGTGATAGTGAGATAGACAAGACTGCCCACCAAGCGCCGGTATGTATGAGGATCAGGAAGAAGGTCTCCATCATCTTTACTCAGCTTGTGATTTACCTCGACGGGTGTATCAACAGGCGAAGAATCATGGAGATCAGCCAACTCGATAAGGTCTGATGTGTATTTGTGTTGATTAACAAAAAGACCTTTGGGAGATTGATGCACCTCTAAGCCCAAGAAATAATGCAAAGGACCCAAATCCTTCATATGAAAGTAAGTCCTGAGGGAAGCTTGGAGAGATTTGATCATACCATCATCAGTGCCAGTGATAATAATATCGTCAACATACACCAGAAGTACAGTAACCCTTGTAGATGTGTGGCATAGAAAGAGAGATGGATCATAAGGGCTCTGAGTAAACCCTCTTTCGCATAATCGACCCCTGAAGGTTTCGAACCATGCCCGAGGAGCTTGCTTTAGACCATAAAGTGATCTTCGCAACCGACAGACAGACCTCTTGGAGGGAGAGGGGACACCTTGTGGTATACGCATATAGACTTCTTCGTGCAAATCCCCATGGAGAAATGCATTTTTGACATCCATTTGGTATAATGGCCAAGACTGAGATGCAGCAATGGCGAGAAGTAACCGAACAGAGGTCATCTTCGCCACAGGGGCAAATGTCTCCTCGCAGTCAATGCCGTGCTCCTATCTGTTTCCGAGTGCCACAAGTCTAGCTTTGTGTCTATCCAAGGACCCATCAGATTTAAGTTTGATCAAGTAGATTCATTTGCAACCAATGAGCTTAACCGCCGAAGGACACTCCACAATATCCCATGTGTGATTCAGAGCCAATGCATCTAATTCTTCCTTCATGGCCTGGTTCCAGCAATCTTGTTGGACGGCTTGCAAATAAGAACTTGGAATAGAGATAGAAGAGAGAGTGGTCATCAAAGAAGTATGGGTAAAGCCATACCGCTCAGGCGGTCTAGAATTTCTGGAGGAGCGACGTAAAGCAAGAATAGGCGTGGAACCAGTTGTCGGTGGAGGATCAGGAGGAGGGCCATTTGCAATGGGAGGTTTATCCTGTCGGTGGTATACAAAAATAGGATTAAACCTAGTAACAGAGGTTTGATCCGAAAAACCTGGTAAAAGAGCTGATGGAGAGGGTTGAGGACAATCTATGTGAGTTTGGAAGAAATATTGATTTTCAAAGAAAATAACATTTCTAGAAACCCTAATACGACGACCAATGGGATCATAACAAACAAAACCTTTTCGATTAGTGGCATAACCCAAAAAAGCACACCTGCGATATTGTGCTGTTAGTTTCGTTCTTTCTGTGGAAGGTAGATGAACGAAGCAAACACAGCCAAAAGTGTGTAGGTGATCAAACACAGGATGATGACCAAATAATTTAAAATGAGGCGTTAAGTGAGCAATGGTATGTGATGGAAGGCGGTTAATGAGATAGACAACCGTGGTGAGAGCTTCAGTCCAAAATCGAGGGGGAACGGATGATTCAATCAAAAGAGTTCTAGTTATATCAAGAAGATGACTGTTTTTCCGTTCCGCGACTCCATTTTGTTGTGGAGTATATGGACATGTGCGTTGAGAAATGATTCCGTTATTGTTTAAAAAGGATTGAAAATCTTTGGAAACATACTCCCCCCCTGAGTCTGAGCGGAAAGTTTTAATGCATTTAGATAATTGGTTTTCGACATACTTAACAAAAAATCTAAATGCATTAAGAACATCAGACTTCGAATGTAATAAATAAATCCAAGTAAATCTGCTGTAGTCATCAATGAAGGTGACAAAGTATTTGAAATGACTATGTGAAAGGGTCGGAGCAATGCCCCAAACATCACTGTGAATTAAGTCAAAACATGCAGTGCTCCTTGTGTTAGAGTTTGGAAAAGGTAAAGTTTTACTCTTGCCCAATTTACAAGCATCACATTCAAAAGAAGCAGAATGATGGCGTAGCCCGAAGGCCACGATGAAGATCTACACCTCCGACGGTGAGATCGAGCCCTAAGACTCAAAAACCCTAAGATCACTTAGGGGAAATATCCAGAAGGGAATTCACGAGAACTGCTCTGAGCTTTTATTAAGAAAATAGCATGAACATGTCAATAAGGAGCTTCTCTATATATAGAGTAGCATTGTTCCTAAATAAGCAATAAAGGAAATAGCTAATCCTAATCAACATATAAATTAAAAAGGAAATCTTCCTAACCAATCAAGCAACCTACTATTCTAGAAATAAGTAAATAAAGTAACACTGCTAATCTAGAAAACATGTGGAATATGTGGACCCCATCAGACTGGTCCATCAGGGTCTACGTGTCCTCATCTTGGATCTCACTGCATCAACTCTCCCCGGCTTAGAAAAACTCGACTCCGGCGAGATAATAGCCTGATATCTCTCGTAAAGATCGGGATTAAGACGCTGGAAATCAGTAGCTGTAATCCACGTGGCATCAGAGAGTGGACGATTCTTCCAACGAACAAGAAACTTCTGAAACCCCCCTTGGCGAGTGGAGACAATCTGATCATCAAGCACATCAACAATTTTATCTGGAGGGGTTGGTGAGGGTGGGAGCTGAATCTCCTGTTCAACCGACGGACTGTCGGGGTCATGGCCTTTATAGAATGTGAGATCTTCAACGTTGAAGGTAGCATGTAAACCAAGATCTGGTGGTAAATCCAACACATATGCATTAGGACTTATTTTCTTGAGAATCTTAAAGGGGCCAGAATTGCGTGGATGCAGTTTTTATTGGCGCCCGGCGGAAAGCGCTCTGGACGATTACGGAGTATAACCATATCGCCTTCTTCAAACTGAACGAAACGGCGGCGCTTATCTGCATGTTCTTTATAAGAATCATTGCTTGCGGAAATATGGCGCCGAACTTCGTCATGAATCAGCTGCATATGGCGAATAAAACTGTCGGCATCAGTTACAGGAAGTGGAACGAGATCAACTGGTAGACGTGGTCTGGTGCCAGTAACAGCTTCAAAAGGAGAAATCCCTGTGGATCGGTTGACGGAGTTATTATATGCGAATTCAGCCATAGGCAAAACCTGATCCCAGGTGGTAAGATGGTCTCGCACTAAACAACGTAGCAAATTCCCAAGGCTACGGTTGACGACTTCTGTTTGACCATCAGTTTGTGGATGATAGGCAGTAGAAAATTTCAGCTTTGTCTTGGACATGCCCCCACAAAGTTTTCCAGAAGTAGCTAACGAATTTTGTATCTCTGTCAGACACAAAAGATGGTCAAGAGATGTTTCCGGCGACTGAGAGCATCCGCTATCACATTTTCTTTGCCAGATTTATGGCGGATGGTAAAAGTAAACTCCTGAATATAAGCACTCCATTTGGCAAAGTTAGCTCCCACTTTATGTTGGGAATGAAGGTGTTTGAGAGACTCATGATCAGAGTAAAGTACAAATTCTCGACCCATTAGGTAATGCCTCCAATGGCGAAATGACTGAACAAGAGCGTAGAACTCCAAGGCATAAGGAGAGTACTTGCGCTTTGCATCAGAGAGTTTCTCACTATGGAAAGCAATTGGATGCCCCTCTTGGCTAAGGACACTCCCAATGCCAACGGTGGACGCATCGCAAGCAACTTCGAACACTTTGTCAAAGTCTGGCAGGCGGAGGACAGGAGCTTCTGTGATTTTGTGTTTGATCTGCTCAAAAGCGCGAGATGCGGCATTGGTCCATTTGAATTCGCCCTTCTTTAAACACTCTGTAATTGGGGCAGTGATACCGCTGAAATTCCGGATGAATCTCCTATAGAAGGTAGCCAGTCCATGAAAACTCCGTACTTCAGTTACTGTGGTGGGGAGTGGCCAATCCAGAATTGCTTTGACTTTCTCTGGATCCATTTTGATGCCTTCCGTTGATATGATGAATCCCAAGAATACTACTGAACTGCTCATGAAGGTACACTTCTTGAGATTGATGTAGAAGCGTTCGCGACGAAGGAGATGGCAAATAGTGTGGAGATGAGTGAGATGCTCCTCTCTGGTTTTGCTGTAAATAAGGATGTCGTCGAAATAAACAACGACGAATTTCCCAAGATAAGGCTTGCAGCAGATGGGTCATAACCCGCATGAAGGTACTGGGGGCATTTGTTAACCCAAATGGCATGACCATCCATTCATAAAGACCATTTCTTGTTTTGAACTTTGTCTTCCACTCATCACCTGGTCGAATACAAATCTGATGGTAACCACTTCTCAGATCAATCTTGGAGAAAATGGCCGAACCTATCATCATGTCAAGCATATCATCTAATCTGGGAATAGGAAATATGTATTTTACCGTGATCTTGTTGATAGCTCGACTATCTATACACATGCGCCAACTTCCATCCTTCTTAGGGGTAAGAAGGGCGGGTACACCGCAGGGACTAAGACTTTCTCGAATGTACCCCTTGTGTAACAAATCATCCACCTGTCGCGTGAGTTCGGCGTGCTCTGCTGGACTCATTCGATATGCAGGGAGATTCGGTAGTGTAGAGCCTGGGACTAGATCAATGGCATGCTGTATGTCCCGTATAGGAGGAAGATTATTGGGCAGGTCATCCGGAATAAGATCGGAGAAATGTTGCATAAGTGGCTTGACTGCTTCTGGAACAGACTCGTGAGGAGAGTCACCTATAACCTGTCGGATCACCAAGGCATACATCAAATCCTGATCTCTGCATTCTTGTTCAAATTTGCTCATGGTTAATATCGGAGGATTGGCGGCCTCTTTAGGGACCTTAGCAGAAGGCTGAGGTGGCAGTGGCCATTAACGGGTTTTGTGCCCTTTCCACATGAAAGTATGAGTGTTTTTGTCATTATCAGTGACAACCTTCAGCTTCTTTAGCCAAGGGCGACCAAAGAGTATGTGTGTGACTTTCATAGGTATAACATCACATTTGATTTTATCTGCATAAGAACCCAGTGTGAAAGGAATGATGCATTGCTTGTCAACCGGAATAGTTGAATCATTGACCCAGGATATTTTGTAGGGCTTCGGATGCTTTGTTGTAGGTAGTTTTAGCTTTTCCACAGCCTCCTTAGAAATAACGTTCATAGCACTGCCTCCATCAACAATCATATTGCAAGTCCTGCCCATGCAGTGAACTCGGGAGCGAAAGATAGGTGCATGATTAGAATCCTGCTCATCTTGTTGATCTGCTGTGTAGAAGATGACGATCAAGATATACAAGTGGAAGATCATCAGTGGATGCTGATAGTTCTTCATTGCAAAGGCTTTGAGTGTCGGGAGGTTTTTCCATCTCAATGTGATCATCATACTCTTCGCTGTCGTCAGCTGCATCGTCTGCATAAAGATTCTTATGAGGACATTCCCTAGCAAGATGCCCTTTCTGCTGGCAGGAATGGCAGATCACTTCCTTTCTATCAATACGTCCTCGCGCACGAGGATCAATTTGTGGTGCCTGTTGCCGTTGATTTTGGGAAGGAAGAGGTCGGTGTGGTACCCCTTGGGTTTGAATTTGCTGTGCCGGTGATGGTTTTGGTCGAATAAACAACTGTTGAAAGCTATTGGGGGTTGTATAGGTTAGGGATTTGGGGATGGACAGATGGTGTCTGTGTTGGGTTGGACGTGAGATGGGAGGGATTTGCGAATTGGGAGTGGATGCTGTGAGGTCGGCTATGATGGGATGATGATGATTGGTGGAGTAATAGTGGATGGACAGAAAATAGGGAGATGGGATACGGAATTACCTCGAATCGGCGATCTCAACCGGAGATCTGAGATTGATCGTCAGCTCTGATACCAATTGATGGCGTAGCCCGAAGGCCACGATGAAGATCTACACCTCCGACGGTGAGATCGAGCCCTAAGACTCAAAAACCCTAAGATCACTTAGGGGAAATATCCAGAAGGGAATTCACGAGAACTGCTCTGAGCTTTTATTAAGAAAATAGCATGAACATGTCAATAAGGAGCTTCTCTATATATAGAGTAGCATTGTTCCTAAATAAGCAATAAAGGAAATAGCTAATCCTAATCAACATATAAATTAAAAAGGAAATCTTCCTAACCAATCAAGCAACCTACTATTCTAGAAATAAGTAAATAAAGTAACACTGCTAATCTAGAAAACATGTGGAATATGTGGACCCCATCAGACTGGTCCATCAGGGTCTACGTGTCCTCATCTTGGATCTCACTGCATCAACTCTCCCCGGCTTAGAAAAACTCGACTCCGGCGAGATAATAGCCTGATATCTCTCGTAAAGATCGGGATTAAGACGCTGGAAATCAGTAGCTGTAATCCACGTGGCATCAGAGAGTGGACGATTCTTCCAACGAACAAGAAACTTCTGAAACCCCCCTTGGCGAGTGGAGACAATCTGATCATCAAGCACATCAACAATTTTATCTGGAGGGGTTGGTGAGGGTGGGAGCTGAATCTCCTGTTCAACCGACGGACTGTCGGGGTCATGGCCTTTATAGAATATGAGATCTTCAACGTTGAAGGTAGCATGTAAACCAAGATCTGGTGGTAAATCCAACACATATGCATTAGGACTTATTTTCTTGAGAATCTTAAAGGGGCCAGAATTGCGTGGATGCAGTTTTTTATTGGCGCCCGGCGGAAAGCGCTCTGGACGATTACGGAGTATAACCATATCGCCTTCTTCAAACTGAACGAAACGGCGGCGCTTATCTGCATGTTCTTTATAAGAATCATTGCTTGCGGAAATATGGCGCCGAACTTCGTCATGAATCAGCTGCATATGGCGAATAAAACTGTCGGCATCAGTTACAGGAAGTGGAACGAGATCAACTGGTAGACGTGGTCTGGTGCCAGTAACAGCTTCAAAAGGAGAAATCCCTGTGGATCGGTTGACGGAGTTATTATATGCGAATTCAGCCATAGGCAAAACCTGATCCCAGGTGGTAAGATGGTCTCGCACTAAACAACGTAGCAAATTCCCAAGGCTACGGTTGACGACTTCTGTTTGACCATCAGTTTGTGGATGATAGGCAGTAGAAAATTTCAGCTTTGTCTTGGACATGCCCCCACAAAGTTTTCCAGAAGTAGCTAACGAATTTTGTATCTCTGTCAGACACAAAAGATGGTTAAGAGATGTTTCCGGCGACTGAGAGCATCCGCTATCACATTTTCTTTGCCAGATTTATGGCGGATGGTAAAAGTAAACTCCTGAATATAAGCACTCCATTTGGCAAAGTTAGCTCCCACTTTATGTTGGGAATGAAGGTGTTTGAGAGACTCATGATCAGAGTAAAGTACAAATTCTCGACCCATTAGGTAATGCCTCCAATGGCGAAATGACTGAACAAGAGCGTAGAACTCCAAGGCATAAGGAGAGTACTTGCGCTTTGCATCAGAGAGTTTCTCACTATGGAAAGCAATTGGATGCCCCTCTTGGCTAAGGACACTCCCAATGCCAACGGTGGACGCATCGCAAGCAACTTCGAACACTTTGTCAAAGTCTGGCAGGCGGAGGACAGGAGCTTCTGTGATTTTGTGTTTGATCTGCTCAAAAGCGCGAGATGCGGCATTGGTCCATTTGAATTCGCCCTTCTTTAAACACTCTGTAATTGGGGCAGTGATACCGCTGAAATCCCGGATGAATCTCCTATAGAAGGTAGCCAGTCCATGAAAACTCCGTACTTCAGTTACTGTGGTGGGGAGTGGCCAATCCAGAATTGCTTTGACTTTCTCTGGATCCATTTTGATGCCTTCCGTTGATATGATGAATCCCAAGAATACTACTGAACTGCTCATGAAGGTACACTTCTTGAGATTGATGTAGAAGCGTTCGCGACGAAGGAGATGGCAAATAGTGTGGAGATGAGTGAGATGCTCCTCTCTGGTTTTGCTGTAAATAAGGATGTCGTCGAAATAAACAACGACGAATTTCCCAAGATAAGGCTGCAGCAGATGGGTCATAACCCGCATGAAGGTACTGGGGGCATTTGTTAACCCAAATGGCATGACCATCCATTCATAAAGACCATTTCTTGTTTTGAACTTTGTCTTCCACTCATCACCTGGTCGAATACAAATCTGATGGTAACCACTTCTCAGATCAATCTTGGAGAAAATGGCCGAACCTATCATCATGTCAAGCATATCATCTAATCTGGGAATAGGAAATATGTATTTTACCGTGATCTTGTTGATAGCTCGACTATCTATACACATGCGCCAACTTCCATCCTTCTTAGGGGTAAGAAGGGCGGGTACACCGCAGGGACTAAGACTTTCTCGAATGTACCCCTTGTGTAACAAATCATCCACCTGTCGCGTGAGTTCGGCGTGCTCTGCTGGACTCATTCGATATGCAGGGAGATTCGGTAGTGTAGAGCCTGGGACTAGATCAATGGCATGCTGTATGTCCCGTATAGGAGGAAGATTATTGGGCAGGTCATCCGGAATAAGATCGGAGAAATGTTGCATAAGTGGCTTGACTGCTTCTGGAACAGACTCGTGAGGAGAGTCACCTATAACCTGTCGGATCACCAAGGCATACATCAAATCCTGATCTCTGCATTCTTGTTCAAATTTGCTCATGGTTAATATCGGAGGATTGGCGGCCTCTTTAGGGACCTTAGCAGAAGGCTGAGGTGGCAGTGGCCATTAACGGGTTTTGTGCCCTTTCCACATGAAAGTATGAGTGTTTTTGTCATTATCAGTGACAACCTTCAGCTTCTTTAGCCAAGGGCGACCAAAGAGTATGTGTGTGACTTTCATAGGTATAACATCACATTTGATTTTATCTGCATAAGAACCCAGTGTGAAAGGAATGATGCATTGCTTGTCAACCGGAATAGTTGAATCATTGACCCAGGATATTTTGTAGGGCTTCGGATGCTTTGTTGTAGGTAGTTTTAGCTTTTCCACAGCCTCCTTAGAAATAACGTTCATAGCACTGCCTCCATCAACAATCATATTGCAAGTCCTGCCCATGCAGTGAACTCGGGAGCGAAAGATAGGTGCATGATTAGAATCCTGCTCATCTTGTTGATCTGCTGTGTAGAAGATGACGATCAAGATATACAAGTGGAAGATCATCAGTGGATGCTGATAGTTCTTCATTGCAAAGGCTTTGAGTGTCGGGAGGTTTTTCCATCTCAATGTGATCATCATACTCTTCGCTGTCGTCAGCTGCATCGTCTGCATAAAGATTCTTATGAGGACATTCCCTAGCAAGATGCCCTTTCTGCTGGCAGGAATGGCAGATCACTTCCTTTCTATCAATACGTCCTCGCGCACGAGGATCAATTTGTGGTGCCTGTTGCCGTTGATTTTGGGAAGGAAGAGGTCGGTGTGGTACCCCTTGGGTTTGAATTTGCTGTGCCGGTGATGGTTTTGGTCGAATAAACGACTGTTGAAAGCTATTGGGGGTTGTATAGGTTAGGGATTTGGGTATGGACAGATGGTGTCTGTGTTGGGTTGGACGTGAGATGGGAGGGATTTGCGAATTGGGAGTGGATGCTGTGAGGTCGGCTATGATGGGATGATGATGATTGGTGGAGTAATAGTGGATGGACAGAAAATAGGGAGATGGGATACGGAATTACCTCGAATCGGCGATCTCAACCGGAGATCTGAGATTGATCGTCAGCTCTGATACCAATTGATGGCGTAGCCCGAAGGCCACGATGAAGATCTACACCTCCGACGGTGAGATCGAGCCCTAAGACTCAAAAACCCTAAGATCACTTAGGGGAAATATCCAGAAGGGAATTCACGAGAACTGCTCTGAGCTTTTATTAAGAAAATAGCATGAACATGTCAATAAGGAGCTTCTCTATATATAGAGTAGCATTGTTCCTAAATAAGCAATAAAGGAAATAGCTAATCCTAATCAACATATAAATTAAAAAGGAAATCTTCCTAACCAATCAAGCAACCTACTATTCTAGAAATAAGTAAATAAAGTAACACTGCTAATCTAGAAAACATGTGGAATATGTGGACCCCATCAGACTGGTCCATCAGGGTCTACGTGTCCTGATCTTGGATCTCACTGCATCACAAAATCAATAGGTGTATTTATTAATCCAGATTGAAATAAAGCAGACATAGTAGAAACATTTGGATGACCAAGTCGATTATGCCACAATTGAGAATTAGTCTTAAGGAAAAAACAAAAGAACTGATGTAAAGATTGATCATGAATAAATGAAGACACTGGTAAGGAAAAAAGTCTTCCACGCTTAGGCCCCCTCGCGATCACTTGCCCCGACTCCTGGTCCTGCACAATACAACCAGAAGAAGAAAAGGAGACATTGTAATTATTTTCAACAAGTTGACCCACAGAAACCAAATTTGTAACAAGATTAGGAGAAACGAAAACATTGGTTAAAGGTATGGGCCCAGGGGTATCACCAACAGAGGTGATGGGAAGATGATCTCCGTTGGCAGCTTGAATAGTAAGATGACCAGTGTAAGGAGTGACATTTTGTAATTTCACAGGTGACGAGGTCATATGGTTACTAGCACCAGAATCTAAGTACCATGTATTAGAAAGAGAAGACTCAGTACCTGCGATGTTCAGGGATGCTAAGGCATTGATAATCATTTGGTTGACCATCTCAGGGGTGATAGGAGCTGGGGATGCAGATTGAGTGGAGGAACCAGGCTGTGAGGATGAATCATATTGCATAGAACCACTAAAGTCAGATGATGCATATCGCGTAGTAGTCACGGTGTAGGCAGTAGTGGAAGTAACAGGGCCAGACTACACAGAATTACGAGCGATAGAATTGTGAGCCTTTTTCCGGCATTCATCAATAACATGACCAGTGGCCTTACAATACCTGCAGATTTTGGCCTTGCATTGATTTGCATAGTGACCATATTTCTTGCAGTTATGGCACTGAACTCTACTGATGTCCCGAGGAGGTTGTCCGGTGGTAGCAACAAATGCAAGTGGAGCCTCAGCAGATCTCTGTTGGTCCAGAGTAGTTTTAGTAGCTAGACGCTGTTCTTCTCGCAGAAGTTCCTGAAGGCAGTCATCTAAGCTGGGAAGAGTAGCCCTGCTCATCAAGTTCGATCGAACTGTCTCAAACTCCAGACGAAGTTTCATGAGAAGCTGATCCCGATGACTACTTTGCTGTAATGGAACTCTGGTAGGAGAGCTTCAGACACCGTGGCAAATTTAATCTCATCATATTCGGACCACAGTCGACGGAAGCCATTGTAATACTCCTGAATAGACTGGGTACCTTGAGTGAATTGAGAGATTTCAAGTTCCAATTGAAACTGGCGGGCAGCATTGCCTTGTTGATAAATCTTCTTAAGATAGTCCCACATTTCACGGGCAGTTTTGCAGGGTTTTAAGTTGAGAAAAAAATGTGACTCAACAGAGCCCAGCAACCATGTCTTGATTTTAGCATCCTTTGTCTTCCAAGCTAACAACTTCTTATCATCTTCCATAGGTTGAGGTTCAGATCCATCAATGTGTGCCCAGAGTTCTTTTCCTTCCAAGTAAATTTGAAATTGAAAAGCCCATGAGGTATAATTTGTTCCGTCAAAGCGAACCAGGGTAATCTCATGTTTTTCCATTACTAAAGAATAGAGAAAAACAAGTGCAACAGTAGATCACAGTCACAATATAACACACAAGCAGGAGGTGTCGCAGCAGACAGCAACCAGCAGCCAGTCCTCAGAAGCCACAAAATAAATAGTGGAAAAAAATGCACAGAAAAAGGTCTAGAACAGTTCCCAGAAGGCACAGAAGAAACCAGGACAAACACTGTGCCCAGTTTTAACACAGACGACCCAGTCGTCACTGTGTAGATCTGTACGCGGGCCCCACCAAATGATCTGTTGACAGATCTGAGGATGAGGATGGGTGCACAGTAAATTTCTGCAAATATTGGAAGTGGTCTCAGGAAGAACGAATCCAAATCCAAACTTTTGGACGGCTGAGATAAAAAGATATGGACAAAACTGACGATCTACAAAAATTGGTAGATGGCCTACCTCTCATGATCCATAAATCTGGAGAAAATCTTCAAAAAGATGCATAAATCCAGGCAACCAGAATGGGCTGAGTCAGCTGAGAAGCAGATGATGATCGCAGGTGGGCCACGTCAAATCTGATGATCACAGACGACTAGACGACTGGACTGAAGAACTGATCTCTGATGATCAAAAAATCAGGAAAAATTCTGCAGAAATCCAAGAAGCTTCAGGCGACCAAGATGGGCCTATTCCGCTGATGTAGTGGTGATGATCACAGGTGGGCCACTCTTGATCTGAGATGATCAGGGAGATCAAACAGGATCTGGCTGAAGAGGATGATCACAGATGATCATAAACAGGCTCCCAATGATTGTAAGATGAGTTAGGAGAAGATCAAAGATGTTTGACCTCGCTCTGATACCATGACATTTTAGAGAGATTGAATGTGGACTAGAGAAATATGCAAAACACTGTGCCCATTTAGGGTCGTCTGTTGTTTAATTATAAAGGGGATGAAATCCCTGATTACAAGCCATTAAGCTTATCTATAGGGCTGAATGCCCTGATTACTAGCCTAAATAACTGATTTACCAACTAAGAATGTACAGGTATAATTGACTAAGTAATACATGAAGATTGGGCCCAAAATGGGCTTGGGCTTGGATTGACAAAAAACACTTTCCATTGTATGTCATTTTGCACACGTGAATCTCAATGGATCCAACAGTTCACCGTTTCTCTCAAATTTCCCAAAATCTATGATGAATAGAGACATGACATTTGACTCTTAGCTTTTTTTATAGCCTTCCAAAGAGGATGAATGGTTCAGATCATGAAATGGGCCCCATGGAATCAAGAATTGCAGATTTTTGGGGTCAGCACCTTTTCGCAAATACTCAAACATCCATGAAGGATTTAGACTTGAAATTTGACCCCATGGCCGTTTTCGACATTATCAAGTGGTTTTTTTTTTTTTTTTTTGGGAAATATGACATTATAAAGAGGATTAACAGTTCAAATCATGAATTAAGGCCCAAATGAATAGAAAAATTGAAAAAAAAAAAATGGACTGGGCTCAACAGTGGTGAAAAGCATGAATTAAATCCGCATGATGAATCAATGGTTCATTGTTTTTCTCAAATTTATCAAGAACCACAGTGAATCAAGGCGCCAAATTTGATCCCAAAGCCATTGTGGACCTTTTAGATAGGATGAACATTTTGGATCATGAAAATGGGGCCCATAGAAGTCCAAAACAATAGATTTTAGAGTATGGACTCTCAAATATCTCAAAATCCGGGATGAATCGATGGCAGAAATTTGATTCCTAGCCATTTTTCCCCTTTGTAATACATCCAATGGTTTGGATCTTGAATTTGGGTCCCAAAAAATTCAAAAAATTGAAAAACAAATGAAGCCCCCAAAAATTCACCCGAGTTAATATAGCTCCCGCATAGTAACAGCGACATGCGAATGTGAGATTCCTTTTACCAAGGTATGAGGTGCGGAAATTTTGGGCACAAAACCACACCCATTTTCACACCAATTTCACATCTTCATATACGCATCACATGCGTAAATGGCACAACCAAACAAGGGATGCGTAATCATTATGCATGAAACCCCATTTACATATGGAAATGGGTGCAACTAAACAACCCCTAAGCTGCAATCAGTCCGGGTTGACCCACATTGGATACATGTTTGTGTTGTCTCAAATACAGGCCCAGCTTCATATCATAGACCCACCTGGCCATCCCGACCCATTTGCCTCCTCTAGATAGGGGGAAGGGGATGGGAAAAAGATTTCCTCAGTCCACCATTTTCTCGCAACACAATTTGAAAACATTAGCTATTTGTTACATTGCCACCATCTTCATGGTTAAGGATACCCATTCAGGTCAGACTACCGATCAGGTCGACAATATATATAAAACGAAAAGATGGTTGACACACTCCCCACACTGCCTCCCAACACCCCAAAGACCCTCCCCCAAGTTTTAAATAACGTGGCCTGAACCCACAGCCTCACAGTTGTGACCAGAAGCACTGTTGCAAAAATCGGCCTAGGCGGCCGATTAATCCCCGCCTAGGCGCTAGTCGGCGGTCACCGCCTAGGCGCTAGGCGGGGATTAATCGGACTATTAGGGGATTAATCGGGCTAGGCAGGGATTAATCGGGAATTAATCCCTAATCCATGCCCACCGCCTAGCGTCCGCCTAGCGATTTTTACAACATTGACCAGAAGGGAAGGGAGGGGGGGTGGGGGGGGGTGGGGGGGGGGGGGGGGGGGGGGGGGGTGGGGTTGGTTGGTGACTAGTAAAATAGTTACCTGATTTGCTTGATGAACTGCCGAATCTAATACTGTTCGAATCGAACAATATGGGATTCGATTCGGTGGATTCGAGATTTTTGGAAGCCTCTGGTTCGAAGCAGTTTGCTTCTGTGTAGAAACGGTTGAATAAAAAGGGAATGTGCAGAGAAGAAGGAAAGAGAGATAAAAAGTGGTATTCATGAAGTAAGGAAAGAGTGCCTTTCAATTGTCTTTCCATCGGTAATTTAATGCTAGAAGAGCACAACACGTCAGCACTCAACACCCCTTCGGCCCTTACCTTACCTCTCTGTCTCTTGCTTGAACTGTCGTGTACATGTGGGCTATATTTGCCTCATTTGGATTCAAGAGATATTTCCATATGCAGACTTACGAGAAATTCATGAGTTATCACATTGTTGTCCATCCTATTAGAAATCTAAAATAATAAAGATGAAACTCCACTTTTTTCTTTCTTTTTTTGTTATGATTTAGCTAAATTTCATCTAAAAAAAAGATTGGGCCCACGGTAGGATTTATCTCTTATAAACTTGTGAATGTTATAATACAAAAAAGTTTATGTGATTTATACCGATCAATTTGATGATAAAACCATATCTTATTAAAGTGAAGATTCTCAAGAATACTAATAAGTGGAAAATATATTGACCCATTTAGATTTCAACATATGGGCAGTTGACTTTTGATAGTCTCATCTTATCGCTCTCAAGTTTCTTCTCTTTCGTTTTTCAATTTCCTTCACTCCCTCCTCTCCATGCATTGGTGTGAATCTCTAAAATTCTCGTCAAAACCAAATATCATATCTTTTACTTCATTAAATCTTAGAAGATATATATGGTGATCATTATCCATCAATGATCGGGGCCCATTTATAAAATCCAAACATGTATAAAAATTAGTTTTCAAGTGACTTGGTGGTGGGCCATTTCACACAAATCTGAGTCTGTAGCTAAATATGTAATTTTACCAATTTACTTTTATGTATTCAAATTAGTACATCTAACTCAACTTGCGAATCAAGTATACCTACCCCATTAAATTTTCGAAATGAAGCAAGTGTCGAATTGCGAATTGGTTGAATTGCGAATCAGGTAATATGGGTTGGTCTAAATAGGCAAAAATCCCATATAATAGAGGTTTTTTTTCAAAATTTCTGCAACCCCCCCTTCTTTTTACACGTTCTGTAAATCTGTCATCGACCTAAGAGCAGAGTGGCCCCGCAAGGGCATATCTCCTGGTTCTGCCCCTAGTTGTGACAGTAAACACCTTCCAGTTGTGCTATAAGCTCTCGTCAAGACTTCTCAGCCTATTGTCCCCAGTGAAGGTCCTTATGGTTATCTACACAATAGTCATCAGTAAAGCCAAAGTCGAGGGATACTATTGTGAAAAGTTAAAACCCCAGGCTCGATGCCATTGCTATTTAAAAAAAAAAAAACCACCTATCATATAATTACCGTATTAAAGGATAAACCCAAAAAGAACATGGATCGAGATTTTAACTGCATGGACTATGCTTTAAGGCTGGGCCTATTCAAAATTCATATTTCCCAAGACCTAGACCCCATCCTTGGAGTCTGAACTCCACATGATGTGAGGAGTGGATGCTGCCCACATTCCACTCTGCAAGTATAGTTGCGTAAAAATTAAAAAAAAAAAAAATAGAAAAGAGCGGCTGCAATATTAACACACAAATTATGAATACAACACTCACCTGTTGCAAAGGTAGCCCATGATCTCCAGGCAACATGCGAATTGAGAGATCCAATATCGAACTAATAGCTGAATCTGTGCTTAGAACCTGTGCTAATGTTGGTGTCTCATCAATTAAATCATCTTTGAACTTCACCAGAAGATTCCGAGGAATGCCATAATAGGATTTAATCTGCAGTTGTAACAGGAACTATCTATATGAATAGTGGAAGTCAAATGACAGCACATGAAATTTTGAGTTTTAAACTATGGCATACATAAGTATGCAATTGGTATACCGTGGAGGAAAATTAAAGACTCGCAATCACAATACACATTTCCAGGAGGCCCAGATTCATAAAACATGAACCAAGAATCCACTATGTCAGTGTTAAAAATACCTATTTGGTTGGAAAAAAATACTTAATTACTGATACTACCTTATAATACAGATATCAATAGGTCTGCTGGTATATTTTAACTGATCTAGAATATATCTAGGTTCGAACAAAATCCAGTGAACAAAGCACTCGGTGAATTTCCTACAACCAAATCAATATTGGAATTCAAGTGCTTTAAATTGGGGCATGACTTAGCTGTAATGGTCGCATTACTAACCTGATTTTTCTTTTTTTTTCCTTATGGGTAAGAAAAGGAAGAGGGGGGAAAAATAACCCAGACAATAAGGATTCAGACTGCCTATTGGGCCCAACAAGAGTGCATGTGTCTGCAGCCTAGTAGTCCTCAGATTAACCAAAGTGGTTATTCAGAAATTTAGACACATCTGTTAATTAAAATTATTTAGGAATAATCATCATTTTGTGCACCTAGTCTCACGAACTCTTGGTCCAGCATATAAAATTGAGCATATTGCAGTCCAATCATAAACTAGAATTGGCCATTTGGTTCGTTCCCTAAGCTTCAGAGGTGAACCTTCAAAAAAGAATCACTCTGATCATATTATTCAAACTATTGACACATTTGATGTCGTATTTATCTGTTGTCCAACCCACAGATCCAATGGCTAGTGTATCTAATCTCATAATTGTGGAGTGAAGAATTTCCCATCTTATGTTGCGTTTTCAAGATCTAGTGATGTGACAGATGATTTGCAGTAGTAATGAGTGGTGGGCTCCATCTACTTGAATTAATGATGTCTCTTCCGCTCCGCAGTCTCAGAGTTTGATAAAAGATCTGGTTGTCTACTGGCAACCAAAGGAAAAGAGAGGGTATTAAAAAAATCACTTAGAAGGAATCATTATTACTCATTGGGTAAATAATAATACTTATGTAATCTTTATTACTCATTGGGAATAACCCTCAAAGGAGTAAAATGCAAAGCTGCAGATTGTCATATCAATAGTACATTGATTGACTCAAAAGGTAACAAGGGAAAGTAATGAGATATTATATTTTAATTGTAAGGAGATGAGGGTTGTACTGTCAAATCAAATATGTATTGAGTCAACTGAGAGAGAGAGAGAGAGAGAATAAAAAATTAAATTTCTTTGTTGTCTTCTACAATGTAACAAAGAGAACTATACCAAGGAAACAACGGAACGGAAACAACAGCAACTGTCAAGGAATGGGCAACTCCGATGAATTGTGAAACTTGAATAATCCAAACTCAACGAATTTAAACTGTGAATTATTCAAACAAATTGATTCGCAGTTCAAGACCTCTTAAGGCAAATTAGGTAACTATGGCTTGGGACCGATACACGTTGAGGCACAATTTACATTAGAGGAAATACACACGCATGTTCTTCATCATCATCATCATTGAAACCTTATCCCAACTATCAAGGTATCTTTATATAATGTTCAAATGAAATCAAGCAAAGACAACCCAGTTTAGGTTGAAGGAATTAAACTCTCGTTAGAGATTCAACATAGGAATTAAACTGTCGTTAGAGATTCAACATACCAGCCGGCGAGTTTCTTCTGGTTTTGGAATAAAATCTTCTCTCCCCTGAACTAAATCCATGTACAATGGAGGTAGTTGCTCAATCAAGGGCAGCACTTGTTTCATAATTGGAGGGCTAAGATTCTCTAGTTGCTTCATAGCCATTTCTGCCTACAAATCCGATTGTCAGTGGAAGAAATCAGTCTAGAAATGTTTTCTAATGAGAAAAACAGAAAGATACGTAAAAAAATAATTGACCAAGAAATGGTCAAACGATACTTGTCAACAATATTTTACTTAGACTTTCGGGAAAAATATATATTTTACTTCTATCCTTTTGAAGGAATCGTTCTCGCAATTACTTGGAACTTTTACGAAAGCAAACACCCAAGAATAAATTATAGTGGCATCGCTAAGAGGAACCTTTAACATGATCATTGGCAATTTGCAAAAGCTTTTTCCACTAACAACATCTTAAATCAATGGATATTTAATTATCTAAATATCCAAGTATTTAGCGGATATAGGGGTATGGAACCTGGATTTTTATCTGTAAATAATTGGGATACAGATCTGGAAAGATCCATAGGTCCAGTTTGACAGTATAAAAGCATTCCTTCAAAATTATAGATTGTAATGAACTCAAAGTTCATTTTACTAGAACTTCATTGCACATTATTAAGTGAATGACAATGTTTATTTGCTGACTATATAAGAACACATTCAATTAATTTAGTAAGAATGAAGAATAAAATTAGAAGGTTCCAAATAACTAGGAATTGAACTAGTTCATCTCAATCTCAAAGTATACTGAATCCACATCCAACTGGTCAGAGAAACTAAATAAAATTAGTTTGATCCAGTCAAACATATTACAGGAAATTAACTTTTTCACTCACAATTATCGGTAAATTAGTTAAATAGTATTTTACTGTTCATCGTTGCTGTAAGATCAGGTAAGGCGAGAATAGTATTGACATGCTGGTTCATTGTTGCATAGCAATGTTCAAAACACATTGATTAACCTGGAAGACATCTGAGCCAACTTGAGGGTGAGTCCTACACAAATTATATAAATCAATTATCAGCTCTCACGGTCCTAACTGATACAACTAAGATTTTTACCTCTCAGCCAAACCAATCTTCATTCAAACAAGTCCAGACCTAGATTTTTTTTTTTTTTACCATTGCCCACAATTACCACATTTATTTTGACAAGAATACTTACTTAGCTAATGCAGTTGGTTACAGTAAGTAGAGCATGGCATCATGTCAAATCACCAAAATTCATCTATTAAAAAAATCCATTCCAAAAAAAAAAAAAAAAAAACACTAAGACAGGCAAGAGCCTCAGATGATCACCCCGAGGCGAATTGTTGGAGATGATGTGAGCTGAGATAGAAGCGGACCAAAGCTTTGAGCCATAGGGACAATAACTGGAGAAAACAATGGGACGGCTTGGCTCGCCTCCTGAAGAAGTAGAAAAATATTATAGTTAACAAAGTTTCAGGAAAAAAAATCTTAATGCATGCATTGATAAGAAAGTCTATAAGATAAACCTACCACCATTAGAAAGTATATCTTAGAGAGAGAGAGAGAGTGCTTATAGACTCCACATTGATCCAACCTCCATTAGAAACATTTCCAAACCATCTAAAATGAATCTCTATTAATTCATCACCCATTGATGCTAAATGCTCCTGAATGTGCTCATTTATAATCATCTCTCCTAGTTTTACCATACATCCATCTCAGCATTCTCATCTCTATTAAGTAGATCAGTTTTCGCTTCCGAATAGCTTAAGCTTTTGGGATGTGTATTGACTAGGCGGATTCGACATGGTATCAAAACCGAGTTACGTCGCAAGTTCGAACACTGGGGAGGTGTTACTCCCCCAAATCGCATGGGCAGGCACGTGTCACATGGGTAGGCACATGTGGGTTGTAAATTTGGATGGTGTTCCATTCGAGGGGGAGTGTTAAGCAGATTGGTTTTCCTCTTCCTAATAGCTTAAGCTTTTGGGATGTATTGGTTAGTCAGACTCGACAATCTCTACGACACTCATTTTTTGTCTTGTTTGAATAGATAATCCACCAAAATAGTAGATAATAATTCCTTAATCTGAGCAATAATTTTTTTAGCAGCAATAAAAATTTCATTAAAAAAAGGAGAAATAAACAAAAGTTGACAAAGAGAGAAAGTAAAAGAAAACTAATATTGCATGGGACCAATATATATCAGGTATACAAGGGACTGATAGTGATATTGTGGGGAAAGGCAAGAAACTTATCAATACAAGTTGATCAATCAGTTGTCGAGAATACCAACGAGGTTCACTATTCTAGATCTTCTAAAGTTTCCTAAAGAAACCCGGGAAGCCCTAATGTGGCAGTCATGCACAAATGCACCTTGAAAGGGGGATATAATTAAATGGACAATCTTCCAAATGTATTTGATTACTCGCTAAGCTTGCCTCTGGCATTCAATTCTGAAAACTCATAAAAAAAGATTTTTTTTTTTATGAGAATATATCCATACAATCTTCTTTCAAGAAACCCCATCCTAATATGATAAAGGAGAAACTGAATCCATCCAAGCCTAGAGCCTTATCTCCTTCCAGCTCATTAAGGAGTTATATCATAGTTCTCAGTTTCAGTTCCATTCTGCCAAAAGGCTAACCAAACCATGTTAGCACCAGCTGGCCCACATGGCCCATGTACAATAGGCCCACAGGCCCATTCACATACATCACGTGGGATTAGTGTATTCCCTTTCCATGTATAAAAGATTGTAACATATATTTTTTATATTCTTTCCACATACAAAGATTATAAATGCCTTGATTAAGGCTATTAGACTTTATAAATGGAGCAAGGAGTGATCAACAGGGATCATCCAGTTTTCCAATCCATTCCGTTTATGTTCTGAAACAGTCAAACCACACATTTAAAAATTCTCATTCCAGATTCAGTCCATTTTAGTATTTAGGTCCATTTCGGTGAAAGCTTTATGGTTATTTCCAAAAAAATAAAGAAACATATAAATAAAGAGCAAGTTTCTTTTTGTAATTTTTTATAAAATTCATGTAAAGCCCCAACTGTATGCAAAACCATAAAATAATTGAATGTCATAATATGAGTTGAGATTTGAGGATGCATTTCTAATTTCACATTGTCACATATACATTACATATGAATTATTCATTTAGAGTGTAGAAATAGCATATCGAATTATTAATTTAGTAGAACAAATTTCATGTATATAAAATATGTTATTTAAAAAAAATTACATTTATATTTGTTTATAATTTTTCTGAAACAAACTCTGAAATGTATCACCGAAATTCAAAATTGGCCGAAACATTTCAATTTGGAGCCAAACTATGATGGGTTCCAAAACGAAATTGACAACTATGGTTTCTATCCTTTCTTATACAGTTTATGTTAGCATATTGCCTTTTAACACTAAAGCAAATAACATTCACCAGTTCATCAACATTAAATAACATTCGACACTTCATCAACATTCTCGAGTAAAATGAATATCCTACATCCACTGTAGTGCAAAAGAAACAGGCCCAAACTAAATAGAACAATAGAGTTAATAAGGTACGAAGGCATACCCACTGGTGCAGCCTATGAATTCCAAGTACGGTTAATATAAAGTGCCTTTTCTTCTAATTTAGGAACTCAGCATTTTAAGGTTTTGCAACATCTGGAAACACAACAGTCTACAAAATCTTTATTAAGGACCACCTCATTGTCATTGATGGCTTCGGGTTTTTTTTTTTTTTTGAGCAAGATAATGAATTGCAGCATTTAAATGTCCAATGCAACAGAAAGAACCATCTCAACTTGGCTAACTTTGGAATGATATAGTCATTAATCAGCCTGGGAGTCTCTAGTCTTTCTGCAGAATGGTCACTAAAATCAAACTCATACATGTACTCTCTATGCTGTCCCCAATTAGGGGATGGGCGTATGAGCAGATTTCAAACATTGTCATAGTCTTTTAAACAAAAAAAAGCTTACCGACAATGCAAAGAGCTTATATTTAAAAACCCTCATGCGTGGACAACAAGAAAAGTCCATCTGCATTGTATTCACAATTTCACATAGTGATTCCAGGGTGCTATAGAGGTAACAGAACCCGAACAGTACCTTGTTGTTGAAAGCCATAAATACATTTCCACTTCTTTGAACGGCATATCTGGATCCTGACAGAAGAAAGGAGGGCAAAAAGAGCCAGCAGTTCAATTACTTGATAAGAAAAAAGGAAATGATAACAGAAATACTGATTATACATACTATGAAGGAGCAATACCAATTAGAAGGTGGATGACAGATCCCAAAGAATGACCGACACCAAACGTTGGAAGATTGCGTACCTGTAAATCGTGAGACTTAGAAGTGCAAAACTTTCAAGTTATCATGGAATATGCAAGCTTTATATTGGACTCACATTGTCTGGTAAAAACCGAAGACATCTATCAAATTTGCACTGTACTTCATCTGCAATGAAGAAATGATCGAATCCACTAGCATATGGTGTTGCAATTACCAAAGAACCCCTAAATCATTTTGAAAGAAAAGGATAAGTACTTACTACATTTTCAGCATAACTAGAAGTAAATAAAGACTTGGACAGTATACAGGAAGTTTCGGGTTGCTGACAAAAGAATGGAGAAGATTTTTTTCCATTAAAAAAAATGGAGAACATTTAAACCCCATATTGAAAGGGGGAGGGGAACTGACTCAACTTCCAGTTATAATGGAAGCCATATGAAGACCTCTCTGCGATGCTAGGTGGATCACTACGACAGACTTGCAGCAGCTCAATCCTGATCTGTCTGAGAGATACCAAGCTATTAACTCGTAGGAGTCGAGTTTCTCCAAGCCAAGGAGAGTTAATGCAAGAAAGACTAATGGGCCCAACCCAAAAGTCTATGCCCAAAGGCCTAAGCCCAATAAGGCGTAATGAAGAATAAAATCCCAGAATGTGTTTTTCAGCTACACTTTCCTATTTTGCAAGTTTCTAGAGGATTTTCCTAGATTTCCCTAATTTTTAGTAGTTACTAAGATTTAGAGATAAATTAGATGGTTTCTATTTTATTTGTTACCAAACAAGAAACTGGTTAGTCTATTCAAAGGATTGTAGTACTCCTACAGTTGATAATTGAACATTGAATACAATTTGAGTTCTCTGTTGAGATGTCTTTCTCTATTTAGTGTGAGGCCTAGGCTGGTGCCTATCCTAAGCCTTTGGCTTAGAGAGCAGTCCTTGGCTACTCTCCCTCGCCCACACTGCATCATTACCTTTCTCGGAAAAAAAAAAAAGATATATTAGTGTGTGCAGGTCATCGCAGAATTCTGGATTTATGTTATATTTTCAGTCAGTCACCAAGTTTCTTTAATAGTCTTTCTTGAGTTTTGTTCTTATTTGAGAATAGAGGAATAGGAATCTCTTGCATTTTACAGTGTAGGATTAATTTAGAAAACAGCTCTATGCTTGTAAAGAGACTTTGATGAAAATTGATTGATGAATTTGCTGCATCTCCTGGCTTAAGAGAGATTCTCTTGCAACTGAGAAGTGATTTATCAAAGTTTTGTTAGTGATGCTGAGAGCCAGTTGGTGAAATTCAAACATATCAAGGTACAAACTATAGATATATTTCCTCTGCCTTACATATAAAGCTTCAGCTCCATGGCAACAAACCATAGTTGTAATGCAATAAGGAGAAAAAAAAATACTTGACTATTCACAAACTAACAACCAATATTAGTAAGAAGTTGAGAACGAGAGCTGCTGAGGAAGATTCACAACAAATCACAATAATGTGAATCACTTCAAATACAATATTTGTAAAAGTTGAGAAATTATAAGTGTAAGCAGAGAGAAACACTCACTTATCTGAAAGACGCTCGAGAAATAAACGATATGTAAGTTGAGGGGCAGCCCCAACAAAAATACCACCTATGAAGTGAACAACTGATGTTGGCTTAGAGTTTCTTGGTTTCAGAACCCATGCTCCCTGCGAAAAATAAATAGCATTATTGGTAAATAAAAAAATGAAACCCCATTATTAGTCATTAAGAAATAAAATATATTCATGAGTTGACATTAACTTAATAGAATATATTCACTTAATACAAGTAGTCACTCAAGTAGATACAAATTTGATCAGGAATTTTACGACTGAATCACTGACATCAAGATGAGTCAAGAATTTTAAAGTTCCAAATTGGTTGAGGATTAAATTTGTCACAAAGAAAATTGATTCTGAGCCAGACCCACTAACCCAAAGGATCCAACCCATAAAAATCAGGTATGCATCCTACTTTTTGCCCAATTGAGAATACAGCCTAGGCTAAGGTCCACATTTATAAGAGCTATGGTCAGGGCAACAATCTCTTTCCAGTCTTCCAGTTTATTATACGTCTTTATATAAGATGCCAACTGCAGTAATAAAGAAGTTGGATCACATTAGAAGGTCCACAATCTCTTCCCAGTCTTCCAGGCCGGAGGTCCACAGTTTTAGAATGAGGCACTTCTGGAGTTTACCACTAGAATAGTTTGCTCCAATGCATGGGCAACAATCTCTATACTGAACCTAAACTCCAGAAGCGCCTCCACTTGAAAGTCTTCCCAGGGAAGCTCAATCCTTTTGATGGAAGACATTATGTGTGAGGATGTAACCTTAGCAGAAGCAGATAGATTTAAGCTTAAGTTGCAGCCCATAAAGAGTCACTAGTCTGGAACTAATTCTCTAGTAAGAAAATGTCTTGGACAATTGTATTGTATTATCCAGATACTGGAAGATTCAGAACAGTTGGGACGTTAGAACCAGATGGCTTCTCAGTCAAATTAGTTAATGATGCTCTTTGCGATGGTGCAGTTGATAAATCATGAAAGTCTTTGAATAGATTGTGGTTGTTCTCGTGTAGGGGCTGACTGGTGGCGCAACCACGATCACGGTAAAGATCTACACCTCCAACGGTGAGATCGAGCCCTAAGACTCAAGCCCTAAAGGCCAATTAGACGAGAACTCCCAAATAACTCAATCACGAGAACACTTCTGAATTTTTATTAAGAATATAGCATACTTACAATAAAGAACTCTTCTCTATTTATAATAGAGGAAAAGACTAAATAAGGAAAATCCTAATTACTGCATGATTGCTAAATTAATCTAATTAATATCTACCATAATCAAATCAAATATTCTCTTAACAAATTTAAACCAATCTAATTAGGGAAAACACTTAATGGGAAGGACTCCTTAGTGGGATTCACTAGGGGAGCCTATTCTTCTTGGATCTCACTACATCAACTGTCCCCCTCTTGGGAAAACTCGACTCCGACAAGTTGAAAGGTTGATAACACATGAGAGAATCTGACCACAAGTTTGGAAAATGTCCACTTGGGTTGAAAATCAAACACACATATGTCCGCCTTTTCTTTTGATCTGCATGGCATGGCTTGGGAATTTGACTCAATGTGTTCAACCATTTAAAAGTAGATCGGAAGCGTCGTTTCTTCTGCCATCTGCATTTAGCACGATCTTGTGCTTTTCCCATGAGAGACTACAACGGTAAAATATGCCATATCTGAGTGCAACCTTCAAGCTTCCATTTTTTATCCCTGAAGATGAACTCAATGTGAGGGACTTCAACAACTTGATCTTCTTGGGAAACCTTTGAAATGGCATGACAATTGGATCCACCGGATGTTCAATCGTCTTGCTAACTTGATCAGAGTCTTCAATATATGCTTGTCTTTGCTCTTCCTCAACCTTTTGCGGCTCTTGACTGACATTACTATGATCAATATTGTTTGTACCACGAAATCATCTTTGTCATGAACTTGCTCTTCAATGTCATCTTTGTTGTTCGAAGTCAGCTCTTTTGGTGCAATCATGGCTACTCTTTCAAGTTTTTGCTCCTTTTGTGGCGCTTTTGTTGAAGGTGCAGACGACAACAGAGATGTTGAAGTCATTAGAATGAGTCTACTCCATCTTCCATTCCTGAAAAGGGTATATGTGTTTGCCTCTTTATCATGATGCACTTTCCGATCAAAAAGCCATGGACGTCCAAGAAGGATATGAGCAATATTCATATGGATCACATCACACCAAATCTCATCCTCATAAGAGCCAATCTTGAAAGATATCAAACATCTATGATTCACATGATGACATGACCATTAGACCATGTGACTTGGTAGGGCTTAGGAAGCTTCTCAGTTGGCAAAATAAGCTTTTCAATAACCTCCCGTGCGACAAAGTTTATTACACTACCATTGTCAATAATCACATTAACAGTGTCTTTGACTCTTGCCCGCGTGTGGAATTTCTTAACTTGTCTCCATTCTTCTTCTTCCTTCGTATTCGAATTGAGGAGTCGCCGAATGACAAGAGTGAGATTATTTTCTCCTTCAAAAGTCTCTCTATAACATGAGCTCTTGGTCAACATTGTTGCATGCGAGACTGCACGCTCAACACGGAAGGCTTCCAAGTATGCCTCTTAACTGGTGTTGCAATGATTCATATTTTCCATGATCATGCATTATAGAAGTTTTTCCTTGGGCATTAGGGTTTTAAACAATTCTTTGTTCAGTAGATTTTGAAAGCTAGAAGGCGTATGAGGAGCTACAGAGAGCTTGTCAAGGTCCTTTTGCGAATGTCTCAACACAAGGAGAGAGGGTCTTCTACTTTCTTCAAGGTCACACGGAACAAGAAAAATCAGGAATTTCTCCATTTCTCAGATTGTACTCTTGTTTGGAAACCCTCTATGGAACTTATTTTCTAAAATCATTCTTAACTGAAACAGGTGGGGTTTATGTGATAGGAAAATGATTCATGTGCAAATGATGCACATGTGATTCATATCCATATGCAATTGAGTCCCATAAAAACACTTTCCATTGTATGTCATTTTGCACACGTAAATCTCAATGGATCCAACAGTTCACCATTTCTCTCAAATTTCTCAAAATCTATGATGAATAGAGACATGACATTTGACTCCTAGCTTTTTTTATAGCCTTCCAAAGAGGATGAATGGTTCAGATCATGAAAATGGGCCCCATGGAATCATAAATTGCAGATTTTCGAGGTCAGCACCTTTTCGCAAATACTCAAACATCCATGAAGGATTTAGACTTGAAATTTGACCCCATGGCCGTTTTGGACATTATCAAGTGGTTTTTTTTTTTTTGGGAAATATGACATTATAAAGAGGATTAACAGTTCAAATCATGAATTAAGGGCCCAAATGAATAGAAAAACTGAAAAAAAAAAAAAAAAATGGACTGGGCTCAACAGTGGTGAAAAGCATGAATTAAATCCGCATGATGAATCAATGGTTCATTGTTTTTCTCAAATTTATCAAGAACCACAGTGAATCAAGGCGCCAAATTTGATCCCAAAGCCATTGTGGACCTTTTAGATAGGATGAACAGTTTGGATCATGAAAATGGGGCCCATAGAAGTCCAAAACGATATAGTTTAGAGTATGGACACTCAAATATCTCAAAATCCAGGATGAATCGATGGCTGAAATTTGGTTCCCTAGCCATTTTTCCCCTTTTTAATACTTCCAATGGTTTGGATCTTGAATTTGGGTCCCAAAAAATTCAAAAAATTGAAAAACAAATGAAGCCCCCAAAAATTCACCCGAGTTCATATAGCTCCCGCATAGTAACAGCGACATGCGAATGTGAGATTCCTTTTACCAAGGTATGAGGTGCGGAAATTTTGGGCACAAAATCACACCCATTTTCACACCAATTTCACATCTTCATATACGCATCACATGCGTAAATGGCACAACCAAACAAGGGATGCGTAATCATTATGCATGAAACCCCATTTACATATGGAAATGGGTGCAACTAAACAACCCTAAGCTGCAATCAGTCCGGGTTGACCCACATTGGATACATGTTTGTGTTGTCTCAAATACAGGCCCGGCTTCATATCATAGACCCACCTGGCCATCCCGACCCATTTGCCTCCTCTAGATAGGGGGAAGGGGACGGGAAAAAGATTTTCTCAGTCCACCATTTTCTCGCAACACAATTTGAAAACATTAGCTATTTGTTACATTGCCACCATCTACATGGTTAAGGATAACCATTCAGGTCAGACTACCGATCAGGTCGACAATAGATATATAAAACGAAAAGATGGTTGCACACTCCCCACACTGCCTCCCAACACCCCAAAGACCCTCCCCACGTTTTAAATAACGTGGCCTGAACCCACAGCCTCACAGTTGTGACCAGAAGGGAAGAGAAGGGGGGGGGGGGGGGGGGGGGGGGGGGGGGGGGGGGAGGAATAGTAAAATAGTTACCTGATTTGCTTGATGAACCGCCGAATCTAATACTGTTCGAATCGAACGATATGGGATTCGATTCGGTGGATTCGAGATTTTTGGAAGCCTCTGGTTCGAAGCAGTTTGCTTCTGTGTAGAAACGGTTGAATAAAAAGGTAATGTGCAGAGAAGAAGGAAAGAGAGAGATAAAAAGTGGTATTCATGAAGTAAGGAAAGAGTGCCTTTCAATTGTCTTTCCATCGGTAATTTAATGCTAGAATAGCACAACACGTCAGCACTCAACACCCCTTCGGCCCTTACCTTACCTCTCTGTCTCTTGCTTGAACCGTCGTGTACATGTTGACGGGTATATTCATCCACCGTCAGGCCTTCTTGCTTCAGAGTAAGAAACTGCTTCAAGTAGAAATCACTCTCAAAACACCAAGCACCGTATCTACGTTGATAGAAAATTTCTTGAGTTTCATTTGAGTGTGCAAAATTCTCATGACTCCTCAGATGCATGGATATCAAATTTGAAATGTTTTTTTTTTTTTTTTTGCCTTGGGTCGGGCCGTAGGACCCAACTGCAACACACCAACAGGCACATGGGAGAGAGACTTTTGTTTTCTGTTTTTCTTTTTTCTTTTTTTTTTTATAATTTCAAGTGAAAACAAATGGCAAGTGAAAACAAATGGCAAATTCTGATCCAAGAAATTCCGTCAAATCTGTTTGCACCCAATATGAGAAGAGTATTTTGCTGTGATGGTTCAAATTACTTGATCTCATGGTTCAGTTCTGGAATTTTCATCTACATTTCAAGTTTCAACTGTGATAATCATGCATCGTGGTATGAAAAATCAGAAGAAATACGAAAAGAAAGCGAAGCACCCACAAAATCCCATCTACATGGAGAAGAACCCAAAAGATAGACGGTGATTAATGATGGGGCTAGTGTGTATCTGTACATATTGGAAGATCCTGATGATGAGCCCTCCATGAATGGTATACTTGCTTGTAAAGGAAAGTAGATAGCAACAAAATTACAGAAATTGAGGGAAACGTGCAACTCAACCATGTATGTCTCTGCTGAGTCCATTTCCACAAATATTGATTTCAGTGGCAATTTCATTTTATGTTGAAATCTGTAACTAGAAAGTGCCTTTTCAATTCTCAGAAGAGGGCTCTCAATTCTTCTGAAGGCTCTGTTTCAGAGAAGTCTCCACTTCCACACTAGATGGAGGGTGGAAAGCCAACAACATCTTATTGGAACTCATGACCTTGTGAACAGCAACCAAAACTTTTTTTTCCTAATGAATGTACGACGTACCTCTTCTGCATACTATAGGTGTGTCATGTGTGTTTTCTGTAAGTTAGAAATTTACTTGTGTAAAATGAGGGGTGAAATTATAACATGGTTACTCTTCTTTTGATTGTTTTGATTTGGTACTTCAGTGACTTGTTAGTTAAATAGTAGATCAGAATGCAATTGGGGTTTGTGGGTCTTACTTCATCATTCTAGCTGTCGGTTGTTGGTGGTATGTGAGTTGCATTATTATATATATTTAACTCCAAAAGATGAGATAGGCAGAGTATTTCTTTGAGATTTCTTAAGATTTTTTAAAACTAAAATCCACCCCATTCAAATGAAAACCATGTGTCCGCCACTGTTCTCCTGGTCTTCCAACAGTGGATTTCACTTTTGTGGTGACTAAGGAAAATGTTCTAACTATTAACCATTTCAAATGCTCTCAACAGATGACACGAAAAGTTTTGATCAGTGATGTACCTTGAAAAATTAGTAGTTTTATAAAGGTCAGATTGAGTCACCACCTTCAAAATCACAAGCAAGATGTTTAGAATTTGTCCCTGTTTGCTCAATGGGAATTTTGGAGGAAAATTTGCCAGATATTCCAAATACCGCAGCCTTCAAGAAAACAGATGAACATTTCTGTTTGGCCAAGATCAAGTGATCAATGAGGACCATGAGAATGGAGTTAATGAAAAATCAAAATCTTGAGGATCTACATGATACAACCACCAGAGGCGTGGATAGAAAGGAAAATGATAGCAGTTATTTCATCGTGGGAAGGAAAGCAAATAATGAAGGCTGGAAAGGCACCTGGACCTCTTTGGGAAATAACAAAGATATAGGCTTTTTTATTAAGGGGTTCTGGGATAAAGATCAAAAGGCCAATGCAGAAGATGTCGAAAAACAAAATGAAAAGGAAGTGATAACCTCAGAGCTCTATTAATTATGATTGCCCACTGGATTTTTGCGGAAGGTTGTCTGGTTAGTTTCTTAATAAAAGTTTAGCTGGTTCATCAGATAGATGCTTCTGGTGTTTCATGGGTGAAATCCAGCTTGTTGCTTTCTTAGAGATAGATTCCTTCCAGAAGGGGAGTAGTTATTTTTGGGTTGGCAATCATTGGTCATAACTGCAGTCACAGGAATTAACTGGATCTTTAATAGGGATTCCCCAACACAAACATGGAACAATATTTCCAGATTTAGTGTGAATGAATGGACTAGTAGATGTCCCTTTGGCCCTGACATATGTTTGTCATTATCTAGTAATGGCTATGTATTCAAACCATTAAGCACAAGGAATATACAAAGACATTCAGGTACATAGCATATTCAAAGGGAAGAAACAAAGAAAGAAAGAAAGCACCTCAATTTCACTCCAATCACCAGTAACACCCCACCCATCATAAGATATCCTTGCAGTTTCTGTAATTAATCTGAAAGTAAAATAATACGGAAGGGGTGACATTAGACATGTGTAACATTCCGTCGCCACAGCATAAATCAATTGATACTCTTTTTATTGGTAACAAAAACATAATCTATCCAAACATAAATTCAGTTCCATGCTCTCATGAAAGATGCAGTTAACTATTAGCTGTGAGAAATTCCTAAATTCTATATAGTTTCTTAGGGCCTGTTTGTTTGCATTTTAACATACATAGGAATTGAATAAACAAGAACTCATGGTGAAATGAACTCTACCATAGGATTTATTAAAGAAGTGTGGGGTGAAAGGCATCAGGATAGGAGGGAAGTATATAAGGTGGCGATGTAGATAGGACATTCACTTTCCTATGCATTGAATTAACAGGGTGGTGTCTGGGTATTCATTTCCCATCTTCGCTTGATTCTATTTCCATAAAAGAAACAATTACTTGATGCTCGCTTTTTGAAATTCACCTTTGATCTTCATTTTCAACCACTTAATAGCTCTAAGAAGTAAGAACAAACGACAAAGCCCTAGAAATGTTGTATAAATCAGGAATCCATACCATCTATCTAGAGCGTACGCCCTAAACAACTAAGTTACGCTCTGGACAAGCATGGATTAGATATAGTATTATTTTCTGTCCTTGTATTTAAGCACCTAATTTTCTATGCCAACAAACTTCAGATTCAAAATCCAACCTGCCCAATCAACTCTCCCACCTAACTTGTACCCAAGTTGTATCCGTTTTCATAAATCCAAAAGGATGGCCATGTTGAAAATGACCATGTTGAACAAGAGGAATACAACACAAGAGGACGACGGGCAGAAATAAGGCTCCAACAATTACCCAACAAGTTCGAAATGGTTCTGATAGAAAGAGAAAGAGGTTTTGATGGGAAAGTAGGAGTAGTATGTACCTTTCGATGTCGTTGTAGAGCTGAATTGCAACGGGTTCGGGGGGAGATCTCCTGTTATTGTTGTTGTTGGTGTTGGTGGTGATGTCGATGATGTCGTCGTTGTTGTTGTTGGAGCAGATGATCCTTGGGCGGGAGCGAGAGGGGCGAAGCAGGAGGTGGTGGGTGAAGGAGGTGCGGTTGGAGGTGGGAAAGAAGAGGTGAGAGGAATTCCTGCAACGGAAGGGCGGGTGTGGGGCAAACACCGAGCTGGACATCCTCTCTTTCTTTCACTGCAATTTTTGTTTGCTTGTACGACAAAAAGTGGGCTATATCATCCGCTGCACCATTTGGGAGTCCACGCCACAGGGGATTGAGAGGGTGGCTACATCTAATGGGGCAACGTGTGCGGATTTTATACATTTAATTAATGGTACCGGTTGTGGGGTTGCAAATAGGGGAAGGGGTACGGGGTTTGCAAATGAGGCTGTCAAAATAACACGGGCCTTTTTAATGGTTCGGATCGTTAACGGGTCAAACACGTTAACACTTATATGAATAAAATCAGTAACTCGATAACAATTCGTTGAATCTTTTAAAATATTTTTAATCCCTAAATATAGTTAGAATTAATTTATATTTATAAAGAAGAAATTAAAATTTATTATTTTATAGTGGGATTTTAGCTGGGATCCACTCGAGATCCTCACTTAAAGTTTCTTGTGGCTTATATAAATTTTTATGAATTTTTTTTTAATTTTTTAAATGACTTAATTACTTAACGATTTAAATGGTTGGGTCGTGTAACCCATTAAATTAACTGGTCATGGGTCGTGCATGGGTTGAGGTGATTTTAACACGAATTCGTTGACACAATACGATTGATGGCCCTAGTTGCAAAGGAATTCTCGATAATCTGGGTTGTTCGATGTAGGGAGGGAAGAATGGATGTCACACATAGTTATTAATTATGGCATTGATATAAGATCAGATCGGGTTCAAAGCTTGTTTTGTTGTTCCTTGTTGATTTTTAATGATGTTTCTTTTTCTATAAAAAAAAAACCCAAAGCAAGAAAAAAAAAACCAAATTCCTTTTATATATTTACACGTATCTTACAGAAAAAATCCCCTTATATATCAAGTGAACCAAAAAGGCCGCCTGTAGTTCCTCTATAACAGTAAAGGCCATTGAATGATCGTCTCACTTGTTTTAGTTGAGGGGATGTTGTCTTCTTCCTTCCTCTCCTCCCTCTTATTTATCCTCTCTCGCAATCCATTTCTCATCCATCCCACCACCCTCAACAACTCCATCATGTGGCTCAGATCAAAGACAAAGGATCTAGTCTCATTTGCACGAAACCATCATATCGAAAGGGAAAGGGTTTTTCTTTTTTATTCAAGTGCCGAAAAATCAAAAGAAAGGTCAGGTGAAAAGAAGACAACAACAGCTCGGACGGAATTTTTTTAGAAAAAGACGGAGAAGGGCAATTACTGGTTGTAAGGTCCCCGACCTTACTAGGTTAGTTTGACCCATTAGTGGGCCCGTTAACCCATTTATTTTGTAATTATTATAAATAATTGTATTGTTAGATATTTATGTGGGTATAGACTATGAGCGAGATTTTTTTATTATCAGAATAGTGTCTGTGAAATTTCGTACGATTCCGAGCACGTTTAACCATAGCAGGGGACAGTTTGCAATTTTGGGAGAATTGAATGTTTTTCCGATAAATTTCAATCTCTGTGATTTTGGGCTCGTTGGAAAGGTCTCGTCACGCTGATCATTTTAGTCTCTTGGCTCCTCGAGATCTGACAACCAGAAACCCTTCGAGTAGTCCATTCCCTTACCGGACCCACTTAAGAGGTAAACTGGTCTTTTCCCCTCTCATCCTCTTTAACCAGAGATTTAACCCTAATCTCTAAGTTATTCTCTACAACGAAGAAACTACAGCAGCCCCTCTTCTTCCTCTTCATATTCTCAAGCCCCAGAACTCAGCCAAGGAGTCCTCATCTCAACGATCCGCTTCAGTTATCGTCTTCCTCTCGTCATTCTCATTCTCTAGACATTGATTTGGTAAGCATCTCTCAACCTGTCTCTTCCAACTCTTGTCTTCCTCATAGTTAATAGATAGATTAGTGATGCAATCCATTTCTCTCTTCTTCTTAGAGCTTTAAGAGCGAAGGATAGCGCGTGGATAGGAAGGGATTTCAGGTTAGAGTTTGCTTTTGGAGTTCTCCCAAATCTTGTCTCCAATCTCCATCTTCTTGATCAAGGCAAGTAATTTAAAATGTTAAGTAAATGTGTGCTTGTGAGATTCCTTGATTTTCATGATATCTTGAATAGACTACCCTCAAACCAGGCTTGTAATTGATTTTGGATCTTGTTGATTAATGATGAATAAGGGTTTAAGGGTGAATGGAATGAGGCGGATTGGATGTGTTTTAGATTATGGTTTGAATGGATTGTGGGGAGAGCCGGAGGCTCAGTCTTGTGCAGGTTACGGCCTTTGGAAAGGCTTGGGATTAGTGGAAAATGGTTTGGAAGAAAGAGGACTCGAAATCCTGCATAACAGAGCATTTTCGGACCTGTATGCCCCGTGTTCGGTCAACCGAACCTGAATTTAATCAACAAAACCGGAACAAGAAACATTTTGCCAAAATTCGGTTACCTGAATTTTGGGATTCGGTTAACTTAATTGTGGTGTTCGATCAACCGAACCCCCTAGTTCGATCGATCGAAATTTCACAGAAATTTCCGCCAATTTTCTAACATTCTCTGTATAATTTTGGTTGACTGAATTTAGGCTGAAGGTGGACCAGAATTTGTCAACCACTTTGTTTTAAAGGGAATTTCTAACCTAGGTTTGGGCCTTAGTTTTTGAAACCTTTGAACACTCTCACATGACCATTAATGGGAATGAAATCGAAGCACGTGGTTTAGTGTGCTTCGATGGTTGTCTAGGTATTTGTATTTCACGCATGGATTAACCAAATGTGTGTGGAATTTGATTCAATTGATGTCTAACATGATTGCTCACCAAGGATTCGATCTTAGAAGCATCATTGGCTCAATTCCCACCCGTACTCCGTTAAATCATGTACGATACATGAATAACAACCTTTACCAAGGGTTGGATTGTAACTCTTTCCTTGATTTATTAATTGTATACGTTGATCTCGTCTTCTTATACACTCACTTGGCATAAAATACCTAATTAATTATGAAACTTAAATCCTTATAGAACTAGGATTTGGACAAGACTTAGAGTGTATCTTAGGACCCTTTGTATTTTGTACTTGATAAATATGGTGGCTAGAATGTAAGAAATTATCAAGTGGTATGGACTTGTGTTGCAACTTGGCTTGAATAGGATAATCCCTACAATTTTGGTCTTGTATCTCGAACTAGCCAGACATGCTTGTCTTGGTTTCCTTGTGTCAACATCACATTACCACCATTATCTAACCACAGTAGGATCCACTGTGGGGAGGATTGCATGTCATGATCAGCTGCAGTTTAGGGTTTTATGGATGGGCCGGTTAGCTGGGATGGCCTCCATGGCGTTGAATAGATGGGAACGGGCTTGGACCGTGCTACTGTTCCGAGGATTGGGACTTGAACCTCCCTGAAGTCGGACTTTGGTATCAGTGATCTGGATGGGATTGTTACTGGTAACCCAAGAGATGGCTTGGACATCCTGAGAGTCTCCCTCTTGATTCTTACATTCTTGCATTTGTGTGGATGCTGTTTAGAGATGTACACGGATCGGATTGGTGCGGATTGGGCCAAATCCGTCACCAATCCGTTACCTACGGATTGATGGATTTAGAATTCATCATCAATCTGTGGCTGTTAAAATCCGATCCGATCCGTGGAGGACCGGATCGGATCGGATTAATCCGTTCAATCCATTCAATTTAATGTAAAAAGAAATATATCAAACAATGTATATGCATGAGCAATTGCCAACTCAAAGATAAATCAGTCATTTAGCTCCACTTGGAAAAATGCCTATGGGCACATCGAATTTTGTTAGTGAAAATCATTTCCTTAGGGACAATAAGTAAAGCCTTCACACTAAACACACAGTGGTCATTGAATTGTTACAATACAAAGAGATCTAATAATTACAAACACACAAAAACAAACATCAGTCCATCAGCATCCATCAGTCATCACCAACTTCAACTTCACACTTGATATCAACTTGTGAAACCTACGAACATCAAGTACTATGTTAGAATAATTTAATTAAACATTGAAGATAACTTAAACATAATTTTATAAAAAAAATACCTGAGTCCAGAGTCTCCAGATCAGCAAAAGTTCTTCCACATCAGGAATTGATGTATCATAAACTCTCAACCAATCTTGTGTACAAATTAGGCATTCCACAAGATTAGGGGAAAGAGAACTACGGAATCGATCTAGGACACGACCTCCAGTACTAAAGGTAGCTGATGGACCGCGTAATCTGAGCACTGTCCTACTAAGGTCGACGGACGTGAGAGTCCGTGGGGTACGACCCTTTCGTGACCGGTGGCGAAGCGGGTATCAACATTTTTTTTTTGTGTGTGGGTGTGCCAGATTTTCTATTTTACTTGGAATTGCAGGTAGTGATCCGGAGATCGACCTTCGCAAGTAAAAAGGAAATCAACTTCTTTCAAGTTTTCCATTACACATATATTTAAGAAAAGAGTCATTTTCTTGATTTGCCGTGAAAGGCGATGTTTTGGCATTTATAGCCGATTTTTGGCGTTTAAAGCCGATTTTGGCGTTTATAGCCGATTTTTGGCGTTTATAGCCGATTTTGACATTTATAGCCGATTTATAATTCTTATCAATAATGAAAGACAAGAGTTGTGATTTTTATCTCTTTTGAAGAAATACAAAATGCAATGAAAAATAAGAAAAAGAGGATCTAACTTCTGAGGAGATTGTGGGAGACTCGTTCAGATTGACGGTCGCAAGCCATGTGTGGACTTCGCCATCATCCATGCAGATGAGAACAGAGGATGCTCTTGATTCGCTTGGCTTGGTGATGTGAATTAAATCAATCCATTAAATATACTACAAGTGCACAGCTATCTTTTTGAGATAGTGGCAATTGCAGGTCGATCCCACAGGGAGCTCTGCTGAGTTAAAATTTAAATCTGATTTTTTTAAAAAAAATCAAAGATTAATGAATAATTGAGATCCAAGAAAAACTAGAAGAATTTAGAAATGCAAACTAATCAAATATATAAAAAAATAGATAAGAGCATCCAGAATCCACTAAGCAAGATAATTAATCCATGCAATTATTCTACTATTTGTCTCAAAATAACTAAGATCAGAAACAAATCAATGTTTCGGATCCGGAGGATTTGTTTTTTGCAAAAACCAGATTTTAATAAAAAGAATAAAATCACAACCGAAGACCTCCTTCACCTCATAAAAGAATGAAAAATCATAAGCATGACTCATCAAATTAAGCATAAACTATCAAAGGATCTCAACCCTAAGCATAATCTATCAAAATAAGTATAAATCATCAAACTATTTTCATTAGAAATCAAAATAGAGGCTGCCTAAGGCATGAAGACAGATCTATTATTCTAATAAAGTATGCATTTAAAAGAGACAAGAAAGTAATAGAAAAATTACATAAATTAAATTAAAGATCTACTTAGCTTTATCTGTGTGCTCCAATCCAGAAATCTAGCCAGCCATTGAAAAGAACTCCATAAGTAATTTCATTAATAGCATCTCCTTGTATAATAGCCTCTCAGAAATCTCTCTTCTAAAAATCCTAATTTCTGAAACAGGGCTTCAATAATTCTTAAATTCTATTAATTAGGAAAAGAAGAAAAAAATGAGAAAGAATAATGGTGGACGTCCAAGGGAGGGAGTGTCTCCCGTATGCTTCCTTTTGGTTCCTATTATAACTCCGGCTATCTTACCGATACATTGAATCTGGAAACCTTCTCTGTAAATTTGATTTATCTTCATTGATAAGGTATATCTCTTATCTTGTTTGAATTTGAATGAGGTGGAAGCTTCTGGAAACCTCTGGATGACTTGGCTAATCTTCAGATGGGGTCCCACAAGGGATGTGCAGCAATTGATTATCAACGGTGTGGATTTAATTGCAATCCTGTCTAAAAATGAATATGAAAATCTCCAGGCCCGCAACTTATCAATTTAGCTCCAATTTGCACATTCTTGAGCTCCACAGAAATCTACTCTGAATAAGCTTTCCAACGGTAGGTAAATTTCATTGATCCGACGGTTGGATTGAAAGTTATGGCCATTTGAAGATGAGTTATCCTGAGAAAAACGGGATTAACTTTTGAAAATTGATTTGCAAAGGATTCTTTCTCTGCACAACTCTTATTTTCCAAAGGAGATCAAATGTGGATGATTCAAACTCTTCTTCTTTTATTCCAATCATAATTGTACTCTTTGAATTGTCCATTAATAATTTCAAATCTGCAACTACTGCGGACCCTGCCATATAGGATATTTCATCTGCTTGAATAATGGGCCCTATGAGAAGTCTTCTATTGTAGTTAGGACTCTTCAACTGACATGATGAGTGGACCCCTCCTTTGATTGATTTTCACATGGCTTGTGTGTGGGGTCCACGTGGTGAGTTCTTCTTTTCAAACTTCAATTAGCAATGCAGGGCCCATGGTGACTATGTGTGCTTGAAAGTGGGTTCCTGTCACACCCCGAAACCGGGCCCTGCAGTGATCCGACCTCGGGATGCGAAATTTTGGGATTAATTTGAAACTTTTGTTATATTTTCAAAGATCCACGTGAATGAGGATAATAAAATTCCATCACGATCAGAGTATATTTTCGCGGAAGCTAATCATGGTGTTACGACCCAGATTCCGTGGCCATCGGATTCCGTGTCGCACTCGACCAATATCATAAAACCATCAGAAAAGCCGACTGGCACAAATCATAATTCAAAGAATACTGAGCTGGTAGTAACAGGACTATTTATTTCCCACATATTCAAATTACAATTAACAAGTGTCTTAATTACAAACCCCAAGAAAAGGGCTAGCAAAGCCATACAAAATATCCAACTAATCAGAAATACTACCCCCAATATTTAGATACGAACTCCGGTGCCAAACTTGACATCTAGATGATATCAATGGGTAGCCTCACGTTAGACCGGCGGCTCCACCGCCTCCTCCGATCAAACACCTAAAAACAGAAAGAGAGGAAACTGGCACCAAACAAACAGGGTCAGACACGACGGTCTGGCAAGCAAATAAACAAGTAATATGTAACAAGGGCATTTATAAAACCTTATGGAATCATTGTAAATCCATTTAAAGAGTCTAAACAATAATAGCAATAAATCATGATAAAACGATCGAAAGACCGAACATAAATATCAAAGCAAATAAATGAACAGTCTCTGAAGTATAAATATCTCGAAAAGATAACAGCCTACATAAAACATTTAATAATTGGAAATACATTTAAAATCCTGAATAATAGAGACAATACGATAAAGGATCGATTTCATAAACATTAACAAATTCAAAGAATATACTGAGTATAAACAAACAAGAATCGTAAAACAAATTAATAAACAGATAAATCATTGGTAACCACACATAGCTATATTCTCCCATTACCGAAGTAACAAGAGCAGACAGAACCGTAGCCACTACACGTGGGACCGGAAACAGAATCAGAACCGTAGCCACTACACGTGGGACCGGCAGATAAAAACCGTTGCCATGGTCGGTACAGACAGAATCCAAACTGCAGCTGGCGGACAAATTAAAGATCCCAAGCCGGGTGATCAGCCCGACAAGGGGACCTAAGCCTAGTGGTGCCTTTAGTTTTTAAAACTTGAACCAATACAAATCAAAATACTAATCCCTTTGGCTCATGGGCTCACACCACCGGGCTCTGGCCTCATCTCGCCTCGAGGTTTTATTTTTGAAATCATAGTCTCTTTGGCTCATGGGCTCGCACTACAAAGCTCTGGCCCCGTCTTGCCTCGAGGTTTTATTTTCAAAATACTAGTCTTATCGATGAAATCCCGAATGTGACGAACCACTCCAATATCCTTCCAAATCGATTCAGAGAAAACATACGAATTTCCAGGGTAAACCACTCAAATACACATCAAAGTAGTTTGTATAAAATCATACGATCAATCCTTTCGAACATGGAAAACCACATGATTTTATAACAAATCACCGATGCTATTCAAATTAGTTTACCGAAGAATACAAATACATTCTCTGACTTGAAATGGAATGGAATTGTGTAGAATGACTTAATGACTTACCAAGGAACCATCTCAATACACATTTAACCTTTAAACATTGATTAATAAGAGAATATGTTTGATGCCAATGAAAATCCACAACATTTAAATGATAAAGTGCGCATTGAGACTCGAACGATTCCCGGGTAATTTCACATATGCTCATTCTCTCATTGTTCTCATTCCCATTTCACAATTTTTCAAGTATCAAAATTTACCCAAAACATTCATGGGCTCTTAGACATAAAAAGGGGATTAACGGACCACAAATCAAGGAGGAGAAACGGGCTGAAAGGGGCCTGAAACCGGCCTGACAAAGAGCCCCAACCAGTCCGCGAAACAGCCCAAAGAATGGGCCCAGACAGACCTGGGTCGCTCGAGCGAGCCCAGGCAGAGCCTGGTCCGCTCGAGCGGCCCACTGGGTCGCTCGAGCGGACTGCGCTCTGTCCCAATCCGGGCTGAGTGCATTTCTGCACTCTTTTGTGCATTTTCTTGATTCCTTTTCCCCTTCATTCTTCCATACATATTTTTACAATAACTTGGACCCTTTCTTGACCTCCACAAATCAACAAATCCTCATCCACAATCAATCCAATTAATCTAACAAACACTTTTAAATCAAATCTTTTTCCTCCATTCTTTGAGCACAAACACTTTTACAAGAAAGAGGCTATATTTTAAGATGACCAAGGTAGAAACAAACTTCCGACACATTGTAAAACAATAACATAAGAGGAAAACAAGCAAAACATTACTCCATTTGTCCAAAACAAATCTATGAAGCATAAAAAGATTAGAACATAGCATGAAACATCATGATATGAAACAAAATAAATGAAATCATCATATTAATTGGAAATCCACTTGCCTCAAGCCAAGATGAAAGCTAAGATGCTCTTCAAACAATGCTCTAGGGTCTCAAGCTCCCAATCTACAAAAACCCCCAAAAGTTTCCCAAGAAAACCCTAAAAATCAATCTTTCTCAAATCTCCATGAAAACCATTTACATAAATGAGGGAAATACTCCAAATGGTTTGAAAAACAAGGATCTCAAGTAAGAAATGCCATTGCTAACCTTTGGGTGTTCCAAACAAGAAGAAGGGCTTGAAGAGGAGGGTTGTCCTAGCCCAATGTTCTTGAAAATGAGGTCTTTGGAATGCTTGAGAGATGAGGAAGAAGAAGGTGAGATCAATCCTTCACTTGGCACTCAAGAAGGAAGCTTGCAAAAGGAGAGAGAGAGATGGCTGGAAAGGGAAAAGAAGAAGCCCTCTCCCTCAGCCAAAAGTTGCTGGAAAAAGAATGGGAGAAGAAGAGTCCAGCTGGGCTTTTATAAAGTGGACAAGTGGGTCCCATGGGCCCCAATCTTACAAAGGCTGAAACTAATATTTGCGGGTCCCGAATGAAAACGGCGAAGAAGACAAAAACGATCAGCGAAATTTCTACTTTCCAGAAAGTATATTTTCCCCAAATTCTGAAATTTTTGAAATTTATGGGCAGATTTAGTGAAAATGTCATTTTTGCCCTTTTTCTCGAAAAACGCAATTTCTGAGCATCAGATCAAGATGGTCAAAACATGAAAGTTGTTAAACTCAATAAAATGAGTCTAAAGGAGCAAAATTTGTAATTTTTCCAAAATAAGAATAATTTCTCACAAAAAAACCTTTTACAAAGACCGGGTCAAACTAAAGTCAACGGTCTTCAAAATCTCCAAGGCTATGAAAAGTCTAGCCAAACTCAAAGACAAAGTCGAACCAACTCAAATCTCGCTTAAAAAGCTAAACCATGATTAAAAAAAAATACTAAATAGAGGGATTGGGGGTCAGGGTCTTACATCCTCCCCCCCCTTAGAACCCATTTGGTCCTCCAAATGGTCTAAACCAAATCAAAATAAAAAACCTAAAGACAAAAGAAAACACTGACACCCTACGCTAAACCTCGGCAACTGAGATACCCTTTGATCAAACCTGACGTTGAGATGCGCCTGCAAACAACATTTTGATTCGGTTAAAGGCTTCACACTATTCCACATATCTGCTCGAAAACATACTTCTCTGACCAAACTAGAGTTCAACAATTCTTCTAATCATCCTTGGTGTCATCTGTCGTTCTTGCACTGGATCATTTCTTTTTTACTTACCTTGTCAGTCACTGTCGATCCAAGAAGCTGCAAGTTCTGTCTCTTTCTATCAGCTTGGAATTCTGTGCCTTAAGTTATACCGAGCTGTACACCATATCCCTGACACTTGCATGAAGATGTGATCGTAGACATGCCTTCACTGAAAAATCTTCATCCCGAAAAACTCTGAAATTCCATATGTTTTCTCTAACTATGTTTCTCGAATGCATCATCAGCTTTTGGCCTCCAATTATATCGTCAATCCTTCTTCGTTCTGAAATCACAAACTCCAAATTCTATAGATGTCCTGTCTCTGACTTGGTCTGCTACAACCCAGATATCACACTGCTATAACCTAGATGTTAAACTGCCATAACCTGCTGAGCTGTTCTGTGTTAAAACTTCGCATGGCTTGCCTCTTCAGATTTCACTCTTCGAGTCTTCTACCCTTGACATGTAAAACCTACCTTGGAATTCCAATCTGTGTTTACAACTCCATATTCCAAATCTTTCTGTGCTGTACTCAGAATTCTTGCCCACATCTGATTCAATCTACTTGTTGTTCTTGATCTTCTGCTTGATACTGTGTTATCAACAAAATAAACCTGCCAAACTAGCATCATTCCCTGATAAGTTGAAACTTTCAATCAAATCTCGAAGCAATTCCACCACTTTTAGTTTGTCCTCTAAGGTTCAACAATTAACTAAATCCTTGCAAAAGTGCGGGTAGAGTCATTTTCTTGAATGGTGCTTGACTGAAATTTTCACAATCTGGAGTCTGCTCAATCTTCTGTTTCTACCTTATACCCTACCTTTCCTGTAAAAACAATTGTCTCATCAACTTCCAAATGTCACATCTCGAATGATGTTTACTCTCTCATAAATCCAACTTTGTCTCCAACTGAACCAGCACACCTCCTGACATCCATCAACCCTTCAATTCCGTACATTTTCAAACTCCAACCATAAGCCAATACATCTCATCCCATTCAATGCAAAACAAGTCTTAAATTTTTAAACATAATGACTAAAAAGTCACTTGGTTGAATTTCATCATTTTAAAACATAGTAGAAACCGGACCTCCAAATTATCAAATAAAGCTTATTAAAGTTTGAGTATGAAATAACATTATTCATTTTGAAATTCATACTTTCATAACCAAACAAATCATTGAAACACTCAACAATTCCAAATCAGAATTTCAAAAAAATAAATCAAATTCATATAGTATGACTATACATTAAACTTTGTTGAAATCTGAGTGTTAATTAAACACTAAACCTTGTTGAAATCTGAACTCATTTGTTCATAAAAATCCTGTAGAAATCTAAACACAGCTAAATGTTAAAACAATTGTAGGAATCTGTATATAATCTGAACACAAAAACCCTTAAGAAATTCATCTTGCATGGCCAAGGAAACAAATCAATGAAATAGAAATTTCACACTATGCTTTGAGAAAGAAACACAATTTTAGTTATTTGCTTTTAAAGATTAGTTTATTCACTAGCCTCTACAATCCATCCATTTCCATCCAAACATATACAAAGTTTTGAGATCATTAAGGTTTTGAAATGTAGGTGTCAACATTTAGGAAAATTAAAACAAGAACAAAATTCCAAGACCATTGTAAAACAATATCTTAAGAAGATTAAACATAATCCATAGCTTAAACACTACAAGGATAAATCATAGACATTAAGAAAAAACATAACAAAAGATGGAAATATCATGAAAATCACTCTCATTAAGAAATGGACATCACATTAACTGAGGTATTCACTTGCATCTACACGTTGCCCAATCCAATACCCTGTAAGTCTGTAAAATCCACAAGGTTTCCTCTGCTGCCGAAAATTATCTTGACTACAACTAACCATCCACTTGGTAAGTTGGTATTCCTGCTTAATCAACTACATTGGCTAAGCTGCAAGTCATGAGAATTCTCAGCCAAAACTATGACAAGGCTCATTGAATCCGGGAAATCCCTGAGTTTCTGGCACCAACTCCTAATCTTACTAACTAAGATCACTTCTCCCTTCATAGAATCAATAGCTAATACACCTCTTGCAGTCCTCCATCTTGGAAAGATGGTCTGGGTTCACCCAAAAATCCACATTTACTTACCTTGGTGCGCTGCATGATGATCTTCGATTAGCTGAGAGGGGATTTTCAAATACTGCTCAAGTTCTACTTTGGCTGGCAAACGCACATGTCTTCTCTCATTAACCACAATGAAGATGCTGAAGGCTGAAAGTCTGCTGATGTTCTCCGAAAACAACATACTGAATCCATGAGGTTCTCAGTCTCCGACACAAGCACAGACAAAAGACACCGAACAAGAGTATGGAGACTTTAAATTCTCCACCACTAAGGAGGAAATTTGGTCATCCAAATCTCCTAACGACAAGAACAAAAAGAAAAGACAAGCAAAGTCTCCCGAACTGAAAGAAAAGCAGACTCAAATTCAAAGAAACGAAGACAAGAGAAAATAAAACGGTACAATCTAACAAATCCTCACCACACGTCTTAATGTCTCTAGAGTATTTTATTTCCTAGAAACTAACCAGCTCTGATACCAATCTGTCACACCCCGAAACCGGGCCCTGCAGTGATCCGACCTCGGGATGCAAAATTTTGGGATTAATTTGAAACTTTTGTTATATTTCCCAAGATCCGCGTGAATGAGGATAATAAAATTCCATCACGATCAAAGTATATTTTCGTGGAAGCTAATCATGGTGTTACGACCCAGAGTCCGTGGCCATCGGATTCCGTGTCGCACTCGACCAATATCATAAAACCATCATAAAAGCCGACTGACACAAATCATAATTCAAAGAATACTGAGCTGGTAGTAACAGGACTATTTATTTCCCACATATTCAAATTACAATTAACAAGTGTCTTAATTACAAACCCCAAGAAAAGGGCTAACAAAGCCATACAAAATATCCAACTAATCAGAAATACTACCCCCAATATTTAGATACGAACTCCGGTGCCAAACTTGACATCTAGATGATATCAATGGGTAGCCTCACGTTAGACCGGCGGCTCCACCGCCTCCTCCGATCAAACACCTAAAAACAGAAAGAGAGGAAACTGGCACCAAACAAACAGGGTCAGACACGACGGTCTGGCAAGCAAATAAACAAGTAATATGTAACAAGGGCATTTATAAAACCTTATGGAATCATTGTAAATCCATTTAAAGAGTCTAAACAATAATAGCAATAAATCATGATAAAACGATCGAAAGACCGAACATAAATATCAAAGCAAATAAATGAACAGTCTCTGAAGTATAAATATCTCGAAAAGATAACAGCCTACATAAAACATTTAATAATTGGAAATACATTTAAAATCCTGAATAATAGAGACAATACGATAAAGGATCGATTTCATAAACATTAACAAATTCAAAGAATATACTGAGTATAAACAAACAAGAATCGTAAAACAAATTAATAAACAGATAAATCATTGGTAACCACACATAGCTATATTCTCCCATTACCGAAGTAACAAGAGCAGACAGAACCGTAGCCACTACACGTGGGACCGGAAACAGAATCAGAACCGTAGCCACTACACGTGGGACCGGCAGATAAAAACCGTTGCCATGGTCGGTACAGACAGAATCCAAACTGCAGCTGGCGGACAAATTAAAGATCCCAAGCCGGGTGATCAGCCCGACAAGGGGACCTAAGCCTAGTGGTGCCTTTAGTTTTTAAAACTTGAACCAATACAAATCAAAATACTAATCCCTTTGGCTCATGGGCTCACACCACCGGGCTCTGGCCCCATCTCGCCTCGAGGTTTTATTTTTGAAATCATAGTCTCTTTGGCTCATGGGCTCGCACTACAAAGCTCTGGCCCCGTCTTGCCTCGAGGTTTTATTTTCAAAATACTAGTCTTATCGATGAAATCCCGAATGTGACGAACCACTCCAATATCCTTCCAAATCGATTCAGAGAAAACATACGAATTTCCAGGGTAAACCACTCAAATACACATCAAAGTAGTTTGTATAAAATCATACGATCAATCCTTTCGAACATGGAAAACCACATGATTTTATAACAAATCACCGATGCTATTCAAATTAGTTTACCGAAGAATACAAATACATTCTCTGACTTGAAATGGAATGGAATTGTGTAGAATGACTTAATGACTTACCAAGGAACCATCTCAATACACATTTAACCTTTAAACATTGATTAATAAGAGAATATGTTTGATGCCAATGAAAATCCACAACATTTAAATGATAAAGTGCGCATTGAGACTCGAACGATTCCCGGGTAATTTCACATATGCTCATTCTCTCATTGTTCTCATTCCCATTTCACAATTTTTCAAGTATCAAAATTTACCCAAAACATTCATGGGCTCTTAGACATAAAAAGGGGATTAACGGACCACAAATCAAGGAGGAGAAACGGGCTGAAAGGGGCCTGAAACCGGCCTGACAAAGAGCCCCAACCAGTCCACGAAACAGCCCAAAGAATGGGCCCAGACAGACCTGGGCTCGCTCGAGCGACCCAGGGTCCGCTCGAGCGACCCAGGGTCCGCTCGAGCTAAGCCCAGGCAGAGCCTGGTCCGCTCGAGCGGCCCACTGGGTCGCTCGAGCGGACTGCGCTCTGTCCCAGTCCGGGCTGAGTGCATTTCTGCACTCTTTTGTGCATTTTCTTGATTCCTTTTCCCCCTCATTCTTCCATACATATTTTTACAATAACTTGGACCCTTTCTTGACCTCCACAAATCAACAAATCCTCATCCACAATCAATCCAATTAATCTAACAAACACTTTTAAATCAAATCTTTTTCCTCCATTCTTTGAGCACAAACACTTTTACAAGAACGAGGCTATATTTTAAGATGACCAAGGTAGAAACAAACTTCCGACACATTGTAAAACAATAACATAAGAGGAAAACAAGCAAAACATTACTCCATTTGTCCAAAACAAATCTATGAAGCATAAAAAGATTAGAACATAGCATGAAACATCATGATATGAAACAAAATAAATGAAATCATCATATTAATTGGAAATCCACTTGCCTCAAGCCAAGATGAAAGATAAGATGCTCTTTTAACAATGCTCTAGGGTCTCAAGCTCCCAATCTACAAAAACCCCCAAAAGTTTCCCAAGAAAACCCAAAAAATCAATCTTTCTCAAATCTCCATGAAAACCCTTTACATAAATGAGGGAAATACTCCAAATGGTTTGAAAAATAAGGATCTCAAGTAAGAAATGCCATTGCTAACCTTTGGGTGTTCCAAACAAGAAGAAGGGCTTGAAGAGGAGGGTTGTCCTAGCCCAATGTTCTTGAAAATGGGGTCTTTGGAATGCTTGAGAGATGAGGAAGAAGAAGGTGAGATCAATCCTTCACTTGGCACTCAAGAAGGAAGCTTGCAAAAGGAGAGAGAGAGATGGCTGGAAAGGGAAAAGAAGAAGCCCTCTCCCTCAGCCAAAAGTTGCTGGAAAAAGAATGGGAGAATAAGAGTCCAGCTGGGCTTTTATAAAGTGGACAAGTGGGTCCCATGGGCCCCAATCTTACAAAGGCTGAAACTAACATTTGCGGGTCCCGAATGAAAACGACGAAGAAGACAAAAACGATCAGCGAAATTTTTACTTTCCAGAAAGTATATTTTCCCCAAATTCTGAAATTTTCGAAATTTATGGGCAGATTTAGTGAAAATGTCATTTTTGCCCTTTTTCTCGAAAAATGCGATTTCTGAGCATCATATCAAGATGGTCAAAACATGAAAGTTGTTAAACTCAATAAAATGAGTCAAAAGGAGCAAAATTTGTAATTTTTCTAAAATAAGAATAATTTCTCACAAAAATACCTTTTACAAAGACCGGGTCAAACTAAAGTCAACGGTCTTCAAAATCTCCAAGGCTATGAAAAATCTAGCCAAACTCAAAGACAAAGTCAAACCAACTCAAATCTCGCTTAAAAAGCTAAACCACGATTAAAAAAAAAATACTAAATAGAGGGATTGGGGGTCGGGGTCTTACAGTTCCATGATAGAGGCTTGCAATTCTCATTTTCTGCACATTCTAATTTAACACATCAAATACTGAAGAGCCTATATTGAAGCGGGACCCATTCGGACAGAGTCCTACTCCAACTGGGACTCTTCGAAGAAAATTTGCAAAACATTCTAAATTAATGCTGAAAATGTATGAAAAGTATGAAAATTCAGGTTCCTAGGTGAAAATGCATGAAATGATGGGAAAATTTACCAAATTAAACCCCTAATTTATCCTAAAATGATGTGTAGTAAATGTGCACATTCATGAACTCAACACTTGGCTATAACCTCAGATTTTTAGAGAACAAAGACCAAGAGGAGGTCCTATGTCCAATAAAAAAGCTAAGTAGACGGGCTGAAAAGCCACGTCTAAGCCATTGGAGGCAGAAGGAGAAGGCAAGGACCTTGGGGGTACCCCCCAAGGGACTTTTGTCACCTTGTAGCAGTGGTCGGTGCAGAACTTTCTCAGAGTTTTCTCTCTTTTTCTTTCTCTCAGATTTTCTGTCTGTCCTCTTCTGGATTTCCGATCTCTGATCTGTGGAAATGTTTTGCGATCTCTGGAATGCTTTGGAGTGCTCTCCTATTTATAGGCTTTTAGGTAGCCTTTTAGGAGGATTTATGAGTTTTAATTGTCATAAAGCTATATAAAGGGAGGAGTTACAAGATTTCTTTCTTTATTTTGTAACTCCTTTTTCTTGGCTTCTGATTGGCCGGTGGAGATTGAGGGCATTTAGTCGCCTTTAATCACCATGATGGGAGGAGTTTCATGGTTTAAATGCCATGAATCAATTGACTTGTAACTCCTGGATGCTCGCTTCTGATTAGGCCGTCCAAAGAAATGAATTAATGACTGCAATAAAGCTAGTCAATTAATCGCATTAAGTGGTCGTCGAGCAGTTGAAGAGTCGCGGGCCGTGCTGCGTCTTTTGGGATTCTTCTGGCGATGATCATTGATGGATCTTCATATAGATCGACATCGGATGACCACGTAACTTCAGGCGTTGATTGTCAACAGCGGGTCGGTGCCATATGTCCTATCGATTTCTCGATCGATCGAGTAGAAAGCACACTTTTTAGTTAACCGGTTGGTGATCAATGTTGATTTTGATACTCTTGACGATTGACCGGTGATTTTGACGGATGTCGAAGGATTTGGTGCCTCAAAAGTATGAATTTTGGAAAATCCCAGGAGTTAGAAGCTTCGAATCGCGAAAAACGACGGGAAACGGGCCTTCCGGGGTGAACCCGGTGACCCTGGGCCAGGGTCGCGGGGGTCAGCGACCTTGGGGGGCATTTTCCCCTTTTGTCCCGTTTTGCGGCCGTTTTGAGGTATTTTTCCATTCTTTTCTCTCCTGTATTTTTCCTTACATTTTTGCACATTTATTAGTCCGATTTCCTTGTAAAAAACTTGATGAGAATCCTTGCTTTTTGGAGTACAAAGTTTCCAATTTTCTGGGAAAGCCGAAGACTTTGTAGCGTAAAGCTGCCGATTTTCCGTCAGAAGCTAAAACTGGGTCAAACGATGTCGGAATGACCTTATATTTGAGGTGAAGCATCCTGAGAAATAAATAAGACTAACCATAGGCTATTATTTGAGTTTTGAAGCCGTATGGGTCCTGTCACCAGTAGACTTGATTTTATCGCGAGGAAGATGTCGCGGCTTGATGTGCGGTCAACCGATGTCCGATTGACCTGAAATCTGATAGGAAACCTATTGGAGTCATTTTGAGATGATCCATAAGCTCTGTCTTAGAAACCATGGTCCCGGGGAGCTTCGCCATCGAGAAGCCTGATTTGGCTTCCGAGAGTCAAAGTATGGTCAAATGTTGTCGAAATGACCTGAAACTTGACGTGTAGCCCTTTGTAAGCATCTTGAAGCCATCCATGTGCTCTTTTTGATGAGTGATGACCTCGGTGGTTCTCGCCGCCGAGAGGCTTGATTTAGCTGTTCGAGGGTTGATTTAGGGTCAAACGTTGTCGGTTTGACTCGGAACTTGACGTGGAGCCTTTTGGATGTATTTTGAAACTATCCATAGGCTCTAATCGAAGATTCGGTGTCTTCGATACTGTCGCCACCGAGAGCTCCTGTTCAACTATCGGAGAAGCGAAGTTAGGCAAAATGATTTTAAAATGGCCCGAAACTTCTTGTGTAATCCTCTTTTGGCTGTCTTGAAGAATCTTGCAGTTTTTGTTTGATTCTAACAAGATTTGATTTTTGGAAGTAGCATTACCTATTTATGGCAGGCCGCGACATCATGTATTCTCTTGATGTTGAGGAGGCAAAATGACTTTTTTTTTGTTGTCAACAAGTGCCCCTTCGAGGTACAGCGACGAGTTGCTTAACTGTTGTAGTCGATGTGCCTCGAAGAGATTTTTGAAGGAGAGCTTGTGACTTGACCAAGAGTCTTTGAGCAGTCTTTCTTTTGGTATTGTATCCTTTTGAGCTTCCAGGGGAATTTTATGGTAGTGAAAGGAATCACATACCATCTCGAGCCAAAGTTTTAAAGATGACATCAGGGATGTGGATTTGGTTTTGACCTTGTGACCTAACAAGCTGTATATGGCAGGTTAGGGGGTCGGGTTTGGTTTTGACCGTGTGACCTAACAAGCTGTATGTGGAATGTTGGGGGGTCGATTTTTGTTTTGATCTTGTGACCTAACAGGTTGTATGTGGCAAGCTAGGGGATCAAGTTTTGGTTTTTGGTTTTGGTCTTATAACCTAACAAGCAGTATGTGGCAAGTTAGGGGACCAGGATTTGGCTTGGATTTTTGTGGAATGTCAATTTCAAGATTTTGGCTCAATTTGGTATATGAGGCTGGATGGTTTGATTTTTGGAAGCTCATGGGGCTTGGAATTCTTTTTTTGTATGGTCCAATCAACTCAAAAGAGGCATGGAACCATTTTTGTACGCTCTTGGTAAGAGGGATTTCTCTTTGACTAAAAGCGCAAAATTCTTTTTTAGTGTCTAGGTGGTCAAACCTGGCTCATATGGGCTAACCCATGGGACCTTAAGCTTTTGAAATGGCTTAGGTCTCATATGGTGTCATTTTTATAAAGAATATCTAAAAATATCTCCTTTGGATAGAGAATATCTAAGAATCTCTTTATTTGGAGAGAATATCTCATTTCCCTTTATTTTGGGAGAGAATATCTCAAGATATCTTTCTTTGGGAGAGAATATCTCAAATCTTCTGTCTTTTGGGAGAAAATTTCTCATTGATTTCTTTTTTAGGGAGAATCCCTCAAGATATCTTTCTTTTGGGAAATAATCTTTTTAATTTCTTTCTTTTGGTAAGGCTACTAATTAGTAACACTTACCTCTTTCTTGTTTCCTTCTTTGGTTTGCTCTCTTCTATAAAAGCAAGGGGAGGTTGAATCTCTTGGTCTTATTGCTTTCTTTTGCAACAATCTCAAGATTGCTCCAAGACCAAGAGTTTTTCTTCTTCAAGGATCTTCAAGCTTTTCTTCTTCTTCTCCATCAATGGCTTCAAGCAAGTCCTCTTTCTCAAGAAAACTCCATTGTAGAAAGTAGGATGATAAAAGAAAGTGTTTGTTTATTTTTTTGTTTCTTTCTTTTCATTTCTTCTCTTTTTTCTTTTTTTCCACTTGTTTTCTTCTCTTTTTTTTTTACACGTGTTTTTGTTTTTTTTCTCGTGCGTTTTTCTTTTTTTTTTTTGCAAGTTTTTTGTTGTTTTTTTTTTTTTTGTACGGATCTGGCCGTACGGCCACATGGCCTGTGGGCCAGTCCCATTTTTTGTTTCTTTTTTTTTATTCTTTTGTTTCTCCTTTTTTTTTTGAGAAAGTTTTTTTTTTTTTTTTTGTTCTTTTCTTTCTCCTTTTTTTTTTTAGAAAGTTTCTTTTTTTTTGTTCATCATGATAATGCATTTTTTTGGCAAACCAAGATGTTCATGCATGCATTCTTTTTTAAATTGGATTAGTAGCACGATGTGATTGCATACCTAAAAGTTTTCGTAAATTTGGGAATTTGGAGCTCGCAGTGATGTTGAGCCCTTCCTGATTTTGCGAAGACTTTGAGGTTTCGAAAGTTTGGAGTTTCGGAGCTCGCAGCAATATTGAGCCCATCTTCAAGCTTTCTATTTCTTTCGGGATATTTCATTTTTCTTCAGAATTGCCCCGAAGTCATGTCAAAATTTCGCCAGATTTTTTTTAGCGAAATTCTGTCATTTTGATGATGATCTTTTCTTTTCCATCCTTTGCAGGTGGTTCCTCCAGAACGAACAAGGGTAAAGAGCCTACTACAAGTGTACCTCGTCGATCTATTAGATCTTCTAATCCGGCCGTTCAGCAGGCCTGGGAGAAGGTCCAGTATGTTGAGAGAAACTTGGAAGAGTGTGACTCCCTCAACAGAGATGAGATGAGACAGCGACTGATCGCTCTCAATAGTGAGGAGTTTTATCAGATCATGGTAAGCAATCGTCCTTGGGTTATGAACGATCAGAGGGTGTTGCCCAAGCCTACCTTTTTCTTTGGTGATGCAGTCCCCGACGACGTGACATACCAGAGGAGATGTTTTTAGTTCTCTTACACAGCTGATGGTGAGGAGAGAACTATTGTTACCCGGTTGACGTTTGATCGCATCATCTCAATTATGAGCCGTGCCCCCACGTGCTCTAAGAGGGAAGATCCTCCAAGCTGGGTGAAGAGGACAAATGTAATCAAGACTGGGGTTTTTGTTGGAGGTTCTCATGGATATGCGGATAAGTTGCCTGCCGATATGGATATACTAATGCCGGCCAGCGGCTACCAGGGCTCTAATTATCCGTCGGTCGCTTTGGGACCGGTGGGCCTTGGTATTTTTAGCGGTGACGGCAACAATTGGGTGAAGCCTTTTCAAGTTCATGGCCGTTTCTGTGCTGACTCCGAGTGGAAGTCGTGGACTGATCGCATCCTGCTGATTGGTGGTGCCGTTTTAAAGGAAGCCGAGATTTTTGATGCGGTCTGTGCCTTTAGGGAGACCGTGATCTTTTCCGACGAGGCGTTCATGGCTATGTTGGAGTCATTCCTTCCACAAACCAATACCCTCGTTGTCACGAATGGTGAGATTGGTTTTTCTTTGAAGGAGTTGAGTGCCATTACTGGATTGCCTATCCTTGGCAAACTCTATGAAGAGTTCATGCCAATTGACAGCGTCCTTGAGGAGTAGTCGGAGGAGTTCAGGCTCCTGTACTTTCAGCTTGTCGCCTTCTATGATTTTTTTAAGGAGAATGAGGGCTCGAAAGTTAGATCCAATAGTTGGAAGAGTTCTGGCTATTCGTTCCTCAACTTTTTTGACAGTAAGGAGTCTTCTGATGGCACGACCCGGGAAGGCAGGGCTCAGGATCCAGGTTCGAAGAAGATTTCGACCATGCAAGAAGAGTTGAGGGTTTCTTCGCGAGTACAGACGCCATTTGTTCTGACATTGTACTGCGGAGAGATCTTGCTATTTACCTCACTTATTGGCTAGGTGAGGCTATTTTTGCTGGAGGAGATGGAAAGCACATCAGGCCGTATTGTATCTTTCTAGCTTGTCAGATGGCGTTTGGAGAGCGGCTTGCTTTGGTGCCGGCTCTTTACTCCTACTTGTGCACTGAACTGCAGGTTGCTGTTTTCTTGGTTCGGCTAAGGCTTCCCATGAACAGAGTATTTTCAGCCCATATCTTCTATTCGTGGTATATATACCACTATCCTAGCTTCCATCGGCTGGGTGCTGCACAGGATGATGATCCTCTGATGATTCGATTGGCTAAGGGGAAAGCCGTATCCGAATCACTTTTGTTTGCCCGCATGAGGATCCGACGATTCAGGGACGTCGAGATGGGGATGTCTTCAGCGAAGCTTTCTCCGGAGTTGCGGAAGAAGGCTTTTGATTTTGGTGCCTCCCGAGACTCTACCAGGGCAGGGTCGGCAAGGCATTACTCCTTGACAAATGTAGAGAAGGTGTGGCTTTTCAACATACGTGTCGGTACGATGGTGTACCGTTGACATCTTTTTGTCGACATCCAGCCGTATGTACCTTCTCGCTTTGCGCTGCAATTGGGATTTTCTCAAGGCGTTGTTGGAGCGCCTTCAAGTATGGTGAAGCGCTTTGGAGGTTTGCGGGATGGGAGAAATGCATGGGCTTTCTATAGTGCTGAAGACACTACTGCCATGATTTCCTATCCTATATTGTCAACTTCCCGGACTGCCGGCTTCGCGAAGTGGTTCGCGGAGAGCTTTTCGGCATATCGGGGGCTTTCCAAGAAGGAGCTTGATGTGAAGCTATCGTCTGGAAAAGGCCTTGGAAAGTCGGACGGCGTCCGGTGAGAGGAAGTTTGGGCATTCCTTTCTGGAGGGAAACACAAGATAGGCTTTCTCGGTGACCAGGACGTCATTGGTTCTGAAGCTGTTCGAGAAATACCTGATGAGGCTTTAAAGCAGCTAGAATAGGAGGAAGCTGAGCTTGATGCTTGGATCCAAGCGGCACAGAAGCGAGCTTTCGTGGAGTCTATTGATAAGGGTAGACCATCCAGCGAGGAGTCAAGTGAGAGACCTGACTCTGATTGCGGGGCAGGTTCCTCTAAGAAGCGAGCCCGTAAAGATAAGAGGAAGAGGAGTCAGCATCGCGCAAGGAGCAACATGAAGACTCTCCTGATATGGAAGTCCCTCTTACTATCAATGAGGAGGTGTCAGGGAATGTTGGAGTGAATCCAGAATCTCCAATTGGTATAACTTCTTTTGCTTTCTTTTTTTTTGTGTCTGTGACTTGATTTGCTAACATTTTTTTTTATGTCAGCTGATTTGGCTGAGGAGCTAAAACTTTGGCTAGAGACCATTTTTGGCCGAGCTCCTGATTTTTTGTAGCAGAAACTATCGTTCTCTGTTTTTTTTTGTACCACATGTATTTTTTTTGTGTATTCTCTCTCTTTTTTTTGGTACCACATGTATTTTTTTGGTACTCTTTTTTTTTGTTTTGTTTTCCCTACGCTCACTTAAATCTTTTTATAATGAAAGCAATTGCTAAATGGGATACTTTTTTTTTGTTTTCCCAACGCTCACTTAAATCTTTTTTGTGATGAAAGCAATTGCTAAATGGGATTTGATCAAAAGTTTGTCATTTTGTGAAAATCTTTTGTCAAATGATTGTTTTAGCATGGGAGCCAGATTTTGGCATGAGAGCCAGTTTTTTATGGCATTGATAACCGGTTTGTGGCATTGATAGCCGGGTTTTTTGAAAGCCAAATTTTAGTTTGTGGCATTGATAGCCGGTTTTGTTTTGTAGCATTGATAGCCGGATTGTTTTGTGGCATTTATAGCCGGTTTGTGGCATTTATAGCCAGTTTTGGTGGCATTTATAACCGGTTTTGGTGGCATTTATAGCCGGTTTTGGTTTTCAAAAATGCAAGTATCGACTAGAAGTCGCCTCCCTGCTGAATGGTATTACAAGTATCGATGGAATGTCGCATCCTTGCTCATTCGGTTGCGAGTATCGATGGAATGTCGCCTCCTCGCGGATTTGGGTGCAAGTATCGATGGAATGTCGCATCCTTTCTTTTCAAAATTTTTGGTTTTGCGGGGACTGACTTGATGCGTTTCCCCACGATTTTTGAAATTTACGGTTTTCTTGAACCTTTGGGTTGTGGATATCAACTCAAATGTTGCATCTCCATGATTTTTTGGTTTTTTTGAACCTTTGAAATTTGGGTTGTGGATATCAACTGAAATATTACGTCTCCACGTTTTTTTTATTTTGCAAGTATCAACGAAATGTCGCTTCCTTCCTTGCGATTTTGGAAGTGTCGAACATGGTTCGCATGCTTCCGATTTGTGCGAGTATCGACTAAATGTCGCTTTCTCGCGGTTTTTAAAAAAAATATTTTTTTTTTGTTTAAAGACACGAGGGTCGTAAATTTTGAGCTAAAACCATTTTGGCGGTCAAAGGCTGGGTGGACTAGGGTAGAAATCCCTGAATCCGAATTTTGTTTCAAACTATGAATTTTGGGATCAAGGATTGAAAATTTTGGTCAAGTTAGGGAGAGGCTCCTAAACTTGGATTTTTTTTAATAATGAAACGATGAAAGTAAGCATTGTTTGAATTTCTAGAAATTTCAACATTTGATATGAAAATGCTAAAAAGAGTGGGTTTAGCAAGCAAGTATCTGGAAATAGGTTTTGGCCGTACAGGCATTGCTCTTACCCAGTTGGGTAAGTCCTCAAGTGTAGTACCGCTTTAAGAACTTGCCGTTGATGGGTAGCATACATCTGTCACCCTCCATGTTCAGGAGTGCGTATGCGCCGTTGGAGAAAACATTGTCAATGACGTAGGGTCCCTCCTATTTTGGCTCAAACTTGCCTTTGTACTTGTGAGCGAAGACCATTGGTCTTTTTACCGCAAGAACCAAGTCACCCTTTTTGTAGGCGCGTTGCCTGACTTTCTTGTCAAAAGATCCTGCCATGCGTGCTTGGTAAAGTTCAATGCTTTGTCGAGCTTCGAGCCGTCTCTCATCAAGATTGTCCAGCTCATGGAGTCGCAATTTGACATTGCTTTCTTGAGTCATGTCATTTTGCAAAGATACCCTTAAGGAAGGAATTTGTACTTCCAAGGGTACGACAGCTTCGCATCCATAGACCAAGGAGAATGGTGTGCTATGGGTTGGTCCTCGAACGGTGGTTCGATAGGCCCACAAAGCTTCAAACAGTTTGTCGCTCCAGTCTTTTTTATGACTGGAGACCTTTTTTTGAGGATTTTGCAGAGTGTCTTGTTGAAAGCTTCAACTAATCCGTTTGCTGCCAGATTGTATGGAGTCGAAGGATAGCTTTGGATTTTGTATTTATCGCAGAACTTGTAGAATCGATGATCCCGGATTTGTGGTCCGTTATCATGGACGAATCCTTTAGGTATGCCGAAACGACAAATGATGTTGGTGCGCAGGAACTGAATGACTGATGAGGTCTCCAATTTGTTAAGCGCAAATGCTTCTGACCACTTGGAGAAATAATCCGTAGCGGCGAAGATGAAGCGATGACCTTTGCTCGAAGGGGGAGAAATAGAACCTATGATGTCCATACCCCAGACTTTGAAAGACCATGAGATCGCTGTAGGATGTAGCCATTCTGGAGGCATATGAATGTAATCTCCATGAACTTGGCATTGTTGACAACGCTTAGCAAATTGCATTGCATCAGCTACCATGGTAGGCCAGTAATAACCTAACATTTTTATCTGATCATTGAGTTTGGGACCAGCTTAATGGGCTCCACAACGACCAGCATGAACTTCTTTGAGTGTTTCTTCAGCCTCTTGTTGTGACAAGTACCGTAGAAGTACTCCGTTGAAGGATTTCCTATAAAGGATTTTTGAAGGAATATCCAAATGAAAGTTTGGGGTTCGCCTTTAGATGCTTACCTGTTCTTTTGAATCTTCAGGTAGGATTCCGAACATAGTGTAATCAATGAACATATCCCTCCAGTCGCCGATTAAAGGTTGATGGATAGAAATCCGACTTCCCACCACTTGGTGGCATTCAGCAACTGCTTGGTGTGTGTTATGAGGAGGAAGGATTTTTCTCTCGCATACTGTGATCTGCATGTTTTTCCCTTCCTGGATTGCCTTAGATGCGGCAAGTCCGGTCAGGGCATCTGCACGTATGTTTTCACCTCTACGAATGTGGGTGATGTGACAGATGTCAAACTTTTGCAGAAGCGATTGTGCCTTGTTGTAGTAAGGCAGCAGATCAGGTTTTCTGACTTCAAATTTCTAATTCATCTAGTTGACGATCAGTTGAGAGTCTCCAAAGATTTCCAGCATGGTGATACTAGATTCGATGGCGAGTTCCAATCCTAGGATCAGAGCTTGATATTCAGCTGCATTGTTTGTGCATGGTTCCAGTAGCGAGAAAGCGTGTGGAATCATGTATTTGTCGGAGCTAATAAAAGGATGCCAACTCCCGAGATCAGCTGTCTTTTTTCATTTATCCTGGTTGCACCGTCAAAGTACATGTCCCAAGAGGCATTTTGTGAGAAAGTCTCCACATTGTAGACTGGTTCGTCTGGGAGATCATCTCTGAGTGGAGAATCTTTAGGTAATGGATGCTCTGCGAGAAAGTCCGCTAGAGCTTGCCCTTTGATCGCTTTTTGTGGTACATACCCAATATCAAATTGTGACAGAAGGATAGACCATTTTGCCAGTTGGGCAGTGAGAGAACCTGCTTTTGTGACAAGGGCCTTCAAGAGGTTGATCCTTGAGACTTGGTAGACTGTGTTAGAAAGCAATTAGTGACGTAGCTTTTGTACGGCGAACATCACTGCAAGGCATTCCTTTTTTACTGGAGAGTAACGATGCTTTGCACCTACTAGCATGCGGCTGAGGTAGTATAGAGTAGCTTCTTTTCTTTTATCATTTTCTTGTGCAAGTAGAGCGCCTAGTGAGTGATCAAGGGCTCTTGTGTACAAGATGAATGGTTTTCTAGTAGTAGGAGCAGTTAATACTGGAGGTTTGGTCAGGTGTGACTTGATATCTTGAAATGCAGCTTCACAATCAGCATCCCAGACAAAGTTTATACCTTTTTTCATCAATCGGGAGAATGGACGGCATTTCCCCGAAAGATTGGAGATGAACCGTCTGATGTAGGCCAATCTCCCTTGAAGCCCTTTGAGTTATCTCAAGGTTCTTGGAGAAGGCATTTCTAAAATAGCCTTGACTTTGATGGGGTCAAGCTCTATTCTAGCTTTCCAAACTAGGAATCCAAGGAACTTACCCGACGAGACGCCGGAGAAGCACTTTAGAGGATTCATCCGCAGTTTGTGTTTTTGAAGCCGGAGGAAGACTTCTCGAAGGTCTTCGAGATGATCTTCTTTTCTTTTGCTTTTGACGGCGAGGTCATCAATGTAACATTCGACCGACTTGTGCTGCATATCTTAGAATATCTTCATCATAGCCCTCTGATATGTGGCACCAACATTTTTCAGACCAAATGGCATGACAGTGTAGCAATACACGCCAAATGGGGTCCGAAGGGATGTGTGTTTTTCATCTTCAGGATGCATCTTAATATGATTATAACTAGAGAAGCCATCCATGAATGTCATTCGCTTTAATCCACATGTATTGTCAATCATTACCTTCGGTATAGGGAGCGGGATTTCATCTTTAGGGCATTTGCTATTCAGGTCTCTATAGTCAATACAGACCCTGATCTGCCCGTTTTTCTTTGTCACGGGGATAATGTTGGCCAACCATTCAGGATGTTGTTCCTCATGGATGAAGTCTACGATTTTGAGTTTTTGAACTTCTTATTCGATTTTATCCATCACATCTGGACGGAATCTTCTTTGGCCCTGCTTGACAGGCTTGATGCCTTCCTAAGGATTGAGTTTGTGGACTGCTACCTTGGGATCTAAACCAGGCATTTCAGCGTAAGACCATGCGAAGCAATCGACAAACTCAAGAAGAAAAGCGATATACTCGGAGAACTCATCATCCTTTATATTCTTGCTTGTGAATACAGGACGTGGGTTATCTGGTGTTCCCAAGTCTATCTTTTGAACATGATCTTCTGTTGGAAGGCTCGAAGGTGGTTCCTCCATAATATTTTTAGAGGCTTCCAGCTCAACGAAACCTTCTGGGGTTTCAAGGGCATTTCCAGACCAAGGTTTTGTTCTTTTCCATGGGTATTCTTGATTGGTGATCTTCTCAACGCTTGCTATGAGATGGTCCCAATCGCCTGTTGAAACTGGGTCGAAGTGGGGCACTTCTTTTAGAGACGTGGATTCTTCTGGGTCAGAATACCACATGTCTGTGCCATCGGACAATTCCTCTTCATCGTCAAAGAAATCGTACCATCGGAGAGATATCCAGGGAGATCGATGTCTTCATGGATACGAGATGTTGAGGCTTGGTCGGTAAGTCGACTTTTAAGCCTTTGTGTCAACTGTCTCAGAGGAGTGTCGGGATCATACCCTAACCCGTGTGAAGACTTTTCTACATGGCCGTAGAGTCTCCAATCTTCCAGCTGACTTTTGGTCAAGGCGGGCCCCAATGACATGAGAATACTGCGGCCTTCTCCCAAACCGACTGGGTTTTGAGCATCATTGCCCATTTTCTTCATAATAGCTTGTGCCACAGGACTATATAAGGATAGTTAAGGCATACCTTTGTTTTGGAAAGGTTCAAGCATGGAGTTTGATGAAGAAGCATCTGATCTATGGAAGAAGATCGGCTTTTCTTTTGCTGAAGTTGCTGGAACAACAAAGAAAACAGATGTAGGATCTTCTACACCAATAGTTGTCTCCATTGGAGTAAGAGCAGGCTGAACTTGCTGAGTGTCAGCTTGTCTTGACGATGCATCGTCTTCTGGCTCTGAATCCGAATCCGTGTCTTGTATGATAGACACGAAAGAGATAACAAATTTGCCCCCAGACTTTTGATTTGCCTTCTTCACTTTAGTCGTGATGACCAAAGGCTTTAAAGTCTTGAGGGAGATGATGAAAGGAGTTTGAATGCTCTCTTCGGATTTACCGGATGGTTTGTTTTCTTCCGATGATTATTGAAGAGCCTTGCCTTTATCTTTCTGGAGATTTTCGGTAAAGGGTGCTGTGTCCTATTCTTCGTTTTCACCTTCATACATCTGGGAGTCTGCGAAGTGGACTTCTTTACCTTTGAAGGATTTTTTGTCCGCAAAGACTCGATGTATCATGCCGTCGTCGCCGACGAATTTGATGCATTGATGTAGAGTTGAAGAGACAACACCATTCTCCTGGATCCAGGAGCATCCGAGAATGATGTTGTAGCATGAAGGGGTTTTTATTGCATACACAGTGACCTCAGAAATAAGATCACCGATCTGCAACTTGAACTTGATTTTGCCGATAGGCCTTTGAGTCCTCCCATCGTATCCAAAGATAGATACAGATGTGTGGCTCAGCTTGCTGGGTGGGATGCCCAACTCTTCGATAGCCGAAGTGGAGACGAGGTTGAGTGCAGAACCTGGGTCGATCTGAACTCTGTGCATAGGCATTTCATTGATGTATCCTGTGAAGTACAGGGGTCGGTTGTGCCTTGTTTTGCCAAGTAGGAGGTCTTCCTTTGTGAAGGCGATGGTTGCACTTGTTGCTTTTTGAACCGAGAGGCACTCGATGCATGATCCCTCAGTTTTCTTCTTTTCTCCCTTTAAGGAAGTTTCTGAGTTTTTGACCCGGTAGTCCATTTATATTTGGAGGACTTGCGGGGCATGTTTGTCGACATCCTCATTCAGCTTTTGTAATTCTGAAATGAGATTATCACGAGTGCACGGAGACATTCGCAATAAGTCTAGGATGTGCAGGCGTGCATCTATGTGCTTGAAATGTTCAATCAAGTCATACTTGAAAGCCTCGTTAGGGCCTGCATGTTCATCATGGTTGCCACTGGGGGCGCTTACAACATCTTTTTCCTAAGGATTTACATAAGTAAAGGAAGATTGGTTGTAATTTTTGTGGTGGTCCAGGCCAGAGCGGGTGCCTCTACCAACTTCGAGGGATTCTTGAGAAGGGTCTTCGTTTGGAAGATTGTCTTCATGATCAAGAGGCTGTCATTTTTCATTTCCTGAAGATGTATATGCAGCAGAGTTGCCATCCTCATTGATTGTGTTGCACGGAGCATTTTTCGGGAACAAGTCCTGAACACCATCTAGCAACCTTTCTTCTTCGTTGATTAATTCATCGTCCCAAGCATCAATAGCTGGGGATTCTTCAGTCAGGAAGGGTGTAAGCAAGTCACAGTCTCAGGAGAAGAAACCTAAGAGGGTGCCATCTTTGTAAAAGTCATGTGAGACGAGGTAGCCCCAGAGGATATGGTGTTAGGTGTCGTCGGAGTGTAAGTGATTTCATCAGATGATGCTTCCGAAGAGCTATAATCCCGAATCATTACATTACAAGAAGCTCTGACAGGAGACGTTGCCTGTTCGGAGTCAGACTCATCATTGGATGTAAGAGGATCGTCTGTCCAGCAATTTTCTCTATTTTCACGAGTTAAGGGAGGATGTACTTGATTGTCTTCAGGGACTTTAGGCTCTGGATTGCGAAGAGGCTCGTTGACGCGGTCTTGCTCATGTTCTGGAGTGAGATGCTGCAAGATCCTTGTATATTCTTCAAGATCAGGCTTGGGAGCCAAATCTTCTTCTTCATCTACTCTTTGTGGCTCAACATAGTTGATTTCCACAGGAGCAATGACGGGTGCTGGGCCAGCAGCATTTTCTTGTACAACCTCTTGGTCTTCATCATCATCAGACCAGGATCCTTGCGGCTGTAGGGGTTATACCAGATTACTGGCATAAGATGAGTCTCAGGAACCCATTCTTCATCTGAGAGATATTCTCCTATTTCAAGGGACTCCTCCCACTCGTCGGTGTAGTTGGATTCGAATCCATCATCGGTGTCGCTAGACTCGTATCCATCAATGGAGAATCCAACTATCGAATTGCAAGAGTATGATGCCCCCTGCGTGGCTTTTTCTTTGAATTCAGGTGGCATGAAATCACTAAGAGTGAATTTTCTTACCCCCTTTGAAGTCTCTGGAAGGGACGTTTTTGTTGCCTCCAGTGAAGCAGTAGAGGAGGCCTTGGCCTTTTCTTTGACTTCTTATTTTGGCTGGGTCTTCTCTTGCCGTTTGAGCTTGAGGAGATGTTTCCTAGCCTGCCTTTGCTGTTGAGCTATAGGCTTTGTTTTCACGACCTCCCAATTTTCATCTTCCAGGAGATCGGGATGTACCCATATGGGTTGTCCATCTGGTGTTGGGTAAGGAACCAGTTCTTCGGACGCTTGGATTGTGTTTATCACCTTGAAGGAAGTAGTGATCTTCTTCTTCGGTGATTTTGGTGTTTGTCCACATGACACCATGTTGACGGAGGCAGACCCATAGTTTTTGTCAAAGGTGATGACTCCATTTTTCCACATCTCGTTTATTCTCTCTCACAATGAAGCATTGATTGAGAGGATACGAGATCATCTGGTGGTATGGATAGTATCGAGGATCGTTGGTTTTGCCAACATCTCCCGGTCTTTTGGGTTCAAGTAAGGTGAGCTTGCCGTTTGCCAGGAGAGCCCCGAAGATTTCATCAACATCTTCATCGAACGGGTATTTCTTTTCTACTCTCTCTTTGAAGGCATCAGAGAGTTCAGGTCTTTTACCAGCAGCTTTGTTTTCGGCTTTCTTTGGTGGCTGAGGAGCTTACTTGGTTTGCACATTGAGGACCTCTATTTTCTTTGGTTTAGAGGTTTTGATGGCGGCTGACTCTTTTCTTGATGATTTCTGACTGTTGAGGTCTTTAATCACCGTTTCAGCTTCCATGGAAGCTTCTAGGGTAGCGTTTGGTTCGCTGGAATGGTTGTAGGCGGGAATGGAATAGAGACCAGAATGAGTCTGGAATGGAATGAGGCAGGAATAGGCATTTCCATTCCAACGTTTGGTACACAGAGGAATCAATCCAGTTGATTCCTGTTCCTGCGTTTGGTACGCTGGAATGAGTCCTGAAATGGAATAAAATTTACATAAGACTGACCAAAATACCCTTGTTAGATTTTTATCTTTGGCTCAGTCAATGTATGATTATATTATTATTAAATAGGTGGGGCCCACACAAGCTCTTCTATTTTATAATCTTATAATAATAATGTATATATTATATTATTATTATATAGGTGGGTCCCACACAAGCTTTTCTATTTTATAATAATAATATATAGATTATATTATTATTATATAGGTGGGACCCACACAAGTTCTTTTATTTTATAATCTTATAACAATAATAATAATGTATATATTATATTATTATTATATAAGTGGGCCCACATAAGTTCTTCTATTTTATAATAATAATATTTTATATTATTATTATATAGGTGGGGCCCACACAAGTTCTTCTATTTTATAATCTTATAATAATAATAATAATAATAATGTATAGATTATATTATTATTAATAGGTGGGGCCCACACATGTTCTTCTTTTTTATAATCTTATTATTATAATAATAATAATGTATATATTATATTATTATTATATAGGTGGAGCCTACACAAGTTCTTTTATTTTATAATCTTTTAATAATAATAATATATATATTATATTATATTATATAGGTGGGGCCCACACAAGTTCTTCTCTTTTATAATCTTATTATTATAATAACAATAGTAATGTATCGATTATATTATTATTATATAGGTGGGGCCCACACAAGTTTTTCTCTTTTATAATCTTATTATTATAATAACAATGTATAGATGTGAAAAACGGTATTTTGGTCTAAAAAAAAAGTAGAAAGGAATGGAATGGCCATTCCTTCCCATCCCGGATGGAATGGCCATTCCTCTACATAAGGGAATGAGATTCCGGAGGTAATGGTCATTACGCCACCTTTTTGCGAACCAAACGCTGTAATGACCATTCTGTTGGAATGACCATTCCATTCCGACCTTCATTACACCGAACCAAACGCTACCTAGGAGTTCTCCCAGGTTCTTTGATTTGTTACCGATGATCATGGAGCGGATTCTAGCTCTCATATTTTTTCGGCAGATGTCAACTAGCGACGCTTGTGGCAATACATCAGAGCATTGGTACGCCATTGCTTTCCACTTATGAATGGAGTCGTATGTTGACTCATTTTCCCCCTGTTTTAGGCTGCAAAGTTGAGCCATAGTAGTGGGATGATCATCACCTTTGAAGTGAGTTAGGAAGCGTGTCTCTAGCATGGCCCAGTTTTGGATGGAGTCCTCCGGAAGAGTGGAGTACCAATCAAAGGCCGTACCTTTTAGGGTACTTACAAAGAGGCGGATCTTGAGTGCATCTTGATCCGCGATAGCTCCCGTCAAGATCTTGAAGTGGATGACGTGCTGTCTGGCTGATCCTTTCCCCGTATATGTTTGGAGAGTAAGATGCTTGAATTTTGTTGGGAACGGGACCAAGTCCTTCCATAAGGGATATGGTGGCTTGATCCCATGCTCTTTGAGTATATCCTCTTCTTTAGCTTTTGCAAGGATACTGTCTACGTCCTTTTTGGTGAGGGCGTGTGACTCATTTTCTTCTGCATTTACCTTATCATCTTGATGATTCGGAGGAGGTTCATTGTTCGCCTGATTTTGGAAGGCGAGGAGAAGGTTTTCCATCAGAGTCTCAATCATCTGTTGGCCTTGTTCCAAATGCTGGATGCGTGTGAGCGCATCATCTTGAGGTGGATTGCGAGGTAGTGGCTTAGAATTTGCAGCCAAGACGTTCATCCCTCGGGATTCGAACGAAGAAACGGTCCTGGTGACTGAGCTGGGGCTCATTCTTTTTGATGAAGAGCTTGAGGGAGCATCACTCTGTCGTCCTTAGCTTGAAGGAGCATGGGATTCTTCCAAATGTCTTCTCGTCTTGGAGTCGCTGCGGGTCACTGGACGTCGGACATGGATTTTTATTGTTGACTTTTGGCGTCTTCTGGTTTTTCCAACCATATGGACAGCAGTAATTTGGTCGGGTCTTTCTTTTTCGACCCATTTGTGAGAGACTTGAAGTGTAGGAGGCTGAGTCCTTTGCTTTTCTAGTCTCTTTTGTCGATACGACGCGCGACGACATATACAACGAGCAATTTGAGCTTCGGTCAGCTCTGGCTGGGCTTTGACAATGAAGGATGTGCTCCCTCGGGCGCAGCAGCCGAGCCTGTCTTCTTTGCAGCTAGGCAAGGACAGGATGCGAACCCGGTCCTTCGCCTGTTATAGCGAAGCTTTGAATTTTTCAAGTTCGGCCCCTGTAGAGATGAAGGGTCGAACTGTAGGATTGAAGGCCTTAGCTAGTGCTTGTAGAGGCCTAGTGATGCATGATCTGATTTTGGGCTTGTAAGAACAAGCCGGCTCAAGCTGGGTTGACTTGGGAGTCAGGTTGGAGATGGGTCTCTCCTCTTTCATGTAAGCAAGAGGGTAGGATTGGTTCTCCTTGAGTGGGGCCAGGTATGCTGCCTTGGTGGATGTTTGGGACCTTCTTTGTTTTGGTGAAGGTCTTAGGGACCAAGTCTTAGGATAGATCTGGTTGTTTGTGGGTTGAGGCTTCGCGGGGGTACCACGGGCTTTGGGCTTTTTGGTGCCCGCCTTTGGTGTCACGGTAGTGACATGTTGAGAGGCGACCTTCTAATTCTTGGAAGGAGCAGTTTGTTCTTCGGGAAGTGGGAATGGTCCCAGCATCCCAAAGACGATAGTCCGGGGAGTCGATGTCGACCAGGTATACTGGCTTAATGGATGTTTGGGACCTCTTTTGTTTTGGTGAAGATCTTGGGGACCAAGTCTTGGGATGGACCTGGTCGTTTGCGGGTCGAGGCTTCGTGGGGGTGCCACGGGCTTCGGGTCTTCTGGTGCTCGCCTTTGGTGGCACGGTACTGACACGTTGAGAGGCGACCTTCTGCTTCTTGGAAGGAGCAGTTTGTTCTTCGGGAAGTGGGTATGGTCCCAGCGTCCCAAAGACGATAGTCTGGGGAGTCAAGGTCGACCCGGAGTTCAGAGAGTTGCTGAGGGAGTTAACGCTTCGGCAGCTAATGGGGTGCTTGTAAGTGCGCGTGTTTTGCTTCTGTTGAAGCATGAGTTGGTGCTTGTTCTCATCGAAAGTAATGGTTAGTGAAGTTGCCATTGTTAAATTTCAAAAAAATTTTTGAAACAAGACTACATCTATTAGTAATCACAAGAATATAATGATCATAAATGGGGAGTTCTATGGTTTTGTCTTTTCAAATCGCTAGAGGGGCATGACCTAAGCAATATGAAAAAGGCAAAAAGCCATAGAGGGTACAATTGTTCTGATCGCAAGTATGGCAAGCCCAGAATGAGCGTCCTAATGACTGCTAAAAGCAATTGTGAACCTAAACTTGACTTATCGAGAAACAGAGCTTGCTCGATGTAAGAAGAATATAAGGTTGGAGTTACAAATGTGCCGGTCGCAAATACAGTAGACCCTGAAAGGGCGTACCAGTACCGCTAGGCACAAATGTTTGGAGACCGCATCCATGAGATTAGATTCTCTGTTTTGAAAGGTCAAGATTGGATTTATCAAAGAGAGCAGATGGTATTCCGATCCAAATACGGGCTCAACGATTTCCGCGAGCGCTAGTACCTAGAAGGGAAGGAACCATTATTTCTCAGATATGAACCCAAAAATGATGAGATTTTTTTTTAATTTTATTTTTTTGAAAAATTTTTAAAGATTTTTTTTTATTTTTTTTTTATTTTTTTTTTATTTTTTTTTTATTTTTTTTATATTATATTTTAAATTTTTTATTTTAAAATCTTTTTATTTGTTTATTTTTGCTTTAAAAAAATTTATTTAAAAGCGAGAGAGTACACATAGGCCTCCTAACCCGGTCTTATGAAATCTCGATTGATAGAATTGCCCCTAGGTAAGGGTATGATTACTTAATGAACCCGTTTGGAGGACCCTTGCCTAGAACAGTCAAGCTGTCTCCACACTCTGGACAAGGCTTTTCTTGAATTAACCGTGATCAAAGAACACAATTTGTTTCACCTTAGTGGTCTATGTATTTTTTTTAATCCCAAAATAGACTCATCGAAGAGAAACGATTGCCCAATCCCCGATTCATCACAGGCTCAACATTTCTGCAAGCACCGGTGCCCGAAAGGGAAAGGATCAAAGTTTCTCAAATTTGAATCCAAAATGAGAAATCTGACTTTTTTTTATTTTGAAATCCCGAACAGACTCATCGAAGAGAAACGATGACCAATCCCCGATTCGTCACAGGCTCAACATTTCTGCAAGCACCGGTGCCCGAAAAGGAAAGGATCGAAGTTTCTCAATTTTGAATCCAAAATGAGAAATCTAATTTTTTTTGAAATCCCGAACAGACTCATCGAAGAAAAATGATGGCCCAATCTCCGATTCGTCATAGGCTCAACATTTCTGCAAGCATCGGTGCTCGAAAAGGAAAGGATCAAAGTTTCTCAATTTTGAATCCAAAATGAGAAATCTAATTTTTTTTTTGAAATCCCGAATAGACTCATCGAAGAGAAACGATGGCCCAATCCTCGATTCATCACAGGCTCGACATTTCTGCAAGCACTGGTGCCCGAAAAGGAAAGAATCAAAGTTTCTCAATTTTGAATCCAAAATGAGAAATCTAAATTTTTTTGGAAATCTCGAACAGACTCATCAAAGAGAAACGATGGCTCAATCCCCGATTCGTCAAAGGCTCAACATTTCTGCAAGCACCGGTGCCCGAAAAGGAAAGGATCAAAGTTTCTCAATTTTGAATCCAAAATGAGAAATCTAATTTTTTTTTTGAAATCCCGAACAGACTCATCGAAGAGAAACGATGGCCCAATCCCCGATTTGTCATAGGCTCAACATTTCTGCAAGCACCGGTGCCCGAAAGGGAAATGATCAAAGTTTCTCAATTTTGAATTCAAAATGAGAAATCTAATTTTTGATTTTTTTAAAAAAAAGAGAGAAAGAGTGGAAATAAATTTCAAGAATTAGAAATTTCCAAAAGATCCTATCTCATTTTTTTTAGATGCGAAATTCAACATAGGCCACCAACTAGAAAGAAGCCAAGGAATCCAGAAAAGAAGTATAGAGCAAAAAATATGGTATGCAAATACTTCATTTCTAAGCATCGTGTTCTCAAATGAACGTGTCCCATCGGGTGTGCCAGCTTGATGGACCGCGGAATCTGCGCACTATCCTACTGAGGTCGGCGGACGTCAGAGTTCGTGGGGTACGACCCTTTCGTGACTGGTGGTGAAGGAGTATCAATATTTCTTTTTTGTGTGTGGGTGTGCCAGATTTTCTATTTTACTTGGAATTACAAGTAGTGATCCAGAGATCGACCTTCGCAAGTAAAAAAGAAATCAACTTCTTTCAAGTTTTCCATTGCACATATATTTAAGAAAAGAGACATTTTCTTGATTTGCCGTGAAAGGCGATGTTTTGGTATTTATAGCCGGTTTTTGGCGTTTATAGCCGATTTTGGCATTTATAGCCGATTTACAATTCTTATCAATAATGAAAGACAAGAGTTGTGATTTTTGTCACTTTTGAAGAAATACAAAATGCAATGAAAAACAAGAAAAGGAGGATCTAACTTCTCAGGAGATTGTGGGGGACTCGTTCAGATTGACGGTCGCAAGCCATGTGTGGACTTCGCCATCATCCATGCAGATGTGAACAGAGGATGGTCTTGATTCGCTTGGCTTGGCTATAACCTCATATTTTTAGAGGACAAAGACCAAGAGGAGGTCCTATGTCCAATAAAAAAGCTAAGCAGACGGGCTGAAAAGCCATATCTAAGCCATTGGAGGCAGAAGGAGAAGGCAAGGACCTTGGGGGGGGGGACCCCCAAGGGAGTTTTCTCTCTTTTTCTTTCTCTCAGATTTTCTGTCTGTCTTTTTTTGGATTTCCGATCTCTGATCTGTGGAAATGTTTTTCGATCTCTGGAATGCTTTGGAGTGCTCTCCTATTTATAGGCTTTTAGGAGGATTTATGAGCTTTAATTGTCATAAAGCTACATAAAGGGAGGAGTTACAAGATTTATTCCTTTATTTTGTAACTCCTTTTTCTTGGCTCCTGATTGGCCGGTGGAGATTGAGGGCATTTAGTTGCCTTTAATCACCATGATGGGAGGAGTTCCATGGTTTAAATGCCATGAATCAATTGACTTTTAACTTCTGGATGCTCGCTTCTGATTGGGCCGTCCAAAGAAATGAATTAATGACTGCAATAAAGCTAGTCAATTAATCGCATTATGTGGTCGCCGAGCAGTTGAAGAGTCGTGGGCCGTGCCGCGTCTTTTGGGATTCTTCTGACGCTGATCATTGATGGATCTTCATATAGATCGACATCGGATGACCACGTAACTTCAGGCATTGATTGTCAACAGCGGGTCGGTGCCATCTGTCCTGTCGATTTCTCAATCGATCGGGTAGAAATCACACTTTTTGGTTGACCGGTTGGTGATCAATGTTGATTTTAATACTCTTGACGATTGACCCGTGATTCTGATGGATGTCGAAGGATTCGGTGCCTCAAAAGTATGAATTTTGGAAAATCCCTAGAGTTGGAAGCTTCGAATCGCAAAAAAACGACGGAAAAAAGGCCTTTCGGGGCGAACCCGGTGACCCGGGGATCCATGGTCGCTGGCGACCCTGGGCCAGGGTCGCGGGGGCCTGCGACCCTGGGCCAGGGTCACGGGGGTTTGCGACCCTGGGGGGAATTTTTCCTTTTTGTCCCATTTTGCGGCCGTTTTGAGGTATTTTTCCATTCTTTTTTCTCCTGTATTTTTCCTTACATTTTTGCACATTTATTAGCCTCATTTCCCTGTAGAAAACTTGACAAGAATCCTTGCTTTTTGGAGTGCAAAGTTTCCAATTTTCTGGAAAAGGTGAAGACTTTGTACCGTAGAGCTGCCGATTTTCCGTCAGAAGCTGAAACCGGGTCAAACAATGTCGGAATGACCTGATATTTGAGGTGAAGCCTCCTGAGCAATAAATAAGACCAACCATAGGCTTTTATTTGAGTTTTGAAGCCGTATGGGTCCTGTGGCCAGTAGACTTAGTTTTGTCGCAAAGAAGATGTCACGGCTTGATGTGCGGTCAACCGATGTCCGATTAACCTGAAATTTGACAGGGAACCTATTGGAGTCATTTTGAGATGATTCGTATGCTCTGTCTTAGAAACCATGGTCCCGGGGAGCTTCGCCGCCGAGAAGCCTGATTTGGCTTCCGAGAGTCAGAGTATGGTCAAATTTTGTCGAAATGACTTGAAACTTGACGTGTAGCCCTTTGTAAGCATCTTAAAGCCATCCATGTGCTCTTTTTGATGAGTGATGGCCTCGGTGGTTCTCGCCGCCGAGAGGCTTGATTTAGTTGTTCGAGGGTTGATGTAGGGTCAAACGTTATCGGTTTGATTTGGAGCCTTTTGGACGTATTTTGAGATCATCCACAGGTTCTGATCGAAGATTTGGTGTCTTTAATGCTGTCGCCGCCGGGAGCTCCTGTTCAGCTATCGAAGAAGCGAAGTTAGGCCAAATGATTTTGAAATGGCCCAAAACTTCTTGTGTACTCCTCTTTTGGTTGTCTTGAAGAATCTTGCAGTTTTTGTTTGATTCTGACAAGATTTAATTTTTGGAAGTAGCATTACCTATTTATGGTAGCTGCGACTTCATGTAGTTCTCTTGATGTTGAGGAGGCAAAGTGACTTTTTTTTGTTGTCAGAGTTTTCTCTCTTTATCTGGATGACTGATAGAATTTTCTAGACCCTTTTCCGTGCTTGGATTTCTGGATCTCTTCTTCTTGGAATGCTCTCCTATTTTTAGGCCTTTGGTAGCCATTTAGGAGAGTTTATGGGCTTTAAATTTTAGCCGCATAATGGGAGGAGTTACAAGTTTTAATTCATTTATTTTGTAACTCCTTTTCCTTGACTTCTGATTGGCCAGTGGATAATTAAGAGCCTTTAATCGCCTTTAATCTCCATGATGGGAGGAGTTTCATGGTTTAAATGCCATAATTGCTTTTATTTGTAACTCCTTCTTCCTTGCTTCTGATTGGGCCGTCCAAAATAATGAGTTAATGACCATATTAAGTTGCCATAAATGGGTCAATTAACATCATTAAGTGGTCGCCTGGGCGGTTGAAGAGTCGCGGGCAGTGCCGCGTCTTTTGGAATTCTTCTTGCGATGATAGTCGATGGATCTTCATGCTGATCGACTTTGGATGACAATGCAACTTCAGACATTGATTGCTAACAGCGGTCCGGTGCCACCTATCCTACCAATTTCTCGATCGATCGGGCCATAAGTGCACTTTCTTGGTCTACCGGTTGGCGATCAATGATGATTTCATACTCTCGAAGACTAACCCATGATGTTGATGAAGATCGACGGATTCGGTGCCTCGAAAGTCAGAATTTTGGAAAACCACAGGGGCCGAAAATCTCGAAATGCGAAAAGGAACAGAAAAACGCCCTTTCGGCGGAAATCCGGCGACCCGAATTTCCAGGTTCGCTGGCGACCATGGGGACTTGGTCCCTTTTGGTCGCCGACTCTCGGCCTTTTCTTCCGTCTTTTCCGATTCTTTTTTCTTCGGTATTTTTCCTGACATTTTTGTACACATTTTGGCCTGGTTTCCTTGTAGAAAACTTGACGAGAATCCTTGCATATTGGAGTTCAAAGTTTCTGATTTTCCAAAAAAGCCGAAGACTTTGTCGCACAGAACTGCCGATTTATCGTCAGAAGCCAAAATTGGGTCAAACGATGTCGGAATGACCTGAGATTTGAGGTAAAGCCTCTGAGCAGTAAATAAGACCAACCATAGGCTTTTGTTTGAGTTTTGAAGCCGTGCGGGGTCCTGTCGCCAGTAGACTTGATTATGTCGTGAGGAAGATCTCGTGCTTTGATGTGCGGTCAACCGATGTCCGATTGAGCTGAATTTTGGCAGGGAGCCTATTAGAGTCATTTTGAGATGATCCGTTAGCTCTGATTTGGAAACTGTGATCCCGGGGAGCTTTGCCACCGGGAGGCCTGATTTGGCTTCTAAGAGTCACAGTCTGGTCAAATGTTGTCGAAATGACCTGAAACTTGACATGTAGCCCTTTGTAAGCATTTTGAAGGCGCCCATGTGCTCTGTTTGATGAGTGATGGCCTCGATCGTTCTCGCCGCCGAAAGGCTTGATTCTGTTGTTTGAGGGTTGATGTAGGGTCAAACGTTGTCTGTTTGACTCGGAACTTGACATGGAGCCTTTTGGAGGTATTATGAGACCATCCACAAGCTCTGATTGAAGATTTGATGTCTTAGATGCTGTCGCCGCCGGGAGCTCCTGTTCAGCTACTGGAGGAGCGAGGTTATGCCAAATAATTTTGAAATGGCCCGAAACTTCATGTGTACTCCTCTCTTGGCTGTTTTGAAAGATCTTGAAGTTTTTGTTTGATTCTGACAAGATTTGATTTTTTTTAAGTAGCATTGCCTGTTTGTGGTAGGCTGTGGCTTCACGTAGTTTTTTTTTAGGTTGAAAAGGCAAAGTGACATTTTTGGTGTTGTCGCGATCCCGGACCGGGTCAGGGACCTAATCCGGGATCAAACACGTGCGACTAATGATGCCGCACCACATGCATCTCTTTGGTTGGCTAATCCGTACACGGTGTATAAAAAACATTTCATCCATGCACGTGATTTCCCACAGGGTTCCGCGGTGAGGATTATCCATATATATCATCTCACATAAACACATACATTTTCAAGACGCGGAAGCGTGTGGCAAATCATGTTCATCCTATTCTATAAAACAAGACTGAATTCATAATTAAAGACAACATAATATCAGAATGAGCAATGATCATATTGGCATTTCCCAAAAGCATAAAATTGATGTTTATACAAAAGATCAGTTAGTTTAATTTGCCCCAAAAAGAAAGGCCAACAAAGGCCAGTACATCTCAAAAGAATACCCCCAAAAGATATAAATCAAAAGTTCCCAAAAGGTGTCGAATTTCTAAGCTTGACCGAATGTCTATTTAACATCGTCAGCTTGCCACTCAATTACGCACTGCGGTTCATCAACCGCCTCCTCAGGCTCCTCCTCAAAGGCAATGAGTTCGGGACCTGAGTACCAAAATAAATGGACCAGACACAGCGGTCTGCATGTGGGTGAAAAGATATAACAATAGTTTAAAACGATGATACCTTTGTAAACATATTGAAAACCTGTATAAACAATGAATTTCATAAAGGAAGATACATCATTTATGAGAGATACATATGCATTAAAAACATGTAAAGGTACCAATGATTCGGGAACTAACAAGCTGGCAACCACACGAAGCTAAATCTTTTTTCGCTAAAGTGATGAGAGCACATCGGGACATTGACCTCAGTCACACAAGGTGAGGAGAGTCAATGATTATATATAATAATATACATATATACTCTGCGGGACCACGGTAGCGAACTGGGTATATACTCTGCAGGATCCAGGCTGCATCTGGCGGGACGGGAGGGGCATCTCCAAGTCAGTGGATCAAACTAACAAGGTCGTCCAAGCTTAGTGGTGCCGACTCATAGGTCACATTCAAGAAATCAATACAAATAGATACATATACGGGACAGGGTGCCCATAGGCACAAAAGCACATCAATATCGGGTCAGGCATAAACGAGATAACAAAATTACTAAAAACAATATTCGGGGCAAGACTAGTTACAACACACGAAACTTGAAATATACAAGTGAAATTCGATAAAATCAAGTACATATGGATTCCTATACTTTCCGGGCCAAGTGTTAGAGGTCCAAGATTTGAATCAATGTAAATAGGGTTCCGTATGTTAGGTTTGATATACATTTGGTACTCTTTAAGAACTAAAAATATTCTGGGACCTTACATACATTGACAAGTCTAAAGGAACCTTAATAACATCAAGATGATGGGGTTTCTTCTTCCACATAGTTCCATAAGGTTCTTCAAAAAGAGTCCAATAAAGTTGTAGTTTCGGTCAGCTTCTCGGTTGGCTGTCGGTTAGCCGAACTAAGAATGTCGGCTAGCTGACAGCTGACCGACGGCTGACCGAGTATAAGAGTCAGGGAGAAATACAGCTTCTGGAAATGGAACCGAAGAGGTGTCGGTTACCTGTCGGTTAGCCGACACTTCAACATCAGAATTTGACAGAAAATGTAACTCTCTGGAAAAGGAACTGAAATGATTTCGGTTGGCTGTCGGTTAGCCGAGGTGTGCAGTTCAGTAAGCCGACAGCTGACCGATGGATCTTCTGATGAAATGCAGCTCTTTGGAAATGGAACCGACAAGGTTTGGTTGGCTGTCAGTTAACCGAAATGGGAATTTTGTCTTGCTAACTGCTGACCGACCCTGCACGGGCATTTCAGTTTCAAGTCAGATTTCCATTTCTTTCTTCCCTACATTTGTTCATACACTTCAAGCACCCTTATATACATTTTGAGGGTCTCAAGACATCCTTAAAGACCCATTCACTCCACTTTTAAATCTCCAATCATCCATCCAACATCTCCTTTCCATCCATTCAAATACAAGAGAGATAAAACCCATAATAATCCATATATGGCCGTTCAAGTTTAACACATAACAATGTACATTTCTAAGAGATAAAAAGAGATAGAAAGATACATTAATTGATGCATTTGAAATCAATAGAAGACAAGTCTTGAAACAAGGTTTAAGCAAATGAAAATCATTAATGAAAACAAAGCATATGCATAAAACATTATTAACATGAAGAAACTATTTCATCCACTTGCCTTAGGTCCAAAGCTTGCAAATCAAGCCTTCTAATCATTCTCCAAGCCAAAAACAACAATCTACACAAAACCCCCAAATACAAGCCCTAAAAAGTCAAAACCAAGAAATACAAAGAGAGAGTTTCCAATAATAGAGATGGAGCTTCTTTAGGGCTATACAAACACAAATCTATAAGTTTTGGGAAAGATTACATACTTGGAAGTTCTTCAAATAAGCAAGGAGGGCTCAAGGAAAACTCAAAGTTGACGGATTGCTCTAAAAATGGTATCAAGAGGAAGCTCTTGAGAAGATGAAGAAGATTTGTGAAGCTCTTCTCTTGATTTGGCAAAGCTTTGAGGAGCTTAATGAGGAAGAAAGCAAGAAGAAAATGAAGGAGGCACTAGGGCTGCTGGACCTTTTCTCTTGCAATAGTAATTAGGGCAAAGAAGTGAGAAAGAGAAGGGAGGGTTTCCTTATATAGCCAAAGTGGAGTGGGTCCCACAACTTACGTACTTGTCGGGCTAAAAACATTCATCTCGGGTCCTCAAATGAATTCGATGAAGAAGACAAAGTTGATCGGCGAAGTTTCTAGTTTCCAAAAAGTATATGTTTCGCGGGTTTTGGTGACATTGAGAATAGTGTCCAGGTTTGGGGTAAAAAGACCATTTTGCCCTCAAATTGTGAAAAGTCAGGTTTAGGGCTCTCGAATGGGAACGATGTCAACATGAAAGTTGTAGAGAATATCAAGATAAGTTAAACGGGATTAAAACATAATTTTAGAAAATCATAAATAAACCCCCAAGCTCACGCAAATCCGTAACAAGAACCCCCAAAAGGTCCCACAAATCAAGAAGGCTCTCAAAATTCTCCAAAGCTATTATAAAAGCTATTCTAATCCCAAACTTAACCAGAATCCACTAAACATACTTAAAGCTAAAATACAACTTAATTAACACTAATCGAGGTCTCTCGGGTCGGGGTCTTATAGGTGTCAACAGTGAGATACTTCAAGCTTGAAATAGTAACCATAACAAAACTACACATATTTCAACTTATATCGGGTATCCAACAAAATCGCAACCAATAACATCGTATTCATTTTATCAATGGGTTCCCAATACTTATCAAATTTCAATCTCATTTTAACAAACATACTCCTCAAAGAAGATTCCTCCATCATAGACAATTCATTTAAAGATCCAACAATGTCACAAACTTCAGTAAAGTACAAATTCGAACTCACATGCAAATAAGCAGACAATCGATTAGTAGCATCATAAAATTTCTTCAGAAATCTTGCTATTAGCTTACAATTATCCCAATAAATCCATAGGAGAAGGAGGTCCATCTAATCCCATTCATCAAATTCCCTGCTGGATTGATTATCTTCTTCATCCAATATGTCAAAAGCTTTTTGAAACTTAATTGTTGTTTCTAGCATGAGGAATGTAGAGTTCCACCTAGTTGGAACATCTAAAGACAATAAACTATCACTTTCCATTCCCTCTTTTTCCGCACATGCTGTAAAGAGTTGTTGTCTTTGTGGAGAACTCCTCACATACTTAAGCGCAGCACAAACTTTCGTTATAGCACCTTTCAATTCAATTAACCCATCTCTCACAATCAAATTAAGAACTTATGCAACACACCTCTTGTGAAAATGTTTTCTACCTAAAATAAAACTGCCACATTTTTTAGCGAACTTTCTCTTTAAAAATGCAATGGCAGTATCATTGGAAGACACATTATCAACAGTAAGAGTACAAGTTTTCTTAATACCCCAGTCAACCAAGCATTACTCCACGGCTCGATCAATGGACTCACCTTTATGACTAGAAATGACACAAAAGTTCAGGATTCTTTTGTACAATTTTAAATCTTTATCAATAAAATGAGTAGTAAGGCACATATAAGAAAAGTTTTAGACTGAGGTCCAACAATCTGTAGTGATACAACAAACCCTTTGGTTTGTCAACATGTTCCGCAATTTTTTTCTTTGTTCATCATACAACTCCAAACAATCTATGGAAATTGTAACACGTGACTAGTGTTGTCAATCTAGGCAGGCGACCCAAGCCCAGCACGGGCCCGGCATGATTTTTTCGTGCTTGGGCCGTGCCTTGGCCCATTTACTTGGTCAATGGGCTGGCCCGGCCCAACCCGGCTGCCGCGCTGGGCCGTGCTGGTCCCAGCCCGGCACGGCTAAAATCCGTGCCGTGCTGGGCCTGGGTCCCCGAGCCTGAGGGCGGCCCGGCCCGACCCGGCCCCAACGGCTAGTTTTAAAAAAAAATCCCCCCCTAAAAAAAGGTCAAAATAGGATTTTTTACATTTTTAACCCCTCCCCCATTAGCTATAAATGGTCAAATGGGGGGGGGGGGGTATTAGTGTCTTTTGATCATTTTTTACCATTATACCCCCCAACTGCTATAAAATGGTCATATGAGGGGGTATTTTAGTCATTTTATCACTTAGAAATTCTATAAATAACCCTCATTCCAATCATTTCTCTTCACTCATCTACTCTCTCATTTCTCACACTCCCTCTAAAGTTCTAAAGCTCTAAGCTCTCTACAAAGTTTTCTAAGAAGTGAAGAGTGAGGGTGACTTCTCTAAAGTGGAGGATTCAACTAAGAAGGACTTCTCCATTAGCTCTCCCCTCTCTTATAAAGGTATTTATTAACTTTAATTTTGAGTTTTATTTAGTAATAATATACATAGTAATATTATATATTAAGTCTCATCTTCTCCCCTTTCTCATTAAATTATCACAAAAAATAAATTATATATAATTATTTATTTAAGTTTTTTTTAAATATTTTATTTAGAAAAATGGCTGGACCATCACAACCTTTCAACATTGACTTCTCTCTAAATGAGGAAGGAAGATCCTGGATTTATTTATTTAAATCAAGACCAAGGCATAGAAGCAGATAGTAACAATTCCCAAGATCCTGCATGTTCGGTTTCTACAACCAAAAAGAATAGAAAAACAAGATTGACTTCTCCTGTATGGTCTCATTTTTCTTAAGTTACTGTCCTCTGTCCCAAAGGAGGAATAGAGGAGAAGGCACAATGTAAATATTGCAAAGATCTCTTCAGTGGAAAATCATCAAACGGCACTAGCCACCTTAGTAGACACATGAAAACTTGTTTGCGCAAACACACGAATACCGCTAATGATGGGGCAAGAAGTGGGATGATTCAAAGACAACTTTCTCAAACAGATTCATCTGGTGGTTTAGGAGTTTTCAACTATGACCCTAATAATGCAAGATATCAACTTATTAAGTATATAATTAATCGCCAGGCACCTTTTATACTTGTCGAAGACCGATGTTTTGAAAGATTTTTTAGGACTGCCGTTGTTCCTGGATGGTAGAAAATACCTAGTAATACTGCTAGAAGTGATGCAATAAAGAATTTTTTGAAAGAAAAAGAGAATTTAAAAAATATTTTTGCAAATATACCTGGAAAAGTGGCTTAACTTCAAATTTATGGACCTCTAAATAAAATCTGGGGTACATTGCAATCGCATCACATTATATTGATAGTGACTGGGTGATGCAGAAAAGAATGATAGCGATTTCTATGCTAGAATTCCCACACACTAGTCCTACGATAGGGTCCACCATCCTTGAAAAACTTAGAGAATATAGAATTGAAAATAAAATAATTTCTATAACTTTAGAGAATGCAAGCACTAACAATGTCGCAACAGAGTTACTAAAAATGTGATTCAACTTGATTTAAATGGAGATCTATTTCACAATAGGTGTGCATGCCACGTCATAAATCTTATAGTACAAGTAGGGGTGAAATTAATTAGAGATTATTTAGAGATTATTAAATGGATTGTAGGATACATTTTTTGTTCTCCCTCGCGAAAACAATGGTGGAGGGAAATATGTGTAAATTTGAATCTAAGACCAAAGAAAATATCATATGATGTAAAACATAGATAGAATTTTACCTATAAAATGTTAAAAGAATCATGTGCCTATAAAATGGCACTAAATCAATGTTGTCAACTTTATTTAGAGCATCGAAATATTTTTATAAGTGATGAAAAATGGACCCTTCTTGAGATAATAAGAGGTGTTTTAGAAGTTTTTCATTATGCAACATTTTTTTTCCGGGGTATATACCCCACATCAAATCAAGATTTAGCCCATTTTTATGAAATATGTCTTACTTTTATAAAGTATAGAGATTTTCCAATTTTTCAACTTATGTGTGCACAAATGGAGGAAATGTTTTCATCATATTGGAGATTAGCTCCATTAACATATTGTATAGCTGTTGTATTAGACCCTATATTGAAATTACAAGGTGTAGAAACTCTTCTTGATGAAATAAACTCTAATATGAATTCAACTAATATAAATGATATGACAACAATTAAGGCATAATTAGAAATACTTTATTTGGAATATGCTACCCGATTAGGTAAATCCATAGCACCCACAGTCCCAATAGGCCCTCCCCAAGTACATAAAGGAAAAAAGAAGGTCATTTGGAGTATTATGAGGAAATCTCAGGGAAGTAACTCTTCTTCTTTCGGAGGATCTTACAACCTTAATGAATTAACAATGTACCTGGGGAGCGATCCTGTTACAATCTCATATGATGAAGAAGGTGATTTTGATATTTTGGCATGGTGAAAATCATTCGAGACTAAGTTTCCCGTGCCTTCCGTCATAGCCCATGATATATTGTCAATACCAGCGTCCACAGTTGCATCAGAGCAGGCATTTAGTGCAAGTATGCGCCTTATTGACTCCAAGAGGACTATGCTTACAGATGAAACCGTTGAGACATGCATGTGCTTACGGGATTGGTATCAAGCAGAGGATAGGGAACAACACCTCGATAATGGTGAGATCGAGATAGAAGATGAGCTAGCAGCATTAAATATATCATAATATAATTTCTTAGAATGTATAATAGGCTTTCAACTTGTAATATATTTTTTAGGATGTATCATAGGTTTTTAAAGTTATAATTTATTTTTAGAATGTATCATAGGTTTCTAAAGTTGTAATTTATTTTTTAAAATGTATCATAGATTTTTAACGTTGTAATTTATTTTTTAGAATGTATCATAGGTTTCTAAAGTTGTAATTTATTTTTTAGAATCTATCATAGGTTTTTAAAGTTATAATTCTTTTTTCATTTATCAGAAGGTTTGAATTTCATTATACATATCGATCCAAGTTCAAAATTGTAATTTTTTTAAACTTTTCTAACTTCAATTTCAAGGAAATACAATTTATTTGATGCATTTTTTCAACACATCATTAGTACTATTCTACTTGTTTATTTCTCTTAATTTCTTTATTTTAATGAAAATGGTCCAAGGCCAAGAGTGAAGAGTCTAAGTCTCTAAGACTTAAAAAACTTTAAAAAAAAAACTTAAAAAAAGGGGAGGGGGGATATGTGGGCCGCCCACGGGCGGCACGGCTCAAGCCCGGCCCAGCACGACATGACCAGGGCTGTGCTGGGCTGACCCCAGAACTCTTGGGCCTGTTGACACAAAAAAATCCGTCGCTTTGCCTCTTCAACATCAAGAAAGCTACACGAAGTCGCAGGCTACCACAAGCAGGCACTGCTACTTCAAAGACCAAATATTGCCAGAATCAAACAAAAACTGCAAGATCCTTCAATACAGCCAAAAGAGGAGTATACAAGAAGTTTCGGGCCATTTCAAAATCATTTGGCCAAACTTCTCTTCCCCGATAGCTGAACAGGAGCTATCGGCGGCGATAGCATCGGAGACACCAAATCTTCGATTAGAGCCTGTGGATGATCTCAAAATATATCCAAAAGGCTCCACGTAAAGTTCCAAGTCAAACCGACAACGTTTAACCCTACATCAACCCTCGAACAACTAAATCAAGCCTCTCGGCGATGAGAACCACCGAGACCATCGCTCATAAAAAAGAGTACATGGGCAGTTTCAAAATGCTTACAAAGGGCTACACGTCAAGTTTCAGGTCATTTCGACAACATTTGACCAGACTTTGACCCTCGGAAGTCAAATCAGGCCTCTCGGCAGCAAAGCCCCCCAGGATCATGGTTTCCAAGACAGAGCCTATGGATTATCTCAAAATGACTCTAATAGGCTCCCTGTCAAATCTCAAGTCAATCGGACATCAGTTGACCGCACATCAAGGCGCGACATCTTCCTCGCGATAAAATCAAGTCTACTGGCGACAGGACCCCATACGGCTTCAAAACTCAAAGAAAAGCCTATGGTTGGTCTTATTTATTTCTCAGGAGGCTTCACTTCAAATTTCAGGTCATTCCGACATCGTTTGACCCAATTTCGGCTTCTGACGGAAAATCGGCAGCTCTACGCTACAAAGTCTTCGACTTTTCCGGAAAATTGGAAACTTTGCACTCCAAAATGCAAGGATTCTTATCATGTTTTCTAGAGGGAAATCAGGCCAACAAATGTGCAAAATTGTCAAGAAAAATACAGAAGAACAAAGAATTGGAAAAGGCCTCAAAACGGCCTCGAACGGGACCAAAAGGGGATAATTCCCCAGGGTCGCCGGCGACCATGGAGCTCCAGATCGCCGGGTTCACCCTCGGATAGGTTCGTTTTCCGTTGTTTTTCACGTTTTGAAGTTTCCAACTCCTGAGATTTTCCAAAATTCATACTTTTGAGGCACCAAATCCTTCAGCATCCGTCAAAATCACGGGTCCGTCTTCAAGAGTATCAAAATCAACATTGATCGCCAACCGGTCAACCAAAAAAGTGTGTTTTCTACCCAACCGATCGAGAAATCGACAGGACAGACGGCACCGACCTGTTGTTGGCAATCAATGCCTGAAGTTACATGGTCATCTGATGTCGATTTACATGAAGATCCATCGATGATCATCGCCAGAAAAATTCCAAAAGACGCGGCACGGCCCGCGACTCTTTAACTGCTCGGCGACCACTTAATGTAATTAATTGGCTAGCTTTATTGCAGTCATTAATTCATTTCTTTGGACGGCCTAATCAGAAGCAAGCATTTGAGAGTTACAAGTCAATTGATTCATGACATTTAAGCCATGAAACTCCTCCAATCTTGGTGATTAAAGGCGATTAATTGCCCTCAATCTCCATCGGCCAATCAGAAGCCGAGAAAAAAGAGTTACAAAATAAAAAAATAAATCTTGTAACTCCTCCCTTTATGTTGCTTTATGACAATTAAGGCTCATAAATCCTCCTAAATGGCTACCTAAACGCCTATAAATAGGAGAGCATTCCAAGAAGAAATAGATGAGATCAGACAGAGAGATCATAAAATCCGGAAATCCAGACAGAAAAAGGCATTAGAAATCTAAGAGAAAGAAAGAGAGAAAACTCTGCGAAGTTCTGCATCGGCCACCACTACAAGGTGACAAAAGTCCCTTGGGGGGTACCCTCCCCCCAAGGTCTTTGCCTTCTCCTTCTGCCTCCAACGGCTTAGAAGTGGCTTTTCAACCTGTGTACTTAGCTTTTTATTGGACATAGGACCTCCTCTTGGTCTTTGTCCTCTAAAAATATGAGGTTATAGTCAAGGCAAGCGAATCAAAAGCATCCTCTATTCTCATCTGCATGGATGATGGCGAAGTCCACACATGGCTTGCGACCGTCAATCTGAACAAGTCCCTCATAATCTCCTGAGAAGTTAGATCCTCATTTTCTTGCTTTTCATTGTAGTTTGTATTTTTTCTAAAAGAGACAAAAATCACAACTCTTGTCTTTCATTATTGATAAGAATTATAAATCGGCTATAAACGCCAAAATCGGCTATAAATGCCAAAAAATCGCCTTTCACGACAAATCAAGAAAACTGTCTCTTTTCATAAATATATGTGCAATGGAAAACTTGAAAGAAGTTGATTTCCTTTTTACTTGCGAAGGTCGATCTCCGGATCACCACTTCTAATTCCAAGTAAAATAGAAAATCTGGCACACCCATACAAGAAAATGTTGATGCACGCTTTTGCCCTCCAGTTACGAAAGGGTCGGACCCAACGGACTCCCACGTTTGCCGACCTAGGTAGAACCCAGCAGAAGCGCTGTCCATCAAGCTGGCACACCCGGTTGGACCCGTTCATTTGAGAACACGATGCTAGAAATGAAATATTTGCATATCATATCTTTCGCTCTATGCTTATACTTCTTTTCTCGATTCCTTGGCTACTTTCTAATTGGCGGCCTATGTTGGATTCTGCATCTAAAAAAAATGAGATGAGGTTTTTTGAAAAATTTTAATTCTTCAAATTTATTTCCACTATTTGTCTTTTTAACAAAAAATAAAAAAATAAAAAATCAGATTTTTCAGTTTGGATTCAAAATTGAGAAACCTTGATCATTTCCTATCGTTCATCGTGCTTGCAGAAATGTTGAGCCTGTTCGACTAAGGTTTTGGGCCATCGTTTCTCTTCGATGAGTTCATTAAAGATGTAAAAAAATAAAAAAAATAAAAAAACAAAAAATCAAAATTTTCATTTTGGATTCAAAATTGAGAAACCTTGATCCTTTCCTATCGTTCATCGTGCTTACAGAAATGTTGAGCCTGTTCGACTAAGGTTTTGCGCCATCGTTTCTCTTCGATGAGTTCATTAAAGATCAAAAAATAAATAAAAAAACAAAACAAAAAATCAGATTTCTCGTTTTAGATTCAAAATTGAGAAACCTTGATCCTCTCCAATCGTTCATCGTGCTTGCAGAAATGTTGAGCCTGTTCGACTAAGGATTTGGGCCATCGTTTCTCTTCGATGAGTTTATTTGGGATCTAAAAAAAACGACATAGACCGCTAAGGTCAAACCAACTGCGTTCTTTGATCACGGTTGATTCAAGAAAAGCCTTGTCCAGAGTGTGGAGACAGCTTGATTGTTCTAGGCAAGGGTCCTCCAAACAGGTTCATTAAGTAATCCTACCCTTACCTGGGGGCAATTCTATCAATGGAGATTTCATTAGACCGGGTTAGGAGGCCTATGTGTACTCTCTCGTCTTTTAAATAAAAAATTTCCAAAATAAGAATTTTTAAAATAAAAAATAAAAAATAAAAAAAAGATTTTTCAAAAAGAATTTTTTTTAAAAAAATAAAAAATAAAAAAATATTAAAAAAAGGGATTTTTTAAAAAAAAATTTCAAAAAAGAAAAACTTCCGTCATTTTTGGGTTCGGATTAGAGAAATTTTGGTCTCCTCCTTTCTGAGCACTGGCGCTCGCGGAAATCGTTGAGCCCGTGTTCATATTGGAATGCCTTTTGCTCTCTTTGATGAACCTGATATTGGCCTTTCAAAAAAAAAAAACTCATCATTTTTGGATTCAGATCCGAGAAATTATGGTTCATTTCCTTCTGAGTACTGGAGCTCGCGAAAATCGCTGAGACCGTATTTGGATCGGAATACCATCTGCTCTCTTTGATGAATGGGATTATTACCGTACGGACAGCCTTATACCTGAGAATTACCCCATTAAAGATGAAAAAATAGAATTTACCTGAAAGAAGTTCGTACATAAAAAAGGCACAAAATGAGACAGAAATACCCTTTTTTGAGCGATATCCTATGGCTGTAGGATATCGCACTGTTCGATATCCCAAGGATTTAGGATATCGAATGGTGCGATATCCTAGATATCGCACAGTTATATATCCTAAACCTGTAGGATATCGAACTCTCACCAACTTCCATCCCATCTGTCCGTTTCATCTTCTCCAGTTTTTCAAACTGAGGAGGTCCGTTTCATCTCAGCAAAAAAGTCCGTTTCATTTTATCCGTTTTTTTCACTGAGGAGGTCCGTTTCATCTCCGTTTTCGCTGAAGAACTCCGTTTCCATCTCCGTTCCGTTAGGATATTACCATTACATCTTTTTTCTTCCGCACTTTATATATCTTATTCATCACAGCAGGTACGTGGGACATTCTGAGTTTCTGAATGCCTTAAAAAGTTAGCCAAGAAATGTGGTAATGATAAACCTTTTTTCTGATTTGATTCTTATGATGGAAACCATAAGTCACTTATTAATATTTAGATCTCTCTATGAAATCCATTTTTTTCACCATTAAGCTATTTAATAGTCCATTTTTGAAGACCTTTTTTTTTTTTTTTAAATTTCTATGTTATAATACAATGCATTGAATGCTAGCAACAGGGAGCTTGTTGTTCCTCAAGATGCTCAGGCCTCAACAGATGTTGTCATCGATCCGCCTGGGCCCGAGAAGAAAGATGTTCCCCAGATACTTCAGTTCACTTTTTAGGAGCTCAAATCTGCTACTGGGAACTTTAGACCTGATAGCATTCTTGGGGAAGGGATGTTTTCAAAGGGTAGATTGAGAACGATAGACCTGATTACCGAGAAGTTGAATGTTGGTTTTGGATGCTACCCATTTCAAGGAATTAACGGCAATTGAGTTTTGTAATGTTGGTGGTTGTTAGAGGCTGCTTAGTTCTATCTATTTTTTTTTATGAGATTTGATGTTGGAGGTTGTTATTAATGTAATTTGCTTAGTGCTATTGGATTTTATATTTCTCGTTGAAATATTGCCTTTTTGTAAATAAATGAATGTATAGAGTGTTGGTTGTGTTCATATATCTTGGACAATTAGTATGTGTCATGTTAATTCAAAATATTGCCTTTTAAAGCTCGTTTTGGTTCAAAGGAGGCTCTTAACACTCATTTTGAATTTTGAATTTGAATTTTGAACAAGTGGCAGCCCATCAAGTCTCGCCCATCAGTGTCGCTGTCGCCTATTCATCACCTATTCATCAGTGTCGCCTTATTCTCACTATAGCGAGAACTATTCTTGCTATAGCGAGAACTGGCTCGCTGACCGGAGAATAGTCTCGCTATAGCGAGAACATGGAGGGAGCTGCAGCGGTCAAAGGAAGCCCCCATTATATATTTTAATGGCATGACTCCATGCACTCTCTCTCTAGTGTGGCAGCCGATTCAGCAATCCATATCTATGATCCAGCAACCGCACGATCATATAATAATAGTCGTTCCATGCTTGGAGACTAGCCAACATCTCTAAAAATCCAATGTTTAAAGCAGCAACTAAAAGGTGGTGAAGTAGTGTATTAAAATAAAAGCACAAATTGCATGTGTACAGGTCCTTATACATCATTTACAGGACCACCACCAATATTGATCATCAAACCTTTTTTGTCATTAGATGAATAGATCAAACACAAATCAGCACTTAATTATTTTTGGCTTGAAACTTGAAAGACCAATATTGTTTCAAATTAAAAACTGTAGCAACCCCACGTTTAATATTAAGGGATTAAGAAAACAATTGCCTAAGGAGCTGTTTGCTGCAAGAACCTAGGAAATGTGTCTTGTCTCAAAACTTGACATTAAACCATGGTACACTAACGAGAAATTGTGACATTTGTGATCTCATCCCATTGAAGGGTCTACAAGAACTAGTCATAAACAACCTAGGCTATTTCTTCAAAGTGGGTACTCTTTTTTGTTTCTCTAAATTGGCCTAGTGACCAGGCAAGACTAAAGAGACCTACCCAACCAGCACTTTGTGATTCTCAAAGTGGGTCAGTTTATTGTATGGTTTGATGCATAAATGAGCAGTGATCTGTAATTAACCCAATGAAGTTCAATTGGAATAGATGGTTTCACTTGAGATATAATAACAATCCACTGCATCCTGACAATAAATTGATAATAATTTAGTACTACAAACTACTTTTCTGACTATCCTGTCCCAAATCAATTCTGATTATTACAAATTGATAGCAATGTAATGCTTACAAACTCATTGCACTTTCTTTAGCATCATCAAAATTTAGAATGAAACCTGCTACATTGTGTACAATACCCCAACACAACCACAACACAATCAAACAGCCCACAATCTTTTTCAACATTAACAATCCAATGACATTCAACAATAAATTGTTCAGCATTTACACATGAAATCATTGATATTTTCCATCAATACAATGACTCAAAGAGTCACTCAAATCATGCCGTTATAACATTTTCCCTTCCTGAACAATCACTCAAAGCACATCATGTCAACACCTACTAACATTGCTTAACCTGCACATAAGAAAAATATCATCAAAACAGATTTACAAGAAAACTACAAGTGAAGAAAATACCACTACTGCATACATTGCATACATTGTTTAACAGAAGAAGAGGGTTGGATGGTGGGGACAGTACCATATAAATTGTTTCCCAAACACCATTAAAAAAAAACCCCAAAACCCATAATTTCAAGTCCATTAACCCCTGAAACCCCTAAATTGAAAACCCTAAAACCCCAGAACACTCTGAAATACCAAAAAATTTAAAAAAAAATCATAGCAATGGCTATGGCTGAGAGAGAGAATGGGCTGGGCTAGTGAATGGCTACAGGCCAGTTAGCAAAACCCTCAAATCCCTACCCCAAACCCTCAAATCTCCACCACAAATCCTATAGTCCCAAACCCAAAGCCTCAAATCCAACAAAACACAAATCATACAAAGAAAGAAAAACCATGTAACAGGACACTGAACATCAGGCGTGGGACCAAAAAAATAGCAAACATTGAGAAGCAGGGAGGGAGAGAGGGAGGGAGGGAGGGCTCAATGCCTGCTGGATTTTACCAGGGAGGGATAGAGGGAAAGGTGTTTATTAAGACCCTAAAACCCCAAATCCAATGGCGTCCTTGAAGATCCTGTTGATTTAGACGATGATGATGTTCGTCTTGGCGAAGGCGCCACTCGAGACGAAAAGAGAGGGAGTTGTGCGACGGAGAGGCGAGTCGAGCGAGAGGGAGGAGGCTCTGTTGTGCGACGGAGAGACGAGAGAGAGAAGAGAGGGCTTGAGACTTGAGAGAGGAGAGAGCATCGATTTTCCTCTTTTGAAATACTTTCGGTCCCAGATAAAAAGTTTGGCGGACTCCCAAAATCAGAAATCCTCGGTGAGAAAACGGAGAAGATGAAACGGATTTTTGTGGTAAAAACTGTGGTACGTGATGGGATGGAAGTAGGTGACTGTGCGATATCCTACAGATCTAGGATATCGAACTGTGCGATATCCTACCATTCTAGGATATCGAACTGTGCGATATCCTAAGTTCTTGGGATGTCGAAATGTGCGATATCCTACCCCCATAGGATATCGCATGAAAAAGGGTATTTCGGTCCCATTTTGGACGTTTTTTGTGTACGATCTTCTATCAGGTAAATTTCATTCTTCCATCTTTTATGGGGTAATTCTCGGGTCTTGGGCCGTCCGTACGGTAATTGTCCCTTGATGAATCCAATCTTGACCTTTCAAAACAGAGAATCTCATCTCATGGATGCATTCTCAAAACATTTGTGTCTAGTGGTACTAGTACGCCTTTTTAGGGTCTACTGTATTCGCGATCGGCAAATTTGTAACTCCAACCTTATATTCTTCTTACATCGAGCAAGCTCTGCTTCTCGATAACTCGAATTTAGGTTCACAATTGCTTCTAGCAGTCACTGGGACGCTCATTCTGGGCTTACCATACCTGCGATCAGAACAATTGTACCCTCTATGGCGTTTTACCTTCTTCATATTGCTTAGGTCATATCCCTCGAGTGAAGTCTAAGCTCTCTACAAAGTCTTCTAAGAAGTGAAGAGTGAGGGTGACTTCTCTAAAGTGGAGGATTCAACTAAGAAGGACTTCTCCATTAGCTCTCCCCTCTCTTATAAAGGTATTTATTATCTTTAATTTTGAGTTTTATTTAGTAATAATATACGTAGTAATATTATAAATTAAGTCTCATCTTCTCCTCTTTCTCATTAAATTATCACAAAAAATACATTATATATAATTATTTATTTAATTTTTTTTTAAATATTTTATTTAGAAAAATGGCTGGACCAGCACAACCTTTCAACATTGACTTCTCTCTAAATGAGGAAGGAAGATCCTGGATTTATTCATTTAAATCAAGACCAAGGCATAGAAGCAGATAGTAACAATTCCTAAGATCCTGCATGTTCGGTTTCTACAACCAAAAAGAAGAGAAAAACAAGATTGACTTCTCCTGTATGGTCTCATTTTTCTAAAGTTACAGTCCTCTGTCCCAAAGGAGGAACAGAGGAGAAGGCACAATGTAAATATTGCAAAGATCTCTTCAGTGGAAAATCATCAAACGACACTGGCAACCTTAGTAGACACATGAAAACTTGTTTGCGCAAACACACGAATACCGCTAATGATGGGGCAAGAAGTGGGATGATTCAAAGACAACTTTCTCAAACAGATTCATCTGGTGGTTTAGGAGTTTTCAACTATGACCCTAATAATGCTAGATATCAACTTATTAAGTATATAATTAGTCGCCAGGAACCTTTTATACTTGTCGAAGACCGATGTTTTGAAAGATTTTTTAGGACTGCCTTTGTTCCTGGATGGCAGAAAATACCTAGTAATACTGCTAGAAGTGATGCAATAAAGAATTTTTTGAAAGAAAAAGAGAATTTAAAAAATATTTTTGCAAATATACCTGGAAAAGTGGCTTTAACTTCAAATTTATGGACCTCTAAATAAAATCTGGGGTACATTGCAATCACATCACATTATATTAATAGTGATTGGGTGATGTAGAAAAGAATGATAGCGATCTCTATGCTAGAATTCCCACACACTGGTGCTACGATAGGGTCCACCATCCTTGAAAAACTTAGAGAATATAGAATTGAAAATAAAATAATTTCTATAACTTTAGATAATGCAAGCACTAACAATGTCGCAGCAGAGTTACTAAAAATGCGATTCAACTTGATTTAAATGGAGATCTATTTCACAATAGGTGTGCATGCCACGTCATAAATCTTATAGTACAAGTAGGGGTGAAATTAATTAGAGATGATTTAGAGATTATTAAATGGATTGTAGGATACATTTTTTGTTCTCCCTCGCGAAAACAATGGTGGAGGGAAATATGTGAAAATTTGAATCTAAGACCAAAGAAAATATCATATGATGTAAAGCATAGATGGAATTTTACCTATAAAATGTTAAAAGAATCATGTGCCTATAAAATGGCACTAAATCAATATTGTCAACTTTATTTAGAGCATCGAAATATTTTTATAAGTGATGAAAAATGGACCCTTCTTGAGATAATAAGAGGTGTTTTAGAAGTTTTTCATTATGCAACATTTTTTTTCCGGGGTATATACCCCACATCAAATCAAGATTTAGCCCATTTTTATGAAATAAGTCTTACTTTTATAAAGTATAGAGATTTTCCAATTTTTCAACTTATGTGTGCACAAATGGAGGAAATGTTTTCATCATATTGGAGATTAGCTCCTTTAACATATTGTATAGCTGTTGTATTAGACCTTATATTGAAATTACAAGGTGTAGAAACTCTTCTTGATGAAATAAACTCTAATATGAATTCAACTAAAATAAATGACATGACAACAATTAAGGCATAATTAGAAATACTTTATTTGGATTATGCTACCCGATTGGGTAAATCCATAGCACCCACCAGTCCCAACAGGCCCTCCCCAAGTACATAAAGGAAAAAAGAAGGTCATTTGGACTATTATGAGGAAATCTCTGGGAAGTAACTCTTCTTCTTTTCGGAGGATCTTACAACCTTAATGAATTAATAATGTACCTGGGGAGCGATCCTGTTACAATCTCAGATGATGAAGAAGGTGATTTTGATATTTTGGCATGGTGAAAATCACTCGAGACTAAGTTTCCCGTGCCTTCCGTCATAGCCCATGATATATTGTCAATACCAGCGTCCACAGTTGCATCAGAGCAGGCATTTAGTGCAAGTATGCGCCTTATTGACTCCAAGAGGACTATGCTTACAGATGAAACTGTTGAGACATGCATGTGCTTACGGGATTGGTATCAAGCAGAGGATAGGGAACAACACCTCGATAATGGTGAGATCGAGATAGAAGACGAGCTAGCAGCATTAAATATATCATAATATAATTTCTTAGAATGTATAATAGGCTTTCAACTTGTAATTTATTTTTTAGGATGTATCATAGGTTTTTAAAGTTATAATTTATTTTTAGAATGTATCATAGGTTTCTAAAGTTGTAATTTATTTTTTAAAATGTATCATAGATTTTTAAAGTTGTAATTTATTTTTTAGAATGTATCATAGGTTTCTAAAGTTGTAATTTATTTTTTAGAATCTATCATAGGTTTTTAAAGTTATAATTCTTTTTTCATTTATCAGAAAGTTTGAATTTCATTATACATATCGATCCAAGTTCAAACTTGTAATTTTTTTAAACTTTTCTAACTTCAATTTCAAGGAAATACAATTTATTTGATGCATTTTTTCAAAACATCATTAGTACTATTCTACTTGTTTATTTCTCTTAATTTCTTTATTTTAATGAAAATGGTCCAAGGCCAAGAGTGAAGAGTCTAAGTCTTTAAGACTTAAAAAACTTTAAAAAAAAATTAAAAAAAGGGGAGGGGGGATATGTGGGCCGCCCACGGGCGGCACGGCTCAGGCCCGGCCCAGCACGACATGACCAGGGCCGTGCTGGGCTGACCCTAGAACTCTTGGGCCTGTTGACACAAAAAAATGCGTCGCTTTGCCTCTTCAACATCAAGAAAGCTACATGAAGTCGCAGGCTACCACAAGCAGGCACTGCTACTTCAAAGACCAAATATTGCCAGAATCAAACAAAAACTGCAAGGTCCTTCAAGACAGCCAAAAGAGGAGTATACAAGAAGTTTCGGGCCATTTCAAAATCATTTGGCCAAACTTCACTTCCCCGATAGCTGAACAGGAGCTCTCGGCGGCGATAGCATCGGAGACACCAAATCTTCGATTAGAGCCTGTGGATGATCTCAAAATATATCCATAAGGCTCCACGTCAAGTTTCAAGTCAAACCGACAACGTTTAACCCTACATCAACCCTCGAACAACTAAATCAAGCCTCTCGGCGATGAGAACCACCGAGACCATCGCTCATAAAAAAGAGCACATGGGCAGCTTCAAAATGCTTACAAAGGGCTACACGTCAAGTTTCAGGTCATTTCGACAACATTTGACCAGACTTTGACCCTCGGAAGTCAAATCAGGCCTCTCGGCAGCAAAGTCCCCCAGGATCATGGTTTCCAAGACAGAGCCTATGGATTATCTCAAAATGACTCTAATAGGCTCCCTGTCAAATCTCAAGTCAATCGGACATCAGTTGACCGCACATCAAGGCGCGACATCTTCCTCGCGATAAAATCAAGTCTACTGGCGACAGGACCCCATACGGCTTCAAAACTCAAAGAAAAGCCTATGGTTGGTCTTATTTATTTCTCAGGAGGCTTCACTTCAAATTTCAGGTCATTCCGACATCGTTTGACCCAATTTCATCTTCTGACGGAAAATCGGCAGCTCTACGCTACAAAGTCTTCGACTTTCCCGGAAAATTGGAAACTTTGCACTCCAAAATGCAAGGATTCTTATCAAGTTTTCTGGAGGGAAATCAGGCCAACAAATGTGCAAAATTGTCAAGAAAAATACATAAGAACAAAGAATTGGAAAAGGCCTCAAAACGGCCTCGAAATGGGACCAAAAGGGGATAATTCCCCCAGGGTCGCCGGCGACCATGGAGCTCCAGATCGCCGGGTTCACCTCGGATAGGTCCGTTTTCCGTTGTTTTTCACGTTTTGAAGTTTCCAACTCCTGAGATTTTCCAAAATTCATACTTTCGAGGCACCAAATCCTTCAGCATCCGTCCAAATCACTGGTCTGTCTTCAAGAGTATCAAAATCAACATTGATCGCCAACCGGTCAACCAAAAAAGTGTGTTTTCTACCCAACCGATCGAGAAATCGACAGGACAGACGGCACCGACCTGTTGTTGGCAATCAATGCCTGAAGTTACATGGTCATCTGATGTCGATTTACATGAAGATCCATCGATGATCATCGCCAGAAAAATTTCAAAAGACGCGGCACGGCCCGCGACTCTTTAACTGCTCGGCGACCACTTAATGTAATTAATTGGCTAGCTTTATTGCAGTCATTAATTCATTTCTTTGGACGGCCCAATCAGAAGCAAGCATTTGAGAGTTACAAGTCAATTGATTCATGACATTTAAGCCATGAAACTCCTCCAATCATGGTGATTAAAGGCGATTAAATGCCCTCAATCTCCATCGGCCAATCAGAAGCCGAGAAAAAAGAGTTACAAAATAAAAAAATAAATCTTGTAACTCCTCCCTTTATGTTGCTTTATGACAATTAAGGCTCATAAATCCTCCTAAATGGCTACCTAAACGCCTATAAATAGGAGAGCATTCCAAGAAGAAATAGATGAGATCAGACAAAGAGATCATAAAATCCGGAAATCCAGACAGAAAAAGGCATTAGAAATCTAAGAGAAAGAAAGAGATAAAACTCTGCGAAGTTCTGCATTGGCCACCACTACAAGGTGACAAAAGTCCCTTGGGGGGTACCCTCCCCCCAAGGTCTTTGCCTTCTCCTTCTGCCTCCAACGGCTTAGAAGTGGCTTTTCAACCTGTGTACTTAGCTTTTTATTGGACATAGGACCTCCTCTTGGTCTTTGTCCTCTAAAAATCTGAGGTTATAGTCAAGGCAAGCGAATCAAAAGCATCCTCTATTCTCATCTGCATGGATGATGGCGAAGTCCACACATGGCTTGCGACCGTCAATCTGAACAAGTCCCCCATAATCTCCTGAGAAGTTAGATCCTCATTTTCTTGCTTTTCATTGTAGTTTGTATTTTTTCTAAAAGAGACAAAAATCACAACTCTTGTCTTTCATTATTGATAAGAATTATAAATCGGCTATAAACGCCAAAATCGGCTATAAATGCCAAAAAATCGCCTTTCACGACAAATCAAGAAAACTGTCTCTTTTCTTAAATATATGTGCAATGGAAAACTTGAAAGAAGTTGATTTCCTTTTTACTTGCGAAGGTCGATCTCCGGATCACCACTTCTAATTCCAAGTAAAATAGAAAATCTGGCACACCCACACAAAAAAAAATGTTGATGCACGCCTTTACCCTCCAGTTACGAAAGGGTCGGACCCAACAGACTCCCACGTCTGCCGACCTCGGTAGAACCCAGCAGAAGCACTGTCCATCAAGCTGGCACACCCGGTTGGACCCGTTCATTTGAGAACACGATGCTAGAAATGAAATATTTGCATATCATATCTTTCGCTCTATGCTTATTCTTCTTTTCTCGATTCCTTGGCTACTTTCTAATTGGCGGCCTATATTGGATTCTGCATCTAAAAAAAATGAGATGAGATTTTTTGGAAATTTCTAATTCTTCAAATTTATTTCCATTATTTCTCTTTTTAAAAAAAAATAAAAAAATAAAAAATCAGATTTTTCAGTTTGGATTCAAAATTGAGAAACCTTGATCATTTCCTATCGTTCATCGCCCTTGCAGGAATGTTGAGCCTGTACGACTAAGGTTTTGGGCCATCGTTTCTCTTCGATGAGTTCATTAAAGATCTAAAAAATAAAAAAACAAAAAATCAGATTTTTCATTTTGGATTCAAAATTGAGAAACCTTGATCCTTTCCTATCGCTCATCGTGCTTGCAGAAATGTTGAGCCTGTTCGACTAAGGTTTTGGACCATCGTTTCTCTTCGATGAGTTCATTAAAGATCTAAAAATAAATAAAAAAACAAAACAAAAAATCAGATTTCTCGTTTTAGATTCAAAATTGAGAAACCTTGATCCTCTCCAATCGTTCATCGTGCTTGCAGAAATGTTGAGCCTGTTCGACTAAGGATTTGGGCCATCGTTTCTCTTCGATGAGTTTATTTGGGATCTAAAAAAAACGACATAGACCACTAAGGTCAAACCAACTGCGTTCTTTGATCACGGTTGATTCAAGAAAAGCCTTGTCCAGAGTGTGGAGACAGCTTGATTGTTCTAGGCAAGGGTCCTCCAAACGGGTTCATTAAGTAATCCTACCCTTACCTGGGGGCAATTCTATCAATGGAGATTTCATTAGACCGGGTTAGGAGGCCTATGTGTACTCTCTCGTCTTTTAAATAAAAAATTTCCAAAATAAGAATTTTTAAAATAAAAAATAAAAAATAAAAAAAAAGATTTTTCAAAAAGAATTTTTTTTAAAAAAATAAAAAATAAAAAATAAAAAATAAAAAAATATTAAAAAAAGGGATTTTTTTTAAAAAAATTTCAAAAAAGAAAAACTTCCGTCATTTTTGGGTTCGGATTAGAGAAATTTTTGTCTCCTCCTTTCTGAGCACTGGCGCACGCGGAAATCGTTGAGCCCGTGTTCATATTGGAATGCCTTTTGCTCTCTTTGATGAACCTGATATTGGCCTTTCAAAAAAAAAAAAAAAACTCGTCATTTTTGGATTCAGATCCGAGAAATTATGGTTCATTTCCTTCTGAGTACTGGAGCTCGCGAAAATCGCTGAGACCGTATTTGGATCGGAATACCATCTGCTCTCTTTGATGAATCCAATCTTGACCTTTCAAAACATAGAATCTCATCTCATGGATGCATTCTCAAAACATTTGTGTCTAGTGGTACTAGTACGCCTTTTTAGGGTCTACTGTATTCGCGACCGGCAAATTTGTAACTCCAACCTTATATTCTTCTTACATCGAGCAAGCTCTGCTTCTCGATAACTCGAATTTAGGTTCACAATTGCTTCTAGCAGTCACTGGGACGCTCATTCTGGGCTTACCATACCTGCGATCAGAACAATTGTACCCTCTACGGCGTTTTGCCTTCTTCATATTGCTTAGGTCATATCCCTCGAGTGAAGTCTAAGCTCTCTACAAAGTTTTCTAAGAAGTGAAGAGTGAGGGTGACTTCTCTAAAGTGGAGGATTCAACTAAGAAGGACTTCTCCATTAGCTCTCCCCTCTCTTATAAAGGTATTTATTATCTTTAATTTTGAGTTTATTTAGTAATAATATACGTAGTAATATTATAAATTAAGTCTCATCTTCTCCTCTTTCTCATTAAATTATCACAAAAAATACATTATATATAATTATTTATTTAATTTTTTTTTTAAATATTTTATTTAGAAAAATGGCTGGACCATCACAACCTTTCAACATTGACTTCTCTCTAAATGAGGAAGGAAGATCCTGGATTTATTCATTTAAATCAAGACCAAGGCATAGAAGCAGATAGTAACAATTCCTAAGATCCCGCATGTTCTGTTTCTACAACCAAAAAGAAGAGAAAAACAAGATTGACTTCTCCTGTATGGTCTCATTTTGCTAAAGTTACAGTCCTCTGTCCCAAAGGAGGAACAGAGGAGAAGGCACAATGTAAATATTGCAAAGATCTCTTCAGTGGAAAATCATCAAACGGCACTGGCAACCTTAGTAGACACATGAAAACTTGTTTGCGCAAACACACGAATACCGCTAATGATGGGGCAAGAAGTGGGATGATTCAAAGACAACTTTCTCAAACAGATTCATCTGGTGGTTTAGGAGTTTTCAACTATGACCCTAATAATGCTAGATATCAACTTATTAAGTATATAATTAGTCGCCAGGAACCTTTTATACTTGTCGAAGACCGATGTTTTGAAAGATTTTTTAGGACTGCCTTTGTTCCTGGATGGCAGAAAATACCTAGTAATACTGCTAGAAGTGATGCAATAATGAATTTTTTGAAAGAAAAAGAGAATTTAAAAAATATTTTTGCAAATATACCTGGAAAAGTGGCTTTAATTTCAAATTTATGGACCTCTAAATAAAATCTGGGGTACATTGCAATCACATCACATTATATTAATAGTGATTGGGTGATGTAGAAAAGAATGATAGCGATCTCTATGCTAGAATTCCCACACACTGGTGCTACGATAGGGTCCACCATCCTTGAAAAACTTAGAGAATATAGAATTGAAAATAAAATAATCTCTATAACTTTAGATAATGCAAGCACTAACAATGTCGCAGCAGAGTTACTAAAAATGCGATTCAACTTGATTTAAATGGAGATCTATTTCACAATAGGTGTGCATGCCACGTCATAAATCTTATAGTACAAGTAGGGGTGAAATTAATTAGAGATGATTTAGAGATTATTAAATGGATTGTAGGATACATTTTTTGTTCTCCCTCGCGAAAACAATGGTGGACGGAAATATGTGAAAATTTGAATCTAAGACCAAAGAAAATATCATATGATGTAAAGCATAGATGGAATTTTACCTATAAAATGTTAAAAGAATCATGTGCCTATAAAATGGCACTAAATCAATATTGTCAACTTTATTTAGAGCATCGAAATATTTTTATAAGTGATGAAAAATGGACCCTTCTAGAGATAATAAGAGGTGTTTTAGAAGTTTTTCATTATGCAACATTTTTTTTCCGGGGTATATACCCCACATCAAATCAAGATTTAGCCCATTTTTATGAAATAAGTCTTACTTTTATAAAGTATAGAGATTTTCCAATTTTTCAACTTATGTGTGCACAAATGGAGGAAATTTTTTCATCATATTGGAGATTAGCTCCTTTAACATATTGTATAGCTGTTGTATTAGACCTTATATTGAAATTACAAGGTGTAGAAACTCTTCTTGATGAAATAAACTCTAATATGAATTCAACTAAAATAAATGACATGACAACAATTAAGGCATAATTAGAAATACTTTATTTGGATTATGCTACCCGATTGGGTAAATCCATAGCACCCACAGTCCCAACAGGCCCTCCCCAAGTACATAAAGGAAAAAAGAAGGTCATTTGGACTATTATGAGGAAATCTCTGGGAAGTAACTCTTCTTCTTTCGGAGGATCTTACAACCTTAATGAATTAATAATGTACCTGGGGAGCGATCCTGTTACAATCTCAGATGATGAAGAAGGTGATTTTGATATTTTGGCATGGTGAAAATCACTCGAGACTAAGTTTCCCGTGCCTTCCGTCATAGCCCATGATATATTGTCAATACCAGCGTCCACAGTTGCATCAGAGCAGGCATTTAGTGCAAGTATGCGCCTTATTGACTCCAAGAGGACTATGCTTACAGATGAAACTGTTGAGACATGCATGTGCTTACGGGATTGGTATCAAGCAGAGGATAGGGAACAACACCTCGATAATGGTGAGATCGAGATAGAAGACGAGCTAGCAGCATTAAATATATCATAATATAATTTCTTAGAATGTATAATAGGCTTTCAACTTGTAATTTATTTTTTAGGATGTATCATAGGTTTTTAAAGTTATAATTTATTTTTAGAATGTATCATAGGTTTCTAAAGTTGTAATTTATTTTTAAAATGTATCATAGATTTTTAAAGTTGTAATTTATTTTTTAGAATGTATCATAGGTTTCTAAAGTTGTAATTTATTTTTTAGAATCTATCATAGGTTTTTAAAGTTATAATTCTTTTTTCATTTATCAGAAAGTTTGAATTTCATTATACATATCGATCCAAGTTCAAACTTGTAATTTTTTTAAACTTTTCTAACTTCAATTTCAAGGAAATACAATTTATTTGATGCATTTTTTCAAAACATCATTAGTACTATTCTACTTGTTTATTTCTCTTAATTTCTTTATTTTAATGAAAATGGTCCAAGGCCAAGAGTGAAGAGTCTAAGTCTTTAAGACTTAAAAAAACTTTAAAAAAAAATTAAAAAAAGGGGAGGGGGGATATGTGGGCCGCCCACGGGCGGCACGGCTCAGGCCCGGCCCAGCACGACATGACCAGGGCCGTGCTGGGCTGACCTCAGAACTCTTGGGCCTGTTGATGCAAAAAAATGCGTCGCTTTGCCTCTTCAACATCAAGAAAGTTACATGAAGTCGCAGGCTACCACAAGCAGGCACTGCTACCTCAAAGACCAAATATTGCCAGAATCAAACAAAAACTGCAAGATCTTTCAAGACAGCCAAAAAGAGGAGTATACAAGAAGTTTCGGGCCATTTCAAAATCATTTGGCCAAACTTCACTTCCCCGATAGCTGAACAGGAGCTCTCGGCGGCGATAGCATCGGAGACACCAAATCTTCGATTAGAGCCTGTGGATGATCTCAAAATATATCCATAAGGCTCCACGTCAAGTTCCAAGTCAAACCGACAACGTTTAACCCTACATCAACCCTCGAACAACTAAATCAAGCCTCTCGGCGATGAGAACCACCGAGACCATCGCTCATAAAAAAGAGCACATGGGCAGCTTCAAAATGCTTACAAAGGGCTACACGTCAAGTTTCAGGTCATTTCGACAACATTTGACCAGACTTTGACCCTCGGAAGTCAAATCAGGCCTCTCGGCAGCAAAGCCCCCCAGGATCATGGTTTCCAAGACAGAGCCTATGGATTATCTCAAAATGACTCTAATAGGCTCCCTGTTAAATCTCAAGTCAATCGGACATCAGTTGACCGCACATCAAGGCGCGACATCTTCCTCGCGATAAAATCAAGTCTACTGGCGACAGGACCCCATACGGCTTCAAAACTCAAAGAAAAGCCTATGGTTGGTCTTATTTATTTCTCAGGAGGCTTCACTTCAAATTTCAGGTCATTCCGACATCGTTTGACCCAATTTCAGCTTCTGACGGAAAATCGGCAGCTCTACGCTACAAAATCTTCGACTTTCCCGGAAAATTGTAAACTTTGCACTCCAAAATGCAAGGATTCTTATCAAGTTTTCTAGAGGGAAATCAGGCCAAAAAATGTGCAAAATTGTCAAGAAAAATACAGAAGAACAAAGAATTGGAAAAGGCCTCAAAACGGCCTCGAAACGGGACCAAAAGGGGATAATTCCCCCAGGGTCGCCGGCGACCATGGAGCTCCGGATCGCCGGGTTCACCTCGGATAGGTCCGTTTTCCATTGTTTTTCACATTTTGAAGTTTCCAACTCCTGAGATTTTCCAAAATTCATACTTTTGAGGCACCAAATCCTTCAGCATCCGTCAAAATCACGGGTCCGTCTTTAAGAGTATCAAAATCAACATTGATCGCCAACCGGTCAACCAAAAAAATGTGTTTTCTACCCAACCGATCGAGAAATCGACAGGACAGACGGCACCGACCTGTTTTTGGAAATCAATGCCTGAAGTTACATGGTCATCTGATGTCGATTTACATGAAGATCTATCGATGATCATCACCAGAAGAATCCCAAAAGACGCGGCACGGCCCGCGACTCTTTAACTGCTCGGCAACCACTTAATGTAATTAATTGGCTAGCTTTATTGCAGTCATTAATTCATTTCTTTGGACGACCCAATCAGAAGCAAGCATTTGAGAGTTATAAGTCAATTGATTCATGGCATTTAAGCCATGAAACTCCTCCAATCATGGTGATTAAAGGCGATTAAATGCCCTCAATCTCCATCGGCCAATCAGAAGCCGAGAAAAAGGAGTTACAAAATAAAAAAACAAATCTTGTAACTCCTCCCTTTATATTGCTTTATGACAATTAAGGCTCATAAATCCTCCTAAATGACTACCTAAAAACCTATAAATGGGAGAGCATTCCAAGAAGAAAGGATATAGAGACACAGATCCCAGATCAGAAAAAAGCACAGAAAATCCAGAAAAAGAAAGAGATAAAACTCTACTGAATTTCTGCACCGACCACCACTACAAGGTGACAAAAGTCCCTTGGGGGTACCCCCCAAGGTCCTTGCCTTCTCCTTCTGCCTCCAATGGCTTAGACATGGCTTTTCAGCCCATCTACTTACCTTTTTTATTGGGCATAGGACCTCCTCTTAGTCTTTGTCCTCTAAAAATATGAGGTTATAGCCAAGCCAAACGAATTCATCATTGATAAGAATTGTAAATCGGCTATAAACGCCAAAATTGGCTATAAATGCCAAAAATCGGCTATAAATGCCAAAACATCGGCTTTCATGGCAAATCAAGAAAATGTCTATTTTCTTAAATATATGTGCAATGAAAAACTTGAATGAAGTTGATTTCCTTTTTACTTGCGAAGGTCGATCTCCGGATCATCATTTGCAATTCCAAGTAAAATAGAAAATCTGGCACACCCACACACAAAAGAAATGTTGATGCACGCCTTTACCCCCCGAGCGCGAAAGGGTTGGATCAAACGGACTCCCATGTCCACCGACCTCGGTAGCACCGAGCAGAAGCGCGGTCCATCAAGCTGGCACACCCGGTGGGACTCGTTCATTTGAGAACACGATGCCTGGAAATGAAGTATTTGCATACCATATTTTTGCTCTATGCTTATACTTCTTTTCTGGATTCCTTGGCTGCTTTCTAGTTGGTGGCCTATGTTGGGTTTCGCATCTAAAAAAAATGAGATGGGATTTTTTGGAAATTCCTAATTCATCAATTTATTTCCACACTTTCTCTTTTAAAAAAAAAATAAAAAAAATCAGATTTCTCAGTTTGGACTCAAAATTGAGAAAATTTGATCCTCTCCTATCGTTCATCGTGCTTGTAGAGATGTTGAACCTGTTCGAATAAGGATTTAGGCCATCGTTTCTCTTCGATGAGTTCATTAGAGATCTTAAAAATATATATATATATATAAAATTTCAAAAAAATCAAATTTCTCGTTTTGGATTCAAAATTGAGAAACTTTTATCCTTTCCCTTCTGGGCGCTGGCGCTCTCGAAAATCGTTGAGCCCGCATTCAGATCAAGGATGGAGTCATTGTTTCTCTTCGATGAGTCTATTTGGGGTATAAAAAAAAAGACATAGACCACTATGGTTAAACTACTTGCGTTCTTTGATCACGGTTGATTCAAGAAAAGCCTTGTCCAGAGTGTGGAGACAGCTTAACTGTTTTAGGCAAGGGTCCTCCAAACGGATTCATTAAGTAATCCTACCCTTACCAGGGGTAATTCTGTCAATTGAGATTTCATAAGACCGGGTTAGGAGGCCTATGTGTACTCTCTCGTCTATTAAATAAAAAAAAATCTTTATAAAAAAAATTTCAAAATTTTTTTTAATAATATAAAAAAAATTCAAAAAAAAAACTCCTTCATTTTTGAGTTCAGATCCGAGAAATTTTGGTCTCTTCCCTTCTGAGCACTGGTGCTCGCGGAAATCGTTGAGCCCGTGTTCAGATTGGAATGCCTTTTGCTCTCTTTGATGAATCCGATCTTGACCTTTCAAAAAAAGAACTCCTGTCATTTTTGGGTTCAGATCCGAGAAATTTTGGTCTCTTCCCTTCTGAGCACTAGCACTCGCGGAAATCGTTGAGCCCGTATTTAGATTGGAATACCTTTTGCTCTCTTTGATGAATCCGATCTTGACCTTTTAAAAAAAAAAACTCTAGTCATTTTTGGGTTCAGATCCGAGAAATTGTGGTTCCTTCCCTTCTGGGTATTGGTGCTCGCGGAAATCGTTGAGCCAGTATTTGGATCGGAATAGCATCTGCTCTCTTTGATGAATCCAATCCTAACCTTTCAAAATAGAGAATCTCATCTCATGGATGCGGTCTCCAAACATTTGTGTCTAGCGATACTAGTATGCCCTTCAGGGTCTACTGTATTTGCACCCGACACATTTGTAACTCCAACCTTATATTCTTCTTACCTCGAGCAAGCTCTGCTTCTTGATAAGTCGAATTTAGGTTCACAATTGCTTCTAGCAGTCACTGGGACGCTCATTCTGGGCTCACCATACTTGCAATGAGAACAATTATACCATCTATGGCCTTTTGCCTTCTTCATGTCGCTTGGATCATGCCCCTATAGCGATTTGAAAAGACAAAACCATAGAATTTCCCATTTATGATCATTATATTCTTATGATTACTAATGGATGTGGTCTTATTTTAGAAATTTTCAAAACTAATAATGGCAGCTTCCTTGACCATTACTTTTGATGAGAACAAGCACCAACTCATTATTCAACAGAAGCAGGCCATGCGCACTTACAAGCGCCCTGTCGGCTGCCGAAGCGTCAACTCCCTCGGTAACTCTCTGAACTCCGGGTCGACCTCGACTCCTCGGACTATCATCTTTGGGACGCTGGGACCATTCCCACTTCCCGAAGAACAAACTGCTCCTTCCAAGAAGCAGAAGGTCACCTCTCAACGTGTCACTACCATGACACTAAAGGAGAGCGCCAAAAAGCCCGAAGCCCGCGGCACCCCCACGATGCCTCGACCCACAAACAACCAAGTCTATCCCAAGACTTGGTCCCCAAGACCTCCACCAAAATAAAGAAGGTTCCAAACATCTACCAAGCCAGCATACCTAGCCCTATTCAAGGAGAACCAGTTCTATCCTCTTGCCTACATTTAAGAGGAGAGATCCATCTCCAACCTAACTCCCAAGTCAACCCAGCATGAGCCGGCTTGTTCCTACAAGCCCAAAATCAAGTCATGCATCACTAGGCCTCTACAAGCACCAGCTAAGGCCTACAATCCCGCGGTTCGACCCTTCATCTCTACAACGGCCGAACTCGAAAAACTCAAAGCTTCGCTGCAACAGGCAAAGGACCAGGTTCGCATCCTGTCCTTACCTAGCTACAAAGAAGACATGCTTGGCTGCTGCGCCAGAGGGAGCACATCCTCTCAATCAATCCTTCGCTGTGAGAGAGAAAATAAAAGAGAAGTGGAAAAACGGAGTCATCACCTTCGACAAAAACTATGAGTCTGCCTCTGTCAACGTGGTGTCATGTGGACAAACATCAAAATCACTGAAGAAGAAGATCAATACTTCCTTCAAGGTGATAAACATAATTCAAATGTTCAAAGAGTTGGTTCCCTACCCGACACCAGACGTACAACCCATATGTGTACATCCCGATCTCTTAGAAGATGAAAAGTGGGAGATCGTGAAAACAAAGCCAACAGCTCAACAGCGAAGACAGGTTAGGAAACATCTCCTCAAGCTCAAACGGCAAGAGAAGACCCAGCCAAAATAAGAAGTCCAAGAAAAGATAGAGGCCTCCTCTACCGCTTCACAAGGGGCAACAACAACGTCTCTTCCAGAGACTTCAAAGGGGGTAAGAAAATTCACTCTCAGTGATTTCATGCCACCTCAATTCAAAGAAGCCACGCATGGGGCATCATACTTTTGCAATTCGGTAGTTGGATTCTCCATTGATGGATACGAGTCCAGTGACACCGATGATGGATTCGACTCCAACCACACCAATGAGTGGGAGGAATCCCTTGAAACAAGAGAATATCTCTCCAATGAAGAATGGGTTCCTGAAACTCACCTTATGCCAGTAATCTGGTATAACCCCTTAAAGCCACAAGGATCCTGGTCTGATGATGAAGAAGAACAAGAGGTTGTACAAGAGAATGTTGTTGAACCAGCACCAGTCATTGCTCTAATGGAACCCCACCATGTTGAAACACAAAGAGCAGATGAAGAAGAAGATTTGGCTCCCATGCCCGATCTTGAAGAATATGCAAGGATCTTGCGCATCTCGCTCTAGAACAAGAGCAAGACCGCGTCAACGAGCCTCCTCGCAATCCAGAGCCGGAAGTCCCGGAAGACCATCAGGTTTCTTCTCCTAAAATCGTGACTTCAGAACTCACACTCTTCCCGACTGATCATCATGAAGAATCCCCAGCTATTGATGCTTGGGACGATGAATTGGTTAACGAAGAAGAAAGGTTGCTGGATGTTGTTCAGGAATTGCTCCCGGAAAATGCTCCATGCAACACAATCACTGAGGGTGGCAACTCTGTTGCAGATACATCATCAGTAAATGAGAAACGACAGCCAATTGACTTTGAAGACAATCTTCCAAATGAAGACCCTTTTCAATAAGCTCTTGAAGTTGGTAAAGGCACCCGCTCTGGCCGGGACTATATAAAAATTACAACCAATCTTCCTTTACTTATGTAAATCCTTCGGGAAAAGATGTTGTAAGCGCCCCCAGTGGCAACAATGATGAACATGCAGGCCCCAAGGAGGCTTTCAAGTATGACTTGATTGAACATTTCAAGCACGTACCTACACGTCTGCACATCCTAGACTTATTACGAATATCTCCGCGCACTGTGTGATAATCTTATTTCTGAATTACAATAGCTGAATGAGGATGTCGACAAACATGCCCCGCAAGTCCTCCAAATTAAAATGGACTACCGGGTCAAAAACTCAGAAACTTCCTCAAAAGGAGAAAAGAAGAAAACTGAGGGATCACGCATCGAATGTCACTCGGTTCAAAAGGCAGCAAGTGCAACTATCGCCTTCGAAACAAGGCACAACCGACCCCTGTACTTTACAGGGTACATCAAGGAAATGCTATGCATAGAGTTTAGATTAACCTAGGTTCTGCACTCAACCTCATCTCCACTTTGGCTCTCGAAGAGTTGGGCATCCCACCCGGCAAGCTGAGCCACACATCTGTATCTATCTTTGGATACGATGGGAGCAATCAAAGGCCTATCGGTAAAATCAGGTTTAAGTTGCAAATCGATGATCTTATCTCTAAGGTCACTGTATATGCAATAAAAACCCCTTCATGCTACAACATCCTTCTCGAACGCCCCTGGATCCACGAGAATGGTGTTGTCCCTTCAACTCTACATCAATGCATCAAATTCGCCGGCGATGATGGCATGATACATCGAGTCTTTGCCGACAGAAAACCCTTCAAAGGTAAAGAAGTCCACTTCGCAGATTCCCAGATGTATGAAGCTGAAAAAGAAGAAGAGGAGATAGCATCCTATGCCAAAAATCTCCAAAAAAATAAAGGCAAGGCTCCTCAACAATCACCAGAAGAAAACAAACCCTCCGGTAAATCCGAAGAGAGCATTCAAACTCCCTTCATCATCTCCCTCAAACCTTCAAAGCCTTTAGTTATCACGACTAAAGTGAAGAAGACAAAGTAAAATTCTGGGGGCAAATTTGTTGTCTCTTTCCTGTCTATCATGCAAGACACCGATTCAGATTCAAAGCCAGAAGACGACACATCGTTAAGCCAAGCTGACACTCAGCAAGTTCAGCCTACTCTTACTCCAATGGAGACACCTTCTGATATAAAAGATCCTACGTCAGCTTCCTTTGTTGTTCCAGCAACTTCAGCAAATGAAAAGCCGATCTTCTTCCATAGATCGGATGCTTCTTCATCAAACTCCATGCTTGAACCTTTCCAAAATGAAGGTATGCCTCAACTATCCTTATATAGTCCTGTGGCACAAACTATTATGAAGAAAATGGGCAATGATGCTCAAAACCAAGTCGGTTTGGGAGAAGGCCGCGATATTCTCATGCCATTAGGGCCCGCCTTGACCAAAAGGCAGCTGGAAGATTGGAGACTCTACGACCATACAGAAAAAGTCTTCACATGGGTTAGGGTATGATCCCGACACTCTTCTAAGACAATTGACACAAAGGCTTAAAAGTCAACTTACCGACCAAGCCTTAACATCTCGTATCCATGAAGACATCGATCTCCCTGGATATCTCTTCGATGAGACACCTAATAAAGATCCAGGAAGCTCATCCAATTGGTACGATTTCTTTGACGATGAAGAAGAATTGTCCGATGGCACAGACATGTGGTATTCTGATCCAGAAGAATCCTCGTCTCCAAAAGAAGTGCCCCACTTCGACCCAGTTTCAACAGGCGACTGGGACCATCTCATAGCAAGCCTTGAGAAGATCACCAATCAAGAAGACCCATGGAAAGGAACAAAACCTTGGTCTGGAAATGCCCTTGAAACCCCAAAAAGTTTCGTTGAGTTGGAAGCCTCCGAAATATTGTGGAGGAACCACCTACGAACCTTTCAACAGAAGAACCTACATCTTACAACGATCTCATGGCCTTTCGAAGCCTTGGGTATGGACATCATAGGTCCTATTTCTCTCCTTCAAGTAAAGGTCATCGCTTTATCTTCGCCGCTATGGATTATTTTTCCAAGTGGTCAGAAGCATCCGCGCTCAATGAAATGAAGACCTCATCAATCCTTCAGTTCCTGTGCACCAACATCATTTGTCGTTTCGGCATACCCAAAAGAGTTGTCCATGATAACGGACCACAATTCCGAGATCATCGATTCTACATGTTCTGCGACAAAAACAAAATCTAAAGCTGTCCTTCGACTCCATACAATCTGGCAGCAAACGGATTCGTAGAAGCTTTCAACAAGACACTCTGTAAAATCCTCAAGAAAATGGTCTCCAGTCACAAAGGAGACTGGAGCGACAAACTGTCTGAAGCTTTATGGGCCTATCGAACCACCGTTCGAGGACCAACCCATAGCACACCATTCTCCTTGGTCTATGAATGCGAAGCTGTCGTACCCTTGGAAGTACAAATTCCTTCCTTGAGGGTATCCTTGCAAAATGACATGACTCAAGAAAGCAATGTCAAATTGCGACTCCATGAGCTGGACAATCTCGATGAGAGACAGCTCGAAGCTCGACAAAGCATTAAACTTTACCAAGCACGCATGACAGGATCTTTCGACAAGAAGGTCGGGCAACGCACCTACAAAAAGGGTGACTTGGTTCTTGCGGTTAAAAGACCAATGGTCTTCACTCACAAGTCCAAAGGCAAGTTTGAGCCAAAATGGGAGGGACCCTACGTCATCGACAAGGTTTTCTCCAACGGCGCATACGCGCTCCTAAACATGGAGGGTGACAGATGTATGCTGCCCATCAACGGCAAATTCTTAAAGCGGTACTACCCTTGAGGACTTACCCAACTGGGTAAGAGCAATGCCTGTACAGCCAAAACCTACTTCCAGGTACTCGCTCGCTAAACCCACTTCTTTTAGAATTTTCATATCATATGTTGAGATTTCTAGAAATTCAAACAATGCTTACTTTCATCGTTTCATTGTTCAAAAAATTCCAACTTTAGGAACCTCACCCTAACTTGACCAAAATTTCCTGTCCTTGAACCCAAAATTCATGGTTTGAAACAAAATCCAGATTCAGGGATTTCCACCCTAGTCCACCCTGCCTTTTACCGCCAAAATGGATTTAGGTCAAAAATTATGACCCTCGTGTCTTTAAACAAAAAAAAAATGGTTTTTCAAAAACCGCGAGGAAGCGACGCTTAGTCGATACTCGCACAAATCGGAAAAACGTGAACCACGTTCGACACTTCCAAAATCGCAGGGAAACGACATTTCGTCGATACTTGCAAAATAAAAAAAAAAACGTGGATACGCAACATTTCAGTTGATATCCACAACCCAAATTTCAAAGGTTCAAAAAAACCAAGAAATCGTGGAGACGCAACATTTCAGTTGATATCCACAACCCAAAGGTTCGAGAAAACCGTAAATTTCAAAAATCATTGGGAAACAACATCAAGTCAGTACTTGCAAAACCAAAATTTTTGAAAAGCAAGGATGAGACATTCCATCGATACTTGCACCCAAATCCACGAGGAAGCGATATTCCATCGATACTTGCAAGACCATTCAGCAGGGAGGCGACTTTTAGTCGATACTTGCATTTTTTGAAAACCAAAACCGGCTATAGATGCCACAAACCGCTATAAATGCTACAAACCGGATATCAATGCCACAAAACAAACCGGCTATCATTGCCACAAAACAAAACTGGCTATCAATGCCACCAACCAAAACTGGGCTTTCAAAAAACCCGTCTACCAATGCCACAAACTGGCTATCAATGCCACAAACTCGGCTATCAATGCCATAAAAAACCAGCTCTCATGCCAAAATCGGCTCTCATGCACAAACAAAATCCGGCTCCCATGCCAAAACAATCATTTAACAAAAGATTTTCACAAAATGACAAACTTTTGATCAAATCCCATTTAACAATTACTTTCATCACAAAAAGATTTAAGTGAGCGTAGGGAAAACAAAAAAAAGTACCACAAAATACATCTGGTACAAAAAAAAAGAAAAGAAAAGAAAGTGGTTACAAGCACTACACAAAAAAAAAGAGTACCAAAAAAATACATGTGGTACCAAAAAAAATAAAGATAGTTTCTACTACAAAAAATCAGGATCTCAGCCAAAAATGGTCTCTAGCCAAAGGTTCAGCTCCTCAAGCAACCTCTTGGCCTTAGCCGTCATAGTTTTCAAGGCACGCTTCTTCAGGAACTTGCCATAAGATGCTGGAGAAGGCTGTAACACTTCTTTCTTATCCCGAGCAATTTGCCATGTTCGTTTTCTTGAATTTTCCTTTCGAGAACTCAATCGGCATTTGCAACCTGGTGAATCAGAGCACTCTCCCTATCAAGAGCCTTTGTTATAGCAGCCCACTTGGCAGCGACTTGTGCCTTCAAATGCTCAAGATGTTTTCTGGCCTCATCGACCTCCCTATCAAGGATGTTAAGGTCGTGCCTTAGCCCGATGATGGCTAGCTCTTCTAAGTTCTTCTCTCGGACTACCTGCTTCCTGCTATGTGTAGCCTCATTCAGGTCAGATTTAGCCTTCTTAGTAGGATCCAAGAACATCACCTTGAAGAACTGGTCATCAGGGAAGTCCGGGAAGTCCATGGTCTCAAACCACTTGTCATCCTGTGCAATGATCTCATCAACGATCGCCCTGGCTCCTATGACGTCCAGACCAACTTCTTCAGCATCGGTGATAATCTCCTGCACATGCTGGAAAATGCCAAATCCGGCATCCAAGTGCCCAGAAAGGAGAGTCTCGATCCAAGAGCTCAAAACCCGTGCCAGCACCTTCTTCGCAAATAGGAGAGATGGCCCAGATGAAGATTCGCCCTGCTCCGTCGGTCGGTTGCTCATGTCATGACCCGTTGGAAGAGTAACAAAATAACTCTTTCCAGTCGGAGCCGCTGGGGAATGAATCTCGGCACGAGATATCTTCTCAATCTTGTCAGAACTGGTTCTACGAGTCTCTACCTCCGGATCAACCTCTGGCATCCCTTGCTCTGGTTCTGAAGGAAGTGATGGACTCTCTTCTGTCACTTCAAAACCTGCCAAAGAAACGCAAAAAGGTATGAATATGATCATGTTTGAAAATCATTATCAGGGTTATTACTATAAAGTACCTTCTTCGACAACTGACGAAACACTTTCTTCCTCCATGAACACATCGAAAGCATTGTCAACATTTGCGTCCATCGATGGTTCGAAGTCATCAGAATCCTATGGCAAATCAGCTGACACAAAAAAAATGTTAGCAAATCAAGTCACAGACACCGAAAAAAAGAAAGCAAAAGAAGTCGTACCAGTCGGAGATTATGGAATCATTCCAGAGTCCTGTCACGCCCCCGGACCGAGGTCCCGCTAAACGAGGCCTTAATCCGGGGTCGTGGCGCGGCAGGCCGGAAAATTCCGCCCGCACACGCTAGTTTCCCACAGGTTTCCGCGGTAAGGATTCCCGAAATCCGATCCAACAGTGATATGTAAGAATCACTTTCATACAAATGACTTACGCGGAAGCATGTAACAAACATAAAAGTCTCTCACAAACAGGTATAAGATGAGAACGCACGAGACTAGCATCAAAAGAGAAACATTTCATTGTAGGCCCCAAAGTTAGTTTAAAGTTAATACAAAAGTAAGATTAGTCATTAATTACAAATTCTTCCCAAAAGAGTATAAGCCAACAATGGCCATAACCAAAAACCCAAAATGTCTAGCATCTATTCCCAAAATGTGATTGCAGCTCCAAAAGCAACCCGACGTCTAAATGACATCATCGGGCTGCCACTCGCCCTCCACAGGAACTATGGGTTCCGCCTCAAAGTGCGCCTCAACCGCGAGGGGCTCGACATCTAGCACCAAACAAAAGAGAGTCAGACACGACGGTCTGGCAAGCAATTACAACAATAATAGGATGATAGCGAAACAAAACATTAATAAATGAGAGCCACGATTAAATCACGATTAATAACAATGTCGAAGTAAAGATAGAAGACAAGCATCTCGATGGTTTACAATTCCAATGTCACGATAAGTAAAATAAACAAATACCATGAGATGAATATTAATGCATGAAAACATTGGCAACCCACGTGAAGCTATATTCTCCTGTTACCGAAGAAACCGGAGCAGAAAAACCGTAGCCACTACTCGTGGGACCGGAACGACATAGTCGTTATCAAACAAAACCGTAGCCACTACTCGTGGGACCGGATATTACCGTTGCCATGGTCGGTACAAACAGAATCCAAATTGCAGCTGGCAGACAAATTAAAGATCCCAAGCCGGATGATCAGTCCGACAAGGTGACCTAAGCCTAGTGGTGCCATTAGAATAAAAGTCCGAAACCTCGAAGAAATACAAATCCGTTTATAAGATACATTTCCAAAATCGATAAGAGAACTACTCCAAATAATGCATATTGGTGAATCTGAGCAAAATAGGTGAGTAGTCTTATCAATACCTAAATATGTGGTAAACCACTTCAAAACATTCAAAAGGATTGGAGAAAGAATCCGGACAAAAGTCTTTTTATATGAAATGAATGTATGATGATTCGATCGTCTAATGTGGGCAGTCTCGATATACATTTGATCCCTTCATTGTCATTACGAGAACATAATTTGGTGCCACCGAAGATCCTTGACAATCACAAGGGATGAAGTGTACATTTAAGCTTGAAGGTTTCCCAAGTGGCCTTGATCATAATCCAAGCCAATTCTCACAACAAATTCTAGGCTTATAAAAGGGTTGAATGGGCTTCACTTATATAAAAGAGTTTGGGGCTGAATTGGTCTTGGACATAGGCTTGAAGTGGATTTGAAATTATATCCAATAAATCCTCATTAAACGTAGGTTTAAACCCCTTTTTAATCAGGCCCACAACTGGCCTTACCCAAGCTCAAACAGTCCACTAAATAGGCCCAAAAACAGTCCTTAAAGTAGCCCAGAATTCGGGTCATAAAACAGTCCAATATCAGGCCTCAAAACAGTCCATCATCAGGTCTCAAAATGACCCAGAAACTGGTCTTGAAACAGGCCCAAAGAAGCCCTGAAATTAGGCCCAAAATAGTCTCCAAATGGGCTCAGAAATCCTTGAAAAACAGTCCCAAATTCGGACCTGAGCCAGGCCCCAGGCAGAGCTGGGCCTCGCTCGAGCGACCCAAGGTCCGCTCGAGCGAAGCCCAGACAGAGCCTGGGTCGCTCGAGCGGCCCAGTGGGTCGCTCGAGCGGACTGGGCTCTGTCCAGTCCGGCTCGGCAACTTCTTTCTCTTCTTTTTCCATCTTTCTTGAACCTTTGTCATTCTTTTTCTTTCCTACAATTTTCCAAGAACATTGGGACCCTTCCTTGACCCAAATTCATCAAATCACCATTCATAATCATCCAATAAATCAAACACCATACTTTTTAAGGAATTAAGGTTTTTCCCCCTTTCTATGAACACCCACCTTTAACACAAGGAAACCAAAATTTTCTAAGGATCAAAGTGAAAGCACCTTCCAAAGCATTGTAAGACAATAACATAAATTGAAATCAATGTAACATTGGTCCATTCCATCCAAGTAAATCCATAAATCAAGGAAGATTAGCACATAAGAAGAAAAGTCATGAAATGGAACTAAATAAGAAAAATCATCATATTAATTGTAGAATCTACTTGCCTCTAGTCAAGATAGGAGCAAAAATCACTCTTCAAACAAAGCTTTAGTGCCTCAAGCTTCAAATCTACAAAAACCCCAAAATTTTCCCAAGAAAACCCAAAAAAAAATCAACATTGGTAAATCTCCAAGGAAAACCCTAGCATAAGGGATTAAAACACTATAAATGGAGAGGAAAACAAGAATCTCAAGTTTGGAAAGCCATTGCTAACCTTGAGAAATCCCAATGGAGAAGAGGAGCTTGAATGAGGGCTTTTTCTTAGCTCAAAATCCTCAAAAAGGGTACCTTTGGAGAGCTTGGAGAGGGAGGAAAGACTTGAGGAGATCAATCCTCCAAGAAAACTCCACCAAATAAGAGTCTCAGATGAGAGAGAGAGTGTGGGAAGAGAGGGAAAACCCTAGCTAAGAACTCTTGCTGGAAATGAAATGAAGAAGAAGAAGAAAGGCTCCCCTCCTTATAAGAGAAGTCTTATGGGCCCCGGTCTTCACCAAGCTAAAAATGGTATTTGCGGGCCCCGAATGAAAACGACGACGAAGACAAAAACGATCAGCGAAATTTCTACTTTCCAAAAAGCATATTTTTGTCAATTTCTGAAATTTTTGAAATTTGGGTACAGATTTTGTGTGAAAGGTCAGTTTTGCCCTTTTCCTCGAAAAACGCGATTTCCGATCACTAAATCAAGTTGGCTAAAACATGAAAGTTGATGATCTAGATGAAATGAATCAAAATGCACAAAAAATGGGATTTTGCAAACATCAAGGATAAATTCAACAAATTCACACACAATCCACGGGCGCCCCGGCCCGTGTCAAACTTAAGCCAATGACTCTCAAAGGTTCTCAAGGCTAATCAAACATTCTAATCAAACTTAATAAAATAAGCTAATCATCCACTAACCCCACTTATCCACTAATCACGGTTTAAATATAATTAAATATTTCAAACCTGGGTCGGGGTCTGACATCCTCCACCCCTAAAAATCACATTTGGTCCTCCAAATGATCACTAACCTCTGGGAATAGCTTAGGGTACTTCTTTTGGACTTGATCACGAAGTTCCTAGGTGGCCTCTTCTGGTCCATGATTCTCCCAACGAATCTTTACCCACTGAATTGTTCTGTTCCTCAGTTCTTGCTCTTTGGTGTCAATAATCTCTGCCGGTTTCTCAATGTATGTGGCATCCTCTCTGACATCCAACGGTTCATGATGTAACACGTGTGAAGGGTCCGAAACATACTTCCTTAGCATTGAGACGTGAAACACGTTGTGCACACCCGACAGTTCTGGAGGCAAAGCTAACCTGTATGCCACTTCCCCAATTCGACTCAAGATCTCATACGGCCCAATGAATCTCTTAGACAATTTGCCCTTCTGCCCAAATCTCAGTGTTCCTCTGACCGGAGATACCTTTAAGAATACCTTGTCTCCAACTTGGAATTGTAGATCCTTCCTTCGAACATCAGCATAGCTCTTCTGTCGGCTTCTCGAAATCTTCAATCTCTCATGGATAATTCTGACTTTATCACTTGTTTCTTCAACCAAAGATGGACCATGAAAACCGCGTTCTCCGACTTCTTCCCAACACACTGGGGTTCTACACTTCCTGCGATACAACGCTTCGAAAGGGGCCATTCCTATGCTTGAATGGTAACTATTGTTGTAGGCAAATTCATAGAGCGATAGATTCTCGTCCCACCGATTCTTGAAATCAAGGACACAAGCCCTAAGCATGTCTTCAAGGGTCTGAATAGTCCTCTCCGACTGACCATCCGTCTGCGGGTGGTACGCTGTGCTAAATTGAAGCCTCATTCCCATTGATTCATGTAAAGTCTTCCAAAACCTTGAAACAAATCTACTATCCCGATCCGAAGTGATGGAAACCGGCTGACCATGACGACTAACAATCTCTTTCACAAAAGCTTGTGCTAAAGCCAACATGTGCATCTTCTTACCGGTCTTCAAAGGAATAAAGTGCGCCGACTTCGTTAACCGATCCATTATGATCCAAATGGCATTGTTTCCTTTGCTTGTAGTCGGTAAACCTGATACGAAATTCATTGTCAGGTGTTCCCATTTCCACTCTGGGATTTCTAGCGGTTGCAAAAGACCAGGTGGTTTCTGATGTTCTGCCTTCACTAATTGACAAGTCATACACCTAGATACAAAGGCTGCTATCTCTCTCTTCATATTGTTCCACCAAAAACGACTCTTCAAATTTTGGTACATCTTCGTACTCCCTGGGTGTACTGAATACCTCGTATTGTGAGCTTCTACCATAATGTCATCTTTCAAATTATCTATCTTTGGGACACAAAGTCTGCCACGGAAGTACAAAACTCCATCCAACATCTGAAAATCTAGCCGTTCCGAGATATGCTCCATAATTTTAACCAAGTCTGGATCTTGCATCTGACTATCCTTAATTTTCTGAATGAAGACTGGCTCAGACACTGTCATATTTGCCAACACAACTCCTTCCCTCAAAGGTTGGAACTCTACTTTCAATTCTTCAAATTGCTGAAAATTGTAAAACCCATGCAAACTGGCCAAACAAACTGATTTCCTACTCAACGCATCTGCCACTACATTAACTTTCCCCGGATGATAGATGATCGGGAAGTCATAGTCTTTGATGTACTCCATCCACCTTCTTTGCCTCATGTTTAATTCCTTTTGGGAGAACAAGTATTGGAGACTACGGTGATCCGAATGAACTTCAGAATTTTCTCCGTACAAGTAGTGTCTCCACATCTTCAACGCGAACACTATAGCTGCCAACTCCAAATCGTGCGTTGCATATTTCTTTTCGTGTTCCTTCAATTGCCTCAAGCCATATGCAATCACATTTCCATTTTGCATCAAAACACATCCGAGTCCTACTCCTGAAGCATCCGTATAGATAACAAAACCGCCACTCCCCGAAGGTAGGGTGAGGACAGGCGCTGAAGTTAACCTCTTCTTCAACTCTTCAAAACTGGCTTCACATTTCTCTGACCATACAAACGGCACATTCTTTCGGGTTAACTTAGTCAACGGTGCTGCAATGGATGAAAATCCTTGAACAAATCTCCTATAGTAACCTGCCAAACCCAGAAAACTTCTAATCTCTGTCACATTCTTCGGTCTCTCCCAATTGATGACTGCTTCTATCTTTGATGGATCAACTGCTAGTCCTTCTTTAGAAATAATGTGACCAAGAAAAGTGACTTGCTCTAGCCAAAACTCGCACTTCCCAAGCTTCGCATACAACTGATTATCTCTCAACAACTGCAAGGAAGTCCTCAAATGCTGCTCATGGTCTTCTCTCGACTCGGAATACACTAGAATGTCATCAATAAAGACGACGGTGAACTGATCTAGATAGGGTACGAAAATCTTGTTCATGAGAGCCATGAACACTGCTGGTGCATTCGTCAGTCCAAAGGGCATCACCAAAAATTCATAGTGCCTGTATCTGGTTCGAAAAGCTGTCTTCGGGATGTCTGATTCTCTAACCCTCAACTGATGGTATCTGGACCTCAAATCTATCTTCGAGAAAAACTTTGCACCTTGCAACTGATCAAACAACTCGTCTATCCTAGGCAAAGGGTACTTGTTCTTGATGGTCACTTGGTTCAATTTCCTGTAGTCTATACACATCCTCAAACTTCCATCTTTCTTCTTGGCAAATAGCACTGGGGCTTCCCATGGGGAAACACTTGGCCTAACAAAGCCTTTGTCTAGCAACTCTTGCAACTCTAACTTCAATTCCCCTAACTCTACTGGAGCCATCCTATAAGGAGCAATGGAGATCGAAGCAGTTCCTGGCATCAACTCTATTGTAAACTCAACTTCTCTGATAGGTGGTAACCCTGGAATCTCTTCTGGAAAAACATCGGGAAACTCACACACTACCGGAATGTTCTCCACCCCTAGGGACTGCTCGTCCTTGGTGACAAAAGCAATAAATCCCTCACAACCTGATCTCAACAACTTAGCTGCAGAAAGAGCTGAAATGAACCTAGCCGGAGAAACCCTTTTCTCTCCCTGAAACTTCACCCCGGAGGACAACCCATCCAATCTAAAAACAATGGTCTTACTATAGCAATCCATGGAGGCGCGATGACCTGCTAACCAATCCATGCCTAAAATGACATCGAAGTCATGCATAACTAAGGTAATAAGATCTGCAGGGAAAATGACTTCTCCTATCTTCACTGGACAACTAGGGTAAAAAGTATTACACACCACTTGTTTCCCTACCGGAGTAGTAACAGTCAAAACAAACTCTAACTCTCTAGCAGGTACACTAATCATTTTAGCAAACACATGGGATAAGAAAGAGTGGGTAGATCCCGGGTCAAACAACACTTTAGCTTCTACATCACAAATTAGGAGTTTACCTTCCACAACATCACCCGCCGCTTCTGCATCCACTTGATTGATATGATTGAGACGGCCTTGCTGACGCGGTCTATTTTGATTCTGATTTGGCCTTCCTAGCTGCACATTCCTATTTTGTTGCGGTGGACGGACATTCTGATTCTGTGGTTGTTAACGGGGCTGCTGATTCTGTTGCTGCCTCTGTTGGTTCTGAGCTACCTGTTGGTTCTGCTGAGGGGCTTGCCTTGGTGGCTGCTGAGGTGCCCTATTGCCTTGGTTCCTATTATTCGGGCAATCCTTCACTTGGTGGTCGGTGCCACCACACTTGAAACATGCACCTGAAACTCGATAACACTGCTGAGAAGGGTGATTCTTGCCACAATGCTCACACCCACCTTGAGTTGGAGCATTCTGCTGTTTCTTTTGCTTCTTGCCTTGATACGATTTCTGCCCACCTTGGTACTGTTGCCTTTTTCTCTGATTATCCTTAATAATCTGATTGTTGATGTCTTCGAACCTGTAGGCCCTTTTGATAGCCTCTTGAAAAGTGGTTGGTGGTACCACACCTAAAGCATCTCTCAAGATAATGGGATTGAGCCCATCCATGAACTTAGTGATCGTTTTCTCTTCGGTGTCCACAAGCTCCGGAGCATAGCGAGATAATTTCTCAAACTTAGTAAGATATTCAAGAACGGTCATATCTTCTTGCTTAAGCAACTGAAACTCTGCTGCCTTTTGCTTTTTGATGTGCGCGGGGACGTACTTCTCACTAAACTGCTGCTTGAATGTGGTCCAAGCAATCCCATCCTCAATATTCTGACAGCCTTCCTTAACAGTCTTCCACCATATATATGCCAATCCAGTGAACATGGAGGTTGCTAAATGAACTTGTTGTCTGCCTATGCATACAAAGATATCGAAGATGTTCTCTGTGTGGGCCAACCAATCATCAGCTGTCAAAGGATCTTCCTGACCCGTGAACTCCTTAGGACCCCTCTTTCTGAACTTCTCAAATAAAACATTAGGATCTCGGTCCCTGTTCTGCACGGCTTCCACATTAGGCATTGGTTCGGGTCTCCTACCCAAAACTTCAAGCAGTTGCCTTTAAACTTGAGTCAATTCTTCATCTTTCTTTGCCATCTGTTCTTGAAATCTAGCTTGATTTTCATTAGCGCGTTGTTGCTGTTCGACCAACATCTGCATAAGTTGTTGGAATTGACCTGTCATTGGGTTTTCAATCCCGCTGTCATGATTACTGCCCGATGCATTTGCATTTGCTGGAGGTCTACGCGGAGGCATAGTGCTGCAAAACAACTTGTTAGTACAACAAGATATAATAATAAGGCGTTCCCAAACCCAAATCGATGCTAACTAACGGTAATGCTAACGAATCCTTGCCACGTCCTTATGTTTCTAATCCAATTTTAATTGCCTCAAATATAACCTGGCTCTGATACCAAGCCTGTCACGCCCCCGGACCGAGGTCCCGCTAAACGAGGCCTTAATCCGGGGTCGTGGCGCGGTGGGCCGGAAAATTCCGCCCGCACACGCTAGTTTCCCACAGGTTTCCGCGGTAAGGATTCCTGAAATCCGATCCAACAGTGATATATAAGAATCACTTTCATACAAATGACTTACGTGGAAGCATGTAACAAACATAAAAGTCTCTCACAAATGGGTATAAGATGAGAACGCACGAGACTAGCATCAAAAGAGAAACATTTCATTGTAGGCCCCAAAGTTAGTTTAAAGTTAATACAAAAGTAAGATTAGTCATTAATTACAAATTCTTCCCAAAAGAGTATAAGCCAACAATGGCCATAACCAAAAACCCAAAATGTCTAGCATCTATTCCCAAAATGTGATCGCAGTTCCAAAAGCAACCCGACGTCTAAATGACATCATCGGGCTGCCACTCGCCCTCCACAGGAACTATGGGTTCCGCCTCAAAGTGCGCCTCAACCGCGAGGGGCTCGACATCTAGCACCAAACAAAAGAGAGTCAGACACGATGGTCTAGCAAGCAATTACAACAATAATAGGATGATAGCGAAATAAAACATTAATAAATGAGAGCCACGATTAAATCACGATTAATAACAATGTCGAAGTAAAGATAGAAGACAAGCATCTCGATGGTTTACAATTCCAATGTCACGATAAGTAAAATAAACAAATACCATGAGATGAATATTAATGCATGAAAACATTGGCAACCCACGTGAAGCTATATTCTCCTGTTACCGAAGTAACCGGAGCAGAAAAACCGTAGCCACTACTCGTGGGACCGGAACGACATAGTCGTTATCAAACAGAACCGTAGCCACTACTCGTGGGACCGGATATTACCGTTGCCATGGTCGGTACAGACAGAATCCAAACTGCAGCTGGCAGACAAATTAAAGATCCCAAGCCGGATGATCAGTCCGACAAGGTGACCTAAGCCTAGTGGTGCCATTAGAATAATAGTCCGAAACCTCGAAGAAATACAAATCCGTTTATAAGATACATTTCCAAAATCCATAAGAGAACTACTCCAAACAATGCATATTGGCGAATCCGAGCAAAATAGGTGAGTAGTCTTATCAATACCTAAATATGTGGTAAACCACTTCAAAACATTCAAAAGGATTGGAGAAAGAATCCAGACAAAAGTCTTTTTATATGAAATGAATGTATGATGATTCGATCGTCTAATGTGGGCAGTCTCGATATACATTTGATCCCTTCATTGTCATTACGAGAACATAATTTGGTGCCACCGAAGATCCTTGACAATCACAAGGGATGAAGTGTACATTTAAGCTTGAAGGTTTCCCAAGTGGCCTTGATCATAATCCAAGCCAATTCTCACAACAAATTCTAGGCTTATAAAAGGGTTGAATGGGCTTCACTTATATAAAAGAGTTTGGGGCTGAATTGGGCTTGGACATAGGCTTGAAGTGGATTTGAAATTATATCCAATAAATCCTCATTAAACGTAGGTTTAAACCCCTTTTTAATCAGGCCCACAACTGGCCTTACCCAAGCTCAAACAGTCCACTAAATAGGCCCAAAAACAGTCCTTAAAGTAGCCCAGAATTCGGGTCATAAAACAGTCCAATATCAGGCCTCAAAATAATCCATCATCAGGTCTCAAAATGGCCCAGAAACTGGTCTTGAAACAGGCCCAAAGAAGCCCTGAAATCAGGCCCAAAACAGTCTCCAAATGGGCTCAGAAATCCTTGAAAAACAGTCCCAAATTCGGACCTGAGCCAGGCCCCAGGCAGAGCTGGGCCTCGCTCGAGCGACCCAAGGTCCGCTCGAGCGAAGCCCAGACAGAGCCTGGGTCGCTCGAGCGGACTGGGCTCTGTCCAGTCCGGCTCGGCAACTTCTTTCTCTTCTTTTTCCATCTTTCTTGAACCTTTTTCATTCTTTTTCTTTCCTACAATTTTCCAAGAATATTGGGACCCTTCCTTGACCTCACAAATTCATCAAATCACCATTCATAATCATCCAATAAATCAAACACCATACTTTTTAAGGAATTAAGGTTTTTCCCCCTTTCTATGAACACCCACCTTTAACACAAGGAAACCAAATTTTTCTAAGGATCAAAGTGAAAGCACCTTCCAAAGCATTGTAAGACAATAACATAAATTGAAATCAATGTAACATTGGTCCATTCCATCCAAGTAAATCCATAAATCAAGGAAGATTAGCACATAAGAAGAAAAGTCATGAAATGGAACTAAATAAGAAAAATCATCATATTAATTGTAGAATCTACTTGCCTCTAGTCAAGATAGGAGTAAAAATCACTCTTCAAACAAAGCTTTAGTGCCTCAAGCTTCAAATCTACAAAAAACCCCAAAATTTTCCCAAGAAAACCCCAAAAAAATCAACATTGGTAAATCTCCAAGGAAAACCCTAGCATAAGGGATTAAAACACTATAAATGGAGAGGAAAACAAGAATCTCAAGTTTGGAAAGCCATTGCTAACCTTGAGAAATCCCAATGGAGAAGAGGAGCTTGAATGAGGGCTTTTTCTTAGCTCAAAATCCTCAAAAAGGGGTACCTTTGGAGAGCTTGGAGAGGGAGGAAAGACTTGAGGAGATCAATCCTCCAAGAAAACTCCACCAAATAAGAGTTTCAGATGAGAGAGAGAGTGTGGGAAGAGAGGGAAAACCCTAGCTAAGAACTCTTGCTGGAAATGAAATGAAGAAGAAGAAGAAAGGCTCCCCTCCTTATAAGAGAAGTCTTGTGGGCCCCGGTCTTCACCAAGCTAAAAATGGTATGTGCGGGCCCCGAATGAAAACGACGAAGAAGACAAAAACGATCAGCGAAATTTCTACTTTCTAAAAAGCATATTTTTGTCAAATTCTGAAATTTTCGAAATGTGGGTACAGATTTTGTGTGAAAGGTCAGTTTTGCCCTTTTCCTCGAAAAACGCGATTTCCGATCACTAAATCAAGTTGGCCAAAACATGAAAGTTGATGATCTAGATGAAATGAATCAAAATGCACAAAAAAATGGGATTTTGCAAACATCAAGGATAAATTCAACAAATTCACACACAATCCACGGGCGCCCCGGCCCGTGTCAAACTTAAGCCAATGACTCTCAAAGGTTCTCAAGGCTAATCAAACATTCTAATCTAACTTAATAAAATAAGCTAATCATCCACTAACCCCACTTATCCACTAATCATGGTTTAAACATAATTAAATATTTCAAACCTGGGTCGGGGTCTGATAAGTCCCTTGGTTCTTCTTCAGGTGCCTCCACAGGATCTGTCACCACCTCATCGGTCGGAACCTCAGGCATCGCCAAGTCTTCTTCTTTTGCTAAAAAAAATAGAGAAAAACAGAAACATAAAGCAAATCTGAACACGGAAAATTCCATGAAAAGAAACGAAAAGAGAAAGAGGAAGAATCATACCTTCATCCACGATCTCATCTTCTCGGCTCCTCTTTTCTGGAGGCTTGTCAGCATTCTTTTGCACCTCCTCATTGATAGTAAGAGGGACTTCCATATCAGGAGAGTCTTCGTGTTGCTCCTTGCTGCGATGCTGACTCCTCTTCCTCTAACCTCTACGGGCTCGCTTCCTAGAAGAACCTGCCCCATAGTAAAAGTCAGGTCTCTCACTTGACTCCTCACCGGATGGTCTACCCTTACCAATAGACTCCACGGAAGCTCGCCTCTGTGCCGTGCATCCAAGCGTCAAGCTCAACTTCCTCCTGTTCTAGCTGCTCTAAAGCCTCATCATGTATTTCTCGAACAACTTCAGAACCAATGATGCCCTGGTCACCGAGAAAGCCTATCTTGTGCTTTTCTCCATAAAGGAAGCCCTAAACTTCCTCTCGTCGGATGCCATCCGACTTTCCAAGGCCTTTTCCAGATGACAGCTTCACATCAAGCTCTTACTTGGAAAGCCCCCGATATGCCGAAAAGCTCTCTGCGAACCACTTCGCGAAGCCAACAGTCCGAAAAGTCCACAACACAGGATATGAAATCATGGCAGTAGTGTCTTCAGCACTATAGAAAGCCCATGCATTTCTCCCATCCTGCAAACCTCCAAAGTGCTTCACCATGCTTGAAGGCGCTCCAACAACGCCTTGAGAGAAGCCCAACTGCAGAGCAAAGCGAGAAGGTACATACAGCTGGATGTCGACGAAAAGATGTCTACGGTACACCATCGTGCCGACACGTATGCTGAAAAGCCACTCCTTCTCTGCATTCGTTAAGGAGTAATGCCTTCCCGACCCCGCCCTGGTAGTGTCTCGGGAAACACCAAAGTCAAAAGCCTTCTTCCACAACTCTGGAGAAAGCTTCACTGAAGACTGCCCCATCTCGACGTCCATGAACCGTCGGATCCTCATGCGGGCAAACAAAAGTGATTCGAATACGGCTTTCCCCTTAGCCAATTGAATCATCAGAGGATCATCATCATGTGTAACACCCAGCTGCTGGAAGCCGAGACAGTGGTATACAAACCACGAATAGAAAATATGGGCTGAAAACACCCTGTTCATGGGAAGCCCAAGCCGAACCAAGAAAGCAACAACCTGCAGTTCGGTGCACAAGTAGGAGTAAAGAGCAGGCACTAAAGCAAGCCGCTCTCCAAACGCCATCTGAGAAGCCGAAAAAATAAAATGCAGCCTGATGTGCAATAAGTAGGTAAATAACGAGATCTCCGCAGCGCAATGTCGGAGCAAATGGCGCCTCTACTTGCGAAGAAACCCCTCAACTCCTTTTGCATAGTCGAAATCTTCTTCGAACCTGGATCCTGAGCATTGGCTTCCTGGGTCGTGCTATTAGAAGATTCCCTACTGCCAAAGAAGTTGGGGAATGAAGAGCCAGAACTCTTCTAACTGCTGGATCTAACTTTTGAGCCCTCCTTCTCCTTTAAAAAGTTATAGAAGGCGACAAGCTAAAAGTACAAAAGCCTGAACTCCTCCGACTGCTCTTCAAGGACGCTGTCGATCGACATGAACTCTTCATAGAGTTTGCCAAGGATGGCAATCTAGTAATGGCGCTAAACTCCTTCAAAGAAAAACCAATCTCACCATTCGTGACAACGAAGGTATTGGTTTGTGGAAGGAATGACTCCAGCATAGCCATGAAGGTCTCGTCGGAAAAAATCACGATCTCCCTAAAGGCGTAGACCGTATCAAAAATCTCGGCTTCCTTCAAAACGGCACCACCAATCAGCAAGACACGATGAGTCTACGACCTCCACTCGGAGTCAGCACTGAAACGGCCACGAAGTCAAAAAGGCTTCACCCAACTGCTGTCGTCATCGCTGAAAATACCAAGGCCCACCGGTCCCAAATTGACCGACGGATAATCAGAGCCTTGGTAGCCGCTGGCCGGCATTAACATGTCCATGTCGGCAAGCGATTTCTCCGTATAACCAGGAGGACTGCCAACAAAAACCCCAGTCTTGATCACGTTAGTCCTCTTCACCCAGCTTGGAGGATCTTCCCTCTTAGAGCACGTAGGAGAAAGGCTCATGATCGAGATAGTACGATCAAACGTCAACCGGGTAACAACGGTTCTCTTCTCACCATCAGCTGTGTAAGAGAACTTCTCCTCTGGTATGTCACGTCGTCAGGGACTGCATCACCAAAGAAAAAGGTAGGCTTGAGCAAAATGCTCTGATCGTCCATCACCCAAGGACGATTGCTTACCATGATCTTAAATAATTCTTCTTTCTTGAGAAAGATCAGTCGCTGCCTTATCTCATCTCTATTAAGGGAATCGCACTCTTCAAGGTTTCTCTCAACATACTGGACCTTCTCCCAGGCCTGCTGAACGGCCGGATTGGAAGATCTAGCAGATCGACGAGGTATGCTTGTAGCAGGCTCTTTACCCTTGTTTGTTCTGGAGGAACCACCTGCAAAGGATGGAAAAGAAAAAGATCATCATCAAAATGACTGAATTCCGCTAAAATAAAATCTGGTGAAATTTTGGCATGATTCCGGGACAATTCCGAAGAAAAAAGGAAATATCCCGAAAGAAATAGAAAGCTTGAAGATGGGCTCAACATCACTGAAACTCCAAACTTTCGAAACCTCAAAGTCTCCGCAAAATCAGGAAAGGCTCAACGTCAATGCGAGCTCCAAAATTCCCAAATTTGCAAAAACTTTCAGGTATGCTATCACATCATGCTACCAATTTAAATTACAAAAAATGCATGCATGAACATCTTGGTTTGCCAAAAAAAGCATTATCATGATGAGAAAAAAAAAGAAATTTTCTCAATAAAAAAAGAGAGAGAAGAAAACAAAAAAAAAGAACAAGAAAAAGGGAGCTAGCCCACAGGCCACGTGGTCGTACGGCGAAATCCGTACGGCCCACAAAAAAAAACAACAAAAAAAAGAAAGAAAATGCACAAGAAAAAAAAAGTGTAAGAAAAACAAGGAGACAAGTGGAAAAGAAAAGAAAAGAAATAAATAAATAAGGTCTTTTTTTACCATCCTATTTTCTAGAAAGGAGTTTTCTTGAGAAAGAAAACTTACTTGAAGCCATTGATGGAGAAGAAGAAGAAAAAGCTAGAAGATTCTTGAAGAACTCTTGGTCTTGAAGCCTTCTTAAGATTTTCGCAAAAGAAAGCAATAAGAGCAAGAGATCCAACCTCCCCTTGCTTTTATAGAAGAGAGTAAACCAAAGAAGGAAAGAAGAAAGAAGTAAGTGTTACTAAATAGTAACCTTACCAAAAGAAAGAAATTAGAAAGATTCTTTCCCAAAAGAAAGATATCTTGAGGGATTCTCTCCCCAAGAGAAAGCAATGAGAGATTTTCTCTCAAAAGATAGGAGATTTGAGATATTCTCTCCCAAAGAAAGATACTTTGAGATATTTGTTGGATACCGCGATCACTGAGAGGGGGGGGTGAATCAGTGATTTCTAAAAACAGGTCCAATTCAACAACAAAACAAGTCAAATCACACAATGACACCAGATTTAACGTGGTTCACCGAAAGGCTACGTCCACGGTTCAAAGACTGTCCGAACACCAATCCGGGACAGATCTGAATCTTATTTAGTCGCACCAACGACAAAGAGCACCAACCCTTAGTTTCAGATAGCACCAACTATCTAGGAAGCACCGACTCCCTTTACAATTTATCTGCACCCACAGATAGGATCACCAAACCCTAAACACCAAGCACCAACTTGATGTATAAACAGAATAGAAGATCAAACTCTGTCTACAGCCCTTCCCCTCTACAATTCTCTCTCTCTCAATCCCTTACAAATTGAAATCTAAAGCATAAAAGAGAGACACTTAACTCATGGACGAATCACCATCTTCTAGAGCATAATCTCGTCCACAATTGCTGTAGAAAACGTCACCACATCAGCACACAGCAACACACACCAGCAGCTTCTTCTTTCTCTCAAGAACTCTCTAAAACTCTTCTCTATTCTTTCTCTCTTCTGGTGTATTTAAGAACGACCCTTACATGCCTTTTTATAGGTTTTGATAACCCTTAATTGTATTTAAAACGGGCTACAACTCGTTTAGAAAGAGTCCCAAACAAATTAGATAAGAGTGCTGAATTTTCGTGCAAAACTTCTAATTCTGCGCAACTCTGGTTCCCGTGCTCGGTCGACATCCTTGCTTGCTCGGTCGACCGAAGACACTGACTGGAAACAGACAACTTTCGAGCTCGGTCGACATCCTGGGGTCCCGGTCGACCGAAGACACACTGTGTCACGAAAATAACTGAGAGGTGCCTGAAACTGTTTTCTGCAGGTTTCTCTTGCTTCGGTCGACCGCATGGGTTGCCCGGTCGACCGCGTGCTCTGCTTCAGGAATTCTGAATTCCTGACTGTTTCAATTCTGTTTCTTCTTTTCAGCTCTTTCAACACTAGCCTACTATCATCATGCTTGTGACAATGTGTTGACAATAATTCCAACTCAAATCAATACTTGAGATACTAATTCTTCAATTCATCAAAAGACTTCTCAAGTCATCTCAAATTCCAACAATCTCCCCCTTTGGAATTGTTGGCAACACTATTGGAACTTCAACACTTTCAACTCCAGCTTGCAGCTCTTCCAAGTTCTTTTCAACACTCACTTGGAACCAATTCTTAAATTCTGAAATAACAACTATGCACTGTCAACAATCTCCCCCTAGCTTTCATAGCATAACATTTCTCCTTGCTATCATAGCATAACATCTCTCCCCCTTTGACAACAAGTCCAAAGGGACCAAACCGAGGAGCGAATAGGATATTCAATGAATGCATTGCTCCCCCTTTCAAGCACAACTCCTACGGTTTAGGAGAGTGAGTAACTCCTAACTTTTTCCGGAGATACTCGAAGACTTCCTTTGGCAGAGGTTTCGTGAAAATATCAGCCACTTGCTCAGTTGTTGGAACATATTCCAACTTGACCTCTCCATCAGCAACTTTATCTTTCAGAAAATGATAACGAATTGCTACATGCTTTGTTCGAGAGTGCTGAACAGGATTCTTAGATATATGAATTGCACTGGTGTTGTCACATAGGATCGGCGTAGGATCCGTTGTAGGAACTCCTAGATCAGAGAGCATTTGCCGCATCCATAACACTTGCGTACAACAAGTTGCCGCTGTAATATATTCCGCTTCCGCTGTCGAAAGGGATACTGAGTCTTGCTTCTTACTATGCCAAGCAACTAATCTTTCTCCAAGATAAAATGCGCCGCCGCTAGTACTCTTGCGATCATCTACGCATCCAGCCCAATCGGCATCAGAATATGCAACAAGAGTGAAGGATTTGCCTTTGGGATACCAGATACCAAGCTCCATAGTACCTTTCAGATATCGAAAGATTCGTTTCACTGCTGTAAGGTGCGTTTCAGTTGGTGCTGCTTGAAAACGTGCAACCATACATACTGCTTGTAGAAGATCTGGTCTTGTAGCAGTCAAGTAGAGCAAGCTTCCTATCATAGAGCGATAGGTGGTATGATCAACGGACGAGGCCTTATCATCTTTGCTAAGCTTCGTGTTCGTTGACATTGGTGTGCTCACTGGCTTGCTGTCTTCCATATTGAACCGTTTCAGCATTTCCTTAATGTACTTCATTTGTGATATGAAGATACCATGTTTCAGCTGCTGAACTTGTAAACCAAGAAAGAACTTTAGTTCTCCAAGCATCGACATTTCAAATTCTTTCTTCATCTCTTCAGCAAAATTCCTGCACATCTCCTCATCATTGCCACCAAAGATTATGTCATCAACATAAACAATGACAACCAGCTGTTTGCTTATCTCAGTTTTGACATACAGATTGCTATTAACCATTCCTTTTCCAAAACCGATCTTGCGGAGATAGAGATCCAGCCTTGCATACCATGCCCTTGGCGCTTGTTTCAGTCCATAAAGAGCCTTTTCAACTTGCACACTAGATCTGAATTTTTGCTGATGAGAAAACCATCAGGTTGCTCAATGTAGACCTCTTCTTCAAGTAAACCATTCAAGAAGGCTGACTTTACGTCCATCTGAAATACCTTGAAGGTTTTGTATGCTGCCAATGCAAGAAACATACGAATAGCTTCCAGACGAGCTACCGGTGCAAAGGTCTCTTCAAAATCTATGCCTTCAACTTGAGCATAGCCTTTACAAACCAACCTTGCTTTGTTTCTAATGACTTGACCATCTTCATTCAGCTTATTCCGAAAGACCCATTTAGTACCAATAACATTATTATCAGTAGGTCTAGGAACAAGTTCCCATGTGGAGTTCTTCTCAATTTGCTCCAACTCCTCATGCATAGATTTCAACCAACTTTCATCGAGACTGGCTTCAGCCACAGTCTTGGGTTCAATGGTGGACACAAGTGAGTAATTGCTAACTACACTTTGTCTAGTTTGAACGCCTGCCTTAGGATCTCCAATGATTTGATCCTTAGGGTGTTGCTCTACCCAAGTGCTGTGCTTCTTAGGTGAAGTATCTTCTGAGTCATCCTTTGATTTCTCAGAATCATTAGATTCAGCCATCTCATCATCAATCTCACTCGAGTCCTCATAAACTGGACTGTCATTATGAGTTGCATTCTTTGGTTCAATATTCTCATCTATTCTCACATCAGCACTTTCTATGATTTTTCTGGTTCTTTTATTAAGACACCTATATGCCTTGCTAGTAGAGGAGTAACCCAGAAATATACCTTCGTCAGCTCTTTCTTCAAATTCGCCCGGATTTTGTTCGAGCCGCTTGATGTAACACTTGCTGCCGAAGACTTTGAAGTGCTTGACTGTTGCTTTTCTTCCAAACCATAGCTCATAGGGAGTTTTGACTTCATGTGGCCTGATCAAGCATCGGTTTTGAATGTATACAGCCGTATGAATTGCCTCTTTCCAATACTTGTCAGCCATCTTGCTTTCACTTAGCATCGTACGAGCCATCTCTTGTACGGTGCGATTCTTCCGTTCCACAACTCCATTTTGCTGTGGAGTTCTAGGGGCTGAGTACTGTCTTTGAATGCCATGATGTTCACAATATTTAGTGAACTCTTCAGATGTGAACTCGCCTCCACGATCAGACCTTAAAATCTTGATATGTTTTTCCAATTGATTTTCAACCTGTGCTTTAAACACTTTAAAACGATCAAGTGCTTGATGCTTATGCTTAAGAAACAATACCCATGTCATACGAGTATAATCATCAATGCATAACATGAAATACTTATCTCCATTGGTGCTTTGAGTTCGCATCGGTCCACAGAGATCAGTGTGCACTAGCTCAAGAGGTTTCTTGGAATGATGCTCCTTTGATTTGAACATAACCCTCGTTTGCTTTCCCTTTTGGCAAGAGTCGCAAATGGGATTGGAAGGCTTTTCAACTTTAGACACGCCTCTTACAGCCTTTGAATTGCAAATCTTTGACATGTTATCAAAGCTTAGATGCCCAAGGCGTTTGTGCCACAACCAACTTTCCTCTGTCCGACTCATCAAGCAGGTCTTTTCAGCTCCATCTGACAATGTATAGAGATTTCCAGCAGTTCTTGATCCAGTTGCCACTGTTTTGCCGTTGCTACTCTTCTTGATGGCAAACCCATTCTTTGTGAAGATAACTTCGTGACCCTTGTCACAGATCTGGCTCACACTAAGCAGATTGTGTCTCAATCCAGACACATATAAGACTTCTTCCGATCTGATCTTGTTTGCCATAAGCTGAATAACACCTTTTCCGCAGATTTTGGCACCATCATTGTTGCCAAATTTCACTGAACCGCCTTCATAGTGCTGTAATTTGATGAATTTCTCTTTATCAATAGTCATATGGCTTGAACAACCACTATCAAGGACCCATGGTGCTGCCTTCTTTTGTGCATTGAATGCCATTTGCATAATGAGAGATTCTTTGGGACTTTCTGCACTTTGCTTTGCTCTCCAAGCCTTGACTAACTTGGGTTTCTTTTCAACCTGAAATTTGTTAGCAATATGCAACCTACAATCCCTAGCCAAGTGTCCATAATTATGACACATATAGCACTCAATTTTGTGGCTACTTAGGATTGAAAAAGGATTCCTAGTCACAAATGGGCTGTTTCTTACATAGAATTTGCAATCAGCTCTTTTATGTCCAAACATATTACAATGAAAGCAATAACCATAGAATTTGTATCTTCTTTGTGGCTGGTTAGTCTTCATTACCTTTCTAACAGGTATGGACTCCTTTCTAGGTTGAGTGGGCTTCATAGAGTTAGAAGGTGCAGTGACTTGCTTCACAAACTCTTTCTTTTCAGGAGGTGCAATCTTAGAGGATTCTCCTTTCTCAAATCCTAGACCAAATCTGAAGTGGGCAGGTCTTTGAACTTTCAGTAGTTCATTGAGTTTCATAGTCCCTTCAATCGCTTGGAGCGCTTTGAGTTTTTTGCTATTTTCCAAATTTTCAGCCTTTGCTCTAGCGATCTCAGTTTCAAGTTTCATAGCCTCGTCCTTTTTGATACTTATTTGGTTTTCAAGGACTTCTACCATTCTTTTATATTCTTCTACTTGAGTTTTCAAAGCAATAATAGAACTTTCAGATTCATGGAGAAGTTTCAGATTTTTCTTACTTGATTTGCGTTCCATGCTAAGCTCCTCAAGTGCGGCTATGAGTTCCTCTTCAAGATTGACTTCAGCCTCCTCATCCTCTTCCGGATCTAGCTCTTCTTCTTCTTCAACAGTGACCATGAAAAGAGCTTCGGTTGATTCATCATCGTCTGAAGTTTCAGACGTGCTGTCATCTTGTTGACATAGAAAGTTTTTAGCTTTGCCCCTTTTTCTGAAATTTCTCTTTCCTTTACTCTTTTCAGCATAAGAGTCATTATCATTGTCTTCTTTTAGGGGACACTTCGCAGCAAAGTGACCAATACCTCCACAATTGAAGCATTTAAAGGGTAGCTTCCCTTTGTACTTGCCATTGCTTCCTTTCTTCAACTTTCTAACAAATTGAGCCTCAAGCTCATCATCATCAGAATCAACATCATGACCAGCAGTCTCTTTTGCCTTTTTCTGAACTTTGAAGGCCGCTTCTTTATCAGATGAAGACGTCTTTCCTATGCGCATCTCATAGGCAGTTAGAGAACCATGTAATTCATCCATGGAAAATGCATTCAGATCTTTGGCTTCTTCGATAGCTGAGACTTTTGAATCAAACCGGGGAAGAAGAGATCTTAGAACCTTTTTGACGATGACCGGCTCTTTAATCTCCTCCCCTAGTCCACGAATGTCATTCGTGACTTCATTCACTCGTTGCATATACGAGTCAACATTCTCGCTTTCCTCCATGCGAAGAGACTCGAATTGAGAGCGATGAGTTTGTAATTTGGCTTCTTTAATCTTCTCATCACCTTCATGTATGCTTTGCAACTTGTCCCAGATTTCCTTGGCTGTTTTGCATGCAATTACTTTGACAAGCTCGCTGTCCACAAGGCCACTAAAGAGTGCATTCTGCGCCTTGGAGTCGTTGTCTGCCAACTTCTTCGATGCTGTATCATTGGGTACGGTGGCAGCATTGTAACCGGCTCTGACAGCCTCCCAAACATCATAGCCAAGAGATTTGATGAAGGCTTGCATCCTAATCTTCCAAAAAGAGTAATTAGAACCATCAAACAGAGGTGCTTTCATATTCCCTGTATTGACTGCCATGTGATTTGACAAGAGATCACCCTTAGCGTATTAAACTGATCAAGGGAACCTCGCTCTGATACCAATTGTTGGATACCGCGATCACTGAGAGGGGGGGGGGGGGTGAATCAGTGATTTCTAAAAACAGGTCCAATTCAACAACAAAACAAGTCAAATCACACAATGACACCAGATTTAACGTGGTTCACCGAAAGGCTACGTCCACGGTTCAAAGACTGTCCGAACACCAATCCGGGACAGATCTGAATCTTATTTAGTCGCACCAACGACAAAGAGCACCAACCCTTAGTTTCAGATAGCACCAACTATCTAGGAAGCACCGACTCCCTTTACAATTTATCTGCACCCACAGATAGGATCACCAAACCCTAAACACCAAGCACCAACTTGATGTATAAACAGAATAGAAGATCAAACTCTGTCTACAGCCCTTCCCCTCTACAATTCTCTCTCTCTCAATCCCTTACAAATTGAAATCTAAAGCATAAAAGAGAGACACTTAACTCATGGACGAATCACCATCTTCTAGAGCATAATCTCGTCCACAATTGCTGTAGAAAACGTCACCACATCAGCACACAGCAACACACACCAGCAGCTTCTTCTTTCTCTTAAGAACTCTCTAAAACTCTTCTCTATTCTTTCTCTCTTCTGGTGTATTTAAGAACGACCCTTACATGCCTTTTTATAGGTTTTGATAACCCTTAATTGTATTTAAAACGGGCTACAACTCGTTTAGAAAGAGTCCCAAACAAATTAGATAAGAGTGCTGAATTTTCGTGCAAAACTTCTAATTCTGCGCAACTCTGGTTCCCGTGCTCGGTCGACATCCTTGCTTGCTCGGTCGACCGAAGACACTGACTGGAAACAGACAACTTTCGAGCTCGGTCGACATCCTGGGGTCCCGGTCGACCGAAGACACACTGTGTCACGAAAATAACTGAGAGGTGCCTGAAACTGTTTTCTGCAGGTTTCTCTTGCTTCGGTCGACCGCATGGGTTGCCCGGTCGACCGCGTGCTCTGCTTCAGGAATTCTGAATTCCTGACTGTTTCAATTCTGTTTCTTCTTTTCAGCTCTTTCAACACTAGCCTACTATCATCATGCTTGTGACAATGTGTTGACAATAATTCCAACTCAAATCAATACTTGAGATACTAATTCTTCAATTCATCAAAAGACTTCTCAAGTCATCTCAAATTCCAACAATATTCTCTCCCAAAATAAAGGAAACATGAGAGATTTTCTCCAAGTAAGGATATTCTTAGATATTCTCTATCCAAAAGAGATATTTTTAGATATTCTTTACAAAAATGAAACCATATGAGATCTAAGCCATCTTCAAAAGCTTAAGGTCCTATGGGTTAGCCCATATGAGCCAGGTTTGACCACCTAGGCACTAAAAAAAAGGGCTTTTAGACAAATAGAAATCCCTCTTACCAAGAGCATACAAAAATAGTTCCATGCCTGCCTCTTTTGAGTTGATTGGACCATACAAAAAAGAATTCCAAGTCCCATGAGCTTCCAAAAATCAAACCATCCAACCTCATATACCAAATTGAGCCAAAATTTTGAAATTGACATTTCACAAAAATCCAAACCACTCCAATGGACCCACACAGTCCCAAAGAGTGACCAAAAACCACATCTTGGTCCCCTAACTTGCCACATACAGCCTGTTAAGTCACAAAACCAAAATAAAAAACCAAATCCTGATCCCCTAACTTGCCACATACAGCTTGTTAAGTCACAAGATCAAAACCAAAAATCGACCCCCCCAACATTCCACATAGAGCTTGTTAGGTCACACGGTCAAAATCAAACCCGACCCCCTAACCTACCACATACAGCTTGTTAGGTCACAAGGTCAAAAATAAAAATCCAAATCCACATCCCTGATGTCATCTTCAAAACTTTGCCTCGTGATGGTACGTGATTCCTTTCACTACCATAAAATTCCCCTGGAAGCTCAAAAGGCTACAACCCCAAAAGAAAGACTGCTCAAAGACTCTTCGTCAAGTCACAAGCTCTCCTTCAAGAATCTCTTCGAGGCACATCGACTACAAAAGTTAAGCAACTCGTCGCTGTACCTCGAGGGGGCATTTGTTGGCACAAAAAAAAATGTGTCACTTTGCCTCTTTAACATCAAGAAAGCTACATGAAGTCGCAGCCTACCACAAGCAGGCAATGCTACTTTAAAAATCAAATCTTCTCAGAATCAAACAAAAACTGCAAGATCCTTCAAGACAGCCAAAAGAGGGGTATATAAGAAGTTTCGGGCCATTTCAAAATCATTTGGCCAAACTTCGCTTCTCCGATAGCTGAACATGAGCTCTCGGTGGCGATAGCATCAGAGACACCAAATCTTCGATCAGAGCCTGTGGATGATCTCAAAATACATCCAAAAGGCTCCACATCAAGTTCCAAGTCAAACCGACAACGTTTGACCCTACATCAACCCTCGAACAGCTAAATCAAGCCTCTTGGCGGCAAGAACCACCGAGACCATCGCTCATCAAAAAGAGCACATGGGCAACTTCAAGATGCTTACAAAGGGCTACACGTCAAGTTTTAGGTCATTTCGACAACATTTGACCAGACTTTGACCCTCGGAAGTCAAATCAGGCCTCTCGACGGCAAAGCTCATTGGGACCATGGTTTCCAAGACAAAGCCTATGGATTATCTCAAAATGACTCTAATCGGTTCCCTGTCAAATCTCAAGTCAATCGGACATCGATTGACCGCACATCAAGGCGCGACATCTTCCTCGCGACAAAATCAAGTCTACCAGCGACAGGACCTCATACGGCTTCAAAACTCAAAGAAAAGTCAATGGTTGGTCTTATTTATTACTCAGGAGGCTTCACTTCAAATTTCAGGTCATTTCGACATCGTTTGACCCAATTTCAGCTTCTAACGGAAAATCGGCAGCTCTACGCTACAAAGTCTTCGACCTTTCCGGAAAATTGGAAACTTTGCACTCCAAAATGCAAGGATTCTTATCAAGTTTTCTACAGGGAAATCAGGCTAACAAATGTGCAAAAATATCAAGAAAAATACAGAAGAAAAAAGAGTTGGAAAAGACCTCAAAACGGCCGCGAAACGGGACCAAAAGGGGATAATTCCCCAGGGTCGCCGGCAACCATGGAGCTCCGGATCGCCGGGTTCACCTCGGAAAGGTCCGTTTTTCGTTGTTTTTTGCATTTCGGAGTTTCCAACTCCTGAGATTTTCCAAAATTCATACTTTTGAGGCAACGAATCTTTCAGCATCCGTCAAAATCACGGGTCCGACTTTATGAGTATCAAAATCAACGTTGATCGCCAACCGGTCAACCAAAAAAGTGTGCTTTCTACCCAACCGATCGAGAAATCGACAGGACAGATGGCACCGACGCGCTATTGGCAATCAATGGCTGAAGTTACATGGTCATCCGATGTCGATCTACATGAAGATCCATCGAATTCCAAAAGATGCGGCACGGCCTGCGACTCTTCAACTGCTCGGCGACCACTTAATGCAATTAATTGGCTAGCTTTATTGCAGTCATTAATTCATTTCTTTGGATGGCCCAATCAGAAGCAAGCATTTGGGAGTTACAAGTCAATTGATTCATGGCATTGAAGCCATGAAACTCCTCCAATCATGGTGATTAAAGGTGATTAAATGCCCTCAATCTCCACCGGCCAATCAGAAGCCAAGAAAAAAGAGTTACAAAATAAAGAAATAAATCTTGTCACTCCTCCCTTTATGTAGCTTTATGACAATTAAGGCTCATAAATCCTCCTAAATGGCTACCTAAAAGCCTATAAATAGAAGAGCATTCCAAGAAGAAAGGATATAGAGACACGGATCCCAGATCAGAAAAAAACACAGAAAATCCAGAGAAAGAAAGAGAGAAAACTATACTGAAGTTCTACATCGACCACCATTACAAGGTGACAAAAGTCCCTTGGGGTTACCCCCCAAGGTCCTTAACTTCTCCTTCTGCCTCCAATGGCTTAGACATGGATTTTCAGCCCATCTACTTAGCTTTTTTATTGGGCATAGGACATCATCTTGGTCTTTGTCCTTTAAAAATCTGAGGTTATAGCCAAGCCAAGTGAATCAAGAGCATCCTTTGTTCTCATCTGCATGGATGATGGCGAAGTCCACACATGGCTTACGACCGTCAATCTGAACGAGTCCCCTACAATCTCTTGAGAAGTTAGATCCTCATTTTCTTGCTTTTCATTGTATTTTGTATTTTTCTAAAAGAGACAAAAATCACAACTCTTGTCTTTCACCATTGATAAGAATTGTAAATCGGCTATAAACGCCAAAAATCAGCTATAAATGCCAAAACATTGGCTTTCATGGCAAATCAAGAAAAATGTCTCTTTTCTTAAATATATGTGCAATGGGAAACTTGAAAGAAGTTGGTTTCCTTTTTACTTGCGAAGGTCGATCTCCGGATCACCATTTGGAATTCCAAGTAAAATAGAAAATCTGGCACACCCACACATAAAAAAAATGTTGATGCACGCCTTTGTCCCCCTAGCGCGAAAGGGTTGGATCAAACGGACTCCCACGTTTGCCAACCTCAGTAGCACTGAGCAGAAGCGCGGCCCGTCAGGGCCCGGCTCGGCACGGCCCGCACAATTATCACGGGCCGTGCTGGCCAGGCCCGGGCCCATATGGGCCGTACTTCAGTGAGCCGTGCCGGCTTGGCCAGGCCCAGATTGACACCTCTACACGTGACGCGTGTTTGAAACTTGGTTGAATGATGCTACAAAAATTACGAAACCCTTCATGCTCCACAAAGTTAAAAGGCAATTCATCATTAATTATCATTCTAGTGAGTGCTAATCTACATGCAGGCTGACTAAATTTCCAAACAATAATGTTACTGACAGTCTCACCATCTTTTATTGATTGTTATGATGATATCCGCTTTTGTTTTTTGTTTGTTGCTTCATTTAAAGGATTCTTGATACATATTTTCAAATGATTATTCAAAATAGTAGTCCTATTAGAACCAATCCAAGTATAAGCAGCATCACAATACAAATAGTTGATAGTAATCGGAAGCTTAGGGTCATAATCTTTAGGCCTTTTAAAATGTGCCCAGACCTCAGATACTCTACCCCTTTTTTTGGAAGGATTTAGCTCACTAAATACAGTACTAGAAGCCCCTGTAGGAGGAAGAGCAGTGGCTGAAGGTTTTGATGTCTACGGTTCAACTGACTCCAGTTAGGGTTGTGTCACTGTCATACTGTTGGAAGGATTAGGAGTAAAGTGCACACTAGTGCTAGACATCTGAGAAAAAAAAACATAAAATTCAGATTCATTGTAACTAAAAAGATTCAGAATGAGAGATAAAAAACTTTTAAAAGAGCTCTGAATGGTAGATACTGAGAAATAGTGCAAGTAAAAGAAAAACATAATATAGACTGGAAAGTACTCAAAACCAGAGAGAAGAAGTGCAACTGATGCAACTTTGACTCAATTTTCAAAAGTGTCATAAATATCTGAATGTCACAACCAGTACAATGCATATAAAAATAACCCCATGTTGGTAAATTTTTTAGTTCAAGTGCTTTTGTTATGAGCACATATCCATCATGAGAAGAAGAAAACCTTCATTAAAGAATTGACAACTCCAAAAAAATGAAATGAAACCCTGAATCTCAACTAATGTGCCCTGTTTTCAAGTAATGAAAACATAAACCCCCAAAACCCAAATCGACAAGAAAATCTACCATTTCCTGCAAGCAAAGCCTCATTGAGGATGAGCTGCAACGGATTAAAGCGATAACAGTCTTACCTCAAAAGAAAACACGAGAGATAGAGAGAGATCGAAGCGATAACAGTCTCCCCTTCTTCTTGTTGTCACCTCTTTGAGGGAATGGTTTTCTCCGCAGCTAGGGTTCTTCTTGGGAGATAAAGAAAACACGAGAGATAGAGAGAGAGAGATAGGAGAGATGGGAGAGGGAAGGGTTTTCTCCGCTGCTGGCTAGGGTTCTTCTTGGGAGATGAATGAACAATGGGGGTAGGGTTTTGGGGATAAAGATTCATAGGGAATAATTACATTTGGACCACTTAAGATTTTCTCTTCTTTTATATTTAGACATCTTAATTTATACCCAGACCCCTTAAATTTTTTTTATTTATATTTAATGTCAACGGATTGGATCGGATTGAATCCGCGGATTGAGGATGAAATCCGCCACCGATCCGTGGCTAACGAATTATAGGATTTTCAATCCGTCACCAATCTGTTTACCTTCGGATCAGTTAAAAATCCGCGGATCGGATCGGACCGGATTTACGGATAAATGGGTTTTTTTTTTTGCACCCCTAATGGTGTTTGTTACTAGATGTTGCTAGGATTTCTTGTTATTGATTCCTGTTTTATATTCATGTTACATGCCTAGTTCCTTTACCTTGTGTTCACATGATATATACTTGTCTTTACGCTCATTTGATACATGTTATACATTGTTATTTCTTGCTCAACATGCCGTTGACTCTGTTCCTTAGTGTTACCTTGTGTTTGTTGACACAAAAAATGTCACTTTGCCTCTTCAAGATCCAGAAAGCTACATGAAGTCTCAACCAGCCATAATAGGCAATGCTACTTCCAAAAAACCAAATCTTGTCATAATCAAATAAAAACTGCAAGATCCTTCAAGACAGCCAAAAGAGGAGTACACAAGAAGTTTCGGGCCATTTCAAAATCATTTGGCCTAACTTCGCTTCTCCGATAGCTGAACAGGAACTCTCGGCGGCGAAAACATCGGAGACACCAAATCTTCGATCAGAGCCTATGGATGGTATCAAAATACATCCAAAAGGCTCCACGTCAAGTTCCAAGTCAAACCGATAACGTTTGACCCTACATCAACTCTCGAACAACTAAACAAGCCTCACGACGGCGAGAACGGCCATCACTCATAAAAAAGAGCATATGGATGGCTTCAAAATGCTTACAAAGGGCTACACGTCAAATTTCAGGTCATTTCGACAACATTTGACCAGACTTTGACGCTCGGAAGCCAAATTAGGCCTCTCAGTGGTGAAGCTCTCTGGGACCATGGTTTCCAAGACAAAGCCTATGGATCATCTTAAAATGACTCCAATAGGTTCCCTGTCAAATTTCAAGTCAATCGGACATCGGCTGACCGTACATCAAGCCGCGACATCTTCATCGCGACAAAAACAAGTCTACTGGCGATAGGACTCCAAACGGATTCAAACCTTAAAAAAAAAGCCTATGGTTGGTCTTATTTATTACTCAGGAGGCTTCACCCCAAATTTCAGGTCATTCCGACATCGTTTGACCCAGTTTCAGCTTCTGACGGAAAATCGGCAGCTCTGCGCGACAAAGTCTTCGGCTTTCCAGGAAAATTGGAAACTTTGCACTCCAAAATGCAAGGATTCTTGTCAAGTTTTCTACAGGGAAATCAGGCCAATAAATGATAAAAAATATCAAGAAAAAATACAGAAGAAAAAAGAATCAAAATACATCAAAAACGGCCGCAAAACGGGACAAAAGGGGGAAAAAAACCCCAGGGTCGCCGGGGACCATGGAGCCCGGAATCGCCGGGTGGGCCCCGGAAGGCCCGTTTTTCATCGTTTTTCGTGATTCGAAGCTTCCGACTTCTGGGATTTTCCAAAATTCATACTTTTGAGACACCAAATCCTTTAACATCCGTCAAAATCCGGGTCAATCATCAAGAGTATCAAAATCAACATTGATCGCCAACCGGTCAACCAAAAAAGTATGCTTTCTACCCGACCGATTGAGAAATCGACAGGACAGATGGCACCGACCCGCTGTTGGCAACCAATACCTGAAGTTACATGGTCATCCGATGTCGATCTACACGAAGATCCATCGATGATCATCGCCAGAAGAAACCAAAAGACGCGGCACGGCCCGCGACTCTTCAACTGCTCGGCGACCACTTAATGCGATTAATTGACTAGCTTTATTGCAGTCATTAATTCATTTCTTTGGACGGCCCAATCAGAAGCAAGCAAATGGGAGTTACAAGTCAAGAGATTCATGACATTTAAAACATGAAACTCCTCCCATCATGGCGATTAAAGGCGATTAAATGCCCTCAATCTCCACCGGCTAATCAGAAGCCAAGAAAAAGGAGTTACAAAGTAAAAGAATTAAAACTTGTAACTCCTCCCATTATGCGGCTTAATGACAATTAAAGCCCATAAATCCTCCTAAATGGCTACCTAAAAGCCTATAAATAGGAGATCATTCCAAGAAGAAATAGATGAGATCAGACAGAGAGATCATAAAATCCGGAAATCTAGACAGAAAAAAGGCATTAGAAATCTAAGAGAAAGAAAGAGAGAAAACTCTGCGAAGTTCTGCATCGGCCACCACTACAAGGTGACAAAAGTCCCTTGGCCCCCCCCCCCAAGGTCTTTGCCTTCTCCTTCTACCTCCAATGGCGTAGAAGTGGCTTTTCAACCTGTCAACTTAGCATTTTATTGGACATAGGACCTCCTCTTGCTCTTTGTCCTCTAAAAATCTGAGGTTATAGTCAAGCTAAGCGAATCAAAAGCATCCTCTGTTCTCATGTGAATGGATGATGGCGAAGTCCACACATGGCTTGCGACCGTCAATCTGAACGAGTCCCCCATAATCTCCTGAGAAGTTAGATCCTCATTTTTTTACTTTTCATTGTAGTTTGTATTTTTTCTAAAAGAGACAAAAATCACAACTCTTGTCTTTCATTATTGATAAGAATTGTAAATCGGCTATAAACGCCTAAATCGGCTATAAACGCCAAAAATCGGCTATAAACGCCAAAATTGGCTATAAATGCCAAAAAATCGCCTTTCACGGCAAATCAAGAAAACTGTCTCTTTTCTTAAATATATGTGCAATGGAAAACTTGAAAGAAGTTGATTTCCTTTTTACTTACAAAGGTCGATCTCCGGATCACCACTTGTAATTCCAAGTCAAATAGAAAATCTGGCACACCCACACAAAAAAATGTTGATGCACGCCTTTACCCTCCAGTTACGAAAGGGTCGGACCCAACAGACTCCCACGTCTGCCGACCTCGGTAGAACCCAGCAGAAGCACTGTCCATCAAGCTGGCACACCCGGTTGGACCCGTTCATTTGAGAACACGATGCTAGAAATGAAATATTTGCATATCATATCTTTCGCTCTATGCTTATTCTTCTTTTCTCGATTCCTTGGCTACTTTCTAATTGGCGGCCTATATTGGATTCTGCATCTAAAAAAAATGAGATGAGATTTTTTGGAAATTTCTAATTCTTCAAATTTATTTCCATTATTTCTCTTTTTAAAAAAAAATAAAAAAATAAAAAATCAGATTTTTCAGTTTGGATTCAAAATTGAGAAACCTTGATCATTTCCTATCGTTCATCGCACTTGCAGGAATGTTGAGCCTGTACGACTAAGGTTTTGGGCCATCGTTTCTCTTCGATGAGTTCATTAAAGATCTAAAAAATAAAAAAAATAAAAAAACAAAAAATCAGATTTTTCATTTTGGATTCAAAATTGAGAAACCTTGATCCTTTCCTATCGTTCATCGTGCTTGCAGAAATGTTGAGCCTGTTCGACTAAGGTTTTGGACCATCGTTTCTCTTCGATGAGTTCATTAAAGATCTAAAAATAAATAAAAAAACAAAACAAAAAATCAGATTTCTCATTTTAGATTCAAAATTGAGAAACCTTGATCCTCTCCAATCGTTCATTGTGCTTGCAGAAATGTTGAGCCTGTTCGACTAAGGATTTGGGCCATCGTTTCTCTTCGATGAGTTTATTTGGGATCTAAAAAAAAAGACATAGACCACTAAGGTTAAACCAACTGCGTTCTTTGATCATGGTTGATTCAAGAAAAAGCCTTGTCCAGAGTGTGGAGACAGCTTGACTGTTCTAGGCAAGGGTCCTCCAAACGGGTTCATTAAGTAATCCTACCCTTACCTGGGGGCAATTCTATCAATCAAGATTTCATAAGACCGGGTTAGGAGGCCTATGTGTACTCTCTCGTCTTTTAAATAAAAAATTTTCAAAATAAGAATTTTTAAAATAAAAAAAAGATTTTTCCAAAAGAATTTTTTTTAAAAAAAATAAAAAATAAAAAATAAAAAATTAAAAAAAAAATTAAAAAAAAAGGATTTTTTAAAAAAAAAATTCAAAAAAGAAAAACTTCCGTCATTTTTGGGTTCGGATTAGAGAAATTTTGGTATCCTCCTTTCTGAGCACTGGCGCTCGCGGAAATCATTGAGCCCGTGTTCAGATTGGAATGCCTTTTGCTCTCTTTGATGAACCCGATATTGGCCTTTAAAAAACAAAAAACTCGTCATTTTCGGATTCAGATCCGAGAAATTATGGTTCATTTCCTTCTGAGTACTGGCGCTCGCGGAAATCGCTGAGACCGTATTTGGATCGGAATACCATCTGCTCTCTTTGATGAATCCAATCTTGACCTTTCAAAACAGAGAATCTCATCTCATGGATGCAGTCTCAAAACATTTGTGTCTAGTGGTACTAGTACGCCTTTTTAGGGTCTACTGTATTCGCGACCGGCACATTTGTAACTCCAACCTTATATTCTTCTTACATCGAGCAAGCTCTGCTTCTCGATAAGTCGAATTTAGGTTCACAATTGCTTCTAGCAGTCACTAGGATGCTCATTCTGGGCTTACCATACCTGCGATCAGAATAATTGTACCCTCTATGGCGTTTTGCCTTCTTCATATTGCTTAGGTCATATCCCTCGAGCGATTTGAAAAGACAAAACCATAGAACTTCCCATTTATGATCATTATCTTCTTGTGATTACTAATGGATGTGGTCTTGTTTCAGAAATTTTTTAAAAACTAACAATGGCAGTTTCGCTAACCATTACTTTCGATGAGAACAAGCACCAGCTTATGCTTCAACAGAAGCAAACCACGCACACCTACAAGCGCCCCATCAGCTGCTGAAGCGTCAACTCCCTCGGCAACTCTCTGAACTCCGGGTCGACCTTGACTCCCCGGACTATCGTCTTTGGGATGCTGGGACCATTCCCACTTCCTGAAGAACAAACTGCTCCTTCCAAGAAGCAGAAGGTCGCCTCTCAACGTGTCAGTACCGTGCCACCAAAGGCGAGCACCAGAAGACCCGAAGCCCGTAGCACCCCCACGAAGCCTCGACTCGTAAACAACCAGGTCTATCCCAAGACTTGGTCCCCAAGACCTTCACCAAAACAAAAGAGGTCCCAAACATCCATTAAGCCAGTATACCTGGCCCCACTCAAGGAGAACCAGTTCTACCCTCTTGCTTACATGAAAGAGGAGAGACCCATCTCCAACTTGACTCTCAAGTCAACCCAGCATGAGCTGGCTTGTTCTTACAAGCCCAAAATCAAATCATGCATCACAAGGCCTCTGCAAGCACCTGCTAAGGCCTACAATCCTTCGGTTCGACCCTTCATATCTACAGGGGCCGAACTCGAAAAATTCAAAGCTTCGCTGCAATAGGCGAAGGACCGGGTTCGCATCCTGTCCTTGCCAGCTACAAAGAAGACAGGCTCAGTTGCTGCGCCCGAGGGAGCACATCCTTCGTTGTCAAAGCCCAGCCAGAGCTGACCGAAGCTCAAATTGCTCGTCGTATACGCCGCCGCGCGTCGTATCGACAAAAGAGACTAAAGAAGCAAAGGACCCAGCCTCCTACACTTCAAGTTTCTCCCAGATGGATCGAAAAAGAAAGACCCAACCAAGTTGCTGCTATCAATATGGTTGGAAAAACCAGAAGACGCCAAAAGTCAGCAACAAAAATCCATGTTCGACGTTCGGTGACCCGCAGCGTCTCCAGGACAAGAAGACATTCAGAAGATCCCCTACTCATTCAACCAAAGGACGGTAGAGTGATCCTTCCTCAAGCTCTTCATAAAAAAGAATGAGCCCCAACTCAGTCACCAGGACAGTTTCTTCGTTCGAATCTCGAGGGATGAACGTCCTGGCTACAAATTCTGAGCCACCACCCCACAATCCACCTCAAGATGATGCGCTCATACGCATCCAGCAGTTGGAACAAGGCCAACAGAGGATTAAAACTCTGATGGAAAACCTTCTCCTCGCCTTCCAAAATCAGGCGAACAATGAACCTCCTCCGAATCATCAAGACGATGAAGTAAATGGAGAAGAAAATGAGTCACGCGCCCTTACCAAAAAGGAAGTAGACAGTATCCTCGCAAAAGCAAAAGAAGAGGATATACTCAAAGAGCATGGGATCAAGCCACCATATCCCTTATGGATGGACTCAGTCCCGTTCCCTACAAAATTCAAGCATCCTACTCTCCAATCATATACGGGGAAAGGATCAGCCAGACAGCACGTCATCCACTTCAAGATCTTGACGGGAGCTATCGCGGATCAAGATGCACTCAAGATCCGCCTCTTTGCAAGTACCCTAAAAGGTACAGCCTTCGACTGGTACTCCACTCTGCCGGAGGACTCCATCCAAAATTGGGCCATGCTAGAGACACGCTTCCGGACTCACTATAAAGGTGAGGATCATCCCGCTACTATGGCTTAGTTGTGCAGCCTAAAACTGGGGGAGTATGAGTCAACATATGACTTCATTCACAAGTGGAAAGCAATGGCGTACAAATGCTCTGATGTACTGCCACAAGCGTCGCTAGTCGACATCTGCCGAAACAACATGAGAGCCAGAATCCGCTCCATGATCATCGGCAACAAATCAAAAAATCTGGGAGAACTCCTAGAAGCTTCCATGGAAGCTGAAATGGTGATTAAAGACCTCTACAGTCAGAAATCATCAAGAAAAGAGCCAACCGCCATTGCAACCTCTAAACCAAAGAAGAAAGAGGTCCTCAATGTGCAGACCAAGTCAGCTCCTCGGCCACCAAAGAAAGCTGAAAACAAAGCTGCTGGTAAGAGGCCTGAACTCTCAGATGCCTTCAAAGAGAGAGTAGAAAAGAAATACCCATTCGATGAAGATGTTGATGAAATCTTCGGGGCTCTCGTGGCAAATGGCAAGCTCACTTTGCCTGAACCCAAAAGACCGGGTGATGTTGGCAAAACCAACGATCCTCGGTACTGTCCATACCACCAGATGATCTCGCTTCCTCTCAATCAATGCTTCGTTGTGAGAGAGAAAATAAATGAGATGTGGAAAAACGGAGTCATCACCTTTGACAAAAACTATGGGTCTGCCTCTGTCAACATGGTGTCATGTGAACAAACTCTAAAATCACTGAAGAAGAAGATCGCTACTTCCTTCAAGGTGATAAACACAATCCAAGCGTCCGAGGAACTGGTTCCTTACCCGACACCGGACGGACAACCCATATGGGTACATCCCGATATCTCCTGGAAGATGAAAATTGGGAGGTCGTGAAAATAAAGCCTTTAGCTCAACACCGAAGGCATACTAGGAAACATCTCCTCAAGCTCAAAAGACAAGAGAAGACCCAGCCAAAACAAGGAGTCCAAGAAAAGGCAAAGGCTTCCTCTACCGCTTCACTGGAGGAAACAAAAACGTCCCTTCTAGAGACTTCAAAGTGGGTAAGAAAATTCACTCTCAGTGATTTTATGCCACCTCAATTCAAAGAAGCCGCGCAGGGGGCATCATACTTTTGCAATTCGGTAATTGGATTCTCCATTGATGGATACGAGTCCAGCGACACCGATGATGGATTCGAATCCAACTACACCGACGAGTGGGAGGAGTCCCTTGAAATAGGAGAATATCTCTCCGATGAAGAATGGGTTCCTGAGACTCATCTTATGCCAGTAATCTGATATAACCCCCTACAGCCGCAAGGATCCTAGTCTGATGATGAAGAAGACCAAGAGGCTGTACAAGAAAATGATGCTGACCCAGCACCCGTCATTGCTCCAGTGGAAATCAACTATGTTGAGCCACAAAAAGTTGATGAAGAAGGAATATTTGGCTCCCATGCCTGATCTTGAAGAATATGCAAGGATCTTGCAGCGTCTCGCACTAGAACAAGAGCATGACTGCGTCAACGAGCTTCCTCTCAATCCAGAGCCTGAAGTCCTTGAAGACCATCAGGTACATCCTCCCTTAACCCCTAAAAATGGAGAAAATTGCTGGATAGTCGATCCTCTTACATCCGAGGATGAGTCTGACTCCGATCAGGCAACGTCTCATGTTAGAGCTTCCTGTAATGTGATAATTCGGGATTATAGCTCTTCCGAAGCATCGTCTGACGAGATCACTTACACTCCGACGACGCCTAGCAATGTATCCTCTGGAGCCACCTCATCTCACTTGACTTTCACTGAGACGATGCCCTCTCAGGTTTCTTCTCCTGAGACTGTGACTTCAAAGCTCACACCCTTCCTGACTGAAGAATTCCCAGCTATTGATGCCTGGGACGATGAATTGGTCAACGAAGAAGAAAGGTTGCTGGATGCTGTTCATGACTTGTTCCCGGAAAATGCTCCATGCAACATAATCACTGAAGATGGCAACTCTGCTGTAGATACATCCTCAGCAAATGAAAAACGACAGCCTCTTGATCCTGAAGATAATCTTCCAAATGAAGACCCTTCTCAAGAAGCTCTCGAAGTTGGTAGAGGCACCCGCTCTGGCCGGGACTACCATAAGAATTACAACCAATCTTCATTTACATATGTAAATCCTTCGAGAAAAGATGTTGTAAGCGCCCCTAGTGGCAACAATGATGAACATGCAGGCCCAAAGGAGGCTTTCAAGTATGACTTGATTGAACATTTCAAGCATATACCTGCATGTCCGCACATCCTAAATTTATTACGAATGTCTCCACGCATTCGTGATAATCTCATAACAAAAGCTGAATGAGGATGTCGACAAACATGCCCAGCAAGTCCTCCACATTGAAATGAACTACCGGGTCAAAACTCAGAAGCTTCCTCAAAGGGAGAAAAGAAGAAAACTGAGGGATCATGCATCGAATTCCTCTCGGTTTAAAAAGCAGCCAGTGCAACCATCGCCTTCACAAAGGAAGACCTCCTACTTGGCGAAACAAGGCACAACCGACCCCTGTATTTCACAGGGTACATCAAGGAAATGCCTATGCATAGAGTCCATATCGACCCAGGTTCTGTACTCAACCTCATCTCCGCTTCGGCTCTCAAAGAGTTGGGCATCCCACCTAGCAAGCTGAGCCACACATCTGTATCTATTTTCATATACGATGAGAGTACTCAAAGGCCTATCGGCAAAATCAGGTTCAAGTTGCAGATCGGTGATCTTATCTCTGAGGTCACTGTATATGTAATAAAAACCCCTTCATGCTACAACATCCTTCTCGGACGCCGTTGGATCCATGAGAATGGTGTCGTCCCTTCAACTCTACATCAATGCATCAAGTTTGTTGGCGATGACAGCATGATACACCGAGTCTTTACGGATAGAAAACCCTTCAAAGGTAAAGAAGTCCACTTTGCAGACTCACAGATGTATGAAGGTGAAAAAGAAGAAGAGGAGAAGCACACAGTACCCTTTACCGAAAATCTCCAGAAAGATAAAGGCAAGGCTCCTCAACAATCACCAGAAGAAAACAAACCATCCGGTAAATCCGAAGAGCTCATTTAAACTCCCTTCATCATCTCCCTCAAACCTTCAAAGCCTTTTGTCATCACAACTAAAGTGAAGAAGGCAAAACAAAAGCCTGAGGGCAAATTTGTTGTCTCTCTCGTGTCTATCATGCAAGATACGAATTCAGATTCAGAGCCAGAAGACGACACATCGTCAAGCAAGCTGACACTCAGCAAGTTCAGCCTGCTCTTACTCCAATCAAGACAACTTCTGACATAGAAGATCCTACGTCAGCTTCCTTCGTTGTTCCAACAACTTCAGCAAAGGAAAAGTCGATCTTCTTCCATAGATTGGAATGCTTCTTCATCAAATTCCATGCTTGAACCTTTCCAAAATGAAGGTTTGCCTCAACTGTCCTTATATAGTCCTGTGGCACAAGCTGTTATGAAGAAAATGGGCTATGACGCTCAAAACCCAGTCGGTTTGGGAGAAGGCCGCGGAATTCTCACGCAATTGGGGCCCGCCTTGACCAAAAGTCAGCTGGGAGATTGGAGACTCTACTGCCATGTAGAAAAGTCTTCACACGGGTTAGGGTATGATCCTGACACCCCCCTGAGACAGTTGACACAAAGGCTTAAAAGTTAGTCTCATGTCTATGAAGACATTGATCTCCCTGGATATCTCTTCGATGAGTCACCTGACAAAGATCCAGGAAGCTCATCCAATTGGTACGATTTCTCTGACGATGAAGAGGAATTGTCCGATGGCACAGACATGTGGTCTTCTGACCAAGAAGAATCCTCGTCTCCAAAAGAAGTACCCTACTTCGACCCGGTTTCAACAGGCGATTGGGATCATCTCATAGCAAACCTTGAGAAAATTGCCAATCAAGAAGGCCTGTGGAAAGGAACAAAACCTTGGTTTGGAAATGCCTTTGAAACCCCAGAAGGTTTCGTAGAGCTGGAAGCCTCCGAAAATATTGTGGAGGAACCACCTTCGAACCTTCCAACAAAAGATCCTGTTCAAAAGATAGACTTGGGAACACTAGATAACCCACGTCCTGTATTCATTAGAAATAATATAAAGGATGATGAGTTGCCCGAGTATATCACCTTTCTTTGAGAGTTCGTTGATTGCTTTGCATGGTCTAACGCTGAAATGCCTGGCTTAGACCCCAAAATAGCAGTCCACAAACTCAATCTTCAAGAAGACATCAAGCCTGTCAAGTAGGGCCAAAGAAGATTCCATCCAGATGTGATGGATAAAATTGAACAAGAAGTTCAAAAACTTAAAAGTGTCGGCTTCATCCGTGAGGAACAACATCCTGAATGGTTGGCCAACATTGTCCCCGTGACAAAGAAAAACGGGCAGATCAGGGTCTGTATTGACTATAGAGACCTGAATGGCGCATGCCCTAAAGATGAATTTCCGTTCCCCATACCAGAGGTAATGATTGATAATACCTGTGGATTCGAGCGAATGACATTCATGGATGGTTTCTCTGGCTACAATCAGATAATGATGCATCCTAAAGATGAAAAACATACATCCTTTCGGACCCCATTTGGCTTGTATTGCTATACTGTCATGCCATTTGGTTTGAAAAATGCTGGTGCCACATATCAGAGGGTAATGATGAAAATATTCTAAGATATGCAGCACAAGACGGTTGAATGTTACGTTGATGACCTCGTCGTCAAAAGCAAAAGAAAAGAAGATCATCTCGAAGACCTTCGAGAAGTCCTCCTTCGGCTTCGCAAACACAAACTGCGAATGAATCCTCTGAAATGCTTCTTCGGCGTCTCGTCGGGTAAGTTCTTCGGATTCCTAGTTCAGAAAGCTGGAATTGAGCTTGACCCCATAAAAGTCAAAGCCATTTTAGAAATGCCCTCTCCAAGAACCTTGAGAGAACTCAAAGGGCTTCAAGGGAGATTGGCCTACATCAGACGGTTCATCTCCAATCTTTCGGGGAAATGCCGTCCATTCTCCCGATTGATAAAAAAAGGTGTAAACTTTGTATGGGATGCTGAATGTGAAGCTGCATTCCAAGATATCAAGTCATACCTGACCAAACCTCCAGTGTTAGCTGCTCCTACCACTGGAAAACCATTCATCTTGTACACAAGAGCCCTTGATCACTCTCTGGGCGCTCTGCTTGCACAAGAAAATGATGAAAGAAAAGAAGCTGCTCTATACTACCTCAGCCGCATGCTAGTAGGTGCAGAGCATCACTACTCTCCAATCGAAAAAGAATGCCTTGCAGTGATGTTCGCCGTACAAAAGCTGCGTCACTACTTGCTTTCTAACACAGTCTACCTGGTCTTGAGGATCAACCTCTTGAAGGTCCTTGTCACAAAAGCAGGTTCTCTCAATGCCCAACTGGCAAAATGGTCCATCCTTCTGTCATAATTTGATATCAGATATGTACCACAAAATGCGATCAAAGGGCAAGCTCTAGCGGACTTTCTCGCAGAGCATCCATTACCTAAAGATTCTCCACTCAGAGATGATCTCCCAGACGAACCAGTCTACAATGTGGAGACTTTCTCACAAAATGCCTCCTGGGACATGTACTTTGACGGTGCAACCAGGACAAATGAAAAAAGATAGCTGATCTCGGGAGTTGGCATTCTCTTTGTTAGCCCCGACAAATATATGATTCCACACGCTTTCTCGCTACTGAAACCATGCACAAACAATGCAGCTGAATATTAAGCTCTGATCCTAGGATTGGAACTCGCCATCGAATCTGGTATCACCATGCTGGAAATCTTTGGAGACTCTCAACTGATCGTCAACCAGATGAATCAAAAATTTAAAGTCAGGAAGCCTGATCTGTGGCCTTACTACAACAAGGCACAATCGCTTATGCAAAAGTTTGACATCTATCACATCACCCACATTCGTAGAGGTGAAAACATACGTGCAGATGCCCTGGCTGGACTTGCCGCATCTATGGCAATCCAGGAAGGGAAAAACATGCAAATCACAGTGTGTGAGAGAAGAATCCTTCCTCCTCTTAACACACACCAAGCAGTTGTTGAATGCCACTAAGTGGTTGGAAGTCGGATTTCTATTCTTCAACCTTCAATCGGCAACTGGAGGGATCCATTCATTGATTACACTATGTTCGGAATCCTACCTAAAGATCCAAAAGAACGGGTAAGCATCCAAAGGCGAACCCCAAGCTTTCATTTGGATATTCCTTCAAAAATCCTTTATAGGAAATCCTTCAACGGAGTACTTCTACACTGCTTGTCACAACAAGAGGCTGAAGAAACACTCAAAGAAGTTCATGCTGGTCTTTGCGGAGCTCATCAGGCTGGTCCCAAGCTCTATGATCAGATAAAAAGGTTAGGTTATTATTGGCCTACCATGGTAGCTGACGCAATACAATTTGCTAAGCGCTGCCAACAATGCCAAGTTCATGGAGATTACATTCACATGCCTCCAGAAGGGCTACATCCTACAGCAATTTCATGGCCTTTCAAAGCCTGCGGTATGGACATCATAGGTCATATTTCTCCCCCTTCGAGCAAAAGTCATCGCTTCATCTTCGCCGCTACGGATTATTTCTCCAAGTGGTCAGAAGCATTTGCGCTTAACGAAATGAGGACCTCATCAGTCCTTTAGTTCTTACGCACCAACATCATTTGTCGTTTCGGCATACCCAAAAGATTCATCCATGATAACGGACCACAATTCCGAGATCATTGATTCTAAAGGTTTTGCGACAAATACAAAATCCCAAACTGTCATTCGACTCCATACAATCCGGCAGCAAACGGATTGGCAGAAGCTTTCAACAAGACACTCTGCAAAATCCTCAAGAAAATGGTCTCTAGTCACAAAAGAGACTGGAGCGACAAAATGTCTGAAGCTTTGTGGGCCTATCGAACCACCGTTCGAGGACCAACCCATAGCACACCATTCTCCTTGGTCTATGGATGCGAAGCTGTCGTACCCTTGGAAGTACAAATTCCTTCCTTGAGAGTATCCTTGCAAAATGACATGACTCAAGAAAGCAATGTCAAATTGCAATTCCATGAGCTGGACAATCTCGATGAGAGACGACTCGAAGCTCGACAAAGCATTAAACTTTACCAAGCACGCATGGCAGGATCTTTCGACAAAAAGGTCAGGCAATGCGCCTACAAAAAGGGTGACTTGGTTCTCGTGGTAAAAAGACCAATGGTCTTCGCTCACAAGTCCAAAGGCAAATTTGAGCCAAAATGGGAGGGACCCTACGTCATCGACAAGGTTTTCTCCAACGGCGTATACGCACTCCTAAACATGGAGGGTGATAGATGTATGCTGCCTATCAACGGCAAGTTCTTAAAGCGGTACTATCCTTGAAGACTTACCCAACTGGATAAGAGCAATGCCTGTATGGCCAAAACCGATTTCCAGGTACACGCTCCTCAAACCCACTCTTTTTAGGATTTTCATATCAAATGTTGAAATTTTTAGAAATTTAAACAATGCTTACTTTCATCGTTTCATTGTTCAAAAAAAAAGTCCAAGTTTAGGAACCTTTCCCTAACTTGACCAAAATTCTCAACCTTTGAACCCAAAATTCATGGTTTGAAACAAAATCCGGATTCAGGGATTTCCACCCAAGTCCACCCGACCTTTTACCGCCTAAATGGTTTTAGGTCAAAACTTATGACCCTCGTGTCTTTAAACAAAAAAAAAAGGGTTTTTCAAAAAAACCGCGGGGAAGCGACGCTTAGTCGATACTCGCACAAATCGGAAGCATGCGAACCACGTTCGACACTTCCAAAATCGCAGGGAAGCGACATTTCGTCGATACTTGCAAAATCCAAAACCGTGGAGATGCAACATTTCAGTTGATATCCACAACCAAAATTTCAAAGGTTCGAAAAACCTAAAAACCGTGGAGACGTAACATTTCAATTGATATCCACAACCTAAATTCCAAAGGTTCGAAGAAACCTAAAAACCGTGGAGACGCAACATTTCAGTTGATATCCACAACCCAAATTTCAAAGGTTCAAAAAAAAAAAACCAAGAAATCATGGAGATGCAACATTGCAGTTGATATCCATAACCCAAAGGTTCGAGAAAACCGCAAATTTCAAAAATCGTGGGGAAATGACATCAAGTCAGTACCCGCAAAACCAAAATTTTTGAAAAGCAAGGATGCAACATTCCATCGTTACTTGCACCCAAATCCGCGAGGATGAGACATTCCATCGATACTCGCAACCGAATGAGCAAGGATGCGACATTCCATCGATACTTGCAAGACCATTCAGCAGGGAGGCGACTTTTAGTCGATACTTGCATTTTTGAAAACTAAACCGGCTATAAGTGCCACCAAAACCGGCTATAGATGCCACCAAAATAGGCTATAAATGCCATAAGTCGGCTATCAATGCCACAAAACAAACCGGCTATCAACGCCACAAAACAAAACCAGCTATCAATGCCACAAACCAAAAACTTGGCTTTCAAAAAACCCGGCTATTAATGTTAGACCCCGACCCAGGTTTGGAAATTTAATTATATTTTAACCGTGATTAGTTGATAAGTGGGGTTAGTGGACGATTAGCTTATTTTCTTAAGCTAGATTATAATGTTTGAATAGCTTTGGGAAAATTTTAGAGTCGTTGAATTAGGCTTGACGCGGGCCGGGGCGCCCGTGTGTTGTGTGTGAATCTGTGGGGTTTAACTTTGATTTTCGTAAATTCCCAATTTTGTGTATTTTGACTCATTTTGATTAGATTATCAACTTTCATGTTTTGACCATTTGGATTTAATGATCAGAAATTGCGATTTTCGAGAAAAAGGGCAAATCTGACCTTTCACACAAAATTTGTACCCAAATTTCAAAAATTTCAGAAATTGACAAAAATATACTTTTTGGAAAGTAGAAATTTCGCTGATCGTTTTTGTCTTCTTCGTCGTTTTCATTCGGGGCCTGCAAATGCCATTTTTAGCCTTGTGAAGATCGGGGCCCACAAACCCATCTTATAAGAGATGAACTCTCTTCTTCCTCCATTTCTTTTTCCTGCACGTTTTGGAGCAAGGGTTTTTCCCTCTCTTCCAGTACTTTCTCTCTCATCTAAAACACCCATTTCTTGGAGTTTTCATGGAGGATTGATCTCCTAGGGTTCTTCCTCATCTTTCAAGCTTTCCAAAGACACCTTTTTCAAAGGTTTTGAGCTAGGGCAAGGTTCTCTTTCAAGCTTCTCTTCTTCGTTTGAGCTTGTCAAGGTTAGCAATGGCTTTCCAAACTTGAAATCTTTGTTTCCTCTTCATTTAGAGTGTTTTCATCCCACATGCAAGAGTTTTCCCTTGAGATTTGCAAATGTTGATTTTTAGGGTTCTTCTTTGGGAATTTTGGGGGTTTTTGTAGATTTGGAGCTGGGGATCCTAGAGAGTTGTTTGAGGAGTGATATTTCTCTCATCTTGGCTCCAGGCAAGTGGATTCTACAACTAATATGATGGTTTTGCTTTATAAGTACCTTTTCATGACATTTCTTCCTATGCTCTAATCTTTTATGATTCATGGATTTACTTTAGTTAAATGGAGTAATGTACATGTTTGATTCTACTTATGTTAATGTTTTACAATGAATGGGAGGTTGGTTTTAATGTGACCATCTTGGAATTTTGTCTTCTTTATGTCAAAGTCTTGATGTTCAAAGAATGGAGAAAACTTTGATTTTAAAGTGTTTGTATGATTGATTGGATTGATTGTGGATGATGATTTGATGATTTGAGGAGGTCAAGAAAGGGCCCAAGTGATTGTGGAGATGTGTATGGAAGAAAGCGAAAGAAAGAAAATGGATAGGGATTGGACAAAAGAGAGATCCAAACAAATAGGCTGAGATTCGCCGCTGTCCGATCGATCGGACTGTGAGCATTTCAGGACCGATCGATCGGCGAATGAGTCCGATCGATCGGACTGAAATGAGAAGAGTTGCAAAAAAAGAGGATTGTTGGACCGCTCTCCAGGCTCACTTCAAGCCCATATTCAAGTCCAATTCAGCCCAATCCCTTTTCTACAATGGTAGCCCATTTAGCCCCTTTTTTAAATCATAGAACCATTATGTAAATTTATTTGGACTATGAATAAAACCATTTGGGGAAATCTTTCAAGTCTCAATGTACACTTCACCCCTTTTTATTGTCAAGGATCTTCTGTGGCACCAAACTCCTATTAATTGATGACAATAGGGGGTCAAATGTACATCAAGACGACCCGCATTAGACTGTTGAATCATCATACACTCATCCCATATTAGTAAGGTTTTATCCGGATTTCCTTTATAAATTTATTCAAATGCTTTGAGGTGGTTTACCACATTTTTAGATATTGATAAGACTACTCACCTATTTTGCTCGAATTCACCGATATGTGAGATATGTATTTGTTCGGAGTAGTTTTCTTATCGATTTTGGAAATGTATTTGTATGAACGGAGCTGCATTACTTTGAGGTTTCAAACTTTTACTCTAATGGCACCACTAAGCTTAGGTTACCTTGTCGGACTGATCATCCGGCTTGGAATCTTTAAATTATCGGCCAACTGCAGTTTGGATTCTGTCTGTACCGACCATGGCAACGGTTTATATCCGGTCCCACGTGTAGTGGCTACGGTTCTTTTTGATAACGACTATGTTCGTTCCGATCCCACGAGTAGTGGCTACGGTTTTGTCTGCTCCCGTTACTTCGGTAACAGGAGAATTTAGCTCTACGTGGTCTGCCAATGTTTTATACGTTTAATGTTTTATCTTATGGTTCTTGTGTATTTCATTTATCATAGTATTGGATTCGTAAACTTTTAAGATGCTTATCTTCTATCTTATCATTTCTGTTATATAGGACTTTAATTGTATCTCTCATTTATTTAATGTTTTACTTTTCTATCATCCTGTTATTTGTTATATTGGCTTGCCAGACCGTCGTGTCGGACCCTGTTTGCTTGGTGCCAGATGTCGAGCCCCTCGCGGTTGAGGCGCACTTCGAGGCGGAACCTATAGTCCTTGTGGAGGGCAAGTGGCAGCCCGATGATGTCGTTTAGACGTCGGGTTGTTTTCGGAGCTTCGATCACATTTTGGAGTAGATATGATTCTTTTTGGGATTTTGTTGTAGTCATTGTTGGCTTATTCTTTTTGGGAAAAAATTGTAATTATTGGCTAACTTTACTTTTGTATTAAACTTGAAACTAACCTTGGGGCCTACCAATGGAATGTTCCTCTTTTTTATACTAGTCATGTGCGTTCTCATCTTATACCCATATGATAGACTTTTATGTTTGCTACAATGCTTCCGCGTAAGTTATTCGTATGAATGTGATTCTTATTAATCACTGTTGGATCGGATTTCGGGGATCCTTACCGTGGAAACCTGTGGGAAACTAGCGTGTGCGGGCGGAATTTTCCGGCCCATCGCGCCACGACCCCGGATTAAGGTCTCGTTTAGCAGGTCCTCGGTCTGGGGGCGTGACAGGCTTAGTATCAGAGTGAGAAATATTTGAGGCAATTAAAATTGGATTAGAAGCGTTAGGACGGGGCAAGGATTCGTTAGAATTATCGTTAGTTAGCATTGATTGGGTTTGGGAATGCCTTATTTATTATATTTTATTATATTAATAAGTTGTTTTGCAGCACTATGCCTCCACGCAGACTGTTGGATACCGCGATCACTGAGAGGGGGGGTGAATCAGTGATTTCTAAAAACAGGTCCAATTCAACAACAAAACAAGTCAAATCACACAATGACACCAGATTTAACGTGGTTCACCAAAAAGGCTACGTCCACGGTTCAAAGACTGTCCGAACACCAATCCGGGACAGATCTGAATCTTATTTAGTCGCACCAACGACAAAGAGCACCAACCATTAGTTTTAGATAGCACCAACTATCTAGGAAGCACCGACTCCCTTTACAATTTATCTGCACCCACAGATAGGATCACCAAACCCCAGACACCAAGCACCAACTTGATGTGAAAACAGAATGGAAGATAAACTATGTCTACAGCCCTTCCCCTCTACAATTCTCTCTCTCTCAATCCCTTACAAATTGAAATCTAAAGCATAAAAGAGAGACACTTAACTCATGGACGAATCACCATCTTCTAGAGCATAATCTCGTCCACAATTGCTGTAGAAAACGTCTGATAATGCAGCAACACAGCAACACAGCACCAGCACTCTTCTTCTCTCCAAAACTCTCTCTATTTTCTCTCTAAAACTCTTCTCTTCTGGTGTATCTTTAGAACGACCCATACATGCCTTTTTATAGGTTTTAATAACCCTTAATTGTATTTAAAACGGGCTACAATTCGTTTAGAAAGAGTCCCAAACAAATTAGATAAGAGTGCTGAATTTTCGTGCAAAACTTCTAATTCTGCGCAACTCTGGTTCCCGTGCTCGGTCGACATCCTGGCTTGCTCGGTCGACCGAAGACACTGACTGGAAAACAGACAACTTTTGAGCTCGGTCGACATCCTAGGGTCCCGGTCGACCGAAGACACACTGTGTCACGAAAATAACTGAGAGGTGCCTTTTTTCTGTTTCTGCAGGTTTCTTCTTGCTCGGTCGACCGCATGAGGAGCCCGGTCGACCGCATGCTCTGCTTCAGGAATTCTGAATTCCTGACTGTTTCACTTCTGATTCTTCTTTTCAGCTCTATCAATACCAGCTTATTAACATCATGTTTGTGACAATGTGTTGACAAGAATTCCAACTCAAAACAATACTTGAGATGCTAACTTCTTCAAAAAGACTTCTCAAGTCATCTCAACTTCCAACAATCTCCCCCTTTGGAATTGTTGGCAACACTATTGGAACTTCAACACTTTCAACTCCAGCTTGCAGCTCTTCCAAGTTCTTTTCAAAACTTACTTGGAACCAATTCTGAAATTATGAAATAACAACCATGCACTGTCAACAATCTCCCCTTGCTATCATAGCATAACATCTCTTCCTAGCTTTCATAGCATAACATCTCTCCCCCTTTGACAACAAGTCCAAAGGGACCAAACCGAGGAGCGAATAGGATATTCAATGAATGCATTGCTCCCCCTTTCAAGCACAACTCCTACGGTTTAGGAGAGTGAGTAACTCCTAACTTTTTCCGGAGATACTCGAAGACTTCCTTTGGCAGAGGTTTCGTGAAAATATCAGCCACTTGCTCAGTTGTTGGAACATATTCCAACTTGACCTCTCCATCAGCAACTTTATCTTTAAGAAAATGATAACGAATTGCTACATGCTTTGTTCAAGAGTGCTGAACAGGATTCTTAGATATATGAATTGCACTCGTGTTGTCACATAGGATCGGCGTAGGATCCGTTGTAGGAACTCCTAGATCAGAGAGCATTTGCCGCATCCATAACACTGCTGCAATATATTCCGCTTCCGCTGTCGAAAGGGATACTGAGTCTTGCTTCTTACTATGCCAAGCAACTAATCTTTCTCCAAGATAAAATGCGCCGCCGCTAGTACTCTTGCGATCATCTACGCATCCAGCCCAATCGGCATCAGAATATGCAACAAGAGTGAAGGATTTGCCTTTGGGATACCAGATACCAAGCTCCATAGTACCTTTCAGATATCGAAAGATTCTTTTCACTGCTGTAAGGTGCGTTTCAGTTGGTGCTGCTTGAAAACGTGCAACCATACATACTGCTTGTAGAAGATCTGGTCTTGTAGCAGTCAAGTAGAGCAAGCTTCCTATCATAGAGCGATAGGTGGTATGATCAACGGACGAGGCCTTATCATCTTTGCTAAGCTTCGTGTTCGTTGACATTGGTGTGCTTACTGGCTTGCTGTCTTCCATATTGAACCGTTTCAGCATTTCCTTAATGTACTTCATTTGTGATATGAAGATGCCATGTTTCAGCTGCTGAACTTGTAAACCAAGAAAGAACTTTAGTTCTCCAAGCATTGACATCTCAAATTCTTTCTTCATCTCTTCAGCGAAATTCCTGCACATCTCTTCATCGTTGCCACCAAAGATTATGTCATCGACATAAACAATAACGACCAGCTGTTTGCATAACTCAGTTTTGACATACAGATTGCTATCAACCATTCCTTTTCCAAAACCGATCTTGCGGAGATAGAGATCCAGCCTTGCATACCATGCCCTTGGCGCTTGTTTCAGTCCATAAAGAGCCTTTTTCAACTTGCACACTAGATCTGAATTTTTGCTGATGAGAAAACCATCAGGTTGCTCAATGTAGATCTCTTCTTCAAGTAAACCATTCAAGAAAGCTGACTTTACGTCCATCTGAAATACCTTGAAGGTTTTGTATGCTGCCAATGCAAGAAACATTCGAATAGCTTCCAGACGAGCCACCGGTGCAAAGGTCTCTTCAAAATCTATGCCTTCAACTTGAGCATAGCCTTTACAAACCAACCTTGCTTTGTTTCTAATGACTTGACCATCTTCATTCAGTTTATTCCGAAAGACCCATTTGGTACCAATAACATTCTTATCAGTAGGTCTAGGAACAAGTTCCCATGTGGAGTTCTTCTCAATTTGCTCCAACTCCTCATGCATAGATTTCAACCAACTTTCATCGAGACTGGCTTCAGCCACAGTCTTGGGTTCAATGGTGGACACAAGTGAGTAATTGCTAACTACACTTTGTCTAGTTTGAACGCCTGCCTTAGGATCTCCAATGATTTGATCCTTATGGTGTTGCTCTACCCAAGTGCTGTGCTTCTTAGGTGTAGAATCTTCTGAGTCATCCTTTGATTTCTCAGAATCATTAGATTCAGCCATCTCATCATCAATCTCACTCGAGTCCTCATAAATTGGACTGTCATTATGAGTTGCATTCTTTGGTTCAATATTTTCATCTATTCTCACATCAGCACTTTCTATGATTTTTCTGGTTCTTTTGTTAAGACATCTATATGCCTTGCTAGTAGAGGAGTAACCCAGAAATATACCTTCATCAGCTCTTTCTTCAAATTTGCCCGGATTTTGTTCGAGCCGCTTGATGTAACACTTGCTGCCGAAGACTCTGAAGTGCTTGACTGTTGCTTTTCTTCCAAACCATAGCTCATAGGGAGTTTTGTCTTCATGTGGCCTGATCAAGCATCGGTTTTGAATGTATACAGCCGTATGAATTGCCTCTTTCCAATACTTGTCAGCCATCTTGCTTTCACTTAGCATCGTACGAGCCATCTCTTGTACGGTGCGATTCTTCCGTTCCACAACTCCATTTTGCTGTGGAGTTCTAGGGGCTGAGTACTGTCTTTGAATGCCATGATGTTCACAATATTTAGTGAACTCTTCAGATGTGAACTCGCCTCCACGATCAGACCTTAAAATCTTGATACGTTTTTCCAATTGATTTTCAACCTGTGCTTTAAAACACTTTAAAAACGATCAAGTGCTTGATGCTTATGCTTAAGAAACAATACCCATGTCATACGAGTATAATCATCAATGCATAACATGAAATACTTATCTCCATTGGTGCTTTGAGTTCGCATCGGTCCACAGAGATCAGTGTGCACTAGCTCAAGAGGTTTCTTGGAATGATGCTCCTTTGACTTGAACATAACCCTCGTTTGCTTTCCCTTTTGGCAAGAGTCGCAAATGGGATTGGAAGGCTTTTCAACTGTAGACATGCCTCTTACAGCCTTTGAATTGCAAATCTTTGACATATTATCAAAGCTTAGATGCCCAAGGCGTTTGTGCCACAACCAACTTTCCTCTGTCCGACTCATCAAGCAGGTCTTTTCAGCTCCATCTGACAATGTATAGAGATTTCCAGCAGTTCTTGATCCAGTTGCCACTGTTTTGCCGTTGCTACTCTTCTTGATGGCAAACCCATTCTTTGTGAAGATAACTTCGTGACCCTTGTCACAGATCTGGCTCACACTAAGCAGGTTGTGTCTCAATCCAGACACATATAAGACTTCTTCCGATCTGATCTTGTTTGCCATAAGCTGAATAACACCTTTTCCGCAGATTTTGGCACCATCATTGTTGCCAAACTTCACTGAACCGCCTTCATAGTGCTGTAATTTGATGAATTTCTCTTTATCACCAGTCATATGGCTTGAACAGCCACTATCAAGGACCCATGGTGCTGCCTTCTTTTGTGCATTGAATGCCATTTGCACAATGAGAGATTCTTTGGGACTTTCTGCACTTTGCTTTGCTCTCCAAGCCTTGACTAACTTGGGTTTCTTTTCAACCTGAAATTTGTTAGCAATATGCAACCTACAATCCCTAGCCAAGTGTCCATAATTATGACACATATAGCACTCAATTTTGTGGCTACTTAGGATTGAAAAAGGATTCCTAGTCACAAATGGACTGTTTCTTACATAGAATTTGCAATCAGCTCTTTTATGTCCAAACATATTACAATGAAAGCAATAACCATAGAATTTGTATCTTCTTTGTGGCTGGTTAGTCTTCATTACCTTTCTAACAGGTATGGACTCCTTTCTAGGTTGAGTGGGCTTCATAGAGTTAGAAGGTGCAGTGACTTGCTTCACAAATTTTTTCTTTTCAGGAGGTGCAATCTTAGAGGATTCTCCTTTCTCAAATCCTAGACCAAATCCGAAGTGGGCTGGTCTTTGAACTTTCAGTAGTTCATTGAGTTTCATAGTCCCTTCAATCGCTTGGAGCGCTTTGAGTTTTTTACTATTTTCCAAATTTTCAGCCTTTGCTCTAGCGATCTCAGTTTCAAGTTTCATAGCCTCTTCCTTTTTTATACTAATTTGGTTTTCAAGGACTTCTACCATTCTTTTATATTCTTCAACTTGAGTTTTCAAAGCAATAATAGGACTTTCAGATTCATGGAGAAGTTTCAGATTTTTCTTACTTGATTTGCGTTCCATGCTTAGCTCCTCAAGTGCGGCTATGAGTTCCTCTTCAAGATTGACTTCAGCCTCCTCATCCTCTTCCGGATCTAGCTCTTCTTCTTCTTCAACAGTGACCATGAAAAGAGCTTCGGTTGATTCATCATCGTCTGAAGTTTCAGACGTGCTGTCATCTTGTTGACATAGAAAGTTTTTAGCTTTGCCCCTTTTTCTAAAATTTCTCTTTCCTTTACTCTTTTCAGCATAAGAGTCATTATCATTGTCTTCTTTTAGCGGACACTTCGCAGCAAAGTGACCAATACCTCCACAATTGAAGCATTTAAAGGGTAGCTTCCCTTTGTACTTGCCATTGCTTCCTTTCTTCAATTTTCTAACAAATTGAGCCTCAAGCTCATCATCATCAGAATCAACATCATGACCAGCAGTCTCTTTTGCCTTTTTCTGAACTTTGAAGGCCGCTTCTTTATCAGATGAAGACGTCTTTCCTATGCGCATCTCATAGGCAGTTAGAGAACCATGTAATTCATCCATGGAGAATGCATTCAGATCTTTGGCTTCTTCAATGGCTGAGACTTTTGAATCAAACAGGGGAAGAAGAGATCTTAGAACCTTTTTGACGATGACCGGCTCTTTAATCTCTTCCCCTAGTCCACGAATGTCATTCGTGACTTCATTCACTCGTTGCATATACGAGTCAACATTCTCGCTTTCCTCCATGCGAAGAGACTCGAATTGAGAACGATGAGTTTGCAATTTGGCTTCTTTAATCTTCTCATCACCTTCATGTATGCTTTGCAACTTGTCCCAAATTTCCTTGGCTGTTTTGCATGCAATTACTTTGACAAGCTCGCTGTCCACAAGGCCACTAAAGAGTGCATTCTGCGCCTTGGAGTCGTTGTCTGCCAACTTCTTCGATGCTGTATCATTGGGTACGGTGGCAGCATTGTAACCGGCTCTGACAGCCTCCCAAACATCATAGCCAAGAGATTTGATGAAGGCTTGCATCCTAATCTTCCAAAAGGAGTAATTAGAACCATCAAACAGAGGTGCTTTCATATTCCCTGTATTGACTGCCATGTGATTTGACAAGAGATCACCCTTAGCGTATTAAACTGATCAAGGGAACCTCGCTCTGATACCAATTGTTGGATACCGCGATCACTGAGAGGGGCGGGTGAATCAGTGATTTCTAAAAACAGGTCCAATTCAACAACAAAACAAGTCAAATCACACAATGACACCAGATTTAACGTGGTTCACCAAAAAGGCTACGTCCACGGTTCAAAGACTGTCCGAACACCAATCCGGGACAGATCTGAATCTTATTTAGTCGCACCAACGACAAAGAGCACCAACCCTTAGTTTTAGATAGCACCAACTATCTAGGAAGCACCGACTCCCTTTACAATTTATCTGCACCCACAGATAGGATCACCAAACCCCAGACACCAAGCACCAACTTGATGTGAAAACAGAATGGAAGATAAACTCTGTCTACAGCCCTTCCCCTCTACAATTCTCTCTCTCTCAATCCCTTACAAATTGAAATCTAAAGCATAAAAGAGAGACACTTAACTCATGGACGAATCACCATCTTCTAGAGCATAATCTCGTCCACAATTGCTGTAGAAAACGTCTGATAATGCAGCAACACAGCAACACAGCACCAGCACTCTTCTTCTCTCCAAAACTCTCTCTATTTTCTCTCTAAAACTCTTCTCTTCTGGTGTATCTTTAGAACGACCCATACATGCCTTTTTATAGGTTTTAATAACCCTTAATTGTATTTAAAACGGGCTACAATTCGTTTAGAAAGAGTCCCAAACAAATTAGATAAGAGTGCTGAATTTTCGTGCAAAACTTCTAATTCTGCGCAACTCTGGTTCCCGTGCTCGGTCGACATCCTGGCTTGCTCGGTCGACCGAAGACACTGACTGGAAAACAGACAACTTTTGAGCTCGGTCGACATCCTGGGGTCCCGGTCGACCGAAGACACACTGTGTCACGAAAATAACTGAGAGGTGCCTTTTTCTGTTTCTGCAGGTTTCTTCTTGCTCGGTCGACCGCATGAGGAGCCCGGTCGACCGCATGCTCTGCTTCAGGAATTCTGAATTCCTGACTGTTTCACTTCTGATTCTTCTTTTCAGCTCTATCAATACCAGCTTATTAACATCATGTTTGTGATAATGTGTTGACAAGAATTCCAACTCAAAACAATACTTGAGATGCTAACTTCTTCAAAAAGACTTCTCAAGTCATCTCAAATTCCAACACAGACCCCCAGTGAATGCGAATGCATCGGGCAGTAATAATGACAGTGGGGTTGAGAATCAGATGACAGGCCAATTTCAGCAGCTCATGCAAATGTTAGTTGAACAACAACAACGGGCCGATGAGAATCAAGCTAGATTCCAAGAGCAGATGGCAAAGAAGCACGAATAATTGACACATGTTCAGAGGCAGTTGCTTGAAGTTTTGGGTAGGAGGCCAGGACCAATGCCTAATGTGGAAGCTATGCAGAACAGAGACCGGGATCCTAATATCTTGTTTGAGAAGTTCAGAAAGAGAGGTCCTAAGGAGTTCACATGACAAGAAGATCCTTTGGCAGCTGATGACTGGTTAGCCCACACGGAGAACATCTTCGATATTCTTACATGTACAGGTAGGCAACAAGTTCTTCTAGCAGCGTCTATGTTCACCGGACTGGCAGATATTTGGTGGAAAACCATTAAGGAAGGTTATCAGAACATCGAGAATGAGATTGCTTGGGTCACCTTCAAACAACAGTTCAGTGAGAAGTATGTCCCCGCACACATAAAGAAGCAGAAGGCAGCAGAGTTCCAGTTGTTCAAGCAAGAGGGCATGACCGTTCTTGAGTATCTTACCAAGTTTGAGAAATTGTCTCGTTATGCACCGGAGCTTGTGGACGCGGAAGAGAAGAAAATCACTAAGTTTACGGATGGACTTAATCCCATCATCTTGAGGGATGCATTAGGAGTGGTACCACCAACTACTTTCCAAGAGGCTATCAAAAGAGCCTACAGGTTTGAAGACATCAACAATCAGATCATCAAGGATAATCAAAGGAAGAGGCAACATTACCAAGGAGGGCAGAAATCTTATCAAGGCAAGAGGCAGAAGAAGCAGTAGAATACTCCAGCTCAAGGTGGGTGTGAGCATTGTGGTAAGAATCACCCTTCTCAGCAGTGCTATAGAGTTACGGGTGCATGTTTTAAGTGTGGTGGCACAGATCACCAAATGAAGGATTGCCCAAATAACAGAAATTAAGGCAATATGGCACCTCAGCAGCCACCAAGGCAAGCACCTCAGCAGAACCAGCAGGCAGTTCAGAATCAACCAAGACAGCAGCAGAATCAGCAGCCCCATCAGCAACCGCAAAATCAGAATGCCCGTCCACCGCAACAGAATCGGAATGTGCACCTAGGAAGGCCAAATCAGAACCAGAATAGACCGCGTCAGCAAGGTCGCCTCAATCATCTCAATCAAGTGGACGCAGAAGCAGCGGGAGATGTTGTGGAAGGTAAACTCTTAATTTGTGAAGTAGAAGCTAAAAGTGTTGTTTGACCCGGGATCTACTCACTCTTTCATATCCCATGTGTTTGCTAAAATGATTAATGTGCCTGCTAGAGAGTTAGAGTTTGTTTTGACTGTTACTACTCCGGTAGGGAAACAAGTTGTGTGTAACACATTTTACCCTAGTTATTCAGTGAAGATAGGAGATGTCATTTTCCCTGCAAACCTTATTACCTTAGTTATGCATGACTTCGATGTCATTTTAGGCATGGATTGGTTAGCGGGACATCATGCCTCTATGGATTGCTATAACAAGACCATTGCTTTTAGGTTGGATGGGATATCCTCCAGGGTGAAATTTCAGGGAAATAAAAGGGTTTCTCCGGCTAGGTTTATTTCAGCTCTTTCTGCAGCTAAGTTGTTGAGATCAGGATGCGAAGGATTTATTGCATTTGTCACCAAGGATGAACAGTCCCATGGGGTGGAGAACATTCTGGTAGTGTGCGAATTTCCCGATGTTTTTTCGGAAGAGATTCCAGGTTTACCACCTGTCAGAGAGGGTTGAGTTTACAATAGAGTTGATGCCAGGGACTGCTCCGATCTCCATTGCTCCTTACAGGATGGCTCCAGCAGAGTTAGGAGAATTGAAACTACAGTTACAAGAGTTACTAGACAAAGGCTTTGTTAGGCCAAGTGTTTCACCATGGGGAGCCCCAGTTCTACTTGTCAAGAAGAAGGATGGAGGCTTGAGGATGTGTAAAGACTACAGAAAATTGAACTAAGTGACCATCAAGAACAAGTACCATTTGCCAAGGATAGACGAGTTGTTTGAGCAGTTGCAAGGTGCAGAGTTTTTCTCAAAGATAGATTTGAGGTCCGGATACCATCAGTTGAGAGTTAGAGAATCAGACATCCCGAAGACAGCTTTTCGGACTAGATACGGGCACTATGAATTTTTGGTGATGCCCTTTGGACTGACGAATGCACCTGCGGTGTTTATGGCCCTTATGAACAAGATCTTTGCACCCTATCTAGATCAGTTCACAATCGTCTTCATTGATGACATACTAGTGTATTCCAAGTCAAGAGAAGACCATGAGCAGCACTTGAGGACTTCATTGCAGTTGTTGAGAGACAACCAGTTGTATGCGAAGATTGGGAAGTGCGAGTTTTGGCTAGAGCAAGTCACTTTTCTTGGTCACATCATTTCTAGAGAAGGACTAGCTGTTGATCCAGCAAAGATAGAAGCAGCCATCAATTGGGAGAAGCCGAAGAATGTGACTGAGATTAGGAGTTTTCTGGGGTTAGCAGGATACTATAGGAGATTTGTACAATGATTTTCATCCATTGCAGCACCTTTGACCAAGTTGACCCGAAAGAACGTGCCGTTCGTATGGTCAGAGAAATGTGAAGCTAGTTTTGAAGAATTGAAGAAGAGGTTAACTTCAGCACCTGTCCTTACCTTACCTTCGGGAGTGGCGGTTTTGTTATCTATACGGATGCTTCAGGTGTAGGACTTAGATGTGTTTTGATGCAAAATGGGAATATGATAGCGTATGGCTCGAGGCAATTGAAGGAACACGAGAAGAAATATGCGACGCACGATTTGGAGTTGGCAACTATAGTGTTCGCGTTGAAGATGTGGAGACACTATTTATATGGAGACAAATTTGAAGTTCATTCGGATCATCGTAGCCTCAAATATTTATTCTCTCAGAAAGAATTAAACATAAGGCAAAGAAGATGGATGGAATACATCAAAGACTATGATTTCCCGATCATCTATCATCCGGGAAAGTTAACGTAGTGGCAGATGCATTGAGTAGAAAATCAGTTTGTTTGGCCAGTTTGCAAGGGTTTTACAATTTTCAGCAATTCGAGGAGTTGAGGGTGGAATTTCAACCTTGGAGGGAAGGAGTTGTGTTGGCAAATATGACAGTGTCAGAGCCCGTCTTCATTCAGAAAATCAAGGACAGTCAGATGCAGGATCCAGACTTGGCTAAAATTGTAGAGCACATCTCAGAATGCTCAGTTTTTCAGATCATGAATGGAGTTTTGTACTTCCGTGGCAGACTTTGTGTTCCAAAGATAGATAATTTAAAGAATGACATTATGGTAGAAGCTCACAATACGAGGTATTCTGTACACCTGGGGAGTACGAAGATGTACCAAAATTTGAAGAGTCGCTTTTGGTGGAACAATATGAAGAGAGAGATAGCAGCCTTCATATCTAGATGCATGACTTGTCAATTGGTGAAGGCAGAACATCAGAAACCACCTGGTCTTTTGCAGCCATTAGAAATCCCAGAGTGGAAATGGGAACACTTGACTATGGATTTCGTCTCGGGTTTACCGACTACAAGCAGAGGGAACAATGCTATTTGGGTCATAGTAGATCGGTTAACAAAGTCGGCACACTTTATTCCTTTGAAGACCGGGAAGAAAATGCACATGTTGGCTTTGGCACAAGCTTTTGTGAAGGAGATTGTCAGTCGTCATGGTCAGCCGGTCTCCATTACTTCAGATCGAGATAGTAGATTTGCTTCAAGATTTTGGAAAACCTTACATGAATCGATGGGAACGAAGCTTCAATTCAGCACAGCATATCACCCGCAAACTGATGGTCAGTCGGAGATGACTATTCAGACCCTTGAAGACATGCTTAGGGCTTGTGTACTTGACTTCAAGAGTCAATGGGATGAGAATTTACCCCTCTGTGAATTTGCCTATAACAACAGTTACCATTCAAGCATAGGGATGGCCCCTTTCGAAGCGTTGTATGGCAGGAGGTGTAGGACCCCAGTGTGTTGGGAAGAAGTCGGAGAACGCAGTTTTCATAGACCTTCTTTGGTTGAAGAGACAAGTGATAAAGTCAGAATTATTCATGAACGATTGAAGATTTCAAGAAGCCGACAGAAAAGCTATGCTGATGTTCGAAAGAAGGATCTACAATTCCAAGTTGGAGACAAAGTATTTTTGAAGGTATCTCCAGTCAGAGGAACACTGAGATTTGGGCAGAAGGGCAAATTGTCTAAGAGATTCATTGGACCGTATGAGATCTTGAGTCGTATCGGGGAAGTGGCATATAGATTAGCTTTGCCTCCAGAACTTTCAGGTGTGCACAATGTGTTCCACGTGTCAATGCTAAGGAAGTATGTCTCGGACCCTTCACACATGCTACATCACGAACCATTGGATGTTCGAGAAGATGCCACCTACATTGAGAAACCGGCAAAGATTATTGACACCAAAGAGCAAGAACTGAGAAACAGAACAATTCAGTGGGTAAAGATTCATTGGGAGAATCATGGACCAGAAGAGGCCAGTTGGGAACTTCGTGATCAAGTCCAGAAGAAATACCCTCGGCTATTTCCAGAGGTTAGTGATCATTTGGAGGACCAAATGTGATTTTTAAGGGTGGAGGATGTCAGACCCCGACCCAGGTTTGGAATATTTAATTATATTTTAACCGTGATTAGTTGATAAGTGGGGTTAGTGGACGATTAGCTTATTTTCTTAAGCTAGATTAGAATGTTTGAATAGCTTTGCGAATATTTTAGAGTCGTTGACTTAGGCTTGACGCAGACCGGGGCGCCCGTGTGTTGTGTGTGAATCTGTGGGGTTTAACTTTGATTTTCGTAAATTCCCAATTTTGTGTATTTTGACTCATTTCGATTAGATTATCAACTTTCATGTTTTGACCATTTGGATTTAATGATCAGATATCGCTATTTTCGAGAAAAAAGGGCAAATCTGACTTTTCACACAAAATCTGTACCCAAATTTTGAAAATTTCAGAAATTGACAAAAATATACTTTTTGGAAAGTAGAAATTTCGCTGATCGTTTTTGTCTTCTTCGTCGTTTTCATTCGGGGCCCGCAAATGCCATTTTTAGCCTTGTGAAGATCGGGGCCCACAAACCCATCTTATAAGAGATGAGCTCTCTTCTTCCTCCATTTCTTTTTCCTGCACGTTTTGGAGCAAGGGTTTTTCCCTCTCTTCCAGCACTTTCTCTCTCATCTAAAACACCCATTTCTTGGAGTTTTCATGGAGGATTGATCTCCTAGGGTTCTTCCTCATCTTTCAAGCTTTCCAAAGACACCTTTTTCAAAGGTTTTGAGCTAGGGCAAGGTTCTCTTTCAAGCTTCTCTTCTTCATTTGAGCTTGTCAAGGTTAGCAATGGCTTTCCAAACTTGAAATCTTTGTTTCCTCTTCATTTAGAGTGTTTTCATCCCACATGCAAGAGTTTTCCCTTGAGATTTGCAAATGTTGATTTTTAGGGTTCTTCTTTGGGAATTTTGGGGGTTTTTGTAGATTTAGAGCTTAGGATCCTAGAGAGTTGTTTGAGGATTGATATTTCTCTCATCTTGGCTCCAGGCAAGTGGATTCTACAACTAATATGATGGTTTTGCTTTATAAGTTCCTTTTCATGACATTTCTTCCTATGCTCTAATCTTTACTTTAGTTAAATGGAGTAATGTATATGTTTGATTCTACTTATGTTAATGTTTTACAATGAATGGGAGGTTGGTTTTAATGTGACCATCTTGGAATTTTGTCTTCTTTATGTCAAAGTCTTGATGTTCAAAGAATGGAGAAAACTTTGATTTTAAAGTGTTTGTATGATTGATTGGATTGATTGTGGATGATGATTTGATGATTTGAGGAGGTCAAGAAAGGGCCCAAGTGATTGTGGAGATGTGTATGGAAGAAAGGGAAAGAAAGAAAATGGATAGGGATTGGACAAAAGAGAGATCCAAACAAATAGGCTGAGATTCGCCGCTGTCCGATCGATCGGACTGTGAGCATTTCAGGACCGATCGATCGGCGAATGAGTCCGATCGATCGGACTGAATGAGAAGAGTTGCAAAAAAAGAGGATTGTTGGACCGCTCTCCAGGCTCACTTCAAGCCCATATTCAAGTCCAATTCAGCCCAATCCCTTTTCTACAATGGTAGCCCATTCAGCCCCTTTTTTAAATCATAGAACCATTATGTAAATTTATTTGGACTATGAATAAAACCATTTGTGGAAATCTTTCAAGTCTCAATGTACACTTCACCGTTTTTTATTGTCAAGGATCTTCTGTGGCACCAAACTCCTATTAATTGATGACAATAGGGGGTCAAATGTACATCAAGACGACCCGCATTAGACTGTTGAATCATCATACACTCATCCCATATTAGTAAGGTTTTATCCGGATTTCCTTTATAAATTTATTCAAATGCTTTGAGGTGGTTTACCACATTTTTAGATATTGATAAGGCTACTCACCTATTTTGCTCGGATTCACCGATATGTGAGATATGTATTTGTTCGGAGTAGTTTTCTTATCGATTTTGGAAATGTATTTGTATGAACGGAGCTGCATTACTTTGAGGTTTCAAACTTTTACTCTAATGGCACCACTAAGCTTAGGTTACCTTGTCGGACTGATCATCCGGCTTGGAATCTTTAAATTATCGGCCAACGGCAGTTTGGATTCTGTCTGTACTGACCATGGCAATGGTTTATATCCGGTCCCACGTGTAGTGGCTACGATTCTGTTTGATAACGACTATGTTCGTTCCGGTCCCACGAGTAGTGGCTACGGTTTTGTCTGCTCCGGTTACATCGGTAACAGGAGAATTTAGCTCTACGTGGTCTGCCAATGTTTTATACGTTTAATGTTTTATCTTATGGTTCTTGTGTATTTCATTTATCATAGTATTGGATTCGTAAACTTTTAAGATGCTTATCTTCTATCTTATCATTTCTGTTATATAGGACTTTAATCGTATCTCTCATTTATTTAATGTTTTACTTTTCTATCATTCTATTATTTGTTATATTTGCTTGCCAGACCGTCGTGTCTGACCCTGTTTGCTTGGTGCCAGATGTCGAGCCCCTCGCGGTGAAGGCGCACTTCGAGGCAGAACCTATAGTCCTTGTGGAGGGCGAGTGGCAGCCCGTTGATGTCGTTTAGACGTCGGGTTGTTTTCGGAGCTTCGATCACATTTTGTAGTAGATATGATTCTTTTTGGGATTTTGTTGTAGCCATTGTTGGCTTATTCTTTTTGGGGAAAAATGTTATTATTGGCTAACTTTACTTTTGCATTAAACTTGAAACTAACTTTGGGGCCTACCAATGGAACGTTCCTCTTTTTATACTAGTCTTGTGCGTTCTCATCTTATACCCATATGATAGATTTTTATGTTTGCTACAATGCTTCCGCGTAAGTTATTCGTATGAATGTGATTCTTATTAATCATGTTGGATCGGATTTCGGGGATCCTTACCGCGGAAACCTGTGGGAAACTAGCGTGTGCGGGCGGAATTTTCTGGCCCGTCGCGCCACGACCCCGGATTAAGGTCTCGTTTAACGGGTCCTTGGTCGGGGGGCGTGACAATTAATGCCACAAACTCGGCTATCAATGCCACAAAACTGGCTCTAATGCCAAAATCAACTTCCATGCCACAAAAAAAAAATTCTGGCTCCCATGCCAAAATAATCATTTGACAAAAGATTTTCACAAAATGACAAAACTTTAGATCAAATCCCATTTAGCAATTGCTTTCATCACAAAAAGATTTAAGTGAGCGTAGGGAACACAAAACAAAAAAAAATATATGCCATTTAGCAATTACTTTCATCACAAAAAGATTTAAGTGAGCGTACGGAAAACAAAAAAAAAAGAGTACCAAAAAAAAATACATGCGGTACCAAAAAAGAAAGTGTTCACATGCACTACAAAAAAAAAGAATACCAAAAAAATACATACGGTACCAAAAAAAAGAGTGTTCACAAGCACTACAAAAAAAAAAAGAGTACCAAAAAATACATGTGGTACCAAAAAAAAGAGGAGAGAAGGATAGTTTCTGCTACAAGAATCAGGAGCTCAGCCAAAAATGGTCTCCAGCCAAAATTTCAGCTCCTGAAGCAAACTTTTGGCCTCAGCCGTCAGAGTTTCCAAGGCACGCTTCTTCAAGAATTTGCCATGAGATGCTGGAGAAGGCTGCAATCCTTCTTTCACACCGGGAAGCTTATCCCGAGCAGTTTGCCATTGTTTGTCCTCTTGAAACTTTCTTTCGAGAACTCGATCAGCATCTGCAACCCGACAAATCAGAGCACTCTACCTATCGTGAGCCTCTGTTATAGCAGCCCACTTGGCAGCGACTTGTGCCTTCAAATGCTCAAGACATTTCCTGGCCTCATCGACCTCCCTATCAAGGATGTTAAGGTCATGTGTCAGCCCAACGATGGCTAGCTCTTCTAAGTTCTTCTCTCAGACTAAATGCTTCCTGCTTTGTGTAGCCTCATTCAGGTCAGACTTAGCCTTATCAGCAGGGTCAAGGAACATCTCCTTGAAGAACTGGTCATCAGCAAAGCCAATGGTCTCAAACCACTTGTCACCCAGTGCAATGATCCTATCAATGATCGCCCTGGCACCTGTGACATCCAGACTAGCCTCTTTGGCATCACCGAGAATCTCCTGCACATGCTGGATCATGCCAAATCCGGCATCCAAGTGTCCAGCAAGGAGAGTCTCAATCCAAGAGCTCAGAACCCGCACCACCACCTTATTCGCAAAAAGAAGAGATGGCCCAGCTGAAGATTCGCCCCGCTCCGTCGGTCGGCTGCTCATGTCATGCCCCATTATAAGAGTAACAAAAGAACTCTTTCCAGTCGGAGCTGCTGAGGAAGAAATCTCAACACGAGGTACCTCCTCCACCGTGTCAGAATTGGTTGCAGGAGTCTCTACCTCCAGATCAACCTCTGGCATCCCTTGCTCCGATTCTGAAAGAAGCGATGGACTCTCCTCTGTCACTTCAAATCCTGTCAAAGAAACACAAAACGGTATTAATATGATCCTGCTTGAAAATCATTATCAGGGTTATTACTACAAAATACCTTCTTCGACGACTGGTGGAACACTCTCTTCCTCCATGAATTCATCGGAAGCATCATCAACATTTGCGTCCATCGATGGTTCAAAGTCATCAGAATCCTGTGGCAAGTCAGTTGACAAAAAAATATGTTAGCAAACCAAGTCACGGACACAAAAAAAAATAGAGAAAGCAAAAGAAGTTATACCAATTGGAGATTCTGGATTCACTCCAGAGTCCATCGGTTCTTCTTCAGGTGCCCCGACAGGATCCATCACTACCTCATCGGTTGGAACCTCAGGCATCGCCAAGTCATCCTCTGCTAAAAATAAAAAGAGAGCAGCAGGGGGAGAAAGCAAATTAGAACATGGAAAAATCCCATGAAAAGAAATGGAAAGAGAAAGAGGAAGAATCATACCTTCACCAACGGTCTCTTCTGCTCGGCTTCTCTTTTCTGGAGGCTCGTCAGTATTCCCTGGCACCTCCTCATTGATAGTAAGTGGGACTTCTATGTCAAGAGAGTCTTCAAGTTGCCCCTTGCTGCGATGATGACTCCTCTTCCTCGTACTTCTGCGGGCTCGCTTCTTAGAGAAATCTGCCCCGCTTTCAGAGTCAGGTCTCCCACTTGACTCCTCACTGGATGGTCTACCCTTGTCAGTAGACTCCACGGAAGCTCGCCTCTATGCCGCTTGCATCCAAGCATCAAGCTCAGCTTCCTCTTGTTCTAGCTGCTCTAAAGCCTCATAAGGTATTTCTCGAACAGCTTCAGAACCAATGACGCACTGGTCACCGGGAAAGCCTATCTTGTGTTTCTCTCCAGAAAGGAAGGCCCAAACTTCCTCTTGCTGGACGCCATCCGACTTTCCAAGGCCTTTTCCAGATGACAGCTTCACATCAAGCTCCTTCTTGGAAAGCCCCTGATATGCCGAAAAGCTCTCCGCGAACCACTTCACGAAGCCGGCAATCCGGGAAGTCGACAATACAGGATAAGAAATCATGGCTGTAGTGTCTTCAGCACTATAGAAAGCCCATGCGTTTCTCCCTTCCTGTAAACCTCCAAAGCGTTTCACCATGCTTGAAGGCGCTCCAACAACGCCTTGAGAAAAGCCCAACTGCAGAGCAAAGCGAGAAGGTACATACGCTGGATGTCGATGAAAACATGTCTGCGGTACACCATCGTGCCGACACATATGCTGAAAAGCAACTCCTTCTCTGCATTCGTCAAGGAGTAATGCCTTCCCGACCCCGCCCTGGTAGAGTCGTGGGAGGCACCAAAATCGAAAGCCTTCTTCTGCAACTCCGAACAAAGCTTCACTGAAGACTGCCCATCTCGACGTCCCTGAACCGTCGGATCCTCATATGGGCAAATAAAAGTGATTCAGACACGGCTTTGCCCTTAGCCAGTCGAATCATGAGAGGATCATCATCCTGTGCAGCACCCAGCCGATGGAAGCCGGGACAGTTGTATACAAACCACGAATAGAAAATATGGGCTAAAAATACCCTGTTCATGGGAAGCCCAAGCCGAACAAAAAAAGCAGCAGCCTGCAGTTCAGTGCACAAGTAGGAGTAAAGAGTTGGCACCAAAGCAAGCTGCTCTCCAAACGCCATCTGACAAGCTGGAAAAATACAATGCGGCCTAATGTGCGTTCCATCTCCTCCGGCAAAAACGGCCTCACCTAGCCAAAAAGTGAGGTAAACAGCGAGATCTCTCCGCGGTGCAATGTCAGGACAAATGGCTTTTGTACTTGTGAAGAAACCCCTCAACTCTTCTTGCATGGCCAAAGTCTTCTTCGAACTTGGATCCTGAGCCCTGGCTTCCCAGGTCGCACTATCAAAAGACTCCCTGCTGTCAAAAAAGTTGAGAGACGAAGAGCTAAGACTCTTCCAACTGCTGGATCTTATTTTCGAGCCCTCCTTCTCCTTCAAAAAATCATAAAAGGCGACGAGCTGAAAGTACAAAAGCCTGAACTCCTCAGACTGCTCCTCAAGGACGCTGTCGATCAGCATAAACTCCTCATAGAGTCTGCCAAGGATGGGCAATCCAGTAATGGTGCTCAGCTCCTTCAAAGAGAAACCAATCTCACCATTCATGACAATGAAGGTATTGGTTTGTGGAAGGAATGACTCTAACATAGCCATGAATGCCTCGTCGGAAAAGATCACGGTCTCCCTAAAGGCGCGGACCGCATTAAAAATCCCGGCTTCCTTCAAAACGGCGCCACCAATCAGCAGGACGCGATCAGTCCACGACTTCCACTTGGAGTCAGCACTGAAACGACCACGATATCGAAAAGGCTTCACCCAATTGCTGCCTTCACCGCTGAAAATGCCAAGGTCCACCGGTCCCAAATCAACCGACGGATAATCAGAGCCCTGGTAGCCGCTGGCCGGCATCAACATGTCCATGTCAGCAGGCGACTTCTTCGCATATCCAGGAGAACCGCCAACAAAAACCCCGGTCTTGATTACATTTGTCCTTCTCACCCAGTTTGGAGGATCTTCCCTCTTAGAGCATGTAGGGGCAAGGCTCATGATCGAGACGGTGCGATCAAACATCGACCAGGTAGCAACAGTCTTCTTCTCACCATTAGTTGTGAAAGAGAATTGAAAACATCTCTTCTGGTATGTCATTTCATCAGGGACTGCATCACCAAAGAAGAAGGTAGGCTTGGGCAAAACCCTCTGATCGTCCATCACCCATGGACGACTGCTTACCATGATCTTATGAAATTCCACTCCCTTGAGAGCGATTAGTCGTTGTCTCATCTCATCTTTGTTGAGAGAGTCGCACACTTCCAGGTTTCTCTCAACATACTGGACCTTTTCCCAGGTCTGCTGAACGGCTGGATTGGAAGATCTAGCAGATCGACGAGGTACGCTTGTAGCAGGCTCTTTACCCTTGTTCGTTCTGGAGAAACCACCTGCAAAGGTTGGAAAAGAAAAAGATCAAGCATCAAAATGACAAAATTTCGCTAAAAAAAATCTGGCAAAATTTTAACATGGCTCCGGGGTAATTGTGAAGAAAAAGGAAATATCCAGAAAGAAATAGAAAGCTTGAAAATGGGCTCAACATTGGTACGAGCTCCGAAACTCCAAACTTTCGAAACCTCAAAGTCTCCGCAAAATCAGGAAGTGCTCAACATCGCTGCGAGCTCCAAATTCCCAAATTTGCAAAAACTTTCAGGTATGCTATCACATCATGCTACAAATTCAATTTACAAAAGAATGCATGCATGAACATCTTGGTTTGCCAAAAAAATGCATTATCATGATGAGCAAAAAAAAAAAGAAAAAAAAACTTTCTCAAAAAAAAAGAGGGGAGAAAGAAAAGAACAAAAAAAAAGAAAAAAGAAGGACTGGTCCACAGGCCACGTGGCCATATAGCCAGATCCGTACGGATCTGGCCGTACGGCCCACACAAAAGAGAAAAAAAAAACGTGCAAAAAAAAAAAGAAAACACGTGTAAAAAAAAGGGGGAAAACACGTGAAAAAGAAAAAAAAGAAAAGAAAAGAAAGAAACAAAAAAAAAAGAAAGAACTTTTTTTATCATCCTATTTCCTACAACGGAGTTTTCTTGAAAAATGGAACTTACTTGAAGCCATTGATGGAGAAGAAGAAGAAAAACTTGAAGATTCTTGAAGAACTCTTGGTCTTGAAGCTCTCTTGAGATTGTTGCAAAAAAAAGCAATAAGAGCAAGAGATCCAACCTCCTCCTTGCTTTTATAAAAGAGAGCAAACCAAAGAAGGAAAGAAGAAAGAGGTAAGTGTTACTAATTAGTAACCTTACCAAAAGAAAGAAATTAGAAAGATTCTTTCCCAAAAGAAAGATATCTTGAGGGATTCTCTCCAAAAAAAAAAAAAGAAATCAATGAGAGATTTTCTCCCAAAAGATAGGAGATTTGAGATATTCTCTCCCAAAGAAAGATATCTTGAGATATTCTCTCCCAAAATAAAGGGAACAAGAGAGATTCTCTCCAAGTAAAGATATTCTTAAATATTCTCTATCCAAAGGAGATACTTTTAGATATTCTTTACAAAAATGAAACCATATGAGACTTACTTAAGCCATTTCAAAAGCTTAAAGTCCCATGGGTTAGCCCATATGAGCCAAGTTTGACCACCTAGGTACTAAAAAAAAAATTTGGCTTTTAGTCAAAGAGAAATCCCTCTTACCAAGAGCATACACAAATGGTTCCATGCCTCTTTTGAGTTGATTGGACCATGCAGAAAGAATTCCAAGCCCCATGAGCTTCCAAAAAATCCAAACCAAGTCCTGGTCCCCTAACTTGCCACATACAGCTTGTTAGGTCACAAGACCAAAACCAAAATGATCCCCTAACTTGCCACATACAGCCTGTTAGGTCACAAGATCAAAACCAAAATCGACCCCCAACATTCCACATACAGCTTATTGGGTAACACGGTCAAAACCAAACCCGACCCCCTAACCTGCCACATACAGCTTGTTAGGTCACAAGGTCAAATCCACATCCCGAATGTCATCTTCAAAACTTTGCCTCGAGATGGTACGTGATCCCTTTCACTACCATAAAATTCCCCTAGAAGCTCAAAAGGCTACCTGCTCAAAGACTCTTGGTCAAGTCACAAGCTCTCCTTCAAGAATCTCTTCGAGGCACATCGACTACAAAAGTTAAGCAACTCATCGCTGCACCTCGAGGGGGCATTTGTTGACACCAAAAATGTCACTTTGCCTCTTCAAGATCCAAAAAGCTACATGAAGTTGCAACTTGCCATAAATAGGCAATGCTACATTCAAAAAGCCAAATCTTGTCAGAATCAAACAAAAACTGCAAGATCCTTCAAGACATCCAAAAGAGGAGTACACAAGAAGTTTCGGGCCATTTTAAAATCATTTGGCCTAACTTTGCTTCTCCGATAGCTGAACAGGAACTCCCGGCGGCGAAAACATCGGAAACACCAAATCTTCGATCGGAGCCTATGGATGGTATCAAAATACATCCAAAAGGCTCCACGTCAAGTTCCAAGTCAAACCGACAACATTTGACCCTACATCAACCCTCGAACAGCTAAATCAAGCCTCTTGGTGGCGAGAACCACTGAGGCCATCACTCATCAGAAAGAGCACATGGATGGCTTCAAAACGCTTACAAAGGGTTACACGTCAAATTTCAGGTCATTTCGATAACATTTGACCAGACTTTGACGCTCGGAAGCCAAATCAGGCCTCTCGGCGGAGAAGTTCCCCGGGACCATGGTTTCCAAGACAGAGCCTATGGATCATCTTAAAATGACTCCAATAGGTTCCCTGCCAAATTTCAAGTCAATCGGACATCGGTTGACCGCACATCAAGCCGCGACATCTTCATCGCGACAAAAATAAGTCTATTGGCGATAGGACTCCAAACGGCTTCAAAAATCAAACAAAAGCCTATGGTTGGTCTTATTTATTGCTCAGGAGGCTTCACCCCAAATTTCAGGTCATTCTGACATCGTTTGACCCAGTTTCAGCTTCTGACGGAAAATCGGCAGCTCTGCGCGACAAAGTCTTCGGCTTTCCCGGAAAATTGGAAACTTTACACTCCAAAATGCAAGGATTCTTGTCAAGTTTTCTACAGGGAAATCAGGCCAATAAATGATCAAGAATGTCAAGAAAAAATAAAGAAGAAAAAAGAATTGAAAAACATTAAAAACTGCCGCAAAACGGGACAAAAGGGGGGAAAACCCCAGGGTCGCAGAACCCCTGCGACCCTGGCCCCTGCGACCCTGGCCCATGGTCGCCGGTGACCATGGAGCCCGGAATCGCCGGGTGGGCCCGGAAGGCCCGTTTTTCGTCATTTTTTGCGATTCGAAGCTTCCGACTTCTGGGATTTTCCAAATTTCATACTTTTGAGACACCAAATCCTTTGACATCTGTCAAAATCACGGGTCAATCATCAAGAGTATCAAAATCAACATTGATCGCCAACCGGTCAACCAAAACCGACAGATCGAGAAATCGACAGGACAGATGGCACCGACCTGCTGTTGGCAACCAATACCTGAAGTTACATGGTCATCCGATGTCGATCTACGTGAAGATCCATCGATGACCATCGCCAGAAGAATCCCAAAAGACGTGGCACGGCCCGCGACTCTTCAACTGCTTGGCGAACACTTAATGCGATTAATTGATTAGCTTTATTGCAGTCATTAATTCATTTCTTTGGACGGCCCAATCAGAAGCAAGCAAATGGGAGTTACAAGTCAAGAGATTCATGATATTTAAAACATGAAACTCCTCCCATCATGGCGATTAAAGGCGATTAAATGCCCCCAATCTCCACCGGCCAATCAGAAGCCAAGAAAAAGGAGTTACAAAGTAAAAGAATTAAAACTTGTAACTCCTCCCATTATGCGGCTTAATGACAATTAAAGCCCATAAATCCTCCTAAATGGCTACCTAAAAGCCTATAAATAGGAGAACATTCCAAGAAGAAATAGATGAGATCAGATAGAGAGATCAGAAAATCCGGAAATCCAGACAGAAAAAGGCATTAGAAATCTAAGAGAAAGAAAGAGAGAAGACTCTGCGAAGTTCTACATCGGCCACCACTACAAGGTGACAAAAGTCCCTTAGGGGGTACCCCCCCAAGGTCTTTGCCTTCTCCTTCTGCCTCCAATGGCTTAGATGTGGCTTTTTAGCCTGTCTGCTTAGCTTTTTATTGGACATAGGACCTCCTCTTGGTCTTTGTCCTCTAAAACTCTGAGGTTATAGCCAAGTCAAGTGAATCAAAATCATCATCTGTTCTCATCTGCATGGATGATGGCGAAGTCCACACATGGCTTGCGACCGTCAATCTGAACGAGTCCCCCATAATCTCCTGATAAGTTAGATCCTCCTTTTCTTGCTTTTCATTGTAGTTTGTATTTTTTCTAAAAGAGACAAAAATCACAACTCTTGTCTTTCATTATTGATAAGAATTGTAAATCGGCTATAAATGCCAAAATCAGCTATAAACGCCAAAAATCGGCTATAAACGCCAAAATCGGCTATAAATGCCAAAAAATCACCTTTCACGGCAAATCAAGAAAAATGTCTCTTTTCTTAAATATATGTGCAATGGAGAACTTGAAAGAAGTTGATTTCCTTTTTACTTGCGAAGGTCGATCTCCGGATCACCACTTGTAATTCCAAGTAAAATAGAAAATCTGGCATGTTAGGGATTTTGTATTACAATTTGATGGATGCATTATCACTTTAATCATCATTTGAATTTTCACACATGTATTGATTTAGAAAATCTTGAAATCTTGATTTACACATGCATTGTTTTTAAGACTTGTAAAAATAGTGTTTCATGCATGTTTTGGATTTAAATCTTGGATGCATTTGTTTTTTAAAAGGATTTTTACAAATCAAGCTAGCCAATGTTTTAAAGTTTCAAATCTTTTATGGCATTTTATGTTTCATGATTTTAAAGCACTTGGATTGGTTTAAATCATGTTTCCATGCTTGGTTAAATGGCCCAAAAATCCCCACAAGAAAATACTTTGAAATATGTAAAGTTGGGATTTTTGTCTAAGGCTGTCGGTCAACCGACAGTGGAACCGAGGCCAACCAAGAGGCTTCATCGGTTCCAAAAACAGACAGCGACTTCTTGACTATCTTTGTGCTGTCGGTTCAGCTGTCGGTTCCTTGTCGGTCAACCTACAAATGAGGGTTAACCGACAGATGTGTAACGGTCAGGAAACGTTCGAAAACATGACCGTTGCTTAGTGACCGTTGAGGTGTCGGTCGACCGACACCTACCTGTCGGTCGACCGACAAGTAGCCGTTGAACACTTTTTCTATAAAATTAAGTTCATTCCCTAGCCATTAGAGATGATCTTTGAAGCCCTTCTTGAGGCATCTTGAAGCAAAAGAAAGGGGATCAAGCTAAGGAAGGCTAATGGTCATTAAGGAAAGCTAAAGCTTGGATTAATGAAGTTAAACCACCAAGTAAGCTTTGCCTTTTATTAATCATATGTTTTTATGCTTTGTCTAAATTATTGGTAAATGATTTTAAGCATATTAACTATGATGTGTTGAATCCTCTACTTCCTTTAATCTTTGATTTTAAGTCATAGGATTCTTCACTTAGATTCAAACAAAGTTTTGATTTAAAACTTTACAAATCATGTTTTATGAAAATCTTTGATTTCCTCTTTAGCATGTTTCTATTTCTTGTTTGAATCTTCTTTGTTGTTTTCATACATTTAAACCTTAGTTAAATTAGTTTTTGAAAACAACATTGCACATGCATCACTTGATTAGTCTTAATCATTTTCATACAACTTGTGATATTTAGATTTTCATATCATTCACAAGTTTGTATTTGTTCAAGTGATTTGCATTTGACTTCAATCATATCTTTTATGTGCTTTAAACTTTGAAATGCTTTAAGCATAAAATTCATTGGACTTAATTTTATCTTGATTAAAGTTCTACACACACACACTTCATGAGCATTCATCTTTGCATTACTTAGAATGTTGTGTGAGTTAGCTTTTCATTTTCATATTCGCCTATTTAGAGGCAATTTTATTAAAGCTTAATTGTAATCTCTTAGAGTGTTTTGTGAAAACACTTTCTTTAGAGAATTTATTTGATTATAAGGTTATTGCTTAGCCATTGAAAAGCATCTTGTATAGGTTGTTGTTTAGCCTAGAAAAATAACATTGTAAGGTTATTGCTTATCCTTGGAAAGCATATTGTAGAGGTTATTGCTTAGCCTTTTGAAAAGCATAATAGTGGAAATCCGGTGGGGTGTTGGATACACAAGCCGGTAGTGGATGTAGGCATTGAGGCCGAACCACTATAAATCTTTGTGTAGTGGTGATTGTTTTGTGGTGATTGTTTTGTTTAAGCTTCCGTATTTTGTATGTTAATCATCACATGTGACTAGTTACTTGTAAAGAAATTCAAATTGGTCATAATTAGTCATCAAGTGTAGATCACCCTATTCACCCCTCCCCCCCCCCCCCCCCTCTAGGGTTAGGATCCCTCGGACTTTCAATTGGTATCAGAGCAAGGTTACTCCATTTAGGGCTTAAACACCCAGTGGCTCGTTAAAAACCCTGCGCGCAGAATCTCCCTCTTCTGTTCCGTTCTTCCCCTTCATCAACGAACCTAGGGCTTTTTCAACTTCTCCCTGCTTGCAACTCTCCTTCAAGGCTGAAGATCAAGACCATTACTGACATAGATTTTCGAAAAATCCATCTTCAAGCAAAACTCTATTGGCATTGCTTCAACTGTACATCGTGTGTTCTTGGTTGGTTCGGCAGCAGTCCATCTGGGAGTTGGTTTAGTGGTTTGAAGACTCTCTGCAAGCTTTATGTGATTTGAGAAATCATTGTCAAAATAAGCCTTTAAGCCATCAACAAGTCAAGATCTCCAAAACATTTGATGTTCACAGTCGACTGCTATGGGCTGTTTTGAGAAACCCAACCTCATGTGCCACATTCAGATTTGATCATCTGTTCTTGTTCCCTTTCCAAGTTTGATTCAGGTAACATTGAATTCAATCTTCCTACATCTTAGCCCACAATCATTCTCTAAAATTTCAAATCTTTCTATCATATTCCCACTGTGCACACCAAGTGTCTGTGAAAATGCCTCCTAGAACCAAGAAGGCTACTCCTAGGCGTCCTATCAAAAAGGGAAAGGCCACAGCCTCCTCTAGTAGACCTATAGAAGATAGTGGGAATGAAAGCTCATCTCCGTCACCTCCTCCTCCTTCAACCAATTTGAGACTTGACTCAAACATTTTACAAAGTCTTCAAAGGAGGACTGTTGTAGTAGAAAGAAGGACCATAGTGGAAAAGATTACTTCCATGGGTTTTAATTTGAGTGATGTGCTTGGCCAAGTGGGATGGGATAGGATTCTCCATTGGGGTGATAATGCATACCCTTCTATAGTCAAATTCATGTATGCATCTATCACAAGCACAAATGACTCTATCAATGCTTGTTCTTTTACCATCTCCTTTATGGATAGAGATGAAGTGTTACACCCCAGAGAATAGGACTGATAATGGGGATTCCCTGTACTCCTACGGGAGTAACATATGTGACTGATACTCCTTCGGAGGATGAGAGGATCAAAGCCACCATTGACATATGTGGCTTCAACTGTCCATGGGATCAAAAGAAACATCACCTAACCATTAGTTCCCTAATTCCCATCAATAGGATTATTCACAATCTTTTTACCTACAATGTATATCCTAGAGGTGGAAATAGGACTGAGCTTACAGCTTTCATGGTTAGTGTCCTATCCAAGGTTGTAACTGGCACTCCCATTTGTCTACCCTCTCTCATCTGCCATACAATCATCAAGTTTCGAAACTCACTGGCACAAAAGAATGCCATTCCATATGGGTACTTGATGACTCAGATTGCCCTTCAGTTTCGTATTCCTATACCCACTGGAGAAAGCTCCATTTTTAAAGCTCCATTCTCATTAACCAATCTGAATCAAATGAATCTCATTCCAAATCCTCATATCCCCATACCAAATGATCCTCCATTGGCACAAGAGCCTCCCTTGAGACAGGAGATACCTAGATCTCCACCTCCTCCTACTCGTGCTTCATCTTCAAGGCATACTCCTGGTCCTTCTACCCCTGGCACATCCTCTGACTGGCAAGCAACTGTGGAGAGAGATATAGCCTACTTGAAAAGAAAACAGAAGAAACAATCGAAGACAATCAACAAATTGTTCAAATACCTCTCCAAGATCTCAAAGAGCTGCAGAAGAGATGACGTTGCTAGATCACCATCTCCATCACCTCCATCTCCAGAGTCTTATTAGGAACTAACTTTCCATGTCACCACATTTTGTGTTTAAATTGGTGTATTATTGGTGGTGTCTTTTGTATTGGAAAAAGGCTGGATTTTGTTATTTAAACTTCTACTTTCAGTTTATGGATGGTCATGTTTATGTCATTTTCAAAGTGTAAGACTTCTTATTAATATCCTTATATAATAAATGACATCTTTTGGATCTATTTGCCATCTACATGAATGCATTTTCTTTCCTTTACATTGAGGATATCAAAAGTATGCTATGAGAAAGGTATATGTTTGCATGAGTGTTGTTTGCAGACTATTTAGCAATTTGATGTCAATGGGGAAGAAGAAGAAACATAAAGACTAAGTGGGAGATGAAGACTAAAGACTAAAGATGAAGAGGAGTTGAAGCAAAGATGTGAAATCTGAAAACACCATTGCTATAACAATGGGGGAGAGCAAGGACAATGGGGGAGTTGAAGTAAAAAGATATGGAATGGATGAATGGTGATGAGTTGGTAGTTTTAATGGTTGAGTGTTATTTGCCATCAAATTGCAAAGGGGGAGATTGTTAGACCCTAAGTTGTTTGCAATTTGATGTCTTGCATTTGCATAATATTCATCTCATTAGCTTCATTTTCATTTCACATGTTTCTTCTTGAAAATCATCTTTTAACTTAACCTACTCATGTTTTAATTTAAAACTCTTTTTGGTTGATTTGAATCTTGATCTTAATCATATTTTTCTTGATGAAACAATGTATAAAAACACCCTTCAAATCTGAGTTTTCAAATGGTTTCAAAGTTTCATTTTTCAAAAACATCAGATCTTCAGAAAATTGACCTGACCACTCTGTCGGTCAAGTCATCGGTTCCCATCGGTCAACCCACAAGCGAACCAAGGTAAACCGATGGCTCCATCGGTTCCCATCGGTCAGCCTATCGGTTCCTATCGGTCAACCGATAGTGCATAAATTGTCAGACCGAGGCTCGACGGTTCCAAAAACAGACGGCACCTTTTTTCATTATCCTTATGCTATCGGTTCATCCATCGGTTCCTCGTCGGTCAACCGATGAATGACGGTCAACCGAAAAATGCAAAGGGGTCAGGAGAACTTTCAAAAATATGACCGTTGCATATGACCGTTGAGCTATCGGTCAACCGATACCTAGTTGTCGGCTGACCGATAGGCATACGTTGGACCACTTTTTCTATAAAAAGCAAGTTCATTCCAAGAAAAAGAGTGACGATAATAGAGGCCATTTTTGGTGTTTTTAGTGCCCAAGCAAAGGGAATGAATTAAGGAAGCTTGTTTGGTCCAAATGGAAAGCAAAAGCTTGATTACAAGAAGTTAAATTCTAGTAAGCTTTAATTTCCTAGTTCATATGTTTCATGCTTTGGTTTAATCCTTTGGAAAATGTTTTCTAGCATGCTAACTTTGTTGTGAGGAATCCATATTCTATTTAATCTTTGATTCACATGTTTTGGATTTCAACCCTTGATTTCAAACCAAGTTTTGTTTTAAACTTTGTTAATCATGCTTAGCCAAAATCTTTGATTTCTTTACAACATGATACATTAACTTGTTTGAATCTTTCTTTGTTGTTTTCATTCATTTGAACTTTAGTTAAACCTTGTTTTGAAAACAACATAGAATATGCATCACATGTTTAGTAATATTTAGTTTCATACAACTTGTGAGATTTTGATTTTCATATCATCATCAAGTTAACTTTTATACATGTGATTTGCATATTGACTTCAATCATATATTTGAGTGCTTTAAACTTTCAAATGCATTAAGCATATATTAATTGAGCTTATGTTTTAAACTTGATTGAAGTTTCCACACACACACATATCATGAGCATTCATCTTTGCATTTCATTGTGTTGTGTGAGTTTATTTTCACTTTCATATTTGCCTAATTAAGAGGCACCCTATCAGAGCTTAATCTATTTCTCTCCTAGTGTGTAGACACTTTCTTGAGAAAGAAGACTGTTGTAGAGGTTATTGCTTAGCCTAAGAAAAGCATAGTGTAAAGGTTGTTGTTTAGCCTAGAAAAACAACTTTGTAAAGGTTATTGCTTAGCCTATTGCAAAAGCATAAATAGTGGAAATCCGGTGGGGTGTTGAGCACAAGCCGGTAGTGGATGTAGGCATTGAGGCCGAACCACTATAAATCATTGTGCAATGGTGAATGACTTGTGGTGATTGATTAATTTATCTTCCGCACTTTCTCACATAATCATCACTAGTTGAAGGTAAATCGGAAAGGAATTAAAATTGGCCATTAATCTGAAGATCACCCTATTCACCCCCCCCCCCCCCCCCCCCCCCCCCTCTAGGGTTAGGATCCCCAGGACTTTCATGGCACACCCACACAAAAAAATGTTGATGCACGCCTTTGCCCCCCGGTTACGAAAGGGTCGGACCCAACGGACTCCCACGTCCGCCGACCTCGGTAGAACCGAGCAGAAGCGCTGTCCATCAGTGTTCACATGATATATAATTGTCTTTACTCTCATTTGATACATGTTATACATTGTTATTATGCATTGTTATTTCTTGCTCAACATGCCGTTGACTCTGTTCCTTAGTGTGCAAACACCCTAGGTGAATACTACGAGGAGCCAGCAGGTGAGGAGATCCGAAAGGATCTTCAACCGGCAGAGGAGGAGCGAGGGTGGCATGCCGCTGACGTAGAGTAGCATCATCCTACCCGGCACTGGAGAGTCGCACATGGGATTCTATTAGACTTGTTTATATTCATTTATTATTCATGGTTTGGACCTTTCTATTCACTGATTCAAATGTTTTAAAATGGTCTAGGTTTGGGATGGCCACTGTTGAAGACTTAATTATCTTTGTTAGATTTATTATTCATTGATTTAACTTTAACATTAATGAGATTAAACGCTTCTACTGCTTTGGTTGATGATTACCTGGAAATGTTTTAAATTATACCCAGTTTCGCATGTTGTATTATGAATTGAGGTTCAAATATATCATCCTCACAGCAGATTTACAATCCTTGGACTAAAAAGGGAATTTTTCTTTTAATTAGCCCTAATATTTACTCCCTGAATCCGGTTTATTCTCTAATCAGGTTCGGGGGACGTGACATTGGTAGACAGTTATCGATTTTTATTTCAGTAAATGAAAAAAAAAAAAAAGGAAGGAAGGAAGAAGGACATTGCAAAATACATGATAGAGGTGTTAAAGGTCGTCTAGGTATTGAGGGTGGTGGGTTGGCTGAGAAATGGAGTGGAGGGATGGAGATGTTAGATTGTATGTCCTCAATCCAATGGATAATGTAAATAAATTGATTTATTTTATTAATCGATTTATATTTTCATGCTCTATTCATGTGATTGATGGTTTTTTTATATGATTGCACATAACTAATACAAACTGACATGATAGTTCATGAGACGAACCGAAGCCCACAAGTACATTAAATGTAATTCATGCGTGTGGATGAGATTCACATACAGGAGACATGTATCACAAATCTTATACTTGAAGTACTTTCACAACCAGTGATGAGACTGAGCATCTCATCTGAAAAGGTTGTAGCACTGCAATCACTATGAGATGGTGTGGTTTGTCACAATCATTAGAGTGTAAGACTCTGGATTGTTTGTGCTAGTACATTGGAAGTACTGAAAGGACCGTGAGTAGCACCTTATGTAAATTTATCTTTGATTAAGGGCTGCTCTCATAATTCTCAAGCAATGGGCTCTAAATCCTGAGAGATTCATGGACTCAAGTCTTTACTATGCATTTACTTTAAGTTACCAATGAGTGAGGCCAACTATAAGTTAATACCTCGGTATCTTGGGTACGTGGTAGCGGGATTGTGGGAACATATAATTCTCAAGATTGAATCTATCCTCTAAGAGAGAAATATTCATTTGTGCCAATTAATGGATTTTATCATTGGTAAGTGCGCACCCATATCAATTAAGAGTTAATTGGATGATACTGATGATTACTGTGATTAATTGGGTCACAAGGATAATAAGATGTGGATCTAATTTGGTTGGACATATTTATTCCAATGGATCCATGGATATAATTCATGAAGGGGCATACTTACAGTAATTGGGAAGATTAGGGTCTTCTTGTGATAATTTCTAAGACTAGAGTGCAATTGCATTTATTTAGCAGAGTTATTTGCAATTAACCATGGGCCCAGAGTTCACATGAGATGTGCAGTCCAGATATTCAGTTGAAACCGGTTTCTAATGAATCCCTAGTGATCCTTGTTACAACCCCAAATCCCTAATTAGGATTAAGATGCGATTAGGGCTAATGGAGCTGTGACGGCGCACGGAAGATGAGCACTGGTGGGACCTCGATTAGCATGCCAATTAATTTCACCCACAGAATTCTGCTATGTGAGATTTTGTCGGGTCCTCGATCCACGAGGATCATAATGGCGGAAGCTTACAGAGGCCATTTCAAGAAACAGGCATAGAAATAAGAGTATAACGGCAGCTTCAAACTGGATAGCAGAAAGTAATTCATTCCATCAGTTAGTATTCAGGATTAACAAAAGAAAAAGTTAGTTACATCCCATAATAAGGATGTACAAACAGGCTGGCAAATAATTACAATGATCAAAGGATGAAATTCCCTAAAAATAACAAAAACCTAAAAGATGATGTTACGAGCTCTACAGCTTTGGACACTACTCTATGTCGTCAGCTGCCCACTCTCGTAGAACTGGCAGATCCTGTTGGACCGCCGTAAGGTCCAGTTCGTATGCGTAGACGAGCTCGTTACCTATGGCATCAAGCGTAGATCAGATAGGTATCTGGCAAGTATTCAAGATAAAAATTATAGTTTGCAGGTACAAAACAGAATATAAATACAGATGATTATTCAAGATATTAGTGTTAATGAACTCGGCAAGTTGATGCATGAAAATATGATTAACATAATCATAAACATTAATTAATTCAGATTAATGATTACTTCACAACCACTTTGCATAATTCTTGGAAGGGGGAGTAATTGCTAGCCCCTAACAAGCAGGCATAGGGAACCTTAGAACTTGTCCTGGAGTCCCTGTCACGGGCATACCTGGTCTGCCCCGAATAGGATGGGTAATTAAGTGGCACCGGTCACATACAGGACTCAAACTGCAGCGAGCAATATATATATATATATAATAATTACTAAAATAACAGCTTGGTGGTGCCGACTCGAAAATCAATGCAAAATGCAGGGTTCAGTACTTTAAATCAGGAATTAACGAGTAATTAGGTCACTTAGGAGATGTATGTGCAAGTACAGGGGTTAACAGTCAAGTAAAATGCTAAAAACCGAAAAACGATGTTAATTCGGCCTTTAAAATAGTTAACCAAGTCAATTCAGCTTAAAAGCGTAAAACAGGTTAAAGCGGGTTTCAAAACAATAATTTTCTAAGTTCGGGAAATTCTATAGAAAAACAGGCAGCATTTCAGGTAGGAATAAGGGACCCAAAATGGGTGGTAGAAAAGCAAGGTGATCCAGGTAACTCAGAAAAGGCATGGCAAATAAATGCACGCACACAAACCGAGAAACCCTCTATGGATCCAGGTACATGCAATGGTCAAGTAGGCAGAGAATCGAGCGCTAAGACCCAAGGAGCCTCGTAAGGCATAATACTAGGACCGGGTTGACATGGTGCATAAAATATGATAAAAAAAATAGAAAGTTTGATTAGAAACGATCTTAGACATGCAAGTACGGTGATCCCCAAAATCATACGCTCAAATGGATGGATATTACGTGTAGTTTAGTACACTTGATGCATTCGGAAGGTGGTTAATATACAATCCCTAAGCTCGGATAAAAATACGAGTCACCGTGTTATACCTACTTGCTCAATCGCCTCCAGGCAACCAACCGGGGTGAGAAAAAAAATTTAAGAGTGCCTCGGATCATATGTGCTTCATGGATCCTACGCTACTGGCTTATGGTTAAGGTTCACACCATTGAACCATTCTTAGTGTATAAAAATAATTGGGTTCAAAAGGGAAATAAAACCCATTTATGTTAATTCCTAATTAAATAAATTGAATTAGGGGTTAACAGGGTCAAATTGGAAAAATCTGGGTCAAGATAGTCAAGGTGGGGCAGGACCGGTCAAAGTGGAGTCAAACTAGTCAAAGTGGGGCCGAGCCGGTCAAAGTGGGGAGGGCCGGTCGAAGGGGAGTCAAACTGGTCAAAGTGGGACCCGCAAGTCAGGACCCACGGTATAGGCGGGTTTTCTGCTGGGGGCCCGCCAGCCATTTGCTCCACTGCGTGCGCCAGTCATCGCGCAGCAATGCACAGTAGGCGAGTGGCCATTGTGCTGCTGTGCGCTGGTAGCGTCGGCCGCTGGCTGTTGCTGCCCTAGCACATGGCCAGTTCACACATCGAGTGAGGAAGAGAGAGGAGAGATATGGTCGGTGCCAAAGTACAAACGGGAGAGAATTTAATCCATGTTAGGGTTTGTTTGGCGTCTTTTATCAATATGAAACAGATCTGTTTCAAATGGCCCTGTTTGAAATAGATGGTGTATAAATAGTTTGTTTGGTTACATAGAAAAAAATGATTGAACATTTTTATAGCAATGGTTGAGAATTTTTCAGAAATATCTTAAGATCCATGAGGTTTCAAGTATTGAAATTTAACATTGTAGTTGTGTTTAACCTTACAAAGAGATTTTATGGTTTGGATCTTGCATTTGGGGCCCATGGTTTTAAAAAAGGTAGATATAAATGTTTGTGGCTTTTTTTATAAATATCTCAAAATCTATGATGATCCAACGGCTAAAATTTGGACCCATAATCGTGCATGATCTTCTAAATATATCCAATGGTTTGGATCATGATTTTTTGTGGCTGAATTTACAAAAAGAAAAAAAAACCACACTACCCTTGTACAATTTCAAAACTCAGTCAATAATCATGTACATCAACGGTAAAAAACGTTTTTATAAATATCTCAAGATCCACTTGGATTTAGAGGCTCATTTTTTTACCTAGAACCGTTTTTGGCCATCCAAAGAGAATCACCAGATCGGATCATGATTATGGGGCACACAATCTCTAGAATATTAGATAGAAGGGCTCATGTTTTTCTGCAAATATCTAAAGATCCGAGATATATCAACGGCTAAAATTCTGACACGTGGCCGTGTTTGACTTTCTGCAAATATCTAATGGTCCAGATCATGATTTCGGGTCCCATAAATTAAAAAAAAAAAAGAAGAAAAATCGGACTGTCCAATGAGGACGTCCATATCACTATAACGACAAGCATCTATCCGCTTCAAACGAGTTTGTCTGATTGGAATCTGCCAATTTTTTTGACTTTATGACTTCATGAAACAGACATTATTTGTCTTAATGCCATTTGAAATGGACACAGTAAAAGCTTCAACAAAACATGCTAAAATCGGATTCAATCAGTTTTAAGCCAATAAGAGGAGAAAAGTAGAGATGCCAAACTGAACCTTAGTCGTTGGGAAATAAACAAGGGAAAAGATGATGTCACATGGGGTGGCTCGTAGGTTTAATAAAGTAGTAAGGAAAGGTGAAGTGGCCGCTGGACATTAAAATGGAAAGAGAGAGAGAGAAAGAGTCACATGATGTGTAACTAATGGAGTAAGTAAGTTACTTGATGTGGCTGGTAATATAAAATTAAATTGAGGGGATATCAACGGGTATGGCCGCTGTGCACTGAGTGCACTGGCCACCGTGCACAGTTGGCCGGTTTACTGGCAACACCGCAGGATCTCAGTGGAGTCCACTTGAGGATTTTATTCCCACTTAAAATCTGAATAATTAAGGGATATTAACACTCAAAATTTTAAGAAGAACATTTAATTAAAAACCATTTAATAATTCAAGTATTTCCTTCTTAACCAAGCCATCGAGAAACAAATTAGGGAATCAACTAAAACATTAAGGCATACTATGATAAAAAAAAATTGAACACTTGCCTCAAATCAAGAATCGGTCACTCTATGCTCCAAAATCAAAGGCTTTCTCTTCCAAACAACTCACCAAGAATCTCCCTAAAATAAAACCCATTATACTGTCAAAACCGAAGCCCAATAAAACTAAAACAAATGATGAACATGGGTTCCAACTTCAAGAGACATTCAAGAGGGAAAAGAGAGGTCTACCTCTTAGAAGTCAAAGAAACGAAAAGGTGGTGGAAGAGGGGACTACCACTGTTGGGTTCGCACAAAATCACACTATGTTGCGTAGGGGATGACGGAGAGTTAATTGGCCAGGCTAGATCTTACAAGGGAAGCCTTCAAGGGGAGTTCTTCACCATGCCATGGAAGAAGAAGAGAAGGAGAATAAGAAGAAAGAAAGTCTCACTTGCTGGCCGATGGAAATGAGGAGTGAAGGGGAGTTGTGTTAGGTGGGGGTAGGTGAACATTTAATGGGGTAGGTGGGCTAGTTGAGATATTTTTGCAAGATTAACTTTGTGAGTTTGCCACAATATGACCCAACTTGGAGTGCGGAAACGGATGTGTTCGGAACCTCGGGTAGACTTTGTCAAAGAAGAAGAATTGTGAATCATAAAAAGAGCTTTCCAACAAGCTAAAAATCAGAGTTTTTAGAGATCGGTTGCAGAAGCTGTGATTTTTTCAAACTGCGGTATATACCTCAAAAAGTGTGTCGGGGTTCAAATTAGGCCTTTCGGGCCTCGGGTGAGTTTAGACTGAACATGAAAGTTGTTGGGCTGGTCGAGATTGAACTTTTGGGCTCAAGGTGTGATTTTTATGAAATCCTCAAGATACCCCTGAAAAACCTCGAAATTGTAACTTAACTCGGAAAAGTCGAATTCTCACAAAACTCCTCGAAACTCTCTGGACCTAATCCCATCTAAGCTCTAACCATAAGAAACTCCTGACTAACCTCTAATCAAGCATTATAAGAAGCTAAATGTAATTAATTAACATTAATTGAAATAATTAAATATGTTTCTTATAGCCCTCATGCTTGCCCTAAGAAGAGAATGTTACAAATCTAATTGGAACTCTTAAGGAAAGGAGGATCGGGACATATACTAATAATTGAAGTGAGACTTCTAATTTTGGTTAAAGATGAGGTAATTCATAAACTATAAATAAGAGGAGAGGGTTACAGATCTCTACATGCAATCTAATAAGCTCCTCTCTCTCCTTCCTCCTCCTCTTTCCTCTGGTTTCCTTTTGGAGTGTCTAGGGTCTCTTCTCCTTAGAGATCCAACCATTTTATTTGGAAAGTCCTCAACAAGAGGGTCATAGCGTGGAAGAGCACGAGGAAAAAGAGATCAACTCTGCGAAAAGGGGTTAGAGATCAAGTATTTAACTTCTCAATTTGAGCAAAGCCAAGCTCCAAAGGTATAGATCTACAACCTATTTATTTTAGTAGATCTTTTATGCTTGTTTGTTCTTCTTGATCTGTCTTCTTTGGATAGATCTTTGATCTTATGGCATGAGATTATGGTTTTAGATTTTGGGATTGGGTTCTTGGCCTTTTGGGTGTTTGATCCCTGCATTAAGTGGATTAAAAGTTTTGAAAACCCATCTAGAATGCACCTACTTCCAACAGGAAAAGGATGAGAAATAAGAAGACACAAGTTACGATATCACCACTCAAATGAAATGAGTGATGATATCATACCTCTTTCAAAAAGGAAGAAAAATAAGTGAAAATTGGTGGGAGGGCCTTTACTGTTAAAAAGAACCATGCGGGCCTTTTTGGTTCACAAGACATCTAAAGTTATTCTTCCCTTTAAATCCTCTATATTTATATATATGTTTGCTTTCTTTTCTCTGTTTTTTTTTCTATTTTTTTGGTAAAACCCTCTCAACTGTTTTTTTTTTATATCTCTAGCCTATCTATGACCAGTTTTCCTTTTCTTTTTTATAAGTTATAACCCAACTTATTTTGAATTGGCACGGATCATAGTAGGATGCTCAACATCGGATTCTGTTACGATAGGTTTACACTGTAGACATTGAGGACTAAGGGCTGGGATCACATGAATAGTTTTGTGTGGGGATGTTTCCACTAAGCCGAGATCAGGACTAGCCTTGACATCAATCCAGTTAATCATGCCTCCGCTCGGCCAGGACGGGTCCCGGCTCACGGGTCACAGCACCTGCCGAGGTGAAAGCCTTGAGGTCAGATGGCACGGGTCCTTGTGTATCGACCTCGGCACGGCAGATTTGACAGACGCTGATGGGACCGTTGACAGGACGAAGGCACGCGCTAAGGCGTGCCATGCGGCCCATCATTCCTGACAAAACGGCGTTATACGGAACACGTGCGCCCCCAAAGCATGGCTCCAGGCCAGGGCCGATGGGACTTGGCCCGAAAGTCAACCACCGCCTGGCCCGATAAGATTGGCATTTAATGAGGAATGGGTAGGTGAGGCTAGCATTTAATGAAGTGTGGGCGAGTGGACAAAAGTCACTCGAGTGGCAAAGCCCATCATAAGGCTCGTCCACGTAAGTCATCTCCCTCTCCTATAAATAGACATTCCATCTCCACTCTAAGGTATGCAACCCCAAACACATACACTTACTCTGCAAATTTCTCTCCATCTCCCTTACTCAGTCCCTGAACTGACTTAAGCATTGGAGAGCCTTGCGCTGCCCACAGCCAGGGTCCTCTGACCTGTTTCCTCTCTTCCTTTTCAGGTCTAGGCGGAGCCACGTTAATCTTCATCCAAACTACTCAAGACAGGGGTCTTAATCCCTGATTCCAAGCCCGTAATTTTTAGGCACTTACAATTGGCGCCGTCTTTGGGAAAGTAATAACCCAAACCCAAAAACCTTTCCCAAAACCTTCCCAGTCGCCATGGCTCCGAGAAACAAGAGAGGCGGAGAACACCCAAAGTCCCTCCCTCCAGGGCCACTGGTTCTCCCTGGACCATTGCCTTATGTAACCCATCCAGAAGAGCGCAACGCGTTAGGGGAGGCCGCAGAGGTGGAAAGTTACCACACTGAGTCTGCGTCGTCCCCATTAGAGATGGCAAGCCCACCGCGGCGAGATGCTCCCATGCAAGAGCGTCTCTCGAAGGGTAAAGCCCCGGCAGCGGCGGGATCACGCCGATCCGAACGCCGTATGAACTACGAAGATGAAGAGCCAACCCCGCTCAAGCGGCAATCAGGGCTCAGAACCTCGCCCTCCAGGAGAAGGACGACCTTATCCGCCAACTCAGGCAGCAACTCCGAGAGAAGGGGACAGTCCCCGTGGGCGGTGACCTCATAAGCAGAAAGGATCCCGTCACCGGCCTCGACTCGTCCCCCTTCTCTAGAGAAATCAACGAGTATCCTCTTCCAAAGAAGTTCAGTGTCCCGAGGTTCGTCCTTTATGACGGAACCTCGGACCCAACAGCACATCTCCGGCATTTCACCCAAAAGCTGTCCGTTTGGGGTGACGTCGGACACCTCAACTGTAGGGTCTTCTCTTCCAGTTTGGGAGATCTCTCCCTCAAGTGGTTCTGCGCACTCCCGAAGGGGTCAATCACGAGCTGGCGCCAGTTGCGGGACTCTTTCCTGGGAAAATTCCAGGCGCACAGAGTCATCCCAAAGACTGACAGCGACATCATGGCCCTCAGAATGAGGTGGAATGAGAGTGTCACCCAGTTCGCGAAGAGATTCTGGACAGTATACAGCCAAGTAGACAACTTCGAGGATGTGGCGATCAGATCTTTCCAGCATGCCCTCCTACCAGGGTGCGAGCTCCGGAAAAAGCTCGTCCGAAACCCTGTGCCCTCCGTAACAGCCCTGATGTCCAGTGTAAACAAGTTCATCGAGCAAAAGGAAGACGAGGAGCGAGCCAACGAGAGTTTTGGTGTCACCAAGAACCGATCTCGGCAGGAGAACCGGTCTCGGCAGGAAGATCGGCCTCGGTAGGAAGATCGACCGCGGTAGGAGGATCGGTCTCGGCAGGAGGATCTGCCCTCCAGAAGCGGGAAGAAGACATTCCGCAGAGAAGAGACAAGCCGAGACTAGCACTCGGGCGGCCAGGCATCAGCCCCGACTCACACCTCGGGAGGAGGCAAGAGACACAAACTGTCCTACTCCTCGTGCGAAAGGGTCTATACAGTCTTCAGAGAGCCGATTCACCAGATACTGGACAAGATCCAGGGGAAGCCGTACTTTAAGTGGCCACGGCCCATACATAACGACCCCTCCAAGAGAGATCAAAGTAAGTTCTGCGCTTACCACAAGCAGAACGGACATCATACTGAGGACTGCTACGCTCTCAAAGACTATCTCGAGAGGCTCGTCAAGGACGGGCACCTGAAGGAGTACTCCAAGGGAGCTGACAGCTGAGGCAACGAGCGACCACGGTGCCGAGCGGAGGAGGATCATGACAGCGAGGAGTCGGAGAGGATCATAAGTGTCATTCACCTGGCCCCAACTAAGCAAGGGGGCAACCAGGCCCGTACCGAGGCCAGGAGGGCCTCCCATGGGAAACAGGTGATGGCAGCCGAGCTCGGACCTGCCTCCAAGAAGGCACATAAGGATAGGCCAAAGATCTGGTTCTCAGATGAGGACCTGGAGGGAGTCCAGCTCCCCCACAATGACCCGCTGATTATGACCCTGAAGCTGAAGAGCTGCAAGGTACAGGGATTCTCGTCGACCCTGGCAGTTCATCCGAGATCCTTTACTTCGACTGCTTTACCAAGATGGGGCTCTCCGAGAAAGATCTCCAGGAAGCGTGTACTCCCCTGATAGGGTTCAGCGCGAAGCCGTATATCCAAAGGGAAGAGTCTCCCTCAAAGTCCAAGTCGGAGGCGCCTCAGTGATGGCTGACTTCCTCGTCATGGATGCGCCATCCGCCTACAATGCTATAGTGGGGAGGAGTTGGCTGCATCAAATAGAAGATGTTCCCTCCTCCTACCATCAGAAGCTCAAGTTCCCTTTAGATGGCCAGGTGGTCACGGTCGAGGGCGACCAACAGATGGCCAAACGGTGCATGATGGCCATCGTACCCGGCGAGGAGGAGCCAAAGCAAGTACACATGGCCGAACTAGAGGCTGAACTGGACAGAGTTGGCCGCGATCCAGAAGAAAAGAGCATTGAAGATCTTACCGAGGTCAGGATCGACCCCAGTGATCCCGAGAGGTACTTCCTGCTTGGGAGTCAGCTCACCGAGCTAGAGAGGTCCGAGCTGCTTAGCTTCCTATTGCGAAACAGAGAGGTCTTTGCTTGGACCCCATAAGAGATGCCTGGCTTAGACCCCGAGGTCATGAGCCACAAGCTGAATGTGGACCCACAAGTCAAGCCTGTGGTCCAGAAGGCACGAAGTCGGGAGTAGAGCAATTAGCGGTCGTGATCGAAGAAGTGCGGAAACTGCTGGATGCAAGCGCCATCAGGGAGGTCTAGTACCCGAAATGGCTGGCAAACACCGTGGTGGTGAAGAAGAAGACTGGGAAGTGGAGAGTCTGTGTCGACTTCACTGACCTTAACAAGGCATGCCCGAAAGACTGCTTTCCACTCCCAAAGATCGACCAAATGATCGATGCCACCGCCGGCCACGACAGGATGAGCTTCCTTGACGCCTACCGCAGCTACCACCAGATACCCATGTATGGGCCAGACGAAGAGAAAACCGCATTCATCACTCCCAAGGGGACCTATTACTACAAGGTGATGCCTTTCGGACTAAAGAATGCAGGAGCGACCTACCAGAGGTTGGTCACCAAGATGTTCCGGGACCAGCTCGGCAAAACGGTCGAAGTCTACATCGACAACATGGTCGTCAAGTCCAGACAGTCTCAAGACCACCTGACGGACCTCGGCCAGGTGTTCGACATTCTCCGGAAATTCAGATTGAAGCTGAACGCCTCCAAGTGCGCCTTCAAAGTCGGCTCCGGCAAGTTCTTAGGAAGCCTCGTCACGAGACGGGGCATCGAGGCAAACCCAGATCAGATCTCTGCAATCCTGGGTATCCAAAGCCCGTCGACAACGAAGCAGGTCCAGAGGCTCACTGGCATGGCTACCGCGCTCAACCGTTTCATCAGCAGGTCCTCCGACAAATGCCGTCCCTTCTTTTAGCTGCTGAAGAAAAACTTGAAGTTCGAATGGACCCCGGAGTGCGACTCGGCTCTCCAAGAGCTCAAGGCTTACCTAGCCTCACCTCCATTGCTGTCAACCCCGAAGAAAGGAAAAGCACTGTACTTGTACTTGGCAGTCTTGGATCATGCTGTGAGCTCGGTCCTAGTCAGAGAAGATGACGGGCAACAGAAGCCCATTTACTACACAAGCAAGATCCTCCTCGACGCCGAGACCAGGTACTTGCAGATGGAGAAGCTCGCACTGGCCCTCGTCAGTGCCTCTTGCAAACTCTCGCACTACTTCCAAACCCACACGATAGTGGTGGTTACTGAGCACCAGCTCAAGTCTGTCTTCCGGAAAGTTGATTTCTCCGGACGAGTTTCAAGATGGGCAGTGGAGTTGGGACAGTACGACATCCAATACCAACCAAGGACGGCGATCAAAGCATAGATTTTGGCCGACTTTATCGTGGAGTTCACTTCCCCGAATTCGGCGCCGAGCCCACTCGACGCCGAACTGGGGGGCAAAGGGCATGAGGACTTAGTCTCGGGGACTGATTACGAGCAATCTCGAAATACGTTCTGTGATTCAGCTTGGAAGGTCTTCGTTGACGGATCCTCTACCTCTAGGAGGGCTGGTGTCGGCATTGTTCTCCAGTCTCCAGAAGGGCTAGTCATTGAGCAGGCCCTGACACTTGACTTCAGAGCATCAAACAATGAGGCAGAGTACGAAGCATTGCTAGCAGGGCTGAACAGCGCCAAGATTCTCGGCGCTCAACAGCTGGTGGTCTTCAGTGACTTATAGTTGGTGACAAGCCAGCACTGGAGACTACCAGGCTCGCGACGATAGAATGGCGGCCTATTTGACACTCGCCAAGAAGCTCCTCTCTCAATTCCTGGAAGTAGAAGTCAAACAGATTGGCAGGGATTCTAACTCACACGCCAACGCGCTCGCCAACCTAGCTTCCGCCGTCGAAGCTGGAAGGAAGAGGAATGTGGAAGTAGGATCACTGGCATCACCGAGCATAGAGCTTCGCCCACCTCGGTAAGTTATGAGCGTTGATCTCGGGCCCAGTTGGATGGATCCTATCATCTCATACCTTAAGGACGATCAACTCCCTGAGGACAAAGCTCAAGCTCACAAAATCAGGCTGAGAGCAGCACGGTTCTGGATCTCTCCAGAAGGAAGGCTGTAAAGAAAGTCATTCACAGGCCCTTATCTCCAGTGCGTCCACCCGAGCCGAGTTGAAGACTTCCTCTTCGAGATACACGAAGGCATCTACGGGAGTCACATCGGAGGAAGGTCTCTAGCATACCGGGCTATAAGCCAAGGATACTGGTGGCCGTACATGCAGAAGGACGCACAGATGTACGCCATGAAGTACGAGAAATGCCAGAAGTTCTCACACAATCTCCATCAACCTGCGCAGGATTTAAGCCCGCTCTCCAGCCCGTGGCCCTTTGCCCAATGGGGGCTGGACATAGTAGGGCCTCTCCACCGAGCTCCAGGGAATAAGAGGTGGCTGATAGTGGCCACTGATTATTTTACCAAGTGGATAGAGGCAGAAGCATTATCCTCCATCACTGAGCGAGACTCCAAAAGCTTCGTATGGAAGAACATCATCACGAGGTTCGGCATCCCGCGAATCTTGGTCTCGGACAACGGGACCCAATTCGACTCCAGCCTCTTCAAAAACTTTTGCAAGGAGCTCGGCATCAGGAACCATTACTCAACTCCAGCCTATCCCCAGAGCAACGACCAGACCGAGATCTCCAACAAAGTGGTCCTTGATGGACTCAAAAAGAGACTCGACGGGGCCAAAGGGAGATGGGTGGAAGAGCTACCTAGTGTCCTATGGGTGTACAGGACTACCCCGAGGCGCTCCACTTCGGAAACTCCCTTCTCCTTGGCATATGGAATGGAAGCCGTGATCCCGCTTGAGATCGGCCTTCCAACGCTCAGATCCGAACTTTTTGACCAAAGCCAGAACGAGAAGAACCTGACCCTGGGGTTGGATCTGGCTGAAGAGCGCAGAGAAGCAGCGGTCATCCGTTTAGCAGCCTATCAGCAACGGCTCGCAAAAGATTACAACCAGAGAGTCCGGGAAAGAAAGTTCTCCATTGGCGAACTGGTCGTGAAGAAGGCACTGCCAGCAAACAAGGATCCAAACCAGGGCAAGTTGGCTCCAAACTGGCGCGGCCCATTCAAAGTGGTCTCGGCTGCTGGTCGGTCCGCGTACAGACTCGAGGATGGAACGCCTCACACCTCAAAAAGTTTTACTTTTGATATGTACTCAGATTATGCAAATCAATGAAGACGATTTCTTCTCAGAGATTTCTTTTACTTTTCTATGTCAAGGACCTCGGCAAGAACACATTTCTCCGGCTAGGCAACAGTGCGCAGGGTCATCCTAGCTTCGAAAATAAAAATCGGCAAAGGAATGACTTCGCCCTCTCCAGCTTGGTAGAAAAATCTCCATTCGTGCGCATCTCGGCCCTTGTGCCAGATAGCCAGCACGGCCCCTGGTGAAGAGCCAGAGGGATTCTCCATTCGTGCGGTAAGCGCATCTCGGCCCTCGTGCCAGATAGCCAGCACGGCCCCTGGTGAAGAGCCAGAGGGATTCTCCATTCATGCGGTAAGCGCATCTCGGCCCTCATGCCAAATAGCCAGCATGGCCCCTGGTGAAGAGCCAGAGGGATTCTCCATCTCGTGCGGTAAGCGCATCTCGGCCCTCGTGCCAGATAGCCAGCACGGCCCCTGGTGAAGAGCCAGAGGGATTCTCCATCTCGTGCGGTAAGCGCATCTCGGCCCTCGTGCCAGATAGCCAGCACGGCCCCTGGTGAAGAGCCAGAGGGATTCTCCATTCATACGGTAAGCGCATCTCGGCCCTCATGCCAGATAGCCAGCACGGCCCCTGGTGAAGAGCCAGAGGGATTCTCCATCTCGTGCGGTAAGCGCATCTCGGCCCTAGTGCCAGATAGCCAGCACGGCCCCTGGTGAAGAGCCAGAGGGATCACCCTACTTGCACATCTAATCGCTGGGCAGCTATCCTAACAATATAATCCTGGGCTAGTCTGGGGCAGCTCGGCACCTACCGAGCTCATATACTTGTACAAAATATTGAAAACAAGAACGCACGCAGAAAGGGAGAATATCCCAAAAATGCAAAAGAATATTACTTTTTATTTTTAGGTAACATCATTCATTCTCCATTACATGGCGGAAAACACTCAGTGCCTTGGATCACCCCTACAGCAGAACGGGGGCCCCACGCCGCACTCTAAGAGCTACTGCTACTAAGCACGGCTAATTGATCGCGGATTTCCAAGGTGTGGGGAGCTCGGCCATGAAGCCGAGGCGAGACACTTAGCACATTCAAATCAAGGAAAGTGCAAGAAAGGAGAACACAGAATGGGCAAAAGAAGTTTTCATTGAAACTGATAAAGTTCTTTACATAAGGGCGCGACGCGCCTAAGCAAAATTACATCAAAAAGAAAAAGAGGAAAAGCAATGGAAGAGGAGCTTCACGCAGCACGGGCGACATCATCAGCGGTCGGGGTCGCGACTGCAGCAGGCACTTCGGATGAAGAAGGGGGTGTTCCGGCTCTTGCCCGATAGCAGGATCCCTCTCAGATTCCACCGCGGGGATCGGCTCAGTGTCCGGGCGCGGATATTCATCCGGGCTCACATATGCCGGATGGTCGCTGGGGACCCCCGCCTTCACCAGAGCAGCTCTCCATCCCATCTCCCAAGCCGAGACCCTGATGTCGTCGACCTGCACCGAGTATTCCTCCCCGGCTAAGTCGATCCCCTCCTGAAATGCAACATCAACCGCGGCTCGACTTTTGGACTCGAGCTCGGATTTCTGCCTCTCCAGCTCGGCCTCCCTCCTCTTGACCGCCTCAAAGGCGGATTTCACCTTGTCAAGCTCAGCAAAAAGGGTTTGGTGTGTCTCCTCATACTCCTTCACCCTCACTTGACCCTCCTCCAAGGCTTTCCTGTGCTGCTCACAGTTCGCCTGGACCCTCTTGAGCTCGGTATGGCACTTCTGGACTCGCTGTACCGAGACCTGGGCCATCTGCACGATCTGCAAGAAAATCAAGCCACCAGTGAGCAAAAGCTAGAGTTGAAAGGAAAAAGGTCAGAAGAGTTTGTACTTACGCTCAAGCTTGCCTTCATCTGCGCCACCAGGAGTGAGATGTCATCCATCTCGTCGTGCTTCTCCATATTGTTGGAAATAGGGTGGGCCTCTAGGATAGGTTTCAAAAACTTTTGACCCACTTGACGCAGGGATCAACTATCCATAAGGCTATAAAACCCAATCCAAGATCTATGTCCTCAATCTCAGTCGTCATGATCAGTAAATACAATCTATCTAGAAGATAGAACCAGCAACATATAAGCTACAAATAAATCTACAACATGCAAGGAAGTAGATTATACCTTTGGAGCTCGGTTGTGCTCTAATGGAGGAGTTGCGTCTTTCTTTGATGATGAAACGCTTTCACTAATCAAATAGGGATCTCCAAGACCTCTTGATCTTCCACGCTATGACCCGTATCAGATTCTCCTTTTCTCAAGAAGATGGTGGGATCTCCAAGAGAAAACTACTAGGAACCCTAGGGAGGAACTAGAAAGAGAACTAGAAGAGGGAAGAGAGGAATAACTTGTGCAACACTTGCACTAGGGGGCCTTGGGCGTGAATCCCAATGCAAGAACAGTGCTTGGACGTCCAAGGCCTCCTCTCCTCTATTTATAACTTTTGCAAGTTGTCTCTTCTTTACTAATTACAATAGAAGTCTTACTTCCATTAATTAGTAACTTACCATATCATAATTAGAAGTCTCACTTCAAATATGATTAGTATCTTTCTAATTCCTTTCTAATTAAAATAGAAGTCTCACTTCTACTAAAATTAGTAAGTCTACTATTACCACCATTAGAAGTCTCACTTCTACTAGAAATAGTAACTTTCCTTTTAGAGTTCAACTAGAATTAGATACTTTCTAACAATTGGGCTAGCGTGGGGACCACTAGGGATTCCTTAGAAAGCTGGCTCCAACTGGGACTCGCGACCCCACATCTCATGTGTAATCCGGGCCCACAGTTAATTGCAAATAACTCCACTATATAAATGCAATTGAACTCCAGTCTTAGGAATATTACATAGAAGACCCTAAACTTCCACATTATCACAAGTAGACCCCTCTATCAATATCCATGGATCAATTGGACCTGTCTTCCAAACTTGATCCATATCTTATTATCCTTGAGCCCCAATTAATTATAATGATCAATAGGTACCTTTCCAATTAACTCTTAATCGGAATGGGTGCGCACTTACCAATGATAAATCCATTAATTGGCACAAGGGGATATTAGAGATAGATTCCATCTTGACTATTGAATGTTCCCACAGCTCTACTACCATGTACCCAAATCACCGAGGTGTTGACCTACAGTTGGCCTCACTCATTGGTGACTCAAAGCAAATGAATAGATAGAAACTTGAGTTCATTAATGTCTCAGGATTGAGAGCCTATTGCTAGGGAATTATGAGAGCAGACCTTAAAATAAAGACAGTGTTTATAAGGTGCTTCTCATGGTCCTTCAATACATCCAATGTACCAGCACTATGATCCAGAATCTTCCATTCTGATGATCGAGACAAATCACACTATCTCATAGTGATCAAAGTACTGCAACCTTATCAGTATGAGATGTCCAGTCTCATCACTGGTTGTGAATATATTTTAAGTATAAGATTTGTCATACATGTCTCCTGTATGTGGATCTCATCCATACACATGTATTACATCTAATATACTTGTGGACCCCGGTTCATCTCATGAACCAGCATGTCATTCGTATTGGTTATGTGCAAGTATATAATAAATCACCATTCATCTCATGAAAGGAAAGCATGAATATATGAATAAATAAAGAATTTAATCAATTTATTATATCATCTACTGGATTGAGTCCATAAAACTAACACATATCCCGCGGCAGAGCGCAGGCGCTGCCCAGGCAGGCGATCACCAGCGGGCCCCCGGAGAGACGGTCCTCTACCGTCATCGGTCTCTCGGGCTGGAGCATAAAATTCAGCCTCCAGGGTGTAGGAGGAACCCGCATTGTCGTGCCGGCAGCCGAGCTTTCCCCTGCCGAGCCTTCAACCCTGCTCCTTTTCCTGGCCTGGTCATCCGTCTGCCTGGCCTGGGGAGCGGTGACTAAGGGACCGGTCACGGCAGGGGGTGGAGATGTCGGAGCAGGAGGAGTGGTAGAAGAATAGGGCGCGCTAGATGAATGGGGCGCGTGCGAAGAAGATGCAGCGCCTCGGCCTTTGCCTCCTACGGGCTGGGCCTTAAGGTTCTTAAACACCGGCTTGGGGCGGGTTCTTTCCATCGCCTCGTCGGGGTCGCTCTCTGATGATAAAACGATCCTCCCGGTCGTCTCGGCGTTATCCGCGTCGGAACCTGAGGTGGATGCTTCAGTTTTGGATGCGGCACGGTCTTCAGAGTCAATCGCGGCTTGCTCGTCTTCCTCTCCGCTCCCCTCGTCTACTTCCGCCGCGGCTTGCGAGCGGTGAGCAGTGTATTTCTTATAGCCACGGTACCTGGGCTTATATCCAAGAAGCTTCCACGCCGACCTGTCCTCGTGGCCGTGGTAGCTCTCCAAGGACTTGATCCAAGAATTGTTCCTTTTCCAGCCGTCTCGGCTAGTTGCCGCCCTCCTCTGAAGAACACCTGCAGAGCAAACGAACAACATAAGCCTAACAATGCAAAAAAAAACAGAGGATATAAAGAAGCATGCTAAGGCTGTAATTACTTGGAGGAGTGCCGAAGTGACGAGGAATATTGAAAAATCTCTTTGCAATGGGCTCGTTATCATCAAATACCCAGTTGCCCATAACCATCAGACGATCGTCCACGGCATATTTATTGGAATCCTCCAAGGCTTGGACGAACGGCCTCCGACCCGGCTTGATACGGAGGTAATACATATCCTTCCCGGATTTGCATATGTCATAGGCGTCCTCGATATCATGGACGCCGAGACCAATGCCCAGGACCGTATTGAGCGCGTCCGTGCCCATCACGATCTTGAAGCTGTTGGGCATCAGCTGACAGGGGCAGAGGTTCCATGCCTTGAGGCATTCCCTAAGTAGAGGGCGAAGGGGAAACCTAACCCCGCCCTCAATGATGGCCACTAGGGGGAACGGCATCCAGCCGTCATAGAAGTCGCCAACAGCATAGACTATGGGAGGGGCCGCCATGACTTGGACTCCGTCCGGTATCCTATACCTAACCCTAAGGTCGGCTAACCCCCTCTCGGACTCTATCCAATGACTGTAAATGCCCATCTCTCGAAGGAAAAAACTAGAAGAAAGAAAGACAGTGCTGGAAGAACAGAAAAACCCTAGACAGAGCCCTAAGGGCAGGAAGAAACAGGAACGAAAGGAAGAAGACTTACAAAAGGCCAAAAGCAGAATAGTGGTCGAGCCTGCAGAAGCAAAACTCTGGCAGCACCTCTCTCCGGCGAAAGTTTTCCTCCGGGAAATCTCTGCAGCAGTCTCTCTCTCTCTCTGTTCTGGGAGGCGAAGGTAGAGAAAGAAGAAGAAGGCTCTGGAAAGTGAAGGTAAAGAAGGAAAAAGAAAGGAAATGGGCGCCTCCCCTATTTATAGCAAAAAACAGGGCGCCCAATGATGGCGCCTTTTCGAAATTCGAAAAGGATGCGTCTTTTCACTGCGCGCGCCGTTATGAAAAGATGGGCCAACCAAGCCAAAGATGACATGTGGAATCGCCAGCCTAACTTTCATGCGCCATTTAATGCCTCGGGCATCGAAGCGACAGCAGATAAAAGCAAGGCATCCGCAACCAAAGCCACGATGAGATTACAAAATCATGAGCCTTTTGGGCTTCCTCCGGACCCGGATGCATGGCAGCACGGCATTACGGCACACCGCATCACGGCAATCCTCTGGGGAGTCCTCCTCAGCTTCCGACCTCAAAGAGTTAGGATACTCTAAGAGCTCCAAAGCTGGGGGGGCAATTGTGTGGGGATGTTTCCACTAAGTCGAGATCAAGACTAGCCTTGATATCAATCTAGTTAATCATGCCTCCGCTCCGCCAGGACGGGTCACGGCACCTGCCGAGGTGAAAGCCCCGAGGTCAGATGGCACGGGTCCTTGTGTATCGACCTCGGCACGGCGGATTTGACAGACGCTGATGGGACCGTTGACAGGATGAAGGCACGCGCTAAGGCGTGCCCTGCGGCCCATCATTCCTGACAAAACGGCGTTATGCGGAACACGTGCGCCCCCAAAGCATGGCTCCAGGCCAGGCCCGATGGGACTTGGCCCGAAAGTCAACCACCGCCTGGCCCGATAAGATTGGCATTTAATGAGGAATGGGTAGGTGAGGCTAGCATTTAATGAAGTGTGGGCTGAGTGGACAAAAGTCACTCGAGTGGCAAAGCCCATCATGAGGCTCATCCACGTAAGTCATCTCCTTCTCCTATAAATAGACATTCCATCTCCACTCTAAGGTATGCAACCCCAAATAGATACACTTACTCTGCAAATTTCTCTCCATCTCCCTTACTCAGTCCCTGAACTGACTTAAGCATCGGAGAGCCTTGCACTGCCCACAGCCATGGTCCTCTGACCTGCTTCCTCTCTTCCTTTTCAGGTCTAGCCGGAGCCACGTTAATCTTCATCCAAACTACTCAAGACAGGGGTCTTAATCCCTGATTCCAAGCCTGTAATTTTTAGGCACTTACAAGTTTTATATCTTTGTACCCTTAATCCCCGTCTATGGCTTTTCATTACCTACCTCTATTCTATTCTATCGGTTGCTTACATCCAAGTGGGCCCAAATGGAGGCGGGACCATTAAAGGAAAATATAAGGACACTGTCTAGCAGTGTTTCTTAACAAAAGAGAGTTAATAGGCAAGCAACTCGAGAGCCAATTCAATCATAGTCATTCTCCACTCAAGCCTTATTTGTGAAAGGCAAAAAACTAGACAGACATTTTTTTTGTTGGAAAATGATTTATTATTGTGTTTGGTGTCACACAAGATTTTGGAAAGAAAAGACTAATTACTAATGTAACACTTCTGCTTCTTCTAAAAGCAATAAAAATTAATGTGAGTTTAAAGAAAGAAGTCAAATTAAGATTCTACGAATTCTTAAAAAACTGGAGAAATGGAGCTTTTCAATTTAGGGCATGTTTGGCAATGGTCCACACCTAGGATTCCTCTATGATATTCCTCAAAAATGAAGAAAACCCACCTTTGGAAAATAAAAGCCTAAACCACATAAGAGGATTCTTGAAAATACCAAACAATGATTGTTATTGATGATTCCCCGTGTCCTACTTCCTCAGGCCAAATTACGTGAATGAACACCAGCTTTGAAACGGCTGAAAAAGGCAGAGTTACAATGTTTGCGCATTAACTTTGATGATATTGGTTTTTGCGGTATTGCCCTACCATTTATGTCCCATAATCAAGATCTAAACAGCTAATCATGTTAAGAAGGTCCAAAATGGCTATTTGGTCAAATCTCAGTCGCTGATTCCTCATATATTTTGAGATATTTGCAAAAAGAATGTGCAGACCATTGGTCATGATTACTAGACTTCTATGGGTCCCTTTTGCAAAAATCTAAACTATTCAGTCTCTTCAAAAGGTCCAAAATGACCATATGGTCAAAACTGGAAGCCTGATTTCTCATGGATTGTGATGAAATGACAAAAAACTGATGATGATCGTTCATCATCCACAGTCCAAAACGTCACTAATATTCGCACGAACAATATTATATTTAGATGAATAGTGCACCGAGTGGGTAACTTAGAGGTTATAAATTTTTTCTTTGGAACCCTACCTTATGGGTCTCACAATTACAATCTGAACCATTAATCATGTTTAGAAGGTCCAAAACATCTATCAGGTCAATTGCCAGCCGTTGATTCCTCATATGTTTTGAGATATTTGTAAAAATGCTCACACACTAAATTTTTTTTTTTTTTTACTTTTATGCGAACCATAATGAAAATCCAAACCGTCCATCATTTGTAGAAGATCAAAAATGGCAAGTGGTTCAAATTTTAGAGCTTGATTCATTATGGATTGTGAGAAACTCAAGAAAAATTTATGACCATTGGATGTAATGTATGTAAATCCACAGGTCATGGATGTTTACCAAACGTAGATGTAGTGAAACTTCTTCATGAGAAATCCTTAGTGAGGATAGTATCATATAAGAAGATTAAATGAATCTCGTTGATTCCTCTCTAATTGCCAAATATGCACTTGACGTTTGTTATCCTGGTATTTAAATACCTGATGAGAACATTGATTATAGTTTACACTATAATAGATATCCCTCTATACTAGAAGGGTATTGTGATGCTAACTGGATATCGGATACTAAAAGAACCCAAATCCACGAGCGGTTATGCATTTACGTTAAAAATGAAACCTCTCTTGGAAATATAAGAAACAATCTTGTATATCCCGATCCACAATGCATTCCTATCCCTGATATAAGAAATCAAAACTCTCTCTATCTAGTAAAATTAGTTCATTCTTTCCTTTTCTATAAGAAAATATATGGCATTAAATGAACAAAAAAAGGAGTGCATGAAAAATCAGAACAATCTTTTTCTATACCACAGAGTCCTCTCATTGTATAAACACACCTTAGGAGTAGAATGCTTCCTTTGAATCTCACTACATTTAAACCAACCCACAATACAAATGAAACTTTTCTCACAACTCTCAAGTACATGAGACCCCTCTAGGTGTGTGAAGGGATAAAAATTAGGGGTATATATGTAAACTCACCCACAAATTTCTCTGTGCCCCATCTTCACCCCTATTTATTAGGGAGATGGATACTTTGTTTTCATGATTTGGTTTCCTTTAGATTCTTAATAGTTTTTCAATTTTAGGATTTATTTTCATTGATTAACATATTCATGAGTGGGTATTTAGTAGGACGACCTATTCATATCATAAAAACTACCATACAAATCACAACCCTCCTTCCTAATTTCTGAATAAATCCTGATTTTTAGATGTTTAAGAATGATAAATAATTTTTTTTTCTTTGGGATTGATTTTTTAAAAAAAATCAACCCAAAAGAAAAATATATAGATTATTTATTCTAGGCCTTTTTTGCTAGATGAAAAAAAAATACAATGAGGAAATGCATATTCCTGTCCACAATAATGTAAGATTTCCCAAATAAACCCAAATGAAGAGATTGACTTGGTAAATCGCTGCACTCAATGAAGAAAATAGAACTTCTTTCTTATGTTATCTTTTTTTTTAACTCTTTATTCAAAATAGTAACGAAAAGTTCGAGCAATAACTCACATTTCCCAAATGTTTTTGGGGCATTTGGCGGCAGGTCCCTCAACACTACATTTCATTGCTGGTGGTCCCAAGTCTTTTTCTCATAAAGGCAGCGGTCCTCTTTTAATATTAAATGAGTCAAAAAGACAAAAACGCCCTCTCTTTATATATTCTATACATCACCAAACACGCACACGCACTACTTTCGTAAAAAAGATGCTCTCCGATTTGGAGTAACCAAATGCTTGATGTACATGTCCCACCACACCATGAGCACAAATAAGATCTTGTCCACATGTTTGAAAAACCACCTTCTCACTCTCGTCGAGAATATAAGTGGCCCCATAACCATCCAATTATCAATGCCAAATCCCAACCCTACCGATAGGAATTGCCAATCAAAACTATTTCCAGATGGAAAACTCACACTTTCAGGCTGCCATGGTGTCTCACATTGCCTAGACAATTGGGGCCCACATAATCCAGGATTTTCTTGAAAGGAATCGTTTGCAAAGGTAAGGAATTGTTGGGCCTGTGGTATTCTTCCAATGAAGTTTTTTTTAGAGAGGTTTAAAACTGAGAGGAATGTTAGAGCTGCCAGCTCTATAGGGATCTCTCCACAGAGCTGGTCCATTGATAAATCTAATGATTCAAGTTGCAGTAAATTTCCAAATGATGATGGTATTGTACCAATGAATTTATCTAAGTTTTGTATGTGTTATCTGACTTTGACATAATGTTATCTGACTTTGGCATGATGTTATCTGTGTTTGGTACGAATTTATCTAAGTTTGATATGAATTTATTTGTGTTTGCTTTGAATTAATCTGAGTTTGATACGAATTAAGTGAATTTATCTGAGTTTGCTGTGAATTTATCTAACTTTGATGTGAACTTATTTGAATTTGGCATGAGTTTTTTTTGAGTTTTTAAAAGAGTTTTTTTTGAGTTTGCTGTGAATTTATTTAAGTTTTGTATGTGTTATCTGACTTTGGCATAATGTTATCTGACTTTGGCATGATGTTATCTGTGTTTGGTATGAATTTATCTAAGTTTGATATGAATTTATTTGTGTTTGCTTTGAATTTATTTGAGTTTGATACGAATTAAGTGAATTTATCTGAGTTTGCTGTGAATTTATCTAACTTTGATGTGAACTTATTTGACTTTGCCATGAGTTTTTTTTTGAGTTTGTTGTGAATTTATCTAAGTTTTGTATGTGTTACCTGACTTTGGCATGATGTTATCTGTGTTTGGTACGAATTTATCTAAGTTTGATATGAACTTATTTGTAGTTGCTTTCAATTTATCTGAGTTTGATATGAATTAAGTGAATTTATCTGAGTTTGCTGTGAATGTATCTAACTTTGATGTGAACTTATTTGACTTTGGCATGAGTTTATTTGAGTTTATACGAATTTATCTGTGTTTGAAAATAAGTTATGTCAGTTTGATATGAGATTATCTAACTAGATTTGGTTTGGTTTGACTAGATTTAGTTTAAATTTATCTAGCTTTGATAAAAATTTATCTGAATCTAGCAACCTACCCCATGTGACTTATGCAATTAGTTGTTCAAGTAATCTCTTAGGTTTTCTTCTTTAGCTTTTCATTTCTGTTGAAACAGTGTCTTCCATCAAGGTGTTCTTCCAATGTCGAGAAAGAAAGACTTTCCTCAAGGCTGTAATAGGACTAGCCATGAGGATTATGAAGTAGTTCACTTGCCATGGTCCAAGACCCAACCCATTACAGATGGTAAGGACCTTGTAAAAATAATCTGGGAAAGACAGTGATGTCACATGCTTAGGGACCACACACCCATTTAAATGGTTAGAATAGCAAACGAGTCATAAAAAATCTGATGTCACATGCTTAAGGACCACACACCCATTTAAATGGTTAGAAGGGCAAATGAGTCATAAAAAATATGATGTCACATGTTTAGGGACCACCGCCTGAATTAATTTCATGCTCAAGGGACTCTAGGCCTTAAACATTAATGCTCTGTCATAGAGACTTTATAGTCCAATAATGAGGAATCTCTCCCTAATTTACCCATGTTTTTTCTTCATAACATCCTAATCTTCGGGAGTTTTGAATTCCATAGACATGACCCAAGGAACATTTCCATGAGTTCAGAACATTAGTCATCAGAAGACTATCTCCATCAAGAAATATATTGTTTAGCCCTTTAGCCAGAGCCAATATTTCAGCTTCCAATGGGTCATGACCATCTGCTCAGCAAATGCAAACATATTTCTCCCATTATGGTCTCTAATTATGCCTCCTATGAAAGCTAAACCTTTCAATGGTTGGACTAATCCATCATAACTCAATTTAACTCATGCGGAAGGGGAAACCACCTCAGCTGACCCACCAGCATCCTCAGGATTGTGGTTAAGGGAGCTCTTAACAAAGGATTCATGAACTGCTAAAGAAGATTTTATAAGTACGAAGCCAGGGTTTACAGGGTTTGACATTGTGTGGGGGTGTTTCCCAAAGTACTGAGGTTATGCTAACTCCGGCGCTTATGCCCATTAATCGCGCCCTGACCTCGGCAAGCATCGCTCATGTGCCACCCGAACTCAAGTCCGTCTCCGGTCTTGGGCACCCCGATCTCAATGCAAAGCGCCCACTTCCGCTACTCAGTTCGGCACCAGGGCCAGATCCTTAGCCGAGACGGGCGACAATGGCTGTACTTTTCAGGGGTGTCCAGCTGGAACTGACAAAGCCATCCTGGCTGTCCTTTACCCCTGACAGCGTGGCCCCCAACCAGGCCCGATGGGACTAAGCCCAAAAGTCAGCTGTGGAAAGGTCTGATTAGACCAGCATTTAATGCATTGTGGGCTGATCGGACCCTCATTTAATGCATTGCGGGCTGATCGGACCCTCATTTAATGAATGGTGGGCTGATATGACAATGCCCCTAGGCATGCCAGGACGTCATCATGAGCCTCTCCATGCAACGTAGGCCTCCTCCTCTATAAAAGGAGGAGTGATCTCCATTACAGGTATGCACACCCAAACCAGAGATCTGTTATTCTGTCTCTCTTCTTCCTTATCTCTATCCTATTGCTCAGACCATCCACTGACTTAGGCATCGGAGAGCCTTGTGCTGCCCACAGCCAGGGTCCTTTGACGTCCTCGTCTTCTTCCTTTTCAGGTTCCCAGATCTTCCATTATCTTCCAAAGAGCATCAGACTCAAGATAATCTCCATTACAAAGTCCGTATTATTTAGGCACTTACAATTGGCGCCGTCTGTGGGAAAGTAATAACCCAAACCCACAATCTTTCCCAAACACCATGCCTCCCAAAGCTAAAAAAAGGCGGAGAAGCTTTAAGGGCGCTCACCAACCCGCCCCCAGGCATGTCACTAGTCGCTCCTCCTCAGATGTGATCGGAAGTGAGGCCCGGTCCAGCCCTAGTCAAGGAGCACTTTGACGAACGCCTCTTCGTTCGGGTCCCCTCCCCGGACCAGATCGAAGACTCATCCCCGGAGGAGGAAGTCATGCCTCCTCGGAGAGATGAACAGCAGCGAGAACGCCCCCGGAAGGACAAAGCGGTAGCGGTCAGTGGGTCCCATCATTCCCGCTACTTCATTGGCGACAAGGACGTCGCGGCCCAGAACGTCCTCATTCGAAAGCAAGAAGAGCTGATTCACCAGCTCCGACAGCAGCTCCAGCAGCATCCTGAGCGCGAGGCACAGGTCGGCCCTCAGCCTTCCAAGAGTAGGCCAACCCATCGATCCGAGATCGACCTCAGGCACCACCTCGAGCAGAAGAGGCAACGCCGGGCTCAGGACGAGGGCTCTAGCAACAGCCACTCGAGGAAGAGGTCAGCCCCTCCCCTCGAGGACAAAGAAGACTAAGGTGCGAGGCTTGACAAGCTTGTCAAGCAGGCAATCCGGCGCAACATGGAGGCTATTTCCTGCAATCCCTTGGATTCGTACGACTCCGGCGACGCCGGCTCATCTCTTTTCTCTCAAGAAATCGAGGATTTCCTCCTGCCGAAGAGATTCAGCGTCCCGAGGTTCATCCATTATGACGGCACCTCGGACCTGGCAGCGCATCTATGACATCTCACCCAGAAGATGTCAGTGTGGGGTAAGGTCGGTCATCTGAACTGCAGAGTTTTCTCGTCAAGTTTGGGAGACCTCCCCCTCAAATGGTTTTGCTGCCTCCCAGAAGGATCGATCTCGAGTTGGCACCAGCTACGGAACTCCTTCCTGGGGAGGTTCCAAGCCCACAGAGTCATCCCGAAGACAGATGGCGACATGATGGCCCTCAAGATAAGGTGGAACGAGAGCATCACCCAGTTTGCTAAGAGATTCTGGACTGTCTACAGCCAGATTGAAAACTTGAACGACGAAGTGGCGATCATGTCCTTCCAGCACGCCCTGTTGCCAGGCAATGACCTCCGCAAAAAGCTGGTCGGGAGCCCCGTGACCTCGGTAGAAGCACTAATGGCCATGGTGAACAAGTACGTCGCCCAAGAGGAGGATGAGGTCAGGGCCAAGGAGAGCTTCGGCGTCTCTAAAGCCACCTCCAAAGGCCATACCAAGCCCGAAGATCAAGCCGTCCAGCACGATCGACGCCCTTCCAGGAAACCCTTTTCCAAGAAGGAGAAGAAGACATTTCCGGGGGAGGAGAGGGATCGATACCGAGCCTCCACTAGCTCGGCAACGGCCTCGTATCACAACAGGGACGACAACAAGAAGCCCAGGCCGAGCGCCCACACAGTATTTGTGGAGCCGGTCTACAAGATATTGAACAAGATCAAGGACCAGCCCTACTTCAGCTGGCCGCAGCCTCTGAAGAGCAACCCTGCCAACGGAAACCAGAGCAAGTATTGCGCCTATCACAAGGCGAAGGGGCACGACACCGAGGACTACTACTCCCTCAAGTCACACCTCGAGAGGCTTGTCAAAGATGGACGCCTGAAGGAGTATGTAAAAGAGGGGGGAGTAAACACCAGCCGAGCTCAGCACCAAGTTGATGGAGCCCATTCCAACGATGAATCAGAAAGACTCATCAGTGTCATCCACCTGGCTCCCGCCCTAAAGGGGAGCAACCAGGCCCGTGCCAAGGCCAGGAGGGCGGCGCATGGCAAACAGGTGATGACCGCCGAGCTCGAGCCGAAGTCAAAGAAAGCTCAAAAAGAGAAGCCCCGGATCTGCTTCTCCGAGGAAGACTTGGAAGGAGTCCAGCTTCCCCATAACGATCCGATGATCGTAACCCTGAAGCTCAAGAACTGCAGAGTCCAGAGGATCCTCGTCGACTCCGGAAGCTCTTCCGAGATCCTTTACTTCAATTGCTTCAGAAAAATGGGCCTCAGAGAAGAAAACCTGGAGGAGGTGCGCACTCCCCTGATAGGCTTCAGCGCCAAACCAGTGTACCTGAAGGGGAAGATCACCCTCACAGTCCAGGTCGAAGGCACCTCCATTACTGCCGATTTCCTCATGGTAGACACGCCGTCTCCCTATAATGCCATAATGGGGAGGTCTTGGCTGCACAGCTTGGAAGCAGTACCTTCCTCGCACCACCAGAAGCTCAAATTTCCCTTGGAAGATAAGGACGGCAGGATGAAGGTAGTCACTATCAGGGGCGATTAGCAGGCGGGGATCCTGGCTCTAGGATCGGCTTGCTCTCGCTCGACCTCGGGCTCGGCTCCGCCCGAACCTCCTTCTCGGGGCGGCTCGGTTGTGCCCTTTATGTATGCACGATACTTCGGCTAGTACCCTAACAGCGACCAAGCTGCCCTGCTCTCGTGGCCGTTGTATCGTTTTACTTGTCTGAGCCAGGCTTCGTTCCTCGCCTAGATATACCGAGCAGCCCGCTTCCTCTCCTTCACAGCTGCACAGCAAGCAGAGGTATCAGTACGGAAAAATAGGAAAGGAAAGTGCATATGGAAAATATACAAAGGGAGGTGGTATTTACTTGGAATGGTCCCGAAGTGGCGGGGAACCCGGTAGGCTCTATCAGTATCGGCTACGCCGAACTCCCAGTTACTCGAGACATACAGAAGATCGTCCCCGGCATATTTACTTAAATCTTCCAGGTAGCGCACAAAGCCCTCCCGACGTGGCTTAGCCCGGAGATAGTAGGCATCTCCGGACTTGCATATGCCGTAGACGTCCTCAATATCGAAGACGCCGAGGTCGATGCCTAGAACCTCGTTCAGCTTGGCCGTGCCCATCACGATCTTGAAGATGATGGGTAGCAACTGGCAGGGGCAGAGGCACCACTGACTAAGGCACCTCCTCAGAAGGGGATGAAGGGGGAAACGAACCCCACCTTCAGTCATAGCCACCAAAGGAAAAGGCATCCAGCCTTCCGAAAAGTCACGGAGGTTGATACCATTAGGATCAGCCCCCCCTGACTTGGACATCGGCGGGGATCTTAAAGGTTGACCTAAAACCCTCAATCGCCGCCTCACCCTCTAACCAGTGACTATAAATACCCATCTCTACCCAAATCTAAAAGCAAAGAAGAAACCCTAGGCCCAAAACCTACGGGAAAGGGTAGGGGAAGGAAAACTTACGAAGGCAAAACCAGGATGCAGACTAGCGAAGAACTCAATCTCGGCAGCACCCCTCTTCTCAGGCAGAGTTCTCTCGCAGCGATTTCGTCTTCTCTGGTTCAGAATGACAATAGGGAAGAAGGAAACTTTGATGACCCTATAAGTAGTGGAAGGGATCCCCTCTTCAGAAACCCTAGAGGAGCATGCCAGACGCTCTCTGGGGCTCCGCGCACATCATTTCAAACATTGAATACGTCCCCGATGGAACGGCGCGTGCACCCTCGAGGCGATTGGACAACTAATCAGGAGATGACACGTAGAGCCGTCGATATGTCTTCTACATCGATTTGCGAGCATCATTTATTACCTCGGTCATTCAAAGCGACTATGGGTGAAGGCCAAGCGCCAACGGTCGAAACCAAGAGGTACTCTATCCCAAAAGGATTCCCAGTCATATAGCTCCCGACCTCACTTAGCTAGCGAACTTCGTAAGGTCAAAAGCTAGGGGCAATTGTGTGGGGGTGTTTCCCGAAGTACTGAGGTTATGCTAACTCCGGCGCTTATGCCCATTAATCGAGCCCTGACCTCGGCAAGCATCGCTCATGTGCCACCCGAACTCAAGACCGTCTCCGGTCTCGGGCACCCCGATTTCAATGCAAAGCGCCCACTTCGGCTACTCAGTTCGGCACCAGGGCCAGATCCTTAGCCGAGACGGGCGGCAGCGACTGTACTTTCAGGGGTGTCCAGCTGGAACTGACAAAGCCATCATGCCCGCCCTTTACCCCTGACAGCGTGGCCCCCAACCAGGCCCGATGGGACTAAGCCCAAAAGTCAGCTGTGGAAAGGTCCGATTAGACCAGCATTTAATGCATTGTGGGCTGATCGGACCCTCATTTAATGAATGGTGGGCTGATATGACGATGCCCCTAGGCATGCCAGGACGTCATCATGAGCCTCTCCATGCAACGTAGACCTCCTCCTCTATAAAAGGAGGAGTGATCTCCATTACAGGTATGCACACCCAAACCAGAGATCTGTTATTCTGTCTCTCTTCTTCCTTATCTCTATCCTATTGCTCAGACCACCCACTGACTTAGGCATCGGAGAGCCTTGTGCTGTCCACAGCCAGGGTCCTTTGACGTCCTCGCCTTCTTCCTTTTTAGGTTCCCAGATCTTCCATTATCTTTCAAAGAGCATCAGACTCAAGATAATATCCATTACAAAGTCCGTATTATTTAGGCACTTAAAGACATGAAAAGATATACCAAGATATACTGATCCCCACCTGTATAGTCAAAGGAAGCGCCTGAGTCAGGACCATTCTTAAACAAATTTCTACGTACAAGTTTGGTAAATGGGCAGGTTGAAAACAAATAATTACAGGCTTCTTGACTTCGAGGACATGAACTACAAAGAATGATGTGGATGGCTATCTCATTCTCACTCAAACCATTTGATTTGCTTCTTGATAATATTTAAAATTCTCCGAAACCACCGCAGTGCTGAATTCCAATTCCAGCAAAAGAAACGGGCCTGGAAGGTATAAAAAGCTAAAAGTACTTCCTGGCGTCAGCTCTGTACACGACAGTAAAAAGGAACAGAACAGAGCAGGCGTCGTCTCTTTCTCTGTCCACAGAACACACAAAGTACTCGTGTGCTCCTCGCCGTTAGAAACAATCGTCCGTCTCTTTCTCTGTCCACGAACACACACAGTACTCTTGTGCTCCTCACCGTTAGATTCAATCCAAATCACCCCCCCCCCCCCCCCCCCCCCCCCCCCCGTTAGAAACAATCGTCCGTCTCTTTCTCTGTCCACGAACACACATAGTACTCTTGTGCTCCTCGCCGTTAGATACACTCCTCCTCTATAAAAGGAGGAGTGATCTCCATTACAGGTATGCACACCCAAACCAGAGATCTGTTATTCTGTCTCTCTTCTTCCTTATCTCTATCCTATTGCTCAGACCACCCACTGACTTACGCATCGGAGAGCCTTATGCTGTCCACAGCCAGGGTCCTTTGACGTCCTCGTCTTCTTCCTTTTTAGGTTTCCAGATCTTCCATTATCTTTCAAAGAGCATCAGACTCAAGATAATATCCATTACAAAGTCCGTATTATTTAGGCACTTACAGACATGAAAAGATATACCAAGATATACTGATCCCCCACCTGTATAGTCAAAGGAAGCGCCTGAGTCAGGACCATTCTTAAACAAATTTCTAGGTACAAGTTTGGTAAATGGGCAGGTTGAAAACAAATAATTACAGGCTTCTTGACTTCGAGGACATGAACTACAAAGAATGATGTGGATGGCTATCTCATTCTCACTCAAACCATTTGATTTGCTTCTTGATAATATTTAAAATTCTCGAACCACCGCAGTGCTGAATTCCAATTCCAGCAAAAGAAACGGGCCTGGAAGGTATAAAAAGCTAAAAGTACTTCCTGGCGTCAGCTCTGTACACGACAGTAAAAAGGAACAGAACAGAGCAGGCGTCCGTCTCTTTCTCTGTCCACGAACACACAAAGTACTCGTGTGCTCCTCGCCGTTAGAAACAATCGTCCGTCTCTTTCTCTGTCCACGAACACACACAGTACTCTTGTGCTCCTCGCCGTTAGATTCAATCCAAATCACCCCCCCCCCCCCCCCCCGCCGTTAGAAACAATCGTCCGTCTCTTTCTCTGTCCACGAACACACACAGTACTCTTGTGCTCCTCGCCGTTAGATACAATCCAAACCCCACACAGTACTCTTGTGCTCCTCGCCGTTAGATACAATCCAAACCACCACCACCACCCCCCCCCCCCCCCCCCCTCGAGAAATAAGTTGGGAAAACAAAACGGTAAAGTCTAATCTCTCCATTCTTTCAGAGAAACAGTGAAGGGAATAATGGCCTTCTCCTCCTTAAAGAAAAGACCAAAACCAAAACCCCTTCTTCTTCTCCACCTCCTCCTCCTCTTCCTCTTCCTAGTATCAGCTACAGTCTCCTGGCTCTCATTCTCCAGACTCCAACCCCACATTACCCTCCCACTCTCCAAACTCCAACTATCCAACTCTTCCATTCCTAATGCAAAACCACCACTACCATCCAATTCAGGTCCCTACCACAACTGGGACCTCTTCGCCGCAGATTTTCATGACATGCTCTACAACCTCAAGATCTTCGTCTACCCAGACGCCTCCAACTCCTCCTCCCCTTTCTCATCCGTTTTCCTCCCCCATCCCAACCCTCTCGACCCCAAACTCGGAAACTACTTCAGCGAGCACATGTTCAAAACCTCCCTCCTCCGCGCCTCCTCCTTTCTCACTCCCCACTCCCAAGACGCCCACTTCTTCTTCATGCCCTTCTCCATAAATTCCCTTCGGAACGACCCCCGCGTGCGCTCCGAGGCGTCCATTGCCGGCTTTGTTGCCGGCTATGCTGAGAAGATTGGCAGGGAATTCGGGTTCTGGAATGCATCGGGGGGTTCGGATCATTTCTATTTGCACTGCCATTCGGTTGGGCGGGAGGCCGCGTCCAGGCATCGGGGTCTTCTCAATAATGCCATTCAGGTGACTTGCTCGGCGAGCTACTTCCAGAGGTTTTATGTTGCTCATAAGGATGTGGGGCTGCCACAAGTCTGGCCTCGCCCGCAGGAGAGAGCATTGAATCCTCCTCATGCTAGGTTTGCTGATTTCCACTTTTTTCTTGCTGTTTCTTTACTGCATTTACTTGTTTACTTGGCTAATTGTAGCTTTGGTGGCTGTTCCTTAATGGTTATTGCACATTTGCTAGAATTGGAATAGTTGGGCTGTTATGGGTTGAAATGGGTTAGTGTGTTGGGTTCAATATCAGTTTATCTCTTAAAAATGGTACAGGAATCTCAAGTTTAATGCTCTATGACATGCTCCAACCAACCTGATTTCTAACTACTTTCCATAGGTCTCTATGGACATGCACTATATTCTGGTAATGGTTTTTTATATTAAATCAGGGAAGTAGATTCCCCTTCCAAAACAAACAACGCCCCCCAGTAGTCCTCATAGTGCAAAAAGCTGATAGCTTGGTTTGAAATCCATTTGATCCATTTTACAATTTACATATGTCCAATTCGACTAGACTCTTTTATGAATTTTGGTTCAAGCTGCTCTACCCTGTGCGAGTGTTCCGTTTCATTCATTTTGTTTCTAGACCAATGGAGCAATGGAGTTTGCCCATCTCATCTCTTGAGCTTCACTGACTCTGTTGGACATAAAGTTATAAAGCCTGTCCAGTTTTCAGGTTTTCAAAATTAGCAGTACCCATTTCATAGAAATATGAGGTGCTAGTAAGATGTTATCTAGGGCTTTATTGAGCACTTAGTAATGGACGAAAAGTTAATAGAAAAGTGAGTTGCCGAGCGATAATGATGAAAATAATTTATACACATTAAGAAAATCAATTGAATGTCATTCTTGCTACTACCCATGATTTAAATGTATTTCACCAATCTGATGCATGGATCAACATGAGTTGACTTTTCAACTACCAACACCATGCGTGTTTTCATTTTATATGTTGGCATCACCCTTCTGTATCCTAAACTGGCCACTGTCTGCTGTTCACACTGTTACCACTGATGCACTTGTGCATAAAATTAGTTACTTGTCGGCTTTATGGAAAGTTGCTCCATTACTTTCATATCTAAACCATAATGTCTTTTATCAGTTTTGAACCACAATCTTCAATATAATTCATACCTAAACGACTACAGATAATTTGAAATTTTCAGATTTAAGAAATTTCCTGAGAACCAATACCTTTCCATATGCACTAATAGGTTTTGGTTGATCCTTCCATCTGCTTTTGAGTTATGCAAATTTTTAATACAGTTTGGATGACTTTGAAGACAGAAACAAGCTTCCTCAAGAAATATCTTTTGAGTCCCATAGGTGCCACCAAATGTAAGCTTCATTGGAATCTCGGACACCTATGGGTTTAGAAAACCTAAGAAGCACTCACGTTTTTGTTGCAAAGCACTCCTCCAATAGCTAGGGACCTTTGGCTGCACCATCAGCATTAAATTTTAATAGCCAAGGAAGAGGACCATGGAATACCTCTTCTCGCCTTAATAGAACCAAACTCCATGCATGCCCAATTATGAGAAGGTCATTTATATTCAAATTAGAAAACTCCTTCCTAATTAAAGCCTATTTCGTAATCCTCAATTTCACCCTAGAATTCATTTCTTTAACCAATGACGAAGAACCCTTGAATATCTTGAAGGAAAATTGCCAACCAGGACTGAAGAGGCGGTAGTAGAAATGCACTCTTGAATCCAACCTTTCCATTTTCCCCCAACTTTATATCTATGCAGCATGCAGCTCACAAAATCCCATGCCACCTAGTCATACTTCTAGATTTATTTTAAAGTGTTGGAAATAGGTGGGCCTCTAGGATAGGTTTCAAAAACTTTTGACCAACTTGATGCAGTGATCAACTATCCCGAAGGCTATAAAACCCAATCCAGGATACACACCCTCAATCTTAGCTATTATGATCAATAAATAACTCTATCAAGAAGATAGAACAGCAACTAACACGCAAGAAATAAATCTACAACATACAAGGAAGTAGATTATACCTTTGGAGCTCGGTTGTGCTCTAATGGAGAAGTTGCGTCTTTCTTTGATGATGAAACCCTTTCACTAATCAAATTAGAATATCCAAGACCTCTTGATCCTCCACGCTATGGCCCGTATCAGATTCTCTTTTCTCAAGAAGATGGGTGGGATCTCCAAGAGAAAGTAACTAGAAACTCTAAGGAGGAACTAGAAGATGAGAGAGGACTATGGCATGTGCAACTCTTGCACAATGAGTGTTGGGCATAAATCCCAAGGTGGATAGATGCATAGGGCGTGCAACACATATCCTCTCCTATTTATAGCACAAAAGCAACCTCTTCTTTACCAATTATAATAGAAGTCTCTCTTCAATTAAGAATTGGCAACTTACTATATCATAATTAGAAGTCTCACTTCAAAAATGATTAATAACTTTTTAATTCTTTTCTAATTAAAATAGAAGTCTCACTTCTACTAAAATTAGTAACTTACTATTACCACTATTAGAAGTCTCACTTCAAATAGAAATAGTAACTTTTCTTTTAGATTTCAACTAGAATTAGTATCTTTCTAATAATTGGGCTAGCGTGGGGACCACTAGGAATTCCTTAGAAAGTTGGCTCCAATTGGGATACGTGACCCCACATCTCATGTGCAATCCGGGCCCACAGTTAATTGCAAATAACTCCACTATATAAATGCAATTGAACTCCAGTCTTAGGAATTTATTACATAGAAAACCCTAAACTTCCCTGTGACCACAAGTAGCTTCCTCCATCAATATCCATGGATCAATTAGACCTGTTTTCCAAACTAGATCCACATCTTATTATCCTTGAGCCCCAATTAATTATAATGATCATAGGTACCTTTCCAATTAACTCTTAATCGGAATGGGTGCGCACTTACTAATGATAAATCCATTAATTGGCACAAGGGGATATTAAAGATAGATTTCATCTTGACCATTGAATGTTCCCACAGTCCTACTACCATGTACCCAAATCACCGAGGTGTTGACCTACAATTGGCCTCACTCATTGGTGACTCAAAGCAAATGAATAGATATAAACTTGAGTTCCTTAATGTCTCAGGATTGAGAGCCTATTGTTAGGGAATTATGAGAGCAGACCTTAAAGTAAAGACAGTGTTCATAAGGTGATTCTCATGGTCCTTCAATGCATCCAATGTACCAGTACCGTGATCCAGAATCTTACATTCTGATGATCGAGACAAATCACACTATCTCATAGTAATCAAAGTACTGCAACCTTGTCAGATGAGATGTCCAGTCTCATCATTGGTTGTGAAGATATTCAAGTATAAGATTTTGCTATACATATCTCCCGAATGTGGATCTCATCCATACACATGTATTGCATCTAGTACACTTATGGACCCCAGTTCATCTCATGAACCATCATGTCATTCATATTGGTTATGTGCAAGTAGATAATAAAACACCATTCATCTCATTAAAGAAAAGCATGAATATATATTGATAAGTAAAGAAATTAATCAATTTATTATATCATATACTGGATTGAATTCATAAAACTAACAATTTTCTTTAAAGATCACCCCTCTATCCACTACTGCTTCCTAGAGTAGATGAGCTTGTTTGCAACTGACATTCCATCTTATATCTATCTGTCTGCTACAAAAGCCCCTTGGAATGGAGTCACAATTTTCCTTTTCAAAAGAAATGTTTGTTTCAATGCTTTCGTTGGTTGGGCTTTTCTAGAAGACACTGACAACATTTCAACAAAAAAAAAAAAAGGTGGTGGGAAGAAAGGGGAAAAAAGAAAGAAAAGAAAATGTTATTTAAAGAATTCTTAATTGAGTGTGGACGAGTTCTGAGTATGACTACTATGGGCACTATTGTTGAAAACGACACACCTATATAGAACCTTTTCAAGGATAAACATATGGAGCACCGTCACTCTAGACGCTTGCACAGTGCTTGTGGATTGGGTTAAAGATACCATGTTTAAATCCTGATAATCCTTTGTAACTGCCCTTTTCAATGATACCTGTGTATATCTATGCATAAGCCCTTTATAAAGGATCTCTTTGCAATTTAAGTAACCTAGCTTGGTTGTATATTCGTAATTTCTCCCTATGGATAGAGATGATTTTTAGTCAAATCCTTCATGCTTCCTCTACATCGCCTTTGCTTTTCATGTCATGCTATCTGCATCACATCATCTGAAGATTAACAGTAACCCAAATACACAAGGAAATATCAGTGTTATCATTGCTAGTTATGACTTGCATAAATGAGGCTTTTCAGCTGAATTAAGGATCCGGAATCCTTTTACAAAGTAGCGAACCAAAGGATGAACACTTTCCAGATAAAATATAACTCGACATGCCACAAAGATTGATTATGATGCAGATTTTATCCAATTAAGATATCTGGTAAGACCAATCGTTCACCAAAGAATCCCCCAAAAATTATTTTCTTGTAAACTTATTGTTCTTTTATTTCTACAGCCTGCAAATGCATGCAAAGATCATACAACATCTACTTTTGACTGTTTATGATGCACATTTTTATCCATTATCTTGCAGGAAAAGGCTGGTTTTTTTTGCTGGACGTGAAAAGAATTCCGTGGTTCGTCGGGAGTTGATTGCAGCATGGGCAAATGACACTTCTATGGATATTTTCTCTGGGAATCCACCTTTTCCATATGAGGAAGGGTTCAGGAGGAGCAGATACTGCCTCCATGTGAAGGGATATGAAGTAAACACGGCAAGGATCTCAGATGCCATGCATTACGGGTGTATTCCTGTCATAGTTTCCAACCATTATGACCTTCCCTTTAATAATGTCCTAGACTGGAGCAAGTTCTCCATCATAGTAAGCCACGGAGACATTCCATTACTGAAACAGATATTGTTATCAATATCAAGACATAAGTATTTGAATATGTACCAGAACCTTTGCCATATCAGAAAACACTTCCAATGGCATAGGACTCCAAGGGGCTATGATGCCTTTCATATGACATTATACCAATTATGGTTGAGAAGAGGCATTCATTTTTTTTCTTGATTTCCTTTTAAAGGTAAAGTTAGGCAGTGTGTGTCACTACACATCTACATACGCATGAATTTAAAATGTTTAAAATATTTTAATCAGCTAGTTGTGTGATGGTTCTGACTCCTCTGGTTGCCTATCTAAAAGATATTAACCACAACTAGCACTTGGATATTGTATTGATCATCACGCACTTTGTGTTCTACCCCACTATTTTCTTTCCATCATCTAGTGGTTCCTTTGTCAATTTCTATGTGATTTCAGTTTCAAAGTCACTGGGCTACCTGACTATGATATCACTCATGGAAACATAAGTTGCAGGTAAAGTTCATTCGCCTGGTAATCCTCAGTAGGCATGAGGTAAGCCACACAGATTTATTATTTATGATAAATTTTATTTTCTATACCTTTTCCAGGACTTTCTTGTTGCTATTATCCACCTCCCAAAATCTTGTTCAGGTTCATTTGGGGACTTGTTTGTGATATTCGTGAACTGAGTGGGCATTATGTAATTGTCTAGAATATTATGGGCTTTTTGCAAATTGTTGGAGTGTGGTTAAAATAAATGGAGAGGGCTGGGCTATGACTATGAGATCACTCATGGAAACATAAGTTGCAGGCAAAGTTCATTCACCTGGTAATCCTCAGTAGGCATGAGGTAAACAACACAGATTTATTATTTATGATAAATTTTATTTTCTATACTTTTTCCAGGACTTTCTTGTTGCTATTATCCACCTCACAAAATCTTGTTCAGGTTCATATGGGGACCTGTTTGTGATATTCGTGAACTGCGTGGGCATTATGTAATTGTCTAGAATATTAGGGGCTTTTTTCAAATTGTTGGAGTTTGGTTAAAATAAATGGAGAGGGCTGGTCACTGATTTCTCGTGCTAAATTCAACTTGGTAAATTGAATGACCAGCCCTAGGTTTTCTTTCCTAATTTCTCTTGCTTAATTAAAATATCTATCCTAAATTTCCTTCCCTCTTTCTTTACTTTCACTTTCTTGTCTCCTATTTTTCACTCAAGTTGTTGATTTTTTTTCAAAAGAAGGTGTTTCCAAAGTGGCATCTAAGGTTATCACCAAATTCTGCCTAGTACACATGTATGTTCCAACTTGAGTGGTGAGTAAAGAAATTCATATAGGGACTTATTTGTAATATATATAGATATACACTGCAAGGAAACCAATGACCAAAGTTTATATGTTATAGCACACTTACAAGCTAACTTTTCAGCAACCAAAAAAAAAAAAAGAAGCTAAGTGGGCATGTGGCCAACTGCATGCCATGCTTTCTGTATGGGTAGCCGGTAGCCCATGTGGATGACTTGACCGGTAGAAGTATGTTCCAACTTGACCGGTAGCCCATCAATCGATTCACAATCTTCATTCTTCATCCAATGAATCTTTATTCATCTGGTTACCAGTACCCGGCCTCAAGAAATTCAGTGCATGCTGAATTTGGACTCAGCTAGATCTGACCTGGACTTGACCTATTTACTGATTTACATCTCATGAACTTAGGTGTTCCAGAGATCAGAATCTCACATCTTTGAAGAGCAATATGTGATGGGCAAAAGTATTGTCATGATCTGCCTTCAGCTTTCTGTGCTTGGGTGTGTGTGTGTTTTTTTTTTTCTTCTTACTTCATGTAATTTGTTGATTGTATTTTGCATCTATTTAGAGTAAAAGGAGAAATGATCATATGCTACTAATCCGGTTGCTTCCCACGACTTGTGTTCAAAATCACCCCAAATTTTCCTCGTGTGCATTTGTGTTGGTTAGCAGGCGCTACCCAGGGGATTGGTCCTGTTGGGTCAAAGACGTCCGGCATACCCATGTCATCAAAAATAAAAATAAAAAAAATCATATGCTGCTGATAGTATTTAATTATTTACTTAAATGGGAACTCAACAGATTTTGAATTTTGGCAGAAAAATTATTTAGACCTCTATCATCCAAGAAGATGGAAATGAACAGATACAATGTTTTAGGATTCTATCAGACCTAAGTGGACAATATTTGACCCCAAAGCAGGTGGTAAGGCTGGTCCCAGTCATATCTGAATACTGCAGTTATCAATAGATCCATGTCCGCAGGTGTGTATCTTGAGGACCTGGATCTCATCCCTCACATTAACTACTAAAGAAGGCCTATTTGATTTGGACAACATTATATAGTTTGAGCTTTTTGTTACTTTGTATACGTCCTCCTAAGGTTTTTTAGGATTTGTAAATAGCCCCCCGAGGTTTTAGTATTTGCAAATAGGCCCCTATGTAAAAGAAATATTGAGGGAATAGACAAATGTAAAAAAAAAAAGAACATTTAATTTTTAGAATTTGGGGGGAGGGGACGGAATTTTAACTTTTCTCAGATATGGGTGGGGGATTCAATCCCCAGGCCCATGTACCCGGGTCCACCCTTGGTCATGTGCATGAGAGAGTTAGTGAGAGAAACCATTGAAACTTGAGATAAAATAATGGTATTTTTTGTACATTAAAATATACTCATTTCTTTTTAATGGATGAAAGGGCAAAGTTGTCATTTATATAAAAATCCATTACAAATCTCATGGTGGTTGCCCATTCTTGTTAGGAATATTAATTTTTGGGACATGAAAGGTATTAAAAAGAAACCTCAGGGGCCTATTTATAAATACTAAAACCTTAAGGTCCTATTTACAAATCCTACAGATCTTAGGGGGATATATACAAAAAGCTCTTATAGTTTTGCATTACAGAATTTTCGGTTAACCAAAAAATGTTCTGTGACTATCCCATAATGCATAAGCGATATTGCACAGAAAGGACATTTTTGGAACTACATTTTCTCTTTTTTTTTGGCATGACCACTGTGTGGGGATATTTCTTAATAAACCGAGATTACATTAGCTCCGATAATAGTGCCGGCCACGCACATCTCAGCTGCAGTGCTGGGGCGCCAACCGACCTCAGTCGTTCACGACCTTGGCATCATACCTCGACCTCAGTCACGCATATCGGCAATAGTGCCAGCATGCTAGCCGAGACGAGCTCTGATGGCTCTGCTCAGCTACGTCATGGGACGAGTGACAAGACAGACGGCACGAGTAGAAGCACGCCATGCCGTCCATCATTCCTGACAGAGCGGCTTCCAGCGGCTACGTCCGCATCAGGGCATGGCTCCATGCAAGATCCGATGGGACTAGGCCCAAAAGTCGGTAGGATAAGGCCCGATAAGACTGTCATTTAATGCAAGATGGGCTGAATGGACAGTCATTTAATGAAACATGGGCTGATGTGACTGTACTTCCCAAAGTATCTGGTTTCATCATGAGCCCCACCAACCAAGGTCAAATTTTTCTCCTATAAGTGGAGGACCCCAACTCTATTTCAAGGTATGTGAAAAACACCATTAGTGCCCTTACTCTGTCTCTTCAAATCTCCAATCTACAATTGAGCTCTTACACTGACTTAGGCATCAGAGAGCCTTGCGCTGACTACAGCAAGGGTCTTTGACTGTCTCTTTTCCTCTCCCTTTTCAAGTTCAAGGCATTCAACCTTCATCTTGGAGAGCTAAACCTCATTCCAATCCCATTTAACTAAGTCCGTAATTTTTAGGCACTTACAACCACTGAGATGGTAAAAATTCGTGTCAACACCCTGTCAAACTCTTCAGGCTTCATTGCAGTCAAAATCCCAATGAAATACCTTCAATTTCTCTGCCAAGGAAAGCGACATGACTACAGGCATTGACCAATGCACGTTAGTTTTTCGTTAAAGAAATGCCTACGATTAATTCCATAAGCTAGTTGGCTGAATGATTTCTAATAGAACAATACGAAAAAGATCTTAATATATGACAAAATCCAACTGCAGATTTAACCATCCTTTTTTGAGATCATAGTTCCAACAGTGGTAAAAACCATGATTTGGTACATGTTTTGCGTGGTAAAGTGGAATCCAATGGTGTGACCCATGACCGAATCAAACGATAACCTGCGATCGACGAATGGACAAGCACAGAAATCCACACAATCACAAAGATGAAGACACTCATATGCGTGGTTCGGCAAAACCTCTTACATCCATGGAGAAAGATCACGTAAATTCCTTTCTCTATTGTGTTTCTTTTTGTAGTTTAGGATTAGGGTTTCACATACAACAATATTATATATATAACACATGGCCAAATGACCAAAATGCCTCGAACCATAGATGGCTAAACCGTACATCAATACGGTTAACCCTGGAATACAAGACAAACACAATAATATCAACCTTGGCTTGGATTCCGTCAATCCACAAGCCACCTAGAAAATACTTGGTATTCTTCATTCTGTCTCATACCACGCTGAAAGGTACACTCCCGCACCTGCTACGATCGGGCGTCTCCTATGCCCCACCCCAGGGTGCACCCACAATTTCAACGATGTGGTACGACGATCAAGTCCAAGCATGGCTTGAACTTCTCCTACATCGATTTCTTGAACACCGTTCTATCATTCTTTTGAAGTGGCTCGGACCATCATTGCCATCCTCGCCCGCTTTTCTACAACACGATGAATCCCCATCTATCAAGGCAAATCTTACCTTCATTTCATCTGCACGGCTCCCTGGGCCCGAGGCTGTGGATTTCTCATTCTTTGTCTTTTCTTCGGTATTCATTGTGTCGTTCAATCTCGGTCCACTGCTAGATGGTGTTATTGTGTTTTGTTCATCGTGATTGACCGTCAGTTGGGGGTATTTTTTCGCTACGCTGCTTTCCTTAACAAGATTTTTTTTTTGCGTGGTTCGACAACGTTGCTTATGTCCACGGGGAAGAGAAAAATCATCTATTGTTTCCCCCTCTCAATCCCAGGGAGTTAGGGTTACAATACATCATTATATATAATCCCCGCTTTCTTGGCCTCAAAGAAAGTCTTTCTTAGCCCCAAGAAAATCCATATATATATGTAATCAAAAAAAGTCTCTCATTGCCTCATCGTTGTTGGAGAAGGAAGCGCAATATAGTGCTGTCGGTTTGCTCGCAAAGGGTCCAGGACTTAGCTTACCGCTGCCGGGGAAGACCGGAGTCAGGTGGATCCGGGTTCCCCTCTACTACCTCATGGTCTGATCAAAGAAGTAGACAAACAAAGAAGGGGAGGTTGCTCGGTCGCCCCATCACAATTGTCGCTGATTCCAGCTAGGACCGAGGATCAGGGTCAGGGGTGTTTTAGTCATTATGTATGGGATTTTCTTGGAGCTAAGAAAGATTTTCTTGGAGGCCAAGAAAATGGGGATTATATATAATGATATACTAGCATGAAAACCCCTGCAATGCAGGGTTAAATATCATCCAAATGAAATAGTTAATTAATATTAATATTTAAATTAATTATCAACTCAGAAAAAAGGGACAAAAAATACTGATTTTATTCAATAACCCAAAAGGCAAAAACCCAATTAATTTGCCAGAAGTACTAACTTGTGCATCCACCATAATTAAAAAAGAGGTAAAGATTTGAATCTTAATAAAAACTCTATTTTGGTTCTATGGCTATATCACAAGTCCCAGCCACCGAACTAACCAATACCTTAATGTCTATAATAATAGAAGAGTATATACAAGAAATTAACCAAAAACCATATGAGAATGCCCAACCAGAATCTTTTACAACACTTCAAAGAGAATTCAGAAATATGGAATTTCCCTTAAAATCAGAGTAAAAAAATTAATGAGAAGAAAATACTTTGAAACAATGTGCTTCTGAAAATGTTGCATTTCTACTCATTTTGAATACTATATAAAAACTTGAAAATAATATTAATTTATAAAGTTGGAAGGCATCCCTTAGAATTGGGTCACATCCACATAGATGGGCCCAAGAGACACATCTTATTGAAAAGGCACAAATGTGTAAGACCCTGACCCGGGTTTGCTTTGATTAGCATCTTTTAAGCAGAGATTAGATCTTAAGTGCGATTAGATGACGCTTAGCCTAGATTGTGAGCTCGATAGATTTTCCATAGCTTTGAAAATCTTCAAAGGTAGTTGTTTGAGCCCGTGGGACCCGTGTGTGTTCGGGGGGAAATTTATTCTTCATTTTTGGAAAATTATGATTTTTAGTCCTTATGATTTATAAAAAAAATAGCATTTACAACTTTTATCTTTCCTCTGTCCATTTTCGAAACTCAGAAATCGTATTTTTCTTCAAAAAGGGTAAAACAGGCTTTTCACTTTGAAATCTGTGCATGAATTTCAATGTTTGTAAAATCATGTAAAAATTTTATTTTTGGAAACTAGATTTTTTGAAGATCGTTTTACTCTCTTTCGTTGATCTCATTCGGGACCCGCATGATAGTGTTTTTAAGCTTTGAAGTGAAATGGCCTGGTGGGGCCCACACCGCACCCAACTTATAAGCTAGCCCATATGTATTTCTTTCTTCTTCATTTCTGCAAGTCTTCAACTCAACCAAGAACTAGGAAAAACCCAGCCATTGTCTTCTTCTTTCTCTCCTTTGCATGTTGATCTTTTCTTGACCAAATTGGTGATTTGAGTTCACCAAACTATTCCTTATCTCTCAAGCTTTCTCTTGATACAAATTTCAAAGAATTCTGCTGGGATTGCTTTCTTCTTGAGGTTCTTCTTCTTGGTTAGAGCTTCTAGAGGTAAGCATTGGTTTTCTTCTTCCATCTATGGTTTTGTGGAGTCCTTTAGAGCTCCAATATCATGCATGCAAAGGGATTCTTTGAGAGCTCCCTCTAACTTCGGAATTGGTGGATTTTGAATGGTTTTTCATGGGGCTTTTGGTGTAGATTGAGTGCAACTGTGTTAGAGCATCTCTTGGAGTGATTGTGATCCCTTTTGGAGTAGAGGCAAGTGAATGAATGAACTATGAACATGCATGCAATGACTTGTGGATTTTTATTTGATTTCTTGTCTTTGGAACCGTTGTGTTTAATCTTGCTTTTGTTTTGAAGTTTAGTTTACTAAATATATGTTTTAAATGCTCATGTGTTATAGTTTATTTCATTGAATTCTATCTTGAGATTTGTTTCATTTAAATTAGAAATTTTGATGCAAAAATTATTGTAAATGGTGAAGTGATTGAAGGAGGTTTGGATGGTTGGAATTGAAGTGATGAATTGGAGGTTTTGGATTGTGAAATGGAGGAGGTTGAAGCTCATTTTATTGCAGGGAAGAGTGATGTTGAATGGAGAATTGATTGAGGAGGGAAAGGACTTGAAAATGCATCTGATGTGAATTTTCCATAACTGGAGGTCACCTGGCGGCTAACCGAACCAGGTTCGGTCACTTTTCCCGAGAGCTGCATTTTCAGTTTTGAAGGGGGCGATCAGCCTCGCGGTCATCGGCGGCTAACCGCCAGCTAACCGAAGAGTTCAGTTAGATTTCCAGAAAGCTGCTTTCGATAGGTGATCAGGGATCAGCCTCGCTGTCAGCCTGCGGCTAACCGCCGAACCCTTCGGCGGCTAACCGCGGGTTAACCGCCGGGTAACCGAAATTACCCAGAATTTCAGAAATGAGGAGAGTGGAAGGGGATTTCTATCTCAATAAATTGTGGACCCTTCTTGGTCGAAGTATACACCTTGTTATCCTTAATGTCGATTAAAAACTGCGCACCATCTAAACGAATGATCAACATGAAATTTCAAAGTATATACGGTTCGACGATTACGGTCCCAAGGTATTGAAAAATCGTGATTTATGAACCAAATTCTCGATTTACAATTCATATCAGCTTGAAAAGAATATTTCTAAGGTTTTTATTTTAAAAGCCATTTGGGAATCATTGCGTGAATAATGTTTTTATACACAGCTTGTCGGAACTACTATTTCGTGAATTTTCATGAACAAGCGTGCGTGTACTTGATTTAGAGTGAGTAGTTCCCAAATTTTGAAGTGTCAAACATTGTTTTGAAAGTGTATATTTTAGTGTTGACTCCACTCAACTTGGACGACCATTGCCGGTCTGATCAATCGCCTTGGGTTCTTAAATCTTGTACCAACATTGGATTGGTAAATACGTACGTGCTTGCTTGCTTATGTAGCCCGTTCCACGGTGGGATTCGTGTGTGGTCCTCAGTTATACTGAGCTACTGCAATTTATGATAGTGTCTCCCTTCACTATTGTGTGACGGAGAATCTTGAGTGCTCTCGTCACTTCGTATGACGGAGAATGGAGCTACATGTGGTTGCCAAGGTATTATTTTTGAATAGTCATCTTGATTTATGAATGGATCTTATAAATGATACTGTTATCCAAATGCTTTGTTTTATACAATTTCTCTTTATCGTACATATTGTTTTATTTATTTCAAAACTATTGATTTATAGCATGATTTTACTTCATTCTTTTGCCTGCCAGACCGTCGTGCCTGATCCTTTCGTTTTGGTGCTCAAATCCAGATTTCATTGCCCTTGAGGAGGAGCACGAGGTGGCTACTGTAGGACAGCCTGAACGAGAGTAGCAACCCAACGATATCATTTAGATGTCGGGTTGGGTCACGAGATGCGAAACATTTTGGAGATTGATCTTTTATCCTTTGCGAACTTGTTATTAGCCTTTGTTGGCTACCTTTTGGAAATGTAAAACTTAATCTTATGTTTGTGTATTGTCAATTTGAAACTTTAATTATGGGTATTCTAGTTATGTTTCTCCCTCTGACATGAGTCCTTTTATACTCAATCTTATGTATGATATCACTTGTGTGTTTGCTACATGCTTCTGCAAATCGACTTCTATGTGTGAATGTGAAGTGATTCAAATGTATGGAATCCTCACCGCGGGAACTTGCGGGTAACCAAAGGAAAAATCAAATTTGTATTATCGTCGCGGCTCCGGGTTCCGGTCTGGGGTCATGACAAAATGTATTTTTTAAAAGACATAAAACTTAAAATACTTGAAAAGGCACATGCAAGTCTTAAGTGCCTTTTGAGACACATTCACAAATGGGCCCAAGAAGCTGATGTGGCTTCTCCTTAAAGCCAGAATTGAGTCTTTTTTCACAACCAACACTCAGCTTTAAAGAGAAAGAATTGTAACCCTAACTCCCTATGTGTTGGAAATAGGGTGGGCCTCTAGAATAAGTTTCAAAAACTTTTGACCCACTTGATACAGGGATCAACTACCAGAAGGCTCTAAAACCCAATCCAAGATCCATGTCCTCAATCTCAGCCATCATGATCAGTAAGCCAATCTATCTAGAAGATAGAAATAGCAACTAATAAGCATCCATAATAATCTACAACATGCAAGAAAGTGGATTATACCTTTGGAGCTCGGTTGTGCTCTAATGGAGAAGTTGCATCTTTCTTTGATGATAAAACGCTTTCACTAATCAAATAGGGATTTCCAAGACCTCTTGATCTTCCATGCTATGACCCGTATCCGATTCTTCTTTTCTCAAGAAGATGGTGGGATCTCCAAGAGAAAACTACTAGGAACTCTATGGAAGAACTAGAAAGAGAACTAGAAGAGGGAGAGGAGAAAGAGCTCGTGCAACACTTGCACTAGAGAGGGCTGGGCGTGAATCCCTATGTATGGAGCATACATGGACGTCCAGCCCTCCTCTCCTCTATTTATAGCTTTTGCAAGCCCCATTTACTAATTTTCATTAGAAGTCTTACTTCCAAATAATTAGTAACTATCTCTTCTTAATTAAAATAGAAATCTTAATTCCATTAATTAATTAGTAACTTACCATATCATAATTAGAAGTCTCACTTCAAATATGATTAGTAACTTTCTAATTCCTTTCTAATTAAAATAGAAGTCTCACTTCTATTAGTAAGTCTACTATTGCCACTATTAGAAGTCTCACTTCAAATAGAAATAGTAACTTTCCTTTTAGAGTTCAACTAGAATTAGATACATTCTAATAATTGGGCTAGCGTGGGGACCACTAGGGATTCCTTAAAAAGCTGGCTCCAACTGGGACACGCGACCCCACATCTCATGTGTAATCCGAGCCCACAGTTAATTACAAATAACTCCACTATATAAATGCAATTGAACTCCGGTCTTAGGAATATTACATAGCAGCCACATTACCACAAGTAGGCCCCTCTATCAATATCCATGGATCAATTGGACCTGTCTTCCAAACTAGATCCATATCTTATTATCCTTGAGCCCTAATTAATTATAATGATCATAGGTACCTTTCCAATTAACTCTTAATCGGAATGGGTGCGCACTTACCAATGATAAATCCATTAATTGGCACAAGGGGATATTAGAGATAGATTCCATCTTGACCATTGAATGTTCCCACAGCTCTACTACCACGTACCCAAATCACCGAGGTGTTGACCTACAGTTGGCCTCACTCATTGGTGACTCAAAGCAAATGAATAGATAGAAACTTGAGTTCATTAATGTCTCAGGATTGAGAGCCTATTGCTAGGGAATTATGAGAGCAGACCTTAAAGTAAAGACAGTGTTTATAAGGTGCTTCTCATGGTCCTTCAATACATCCAATGTACCAGCACTATGATCCAGAATCTTACATTCTGATAATCGAGACAAATCACACTATCTCATAGTGATCAAATTGCTGCAACCTTGTCAGTATGAGATGTCCAGTCTCATCACTGGTTGTGAAGATATTTAAATATAAGATTTGTCACACATGTCTCCCGTATGTGGACCTCATCCATACACATGTGTTACATCCAATATACTTGTGGACTCCGGTCCATCTCATGAACCTTCATGTCATTCGTATTGGTTATGTGCAAATATATAATAAATCACCATTCATCTCATGAAAGGAAAACATGAATATACTGATAAATAAAGAAATTAATCAATTTATTATATCATCTACTGGATTGAGTCCATAAAACTAACAATCTCCCACTTGGGCTCAATGCCAGTTAGAGTTGCATCTCATGCACATCCCTTTTACATACTGCTCAAAGACTTTGGTAGTCAAAGGCTTAGTAAAGGGATCTACCAGATTGTTTGCAGAGGCTATCTTGGTGATCATATATCACCTCTCTGCACAATCTATCTGACCATGTATAACTTCCTCTGTACATGCTTTTTGGCTCTTGGGTTATTTGGACTTAGCGACTGCCCTGCTGTTATCATAGTAAACTGTAATCTGCTGTCCTGCCAAAAATACCACTCCAATTTCCATAAGGAATCTTTTGAGTCAATCTGCTACCTTAGCTACTTCTCAAGTTGCTACAACATAAGCACATACCCAGAAGTTGATTTCCTGGAATCCTGATCTGACTAGAAGTCAGTATCTATGTAACCGACTGGAATCAACTTATCATTGTTGTAAATGAACATGTGATCTCTAGTCCTTCTCAAGCATTTGAGAACACATCTTACAGCAGTCCAATGATGAGGACCTGGGTTAGACTGATATCTGCTGACCAGGCCTACTGCGTGTCAAATATTCGGTCTAGTACAAAGCATAGCTAACCGTACCAGAACCTTATCAATGTACACATCATTGGGATAAGCCTATCATCCTATTTTTCCGGTCTCAATGGAAATTGATTCCTAGGATGTACCGGGCTTCTCCAAAGTCCTTTATTATCAAAAGTCTTAGCCAACCAAAACTTTTACTATTGATGATATCCCTATCTCACTCCATGGGAGAAGGATGTCGTCGACATATCGTACCAGAAAAACTACCCTACCTTCTTGACTTTTCATGTACACACATGACTTATCTGAATTCTGACAAAAATCAAGTGACTTGATTTCCTTGTCAAAACGGATGTTCCTATTTCGGGATACCTGCTTCAATCCATAAATGGACTTATGCAGCTTGCAAACTCTTTGCACTTGGTTATTAACTATAAAATCGTCTGGCTGCATCATATAGATGTCTTCCTTAAGATTGCCGTCATGAGACACTGTGTTGACATTCATTTGCCAAATCTCATCACCAAGATGAACCGCAATAGATTAGAGTATCCGGATGGAACTCTTCCATCTGGTCCTCCTTTTCTTTTGTAGACCTACTTGCACCCAATAGGTTTGCTATTGGCAGGCAAGTCTACAAGTATCCAGACTTGATTTGAGTACAAAGACTCAATCTCAGCTTTCATAGCATCTAACCAACGTCCCGAAACTATGTCATTAACTGCTTTATCATAGTTCCAGGGATCTTGTTCCGATTCTTCCGGGATTGCCTCGTAAGACTTTCCCAAAAACCGAGAACCTGTCAGGGGTCCTGACAATACTCCCACTACGACAAGGCACTGGCGTAACTACTGGGTTTGTTATGGGCGGATTTTCTCAAAGTTTGGTTATTCTTGGGTTTGGAATTGATCTCTCTTGAATTTCTTCCAAGATAACCATTTCTAAAGATTTTCAGTTAACCTTATAATCTCCCTCCAGAAAACCGCATTGGTGCTGCGAAGCACTTTTTACTCTCTGGGATTATTGTCACACCCCGAAACCGGGCCTTGCAGTGATCCGACCTCGGGATGCCAAATTTTGGGATAAATTTGAAACTTTTGTTATATTTCCCAAGATCCGCGTGAATGAGGATAATAAAATTCCATCACGATCAGAATATATTTTCGCGGAAGCTTATTATGGCGTTGCGACCCGGAGTCTGTGGCCATCGGATTCCGTGTCGCACTCAACCAATATCATCAAGCCATCAAATAAGCAGACTGGCACAAATTGCAAATCATAGAACACCGAGCTGGTAGTAACAAGACTATTTATTTCCCACATATTCAAATTACAATTAACAGTGTCTTAATTACAAACCCAAGAAAAAGGCTAACAAAGCCGTACAAAAATATCCAACTAAACAGAACTACTACCCCAATATTTAGATACGAACTCCGGTGCCAAACTTGACATCTAGATGATATGTGTGTGGGGATATTTCCTAGCTCACCGGATAACTGGCCTGATTCTCCATCCCGTGCTGCCGCGCCGGCTAATCCACCTCGGCAAAGCTCATCTCAAACGTCCGCGCTCCGCCTGCTCGGCCAAGTGCTCCCACTTCGGCAAAAGCCTCACCTCGGCTTCCCGCCCTCGGCTCCCCGACCTCAGCGTCACACCCCGACCTCGGTCAGGGCTAGCCAAGGTAGGGCCTGACAGCTGTCCACCCTTGGACACTTAAGCACGATAGAGCACGCGCGACAAGACAAGGGCACGCCCATACTCTCTGACAGAGCCTCCCATGCCGCCCACGTCCTCTGACAGAACGGCGTCCACAGACGCCCGGGTATGGCCCGATGCGACACGACATGTCACGATGGGATAGCTCCCTGACAGAGTCACCTCCTTGTCTCCTCTCCTCCCCTATAAAAGGGGCCAAACCAGAACAGCAAGGGGATAGTCTCTCCCCCGTCCGAGAGAACCACTGGTATCACCTTCTCCCCCAAAATCTCCTCCTACTGTCCAGTACTCATACTGACTTAGGCATCGGAGAGCCCTGCGCTGCCCACAGCCAGGGTCCTCTGACCTGTTTCTTCTCCCTCTTCCAGGTTCTCAGGCATCGGTTCTTCCATCATCAGCGAGGAGACGGGGAGCCTCAGTCTTCGTCCTCCTCAGTGAGTCGCAAGAACACCACCCCCCCGGGTCCGTGAATTTTTGTGCACTTACAATTGGCGCCGTCTGTGGGGAACGCTACAAAAAGCCATCTTCCCAAACACCATGCCTCGGAGAACCAGAAAGGGAAAGGAACCGCTGACACTGTCGACACAGCTGCCGACGGTCCCCCACCGGGAAAGGTCAGGAGCAAGATCTAATCCAGCAAGCGTCCAACAGCAGGGTACTCAGCCGGGTTCATCCTCTAAGGGTTCGACCTCGACTCCACCTTCCAAAAGGCGCACCCTGAAGGACAACAGAAGCAACCAAGCTCCGGACAACAACCACGACATCAGAAAGTGGCTTGATCGACGCATCGAGCAAGCAGTACGACAAAACTTGGAGGCTGCCGGTTTCGCTCGAGTTCGGCCAAACTCTGACGGTCTCGGCACATCTCCCCTCTCTCCAGAGATCAGGAGCTTCCCCCTTCCCGAAGACTTCAAAATCCCGAGGTTCGTCGTTTACGACGGAACCTCGGATCCAGCAGCACACCTCCGGCACTTCACTCAGAGGATGTCGGTGTGGAGCGATGCAGGCCACCTAAACTGCAGAGTCTTCTCCTCCAGCCTCGGGGACCTCCCCCTAAAGTGGTTCTGCGCACTCCCCCAAGGATCAATCAAAAGTTGGCAGCAGCTCCGGAATTCCTTCATGACGAAGTTCCAAGCTCACAGGGTCATCCCCAGATCGATCGCCGACCTGATGGCCCTCAGAATGAAGCAGGCCGAGAGCGTCACGCAGTTCGCCAAAAGGTTCTGGACTGTCTACAGCCAGATCGAGGATACTACAGATGCAATAGCGATCCTGTCTTTCCAACAAGCCCTCCTGCCAGGCAACGAGCTTCGGAGGGACCTGGTCATGCATCCCGTGGTCACTATGGCAGCGCTGATGACAAGGGTAAACCAGTTCGTCAGGCAAGAAGCAGACGAAACCCGAGCCCAGAAGTATTTCAATGGCAATCAACAGGCAGCGTCCACCTCGGCAGACGCCTCCATCTCGGCGGATGCCTCCAGCTCCGCAGCAAAGCGTCCATCTCGGCGGACGCCTCCATCTCGGCGGATGCCTCCAGCTCCGCGGCAGCGTCCATCTCGGCGGACGCCTCAATGACAGAAGTCTCCTCCAGCTTGGGGGGCTGCTGAAGCCTCCAATCATTTTTCAGCTTCGACCGCCCGTCAGCTTTGATCGCACGACCCTCTACCGTCATTTTTTGGCGGCACGGTCCTCTACTGTCAGCTTCGATGGCGCCGGTCAGCTGCGACGACGTCGGTACGACCCTCTACTGTCGGCTTCGACTCGTACGACCCTCTACCGTCATGACGGCACGGTCCTCTGCTGTCAGCCTTGATCGCACGGTCCTCTGCCGCCACTAGTCGTCCAGAGCTTCGTACCCCTGGTGACGAGCCAGTGGGATCTCCATTGCGTGCGGCAGGCGCATCTCGGCCCTCGCGCCCGATGCCCGGCACAGGCCCCTGGTGACGAGCCAGTGGGATCTCCATTGCGTGCGGCAGGCGCATCTCGGCCCTCGCGCCAGATGCCCGGCACAGGCCCCTGGTGACGAGCCAGTGGGATCTCCATTGCGTGCGGCAGGCGCATCTCGGCCCTCGCGCCCGATGCCCGGCACAGGCCCCTGGTGACAAGCCAGTGGGATCTCCATTGCGTGCGGCAGGCGCATCTCGGCCCTCGCGCCAGATGCCCGGCACAGGCCCCTGGTGACGAGCCAGTGGGATCTCCATTGCGTGCGGCAGGCGCATCTCGGCCCTCGCGCCCGATGCCCGGCACAGGCCCTTGGTGACAAGCCAGTGGGATCTCCATTGCGTGCGGCAGGCGCATCTCGGCCCCGCGCCAGATGCCCGGCACAGGCCCCTGGTGACAAGCCAGTGGGATCTCCATTGCGTGCGGCAGGCGCATCTCGGCCCTCGCGCCCGATGCCCGGCACAGGCCCCTGGTGACAAGCCAGTGGGATCTCCATTGCGTGCGGCAGGCGCATCTCGGCCACGCGCCAGATGCCCGGCACAGGCCCCTGGTGAAGAGCCGGAGGGATCTCCATTGCGTGCGGCAGGCGCATCTCGGCCACGCGCCCGATGCCCGGCACAGGCCCCTGGTGAAGAGCCAGTGGGATCTCCATTAGCGCATATCGGTACCCATTCTCCAGTTCGGCAGTTGTGTGGCTCTCCAGCTCGGCAGAAGCACCCTGTTACAGCTTAGCAGTAATGCCGACCTCTAGCTCTGGTCCATTGCCAGCCAGTCATCCTCCATGATACTTACCTTCTGACCTCAAAGAGCAGTCTATTGAGCTCAGAAGCTGGGGGGCTATTGTGTGGGGATATTTCCTAGCTCACCGGATAACTGGCCTGATTCTCCATCCCGTGCTGCCGCGCCGGCTAATCCACCTCGGCAAAGCTCATCTCAAACGTCCGCGCTCCGCCTGCTCGGCCAAGTGCTCCCACTTCGGCAAAAGCCTCACCTCGGCTTCCCGCCCTCGGCTCCCCGACCTCAGCGTCACACCCCGACCTCGGTCAGGGCTAGCCAAGGTAGGGCCTGACAGCTGTCCACCCTTGGACACTTAAGCACGATAGAGCACGCGCGACAAGACAAGGGCACGCCCATACTCTCTGACAGAGCCTCCCATGCCGCCCACGTCCTCTGACAGAACGGCGTCCACAGACGCCCGGGTATGGCCCGATGCGACACGACATGTCACGATGGGATAGCTCCCTGACAGAGTCACCTCCTTGTCTCCTCTCCTCCCCTATAAAAGGGGCCAAACCAGAACAGCAAGGGGATAGTCTCTCCCCCGTCCGAGAGAACCACTGGTATCACCTTCTCCCCCAAAATCTCCTCCTACTGTCCAGTACTCATACTGACTTAGGCATCGGAGAGCCCTGCGCTGCCCACAGCCAGGGTCCTCTGACCTGTTTCTTCTCCCTCTTCCAGGTTCTCAGGCATCGGTTCTTCCATCATCAGCGAGGAGACGGGGAGCCTCAGTCTTCGTCCTCCTCAGTGAGTCGCAAGAACACCACCCCCCCGGGTCCGTGAATTTTTGTGCACTTACAATATGAATGGGCAGCCTCTCACGTCAGACCGGCGGCTCCACCGCCTCCTCCAATCAAACACCTAAAAACAGCAAGAGAGGAAACTGGCACCAAACAAACAGGGTCAGACACGACGGTCTGGCAAGCAAATAAACAAGTAATATTTAACATGGGCATTTATAAAACCTTATGGAATCATTGTAAATCCATTTAAAGAATCAAAACAATAATAGCAATAAATCATGATAAAACGATCGAAAGACCGAACATAAATATCAAGGCAAATAGGCGAACAGTCTCTGGAGCATAAATATCTCAAAAAGATAATAGCCTACGTAAAACATTTAATAATTGGAAATACATTTAAAATCATGAATAATAGAGACAATACGATAAAAGATCTATTTCATAAACATTAACAAATTCAAAGAATATAATGAGTATAAACAATTAAGGATCATAAAACAAATTAATAAACAGATAAAACATTGGCAACCACACATAGCTATATTCTCCTATTACCGAAGTAACAAGAGCAGACAAAACCATAGCCACTACACATGGGACCGGAAACGGAATCAGAACCGTAGCCACTACACGTGGGACCGGCAGATAAAAACTGTGTTGGAATTTGAGATGACTTGAGAAGTATTGTTGGAATTTGAGATGACTTGAGAAGTCCTTTGAAGAATTGAAGAAATTAATATCTTAAAGTATTGTTTTGAGTTGGAATTATTGTCAACACATTGTCACAAGCATGATGATAATAGGCTGGTGTTGATAGAGCTTAAAAGAAGAATCAGAGTTGAAACAGTTCAGGAATTCAGAATTCCTGAAGCAGAGTGGTCGGTCGACCGGGCACCCCATGCGGTCGACCGAGCAAAGAGAAACCTGCAGAAAAAGTTTCAAGAAGCTCCCAGTTATTTTCGTGACACAGTGTGTCGTCGGTCGACCGGGACCCCAGGATGTCGACCGAGCACGATAGTTGTCTGCTTCCAGACTGTGTATGATGTCGACCGAGCAAGGCAGGATGTCGACCGAGCACGGGAACCAGAGTTGCGCAGAAACAGAAGTCTTGCACGAAAATTCAGCATTCTTATCTATTTCGTTTGGGACTCTTTCTAAACGAATTGTAGCCTATTTTGAACACTCTTAAGGGTTATCATAACCTATATAAAGGCATGTTTGGTTCGTTTTTAAGAAGACACCAAGAGAGAAAGAAGAGAAGAAAAGAGAGAGTTTTAGAGAGAAGAGAGTGCTGTTGCTGTCTTGTTACAAGTTTCTACAGCAAGTGTGGACGAGGATGTGCTCTTGAAGATGGTGTTTCGTCCATAAGATAAGTGTCTCTCTGTTTATGCTTTAATTTTCAATTTGTAAGGGATTGAGAGAGAGAGATTGTAGAGGGGAAGGGCTGTAGAAAAAGGTTTCTACTTTTATTCTGTAGAACATCAAGTTGGTGCTTGGTGTCTGGGGTTTGGTGATCCTATCTGTTGGTGCAGATAAATTGTAAAGGGAGTCGGTGCTTCCTAGATAGTTGGTGCTATCTGAAACTCAAGGGAGTAGGTGCTTCCTAGATAGTTGGTGCTATCTGAAACTAAGGGTTGGTGCTCTTTGTCGTTGGTGCGACTAAATAGATTCAGATTTGTTCCGGATTGGTGTTCGGACAGTCTTTGAACCGTGGACGTAGCCTTTCGGTGAACCACGTTAAATCTGGTGTCCTTGTGTGATTTGATTTGCTTTTGTTGTTAATTTGGACCTGTTTTTAAGGAATCACTGATTCACCCCCCCCCCCTCTCAGTGATCGCGATATCTAACAATTGGTATCAGAGCATAAGGTTCCCTTGAAAAGCTTAACACGCTAAGGGTGATCTCTTGTCAAATCACATGGCAACCAATACAGGGAATAAGAAAGCACCTTTGTTTGATGGTTCTAATTACTCCTTCTGGAAGATCAGAATGCAGGCTTTCATTAAGTCACTTGGCTATGATGTCTGGGAGACTGTCAGAGTCGGTTACAATATTGCCATTGTACCCAATGATGCTGCAACGAAGAAGTTAGCAGACAACGACTCTAAGGCGCAGAATGCACTCTTTAGTGGCCTTGTGGACAGCGAGCTGGTCAAAGTAATTGCATGCAAAACAGCCAAGGAAATATGGGACAAGTTGAAAAGCATTCATGAAGGAGATGAGAAGATCAAAGAAGCAAAATTGCAAACCCATCGCTCTCGATTTGAATCTCTTCGCATGGAGGAAAGCGAGAATGTTGACTCATATTTGCAACGAGTGAATGAAGTCACGAATGACATTCGTGGACTAGGGGAGGAGATTAAAGAACCAGTCATCGTCAAAAAGGTTCTAAGATCTTTTCTTCCCCGGTTTGATTCAAAAGTCTCAGCCATAGAAGAAGCTAAGGATCTGAATGAATTTTCCATGGATGAGTTGCATGGTTCACTCACTGCCTATGAGATGCGCATAGGTAAGACGTCTTCATCTGATAGAGAAGCGGCCTTCAAAGTTCAGAAAAAGGGAAAAGAGACTGCTGGTCATGATTCTGATACTGATGATGATGAGCTTGAGGCTCAATTTGTTAGAAAGCTGAAGAAAGGAAGCAATGGAAAGTACAAAGGGAAGCTACCCTTTAAATGCTTCAATTGTGGCGGTGTTGGTCACTTTGCTGCGAAGTGTCCGCTGAAAGAAAATAATGATGATGACTCTTATGTCGATAAGAGTAAGTGGAAGTAAAATTTCAGAAAGAGGGGCAAAGCAAAAAGCTTCATCAGTCAATATAATGACAGCACGTCTGAAACTTCAGACGATGATGAATCAGCCGAGGCAACTGAAGCTCTCTTCATGGTTACCGTTGAAGAAGAAGAGGAGCAAGAGCCGGAAGAGGAAGAGGAGGCTGAGGTCAATCTCGAAGAAGAACTCATTGCCGCACTTGAGGAGCTTAGCATGGAACGAAAAACAAGTAAGAAAAATCTGAAACTTCTTCATGAATCTGAAAGTTCAATTATTGCTTTGAAAACTCAAGTTGAAGAATATAAAAGAATGGTGGAAGTCCTTCAAAGTCAAATAAGTATCAAAAAGGAAGAGGCTATGAAACTTGAAACTGAAATCGCTAGAGCAAAGGCTGAAAACTTGGAAAACAGCCGAAAACTCAAAGCACTCCAAGTGATTGAAGGGACAATGAAACTCAATGAAATTTTGAAAGTTCAAAAGCCCTTCCACAATAAATTTGGTATTGAATTTGAAACCGGAGAGTCCTCTAAAGCTGCATATTCTTCGTTTATGAAACAAAGTGCTATACCTCTCAAGGCTACAAAGCATCAAATTCAGCCTAGTATTGAGATGGTCAATAAGAAAAGGATTGTGGAGTTTATCCAGCCACCTAAGAAAGGAAGAATGTTCAGATTCTATGGTTATTGCTATCATTGTAATAGATATGGACATAAAAGAGCTGATTGCAAATTCCATGTTAGAAACAGCCCATTTGTGACTAGGAATCCTTTTTCAATCCTAAACAGCCACAAAATTGAGTGCTATATATGTCATAATTATGGACACTTGGCTAGGGATTGTAGGTTGCCTATAGCTAACCAATTTCAGGTTGAAAAGAAACCCATGTTAGTTAAGGCATGGAGGGCAAAGAAAAGGAAAGATAATTCCAAAGAATCTCTCATTGTGCAAACGGCATTCAATGCACAAAAGAAGACAGCACCATGGGTCCTTGATAGTGGTTGTTCAAGCCATATGACAGGTGATAAGGAAAAATTCGTCAAATTACAGCACTATGAAGGCGGATCAGTGAAGTTTGGTAACAATGATGGTGCCAAAATCTGCGGAAAAGGTGTTGTTCAGCTAAAGGCAAACAAGATCAGATCAGACGAGGTCTTATATGTGTCTGGACTAAGACACAACTTGCTTAGTGTGAGCCAGATCTGTGACAAAGGCCACGAAGTTGTCTTCACTAAGAATGGTTTTGCTATCAAGAAGTGTAGCAACGGCAAAACAATGGCTACTGGATCTAGGACTGCTGGAAATCTCTATACATTGTCAGATGGAGCCGAAAAGACTTGCTTGATGAGTCGGACAGAGGAAAGTTGGTTGTGGCACAAACGTCTTGGGCATCTAAACTTTGATAACATGTCAAAGATTTGCAATTCTAAGGCTGTCAGAGGTATGTCTATAGTTGAAAAGCCTTCCAACCCCATTTGCGATTCTTGTCAAAAGGGAAAGCAAACGAGGGTTATGTTCAAGTCAAAGGAGCATCATTCAAAGAAACCTCTTGAGCTAGTGCACACTGATCTCTGTGGACCGATGCGAACTCAAAGCACCAATGGAGATAAGTATTTTATGTTATGCATTGATGATTATACTCGTATGACATGGGTATTGTTTCTTAAGCATAAACATCAAGCACTTGATCGTTTTAAAGTGTTTAAAGCACAGGTTGAGAATATGCTTGGAAAACGTATCAAGATTTTAAGGTCTGATCGAGGCGGTGAATTCACATCTGAAGAGTTCACTAACTATTGTGAGCACCATGGCATTCAAAGACAGTATTCAGCCCCTAGAACTCCACAGCAAAATGGAGTTGTGGAACGGAAAAATCGCACCGTTCAAGAGATGGCTCGTACAATGCTAACTGAGAGCAAGCTAGCTGACAAATACTGGAAGGAGGCAATCCATACGGCTGTATACATTCAGAATCGATGCTTGATCAGGCCACATGAAGACAAAACTCCTTATGAGCTATGGTTTGGGAGAAAAGCAACAGTCAAGCACTTCAGAGTCTTCGGTAGCAAGTGTTACATCAAACGTCTTGAACAAAATCCGGGCAAATTTGATGAAAGAGTTGATGAAGGTATATTTCTGGGTTATTCCTCATCTAGTAAGGCTTACAGATGTCTTAACAAAAGGACCAGAAAAATCATAGAAAGTGCTGATGTTAGAATTGATGAAAACTATGAATCAAAGAAAGGAACTCATTATGACAGTCCCGTTTATGAGGACTCAAGTGAAATTGATGATGAAGTGGCTAAATCTAATGATTCTGAGAAATCAAAGGATGACTCAGAGGATGCTACACCTAGAAAGAAAAGCACTTGGGTAGAGCAACACCCTAAGGATCAAATCATTGGAGATCCTGAGGTCGGTGTTAAAACAAGACAAAGTGTAGTTAGCAATTACTCACTTGTGTCCACCATTGAACCCAAGACTGTGGCTGAAGCCAGTCTCGATGAAAGTTGGTTGAAAGCTATGCATGAGGAGTTGGAGCAAATTGAGAAGAACTCCACATGGGAACTAGTCTCTAGACCTATCGATAAGAATGTTATTGGTATTAAATGGGTCTTTCGGAATAAGCTGAATGAAGATGGTTAGGTCATTCGAAACAAAGCAAGGTTGGTTTGTAAAGGCTATGCTCAAGTTGAAGGCATAGATTTTGAAGAGACCTTTGCACCGGTGGCTCGTCTGGAAGCCATTCGTATGTTTCTTGCATTGGCTGCATACAAAACCTTCAAGGTATTTCAGATGGATGTAAAGTCAGCCTTCTTGAATGGATTACTTGAAGAAGAGGTCTACATTGAGCAACCTGATGGTTTTATTATTAGCAAAAATTCAGACCTAGTGTGCAAGTTGAAAAAGGCTCTTTATGGGCTGAAACAAGCGCCAAGGGCGTGGTATGCAAGGCTGGACCTCTATCTCCGCAAGATCGGCTTTGGAAAAGGACTAGTTGATAGCAATCTTTATGTCAAAACAGAGTTGAGCAAACAGCTGGTTGTTATTGTTTATGTCGATGACATAATCTTTGGTGGCAACGATGAAGAAATGTGCAGGAATCTTGCTGAAGAGATGAAGAAAGAATTTGAGATGTCAATGCTTGGAGAACTAAAGTTCTTCCTTGGTTTACAAGTTCAGCAGCTGAAACATGGTATCTTCATATCACAGATGAAATACATCAAGGAAATGCTGAAGCGATTTAATATGGAAGACAGCAAGCCTGTAAGCACACCAATGACAACTAATACAAAGCTAAGCAAAGATGATAAGGGTTCGTCCGTTGATCACACCACTTATCGTTCTATGATAGGAAGCTTGCTTTATTTGACTGCTACAAGACCGGATCTTCTGCAAGCAGTATGTATGGTGGCTCGATTTCAAGCATCACCAACTGAGACGCACCTCACAGCAGTAAAAAGGATATTTCGATATCTGAAAGGTACCATGGAGCTTGGCATATGGTATCCTAAAGGAAAATCCTTCACTCTTGTTGCATACTCTGACGCCGATTGGGCTGGTTGTATAGATGATCGCAAGAGTACAAGCGGCGGTGCATTCTATCTCGGTGAAAGGTTGGTGGCATGGCATAGTAAGAAACAAGATTCAGTATCCCTTTCTACAGCGGAAGCGGAATATATTGCAGCGGCAACTTGTTGTACGCAAGTGTTATGGATGCGGCAAATGCTTTCTGATCTAGGAGTTCCGACAACGGATCCAACGCCGATCCTCTGTGACAACACAAGTGCAATTCACATCTCCAAGAATCCTGTTCAACATTCTAGAACGAAGCATGTAGCAATTCGCTATCACTTTCTCAAGGAAAAGGTTGCAGACGGTGAGGTAAAGTTGGAATATGTTCCAACTACTGAGCAAGTTGCTGATATCTTCACAAAACCTCTGCCAAAAGAAGTCTTCGAGTATCTCCGAAAAAAATTAGGAGTTACTCACTCTCCTAACCCTTAGGAGAAGGGCTTGAAAGGGGGAGCAAAGTATTCTTTGAATATCCTATTCGCTCCTTCGTTGGTCCCTTTGGACTTGTTGTCAAAGGGGGAGAAAGACTTAAGCTAGGAGAAAGCTATGCTAGAAGAAGTTATGCTATGATAACTTTGGGGAGATTGGTATCAAGAGTGTTAGAGATCTTGATTGATTCTATTTTTTTAAAAGACAGGGGGAGACTATGGTTCTGAAGAAGCTTCATGAAGATCAACTAGTTTAAACGTGTTTCAAGTGTTGAAGTTCCAATAGTGTTGCCAACAATTCCAAAGGGGGAGATTGTTGGAATTTGAGATGACTTGAGAAGTATTGTTGGAATTTGAGATGACTTGAGAAGTCCTTTGAAGAATTGAAGAAATTAATATCTCAAAGTATTGTTTTGAGTTGGAATTATTGTCAACACATTGTCACAAGCATGATGATAATAGGCTGGTGTTGATAGAGCTTAAAAGAAGAATCAGAGTTGAAACAGTTCAGGAATTCAGAATTCCTGAAGCAGAGTGGTCGGTCGACCGGGCACCCCATGCGGTCGACCGAAAAAAGAGAAACCTGCAGAAAAAGTTTCAAGAAGCTCCCAGTTATTTTCGTGACACAGTGTGTCGTCGGTCGACCGGGACCCCAGGATGTCGACCGAGCACGATAGTTGTCTGCTTCCAGACTGTGTATGATGTCGACCGAGCAAGGCAGGATGTCGACCGAGCACGGGAACCAGAGTTGCGCAGAAACAGAAGTCTTGCACGAAAATTCAGCATTCTTATCTATTTCGTTTGGGACTCTTTCTAAACGAATTGTAGCCTATTTTGAACACTCTTAAGGGTTATCATAACCTATATAAAGGCATGTTTGGTTCGTTTTTAAGAAGACACCAAGAGAGAAAGAAGAGAAGAAAAGAGAGAGAGTTTTAGAGAGAAGAGAGTGCTGTTGCTGTCTTGTTACAAGTTTCTACAGCAAGTGTGGACGAGGATGTGCTCTTGAAGATGGTGTTTCGTCCATAAGATAAGTGTCTCTCTGTTTATGCTTTAATTTTCAATTTGTAAGGGATTGAGAGAGAGAGATTGTAGAAGGGAAGGGCTGTAGAAAAAGGTTTCTACTTTTATTCTGTAGAACATCAAGTTGGTGCTTGGTGTCTGGGGTTTGGTGATCCTATCTGTTGGTGCAGATAAATTGTAAAGGGAGTCGGTGCTTCCTAGATAGTTGGTGCTATCTGAAACTCAAGGGAGTAGGTGCTTCCTAGATAGTTGGTGCTATCTGAAACTAAGGGTTGGTGCTCTTTGTCGTTGGTGCGACTAAATAGATTCAGATCTGTTCCGGATTGGTGTTCGGACAGTCTTTGAACCGTGGACGTAGCCTTTCGGTGAACCACGTTAAATCTGGTGTCCTTGTGTGATTTGATTTGCTTTTGTTGTTAATTTGGACCTGTTTTTAAGGAATCACTGATTCACCCCCCCCCCCCTCTCAGTGATTGCGATATCTAACAAACTGTTGCCATGGTCAGTACAGATAGAATCCAAACTGCAGCTGGCGGACAACTTAAAGATCCCAAGCCGGGTGATCAGCCCGACAAGGTGACCTAAGCCTAGTGGTGCCTTTAGTTTTCAAAACTCGAACTGATACAAATCAAACCATAATAATCCCTTTGGCTCATGGGCTCACACCACAGGGCTCTGGCCCCATCTCGCCTCGAGGTTTTATTTTCAAAATACTAGTTTTATCGATGAAATCCCAAATGTGGCGAACCACTTTAATCTCCTTTCAAATGATTCGGAGAAAACATACGAATTTCCATGGTAAACCGCTCAAATACACATCAAAGTGATTTGTATAAAATCATACGATCAATCCTTTCGAACATGGAAAACCACATGATTTTATAACAAATCACCGATGCTATTCAAATTAGTTTACCAAAGAATACAAATACAATCTCTGACTTGAAATGGAATGGAATAGTGTAGAATGACTTAATGACTTACCAAGGAACCATCTCAATACACATTTAACCTTTAAACATTGATTAATAAAAGAATATGTTTGATGCCAATGAAAATCCACAACATTTAAATGATAAGGTGCGCATTGAGACTTGAAAGATTCCCGTGTAATTTCACATATGCTCATTCTCTCATTGATCTCATTCCCATTTTACAATTTTCCAAGCATCACAATTTACCCAAATCTCTTTAAATCAGGCCCACAGCTGGCCTTAACCCAAGCCCAAAACAGTCCACCCATTTAGCCCAAAACAGCCCTTAATTGGCTCAAGAAATAGGTCTTAAAACAACCCAAAAACTGACCTTGAATGGCCCAAGAAACAGGTCTTAAAACAGCCCAAAAACTGACCTTGAATGGCCCAAGAAAGAGGTCTTAAAACAGCCCAATATCAGGCCCTGAAATGGCCCAATATCAGGTCTTGAAATGGCCCAAAAACTGACCTTGAACAGGCCCAAAGAAGTCTCAAAAACAGGCCCAAAATCTGATTTTAAACGGACCCAAAAATCAACATGAACCAGGTCCCCAGGCTGGGCTGGGCTCGCTCGAGCAACCCAAGGCCCGCTCGAGCGAAGCCCAGACAGAGCCTGGGTCACTCGAGCGGACTGGGCTCTGTTCAGTCCGGCTCGTTGGGCATTTTTTCTCATTTTTTTTTTCATCATTTTTTATTCTTTTTCATTCCTTTTCTTTCATACAAATTTCCAACATCAATTGGGCCCTTTCTTGACCTCTTCAACTCATCAAATCACCATTCATAATCCATCCAATTAATCTAACAAACACTTTTAAATCAAAGCTTTTTCCTCCATTCTTTGAGCACAAACACTTTGACAAGAAGAAAGCTATATGTTAAGATGACCAAGGTAGAAACAAACTTCCAACACATTGTAAAACAATAACATAAGAGGAAAACAAGCAAAACATTACTCCATTTGTCCAAAACAAGTCTATGAAGCATAAAAAGATTAGAACATAGCATGAAACATCATGATATGAAACAAAGTAAATGAAATCATCATATTAATTGGAAATCCATTTGCCTCAAGCCAAGATGAAAGCTAAGATGCTCTCCAAACAATGCTCTAGGGTCTCAAGCTCCCAATCTACAAAAACCCCCAAAAATTTCCCAAGAAAACCCTAAAAATCAATCTTTCTCAAATCTCCATGAAAACCCTTTGCATAAATGAGGAAAATACTCCAAATGGTTTGAAAAACAAGGATCTCAAGTAAGAAATGCCATTGCTAACCTTTGGGTGTTCCAAACAAGAAGAAGGGCTTGAAGAGGACGGTTGTCCTAGCCCAATGTTCTTGAAAATGGGGTCTTTGGAATGCTTGAGAGATGAGGAAGAAGAAGGTGAGATCAATCCTTCACTTGGCACTAAAGAAGGAAGCTTGCAAAAGGAGAGAGAGAGAGAGATGGCTGGAAAGGGAAAAGAAGAAGCCCTCTCCCTCAACCAAAAGTTGCTGGAAAAAGAATGGGAGAAGAAGAGTCCAGCTGGGCTTTTATAAAGTGGGCAAGTGGGTCCCATGGGCCCCAATCTTACAAAGGCTGAAACTAACATTTGCGGGTCCCGAATAAAACGACAAAGAAGACAAAAATGATCAGCGAAATTTCTACTGTCCAAAAAGTATATTTTCCCCAAATTCTGAAATTTTCAAAATTTATGGGACAGATTTAGTGAAAATGTCATTTTTGCTCATTTTTCTCGAAAAACGCGATTTCGGAGCATCAAATCAAAATGGTCAAAACATGAAAGTTGTTAAACTCAATAAAATGAGTAAAAAGGAGTAAAATTTGTAATTTTTCCAAAATAAGAATAATTTCTCACAAAAATACATTTTACAAAGACCGGGTCAAACTAAAGTCAATGGTCTTCAAAATCTCCAAGGCTATGAAAAATCTAGTCAAACTCAAAGACAAAGTCAAACCAACTCAAATCTCACTTAAAAAGCCAAACCACGATTAAAACAATACTAAACAGAGAGATTAGGGGTCGGGGTCTTACAATTATAGAGCAACGAACCTTTAGTTCATTTTTGGGAAATAATATAAACATATATACTTTCGACTTCGATTCCAACTAATCCATCTTATCCTTGAGCACGTGTGCCGGACAACCCTGAAAACGTTGTAGACTCGGCTTTCGCCCTATCTATAACTCCCGGGGAGTCTCAAGTATAGACTTAGATGGAATGAGGTTTAGTATATATATTTCAGTTTCCATATCCCAAAATATAGGTAATCCGTAGAAACTCAATCATAGACTTGATCATATCTAAACGAGTCTTGTTCCTTCTTTCTACTACTCCGTTCTGTTGAGGTAAACCAGGAGCAGACTACTGGGATCAAATCCCATTTTTTGATAAGTATCCCATAAAATTAGCGGAGATATATTCGCCTCATCGATCTCATCGAAGAGTATTTATACTTTTACCTAATTTCTTTTCCGCTTCCGCTCGAAAACTCTTTGAACTATTCAAAAAATCTCAGACTTGCGGTGCATAAGGTTTATGTATTCATATCTCGAGTAATCATCGGTGAAAGTGATGAAATACTCGTATCAATCTCTCACTCTAATATTATGGGTCCATACACATCAGTATACACTAACTCCAATAAATCTTTGGCCCTACTGCCCTTAAATGAATAAGGGTCTTTTGGTCATTTTACCTTCCAGACAGGATTTGCAGACATGCATTGATTCTACCACCAATGAAGGCAAGATACCATCTTTCACTAGCCTATCAATCATGTTTAGGTTTATATGACCTAGCCTCTTGGGTGCCAAAGGTTTGTTGGATTAGATGAAGGTTAACTACCTCTTTAATGATGGTCTATTATTAACATCAATGTCATGTATCTCATACATTGTGGGAGTTAACAAATAAAATCCATTGATTACCTTGTCAGAATATATAAGAGTACCGCTCCTCTTTAAGACAATTTAATTACCAAAAGTAACAGAATAACTCTTATTCATCATACTAGAAATTAAAATTCCGTCTTAAAACGGTACATATAATGTATCTGACAAAATCAACTTAATATTTGAAAGCAACTAAATTACTACTCCAACTGACACTGCTTCTGCCTTGGCTTCCGATCCCAGGTTAATACTGATTTCCCCGTCATTAATCCTCCTGGTTACCTGTAACTCCTACAACATATTACTGATGTAATTGGTTGCACCGAAGTCTACAAACCAAGATTCTGAAGTACTAGTTGCAAAACTAACTTCAGAAACAAGTGACTCAATCATACCTGAGGTCTTTTCCTTTGATAGAAATCGTGGACAATTCCTCTTCCAATGTCCTGTCATACCACAGTGGAAACAGTTTCCCTTTGCTCCCGTATCCTTGACCTTGGCCATACCACTAGTGGAACCATACTCCACCTTAGGACCTTTGATGACTGATTTCTCCTTGCTATCCTGGTCTTTGCCTTTCGGCTTAGACATAGCAAATGACTTTTCTGTCATGAGAGCAGTTGGTCTTTTCTTCATGATTTCCTCAAACACTACCAGTTGGCGAGACAGCTCAGCTATGGTCATTTCCAATTTATTATAATTGATCTCGAAATGTTTGAATGAATCCGGTAGTGATTGGATGATCATGTCAATCTGTGATTCTGTATCAATCGTAGCCCCCAGTACATCTAACTCATTCAATGCCAACTTCATTTTTAACAAATGTTTTTGTACTGGGGTTCCCTCAGCCATCTTAGTCTCTATCAACATTTTTATAGCAGCCTGCCTAGCAGTCCTGACCTGTTCTGTAAACATCTCCTTTAAGTTTGATATAATATCATATGCTGACTTATAGGATTGATGTTGATCTTGCAAAACAGTAGACATGGATGCCTAAATAAAACATCTGGCCATCTCATTGTCTTTGGTCCACTTGGTGTAAAAGTTTTTCACAATCTGTGGTGCATCAGGCTCAGGCTCAGGAAGGGAGGGTATAGTAAGGACATATTTGCATCTTGAAGCTGTCAAGATAATATCCAGGTTCCTTTTCCAGTCTACATAGTTGGATCCCATCAACTTGTTCTGGTTGAGGATGGTCGCAAGTGGATTGAAAGTATTCGAATTCATGCTGTATAAATTAAAGCACATAACCATACATTCAATGAAAGAATATAAATGACATTAGGGTTTAGTATTCTACCAAATTCATATGGGAATCCTCATAAGCACTGAATTTAGAATACATCGGAATCTCAATCCCTTAGGGCATGCCTCCTTGGGGAGTGCAAATGCCCCATAGATTGGTGCGGATCAAAGTCGTCAAAATTAAGATTAAGACTAACTATCCTTGATCCCCAATCATTCATTATCATCTAGGTATCTCATACCAAATAATGTATGACTCCTAATTAGCTTTGGTTTCTAAAATACATGAGGCAAATCCTAGGGGATACTACATCATTATTTTAGTTAAGTGTGACCCACCAACTAGCATTGCATGACAACCATTGTGGGCAGCTCCTCCTAGGGGAGTAAGCCCCCACCCCGTCTCACCAACACTATCCATAGGAGATCCATATCTAGTAACCAGACAAGTAAAAGCCCTCCGAAGGAACAGCCACACTCTTGGTGGCGCGAGGTTAATACTTTCCTTACAATGGACCTATGGTGGAAAACCATTGGGGATTTCTCAATTTAAATGCCCCGCTCCCACTTAATATTTTGAATTGAGGATTTCCTTTTAAGGTATTAGGGCCCACACATATAAATATATGAATCATCAAATCATCTCATGATATGATCTAAGATTGGTTCCAAGTTAAGTTATTTTAAGGAAAGTCCAGTTTCTTAAATTAGTGTTACCAATGTGTCCATCTCATGGGTCATCAACACTAATTAGAACTCTTTCCCAAAATTAATTTGATTTGACCATTATTAGTAACTTGCTATGTTAGGATCAGATTTGGAAACATTCTAAATCAAGCGTTCAACTATAAATAGAAAATGCTAAAATTAGAAACTAGTCCTCTCCTCCACATGGCCCAAGCGGAATAGACTTCTTGGACTTCTAAAATTTTCAAAATTTTGAATTCCTCAAACACTTTGGGAAACTCCAAAACACCTTTGGTAATCTTCAAACTCTTTGATTAGGAGTCCAGCTTCACTTTCCTTCTTCGTCTCGGACATCGCCAGAATTTACAAATTTAGAAAATTGCATAAATTCCTATGTCTCTACGATGAGACTTACATGATAATCTATTAATGGAAATAAAAGGCTCATAGGGAATTTCACCATGCCTTGTCCTAAACTGGGAAACCAAGGAAACCATGAACCCTTTACAATTTGCCAAAAATAAATATTCATCCATAAAGAAAGTAAAAGACTTGTGGCCCATATGGAGAGGACATGATAACCTGCATGTTAGTATCTCATACTAGCAAAACAACTCACAAAATCGGGTTACCAAACAACAATAGAACGATAAGATGCCAAAAATTACCACTGCTATAATTCATGCGCTACGCAGAGGGGGTCCGGGGGTGTCCCCCGGCGGGGGTCGACCAGGGATAGGTTTCAAAAACTTTTGACCCACTTGATGCAGGGATCAACCATCCAGAAGGCTCTAAAACCCAATCCAAGATCCATGTCCTCAATCTCAGCCATCATGATCAGTAAGCCAATCTATCTAGAAGATAGAAATAGCAACTAATAAGCATCCATAATAATCTACAACATGCAAGGAAGTGGATTATACCTTTGGAGCTCGGTTGTGCTCTAATGGAGAAGTTGCGTCTTTCTTTAATGATGAAACACTTTCACTAATCAAATAGGGATCTCCAAGACCTCTTGATCTTCCACGCTATGACCCGTATCAGATTATTCTTTTCTCAAGAAGATGGTGGGATCTCCAAGAGAAAACTACTAGGAACTCTAGGGAGGATCTAGAAAGAGAACTAGAAGAGGGAGAGGAGAAAGAGCTCGTGCAACACTTGCACTAGAGAGGGCTGGGCGTGAATCCCTATGTATGGAGCATACATGGACGTCCAGCCCTCCTCTCCTCTATTTATAGCTTTTGCAAGCCCCACTTACTAATTTTCATTAGAAGTCTTACTTCCAAATAATTAGTAACTATCTATTCTTAATTAAAATAAAAGTCTTAATTCCATTAATTAATTAGTAACTTACCATATCATAATTAGAAGTCTCACTTCAAATATGATTAGTAACTTTCTAATTAAAATATCACTTCTATTAGTAAGTCTACTATTACCACTATTAGAAGTCTCACTTCAAACAGAAATAGTAACTTTCCTTTTAGAGTTCAACTAGAATTAGATACTTTCTAATAATTGGACTAGCGTGGGGACCACTAGGGATTCCTTAGAAAGCTGACTCCAACTGGGACACATGACCCCGCATCTCATGTGCAATCCGGGCCCACAGTTAATTGCAAATAACTCCACTATATAAATGCAATTGAACTCCAGTCTTAGGAATTTATTACATAGAAGACCCTAAACTTCCCTATGACCACAAGTAGCTTCCTCCATCAATATCTATGGATCAATTAGACCTGTTTTCCAAACAAGATCCATATCTTATTATCCTTGAGCCCCAATTAATTATAATGATCATAGGCACCTTTCCAATTAACTCTTAATCGGAATGGATGCGCACTTACCAATGATAAATCCATTAATTGGCACAAGGGGATATTAAAGATAGATTCCATCTTGACCATTGAATGTTCCCAAAGTCCTACTACCACGTACCCAAATCACCGAGGTGTTGACCTACAGTTGGCCTCACTCATTGGTGACTCAAAGCAAATGAATAGATAGAAACTTGAGTTCATTAATGTCTCAGGATTGAGAGCCTATTGCTAGGGAATTATGAGAGCATACCTTAAAGTAAAGACAGTATTTATAAGGTGCTTCTCATGGTCCTTCAATACATCCAATGTACCATCACTATGATCCAGAATCTTACATTCTGATGATCGAGACAAATCACACTATCTCATAGTGATCAGAGTGCTGCAACCTTGTCAGTATGAGATGTCCAGTCTCATCACTGGTTGTGAAGATATTTAAATATAAGATTTATCACACATGTCTCCCGTATGTGGATCTCATCCATACACATGTGTTACATCTAATATACTTGTGGACTCCGGTCCATCTCATGAACCTTCATGTCATTCGTATTGGTTATGTGCAAGTCTATAATAAATCACCATTCATCTCATGAAAGGAAAACATGAATATACTGATAAATAAAGAAATTAATCAATTTATTATATCATCTACTGGATTGAGTCCATAAAACTAACACTATGATTGAGAGAGGAGAACGATAGACTATTTTTTTCTTTCCCATGGACATAAGCAACGTTGTCGGGACCACGTGAAAAAATCTTACTGGGGAAAGCGGCACAGCGGAAAAAAACACGTGAACGACGAACAACCACAATAAACAAAACACAATAACACCATCAAGCAATCATCGTGGGTACTTTCCCAAAAAGGTTGACGGCAACCATCTTTCCTCTTACAATGCACTCCTCACTACTACTACCAACCCTTCTTGTAATATCACCATGTGTGGATCATGATGGGGGCCAGGGTTGGAACTTATTTGAGGAAATATGCTGTTAAAAAGTTGCTTTTGATGGACCTCCTGGCTCTGACCCGAATTCACCATTTATTCATTTATAGGCCTAGTCCATCTTAATTCTAACTTGTTGTAAAATAGTAACTGTGTGGGGAGATTTCCAGAACCGCAGGATTAAGCTAATCACAACCATCAGATGAGACTAAGCACCCTCACGTGCCATCCGCGTGCCGACCACGTGACACCAAGCTCACCTCGGCTACCGGGACAGGAGGTCCGGCCGAAGTCAGGCAGCTCCGGGCCCTTAGAGCCGAATTGGCCCACCTCGGGCGTCATCTCGGCAAGGAGCTCCACCTCGGATGAGCCACCCCGGGACCCATCTCGGCAGAAAGTTCCACCTCGGCTGAAGAAGCCGGGACAGAAGCCGAAGCAAGCGAGAACCTTCACATGCGCCCCTCATCCCCCACGTCATCGGGCACGTGGAGGGATAGGGGCAAGAGCTAGTGGGACAGACGCGACATCCAGCCGCCCACAATCTTCGCCAGATCCCTGACAGAACGGCATCCAGCGGCTGAGGCCACATCAGGGCAGGGCCCGAGGGCAGATCCGCTGGTACCCCTACCGCCAAAGGCGCCCAATAGGATCTGGCCCAACAAGATGTGCATTAAATGCGATGTGGGCTGACCCGACGGGCATTTAATGCATAGTGGGCTGGATTGGACCACAATTAATGCAATGTGGGCTGATCATGACTTCCCAGTCAAATCACGGGACCCACACCACAATATCTCCTAAAGATACGATCTAAACTCTATAAATAGAGGCTCAAGCCATCATCCAAGGTACGCACAATCTCATTCACAGAGCCCTTACTCTGCCTCTCTTCTCCCTCTCCTTCCATTGTTCCAGTTCTCACACTGACTTTGGCATCGGAGAGCCTTGCGCCGCCCATGCCAGGGTCCTCTGACGTGTTTTCTTTTCTTCCTCCTCAGGTCCAGTCGGAGCCACAGCAATCTTCATCTAAGCCACCCGAATCAAGGGTCCTAATCACTGCTTTAAAGTCCTTAATTTTTAGGCACTTACAATTGGCGCCGTCTGTGGGGAAGTACTAACCCATACCTCAAAACCTTTCCCAAATCTCTCTCAAAACCTTTCCTAAAACCCTTTCCAATCACCATGGCTCCGAGAAACAAGAAAGGCGCAGAGCACCCGAAGTCCCTCCCCCAGGGCCGCTGGTTCTCCCTGGACCATTGCCCTACGCGTCAAGGGAGGTCGCAGAGGTAGAAAGCTACCACACTGAGTCCGCGTCATCACCGCTAGAGGCGGAGGATCCACCGCGGCTGAACGCTCCCCTCCAGGAGCGCTTCTCAAAGGGCAAGGCCCCAGCAGCGGCGGGGTCACATCGGTCCGGGCGCCACTCGGACCGCGACGGCAACAGAGCCGACCCCGCTCAAGCCGCAATCAGGGCTCAGAATCTCGCCCTCCAGGAGAAAGATGATCTCATCCGCCAGCTTAGGCAGCAGCTCCGAGAGAAGGAACCAGTCCCTGGCGGCGGTAATCCCGTAGGCAGGAAGGATCCCGTCACCGGTAAAGACCTGAGGGATCATCTGAACGATAAAAGTCGCGAGCGGAGTCACGTCGGGAGCTCCTGCCATAACCACGAGGACAGGGGGTCGGCGCCAAGATCGGAGGCGGCAGACCAGCAGGCTCTGATCAACCGCTTGGTCAAGCAGGCCCTCCAGAACACCCTGAAGGAGGCAGGGCTCGCCCAGAGCCAGCCGGACCTCCCCGACTTCTCTGGCCTCGACTCGTCACCCTTCACCAGAGAAATAATCGAGTACCCCCTCCCCAAGAAGTTCAGCATTCCAAGGTTCGTCCTCTACGACGGGACCTCGGATCCAGCAGCGCACCTCCGCCACTTCACGTAGAAACTGTCCGTCTGGGGTGACGTTGGGCACCTCAATTGCAGAGTCTTCTCCTCCAGCCTGGGGGACCTACCCCTCAAATGGTTCTGTGCACTCCCCGAAGGATCGATCTCGAGCTGGGCCCAGTTGCGGGACTCCTTCCTCGGAAAGTTCCAGGCGCACAGAGTCATTCCCAAAACCGACAGCGACATCATGGCCCTCAGAATGAGGTGGGGTGAAAGCATCACTCGGTTCGCCAAAAGATTGTGGACAGTTTATAGTGAAATTGACAACTCCTCCGAGGATGTCGCGATCAAGTCCTTCCAGCATGCCCTCCTGCCGGGATGCGAGCTTAGGAAGGAGCTCGTCCGCAACCCTGTTCTCTCAGTAACAGCCCTCATGGCGAGGGTGAACAAGTACATCGAGCAGGAGGAGGACGAAGCCCGGGCCAATGAGAGCTTTGGCGTTTCAAGGAGCAAGTCTCGGAACGAGAGCCGTCACCGGCAGGAGGACCGACCGCGGCGGGAGGATCGATCTCGACGGCGAAATCGAGCCTCTGGGGGGAGAAAAGGACCTACCGCAGAGAAGAAACAAGCCGAGACCACCACTCAGGTGGCCGATCGTCGACCCCGACCCACGCTTCAGGAGGAAGCAAGAGACACAGATCGTCCTACTCTTCCCGCGGGAGCGTCAATACAGTTTTCAAAGAACCGATTCACCAGATATTGGAAAAGATTCAGGGAAAGCCGTACTTTAAATGGCCCGCTCCCATGAGGGGCGACCCATCCACGAGGGATCAGACGAGGTTCTGCGCTTACCACAAGCAGAACGGGCACGACACTGGGCGCTGTTACTCCCTCAAGGATCATCTCGAAAGGCTCGTCAAGGATGGGCACTTGAAAGAATTCTACAAGGCAGCAGGCAGCGGTAGCAACGACCGACCTCAGCGCCGAACTGAGGAAAATCACGACAGCGACGGGTCGGAGAGACTCATAAGCGTCATCCACTTGGCCCCTACCAAGCAGAGCAGCGGTCAAGCCCGCGCCGAGGCCAGGAGGGCCTCCCATGGAAAACAGGTCATGTCGGCCGAACTCGGGCCAGCATCTAAAAGGGCTCGCAAAGAAAGACCGAAGATCTGGTTCTCAGATGAGGACCTGAAAGGGGTTCAGCTCCCTCATAATGACCCACTAATTATGACCCTGAAGCTAGGCAGTTGCAAGGTGCAGAGGATCCTCGTCGACCCCGGCAGTTCGTCCGAGATCCTCTATTTCGACTGTTTCACTAGGATGGGGCTCACAGAAGAGGACCTCCAGGAGGCGCGGACCCCCCTGATAGGGTTCAGCGCCAAGCTTGTGTACCCCAAAGGGAGAGCCTCCCTCAAAGTCCAAGTAGGTGGCACGTCAGTGATGGCCGACTTCCTCGTAGTAGACGCGCCATCTCCCTACAATGCCATCGTAGGGAGGAGCTGGCTGCACCAGATAGAAGCCGTCCCCTCCTCCTACCATCAAAAGCTCAAGTTCCCTTTGGAAAGGGATGGCAGAGTCGAGGTGGTCACAGTCGACGGGGACCAGCAAATGGCCAAACGCTGCATGATGGCCGTGGTGTCCGGCGAGGAAGAACCAAAGCAAGTGCACATGGCAGAGCTGGAGGCAGAGCTGGACAGGGTCGGCCGTGATCCAGGAGAAAAAAGTATCGAGGACCTCACCTGAGGTCAGGATCGACCCCAGTGATCCAGAGAGGTACTTCCTTCTAGGGAGCCAGCTCGCCGAGCAGGAGAGGTCCGAGCTACTCAGTTTCCTATTACAGAGCAGAGATGTCTTCGCCTGGACGCCGCAGAGATTGCCAGGCGTGAACCCCGAGGTTATGAGCCACAGGCTAAATGTAGGACCCCCAGGCCAAGCCAGTGGTTCAGAAAGGCGAGAAGGTCCGGAATCGATCCAGTCTGCGGCCGTAGGTCGAAGAGGTGGAAAAACTGCTCGAAGCGAGCGCCATCAGAGAAGGTCCAGTACCCGAAGTGGCTGGCAAATACCGTGGTGGTGAAGAAGAAGACCGGAAAATGGAGGGTCTGCGTTGACTTCACTGACTCTCAACAGAGCATGTCCCAAAGACTGCTTCCCTCTCCCGAAGATCGACCAGATGATTGACGCCACCCGCCGGTCACGAAAGGATGAGCTTTCTTGACGCCTACCGCGGTTATCATCAGATACCCATGTACGAGCCTGATCAGGAGAAAACGGCATTCATCACTCCTAGGGGAACCTACTGCTACAAAGGTGATGCCGTTCGGACTCAAAAATGCGGGGGCCACCTATCAGAGACTGGTCACCAAAATGTTCCAGGAGCACCTCGGCAAGACAGTCGAGGTATACATCGACGACATGGTCGTCAAGTCCACCCAGTCTCTCAACCATCTGGCGGATCTCGGGCAGGTTTTTGAAGTTCTTCGGAAGTTCGGGCTGAAGCTGAACGCCTCCAAATGCGCCTTCGGGGTCGGGATCCGGCAAATTTTTAGGGAAGCCTCGTCACGCGACGCGGTATCGAAGCAAACCCGGACCAGATCTCCGCGATTCTTGGAATTCAGAGCCCGGCAACGACAAAGCAGGTCCAGAGGCTCACCGGCATGGCTGCCGCCCTCAACCGCTTCATCAGCAAGTCTTCAGACAAATGCCGCCCTTTCTTCCAATTGCTGAGGAAGAACCTGAGATTCGAGTGGACCCCGGAATGCGATTTGGCCCTCCAAGAGCTCAAGGCTTACTTGGCCTCGCCTCCACTACTGTCAACCCCGAAGAAAGGCGAAACATTGTACTTATACCTGGCAGTCTCCGACCACGCTGTGAGTTCAGTACTGATCAGAGAAGATGACGGGCAGCAAAAGCCCATCTACTACACCAGCAAAACCCTCCTCGACGCCGAAAGCAGATACCTGCCAATGGAGAAACTCGCACTAGCCCTCGTCAGTGCCTCCCGGAAGCTCTCGCACTATTTCCAGGCCCACCCGATAGTGGTGGTTACGGAGCACCAACTCAAGTCCGTCTTCCGGAAGGCCGACTTCACTGGGCGAATTTCGAGGTGGGCCGTGGAGCTCGGGCAGTACGATATTCAGTACCAGCCTCGGACAGCGATCAAAGCGCAAGTCTTGGCAGACTTCATCGTCGAGTTCACTTCTCCAAGTTCGGCGCCGAGCCCACTCGACCCCGAACTGGGGGGCAAGGGGCAGGATGGCCTAGTCCCGGAGACTGATTACGAGCAATCTCGGAACAGCTCCCGAGATTCGGCTTGGAAGGTCTTCGTTGACGGGTCTTCCACCTCTAGAAGGGCCGGCGTCGGCGTAGTCCTCCAGTCTCCAGAAGGGCTAGTAATCGAGCAAGCCCTGACCCTTGACTTCCGAGCATCAAATAACGAGGCGGAGTATGAAGCATTGCTGGCAGGGCTGAATAGTGCCAAGGTTCTCGGAGCTCAACAGCTGGTGATCTACAGCGACTCGCAGTTGGTGACGAGCCAGCTCACTGGAGATTATCAGGCTCGCGACGATAGAATGGCAGCCTATTTAACCCTCGCCAAGAAACTCCTCTCTCAATTCCTGGAAGCAGAAATCAAACAAATCGGCAGAGATTCTAACTCACACGCCGACGCGCTCGCCAACTTAGCCTCCGCCGTCGAGGCTGGAAAAAAGAGAACTATAGAAGTAGGGCTCATTAACATCGCCAAGTATAGAGCTCAGCCCACCACGGCAAGTCCTGTGTGCCGACCTCGGGCCCAGTTGGATGGATCCCATCATCGCGTACCTCAAAGACGACCAACTCCCCGAGGACAGGGCGCAAGCTCACAAGATCAGGCTCCGGGCAGCCCGATTCTGGCTCTCTCCAGAAGGAAAGCTGTACAGGAAATCCTTCACGGGCCCTTATCTCCAGTGCGTCCACCCTAAGCCGAGTTGAGGACTTCCTTTACGAAATACATGAAGGCATCTGCGGAAGTCACATCGGAGGAAGGTCACTAGCATACCGGGCTATAAGCCACGGATACTGGTGGCCATACATGCAAAAGGACGCGCAGATGTACGTTATGAAGTGCGAGAAGTGCCAGAAATTCGCGCACAACCTCCATCAACCCGCACAGGATCTGAGCCCGCTCTCCAGCCCATGGCCCTTTGCTCAGTGGGGGCTGGACATTGTGGGACCCCTCCACCGAGCTCCGGGGAATAAGAGGTGGCTGATAGTTGCCACCGACTACTTCACCAAGTGGATCGAGGCGGAAGCATTATCCTCCATCACAGAGCGGGACTCAAAGAACTTCGTATGGAGGAACATCGTCACGAGGTTCGGCATCCCTCGAGTCTTGGTCTCGGACAACGGGACCCAATTCGACTCCAGCCTCTTCAAAAACTTCTGCAAGGAACTCGGCATCAGGAACCACTATTCGACTCCGGCATATCCCCAGAGCAATGGTCAAGCTGAGATCTCCAACAAAGTTGTCTTGGAAGGGCTCAAGAAGAGACTCGATGGAGCCAAAGGAAGGTGGGTAGAAGAGCTACCCAGCGTGTTGTGGGCCTACAGGACCACGCCGCGACGCTCCACCTCAGAAACTCCTTTTTCCTTGGCATACGGAATGGAAGCCGTAATCCCTCTCGAGATCGGTCTCCCGACCCTCAGATCTGAACTCTTCGACCAGGCCCAGAACGATAAAAACCTCGCCCTGGGACTGGATCTGGCCGAAGAACGCAGAGAAGCCGCCTCCATCCGTCTAGCAGCCTATCAGCAACGACTGGCAAGAGGTTACAATCAGAAAGTGTGAGAGAGGAAGTTTTCCATCGGAGAGCTGGTCCTGAAGAAGGCACTGCCCGCAGATAAGGATCCAAATCAGGGCAAGTTAGCGCCAAACTGGCGCGGTCCGTTCAAGGTAGTCTCGACCGCGGGGCGGTCCGCATATAAACTCGAAGATATGGACGGGAAACTGCTGCCGCGGCCATGGAACGCGTCGCACCTGAAGAAATTTTACTTTTGAATGTATTCTGTTTATGCGAAATCAATGAAGGTCATTTCCTCTCAAGAGTTTCTGTGTGTTCTAAATCAAAATGTGTTCTAAATCACGGCAACAACAAGACTCCCCAGTCCGGCAAGGGGACTTCTCCATTTCGTGCGCATCTCGGCTACGGGCCAGATAGCCAGCACGGCCCCTGGTGACGAGCCAGAGGGACTTCTCCATTTCGTGCGCCCCTGGTGACGAGCCAGAGGGACTTCTCCATTTCGTGCGCCCCTGGTGACGAGCCAGGGGGGACTTCTCCATTTCGTGCGCATCTCGGCTATGGGCCAGATAGCCAGCACGGCCCCTGGTGACGAGCCAGAGGGACTTCTCCATTTCGTGCGCCCCTGGTGACGAGCCAGAGGGACTTCTCCATTTCGTGCGCCCCTGGTGACGAGCCAGAGGGACTTCTCCATTTCGTGCGCCCCTGGTGACGAGCCAGGGGGACTTCTCCATTTCGTACGCATCTCGACAACGTGCAATGGCGCTATGTGGAGACATTCGCCCGATTTCCTCATCAACCCTAGCGCCATGTTTATTGCCATTTATGGTCTCCAGAATGCGGAGAATTGGCGCAGTCAACTATGGGGGTCGTTTGACTCCTACCTCAAGAGTCACGCGTTATATTGAAGGCATTCAAGCACCACTCGATGCACATCCAAAAATGAAAGAGAAGCGAATGCAGAGAAAAATGCACAAGTGAAGAAGCTCGACTTAATGAGAGTAGACAAGGTGTTACAAAGCTGAGAAGCAAAAATTTTACATAAAAGAAGACAGAAATGTAGAGGAGCCCGGCTACTGTGGTTTCGGCGACTCGACCAGGTCGATCACCGTATCTTCCGAACCAGCAGCTTCGGCCGAACCAGAAGGGGCTTCAACTGGTACCTCAGCCGAACCAGGGGCAGAAGAGGTCACACCCTGAGGCACGGCCAAAACCTCACTGGCGACTGGGGCATCGCTCGAGACCGGGGCAGCTGAAGCATCGTCAGCGGCAGGAGCTTCGACCGGGGTGCTTTCAGTTGTAGGAGCTTCGACCGGGGCACTATCAGTTGCCGGTGCGGAGCTCGGCTCGGGATCCAGGTCCGAATACTTCGGCAGGTCCCGATAGACAGGGTGGTCTTCAGGGACCCCCGCACGTCTCAGTGCGGCCAGGCAACCTTCCTCGAACAAGATTGCGGTGATCTCCTCCACCTGCTTCTCGTACAGCTCAGTGGCTCGATCTACCCCATCCTGGATGGCGGACTGGGCCTCGGCCTGAAGGGAGGCCTTTTCCTTCACCAGCTTCTCCTTCTCAGCGCGACCAGCCAAGACCTCCCCTCGCAACCTCGCTACCTCGGCCGTCGACTCAGACTTCAACCTGGCCAACTCCGACTCCAGCTCGGAGACCCTTTTGTTCTTCGTCCAAAGCTCGCCTTTCATATGGTTGGCCCTGGACGAGAGTTCGGCGTTCTCAGTCAGAGCTCATGCCAACCGAGCGGACTCTCCGGCGCTGGCCACCTTGAGCTCTTCCATTCCCTTCCGCTGATCGTCCAGCTCCTTCTTCAGCTTCTCCCGCTCGGACTCCAGGCGGGTCACTCTCGCAGCGTTCCTGTCCCTCCTTCCCACCACGGTTAGGAGCCTCTGCACGTTCTGCAAATGGAAACAGAGAGTCAGGTTCGACCAAGACACTTGAAGAATGAAGGAAAGCGTCGCAAACACTTACCCGAAGACTATCCTGGATCGCCGAGACCATCAGGCTCTCGTCCTCGAAGAGACACTTCAAAGCCCGTGCCCGTCAATCAATGAGACAACGCAATCGGTGCAGAAGCTACGCGAGTAGCCGTCAGCTCGGTTCCCAGGGCGAACAGGGCAGGGCATTTATTGCTTTAAAGAGTCGAAGCGACACCAGGCATAAAGAGTTGAAGCGACACCAGGTAATGATCACAGTATCCCCAGACGGATTCTTCTAGCTTTCAACCCCTAAAGGCTAGCACTCTTCAGAGGTCAAAAGCTAGGGGGCAATTGTGTGGGGAGATTTCCAGAACCGCAGGATTAAGCTAATCACAACCATGAGATGAGACTAAGCACCCTCACGTGCCATCCGCGTGCCGTACCACGTGACACCAAGCTCACCCCGGCTACCGGGACAGGAGGTCCGGCCGAAGTCAGGTAGCTCCGGGCCCTTAGAGCCGAATTGGCCCACCTCGGGCGTCATCTCGGCAAGGAGCTCCACCTCGGATGAGCCACCCCGGGACCCATCTCGGCAGAAAGTTCCACCTCGGCTGAAGAAGTCGGGACAGAAGCCGAAGCAAGCGAGAACCTTCACATGCGCCCCTACATCCCCCACGTCATCGGGCACGTGGAGGGATAGGGGCAAGAGCTAGTGGGACAGACGCGACATCCAGCCGCCCACAATCTTCGCCAGATCCCTGACAGAACGGCATCCAGCGGCTGAGGCCACATCAGGGCAGGGCCCGAGGGCAGATCCGCTGGTACCCCTACCGCCAAAGGCGCCCAACAGGATCTGGCCCAACAAGATGTGCATTAAATGCGATGTGGGCTGACCCGACGGGCATTTAATGCATAGTGGGCTGGATTGGACCACAATTAATGCAATGTGGGCTGATCATGACTTCCCAGTCAAATCACGGGACCCACACCACAATATCTCCTAAAGATACGATCTAAACTCTATAAATAGAGGCTCAAGCCATCATCCAAGGTACTGCACAATCTCAGTCACAGAGCCCTTACTCTGCCTCTCTTCTCCCTCTCCTTCCATTGTTCCAGTTCTCACACTGACTTTGGCATCGGAGAGCCTTGCTGCTCGCCAGCCAGGGTCCTCTGACGTGTTTTCCTTTCTTCCTCCTCAGGGCCAGTCGGAGCCACAACAATCTTCATCCAAGCCACCCGAATCAAGGGTCCTAATCACTGCTTTAAAGTCCTTAATTTTTAGGCACTTACAGTAACCATTGGCAATTGTGTCCCTTCAATTAAGGCACCCCTTCATTCATAATTGGTGTCTGCCAGTGCTTGCAACCATCCAATGACTTCTCTTTAATTCAAACTATAGAGCCCCTCCCTATGGTCATTTTTGCCAAAGGATGTGACCCGGTGGAATCTATCAAGGCCTCATTTCATTCTGAGAAAATTGAACACGCACTTTAATCTCCTGTTGGCCAAATAAACAAAAACTTACCGCCACATCATTAAATTCACCAACAACAGTTTTTTCAGCTTCCACTCTCAACTATTCATTCATAGGAGCCGTTCTCCCATCTACGACATCGACAACTTGAGCTACAAAGGCCTTATCAACCTGCAGCAATTAGAAGTCCATATGATTAAGAGAAAAATGGCGGTGACTACCCGAAGGAAGTGATTAGTATTGTAGCAACCCAAACGAACAAGTTTGAAAATGTGCTCAATAGTTTTGGGTGCAGCACGAGGGAAGAACCCAAACTCAATATCTCCATAGTTTGTCTGCAGAAAAAAAAAATCACGGTGTAAAAGGTGAAAAGTTCATTAGCAATACTCATTCAACCTATAAACTTATACGGATGGAAATTCTTGCCGGCAAATTCATCAAAACTCTCCAGTTATTCAATGCCCTTAATAAAAACACCAGTTACAAACATACATTTCCATTGACGTCGAGAGTAGCAAATTAGCACAGCATTCGAACCAGAAACCATACCTTGATAAGTTCTGAGATAAAGAAGATTGTAATCCAGGGCATATGTGAGAGAAATGGAGAGGCAAAAAAAGATTGTAATCCGGGGCATATGTAAGACAAAGTGCCAAGATCGAACAGGTAGTAAGTCAGAGTAACTTTGTGAGAGTTAGGGAGACAGAGAGAAAGAGGCGTGGAAGGAGAGGAGAGTTAATGATTTTTCTAATGCAACTTTGAGGGATGAGGAGGGAGAGGAGTGTTAATGATTATTTCAATGCAACTTTGATAGATGAGTCGTCGATGACGATTTGTAGTAGTTGAGGAAGACGGGATACACATACAAATCCTTTTCTTTTTTTAGACGAAACCATTTAGAGTAAAGAGGCGGCACCCATATGCTGACGTGGATAAGGGAAGAGAGGTTGGTCTCTTTTCTTTTCAGCTGTTTTCCAACTTTAAGAGTTTAAGGGATAAGAATTTTGCCTCCTTTATTTTGAGCCTATTGTCTATGATTTGTGTTCTAGGTGCACTTGTTGAGGTGTCCATGGTTAGTCTAAGTACTGCAAACTGCAATCCAACAAATAGAGGATATCAGATATTTTATTTTAGAGGTCATTTGCCATTTATGCAGGTGATGCGAATATGAATTTTACATATACAAATGTTACATCTTCAAGTGTTGCATGTGAAATACATTACCATGTTTGTTAAAGTCATCATTTTTCACAAGTTTGAGTGAGTATATCCAACCGATTTAGATTCATTTGGGATTTTTGGACATTTTCATGATTCGTCTATTTTAACATGCATTTTTCTCTCCAGCGCATAAATGGTTGGGAGTTCACATTTGGTAAAACCAAGTCCACCATGGGGACATTCATAAACAACTCTACCATAGTGCTTGATGGATAACCCCAACTTTGATTTAATAGTACATTCTTATTGGGGATGACTGTCACGTCCCAGATTCCGGAGCCCACCGAATTTCTTAAAAAAAGTCAGAGCGGAGCATATTTATATGAAAGTTGCCAATAGAATAACTAATACAACATGTTAAAGCCTTAACTAGTACAAGCCTGGCCAACAGGAGGCTGTCTACAAAATACAATTAAAGAAATAACACTAAAGGTGTCAGTCGGCTCTCGTTGCACAGCAGCACTACCGTTATCACTGTGTGGGGGTGTTTCCCGAAGTACTGAGGTTATGCTAACTTTGGCGCTTATGTCCATTAACCGCGCCCTGACCTCAGCAAGCATCGCTCATGTGTTACCCGAACTCAAGACTGTCTCCGGTCTCGGGCACCCCAACCTCAATACAAAACATCCACTTCGGCTACTCAGTTCGGCGCCAGGGCCAGATCCTCAGCCCATATGGGTGGTAACGGTTGTACTTTCAAGAGTGTCTAGCTGGAACTGACAAAGCCATCCTAGCCGTCCTTTACCCCTGACAGCGTGGCATCCAGAGAGCTGTTACTCTGCCTCTCTTCTTCCTTATCTCTATCCTATTGCTCAGACCATTTACTGACTTAGGCATCGGAGAGCCTTGTGCTGCCCATAGCCAGGGTCCTTTGACGTCCTCGTCCTCTTCCCTTTCAGGTTCTCAGATCATCCATTATCTTCCAAGGAGCATCAGACTCAAGATAATCTTCATTACAAAGTCCGTAATATTTAGGCACTTACAATTGGCGCCATCTGTGGGAAAGTAATAACCCAAACCCAAAATCTTTCCCAAACACCATGCCTCCCAAAGCTAAAAAAGGCGGAGAAGCTTTAAGGGCGATCATCAACCCGCCCCCAGGCATGTCATTGGTCGCTCCTCCTCGGATGCGATCGGAAGTAAGGTCCGGTCCAGCCGCAGTCGAGGAGCACTCTGACGAACACCTCTTCGTTCGGGTCCCTTCCCCGGACCAGATCGAAGACTCATCCCCGGAGGAGGAAGTCATGCCTCCTCAGAGAGATGAATAGCAACGAGAACGCCCCCGGAAGGACAAAGTGGTAGCGGTCAGTGGGTCCCATCGTTCCCGCTACTTCACTGGCGACAAGGACGACGCAGCCCAGAACGTCCTCATTCGAGAGCAAGAAAAGCTGATCCAGCAGCTCCAGCAGCAGCCTGAGCGCGAGGCAAAGGTTGGCCCTCAGCCTTCCAAGAGTAGGCCGACCCATCGATCCGAGATCGACCTCAGGCATCACCTCGAGCAGAAGAGGCAGCACCGGGCTCAGGACGAGGGCTCCAGCAACAGCCATTCGAAGAAAAGGTCAGCCCCTCCCCTCGGGGACAAAGAAGACGAAGGTGCGCGGCTTGACAGGCTTATCAGGCAGGCAATCCGGCGCAATATGGAAGCTGTTTCCCGCAATCCCCTGGATTCGTACGACTCCGGTGACGCCAGCTCATCTCCTTTCTCTCAGGAAATCAAAGATTTCCTCTTGCCGAAAAGATTCAGCGTCCCGAGGTTCGTTCATTATGACGGCACCTCGAACTCGACAGCGCATCTCCGACATTTCACCCAAAAGATGTCAGTGTGGGGTGAGGTCGGTCACCTGAACTGTAGAGTTTTCTCGTCAAGTTTGGGAGACCTCCCCCTCAAATGGTTTTGTAGGCTCCCAGAAGGATCGATCTCGAGTTGGCACCAGTTGCGGAACTCCTTCCTGGGGAAGTTCCAAGCCCACAGAGTCATCCCGAAGACAGATGGCGACATTATGGCCCTCAAGATGAGGTGGAACGAGAGCATCACCCAGTTAACTAAGAGATTCTGGACTGTCTATAGCCAGATCGGAAACTCGAACGACGAAGTGGCGATCATGTCCTTCTAGCACGCCCTGTTGCCGGGCAACGACCTTCGCAAAGAGCTGGTCGGGAGCCCCGTGACCTCGGTAGAAGTGCTAATGGCCAGGGTGAACAAGTACGTCGCCCAAGAGGAGGACGAGGTCAGGGCCAAGGAGAGCTTCGGCGTCTCTAAAACCACCTCCAAAAACCAGACCAAGCCCGAAGATCAAGCCGTCCAGCGCGATCGACGCCCTTCCGGGAAACCCCTTTTCCAAGAAGGAGAAAAAGACATTTCAGAGGGAGGAAAGGGATCGATATCGAGCATCCACCAATTCGGCAACGGCTTCGTTCCACAACAGGGATGACAGCAAGAAGCCCAGGCCGGGTGTCCACACAGTATTTGTGGAGCCGGTTTACAAGATCCTGAACAAGATCAAAGACCAGCCCTACTTCAGCTGGCCGCAGCCTCTGAAGAGCAACCCCGCCAACCGAAACCAGAGTAAGTATTGCACCTATCACAAGGCGAAGGTGCACGACACCGAGGACTGCTACTCCCTCAAGTCACACCTCGAGAGGCTTGTCAAAGAAAGACACCTGAAGGAGTATGTGAAAAGGGGAGGAGTAAACACCAGCCGAGCTCAGCACCAAGATGATGGAGCCCATTCCAGCGATGAATCAGAGAGACTTATCAGTGTCATCCACCTGGCTCCCGCCCCAAGGGGGAGTAACCAAGCCCGGGCCGAGGCCAGGAGGGCCGCGCACGGCAAACAGGTGATGACTGCCGAGCTCGAACCAGTGTCAAAAAAAGCTCGGAAGGAAAAGCCCAAGATCTGTTTCTCCGAGGAAGACTTGGAAGGAGTTCAGCTTCCCCATAACGATCCGTTGATCGTCACCCTAAAGCTTAAGAACTGCATAGTTCAGAGGATCCTCGTCGACCCCGGAAGCTCCTCCGAGATCCTTTATTTCGATTACTTTAGAAAGATGGGCCTTAGAAAAGAAAACCTGGAGGAGGCGCACACTCCCCTGATAGGCTTCAGCGCCAAACCGGTGTACCCGAAGGGGAAGATCACCCTCACGGTCCAAGTCGAAGGCGCCTCCATTACTGCCGATTTCCTTGTGGTAGATGCGCCATCTCCCTACAATGCCATAATGGGGAGGTCGTGGCTGCATAGCATGGAGGCAATACCTTCCACCCTGATGGACCGCGCTCCCAATGCCCGGGTTCCTACCGAGGTCGGCGGACGTGGGAGTCCGTTTGGGTCCGACCCTTTCGTAACCGGGGGGCAAAAGGGGGCGTGCATCAACATTTCTTTTTTTTGTGGGTGTGCCAGATTTTCTATTTTACTTGGAATTGCAAGTGGTGATCCGGAGATCAACCTTCGCAAGTAAAAAGGAAATCAACTTCTTTCAAGTTTTCCATTGCACATATTTAAGAAAAGAGACATTTTCTTGATTTGCCGCGAAAGGCGATTTTTTGGCATTTATAGCCGATTTTGGCGTTTATAGCCGATTTTTGGCGTTTATAGCCGATTTTGGCGTTTATAGCCGATTTACAATCCTTATCAACAATGAAAGACAAGAATTGTGATTTTTGTCTCTTTTGAAAAAATACAAACTACAATGAAAAGCAAGAAAAGGAGGATCTAACTTCTCAGGAGATTGTGGGGGACTCGTTTAGATTGACGGTCGCAAGCCATATGTGGGCTTCGCCATCATCCATGCAGATGAGAACAGAGGATGCTATTGATTCGCTTGGCTTGGCTATAACCTCGGGTTTTTAGAGGACAAAGACCAAAGGAGGTCCTATGTCCAATAAAAAGCCGAGTAGACGGGCTGAAAAGCCATATCTAAGCCATTGGAGGCAGGAGGAGAAGGCAAGGACCTTGGGGGGGGGGGATACCCCCCAAGGGACTTTTGTCACCTTGTATGCGGTGGCCGGTGTAGAACTTCCGCAGAGTTTTCTCTCTTTTTCTTTCTCTGGATTTCTGACTGCTATCTGTTGATTTCGTTGTGTCTTTTCTGATGTTTCTGATGTCCTTCTTCTTGGAGAGCCCTCCTATTTATAGGCTTTTAGGTAGCCTTTTAGGTGGGTTTATGGGCTTTTATTGTCATTAAGCCGCATAATGGGAGGAGTTACAAAATTGAATTGTTTATTTTGTAACTCCTTTTTCTTGGCTTCTGATTGGCCGGAGGAGATTGAGGGCATTTAATCGCCTTTAATCGCCATGATGGGAGGAGTTTCATGGGTTAAATGCCATGAATCTCTTGACTTGTAACTCCCGAATGCTTGCTTCTGATTGGGCCGTCCAAAGAAATGGATTAATGACTGTAATAAAGCTTAGTCAATTAATCGCATTAAGTGGTCGCCGAGCAGCTGAAGAGTCGCGGGCCGTGCCACGTCTTTTGAGATTCTTCTGTTGATGATCATCGATGGATCTTCATGTAGATCGACATCAGATGATCATGTAATTTCAGGTGTTTGTTGCCAACAGCGGGTCGGTGCCATCTGTCCTGTCGATTTCTCGATCGGTCGGGTGGGAAAGCACACTTTTTTTTGGTTGCCCGGGTGGCGATCAATACTGTCTTCGATAATCTTGATGATTTACCCGTATTTGGACGGATGTCAGAGGACTTGGTGTCTCAAAAGCATGAATTTTGGAAAGTACCAAGAGGCTGGGCTCCTCGAATCGCGAAAAAAAAACGGCGAAAACCGGGGTTTCCGGGGCTTTCCCGGCGACCCCGGGGTCCAAGGTCGCCGGCGACCCTGGCCCAGGGTCGCAGGGGCCTGCGACCCTGGGGTGGTTTTCCCCCTTTCGTGTCCCGTTTTGCGTCCGTTTTTTGCTTTTTTCTGATTCTTTTTTCTTCTGTACTTTTCCTTGACATTTTGACCATTTATTGGCCTGATTTCTTTGTAGGAAACCTGATGAGAGTCCTTGCATTTTATTTTGCAAAGTTTCCAATTTCCTGAGAAAGCCGAAGACTTTGTCGCGCAGAGCTGCCGATTTTCCGTCAGAAGCTGAAACTGGGCCAAACGATGTCGGAATGACCTGAAATTTGGTGTGAAGCCTCCTGAGCAATAAATAAGACCAACCATAGGCTTTTGTTTGAGTTTCGAAGCGTTTGGGGTCCTATCACCTGTAGACTTGCTTTTTGTCGCGATGAAGATGTCGCGGTTTGATGTGCGGTCAACCGATGTCCGATTGACTTGAAATTTGACAGGGAACCTATTGGAGTCATTTTAAGATGATCCATAGGTTCTGTCTTGGAACCATGGTCCCGGAGAGCTTTTGTCGCCGAGAGCTCCTTTTCGGCTGTCGGAGAAGCGAAGTTAGGCCAAATGATTTTGAAATGGCCCGAAACTTCTTGTGTACTCCTCTTTTGGCTGTCTGGAAGAATCTTGCAGTTTTTGTTTGATTCTGACAAGATTTGATTTTTGGAAGCAGCATTGCCTATTTATGGCAGGTTGCGACTTCATGTAGCTCTTTGGATCTTGAAAAGGCAAAGTGACATTTTTGGTGTCAACAAATGCCCCCTCGAGGTACAGCGGCGAGTTGCTTAACTTTTGTAGTCGATGTGCCTCGAAGAGATTTTTGAAGGAGAGCCTGTGACTTGACCAAGAGTCTTTGAGCAATCTTTCTTTTTGGTATTTGTAGCCTTTTGAGCTTCCAGGGGAATTTTTATGGTAGTGAAAGGGATCACGTACCATCTCGAGGCAAAGTTTTGAAGATGACATCAGGGATGTGGATTTGGGTTTTGACCTTGTGACCTAACAGGCTATATGTGGCAGGTTAGGGGGTCGGGTTTGGTTTTGATCGTGTGACCCAACAAGCTGTATGTGGAATGTTGGGGGATCAATTTTGGTTTTGATCTTGTGACCTAACAGGCTGTATGTGGCAAGTTAGGGGATCAGGTTTTGGTTTTTGGTTTTGGTCTTGTGACCTAACAGGCTGTATGTGGCAAGTTAGGGGACCAGGATTTGGTTTGATGGAATGTCAATTTCAAGAATTTGGCTCAATTTGGTAGATGAGGCTGGATGGTTTGATTTTTGGAAGCTCATGGGGCTTGGAATTTTCTTTTGTATGGTCCAATCAACTCAAAAGAGGCATGGAACCATTTTTGTATGCTCTTGGTAAGAGGGATTTCTCTTTGACTAAAAGCCCAAAATTTTTCTTCTTTTTTTTTCTTTTTTTTTGTGCCTAGGTGGTCAAACCTGGCTCATATGGGCTAACCCATGGGACCTTAAGCTTTTGAAATAGCTTAGATCTCATATGGTGTCATTTTTGTAAAGAATATCCAAAAATATCTCATTTGGATAGAGAATATCCAAGAATATCTTTACTTGGAGAGAATCTCTCATGATCCCTTTATTTTTGGGATAGAATATCTCAAGATATCTTTCTTTTGGGAAAGAATCCGTCATAGATTATATCTTTTAGGAGAAAATCTCTCATTGATTTCTTTTTGGGAGAGAATCCCTCAAGATATCTTTCTTTTGGGAAAGAATCTTTCTAATTCTTTCTTCGGTAAGGTTACTAATTAGTAACACTTACCTCTTTCTTTCTTTCCTTCTTTGGTTTGCTCTCCTCTATAAAAGCAAGGAGAAGGTTGGATCTCTTGCTCTTATTACTTTCTTTTGCAATAATCTCAAGAGGGCTTCAAGACCAAGAGCTTTTCTTCTTCAAGATCTTCAAGACGTTTTCTTCTCCTCTCCATCAATGGCTTCAAGTAAGTTCTTCTTCTTTTCAAGAAAACTCCATTGTAGGAAAAAATAAAGTTCTTCTTTTTTTTTTTTTGTTTCTTTCTTTTCTTATTCTTTTTTTTTCTTTTTCACGTGTTTGCCTCCTTTTTTTTTTACACGTTTTTTTTTTTTGCTTTCTTTTTTTTTTTTTTTCATGTTTGTTTTTTTTTTTGTGTGGGCCGTACGGACAGATCCGTACGGATCTGGCCGTACGGCCACGTGGCTGTGGCCAGCCCTCATTTTTTTCTTTTTTCTTTCTTTTTTTCTTTTTTTTCCCTCCCTTTTTTTTTGAGAGAGTTTCTTTTCTTTCTTTTTTTTGTTTTCTTTCCCCTCTCTTTTTTTTTTTAGAGAAAGTTTCTTTTTCTTTTTTTTTTTTTTTGCTCATCATGATAATGCATTTTTTTTTTTTGCAAACCTAGATGTTCATGCATGCCTTTAATTTGTAAATTAAATTTGTAGCATGATGTGATAGCATACCTGAAAGTTTTTGCAAATTTGGGAACTTGGAGCTCGCAGTGATGTTGAGCCCTTCCTGATTTTGCGGAGACTTTTAGGTTTCGAAAGTTTGGAGTTTCGGAGCTCGCAGCGATGTTGAGCCCATCTTCAAGCTTTCTATTTCTTTCGGGATAGTTCCTTTTCTTCGGAATTGCCCCGTCATCATGTCAAAATTTCGCCAGATTTTTTTTAGCGAGATTCTGTCATTTTGATGTTTGATCTTTTTCTTTTCCATCCTTTTCAGGTGGTTCCTCCAGAGCGAACAAGGGTAAAGAGCCTGCTACAAGCGTACCTCGTCGATCTTCTAGATCTTCTAATCCGGCCGTTCAGCAGGCTTTTGAGAAGGTCCAGTATGTTGAGAGAAATCTGGAAGAGTGCGACTCCCTCAACAGAGATGAGATGAGGCAGCGACTGATCACTCTCAAGGGAGAGGAATTCTATAAGATCATGGTAAGCAGTCGTCCATGGGTGATGGAAGATCAGAGCGTTTTGCCCAAGCCTACCTTCTTCTTTGGTGATGCAGTCCCTGATGACATGACATACCAGAGGAGATGTTTTCAGTTTTCCTTCACAGCAGATGGTGAGAAGAAGACTGTTACTACCCGGTCGATGTTTGATCGCACCGTCTCGATTCTGAGCCTTGCCCCCACGTGCCCTAAGAGGGAAGATCCTCCAAGTGGGTGAGAAGGACAAATGTAATCAAGACCGGGGTTTTTGTTGGCGGTTCTCCTGGATATACGGAGAGGTCGCCTGTTGATATGGACCTGTTGATGCCATCCAGCGGCTACCAGGGCTCTGATTATCCGTCGGTCGATTTGAGACCGGTGGGCCTTGGTATTTTCAGCGGTGACGGCAGCAATTGGATCAAGCCTTTTCGACTTCGAGGTCGTTTCAATGCTGACTCCGAGTGGAAGTCGTGGACTGATCGCGTCCTGCTGATTGGTGGCGCCGTTTGAAGGAAGCCGGGATTTTTGATGCGGTCCGCGCCTTTAGGGAGACCGTGATCTTTTTCCGACGAGGCCTTCATGGCTATGCTGGAGTCGTTCCTCCCATCAAACCAATACCTTCGTTGTGACGAATGGTGAGATTGGTTTTTCTTTGAAGGAGCTGAGCGCTATTACCGGATTGCCCATCCTCGGCAAAACTCTATGAGGAGTTTATGCCGATTGACAGCGTCCTCGAGGGGCAGTCTGAGGAGTTCAGGCTTCTATACTTTCAGCTCGTCGCCTTCTATGATTTTTTGAAGGAGAAGGGGGGTTCGAAAGTTAGATCCAGCAGTTGGAAGAGTTTTTGCTCTTCATTCCCCAACTTTTTTGATAGTAGGGAGTCTTCTGATAGCGTGACCCAGGAAGCCGGAGCTCAGGATCCAAGTTCAAAGAAGATCTTGGCCATGCAAGAAGAGTTGAGAGATTTCTGTGCAAGTACAAACGCCATATGTCCTGACATTGCACTGCGGAGAGATCTCGCTGTTTACCTCACTTATTGGCTTGGTGAGGCTGTATTTTGCTGGAGGAGATGGAACGCACATCAGGCCGCATTGTATTTTCCCGGCTTGTCAGATGGCGTTTGGAGAGCAGTGTGCTTTGGTGCCAGCTCTTTACTCCTACCTGTGTACCGAACTGCAGGCTGCTGCTTTTTTGGTTCGGCTTGGGCTTCCCATGAATAGGGTATTTTCAGCCCATATCTTTTATTCGTGGTATGTATACCACTGTCCTGGCTTCCATCGGCTGGGTGCTGCACAGGATGATGATCCTCTGATGATTCGACTGGCTAAGGGCAAAGCCGTGTCGAATCACTTTGTTTGCCCGTATGAGGATCCGACGGTTCAGGGACGTCGAGATGGGGCAATCTTCAGTAAAGCTTTCTCCGGAATTGCGGAAGAAGGCTTTTGATTTTGGTGCCTCCCGAGACTCTACCAGGGCGGGGTCGGGAAGGCATTATTCCTTGACAAATGCAGAGAGAGAGTGGCTTTTCAGCATACGTGTCGGCACGATGGTGTACCGCAGACATCTTTTCGTCGACATCCAGCCGTATGTACCCTCTCGCTTTGCGTTTGCAGCTTGGCTTTTCTCAAGGCGTTGTTGGAGCGCCTTCAAGCATGGTGAAGCGCTTTGGAGGCTTACAGGACGGGAGAAATGCATGGGCTTTCTATAGTGCTGAAGACACTACAGCTATGATTTCTTATCCTGTGTGCTGACTTCCCGTACTGCCGGCTTTGCGAAGTGGTTCGCGGAGAGCTTTTCGGCATATCGGGGGCTTTCCAAGAAGGAGCTTGATGTGAAGCTGGCATCTGGAAAGGGCCTTGGAAAGTCGGATGGCATCCGGCGAGAGGAAGTTTGGGCCTTCCTTTCTGGAGAGAAGCACAAGATAGGCTTTCTCGGTGACCAGGGTGTCATTGGTTCTGAAGCTGTTCGAGAGATACCTGATGAGGCTTTGGAAGCAGCTAGAACAGGAGGAAGCCGAAACTTGGTGCTGGATGCAAGCGGCACAGAGGCAAGCTTCCGTGGAGTCTACTGGCAAGAGCAGACCATCCAGTGATGAGTCAAGTGGGAAACCTGACTCTGACAGCAGGGCAGGTTCCTGTAAGAAGCGAGCCCGCAGAGGTAAGAGGAGGAGGAGTCATCATCGCAGCAAGGGGCAGCATGAGGATTCTCCTGACTTGGAAGTTCCTCTTACTATCAATGAGGATGTGCCAGTGGATGCTGACGAGCCTCCAGAGAAGAGAAGCCGAGAAGAAGAGCCGTTGGTGAAGG